>CM033110.1:20682709-22062709 GCA_019321725.1 Paulownia fortunei
ACTCGGTCCAATTTAGAGTGGGCCGACCTCGTTTAGTAGGTGTTGAATTTTGGGTGTTTTTGTTGTCCAGGTCCTAATCAAGCCTTAAAAAAGCAGGCTGCAAAATATAGAAAAATAATAATAAAGCCTTTCTACACGCAAAGGACAATGATCATTATTCATCACTTTTAAATAAATATGACTTCCGTAGCTAGGGACGAAAATGACTATCCTTGTAGTAATTAATAATAATAAGTAATACTTCAAATTTTTGTAATAATTTTGGACTGCTAAGGCCACCGAAATTCCCCCCAAAATGTTATATTTTATTCTAACACTCGAAAAATTGCTAAGCGTTTATTCATTTTAATTGAGTATTATTAGCATGTCAATTTCTTGTCCACTAAAGTTTAATTTAGTGAATTTTGGTTACATAAATTCTGTAACGATGTTAGCTTGTTGTAAGTACTGTCATTTTGTTGTATTTAATCTTTTCCCGACTTCATAAGAATATTCTATTATTAATCAATCAATTTAATTATTATTTTTTATATATAATAAATAATAAATAAATTATTTGGTTTATTTGAAACGTACATGTATATCATTAAATAATACAATAAATTACTTAAACTTTAAAAAAAATTATAACACCTAAATATAATTATCAAAAGATCAATACAATAAAATAAAATAGAATAAAGAATTGCTGCAGCCGAGTGTAGAGTAATACTATAATCTGAAGTAATGAATTTCAATACAGTCTGAATCATGTCCGCTAATATTAATTATTATATTGTTGATATGAGAAAAATCAACTATGGTATGATATAACGAGTTCACATCCCAAGTTGGCAGCAACGGTTTTTGATAAGTTATTTATATCATTCAGTGGTTGCAATTGTTAATTAATTGGATTGATATGATCCACATCTTAATTTCCGTAATCAATATCTAAAAATCATACACTTGTTGCATTTGTTTAATTTGATTGATTTCTGTGCTTAAACAGCAAAAAGCATTATTTTTGGGATGGTAATCTATATTGTACTATTAAATTCATATTTATTATCAGTTGCATGGTCAACATATTTTTCAGAATTATCTATTCTTTCCAAGTTTAAGAGACGTGGCAAAATTCTCTCCGTTAGAAATATACATAGTACAATACACGTCTCGGATCTGCACCAGTGCATATGTATTTAATCTATGTATCTTTTATCGAATGTTTTATCTGTTAAAAAATAAAATATTTAGCACAACGGTCGGTGTAACATGAATTCAACTTACAACACTTGACATTTTCACTATTTATTGTGTGTATATATATTGAAAAATCAATTATATTATCATAAATCACGAAAAATCATACAATCAAGAGTGAATTGGGTATATATATTGGAAAATCAATAATCACACAATCAAGAGTGAATGAGATATATCTATACACTATGAAAATTATTGATCCAAAGTTATTTATAAGTCCTATTTTATCGAATCATGAACATATATTTACTCACAATGGTGATCCACTATCAAAATTTCTGACGATAATCCATGGATATTGATAACTATCACAGTTGCTAGTGATGCTCTTGTAAAAAAAAAATTTAGAAGATATATATATATATATATATATCAATTGAATTATAGGTTCAAAACCTAACTTTATTTCCAACAACATATAAAATACTTTGCGTGGTCAACATATATCTTCACAAAATATGATCGTCGCTCGAGGGGAATTTTTTGCCTAGTACAATGGAACCAAATAGGCAGAGCAAGTGAATAAGTATTATATTTTTAATACTTCTGAGGGAAATACTTCTATTAATTAATTTACTTCTTGAATCTTGTCCAGGAGTCATGGAGACCTTATTTTCAGTAATTATAATTAGAACTGTTACAACTATCGTTAAGACAAAGGATAATTTCATTGTGTCAATTTAGGACTGGATCGTCTGCTTGTATCTCAACATGTTTATGTTTAGAAATAAAGGACGGAATGTTACAAATTTAAGTTCATGTGATAATCAAGAAACACAAACTGTCTTAATATGCTAATTATATACAAATTGGAAGAAAATACTTGCAGCAAATTGTCCGAAAACTTATTGTTTATGCACATACGGTGTTAATGATGTTGATCATGATGATTGGATGTGTGAAACATACTAAACAAATCATGATACTATTAAATGATATTAACAATTTAAAAGTTATTGTTTATGCACATAAAGTGTTCACATATACTGCACGATCATGATGATAATGTTCTACAAAAAAAAAAACATTATTAAAAACTGTTAATACGAATATATTAATCCTCTATGGTAAACTGCAAAAAGCCAGAAATTTGCATCTCTTCTTGGTTTACCCTTTATTCACCCAGCAAGTTGCAACTTAACTATTTATAAAGAAAAGCTCAGATCCACTGTGAGGAAAGGCTTTTATGGACAATGCCCATTTGTTTTGTTTATATATCAAAGCAGAGATTGAGTTGAGGAAAGACAATGGACCCCATATCCCAATTCCTCTTTAACCAAACAGCTTGTATCCTCGTATCAATCAAGTCCAACCAAAACGTCAATCATTAATGTAGGGGCCAAAAAGATTGCATAGAAACACTCACACACACACATTTCTCCCACACACATATGCATTTACATATGTATGTATGTCTGTATGTACCCCCCGTTGGGTGTATTTTTTATGTTTTTGAGTATGTTATGGGTGTATTTTTTATGTTTTTGAATATATTTATTAAGAGAAAAATATATTAAAAAATATGATATATGTTGATTTTATTTTGGATGAATAAATTGAGAATGAAAATAGAAAAAAATACCAAATATAGGGGTTTCAATGTATTTTTGTAATCGGACGGTAACCAAACTAATCTTGCTGGCGGTCACCGGATCTTGCTGGCGGTCACTGATTCAATCACTCCAATCGATTTAATAAAAATTAATAATATTTTTTTATTATATTATATAAAATAGTCACATAATATATTAATTGTTATATAATATATTTCAAAAGTAAAAAAATAAAAATAAAAAATCAACTAAAAAAAATCTAACAAAATATAAAATACAAATAATCATTTACATATAATAAAATATTAAATTAATTTGATTGTTTTGATCTATTTTAAATTATTAAATTAAAATTTTAATTATTTAAAATTAATCAAATCAATCATATTTTAAAAATAATGAGTTTCATTCAACTAAATGAATGAATGTATGGACATGTGCCTGAAATCTGAAGGTGGACAAATCTAGAGGTTTTTCCGCCCCCCACAAAGGTATAGAGGTATTGGATTTGATGGCTTATTGATGGTCCCCCCCCCCCCCCCCTCACCAACTCGTGTACTTGTTTGCCCTCTCTTTTCGTTAACTTTAAAAAAGTTGACAAAACAAAGGATTAGTTGTTACGAGAAAATAGATAGGAAACAAGCAACATTTAGGTTAGATATCTGGCACTTTGCCTTTTTTGAGGTGAGGTTGTTATCTCCATTGGAAAAAAGAAAAAAAATCTGGCCACTCAATTAATTGCTCAAAGTACATCTTTCATTGATCAAAAAAATAAATAAATAAAGTACATCTTTTGATAAAAAAAGGCCAAGCATGAGTGATTTGTGCGTCTAAGTGGTAGGGCTGGAATACGAGAATTGTATTGCCTTGTCCTTTTCGAGGTTTTTTGGGACCATGTGCTGTCTAAATGGGCCACGATTTCAGTAAGTTTATTTTATTCTTCTTTTTTTATGCATTTTTAATTCTTGGACAAGTGATTATTAGTCGTATGCAAATCACCCCAAATCTAATGGCTCATAACAACCCCTTCTTCTATTGCATCTCAAAATGTAAATTGCTTAGCTAGACAAGCATTTCCCCAATACTAAAAGATAAAGATTATTTTTTGAAGTAATTATTTGATTTTGAAGCAATTATTTGATGTGGTGGTTTCTTTATAACGTGATCTAACCAAATTCAATTATGATTGGCAATATAAATGGAAATGGGTTGTTTTTTTCTATTATTTAGGATAATTTAAAACATGGTTACTATATTACTAAAATGATATATAATTGATGTACGGAATTATTTTAATATGAGAGAAAAATACAAGAAAATAATATATTTTTTCATATAAAAATTGATAAATGGATTAAAGAAGTTAGTGTTAGAAAAAGATAACGCACATCAATTGTGCGCTTGATACTTCTTGATAAGATTGAATATCTGACCTGATGTAACACTATGATTTGTAGATTTATGGTCGAAACCACTAGTACAAGGGTAATTATCTTATACACGCGTAATAATTTCATCTTCAACAATTACTCAAATTAAAATTTATTCTTAATTCTAATGCTTATTATATAATCAAGCATATGGTATTAAGAAATGATAATGAATTCAAGTTTTTCGACCTTCATTTTAACATTAGCACCATGTTGTAATAATGATTTATATAGAGCCACACTCCAAATCTTCATCACATGAACAATTATTATGATATCCAGACCAACACTTCATTTACACTCTCTTATAAAACGGATCGATTGAGGAATGTGTCCATTGAGGAATAAGGACTTATTGAGGAATGTGCCTACGTAGTCTCAAACACTTTAAGCAAGGAGAATGCTCAACAAAAATTTATTTTATTTTATTTACCTTGGTCCATTTTTTTCCAAGAAATAATTTTTGTTATTCTCTTCTATAACTACACTTCTTTTATCAAAAAATAAAATAATAAATTATCTTAAACTATAATATATATCACTAAAAATTTAATATAAAAAAGTCCTTTATAACTACATGATAACTTCTTAACTTAAGGAAATAATTTTAAAAATTTATCGTTAGGTTTGAAAGAAAGGAAAAATAGCCTTCCAAAATATAAGGTATGGTTTTAAGTTTTATTATTATGTTTTAGCTTGTGTCTATACGTAAAACATATTTTTTCTATTTAAAGGGTATTATGAAAATAATAAATTAATATACATTTCATCAAATTAAATTTAATGGCATAATAGGTACTTAAGCAACAAATACCTTCTTTTTTTAAAATATAGAATAAATATTTTGGGACAAACAATTGATCCAAAGTAACGAGGAGTTATTTCGGGATCATCCTCAACTACTCCAAAGTAGCAAGTTGCCCACTTGACGATCCTCGAATCATTTCATCAGTCAATGAGAATACAAGAAGAAAGAAACCTAATGCTGAACAAAATAGAACTTTATTAGCCAAAATATCCCTTTGAGTTTATGCTAAAATTCTTTCATATATGTAGTTGATTTATATAAGTTGTAGTCAAAGAAAATAATATTAATTTTAATAATTAATATTATCCATTGTTAAAATAACTGGATTATAAATATCTTTTAAGCATGTCGAAGATATTTTATTTTATTTAATTTAAATTTAAGTTCTCAATATAATCACCTTATCTAAAAAACCTAGACTCTTTTATATTAAATAAACAATAAATATGTTTTCCAAAAAACAAAATAGACGGTTATTGGCCAAAAGGTACTCAATGAAGTTTGTTCACAAGTGCATGTGGATGAGCTCAATTACTAATTGTGTGGCCTTTTTAGTTTCTACTTTATACATATATATATATATATATATTATTAACATATGTTACTTATATTGCAATTGATGATAATTTAATGAATTATTGAGATTTATATTTCGTTAGAAATTGAAATTGCATGTAACAAAAGACTTAAATATCTTCTCAAGTACATGACAATTTCATTCAGACTCGAGCTCCTTATTACTAAGAAAGAAAGCTGAATAAAGCGTAAATTAAAGATAGTTATCAACAACTTCGTTGAAAAAAGTCCAAGGTATGCTTTAATAAGATAATTGAGAACTTATTCAAATTTAAATAAATAAATAAATTTATTGCTTACCATATGCATGATTTTTATTTCATTTTTAAATTCTTACCTTGCTTTTTGTTGATTGAAATGCAATAAAAGTTTAGGTAACTAATTGCCTAATCTATATAACAGGGGGGTGGGGTGCCTAAAACTGTAATTAAGTTCTTTTTAAAAAATAAAAATAAAATTTTAGACTATGAAAATTAGTTCTCTCACAGCTATCATCAATTCCGAAACGTTTTATAGTATAATCTTCTACATACATTCTAAGTCTTTTTTCGTTTCGAATTCAGTGGGAAGACTAAAGTACTACCTTCATTAGCCAAAAAGAATTCATAAGAAAAATATTATTAATCTCATCAATTTCATCATGAACGTACTCGACACTTAATGTGAGCATCCACAGACAAACACACACAAAAATTTATTATTATGTATATAAAGTATGGTATGGGTATGATACAAGACAGTTCGTAGGATCCTCAGAAAAAATTAATAAATGGTGCCTTTGGTAGCTCAGATATCAAGTGACTCCTCTCGAGACACGAGTCTCCACCCACCATGCAAACGAACTAATTATCTTACAATACTATAAATATATATATATATGTGTGTGTGTGTGTGTGTGTGTGCAAGTTGGGTGGTCCATAGGAGAATATTACGATTTATACGTACATATAAATATGCAGGCAATTGCTTCATGCACATGCTTCTCTAACCGCATACATTATGGAAACATAAATTTTCACGACCTGACATTGGTGTATGCATGGCTAACCACTTATATATGTATAAAGTATTATGTTCGAGATGCCTAGAATGGAATTATAACGATGCACTCGTGATTACATGTTATCCCATGTTTCCACCCTGTTTTTGCGTCGGCAATGTGTGAAAAAATAATTATTCGAAAACAAAGATCGTGACTGTTAGGTGAAGTGTGGTTGAGGTAATAATTAAGAAAAATATCCAAGGAAAATATTAATACATAACAGGGAAGGGGATAAATTTCACTTTACCGCCGTTAAACTTAACAATTTTGATATTTTACACTTCATTATTAATATAAAAATACTTTATCTACACAATTTATATTTATTATAATATTTTATTATTCAACGATATTTTCAATGATATTTTCAAATTAAATTTTTATTGAAAAGTATTTGTTCAGAAGTTGTCGTGCATTTCTTTTCCCTTTTTTCTAGCTCAAAAATTAAGTAAAAAATTATATAATATTTTTTTATTACTGTTAATAGTGAATCACAATAAATAATAAATGGTAATACTTTTGCTATAAATAGTATCGATTCTCATATGAGAAATATGATAAGTATGAGAACACGATGTTTTGTAGTTATATAATGGATGAAATCTAATGTCCAAGTGACGCGATTCATATTATTTACAACCACTGTTCAGAACTATTTAACACATTACTCGTATTGTGACTAACATTATTAACAGCAAAAAGAAAACTGATGGTTGTGCTTTCACCATTGGTGGTAATAAAAAATATTACAGAATATTTTTTTTAGCTTTTATGTGGAAAAGATGGGAAAACGCACATTTTCTGTATAATAATTGATATTATTTATAATAAAAATATAATCATTTATCATGAAATCATTAGTGGCAGTAATAAAAAGTATTACAAAACTTTTTTTGGGCTTTTGAACGAAAAAAAGTAATGAAAATACGTTATTGTAGTTTATGAAAAGCGTTTCGATAAAAAAATCGATTTGAAAATGTCATTAAAGGATAAAAAATGATAATAAATTATAAATATAAGTTAAAATGATAAAATAATTTTAAGTTAATTTTGAGAGATAAAGTGTAAAAATAGTTAACTTTTTAGGATTGAAATGCCATTTATCCTTGCCAATTTGTTAAAATTCAACTTGCAAACAAGAACACGTTAAATGCAACATGCCGTCATAATTCATGTGTCTAAGGCACGACACTTGATGGCCGTACGACGGGGAGGGGGGGGCATTTATGGTAATTAAGTACAATTAATTGTGGTATTATTGTATTTATACAAAATAATGGACACGGTTATCTGTTATTCACCCTAAAATAATTGCAGGCACTTATATGTATTTAAAGCGATTTCCGTGCAATTTATTTTTTATTTTAGACGTGGGAAAATAGTCAAAGCACAGATTATTGGCAAGAAAAAGAATTATTTACTGTCAGAATAATTCAACCTGTACAAAAGGGGTTTGGTGAGAAATAAAAGAGAGAGTTGTGAACTTGTGGTGGATCGCCCAAAGCAATATATATGTCCTTTAATTTTGAAAGAGAGTAGCTCATTTTAGGGAAGATAGATGGCCATAAAAGGACTGGACCATTAATTACGACACCGTGAAAAATGGTAAGCAAACGCCCAATGATTGGAGCTCGTAACAATGAATTTGCCAACGTACTTTGTGCGTTATTTTACATTCTTGGTACTTACAAACTCTCGTAAGTATAATATTACATCTCATGCGGGCATTTCTAATTTGTGTAGAAAAAAAATATTGTGTGATTAATGTATACTAACGACTATTTCCGTCTAACTTTAATATAATACGTTGAGAATTAATTATTGTGTCATAATCATACTCAGAATACTTTAGAAACACATTAAAATAAGGATAAAAATTTATTTTATTAACAACTAAAAGCATATTACAATATAAAAGATGTATAATATACGGAGTCGGGATTATGAGTTTTGAAGATCATTGTCAGTCAATCGTGTTGATGTTGGATTCGAGATATATGGTTGGCATTTTTTATTTTTTTGATAAATAAAAAAAATGTGGTGAAATGTGCGACTAATGCATGAAGTCTTTTGCTATTATGGAATTATATGCATTCAACCATAGTTATTGCTTAAGGATGAGTTTGTTACCATAATCCCTCCAAATATGAAGACTCAAACCTCTCTGCCAGAGAAGTGAGAAGACTACTACCGCAAACAAATATGAACTTTTTATGGCAATTTTTGTAGCAAAGTAATGTGTCAGAACAATGTAGGCTAAGAGATACTATATTACAAACTTAGTAACAATCTTTAATTTGGCTTTTGGCCTGTCCTTTATCCCCCCCCCCCCCCCCCCCTCCCACCCCGTCTTGTCAAATACTCAATTTGAAAAATTACATACAAAAAAAATAATTAATTTTAATTATGTGTTTTGGCGATTCCAAAGTAGTTAGAGAACACATCAAATTAATTATACATATATGGTAAGATTTATATTCATCTTTTATACCACAATCTGATGGACCGAGCTGCGTATAGGTAAATTAGGCATGTATTATTGGCAACTAGGTATTAATTAGAGTGCTCACAATAAAAGAAGCAAAAAACTAAAGTTAGACACCCTTATAAGTGAGGCATTCATCTATATGGAAAACACAGAAACATAGTATCCAATTCTATCCAGTGTTGTTCATAAATGTAGTCGCATAATGGCCAAGAACTACCCCCAATAATACAGTTCCCTCCTATTTCTTCGTACATATTGCCATGCCAGTTAAACTGCTTTCACATGCAATGTAGTTGAAGAATGATGAAAATAGTAACTTCCAAGTACCACGTTGAAGCGGCTAAACCTAGGAAGATAGCCTTGCTGTGATAACGTATTAGAATGCCATGGACATTCAACTTCAACGGTAGATCTCCCGATATTAAAATAGAAGATAATGGGTATTTTATTTTTATGACAATGAAATTAGAAAATAGAGATTGGGTAAGAGATATTATTTTTTATTAAAAATAATAGATAAATAGGTATTTTTAATATTTTAGGAAAGAGGAGGCGAAATTTTAAAATTTAACAATTACATGTATATAATTTATATTAATTTAAAAATTTTATGAAATTAAAGAGATCAGCTGCCACCACCGTCCGACCCTAGCTCCGTCTTGTTTAATAATGGTCGTGAGAGTGTTTGGCAGCTCAATTTTTTTTTCTTTTTTGATGAGATGTGAAATGCGAAGAGTATATTTAAACAAGATATTTCAAATTTAAAGTTTGTATAATGCATACATTAGTCCACAAAAAATAAATGAGTATTAATTGTCCTTGAACTTTGCTTTCTTGCACTTGTCCTATGGATTTTTTGGCCAACAGGGAGTTTGGGAAACAGTTTATACAGTTTAAATAAGCATAACTGTGCCCTAGTCCTCAAAGAATTTAGTTTGACAAATCTGAAACCTTAGTGATGTACGGGGTAATTAATGGTATACTTCTAAAAGTGCGGCTGGTGGTAATAAACTTATTTAAAGGTATAATTTCATTTTAATTACTGTAATAGAATTACATAATTACAATAAACATAGTTTATATGTTAACAAACATTACAGGTAAAAAAGAAAAAAAAAAAAAGAGGGGAATCAGGCAACCTCATCATTTTAATTGAGATGATAATTTAAATTGAGTTTATTTTTGGACATCGCAAAAAAAAAAAAAACACAAGGGTTATAATTTTGATATAGAGGGAAAATAACATGTATAAATTTTCATACGAAAATAAAAATCATACTCATAGAGAACCCCTGGGGTGGCGGTAAAGAAGCTATTGAGATATATTAACTTGTTTTCCACTGTTCTCGGAATCAGCTATTCTTGTCTGAAATTTGTTTCATCTCATATTTTACTAATATAAATATATGACAAATGTATAAAATATTTTCATAAATATACATTTGATATAAATCATATTTCACTAAATTGAAATAAAAAATTCAAACTCATTTTTACTCGATTGGTTGTGTCAAATAAATAGTGGGAACCAAAAGATTGAAGGAGTGCATTGTGTTTGATAATTTCTTATTCTCTATTTAATAACAACAATTCTACATAACTATTGACATACATGGATAAATTTATAATTAATTTTTTTTACACCATTGGAGACGAATGAATGTGTGGAAGATTTTAGGTTATAATGCATTGAAAGAGAGGTGGGCCTGGACTAGAACTCAAAAGTGGAGGTAGTGAAAGGGGTGAGGCCCACCCTATAAGGTCCTGCTTCCACTTGGGGAAAACACCCATAGCTTCATCCATCTTCCATTATTGGAATTGCTTGTTATTGGGCAACCCCCCCGCCAGTACAAGCCAACTCAATCCCAATAATAATGATAATAATAATAATAATAATTGTTTTTTGGAATTTTGCTGCTATATTTGACGTGGCAGTTTTCTTTCCGCTGCTGATGCCGGCTCAATTCTGACTGTGAAAATAAGATTTTAAAATCTTATAAATTTCTTTTAAAAAAAAGTAAAGAGTTTTTTAAATTTTAACGAATTGTTTTATTTTGATTATATTGATTATAAATTTATCATTACTAATATATTATAAGTTTTATAATCTAAATTTATCCAAATATTTAAATAACTTTCTTTTAAAATAAGATTCAATATTTTATAAAATCTTTTAGATAAATTTGATAAACAAGTCTATTTTTTCAATTGTTTTGATTCT
Organism: Paulownia fortunei; assembly: GCA_019321725.1. Taxonomy (NCBI): domain Eukaryota; kingdom Viridiplantae; phylum Streptophyta; class Magnoliopsida; order Lamiales; family Paulowniaceae; genus Paulownia; species Paulownia fortunei. The sequence goes on from CM033110.1 coordinate 20,694,073, forward strand.
TATTATCAATTCATTATCTCAAATAAAATTAAAATTTTATAGAATTTGTTTTTTTATATCAGAGCGTTCAAAGTGTTGCCTAACTCAGTCTTTAAAAGTGATTTAATTCAAGCCTTAATCAATCCATAATGAACCAGCTAACATACCTATCATACTTTTGGAGTCTAAAATTGTTAGCTTACTCCGCAATTTCTAACTCTACACTTAATAGAAAAACTTGCATAATTATGCGATAGATTTTATGAATTTTCATTTATTCTTAGTGTAGATGGATATGACGAAATAATAATGACAATTTAATGGAGAAACAATATTCGTAACTATATTTAATTTTATTGGACATGTGAATTTATTTGGGTCTAATTTCACATACATTTGAATAACTACCAACAACTAACAATTAAATATTATAATCTTTAATGATGAATCAAAACGCACGTCAGAAAAAAATATATAAATAAATATATATATACACACACACACACAACATATTAACTCTTGCATTTTTCGTGAGACCATGTCAAAAACTTCTATTTTAGACCCTTATGCTTTGTTTGGTGTTATTTTTACTATTTTGAAAAAAATATTTTGAGAAAATGTATTTAAGTAGTGAAATTAAATAATGTGTGGAGAACAAAAATGTATTTAAATATTTTGTTGGAAAGAACTTATGTAATATATTTTGAGGAATATTTTTTTACTTTAGATATTTTGTGAATATTATTTATTGTAATTAAATATTTTCAAGTGTATGTGTCTTATCAATATTATTTTATTATAGTTATTGATAGTATATAATTATTTAATTATTGGTATTTTTGGGGGAATAAAAATAATATTTTAAAAAAAATACAAATAACAAACGCATTTTGGATTCTGGAGAAGAAAAATGCAAGAATAGAAATGAAACCAAAAGCTTAAATTTTGCCATTTAATTTAAATTTTATTATCTTGTCATTATAAATTTGAAAATATTATACTGATAGGGTCCAAATTAAGTTACTCTCGTGTCGGGTCTTAGGTATGGGTCGAAAGTAATGGGTCTGATTCATTTGATGCGGAGCAAGTCGGCAGCATATATAGTTATATTCATGATTAAAACTGATTCTATTATTTTTAAGAATTAAGTGAAATCATTTTAAAATTGGAGTTGATATTGGCATTTTATAAAGTCATATTCGTGTTTTATCTTAACTTTATTCTTAGACAATTCATAATATTATTATTTAATTAATAAGAGAATATTGTTGCAGGTTTTTGTAATAAATATATCATTCAGATATCTAATTCCTATTTATAATGGAAACATTTATGGTGGATCCCGATAAGTGAAAATATCTTCATTTACTCTACCTTTTATTTTTCTTAATAACTTAACCAATTATAAATAAATCTTTTAAATCTAATTTTTTCTTATTTATATATTGATGCTAAAATAATGATTAATGAATTAATAGTGTATGATTTACATTTAGTTGTTGTAATGTTAAAACTAGATACTTAAAATTTAACTGTAAAAGTATTGAATAAGTTTTATATTTTACCATACAAATTGTCTAATTGTGAAAAGATGGTAATTTTCTCATTTACACGCTTTGAATTTGTCAAGTATTTCCCTTACTATTGATTTTAAATATATCATTGTCAACTGATTTTTCATTTTGGAAACAACTACTATGATTTTTTATTTTTTAATTTGTGCTTTACTTTTAATTTACTCAATTTGATATAATGAAGCCAATTTGATTTATTTTCATGGCTTGGTTTTAAATTGACTTTAAAAGCATGCTTTTTCACTTTTTTTTTTTTTATAGATAAATCTTATGTTGAAGATTTTGATGCAAATGATGTGGCAATATCAACAATATTAGCATTTGCATCAATACATTATTTAGTAGTTTACATAAAAAGTAAGTTAATTTTCTACTTATAAAAGAAAGATATGGCGTTTTGATTTATACACGAAAATAGAACTAAATAATGCATAATTATAGAATTAAATTCATTTTGTCACATGATCATTTAAGTATTTTATCTTTAATGGTATTTCATTGGAAAAGAATGAAGTAATAATACATGGTATATGTCATAAAAAAAATGTAAAACAATGATCTCCCAAACCCAATGTATATTTTAGAGAATTGTTTAAGGAAAACTTCAAATTGTGGAGTGAAGTTTTGTTATTCAATCATCAACATGGTAGCACAGTGCTAAAGCTGACTTGCATCTGCTTTGCGATTTTCAGTTCGAATCTTAATGAAAACATAAAATGAAAATGAAAAATTATCTCTTATTAAAGAAAATATGTTTTCAATTTGAACCTCATTGAGAACATAAATGTACTTCTTATTAAAGAGTATATTATAGCTATAGAAGCAGTTCATGATATGGGATCGGATAGTGCATTTTGATTTATTGGTGTATTAATAGGGTTGGGGTGACCAAAACTGCTAAATCCATCTGGTCAAGTTATGATAAAAGAAATATTCTTTGGTGGCTAAGTTTTCTTAATTGGGATAGTCATATCGAGTCTTTACACGACTTAATATTTTTTTTATAAAAAAAAATTTGTTTTTCAAAAGTACTTATCAAAATTGTGGTAATATTTAGTTGATTGTTGCACAATCTTGACACTTTTATCAATCATATATTTAGAATAACATATGATAAAAGTACTAAATTTATTGGTCTAAATATAATAAATAATATTCAAGCATAATAGTGAGTGGCTATTACACATACAACACCGTAATCGTCTAAAAAAAAATAAATATCTTTCTTATGTTCAAAATATACGAAAAAGGAGAATACTTTTTAAATATTTGTACGTGTATGAATTATGCGATCAAGTAAAATATTGGCCAAGGAAATCAAGGGATCCACATCGGCTACATGTATAAAAAAATAATTTTTAATTTCAAAACATTTACTTGCTCCATCTATGATCCAATTTAGTAAAATTATGAACGTGTCAGCTCAATTTTGATTGAGATTCTCTATTTTATCATTAATTTCATTCCTTAAAATTTTGACTTGTGTAAAACTATTCACAACTTGTTTAAACCTGTTTTGTCTTAGTCCTTTATGTCGTTGCACTTACCAAATTTAAATGAAAGGATTTAGAAAACAGAATCTAATTTGCACTTAACAATTTTCTTAGGAAACTTGCACTTAACAAATTTAAGAGAACTGGATAAGGATGTGAATAAATCGAATTGAATTGAATATGTTACTATTTAAATTTATTTAATATTTTTTATCAAATTTAAAAAATTATGTTTGAATTTAGTTTGATAGTTAATTAGATTAAATTTGAACCAGCTTTAATTAAATCGAAAATAAATCAAGTTCTAGTAACTTATTTTTTTTATATATATATTTTTATTTATTGAATCGAATTCGAGTCAAATTTCATGTTTTATTGAACAAAAAAATATATTCAAACTTGATTTGTTAGCTTAACAAATCAAATTTAAACGAAGTGGATCTCAATCTATAATGCATTATTGAGAGTCTCTCTCTTTAAAAAAAAAAAAAAAAAGGAAAAAAACACAGCTAATGAGAGACCACCCGAAAAATCAAAGAAATAGCAGTATTATTACTTACACTGGAAAAGAAATTATTTAGGAGGTTGGACAGAAATTGCACCAAGTTAGTTAAAATATTTAATTTCTTTATGGGGAAAATTATGAATTTTCACAACTTTAATTTGGATCCTCCATAATTGCAGCCTGCAATCACATGATTTTGTAGCCTTGTCAATGTATATATGGTGATTATGGCGTGACATATTGAATTTATCATTTAACAAAAGTATTCCATAAACATGAACATTCATAAAATTATGCCTTTTTTATATTAATTTCTTCCTTTTCTTCTTCCTCTAAAAAATATCCAATTTTAGTAAGTATTCAATTATCGACGACATCGTCATTAATTAAACTTTAGAACTTTCACCATCATTATATATCATAATTTGGATATTTCGATATGAAAGATGCGTTTTAGGAATAAATTAACCACGATTCAACGAGACTCATTTGGATGATAAATTGATATTATAAATCTATAAAAAGTTTTGTGTATTATAAAAGAAATAAAAAAGAAGAGATTAAAAGATGTAAAAATAAGAAATTAAAAGTCAAATATTTTTTTGATGTCTCACAAGCTCTTTGATTGGACTATATAACCACGTTATTTTCCTAATTCTCAAGAAATATGTAATAAGATCTTACATTATTTTATTCAAACAATTAATAACTTAATTCTAAAAATGACCTTTTATAAGATTTCAAAAAAATATTTGAAAATAAGTATGTTAAAAAACTTGGACTTTCGCCGGAACTATTTTTCCTTTTGACAATGTCGGACTCTCTTACCAAACAAAAGGACAATTGCATTTATAGAGTGATTGACTTAACTAATTATGCAATAAAATATTTTCAAAGATCTTAAAGATAATCTATAAAATGCTTCAAAATGTCTGATAAATATTTTAAAATTTAAATCATGAATTTTAAGAAAAAATGCGATGACTTCCATAAGATCTCTTGGGATCTTTAGTTTAAGTAATTATTTTCAAAATAGAATTTAATATTTGATAAAATCCTAAAAAGATTATATGCTCCTAGAATTTAATTACAAGAAAATTCATTTTAAGTTTTGTCCATTATATTATTAATTCCATTATGTACCTAAGTGCGACTTTGCATTTTCATAATCAATAACAATTCAAATTGTTTAAAAGAAATCTGGTCCGTGTCACATGTGGATCAGAAACCAGCCCCATTGTTTAAGTTTTCGAGAATTTTGAGTACCACTGTACGAGGAAAGTTGAATAGATAATATATATGAATGCCCGAAACCAAAAATGAGAAAAAGCAAAAATAAGGAGGAAGGAAAGGGTACAAATAAACATTACTTGGGTTGTGTTCGCCAGAAGCGTTTTCATTTTTCCAAAATAAAAATATATTTGGCATTTTGTTTTTCAAAAAAAAAAATATTCTTCTCTTAATATAAAATTGAACACATTGTTGTACATCAATATTATTATATTATTATCTTTCTTTTATATTAAAAAATACTACATAATTTATTAAAAAAAATATAATGCCATTAATTAAATAAAATCTTACCAAATAAAACATTTACAGTAAAAAAAAATCTCAAACTCAAATTCATGTATCCGAGACACCACCTCAAAAAACTCAAAACAAAAACAAACATTGCCTTGGGGTTTTGGTATACCGTCCATGAGTGCCAAGGGCAATAAAGTCAATTTAGATGGGAAGGATTGAAATATTCCGCGTGTGTGCGACGCGCGGAGAGAGTGGGAGTGGGAAAGGATGCTGGGCCAATTAATTACGAGGAACACGGTGTGAGAGGCACCGGCTGCCGGAAAGAACAAAAGAGGGAAATGGTGGCCCTCTTCCCGTACTCTTGGATTGGACTATTTAGGAAAGTTTTTCCTTTTATTGGCCATTATTCCCATTTCCTTTTCTGAGACCAAACCCTCTTTGCCCCCCTGCCGTGGCTCTCACTCACAATAATACCCACTCCTCTTTTTCCCCAAATACCCTCCTCTTCTATATTTTATTCTCACAGGTTACACACACTACAACGAGGTTCTTGTCATTATTTTAAATTTTAAGTTTCAGAAAATTTGATCCAAATTTTAGATTTTCTAACCATTCAAAATGAAATTCAACTTGTTGTTTATTTCCATAAAAAATTTATCAAAATTTAAAAATTATTGAAATATTTTATATTTTAAGTAATATATAATACATAATAATAAAATATATTCAAAATTACTAACTTAATAAAGAAATTATAATGGAATAAATGTAATAATTTTTTTTGCAAAGCATATACCTACGATTAGTTTAAGTTAGAGGTAAACTCGAGAGTAATATTTTTGTTTTAAGAAATAGGTTTTATATTGGGACATTCTAAAGAAAATAGAAGGTACAAATTTGGGATAGATGTTAAAACTTCCACAAATAGTAAGAAAGTTTTTAAGAAATACTACTTAGTTTTAAGTTAGGCACAATAAACTTTTTAATCATATCATTTAATAAAATTCACTCTATACATCATATATATGGATATTTTAATTTAAAAGATGCAAAATTTTGTTATTAAAACATATTCAAAATTTTAGTTAAAATGACTATTCTATGAATTTCCATGACTTTTCTAAATCAAAAATAAAATTCTGAATATCCTTAAAATTTCTAGCACAATTTTTATCAGTCTAAAATACTTAAATATACATGGACACAAATTTTAATACCATGGTTGTAGTGGCTTCTTTAGACCTTATTTCTTGTGAATATGATTAATTTTAATTTATTTAACTTCTAAAATACATAAAAGGTTTTCGTTTGTTGTTAAAATAACATGTTTTAATGATGAGTTAAAGTAATTTATTGATAAATAATTTATAGCAGCAATATAAATTAAAATAAATTGGAGGAGAATGGAGGAATTAATTAGTATTTTTTTAACTCAACTATATATATATATATATTATATAACAATCTAATTTTCTATGAAGCAAAACATAATGGGATTTTTTTTGTATTTTTTATTTTTGACTCTTTCACTATACCTACCAATTAAAGTAATCCAAGCATGTAACAAAAACCAAGAGAGAGCGGGGCATGGGTTGTTTGAGTGTGTGGGGTGTGACGTGGAATTGAATGAATGAAAATGAAATCAATGTTAATTAGTGTAGGTAATAAAGGTAATTGAGTAATAAGTCATCCACCGAGTGTTGGTGCTGTCTATTTCCATTAGTGGGTATTGTATAGGGAGAAAAAAATCAAGAGAGAGAGGGTTGCTTTTCGATTTGGTTAACATCGGAAAGTTGCGTAAGAAAGAAAGAGATGGTTCTTTCATTCCTTTTTCTTTTCCCTTTTTTTTTTTTTCATCTTATGTTTTGACAACAACCAATAGGTAAAGTCGTAAAGACGGGGGCAACTTAGAGAGAGATATTATTTTTGAGGATCAGTTAAAGCGAAGCTAGTAATAAAGGTACAAATATATACATACATATAGTTACATGCAAAAACGGAGTTCAAGGAAAAGAGAATGGTTAAATGGAACACCCACCGGCAGACATATATATATAAATAGAAAGAGATTTAGAAAACAAAATCCCTCACGTATTTATGACTTGATTGAACATAGCAACAAAAAAGGGACTACCCTCCTCTAGGTTTAAACCATTCATTGAAACGCAGAAAGAGAAGGCAACTTGCCTATGGTACATGAATCCTCATACAGAGAGAGAGAGAGAGAGAGGTTAGAAGAGGGGTTCTGCTTTCGGCCAAGCCTTGAAAAACTGGCCTCGTCTATGCAGTATTGGGCAGGCTAGCTAGGGGGCAGGATAGATATATGTAGACAAGAGCCATCTATTCCAACAGTTGGGAATGGGAATCGCTAATACATTTTTCTCTCATTTCTTGAAGAAACTGTTCTTTTGCAACTCTATGATCGTAGCTTCTTAATGTTCTTTCAAGAGCCAACATACAGTTCCATGGAAGAAGCATTATTATTTTATATGGACAGAGGCGGAGAATATCTATAATCTACTGTACACCCACTATTCTACTACTACTAATACTACTCAAAGAGAGCCTTTTGCAGCCCCCAAGAATTTTTTTTTTTGTTTTTCCTGTTTCTTGATGAGACTGTGCTGATCAAAATTCAGAAAAACCATAATTTCTCTCTCTTTCTCTTCAACAGGTTAACAGACCACCCTTTTGGGTATTGTATCCTTTTTCGTCTTTGGTTTATCTTTTTCGTTTCTTGAGAGTAGAGAAATGTGGGATCTCAACGATTCACCGGTTCAAAGAAGGGATGATGAATCGGAGGGGTTCTCCGATGAGAAAGGAAAAAGGGTCGGATCCGTGTCGAATTCAAGCTCATCGGCGGTGGTTATTGAGGATGGATCGGAAGAAGAAGATGCGGAAAGAACAGGTGGAAGGAAGAGAAGCAGCAAAATCTTTGGGTTTTCATTGGCTCACAAATATGATGATGATGAGACGGGCCCGTGCTCATCACCGGTGACGCGGCAGTTCTTTCCGGTGGACGAGTCGGAAATGGTGGGTGGAGGACTACCCGATTTTCCCAGGGCGCACTGGGTGGGAGTTAAATTCTGCCAGTCCGAGCCCCACGGCGGCGGCGGAGGCAGTGCTATCTTGGGGAAGTCGGTGGCGGATGTGGCGCAGCCTCTTAAGAAAAGCCGTCGAGGCCCCAGGTCCAGAAGCTCTCAGTATCGCGGCGTCACGTTTTACCGGAGGACCGGCCGTTGGGAGTCACACATATGGTATAAATATCTATCTGCAAGCCTGTCTGTATTTAATTTTTCTTTTTTCAAAGAAGGTTTTTTTTTTTTCTTTTTTTCTGCTTCACATACAATTCATTCTTCTTTTATTTCTGATTCAGGGATTGCGGAAAGCAGGTTTATTTAGGTTGGTTTTCTTTTTTCCAATTCTTATCACAGCTTCAACAAATTTATTTCTTGAAATCCTTGATTTTGTGATTTATCTTATTGTTCAAATGGATCTTGTTTTCCTGTAAATTTTGTAACTACAGGTGGCTTTGATACAGCTCATGCGGCAGCCTGGTGAGCTCCCACCCTTATATTTTATGGTAAAGAAAATGTAAAAAGTTCGAAGAGGCTGACTAATATTTTTGGGAATGTATCTATCGCAGTGCATATGATAGGGCAGCTATTAAGTTCCGAGGAGTCGAAGCAGACATAAACTTTAGCTTAGAGGATTATGAAGAAGACTTAAAACAGGTAGGCCACTTGTAGAGAGAGAAAGAGACAGAAAGACAAGATGAGAGAGAGAGTCTTCTTTTGTTTCATTTCACCTTATCTTATACAGTGCTTTTCCTCATCTTCGACAGTTTATTCTTGATTTTACCCTCATGAATCCTAAGTTGTCTGTAGTTGGAAACATGGGGTGAAAACCAGAAAAAAAAAAGTTCATTTATTATTCTCTGAAAGGGAACTTCCTATTCTATGCTGCATTTTTCAGATGAGCAATCTAACGAAGGAGGAATTTGTGCATGTACTGAGGCGACAAAGCACTGGTTTTCCAAGAGGGAGTTCCAAGTATAGAGGTGTTACTTTGCATAAATGTGGTAGATGGGAAGCCCGAATGGGCCAGTTCTTGGGCAAAAAGTAAACATTCTATTTCATATTTACATTTAATTTACTTACCACTCTTCTGAATCCTGCACTGATGATCCACAATTAATAAAAACCTTACTTATATACTGATTTGTGGCCTAATCCTAGTTCAAATCACTTTGGCCCTCATGAATTTATGTTTTGTTTTATTGAAACAGGTACGTTTATTTGGGTCTTTTTGATACTGAAATTGAAGCTGCGAGGTGGGTTTATAGAGATGATATTGTCTCCATTCTTTTCTGCATAATTAGGGCTGTCTGCGAAATATATAGTAATTAGGAAGGGTTAAATGCCACTCTAAATTTTGTTGGGGCTGAATAATTTTCTTGTAACGTGTTGTAGGGCATATGATAAAGCCGCCATCAAATGTAATGGAAAGGAAGCTGTCACCAATTTTGATCCCAGTATTTATGAAGAAGAACTTAAAGGTGCAGGTAAGTTGTAAGGATGAAATTTTTTGTATATTATTTTCCATTGAATTCTTCAATTGAACTATTCATGGAGATGGTAATTTATAGATTCTGAAAATTCTGCTGCATACCAGAGTCTTCCAACAATGCAGCAAACCACAATCTGGACCTTAGTTTGGGCAATTCAACATCAAAGCCAACGGGCCGAGAATTCGGGCTTAGGGACCAGCATTGTTCCTCAATGCCATTTGAAGTTGATTGGAGACGCCGGGGATTGAGGCCTGAGGTATGTATAAAAATCAGTCGAGTTCAAAACAAAAAGCCAAATTTTGCACCTTAATTTTCTTTATATTATAAAAAACGCAGCTTACTTTCCCGCACCATATGACTTCAAGCGGCACTAATTATCCCCGGAGGAGAGATGGCTACAATGAGACAGAAACCTTGCAGCTTCTAAGCCAAACACACCTTCATTCTCCTGGCTCGTTGAAGGTTAACAATGAATTGCACAGATTTGGACCATTGGGGAAAACAAACGAACCCCACATGCTTCAAATGTTCAACCCACCATTTAGCTCACAAAATTATCAGGCAAGTGTTCAAATTTTATACTCACATTTCAGACACTAAACAAGTTTTCTTTAACCCAAATAACTGATTTTTGATGCGTGAAAAACGAAAATCATGACAGCTTCATCAGTTACCTGGAGGCAGCATTATTGGTGGCAGAAATATTGGAGAGGTTTCTGTTTCTGTAAATGAACAGCAATGGCAAATGAATCAAACTCCATTCTTTGCTACTGCTGCAGCATCATCAGGATTCCCGCAGGCCCAGATACTGAGACCCCGAAACTGGCTGCAGAAAAATGGGATCCACCCTCTCATCAGACCCTCGTGATCCATCGTCCGCTTGTTTTCTGCTATGCCATTTTTCTTCAAATTCTTCAAATTCAGCCATCAAAGTGAGAAAGAAAGATCTCCATTTCTCTGTAAGTCTGAAAAGATTGTTGCTTTGAGTGAGCTTCTTCTTTAACTCTCTCGGCAACATTAGTACATAACCAGGGTATTTTATTTAGAATTAGGAACAAAAAAATATATGGAAATACTTAAAATCCTAAAGGTCTTTGATGCTTGATTCATTGTCCCAAAGCATGAAGAAAATCTTCAGTTAGATACTTTGCAGTCTGAACAATATATGAACTGGTAAATATCCACACAAAGTTCTTTTGCAGCGCTCTTTTGTTTGTCAAACAATATCTACAATACTTACGTTTCTTGATTTTAACATAATTACATCGACCAAGTTTGGTACATTTATGTTCAGTAATAATGCAGGAGTAGTAAAATCTTATGTTACAGGCGACATTTGAAGTTTCTGGCATCGACTTTGGTGACATACCCCAAAGTTTTGCTCGATTTATCACGATTTCATGTGACTTAATTTAACCCACAATTTGAATGCCAATTCAGTATTCACGCATCTTTGTTTAAAAAAAGTAGTGTTCAAGTTGTTTTTGTTGGGTACACGAGAAAGAGAGGAAAAAAGTGAAAATCAGAAATGTTGAAAATAAAAGTGGAGAGAGTATGGTATTTTATGGAAATATCAGCAGATGGTGATGAATTGTCACCATCGTTGGTGTCCTTTGAATCAGTTCTCATGAGCAAAAGCAATCAGACAGACATGGCTATTATGACGAGAGGGACTTAACCTAACTCTACTAAAGCTTCAAAAGGAGTACTGCCCCCAAAGTGAAATATCCCCTCCTCCTACCCCTCTTTTTTAATTCACACACACACACGCTGTGTGTCAGTGTGTGTATATATCCTTGTTTATAGCATAACAAACTAATTCTTCTTGGAGGTTTAATTATTCGAAAACCCTTTCGGTTTTCCCAACTATATGCTTAAACTAATAGAATATCCAGATATTTTAGCATTGATTATCCAACCCAATTTGATATTGTTGTTGGGGTACATATTTATTTGCATATTTGCGGAATTGCATCATCTGGGGCGTCATCATCGATTATCTTTATGTACTGGTTGCCTTCCATTTTTGTTCATGTTGCATTTTAATATTTCATATATCTAAGCATTTGTTGACAGCCCCTTTGTCCTGACAGATTTATAGAATATTAATCATGTCGTACAAGATTAAGATTGATGGTTGGAGGGCCAAGAATCGTGGCCTTTTATTGTTATTATAATCCCATTGGTATATTGCTTTCAAGTCTCTTCTTTTATGACTGTACAAAACCAAGAGATGTCCACCTTGACAACTAACTAGGTTTACAATATGTGTGTGTGTGTGTATATGTATATGGTGGCTGGTTAACTAAGCTTTCATTTTTTATGCTGTGGCCACCTCAGGTGGTCCACTGCTTTCACATTGCATTTTCATACACAATTTTTTCTCACCTTACAAAGAAAAAGAGATGAAATGCTACTGTTATTTGGGGTTCATTGAATGAGAACTTGCATAAGATGAAAAGTTACTGTTTGATTTTTTTTATTGTAAATTGATAGCTTGCACATTTGACTTTTTTTTTTTATTTTTTTGGGTGGGAGTGTTTTAACTTATTTGAACTGAATCATTAGCCATGTGACTGAATATAAATGATCCGAATTCAATATCCTAAGTTTTATATACCCAATATTTACCAATTTCATCCCATTAAAATTCACCTTTTCAAGAATCTTAATGTTATGTTTGGACCTTGAATTTAATTGAGGAAAAAGAAAAGAAAAGGTATTGAAAATAAGATTTTATTCATACTAACACTTAATTTTGCATTTTTTTTCCTAATAAAATTGTTGGTTCGAATATATAGACTTATATTTTAAGAAAATGCATAAAAAGGAAAAAGTAGAAGAGTTCTGTTCCCCCTTATGGCAGTATTGGTTCAGACCCCAGCTTCTTATTAGATTTCCTTTGCATGGGATCCACGAAACTCTGCAAAAGCCCAGACACCCCAGATTCCCCCCCCACCCCCCCCCAAAACTACATTTACACAAACACACACACATAGGTTTATATATTAACATTTGGATTTACAGCTAATATATATGTTGAAGAACATAGATATGGCGGACAAAGGAAATCGTTTGTGTAATAAGGTGACAAGGGCTGAGTTGGGGAGTTGGTGAAAAACTAATAAAGAAAGAAAGGATGGGGGAATCAATCAATCACACAGTGGGGGCACACAGCAGGTACAATATTGGAAGATGGACTTTAAAAGATGTGGCGTTGGGCCTTTCCCAATTTGGAATTTCTTCCGACAGTTGCAAACTGTTTCGTGCTTTTCATTTTTCTGCTTCAATCCGCCCAAATTCTGTATGTTTTTTGTGCAAATTTATAGCACTAGTTTCTTTCTTTTTCTTTTTCATTCATTTTTTTTTATTTTTTATTTTTGTTTTGGTTGGGGAGGAGGGGGTAGTTGGGGGGTTACTGCGATTGTGACTCGTGTTTTTCTCTGGCCAAGTTGGTCATTGGGGCTGGGCAAAATTAGTACTGTTAGAAATACATCACTTTCTTCATTCATTCATTCATTCATTTACACCTTAGACATTTTAGAGAACGATGTTGCTTTTGATATGTTTTCCTTAATTAGTTAGCTCGATTTGGAGTCAAAGTTCTTGGGCTAATATCAGTTTAAAATTTGATTTTTTGGAGTATGGGTTTTGCAATTAAATTTTTTATTTTTTATTTTTTATTTGTTGGCTGCAGACAACCTAGTGCGTAGTTAATCTTTGCTGTTTACTTAGATGAACCAATGTATTATATAGATCTTCCATGTGTCCAAGAATTGTGAACCTACACGAACATATCTATTGCAATTATTTGGATCATTTTAAGTCAATATTAAAATTAATTCAAGTGAGGTTATATTTGAATTTGAGCAAAAGATTTGTGGAAATAATTTCTTATGACATCATTTCATGTGTATTTCAAATTCACTATAATAATTTAAAATTTTAAAATTTATGTAATATATAATCATTCAAATAAATTTAATGAATTTGTTAGTTTCAAATCAATGAATTCAAACACAATCTTAAAAAAATCTTTTTTTTTTTTTTTAATATTGAAATTGATCCAAAGTGCTCTCAAACATTAATTTTAAAATTTTAAATTTAATTTTTCTTTGTTTAAAATATTCAGAATTTTGAAATTAATAAAACCTCATTTTTCTTTCTTTTTAAACTCAACACACTTAGATCTTAAAGAAGCCGAAGAAGGGACAATATTTTTAATCCCCACAAGAAGATAAATCCTTACACCGTACGGTAAAGCGACGTCCATCCTGCATGGTTGCAGTAGCTCACTGGATTTTAACCTCTCTTTTTTAACCTAAATCCAACAACTGCTTTCGCATATAATTTCTATTGGTCATAACCTCACTCATTCCAAACAGTCAGAACCTCGTAGACACTGACTCCTTCCTAATAAATGACGACACTTAATTTTTCACTTTTCAGTGAAAATTAATAATAGCCAATAGAAAGAGATGGATCAATCCTCCATGCATCAGTGGTCAAAGCCAGAAAACTGAAAAAACGTCCAAGTTTGTTTTGTTTTTGTTTTTGTTTTTGTTTTTCCAAGTTTTAGAACAAGTAAAAAACAACAAAGAAAAGTGATTATAGTATTTACATTTAACGCATTTATAAGGGCATGGTCCTCTTTCTGTCGGTGCATGCCAGCTTGGGGAGAGATGCTTAAATAGGAAAAGTAAGTTATTTCCAGCTTTTATTCGGTAGTCCTTTTCTATATTTTCATAATTGCATTAATTTAACTTTTGAATAGTGATTTAATTGATTGGATGGACCAGTATAATTGTAGATCTGAAATTAAATATTTTATTATATTATATAAAATAATAATATAATATATAGATAAGGTAATAATAAACTAAAATTATATATATAACAAAATCTAAAATCTAAACAATCATATATATTTAATCAAATACTAAATTTAAAATTTCATAAAAAAAATTAAAAAAAAAATGTTTTTGATTGATATGATCAATATTTTGACCAATCTGACCGATTTTTAATTCGTTTAACTTAAGTTTTAATTTTTTATCCTTAATTAAATTGGATCTGACACTGATAAAAGTAATTACATCTTCAAAACTGATAAAAGTAGTACCCTTAACAGCAAAAGAAATGGTTTGTTTAAGATAAGCCCAATTTTTTACTAGACAATATATGGTGCTAACTAATTTAAGCAATGATATCTTGTAAATTAAGCCGATTTTGGGTTGTAATTTACTGTTTTATGTCTAATTTATTGGGTAGTTTTACATGTTTTTATACCAATATGACATTTGTATTACTCATATTAATAATACTCCCTCCGTCTTATTTTTATTTATCTTCTGTAACTCAGAGTTTTATATAAAATTTAAAAATATAATTTTTTTTATATATATTTACATTCTTGTCCTCAAAAGTAATGATTTTGAAGAAAACTAAATTTATTTCGTAACGTCCCAAAAATTTGATAAAAAAAAAAAAATGATGTAGGAGATGAGGAGTAGATGATGATGCAGGAGATATTTGGGTATGATATATAGAATTAACACAAAGAATTCCATTGCAATTATATGTAGAGTTGATTTAGGTTGAGAATGACGTTGCAAATTCAAGCTTTACTTTTTGAGCAAATGGAAGACAGAAAAGATTGAAAGATGGGAATAAATGAAGGGAATGGTATACATAATTTGCTATTATTTTCTCCTCCAAACGTCTACTTCTTTTCAATACTTTCCATGTTTGGAAAGGTTGGGGGCACCAGAAATAGCCATAATTAGTGATAGACGGATAAGGTTAGGTATGAAAACTTATATTTTTTTAAAAAATATATATATATTTTACACACTTTAAAGATATGATCCCATTATTCACATTTAATAATTGAATAACTTTGTCGTTAGTCGATACAAGGATTTTAATCCCTTGTAGATATAGTTGTGTGTGAATGATTAACGTTTTGGTTATTTTTAAAAAAAAAAATTACTAATCTTTTTATAGATGTGAACTACACCTTAAAAGAAGCTTGTGAGAAAAGATTGTTTGTTAAGTAAAAATATGATTATTATTTTATTTAATTTGGTAAGATTTTTTATATGATATATATTTCTAAGGAATAGTTTCATTAGTTTGTGTCAACGAGTTAAGAAAAAATTTTGTCTACAAAAATATAATATTTAGCATGTTGATTCTAGGATATAGTTTTATAGAATTTGTATTTTGATTTCTTTGTTGCATATCTAATAGTTGTTGTATCTGTTCACCATGCATGCATTTTAGTATGTTGTTAAATGAGATCAAAAATATAATCTTTAGCATGTTAATCCTAGGATATAGTTTTATAGAATTTGTATTTGCTTTTCTGAATAATGCGATTAATTTTATTTTTTTAATTGGCATTTAAAGTGGCAACTTCTTTTTAATACGTAATACTCAAAATCGACTTTACATATTTCTTTAAAGTTATTCTTTTAGGATGTATGATATTTTTTTTTTATTTTTTTATACAAAACAACTATATATAAAGTTAAAAAATAAACTAAATTACTTATCACTATTACAAATGTGAACTTAATTTATTAACTTAATAAATTAAGCTTAACACACCTATTAATATTTAATTTAAGCCAGACTCACTAAGACATATGCATATTAAACTCAAAAAGATAAATAATATTAATATATATATAAAATATTAATCTATTTAAACTTAATTTTACAATATTCGATCCAATTAAAACTTATTCAAATAGATCACTAAATTATTAAACAAAACTAATATTCCAAAGCAAACAATTAATTGACAATTCTATACTATGATTCAAATTCATAGCCTTTCCAAAAAAAATTATTGAGATTGCAAAAAGAGAATTTTTTACTAATTGTACTCCTTTTTCATTTCCAAAATATATAAATAAAGGATTTTATGAAGAAACTTTATTATATTAAAAAAAACTCATCATATATGTCGAACCAAGAGTAGCAATTAAGAAGCTAAAAAATTAAAATTTCAATTATTTCTTTTGTTCTAATTAAGTAATATTAGAAAAGCGTGCTAGAGTCTTTTACAAAAGGTTGGTTCTTTTATAATTATCGTCCTATGAAACCGGTCTGACTTAATTTTTTAATTCTACACTATATTAATAATTGTTCTATGATATTTTTCAAACATTAGTTTATTTCTATAATAATCATGTGTATTTCAAAACATTTTGCATAAACTTTAAAGAAAAAGTATTGTACATCAACTAACTCAGAGCAAAAAAGATTAATTGAAATTAATTTATATCAACCAAACTTTCCAAAAGAAAGTAATTTTGACACCGTCTCTCATAGTTGTTTCTCACTTTGCAACTTTTGGTAGGCCATCTCAAGCCTGTTGGCAGCTTTAATTTTTGCAAATTAATTTATTTCTCTTTAGTTAGTCCAACATTTTTCCTATTTTTCTTTTTTCTTTTTTTTCTTTTTTTTTATTTATTTGTAATTTGCCTTTTTCTGTTTATAATTGGTGTGGTTTTGTAAGAGTTCAAAATTGAACTTGTTTATCAAAATTTAGTTATTTGCAACTTGGGTGCTGGGAAATAGATCTCATTCTACCCTTGACTTTGTATTTGTAAATAATTGCGTTTCTTCAAAAATCTAATTCTACTAATTTGTAGGCATATTTTATATACACAAAAAAAGTTCAGAAATGTGGATTAAAGTCAAACTGGCAAATATTAAAGAAGGATTTTGTTACTTTCATCGATCATTGTAGATATATATTTAATTAAGCTGTAACAATTGAGTCAATTAATGACACAAATTTTTTAGTAATTCTATTTTTTTATTAATTGTTCTATGTTTAAGTTTAGATAAATTCTAATAATAATTGGGTTTATCTCTTAATAAACCATATGAAACACTAATTGTTCATAGAAGGTATTAGAACACCAAATATAACACATTATATATAATTGTTTGATCACTTTCTTATTTTCTTTTCCGTGGTTTTTGCTACCTACCAAACACAATATTTCTCACTTTTTTTTTTTTTTTGGTTAGCAAAACTAGTCCCAAAGTATATTTTTTCAAAAAAATAAACCTTAATTCTTAGGAAGCACATTGAAATATTAGCAAAAACATCATTAACAAGACTGCCTGTCCCCAACATACTATAATAACGATTAGACCTTTCGAAAACCAAAATTAGGGGAAGTGAGTGATGAAACGACTCCTACAATGGTAAAAAAAGAAACAGTTGACTACGACTTTCCATTCTGGGGCACAAACACTCTTATCATGATATCTATCTATCTTCTCAAATTAGTTTGTGTCGACTTTGGACACACTGTCTCTTGAGGAGACAACACAATCACCTAATTTTCTTAAGAACAATAATCATTCACACTACCCTAACTTTAACCATCCAACATATATACATAAATATATGTATATATATGTCCTTCGTTTTCTGCTTTTGGGGTTCCATACAGACCAATGTTGTTGCCTCTGATGTATATATGTAATAACAGTACATTGTGTTTCACTAAAACAGAGACCATTTTCAGTGGTAGGCCACATTTGCAAAATTAAAAGAATAAAGAAAAGATATTAGACAAGGGAATATGTGGCCATCCATTACCCTCCCTTTTTTTATTTCTTTGGGTTTTATTGTCAGACTGACAAATCTCACCTTCGCATGTACTAATAATTATATATATTGTTGGTAAAAGATTCTCGTATTGAATTAGCACGTTGATGTTATGTGATTTTTATTAAGATTTTGATGAAAGCGACAAAACTTTTTAAACGGACGTTTATTATTTTTTACCACATCATATATAAATCATATGTGATTTTTATTGAGATTTCAATGAAAGCAATAATACTTTTTAAATGAACATTTATTATTTTTTATCACATCATATATGAATCATATAAGATTTTGAAAGAATGTTTGCATATTTTTTTTTTTTTTTTTTCATATCAAAATACATAAAAAATGTCATGCACACAAATCACTTCCTTTTTTTATTTTGTATTGTTTTTTTGTTTTTTCCCGACAAGACAAGCTTGAAATATGCCCTCCTGTTATCTGGTCCATCATTACCAATTACTTCATCTTCTTTCAACTTTCATATTAAAAAATAACATATTGGTCAAGTTGGAGATACATTGGAATGGAATCTACTTCTTTTTTCTTTCCAAAACTTCATATATCCCAAGTCCCAGTAACAAAAAATCTAAAAATCAAAGTTGAGAGTTGAGAGTTGATAAATATGAATGATACATCAGAATTTGAATTATTCTCACAAATATGACTTTCTTGATGGGGTATAAATTTTCTTGATTCCTTTGTGTTGATAAAATTCGATGTCAACCTCCTTTTCTTGAAAATTTGCCCATCACTTTGTTGAATGACAGAAGGAATAGGCAGTTGAATTGAGGGTTAATCCAAAGTTTTTTGCCAAAATTAGGTCTCCCCTTAGTGTGTGTCCTTAGTGCCTATTTGTAGGATACATTATCATGAGATCAAATCAATCTTGTCTTTGCCCACAACTGTTTGGTGGAATGGAATGGAACATGCTCCAATTGCAAGTCAAGTACTTGTGTCACATCATAGTTGGAATAAAGCATCAACTCTTTGCCTCTGTCCTTGATACTCTTCTTCTTTTGTTAACCCTAAATTTTCTCTCTTTCTTTTATTATTTGACCTAAATTTTATTTTATGGAGAATAGTGAAAATAAGTAATTTTTTAAAAAGAATAATGAATTTTGAGATTATATTTGGATGGGAGATGAAAATGTAATAATTATAGTTGATATGATATTTTTAAAATAATATATATTTGGATGTAGAATATTTTTTGAAAATAGTATGGAGATGTAGGATAGATGTTTTTCTTATAAAAAGATATTTGGATGTAAAAATATTTTTTGAAATTAAAAAAATATATTTTGAATTTAAAAAAAAAACTCACAACCAAACAATATCTTAGAAAAAAATTCATAAATGAAAATCTTCCAATTTTTTTAGCAAGCAAGCACAACCAATTTTCTTTTCCAAACTCATTTTCATAATTCCTTTAATTTCAGGTTGAAAATATTTATACTAAGTTTTCATGAAAAAATAAAAAATATATTTGAAATACTTATGTTTCAATGTTAACAATATAAGTTTGGAAATAAAAATGTATTGTTTTATGGTCTTTTTTATATAAAAAAAATATAAAGTATTAAATGGGCTGGAAATGTACTTGACATATATATATTCATTTCAAATTTGACCAAAACTTTTGAAAATAAAAATAATTGATATTTTTAATAAAAACAAATGAAATAAAGATGTTCCTTGAAAATGTTTCAGCCTTTTGAACATATACCTAGGCAATGTTGGAATTCATTTTTTTTTTTTTTAATTTTTCCTCTTTCCTTTAATTTGATTCTCTTCACCCACTTGTCTACGGCTAAAATTTTGACATGTTTAAATTCCAACTAAAAATTAAATTTCTATAAAAAGGACATTAAGGGACACTTTTCTCATACTTGTCATCTCAAGACAACACAAGCTAAACAAATTTCCGAATGATCTAAACTACATGACATCCTTCTTTTTGTTCAGAGATTTGCGGATTCAGAAATATTCTTTATTGATAGGACTAGAAAGTGGTAAATATTCAAGCAAAAAGATTCCCCCCACCCCCGGCACATTTATCTAAGGCCAAGGATGTTAATACAATTTTAATTGTTTGTTTGTTTATTTAGCTTCATTACAAGAAAATAAAAAAATCATTTCATCACATTAATATTATTTCTTTTTCTGCACAACCCAAATAAAAATTAATTACATGTTTGATTTTGTGTTTCTTAAACTATACTGTAACCTATGTCACCCAGCAAAAGGGTCAAAACTTTGTAGTTTGCTATTCTAACTCACACTGTGTCAAATCCACAGTGATGGGGCAAATTTTGGTGCAGAAAGTAAGGGTATTTAGTAATCAGTCCTTTTCTGGAAATTGGCTGAAATTGAAATTTCCTGCCTTCATTTTGCCTTTTCCTTCCTGAGTGTTTACAGGAATAAAATCTCCTTCTAAAGCAAGTTCTCCTCAACTGTAGTTTTGATAGGTGCAGAATTAGTTTCAGCTATAGCCTGTACTGAAAGAATAGGACAGAAAATCAATCACCATTCTGAAGTGATATATCCAGAAATTGCATACAATGGAGGGATAAGAGAAAGGAATCAGGCCAGAAGTTCCAGACAGGCATGATAATCATATTGAAGATTTACAAAATCATCAGACCCATACAATGGAATAGAGGACACCCTTGTCTGTTTACATGTGTTATTGTAGCATTAAATGAGTGCAGATTTAAGAGGAAAGAGAGGAGGATGTACCAAAAAGAAAAGGAAAGAGAAGAGGGAGATGGAAATTACAGCATACTCAGCATATACCTTCGAACTTATTACTTTTTTCAGCTGATTGTTCTCAGTGTGACCATGCTGAGAGGAGTTTATCATGAATGCAATGCATAAGTGATATCTGGTGCATAATAAATCTTTTAAAGGCAAATTTAGGCATCAAGACACGCAAAAGGTATTTGAAAAGCCTCAAATGAGTCTGCCAGACATGTTGGATTTACACCTACATAAGAAGGATGTCCAGCACACAACACGGTAATAGTAAATCACCAAGAGGAATAGATGCGATGGCTACCTGGAAGATGTCATTAGATGCATAGCGCACCCATGTCAGGTGGCCCTCCATCTGCTTGAATGGAACTCGTAACAGTTGAGCCACCTTTTCTACCTTGCTTTCTGTCTTTCCGACTCTTCCCATAGTCAACTGTTTGGTTACTGTTGATGGTATTACATTGTGTCAATTAAGAGAAATACATAGGAGACCCAGGAACGGGTTGAGTTTCGGATGCACATAAACACATGCCACAGTATCTGTATAACAATAGTCTTCGATCTACATTGATATTTCGCAAGAATCTCAAGATCCGGCTCAAACTTAGCATCGTTTTCACCTTTGTCATTCAATCTAATGCACAATGGAAACAAAAGGAAACTGAAATTGATACCTAGAATGAAAGCCCACATATTTAAAGTGCCAAGCACAGCACTAAGCAGTACAGAATGCAAACACTACCTTAGTCGGAAACAACCTTTGAGAACTAAATAACAAGATCAATTGTGTCTAGCTGCACTTCATGAAAACAATAAACCTCTTCGAAGAATTTGGTGTATATGCATATGCAATAGCATTAGGCAACTTCGCACTGCTTTCACCTACTGCAGCCACAAGCTAAACCCTCACTACATGTTTTACCACGGAACTTAAAAGTGCATTTTCCTCTGCCTTCACCTCTGCAGCCAGAAGCATCGGAGTATTCATTCCCTTTACTAATTATTCTGTTTTAGCAACCATCACTATATGTTTTACCACAGAAACTTAAAAGCGCATGGGTCTTTTTTCCGGTGGCTGCATTTTTATTTTTTTTATGTACTATTCTCTAAAAGAAATGGGGTCATGAACAAGATCAGAAGGTTAAGCAAAATTATAAGGTCAGAAAGGTACATAAAGCCCCCAAATATAGAAACCACAACCATGAGTATCATGTTTAGATCCTCAGAGATTTAAGGTGTAGAAGTGTTGACACATCAGAGAAAGATGCATCCTAAAGCGGGGTATGTCCAGTTTCACCAGTCAAAGTGGAGTTCCTGTTAATGACTGACCAAATGATTTTCAGATTTATGAAGGAATTATCAAAAAGGGCAAACATTAAGAATCATACACCGGAAATCTGGCAGAAGATTTCCCAGCAACGGAACCACAGCAAGACTTATACTTCTTTTTTGAGCCACATGGGCAGGCCTTGTTTCTCGAGATTTTCTGCAGCAACTGAGAGATGCAAAATTACGTACCAATCAGCTAGACAAATGATGAGAGGCTAAAAGTACTTCAGAATTTGATTTCAGTGTCTTGCGTATACATGATAAAACCTTTTCATCAGGTTGCAGGCTGTTCTTGTTGTCATTTATTTCCGTATCATTGCCAGATAAATCCAGTTTGCACGTCTTTTCTTCAACTTTTAACCTACGCTGCTCAGAGTTCTCATCTTGATGTTCATCTGGCAAACAAAGTAGAATGATCACAAAAATTCCATGGACAGAGGTAGAGCATGCTATGGTATGAGGGAAACTCAGAGCACATTAGTATGCTTAGAGTTGATCCCATAAAATTGGAATTGATGAAAAAACTATTCAAACTTAAAGAATTTCTAGTTCCATTTCAACGATGTCAATACCTTCATACTAAGACTGGAAATGTTATTATACAAAAGCATCCGACAAATCACACATAGCTGGATAACATCTTAGAAATTTAGACGAAGTGATTCTCACTTCAAGGAGAAGGAAAATGAATTAAATGTATATACACTGATGACATTGTTATTCAACTTGATGAGACCAAGAAACCAATAGCTAGAAGACACTGCTACTTAGAATAACAATCCAGAAAGTGTAATATCTTTATCTCATTGAAATTTGTAATCGTTTCATTTATTACAGCACCATCTTCTGCAAAACCTCACTACGACATTTTCAGACACGACAATATCTACTAAATAAGGAAGCATACTCAATATGGCTGCATACTTCATCAATTGAGGTTAAACAGGGAAATGATCCGATAATTAGCAAAGTACTGAAGCACATAAATATGCAGATAACATTTGCTAAGAAAAATAAAAGAAACTAAATCCTAACTGCCCAAGAAAGAGATACAATAGTTTCTTGCTTTTAGCACTAACTGAAAATTCAAACTCTTTACAAATTCATTAGTTGTTAATAATAGGTGTTATAGCAGAAAAGTCTCAATGTAAACAAGCATGACATCGCAAAGATACCTTAAGAAAGGATAAAATATCCAGGCAGCATACAAGACACAGTTAACAGATAGGATCACTCAGCAGAAGAATGGAAAAACAAAATAGCCAGCCATTACCATATGAAGTTTTTACTGAATGAGAAAATTCATCTTCAGCAACTATCTGATCTAAAGATCCTTGTTCAGCCACAAGGACTTCAATTGCAGCATCAGCATCACCACCCACTTGTTGTAAAGCCTAGAATGGGATTAAGATAAATAGAAAAGAAACTTTACAACAACATCCATTCTATGGATAACAATCCGTTTGAAGAAAATGTAGCAGGCTCTTAATCCGGCTAATTAGATTTTTATTTTACTGCTCTTGGTTTGGGGTTTCAGCTGGAGTGTGGATTCATGTGCCCTGGGGGATGGAGTGGGTTTGTTTAGCGCATCTCTGCACTTCTAAACTGATAGGAATAATCACCTGTTCAACTTTTCTTGCATCTTCGCATCCACTTCCAGCCTTCACCAATTTAATGGATTCCTCATGAACAACATTCCTTCCACCTTCCTCTTTAGACTTCCTGGTAGCTGCTTTTGGTTGATTGGATTTTGCTGAAAGATCAGCATCACCCTTCTTGACATAGCCAGAAGTTATCAAATTCCAGGTAGAAAAGATAAATAGTACAGGTAATATGTGCTCAAAGTGATTTAAAAGCCCTTCAAAACAAAAGGAGAGAAACCTTTATAACAACTGGCCGAGCTGGTCCGGAACAAGTGTCATCCTTTGAGCGCACACTATTGTAATGCTCTCCGTCGTGATAAGAACTGCAAAATAATAAGCAAGTTCAGAGATGTAAAACAAAACATCCTCAAAAAGTAGAACCTGTGCAATTTCTTCCTTCTGTCTAGGATAGAGCAAAACAAATGCAGGGAACTTTAACTCTGGGCAATATAGATTCATCAGTAACTTGATTCCAGACATTGAAAAAGTTGGAAACTGACTTCATATGCAACTACAAAACAAACGATGTGGGTGCTAAGTTAACACTTCAGATACTCCAACTAAACATTGTGCGGTCCCATTTTCCACTTACTGTAACATCTCAACTTAAAACAGCAAAAAGGCATACGGACTAGACATACTTTTGAACCCTTATCTCAAAAATTGTGCCAGGAAAGCTAAAATATTTAATTAAGGCAGGGCAGACTGCTGCAACTACAACTCACAATGTTAAAGCATGTGTCAAAGTTGCACAGTTAACAGCTACGGAAACATATCAAGTCTTAGACGCGATATGTTTCTTAACAAGCATGCACTAATTTAGAGAGTTAACAAGTTGAATGCTTTTGGGTCTAGTGAGTTTACTTCCTATGAGATCATAAGGTACTCTAAACATTCCACCACTGATTTCCAATAAGAATTGGCGCCCAAATTCAAACTAAGAACCTGAATGAACTGAAACATCTCCTATCCTAGGAAAAGAGGCATGCAATATAACAATAACAAATAGTTCAGTTAATGCATCTTGATCTAATATAAGTCTAGCCAGAAAGCCAGACAAAGTGCCTCAAAATAAGATCTAGCATTTCTTCCGTCATATTTTGAAGAATGATGCTATGAAAAGCAATACATAAAATATTTTTATCAATCACTGGAAGTAAGCTTTTTTATTTAGCTTTTGGGTTGTTTGGTTACAAGCAGCCGATCTCATATAAAGGTAACAATTATTTGAGTAGACGTGACGCTCAGTAGAAGCAGGTCTGTCTGTTATTTAAAAAAAAAACGAACTTAAACAAGATTAAGGGTTGAAATTAAAAACCTACTGGCGTTGCAAAATATAGTAAATAAAATATAGATAAGAAAAGAAAAGAAAAATTGCAAATTTGTCTCACTATGTGAGATATGGGCAATCCACAAGAGATCTAGATCGTACTTCAATACATATAAATCAACTTGATTACGCAACAGGAGTATATGTATGCATCTAGGCCGGTAGATTTCCAAGAATTGAATCAAACAGCCCAGAGGACTTGTCGCCTAAACTCTGATTACACATTTTCCTTGTTATGGAATAGTAGCTAGTCCAGCCACCAAAGCCAAAGACTTATGATAACTACTAGGAAGCGATGTCTGATGAATATATAAAGGGGATCAATCAAATGAGCATTTGACTCCCACATCATGTGCTAATTTCCATTGAAACAGAAATCTCACCTCCCTTATGGCTCCACTAAGAACTTAAAAGAGAATTGAAAGGACAGAAATGCAGAAAAATAGAGCACCAACCATGAAATGTTATACTTGGAGAAGTATTCTTCACTGAAATACTTAGAATTATTTTTGAACAATAATTGATGATTTCACGGGCTTCATTACATGCATTCAAGGTTATATTAATATACAACTGATTGAAGTTCACATAACTCGCAATATAGCTGGAGAACTAGTCAACTTCCTAAAAGCCAAATAAACAATAAATAAGGACCTTAGTTTCCCAATTTCAAGATTTTTAATGTGTTTCTGAGACGGCTAAAGCTTATCGAGTTACAATGGACCTAGTGATTTGCAATATGCAGCTTATATTAGGAATTTCTTTTTGTTAAGTTATTTCTGTAATTGGAGATCACATTTTAGATATATTCACCAAATATATCAAATTTTAAACCCTTTTGAATACACATAAAAGAGGACAACTGTGATATTGCGCTACACGAGAATCCCTTGTGCAACAATACAAAGAAAGTCCGCTAACGTGAAGTAGAAGAATTTGTTTTCTAATACTTGCATTTAGTGAAAGGGGTCAGTCTGACAGCTCAGCATTAAAAAGGATTATGGGTTTTGACAGCCATTTCCTTCACAAGTATCCACATCACATAGTTAAACTGTAGTATTGACCTATTACACAAAATAAACAACTGTTGGTTCGAGGGTGTTAATTGCGCAAAAATTAAGCACTAATAAGATAGGAAATTTTAGGAGTACTTACAGATGAATCATCCGAGCTTCATGTTTATCGAAATTCTGTATGTACCAGCGTGGAGACATGTGCTGTGCAAATAATTGAATAAAAATCCAAATCGATCCACAAAATCTAAGACAATATTACAGAATAACTTAGCAGAAAAATGCATTTATGCTGTTCAAAAATTAATGAAGTTCGGAATTTTCGCATCCCTGATTAAAATAATGAAACAGTTAAAATAATGATTTGGAAAGAAAAAAAAAAACATACTCTGTGAATGCATATATTACTGCGCGTGACAAGAGAAGCTGCTTGCAATTCCATATGTCCAGCCCAAGTGCCATCCTCTCCCATGGATCGACAGTATTCATCAAATGGAACTTCATCTTCAACAAAGGGCTCGAACATTTCACGGTTGTTCTGTCAAATATAACTCATCAATCAGTTATACAGTGCTTGACAGAAAAGCAAACTATGTACTAGGAATCCAACGTCCTATAAGCTGTTAATTTTTATAAATAGCTTTTAGCTATATTTGTAAATTTTCTAAGGTTGACCTTTCCTATAACAAGATATTAAAGGCGATGAAAGCTGGTTTCCCATGATTTTCACTTCTCATTTCAGCTTCCTACATGAAGCCCTAGATCCAAAAACAGACTCTCTATAAATTCCACAATGGGAAGCTAGAAGAAGTACAAACTCAAGTTACGAACTTGATATTCCCATCATTGCAAGCATAAATATCCCCATAACAGCATCTCATGTAAGAAACATCAGCATCACTATAATATGAACTAAAGTAAAATCTACCAATGTTCCGAAGCCCAAGCAACTGCCAGATGGTAACAGAAATTACAGTCAAGGATGCTTATCCAACATCCTGAACACTTGATATATTTGTTCTAAAACAGCAAATATACTTCTATGATAAGTTCACCTCAATAAATCGAACGACCATACTCCGATACTTCTCATGCTCATCCTCATCGCCTTCCAATTGATCCGCCAATGCCCTGCCACAAAAAACACTAACCCGATCAAATTCATTGCTTACAACTACGTACACATACAATCATCTTCCAATTACGTAACCACATGAAATTTTCAATCCAAACGCACCTGAAGAAACAATTACCATCGGCAGTAACTTGAATTATTTTCAAACCTAAAACATCGAGCTGAGCCCGCAATTCAGATACATCATTTTGCTTTCCACCACGCCTTTTACTCTGTTCACAACTTTAACAGCATCAAAACCCAAAACCCAAAATATTAAAAAAAAAATCAACAAAAATTGCCATGACTGTTAGTAGTAAACCACAAGCTTCTGATATTACGTGGGGTTGTTTGGCTTGTCTGCTAGGTTTGGGCTTTTGATGCTTTGCTTTAGCCATTTATTTTCCTTCTGTAGCCGTTAAAGAAAGTCTTGTGAGAAAATACATTCAAAGTAAGGGTTTGGAATTGGGCGCATAATTGATTTTAGGGTCTTTCCGATTTTCTCTTACTTCCCTTTTTTCACCTTTTTCCATGTAATTGAAATTTAAACATAGCAGCTAATACTAGAGTTCACTGTTTTATTTGATGTAAAACTGATCTCAATATATTCGATTTCTATCAAACTGTAAGAAACTGAAAATTACTTTATGCACATCATTCGTTAATATTTTGTTTAATCAAGTATAAAATCAACTTACTTTCAAAAAGAGTGAAATTTATTGATAAGGAACAAGTGCAGAAGTGGGCGTCGGATTAGAAAGTTTAAGCAAAAAATAAAAGAGAACAGTGATAGCAAATGTAAATTATTGAAATAAAAAATTGAATCAAAATATGACCTTCGTATGACTACTACTACGTTGTTTAATTCTCCTCGTCACGCCCCACGAGCCAACCATTTATGATGATCCAAAAACTTGTCTATTCTGAATTCTTGTAACATGCTTTGCAATTGATTCATCTTATAAAACGTTGTTACAAATTATTGCGTTTTTATGTTGAAAGAATTTCCATAAATGAATCCGATTTGCAATAAATGCGCAAACACGAGAAAACATCATCAACTAACCATACATATTTGTAAGGATAATTAAAGAATTTTTTATTTTGTGATTCCTAAATTTTCGTTTTAATGCACTTAGATGATGTTCGAAATTAGTGTGCAAATAATTTTGCCAATTGAGCAAATAGCCTACTGCATTTCGACATCAGTGACTTGAACCTAATTCAGGATAGTTTAAAGTTAACACAAACATTGCTTTCAATTACGAATTCGACTACCATGCCATAATAGTTGGAGATTCAAATAAAAAAAAAACAATTGTGGTGGCCAATGTCAGTAGATCATAAAATTTGGATCTCTTGGTGGGTGAAACTGGAGTAATATCGGAAGCTCTGTTGTCGGATGCAGAATTTCAGGTCACATTAAATAATCTTTGAAAGTAATTATCTTCTAGCAATTCAAATTATTTTAAATTTAAACAAAAGTGTAGTGGGATGTAAAGATTTTTGAATAGACCCTAATGAAATTTAGGGAAAAGGGATGCAATATTAGATGCCCACAACCTTGCTAAGTGGGCACAGAAATGTAATTGACTTGGTTTTGTTCCTGTTGAAAGTACTAAATATCACTCAAACAAATATCAAGTTTTTAAAAGAAATTAACTTTTTTTCTAGATTTCCCATGATTTGATAAGATTTTCCAGTATTTTCCAAGTATTTCTTTGCATTAATTTTTTTCCCTCATTTTATATGGAACCAAACTGAGCCTTAAGAATTAATTCCTAATTAAGTGCGAATTGATGGACATGTGTAGTTTCTATCTTGATAAAGAGATAGCCCATAATTAGAATTCCTAATGCGAAGGAACTCAAAATACAAGGTGTTGAACCCATGCAAACTCACAAAAACAAAAAAAAAAATAAAAAATAAAAAATAAAATTAATAATAATAATAATAATAATAATAATAATAATCTATACAACTTCTCTATCTATTAAGAGAGAGTGTGCACACAAAGTGGAAGAACAATCATCGTGAAAATTAATTAGGAAGATGACAGTTAATATTTTGTTTTATATTTTACATATAAAGAAAATAAATATATTTTTAGGTGGTTAATACTTTTTAATGAGTATATGGCCCATAGCCCAGTCCTATTGGTGGCAATTCCATTCCCACCGTTATTAACCTATATTTATAGAGTAAACATTCAAAAGTGTATATTTAGTAAATGTATATTTCACGAGAAAGAATAAAATATCAATGTTAATATTTAGACAAACATTGAATATTGAATAATTAGTGGTGGAGTTTGAGGGCCAAAACAAATTTGGCTCTTATCTTAATGTAAAAATTGAATGATAAGACACAGAATTAAATCATTAACAAATTATTCTTATCTTAATATATTGAAATATTATTACAAAAATTCCAGACAGAATTGTTAAATTCAGGTGAGTGGAAGTTTCTTGATGAGTATTAGAGGGCCAACTTGTAAACAAAGTCTGAAAAGTTGAATAAAGTAGTGGAGAAAAGAAATGAAAGAGGATTAGGAGATGTGAAGGAACAACTTATGCCATCTTTTCTGTTTGGACCATATGAACATTTGTTGGTTGGTGACAACATGCGCAACTATTAACAAAAAAGATTTGTCCTTAAGCATCAAATGTACAACCACTAATATAGTAGGTAGCTATGCCAATCACAAGTGATTTCAGGTTGAAAATCATGATTAGCGTCTATAATTTGTGATAACTATCAACAAATTTGATAACAGCAAGTAAAAATTGTCACGGTCATATACCTAATTTAGGGGCTTTATCTTTTTATAATTTTTATTTGATTATACTAATTATTGCTTGATTCTTTCCATTAAAAAAGAATCCTTAAATTATGGCAAACTAATTTCACGTAGTTTGTTAGTGCCTTTTGTGCTGTACACTCAGAGACATGTTTTTTAATACATATATAATAATCATAAAGAATGTCTTCCAAAAAGAACATACTATATATAATAATACAATAAAAGTATGTTATACTTAGACAATGCCAAGAGAATGTCATGAAATGGAGGGGCCCCTAACTAAATTACTTAACATAATCTCAATCATTGGTTGCTTTGCGCCACATTAACATGTTAATTAAAGAATCATAGGGTGTAAGCATCTCATGATGAAAAGGCAGCAAAATGTCAAACTAGGAGAACTTACTTAAAGCCCTTGAGAACACACTTTCACTTGTCGGATGAAAAAAAGAAAGTAAATTACTTTATTTTTATAATTAGATTACTAATCAAGTTGATTTTATTATGGATTTAATTATTAATTCGATTTAATTAAAATTAATTATATTTTTTTATATTATATAAAATAGTAATGTAATAAATTATTATTATGTACAAAGTAAAAAAATAAATAATTATTTAAAAAATATATATAATAAAAATATAAAATTCAAATAATTATATATATATAACTAAATATTAAATTTAAATTTTTTTAATTTTTTTTTTTTGAACTATTTCAATTAATTTTTTTACGATTGGAGTGTGATTTAGTTTTAAAAACATTATTCACCACGTTAATACGTAAAAATAAAAAAATTGTGCACATTTTTTGCAATTAACTTTTGTGCAACCCATTTTTTTTTCAATTATAAAATTAAACTTAAATAACTTTGACCTCAATAAAAAAAATAAAAAAATCTCAACATAACTCGAACAAGAACGACCATTGTTTGGTTTCACATATTACATTTCCAACTACTAGTCATTCATTTTGACATTATAAATTTATTGTTCATAATTATCGTTTACAAAGGCGTTCTATACTTAGTTGACAGAAAAATAAGTAGAAAAAAGACAAAAAAAAACAAGTATTAATAACTTTCTATCTACCAGAACAAAAATGTCTTCCAAAATTAATTGTTTTTCTCTTTTCCCCTGTATATATGGTTGGTTAGGACATGGACATGGCCGCATTGGACGCAAATGAATCATGATAAAAATTGAGAGTGACAGTGACACTGACGCCCGCTCTTACAGCCATCGGATCAAAGCAACCCGCCGAATTTCCTTTTCACTCTGGCGCAAACCCGACCCGCCCATACAGCTGTCTCCCCCTCCACTTTAATTATACTCCATTTTCTCCCATGCTTCAACACACACAATTGTATATATACATACAATACATACACTAAACATATATTACTATTATCTTCGTCATTTGCTCTAGTTTGTATTGCTCACGAGCGGTAGCGTCTTCTCTGCTTTCTGCTATCTCAAAAGCCGGTGAGTCAGTCGAACTATGTGGTTGATAATATTATTATTGGTTTATTTGCCGCAATGTCTTACTGCTCAGGACTATGCAGAATGAAGTGGGTGTTTCGCTATGATTTTTTATTTTTTATTTTGTGTTTTTTCTTATGAGGTTATTGGTGCATGAATCAGATTATTTTT
Organism: Paulownia fortunei; assembly: GCA_019321725.1. Classification (NCBI taxonomy): domain Eukaryota; kingdom Viridiplantae; phylum Streptophyta; class Magnoliopsida; order Lamiales; family Paulowniaceae; genus Paulownia; species Paulownia fortunei. The sequence continues at coordinate 20,726,004 of CM033110.1, forward strand.
CTTGTTTTCTTTTTAATGCAGTTTTTTCGTTTTTTAGAAAGGCTGGTCACAGCTTGGTAATTTATATGCATGGAAATGCGTGTGTGCCTGTTGAGAGATTTATATATGAAGGAGAACTAGTCATTGATCATGGTGCTGAGATGTGCTAAATGATAAACTAATTTTTTAGGTTGAGCTCATATGCGTGTGCTTGGGACAGAAGACGTTTCCCTGCTGCAAATTGTTCTTTCTTTGGCTAAATTTGCTGGGAAATGAATTTTAATAAATAAATCAATTATTTTGAAGTTTATTGGTATTTTGATTGTTTATTTGTTGTAAGAAAGGGAACAATAGGTAATTTTCGTATTAAAGGGCATGCATATTAGTGTTCATGTGCCTGTTTATTGTACCAAACTAATATAGATAAGGTTCGTTCTTGGGACATATGAAATTATGTTGTCTGAGTGATATACTTTTTGGAAATATAAATTGAATGATGTGTTACTCAATGTTCATGTAAAATTCTTCTAAGCAAGATATCCAGAAAATCTCAATATGCTATCAAATGTCATAAGATGGGCTAAAGATATTCCCGAGCTTCTTTTACTTTGCTGTGCAAATGTGAAGTCCTCAAATTACGGTCTATTGCAATTTGCACAATCTTTGTGATATCTCTTCTCACAAGTACAGTCCATTTACCAGTTGTCTGTTAATTATGTTTTTGTGTGAACATATTTACTTCTTCTCAGAAGCCATTACACCTTCAATAATCTACGAGGAAAAGAGTAATCAACTTCAAGCTGTCACCCCTTCTAGCAATTCTCAGTATCATATATCATTACCTTATTAGTCATAGATTTGATATGTATATTCACACCCTATTTCATTGGATCTTTCCTAAATGTGCTTCATTTTACTGGAATAGCCTAATATTCACTATTTTCAGGTTCTTTGAGCCTCTCTTTTCTCTAATAGAATGTAGCTGGTGCAGTTAGTGGCTAGTTTTTAGCGTGAATTTAATATGAACAATGTACAGTGTTGACAGACATTCTTTGTTTTTTCAGTTCTGTTTGAGCTGGAAGATATTGAAGAAGACTATGGATCAAAAGTCATGGCTTCGGAAGAAAAGATCTACAGAGAAGACCTTATCAGCTGACAAAGCAAACAATTCTATTATCAGCAATGAAGAAGAAACTGAGGTCTGATTATCAATAGCTTATTCTGTTCATATCATACCATTTGCAGCTTTATACTTAAATTTGACATATTAGTTCTGATTTTCATTTTGTTTGCACCACTATAGTCCTTTTTTTTTTTTTTTTGCATATTCCTATTTCCTGTTTCAGCGATTGTCTGGTCACTTTATTGTCCACTATTTAGCTGATGCTTATTTTGGTTGTTATCCACCGTTTGGGCGATGTCACAAGTGAACTGACATACAGACTCATCCACAGAAACTACAGTTCAATTACGAGAACTGACAGTGTCTATTTGACATTGATAAGTGGAAAGTTGGTAACTGATAGTTTCTTTTCCTCCATGTTGAGGACATTGAATAATAAAATTCCTGGGAACACTGCTTCTATTAGTGACAAAAATATAGGCTGCTTAGCTTGGGAGTGCTGGTAATGAGAGTTGAGACTAATCTCTTTTGGTATCTAAGAACTAGTAAAAATATTCCTCCCATAAGCCCTTACTCGTACAACTTGGATATAGTAAATGGTCATCTCAAAATCGGCTACTTCATTTGTAGCATTTTTTGGTCAATGTCTCATGGATTGCTCGCCACTCTCTGCAGTAAAGGTTAAGCCCGAAACACTTATCATTTAGAAAATGTTAGGGTGTTATATGGAAGCAAGTGCACAGAATATTGTAGCTTTCTTGTCTCATCAAGTCATGCTGTAGCAGCGGCCCATATAAAATGTTCTATTCAAACCAACCAGCTCAAATTCAATAAATTGGCTGCGTTCAACAAGAATACTGTATAAAACCATATCACCCTTTCCTAAAGGCTGGATCAGTCTATGATAGCTGCTTCTTTTATCCTCAGCTAATGTAAAATAACGAGCCTAACATGATAGGAAGACAAAGATAACTCCACTCAAAGACCATTGGAACTAGAAATAGCACTGAACTGATTGATGGATTAAATTTGTTTCATGCATAATGTTATTTGCTTAGTGTTGTGAACATGCTTCTGCAGATACAAAAACTTATAACCAACTGTTTTTGCCTAGTGTTGTGAACATGCTTCTGCAGATGCAAAAACTTATAACCACCTGTTTCTTCAGGTACAGGAACTTCTGACTGAGAAAGCAGAACTAGAAAGAGATCTTAGAGTACTCAATGACAAACTTTCCTCTGCCCTCTCTGAGTGCAGTTCCAAAGATAATTTTGCAAAAAAACAGGTGAAAATTGCACAGGAAGCTATTGCAGGTGATCTAGGTTTCAACAATATTCTAAGTAACTTCTTTTCTATTCTTTTTCTCTGCACATTCTGATTATGCAAATAAAAATTGTCAAACTTTCTCTTGCAATTTGTTCAGAATTTGATATCTAGATTTACTTATATATAGGCTGGGAGAAAGCTGAGACAGAAGCAATATCTTTGAAAAAAGATCTCGATAAAGTTTTACAGCAGAAAGCTGCTTCTGAAGAAAGATTAAGCCACTTGGATGCAGCATTGAAGGAGTGCATGCAGCAATTACTTTTGGTTCGAGAAGAGCAGGAGAAAAGAATTCACAGTGCCGTGATGAAGACATCAGAAGAATTTGAGAAAACACGGATTGCTTTAGATGTTAAGTTAGCGGAGGGTGGTAAGAGAATTGCCAAGTTAGATGCTGAAAATACTCAGTTGAATAAAGCTCTATCAGGAAAGGACAAGGTGATTGAAGAATTAAGTAATTATAGAGCTCAGCTAGAAACTGATTTAAATGCCCTTATGTTGAGAGTAGAGTCTACTGAGAAAGAAAATGCTTCTCTGAAATATGAGGTTCGTGTTCTTGAAAAGGAACTTGACATTCGGCATGAGGAGAGAGAATTTAATTGCCGAACAGCTGATGCTGCTCAAAAGCAACACCTGGAGAGTGTAAAAAAAATCGCAAAATTGGAATCAGAATGTCAAAGGCTGCGTCTCCTTGTCCGAAAACGGTTACCTGGCCCTGCCACTGTGACAAGAATGAAGAATGAAGTCGAAATGCTTGGAAAGGATCAAGTTGAAAGAAGAAGAAGAAAATCAAATCCTTCTCTGATTAGTTCAATGGACTTTTCTGTTGATATGGCAACTGATACACCAAGCAAAAGGATCAATTTTCTGACAGAGCAGTTGCAAACAATGGCAGAAGAAAACAAAAGTCTTAAATATGCACTTAACAAGAAATCAAGCGAACTCCAATTTTCCAGAACCATGTATGCTCGTACAGCATCCAGGTTATCACAAGGTGATGGACAAGCTGAATTATTAAAAGGCCAAACAACTATCGAACCAGGTAAATACCCATTTTTCTTGCAGGAACACTGTCTGGCAACTTTATCTGATTTGGGCAGTGATGACAAAGCCAGCTGTGGTGAGTCTTGGGCTTCTGCTTTGTTATCAGAGCTTGAGCATTTCAAAAATGAGAAAAAATTAGGCACACCTTCTCACAGATATATGGGAGCTTCAGACATGAATCTGATGGATGACTTTGCTGAGATGGAAAAGTTGGCCGTAGTTTCTGTCGATTATCCAGCCGAAAGTACTCATCATTCCTCTGAGGATGGTAATGCAATTATTGGACCCTCAGGAAGTCCATCTGGTGGGCATTCTTCACCTACACCTGGTAGTGAGATGGTTCCAGTACATTGCTGTCCATCAGAAATCTCTGGCCAGGAAATTCAGTCTGACAACATAGCAGCCAATAGGGTTCCTGGGCGGCTAGCCGATTTGCTGAAAATGCTTTTGGAGCATTGTCAAGCATCACAAAGAAACCCCCATGAAGTACTGGAGGATATGAAAGTTGCTTTGGTGCATTACAGCTCAGACGCTACTATTTTGAATGGCAAAGGAAGTACAAATCATCCTGATGCATCCTATTCCCCTGAAGTAAGCAGGGATGTTTTTCAGACATCACAAAATAAGTCTTTTACTTTAGATGCATCTGATACAGGAAATGACCATATTATCTCAACCACAAAGAAGAGTGACCCGAAATTCCAGTCTAATGCGAGCACACCAATCCACAAAATTCTTGAGCTCCTTGAAGGAATAAATATAATATCTCAAGATAATGGTGTGGCAGAATCTTTCCCAGAGAAGGATGATAAGCTTTTACCATGTAAGAATTCAGCAACCCCACCAGGCTACATGGTTCGAGTGTTTCAATGGAAAACTGCTGAACTCTCTGCCGTTCTGCAGCAATTTGTTCAAACTTGCAATGATTTGTTGAATGGAAATGCTGATCTTGAACAGTTTGCTCGACTAGTCGCTTCTAATTTGGAATGGGTCATGAATCACTGCTTTTCCCTTCAAGACGTTTCAAGCATGAAGGAAGCAATCAGGAGTCATTCAGACTGCGATGAATCAAGGAGTGAGAGTGAGGTAGATACTGGATCAGCTAATCTCTCTGCAGAATCTAATCGAGTAAATATCCAAAGAGAAGATATGCCATATCTTTCCATGGTTTCTCCACTGAATGGCCATAACATTTCTCATCACATGAAGGCACTTCAGCCTAATACAGAAGAAGAGGCTAAAAGATTGAATATTAAGCCAGCAAATAAGGAATCTTCAATTATCAATTTGGAAGGCAGGCTTGAATCGCAAATTGTCAAGGTTGAATCCTTCAGGATTCGACTTCAAGACTCTAAAGACATAATTGAGGATTTGCAATCGGAGATGGAAACTATGAAGCAGTCTAAGGGAAATACTGGAAATCAAATTGAAAAACAGAAGATGATGAAAGAAGACCTTGAGAGCCAGATTATGGAAACTAATCTTGAATGGAGAAAACCTTGCCAAAAGATTTCACATCTAGAAAATGATCTGGAAAACAATAACAAGTCTCTTCAAAGACTGGAAGAAAAATGCAATGACCTAAAGATACAGCTAAAATGGTATGCTTTATGCTGAACTTTCATTTGGAAACACATATTTTTGGGCTTTCTGTTTTCTAACTTTATGTGATTCAGCAAGACGAGCAGGGAAGTTCCAGATGATGGAAAGCCCCGGGGAAAGCAACTTCGAAATGTAAGTTTGTGCATCCATTGTTATACATCTGAGGTCTAGAAATTATATGCAAAGGTCACATTTTACATCGTGATAGATTGCTGTTGCATTCAATCCGATTTTACTTGGAAATTCAAATATAAGAAAGCCACATGAATCATTCAGGCATATAGGGGCTTTCATGAGGAATGCTGTAATTCCACAATCATTGAACAACATATACACAACATGGAAGGAAAGGTGTAAACCATTCAGTTCAGTAGTAGAAAGAAATGGGTCTTGTTAAGTCATGAATCATTGGACATTCAACTAAACTCTGTGTACATACTTGTCTATGATGCTCAATCTCGTACTTGAGATTGGCCAAGCGTATCGAGACAAATATTTAGAGGCTTACACACGAGATTAAGTAGATATGAATGGTCTTACAAGAGAAAAACTCTGCAATAAAATTTTCTCTCATTAATTTGAACTTCAGGAAATTTGCTTGTCTTAGTAGCTTATAATGTAAACAAGTCATGACTCATGCACCATGTACTTGTGATGATGCATTGCAATCTCTTAACAAGTACTGAGATTTGACTTTGTAGGATTGGGAGATTACTTCAGCTTCAGAAAAATTGGCTGAGTGCCAAGAAACGATCCTGAATCTCGGGAAGCAATTGAAGGCATTGGCTTCATCTAGGGATGCAGCTGTGTTTGATAGGGTCATATCTACACCTGCTAACCCTGTTGGTACCAGGACGCTAACTCCTCAGAGAAATGGCAGCCAGCGACTGTCCCTACTAGATAAAATGCTAGCAGAGGATAATGATCAAATTGGTCTTTCTCCCAGAACCAAGGATGATATTCAAAACGGAGACCATGATTCTGCTGTTAGTACTAATGCAGCAATAGAGTCTTGGAGCAAGTTTACTGATCCAAACAGAATTGATCGTGATGCGGATAGAAATGCAGCTTTTTCCATGGCTATTGTCCCTCGTAAGAAAAATGAGGGCAGAAGTTTTTTGAAGAAGTTATTTTGGCAACAAAAGAAAGGTAACATCAAGAAAACACCCTTCTCATAAGATGCAATAGAGGTGATACTGAAGTTGGCTCACAAATGAACTTTAAATTTATGTTCCTTTTTGGTGGGTCTGGGAAATTATTTTTTCTAATGTCTATTTAGAGGAGTGAAGTAGAGAGCTGAACAAAGGCTTGGATATTTTTGTGTGTATCTTGGTGTAAATATAACCACTAGAAAGATGGATTATAAACAATGCAAAATAAAGATGCAAATGAGAACGAGCAAAGAATCAAAATTTGTATATTTCACTATAATTACTGCAAGAAACATTAGCGCAAAACAGGAGAAGCTTTGCTTGTTATAAGAATGTTCTGATATCTTCTTTATGAGATGCTATGCAAGATGAATTTAGCCAATACACGAGACAAAGATTCAGATGTAAAATTGGATTGCAATATAATGTGTCAGGTGGCCCTAAACCAACTCACAGAGAAATGACTGGAACAAGCAAATTTCACATTCTAGAATGTGATTGAAATCATAAGCCCCAATATCTTTTTGCCCTAGTGAGTTGGGCAAAATTCATAATAATATTGGACCCAGTGCCTGCAAACACATAAACATATATAAACAAAATATGGAGCAACCTTTTCTCAACATATGAGTATATAATTTAGTCTTGCATATACAAAGGCCATAATGAATAAATTTAGTCTTGCATATACAGAGGTCATAATGAATAAAACCCTATTTACGAGTTTTAAGGTGTTAATCTGCAGAGATATTCATTTTGGTTTTCGACATGTTATATAAGTTTTTAAGCATACTCCACGGAACTTAGGGTTACTGCCGAAACAAAGCTCAAAACATAAAATAAATGCCAAAATAGCACAGATGCAGAAATTTCAGGCCCACGCCCAATATTAGTCTCTGTAAAGAATAAATGTGGCAATATCATGAAGCCCAGCCTCTTTGTAACATTCGGCAACCCTCTCAACACATGCATCCCATGTCCCTTCAACAGAAGCTAAATCCAATAAAAAAGCAGCTTCATCCAGTGCCACCTGCAAGTGGATTGATGGGTGAAAAGGGTGAAAAGAGAGAGACACAATTCAACAGAATCATAATCTACAAGATTCAAAACCTGAGCAGGTTCCTTTCCCTTTTTCAAATCTTCTTGCCTTCCCTCATCCGTCACCTTCTCTTTGATATACTCAATTTGCTCATCCTCCCACTGAGCTATATCAGCAACTTCCTAATGAGCATAAGAGAAAAAAGCTACATGTAATATGAGGTTGAAAACATGAAATAGCAGATGAGTAACAAAGACTACTCAATGACAAATACCTGATACTTGCAGCCCAGTGTCCACCATGGTGATTTCAGAGCCACTCTTGCAGAATCTTTGGCTTCTAAATTTCGCCCAACTCTATGTGAGGAACAAAAGGATACCATGCATTAAGCGCAATCGAAGGGTGGCATGAATTTATTGCATAATATACAGGTAAAGGAACAAATTTACACACTTCAGCAAAACTTCTGCGTTAAAGACAAAGGGACGCCCAAATCCTGGAAAGTGCTCCCTTTTAGTATAGAATTCCCCAGTCACCAAAGCTGAAACCTTACACCAGCATGCGTATATCACCAAAAGGTAAAAAAAGCAACTTTACTCAGAAATGCTGATTTGTCAAAATTATCTTACATGGTCTCCTTTGTCAAAATGCTGCTTAACTTTGCGTTCTAGTATATCTGGAAACAAACCTACCTGGGACACAGTTAATGCTTTGTTAAATAAGCTAAATAATTGACACTGAGAGAAGTTTCCCCTTGCGCTACCTTTTTTAGAAGATAGGTCTCTAAGCTCGAAATCTGAGACGCAGCAAAATCACCCTTCTCATAGAACTTATTTCCAGCATCAGCTGAAGCATAAAATAACTCCTCATTTCTTTCTTGAGAGTTCTTGAAATCTTCTTCCACTAAGATTCTGTTGATATACTGCTCAACCTGTTTTCAAAGAGAATGGCAAGATATAGTGCACATCCATACACTCTTATGCACACAGAAACACAAGACCAGCAAAACAACAGGTTATCCTCACAACCTAGACTTACTAAACACCATGCATCTATTATTTGATTATATGAACAGATGCAGATTGCTCACATTCTTAGCCAAAAGCCACACTCCATATGTCCGAACTTCTACTACTGGCATCTCCATCCTGTGTATATTGGAGAAAGAGAGATTAAATAACAGCAAGTGCACATTGAGCTCTGTCTATAGCATCCGGAGCTAGATTACCCAGTAGGTGCAGTTGGCCATCGTAACAATGCAGTTACAGAATCTATCATCAGTAAAATCAAGATGAGGTTAAAAAAATAACTCCAGTATTAGCAATTTAACTTACTACAAAACCTCAGTTCTACAGAGGACATACCTGAGTTATTTTTTGATAGAGGAACAGCAAGAGGAAGCAACCCTTGCTTTGCTCCCGGAGAAATAATTTGTTCACCTGTTATAATGTAAGATTAACACAGAATATCCATGGCTACTGAAACCAGAAAATTCATCAAGGCACAGTTGATACACTTTATAATTAGCATATGCAAAAAAGCAGATATGACTTATAAAACCATTCAATGTTTATCCTTATTCTTATAAAACCATTGCATGAGATTCAAGTGTTTGATTTTATTGCAATTAGAAGCTCAGAAATAACACTCTGGTTTGCATTTTGTATTAACCCAAACAAATTTCAATGAAAACATCTCATTTTGCTCCTGGGGTCCTCAAATAGGAATCTTTTTCTACAATTGGCATTTTCAAAAGTCAAGTAATTGGAGAATCTCCTGGCAGAGAAAATATAAGAGTCAATCAGTGCACAAAAACAATTTTTGAAGACATTTTGCTGGTTCTCAACTATATTTATTGTCACATGTTCCCTAAGTACGTTTACAAGTTTCTAGATTTCTCAAATTATTTTTCGAAAAAAGAAAATGAAAGGAAAATCAACTTTTATTAATTTTGCTTTTACTTTTCATTTTCCTTCAAATTGCATTTGAATGAAAGGATTTTAATTTTAGTGGAAAGATTTCAAAAGACTCATATAAGATAGATTTTGAAATTTGCTCAAAATAGGAACTCAATAATTTAAATCCCTTGTATCATAAGATTATCTAAACAAGTTCAGGTTGTATTTGGATGTGGATTGAAAGATTTGAACTTGAGGGGAAGATTTGGAAGAAAAATTTCAAATGACTTTATATAAATAGATTTGAAATCTATTACAATGATACAAAAAATAACTTAAAATAGGATCTCAATGATTTAAAATCTATTGTATAAAAAGATTATCCAAACAAGTTGAATGGATTTATTATTATGGATTTAAAATCCTTAGTTTCAAATTCATCGATTCAAATGAAGTATCAATGAATTTGTTATTATGAATTTGAAATCCTTAACTTCAAATTCATGAATCCAAACGGAGCCTCATGGAATTCACAGTCTAATGGTGCATAACTGATTGAGACTATCCACACCACTAGCATATATCTGCACTAGTTGCAGAGGTTGCATTGCAACATATAAAACAAATTTCTCATTTCTTATACCCACCAAAACAAAGCCGATGAAGATATCGGGACCAATTAAGACTGTATTTTAACCTGCAGAAAGCAAAAGACTCCAGCTTTTACAGAACGAAGAGCACCACAAGAGATTTACTTTTAAAAAAATACCATCCACAACACAACATCCCAGATTTTCCAATCACGTAACCACTCAGACAAATTATTTGTTTCTATCAAATTTTTCACAAGAAGCTGTTAATTGCTGTCCTTGGCAGACAAAAAAAGTGTGGCAGAAACAGTGAAGAATATACCTCTGACCTGAAGCAATTTGAGAAGATGATTCAAATGCTCTGGGGGTTGTGTGGCAGCCACGTCTTTTATAAATGATGCATGGTCTGCATTCAAACAACCCAAGTTCTTACACACATTTGTACTAGTAATTGTGCGGGTGGAGCTTATAATTGTACATTTGTACATATACTACAACTATAATAGAAATGCATAGTTAGTGTACCAAGAGAAGACGAGGAGTAGCAGCGAAGAGTGGGTCGGCGGTGGCTGAAGATAACTGAGGGAAACGCGGCGGCGCGTGGAACCCCGAACACCACTCCACCGCCCGCCTTCATATCCGTTGCCAAACTACTTGGTCCGGTTTGTGGATATTGTTTTGCGACAAAAGTGTAAAGAGGGGATCATCTTATGGGCCGATTGGCAAGGCCGAGTTAACGGGTTTGGGCCTTGTTTAAAAAGGATCCTATCTAACATTTTTTTATTTATGTTTTTTTGGGGTCGTCTTCTCCTTTTATAATTTGACTTCATGGAACATGTTTGACATTTAATGTTGTCAAGTTGTTTGGAAATATAATTTATAAAGACTTGTAAGATTTTTTTGATTAAGAAGCTGCAATAAGTTTATTATTACTAAGGATGTCTGCAAACTAAAAAAATAAATTATAATTTTTTATTTAAAATAAATTAATTGGTATAACTGCAAGTTAAAAACTATAAATAAGTTTAGTTTGAATTAAATTAAACGTATAATGCAATTGACCACGGTCATTTTCTAGCTTTACTATAATTTATTTTTCATTATGCAAATAAATGATTAAAAGTAAGGGTAAAAAAATATGAAAATTGAACCCTTAAACTTTATGTGTATAAAATATGACATTTTCAGTTAAATTTATCTATTGCAAAGAAAAACAATTTTGCATCCAAGTTCAACATCCATCTCACTTAAAATTTAAATTTTTTGGACAAATATCTTCCTCTAGCACTATTTAATAAAAAAAAATTAAAAGAATTTTATTAAAAGACCAAATACACTCATCCCTATTCTAATGGTGAAAGACATAACTTTTTAAAAGTTAATTGATAATTATTTTCAAATCAAAAGTCTAAAGGCATATTTATATAAAATAAGGAATGTAGATTAGCTTTTGTATGTTTAAAATAAACTTATAACTCTTGAATTATTAAGTGATAAACATCTTTAAAACTACATTATTCTAAAAGAATTTGAGACCAAAATTTAATTTATGAGAGCTTTTCAATAGCATATACAATATGTATTGTTGTATGCGTATGAAAAATATTAAATTTGAGGACAACTGTCATTTGATTTTTTTAAATTATAGCACGATTAATTATATTATTGAGTATGACCTATGGGATTAAATTTACTCTATCAATTTGTTTTGAAAACTATGTACTTGAGAATTGTACAACATTATTAAAATTATATTACTCATTCACATGTAAAAAATGGTATTAATTAATATATCTCATACCATTGAAACAACTTTAAAGTTTAAAAAGTAGTCTCACTTATTATTATTTTTTTATTATGCATTGTGAAACATAACTACCTACTAGTTTTTCAAAGTTCCCTTTTTTTATAATTATAGGGATGTGCATATTTTAGTATTTGCTAATATTTTATTATTTTTTTAATCAATTTACCACAAATCAAGAGATTAAAATCTTGAATTAGGGTTTTAAAAATTTATGATCTAAAGTAATACAAAATAATAAGGTTAAGAGTAAAAAAAAAATTACCCTAAAGTGCACCTTATAACTTCAGTACCATGGGAAACTGGGCCAGCGATACCCATATTACAATTTCCAAACACAAATTATAGCCTTCGTCAGAAATAAAACGGCCGCGAAGAAAAGTAAAAGCCAAGTACATAAAAGGGGGAGCAACACTGAAAAGCGCTCTCTCTAGGCCCCTCATATCCGCCAGCTCCTCAGTATCCATTTTTAGGGTTTTCAAATTCAAACCGCCAAATCAAAATTACGGCTCGGCTTTGCATGAGTCGGATCTGCAATCGGAGCTCCATTGCCGGATCGAGCGCAACGCGGCCTTATCAGCTCCTCCACCGGCAATGTCGGCGCCCAAAGCCTCCCCCTCCCCCTCCCCCTCCGGATCCGACCCTCCTGTAATTATTCGAATCTATACCCTTTTCAGCTGCATTTGAATTGCAACTGTTGTGTATGCGTTTGGTTATATATACGGACTTTCCCTTAATTTTTTAAGTTACATTTGCGGTAAATGGGATTAGAAAGATGGTATTTCTTTTTCTTCTAGGTCTGCTTTGTTATTTTATAATGATGAGGATTGAACAGGAAGGTACATTGTGTTTTTTGATTGCTGAAACTTAGGTTCGTGTTAGCTATGTCTTAAATTAATGTGAATTGAATTTTTGTGGTGATGATGGTAAGTTTTAAGGAGTTCAAAATATTGTTTTGGGTCTCACTTTACATTCCGTTATATATATATATATACAGTTACTAAACACTGTTATTTATGCATGTCTTGGGTTTTGAGAAGATCTTTAATGGTGATGTGTAGTTTTAGCAGAATATGGATGGAGACTAGCGACCTGTAGGATAATTTGATTGGTGCATGCAGAGTTTATTCTTATGGAGGGTGATAGGCAGAACATCAATTCGTTTCCGAATTAAAGTGTCTAAAATTTCCCATTTTTACTTTGAGGACGATCTATTGTGATAAAGAGGAATTAATAGGGAAGTATGCTTGATTAGGAAAATAAAATTTATTTGATATGCGATATCTGATGTTCTAATTACGAGGAGGTAAGACGTGACTTGGCACTCTAGAATTAATGACCGTATGCCCATATCGTTTAATGAAAAAAGATTCTATGCTACCTGCTGATCTGTTCAGATACTGAGCAATTGAGTTTGAATGTGCTCTTCTGTTTCAATCTGGATCTTTTTCTTTCTTTTTAAATTACCTGAGCTGCATGTTTTAGTTTTCAATTTTTCTATTATTAATTTTTTGGTTCCTTTATTTTCCAAATTTGATAGATAAATGAAGCATTGTGACATATACGCTTCTCATTCATGTATAAATTCTAACTGTTGGTCTCTGATAATGGTGTACAAGTCCATTCACTTACATTATAAAGAAGAAATTGGTTATAACTCCTTGTTGGATTTGATCTAACTTGGACAGATTACTGGACTCCCAGAAACAAGTTCATCAGCACGGGAAATTTTAGCCGTAATTGATTCTTTAAAGAAACAAGTTGCTTCTGACCGCTCAGTCTATATAAAGGTGCATTCATGTGATGCATAATCTTTAACAAATGATGATAGTCAAGTTCATGATAATTTCATATACTCTTATTTGTTCTTTCTTTGCCCTCCCAGAAACGGATGGAAGAAAATACCGAGAAAGTGCTTGATGTTACAAAAAATCTTTATAAGCTATCAATGGAAAGAAGAAACTTCAAGATTATTTGTGGTGATGGAGGTGTAGATTTACTAGCAAAGAGGCAGAAAGATGCAATTGATATGCATAATGGTATTGGCACCAGTAATGGAGATAACGAAAGCAGTAGCTCCCAAGAAGATGGATATGCCCCCTCAGCAATTCTTTTAGGATCAAGTATTGCAGTCAAGAATGCTGTCCGTCCTATTAAATTGCCGGAAGTGAAAAAATTACCACCGTATACTACATGGATCTTTTTGGATAGGTGAGTCAAGGTTGCAATGCACATGGCGGAAGAAGTGTACTTAATAACATATTTATGCTTCTCCAAACTGAACACTTCTCCACTTCTGTTCTAATAATTCATTTATATAAAAATGACGATCTCACTTTGATGTTGCAGCAATTGAAACTTTGATGGGCTCATTCTTTCTAATAATAATTATGCTCTAAGTTAGATGGTAAAGTCCATAGCGGTTTTGATTAAAACTTCTGGGATTGATCACCATAATTATACATCTCCTTTACTGCTTCTTGAATTCTGTACTTTCTTTTAATATGGTATTTGAATATTTATGCGAGTCAAATCCAGATTAATTGGCAGATGGGCAGTATCTGTAGCGGCAAGGTTGTCACTTTAATGTTTAAACAACAATCAAGTGTTCTTTGACATATTTTAAACATTTGAATTTTTCTCATTCATCTTGCATAAGTTATTGTCCTCATTTATATGTGATTTTTTCTTTTTCTTTTTTCCCTTTTTATTCTTGTTGCAATAATTTTTATCTTCATTTACATGATTTTTTTTTTTGTTTTGTGATAAACACTGTGCTTTTGTTGTTTCTCTCCAATAATTAATTTCCTCCCTTTCCTTTGGATCCCTGGAAGTCAAAGTCTGGATTGAAGGGTTTAAGGATTCAAAACACATTCTCTTTATTTTTCAACCTTAACTTCAATCAAAAACAAGTGTAAGTAGATCAAGTAAAAAAAGGTGCAAAATGCTTGAGGGTAAAGAGAAAACTAAAGCTTGATTGTGTCTATCAATTCACTATGTGTAGCAAGTAGGATTTCCTAAAAATGTTAATCATTTTGAGAATGAGGATGCACCATTCTTCATTTTAAGACTAACTTGTGGACTCATGTCCTATGCTCATCCCTATATACCTCGATAAATGGATATAATTCCAAAAAGTTACACTACTCCATACCAAAACCTCTGCCTTGTTTGTCCTTTGGGGTCTATATGAATAGCCCATGTAGGTTGCTTACACGTTTATATATATTAATTATGTGTGAATATTTCTGAAATTGCTATAGAGTTCTACTCTGATTGGCTTTTGAGGTCAACCACATGGCTATATCGAGTGAACGCTTAATTTTTTAGGACTTGAACTACGAAAATAAAAGCAACGAGCTTCATATAACTTAGTGTCCTGGTTTCTGCACTTCTAGAAATCTTAGTGGGTTGTTTCAAAATATTGCTCTAAAGTAATTCTTCTGAATCTTCAAAAGGCATTTGTAGACTTTGGGATGCTTGGAGTGTTGCTTATGGTAAACTTGTTTTTTCGTTGTCATTGTTCATTGCATCTCGTAATTCATGCTCATTTCTGGCATCTTAGCTATCAACACTAATGTTTTATTGTTTAGTTTCTATTGATGTGGTAATCTTATCCTGTTTTTGTGCAGAAATCAGAGAATGACAGAGGATCAGTCAGTGGTCGGCAGAAGGCGAATCTATTATGATCAGAATGGTGGCGAAGCTCTAATTTGTAGTGATAGCGAAGAAGAAGCGGTTGAGGATGAAGAAGAAAAGAAAGAGTTTGTAGAATCTGAAGATTATATTCTGCGGTTGGTATATTTGCTGCAGAGTTTGTAGTCTCATTTTGTCCTTTCTACTTATTTCTTTTTGTGCTTGAAATTGCATTTGTGCTCTAAGTGACACCCAAATTTTCAGTTGCATTGATATTTTCTCTTGCTCCTCTGCATTAGCCCTTAAATCTTTGTGGAATGTATCTTGTGGTTGTGTTCGGTTTATTGGATAAGGTAGGTTTGATAATTGGTTAACATTTTCTAGGTCCATATTAGTTGTTCCAGGTTAATTGTCCACTGACTAGTTTATCAGCCATACAGCTGATTGGTTGGATCCTGTGAGAGACTGTTTTTGTCCTCCATTTTTTTTGAGCAAAAGTAGAAGCTAATTGGAGCGTAGAAATGAAAGTTTTGCAGTGTTTTGTCTGGTGATTTTTCTTTTACATCCAGACATGGAATTGATTTGTAGAATTCCCTAGATGAACAGTCCTTTTAATTCTTTTGATCATTTCTCAGGATATGTTGTCCTTCTGTCTAGTGTCTTAACATCAAACAAAGTGTAATTTCTCAGTTGCTATATTTGTGCTTAACTGGAAGCCAGGGTGTCTAACTTCTCAGTTCCTGTTCATCTGATTTTTTTGTTTTTTTGGTTTGAAATTAGGCATAATTGAGAATTGTGGAACTAATATGATTCTTTTTTTGTTTTTATACTTATTTTCAGAACGACCATCAAAGAAGTCGGTTTTTCTGATATGACATTGGATTTGTTGGCCCAGTGTCTATCTAGAAAATCTTGTGAAATCAAGGTATGCACTTCAACTGCAGATGACCGATCATGTTGCTGTCTTGATCTTTTCTTGGGCATTTGTGCTCCATTATAATCTGAAAAAAAAAAAAAAAAAAAACTGGTCATAGTGAGAACTTTGGTCCAGCTGTTTCCCATTTGTGTTTTGCTGGCTTTACAGAGATAAACCACCATCGAACATCTTATACAGGGAAGATATGAAGATCTTATCAAGAGTAACAATGCTATGTATCATGTGAACAATTGGAATGCTGAAGGCTTTGTGAATCCATATATTGATAAAGATCTTGATGCTGCTCTGGATTCATTTGACAATCTGTTTTGTCGTCGTTGTCTAGTAAGCATGACATATTACTTCTTTCTTTGTTTTTGCAGGAATGAACAATTTAATTTTATTCTAAATAATTTTCTCACATTCCAAATTACTCCCCTTTATGTGGCAGGTTTTTGATTGTAGACTACATGGATGTTCCCAGGATCTTGCCTTTCCTGTAAGTCGATTATCTTAGGAGGATATATGTCAAAGTTGTTATCAGTGGTGAATGGGTTCCTTATGACATATTGTTTTTTGTACTTTTAGGCGGAGAAACAATTATCATGGTCATGTCAGGATGTGGAAAAGGAACCATGTGGCCCAAATTGCCATCGACTGGTATACTGTGTTTGTTTTTTAACGTCTTTCTTTCAACTAGTAAGCCATAATGATCAACTATGATTATGTATCTCATGCCTTGCCTGTAATAGTGTTCTTGGATCCCTTTTGGCTAATAGTAAATTTCAGCATAAATTACTTGATACCTAAGCAGATATGTTTCTCCTTAGTTCATTCTCATTATGTTCTACAGCACTTATTAATTTACACTGCATCAGGTCCTTGAGTCAGAGGGTATGAGCTCCAAGCAGGCAAGTTTTGAAGAAAAAGCTGCCCCTGCATCTAATGCTGCCACTATGCAAATGCTAAAGAAGAAGCAGGGAGGTACATCCCTCAGGAAGAAATCAAAGTCTTGCCAAAGTGAAAGTGCTTCTTCATCAGAGATCAAACCTATTAATGATGTCACTTCATCAGTAAAGAGTACATCTGCCGGGAAATCTGGTGGTGACAAAAGGAGTAGTAAAAGAATAGCTGAAAATGTTCTAGTTGCGAAAAAGAAAAGGCAGAAGAAAATGGCAACGTCTGATTCGGATTCTGTTGCTGGTGATGGTCTCAGTTTGAAAGATTTAAATCTTCGGACTAATTCACGTCGAGAAAATGAAGATAACTGTTCTTCTCAGAAAGTGAAATTAACAAGTTCTAGAAAGTCCAGAAGGAAAGAGTCTCCAGTTCTGGACTTAGACAAATCTTTGCAGGGGGAGACTGTCAGTGGTGCATCAAATGAGAGTGAGAGTAATCAACCTATGACTAGCAGCGGTGACACCTTAAAGAAAGAAGAGTTTGTTGATGAAAATATGTATAAACAAGAAGAAATTGACAATAATTGTTGGAAACCGTTTGAAAAGGCACTGTATGAAAAGGGTATTCAGATTTTTGGCCGCAACAGGTTAGACTCCATTTTTGGTTTGCTTGTTTTTGATGGTTGTTATCATGTTCTAAATGAAGCTAACTTTTATTAATTTTGCCATCTGCATGTCTTGACTCTCATATCTAATGAGCACACTATTATGTCTTAGTTCCATAGTTGTCACGGAATTAACTACAAAATAGCAATTTTATGGTCGTTTTGCTTTAGCTCAACCAAGCTTGCTTATACGCTACAGATCCTGCATTTTAGTTTATCTCACAGACTTGCTGGGTTGCATTAAATGTCAATGCTATGCTCTGAGGATGGACTATATATGTCATGCAGCTGTTTGATTGCTAGGAACCTTATGAGTGGCTTGAAGAGCTGTTCAGAGATCTTCAAGTACATGCATCGTTCTGAGAAAAAGATATTCTCTCGAGACGGTGATGGGATGACCCTTGCTGATGGCTGTCTAAAAGCTGATGTTAATGAAACTGTTGTAAGTTTTTTTATATTTGTTCTTCTCTATGCTGAATTATGACCTTATGAAACAGATTTTATATGTTTTTTGTGCGAAAATAGGGTAGTGGTGCACGAAGAAGATCGAGATTTTT
Source organism: Paulownia fortunei (assembly GCA_019321725.1). NCBI lineage: Eukaryota > Viridiplantae > Streptophyta > Magnoliopsida > Lamiales > Paulowniaceae > Paulownia > Paulownia fortunei. Next base: position 20,744,230 of record CM033110.1, read on the forward strand.
ACGTAGAAAAGGAAGAGTTCGTCGCCTAAAGTACACATGGAAATCTGCAGGATACCAATCCTTCAGAAAGAGGATTTCTGAAAGGAAGGACCAGCCTTGTCGGCAGTACAGTCCATGTGGATGCCAATCCGCATGTGGGAAAACGTGCCCATGTCTTGTTAACGGTACCTGCTGTGAAAAATACTGCGGGTGAGCTGACTGTAATTTCTGGGGTTCTTTTGTTAAAACTTAAAAGTTTCAAATTCTATGTTTCCTTACCTCTTCTTTTGTGTCTTAAAATTTCTTCTTTTCTCTTACTTTCAATTTGATAGTGTATGCTGTCCCAATAAGTTGAATGTTCTTATTGTTGGGGTTCAAACACAAATTGCCCGTTAAGTTTTAAATATTCTCTATGTCAGATGTCCAAAGAGTTGCAAGAATCGATTCAGAGGCTGTCATTGTGCCAAGAGTCAGTGTCGAAGTCGTCAATGCCCATGCTTTGCTGCTGATAGGGAGTGTGATCCAGATGTCTGCCGAAATTGCTGGATAAGGTGAGACATATTCAATCGGAAGGCTTCTTGTGGCATGAGGTTTAAAACACAATTGGAGTGGATCCTGAAATAACAATAGAAAGTGCAAACTGCTATAGTTTTTCATATAGGGAAAGTCGACCAGGCTTAGAACTAGCATTCTCATTAGAGAGTGCTGTTGATTGTTAACAAGAGAACTTTCCCTTATTTTACTTTGGAATATATTAAAGTTGAGCACCACAACTTACCACTATCACTAGCATTGTGTTTAGGTGGCTTTAACATTTAAGTGAAAACTTTGTTCCTTTCCCCCATTCTTCTAGAGACACACATATGTATGTATAACGATAGGTTGAAGGTCTTTAGCAATTGCTCACTGCTAGAGGACACAATTTTATTTTTACATACATGTGGTCTTACTGTCATCTAGACATAACACACTTTCTCAAGGTAGTGAGTGTGACCTGAGGCAGTTAATACTTAATTTTGTCAATATTAACAATATGGGTTAAATTAGAAGTGGCCTTTCTTTGCTGCATGGGTTGGGGATTTTCTTGATGTGAAATTTGCTCTCGTCATGTTAGGAGCTAAAAAATTTATAGTTAAGATGACAAGTACTTGCAAATTTATGTGCTAGGTTAAACCTAAATTACATGAATTTCAGGTAGACATAAGCTATTTAGTGTTCAAATAGCAAATGGATGGTTGGTCTGTGAGCATGATCACTGCTTCAAGAAGATTAATTGTTAATTGTTTGAGCCCTAACATTTTAGAAGTTGTGGTTCCATAGAATGATGGCTGCCAGTGGCAAAGATAATTGAAATTTTGGTTCAACTGAACCAGTGGATTGCGTGATATTTGCGAGTTAGGGAAACATTGAGGGATAAAGAAAGATGTTTGCTGTTGTCTAAGTTATGGAGGAGGAAGCCAATATTGCACTCAAAAAAATCTGAGGTGCATAAATTGATAAAAGGGGGAAAGAAACTAAGAAAAGGAAGTAAGAATGGGAACAGCTGTCATTAATGGCATTAAAATTTTAGGTTTGACATAAGGCTCTTAAATTGGTCTTATTAGCTGTTTTTCCTTTTCTCTGTTTTAGTTGTCGAATGGTTTCCACCTCATATTTAGGTAAAAAGAAACAAAATGGTTTTTAGGCCTTGCTTGGTTTGGCCAGGTAGACTTGCTGTGATTCAGTTTTCTTTTGATGCAGAACAAGGAACTAAATCTGTGAATTATATTGACTAATAGCTGATGCTCTATGGCACTCCGCCCGTTTTGTTTTAATTTTTTATTCTCTTGCACTCTGCTCCTGCTCACATGTTCATCATTTGTCACTTAAATTCTAATTTATGAGCAACGTGGGATATATGTATTCGGTGGTGGCGCCAGGCAAAATACTCCCAAACCTAACAACCTCCTAAAACTGGCACCCTCTCCACTTGCACATCTCTTGCTGCTCCCCTCTGTCTCTCTCTCTCTCTAGTCTATATCTATATAACCCGTGAGACCTCATATATACATACAGAAATGCACATTTACATGTACTATTGTGTATTCATATATATGAAACAAGGGAGGGGGGAAGAAAAGAAAAAAGAAAAATTGATTCGCTCCAAACCATGTTCCAAATTTTTAATAAATTCTTGGGTGGGTTGTGAACCTTTTTGTGTTGGGGTGTGTCTGCATGAATCAAATCAATCCTACAGGTTCAGCTCAAGTGCTGGTGGATCTGGTAAAATATGTTTTAACAAATCAACAAAAATTGTAAATGGGTTTATGAAGCCCATTTGTCACCCACCCAGTTCAATGCCTTTATTAAATGGGTGGATATGGGTGGGTGACTTTTAAACCCCCATCCATTTATTAGATTCAAAGGCAGGTGCATGGGTGTGGCAGCTTAGGCTCATACACCTAGGATTTAAGAGCACCTAATACGAACTTCATGAAAATAATTTATCTTGAGTTGCTTCGCCGGAAGTGGTAATTGAAGTTGAGTATGTTGTGTCTGCTAAGTAAATGTTTGAGTCTGTTCACTGTAATTTGCGGGGAATTTTATTGTGAAGTTTGACACCAAGCAATTAGTACAGTGGCATCAAACTCTAAAGTTTATCTGGGATGGTTCTGCTAAACTTGGGCCACCCACTATCTCTGTGCAAACTTTACACAGTGCTCTGCTGATAATTGAAAGTGAATAAACTTGTTATGCTTTATGGAATTGGTGAAAGTTTCATTCCACATTAAACTGAATGCTGATTCTAAGGTAATTTCAACCAAACAGCTTGTCAAAAACTAGGTTTTGTATAGTTTGATAGATTTATGAGCAGCAGTAATTTCACACTTGTGTGGTTGTATCACATTTATTACGCGGATCAGTTTTTTCATCCATTGCAATATTCTAGTATCTGGTGGGTTGCAATATTCAAGAATGTGTAGTTTCTCAGGGTTGAGATTGGTTTTCTTTTTGCAAATTAGTTATACTATTTGATTTGGTTTGACAGTTGTGGTGATGGCACCCTGGGGATGCCTTCCCAAAGAGGTGATAATTACGAATGCAGGAATATGAAGCTTCTTCTAAAACAACAACAGAGGGTAATTATGTCTGACCCTATCCTCTTTGCTTTAAATTTTCTATTCAAGCTGATATTCAGGTGATTTCTTTTTTGTCTTGCTGATCTTCTGAAAGGAAATTTGTTAGGGATAGACATACTAGTAGTACCATAGTGCATGGAAGTAATGTTATTCAAGAATTTTTGCCTTGTTCCATTGTGCAAGATCAAGCTTCGGCATGGTTTCTAAATTATTTGACCTCTCTATCTTGAAATGGCAATTGACCTGGAAGAAACTCAATAGGCTTTCTGTTTTGGTTTGCCTCTCATGATTTTTAAAGTTTTAATATTTGGAGATGGTCTCAATTAGGGATAGAATTGTTTGTTTCCTGATTCTCATTTTCCATGTCAGGGACTTATGCCCCACCATAAGTGTTTCATTTATTTCTCCGTCAATACTTATTTAGTTGGTGAGATGGTGTTTCCTGTGAGTAGTTGCTTATTTTTAAGAATACAAGCTCAGTTTTGATCTCCAATAGTAGAGTGCTGTAAAGTTTCTTAATTGATTGAGCACACATGAAAATTCTATTGTTTGGACAGTTGCATTATTTTCTTGCTTTTCTGTTGTTTTGATTTTGTTCCTCATCTTTTTATTTATTACATCATGTTTCATGGTTTAAGAACTTCATCCAATTTTACAAGGAGTTTACTTAAATTGATGCCTGGAGTGGCACATTGCAAGGCATCTGTTTTAGCCAGTATCTTGAGGGGGATGATGAGTGCTAAGTTCTCATTTATTCCCTTTTGCTCACTCCACCAAATTATTGCATTGAGTCCTTTGTTGGCATTTCTAGTAGTAGAATTTAACTGGGTTCTCCAGTAGATAATGGAGAGTGAACATCAGATCTTAATAATAATGCTTGTTGAGTCCATTTTTAGGTTTTGTTGGGAAGATCTGATGTATCTGGCTGGGGAGCTTTTTTGAAGGTAATTTCACAATATACTGTTGTTTGGCTTCAGGGTTTTTTTCTGTTTCATAGCTTACATACTTGAATTGCAGAATAGTGTTGGCAAGCATGAATACCTTGGAGAGTACACTGGTGAACTAATTTCACACCGTGAAGCTGATAAGCGTGGGAAGATCTATGATCGTGAAAATTCTTCATTTCTCTTTAATCTAAATGATCAGGCATGATATGCAACTTTTTATGCTGTAAAATTATTTCCTCTATTAACAATCAACCCCTTCCCCTTTCAAAAGAAGATATAAAATATAAGAGAAAATTGCATAAATGACGATTCTTTGTTCATGGTCAGTTTGTGCTTGATGCTTACCGAAAGGGCGACAAACTGAAGTTTGCCAACCATTCTCCTGATCCTAATTGCTATGCTAAGGTAACTGGTGCAAAAGAAATGACGCATCAAATGTGGCTCAGGCCTACACATCATTTTTTCTTACATGAATATGTTGGTATGTTTAAAACACTCTATGTTGCAATATATATATGTTTTCCCACATTGGAACATGTTTCTACACAAGTGGCTACAGATACAAGGGAAGGTGATGTACCACTATGGTGGAATGAATTATTTCTCGTTGCAATCATATGGCTTTAAGTAGTATCTTTAGTTCGTCTTTGCCAATCTCTGGTTGTATTCATTAGGATGGCTTGGCAGGTCATTATGGTGGCTGGAGATCACAGGGTGGGTATATTTGCCAAAGAACGAATTTGTGCTGGAGAAGAACTGTTTTATGATTATCGATACGAGCCAGACAGAGCTCCAGCTTGGGCAAAGAAGCCCGAGGCATCTGGTGCCAAGAGAGAAGATGGTGCTCCTTCAAATGGTCGTGCCAAGAAGCACACTTAACTGGATATTCATGTCTGAAGATAGATTTTTGTCTTCCTTTCCTGATAGAAACATCCCCGAACTCCTTCTGGCTGAACTTCTAATCATTTAGTTGCTGGAGATAAAGGTAAAGGCAGGCATCTCCAGAGTAACCTAAACTGATTTTTTTTGCTCGTGGCTACATTACTGCTGAGTATACTCACCAAAGCGGGAAAGAATACAGGCGTAGTCCATGTTTTCGTCTTTTTCAATTAAAATTCTTATGTAAAATTCATCTCTTTGGACAATTCTTTTAGCAAAGCACATTTGAAGACATTTTACTTCTGCAACTCTGTTTAGCAATTACTATTTTTAACAAAATTCTTCATTATGAGACCAAGTATATTATCTTGTGGCGATTCATATACTTGCTCTATTTCTTGTTCTTCTCATTTTGCTATCTTCCAGGGATTGGTCCAGAATCACATATCTACCACAATTTAGTGGACTTCTTACTATAGAGCGTGTAGCTTTGGTGTACCTAAAGCTCTACTATTTTTGATACCTACAGGCATTTCGTACCAGCCTGCGCCAAGATTCTTACACGTTTCTTGTCTTTGTAGTCAAAGATTGCATTATTATCTGCGGCTCTCTTCGTTGTTATAATCAATTTTAAGAGTAATCTTGGATAAGATGAAATGTGGATAATACAAAATGCATACAAATGTTGGAGTAGTGTTTAATGATTGGAGAATAATTTACTATCAATGCGAACAACATTTATAAACGGGCAGATGAAATAGTCCGCCCAACAGTTGGAAGTTAAAACCTAAAAGGTAGCCCCACCACGTGAGCACCACTGAAGGAAACCTACTCCAATAATAATCAAGTGCTCATCTTTTCGAACAAGTCCAATATTTTTGTGGAGGCATATGTGAGACCAAAAGTGTGTTGGATTTCTCTTGTATTATCACTCCAAGATCCAATTATAATATTTTTTTAAAAAAAAGAAAAAACCAAATTAAACTTAGTTGAAGGAATCTCATTTTTTTTTTTGGTGATAAAGCAAATTTCTAATGGGAAATAAAGAGTTTGTTACACAAGTATGGTAAGAACGTTTACATAAGACCACTGTATTTTCTCTGTTTCTTTATCTTTTTCTCTCTTTTGAACTTTTTTCTTTGGGGTGGGGTGGGGAGGGTGGCACCTTAGGTTGGGAGAATACAGAAGAGTAAAGCCCCGTTATTGAAACGCAAACACAATCTTTGTCGTAGGGGTTTATAAAATTCAACTATTGCTTTCTGTCTTTTTTATCTCGATAATTAAACTGCTTAATTTATGTATGACTGCCTAATATTCTTCGCTCTCTCTGCGCTTACACTACACCCCATGTTGGCGCATCCTGTGGAGGTGCACAGTATGAAGACATGCAGCACCAGACTTGCAATTGGGCGCCATTTTTTCCTGTTACTCGTTTCGTTTCCCCTCTTGCCTCTGTTCTTTATTCCCACCACCACTGCTTGCTCCAATGGCGAGTGTCAGGTCTCTCTGCTAATTTCTTGCTTTTCTTTCCCTATTTCTATGTGGATCCCTACATTTTCATTGTTTCTTTTCTGAATTTGAGCTGAATTCTTACAATAATTCTCGCAGCTTCTGGAATCATGTTCGACTGCCACGGACTGTGGACTTGGTCTTTACTGTGGAAATTGCCCTTCACTTGGGAAAACTCAACCTTTCTGCATCAGGGGCCAAGCTACAATACCAACTTCCATCGTAAGATACTTTAATCTTAGCTTTTCATTTGCCTTTTATAAGTTTCTAAGAATTCTATTTAAATTTTCGTATTTCCGAATGATGGCGATTGTAACTGTGTGTGGTTGTGTGTGCCTGTAATACGATAGATTAGTGGGCTGCCCTTTAACAAGTACACGTGGCTGGTGACTCATAATGCCTTTTCCATCGTCGATGCACCATCAATGACCGGTGCTCAGAGAATCACTTTCTACAATCAAGAAGACTCTGTTACTAATCAATTGAGGGTACGCCATTTATCAGTTCTTTATTTCTTGTAGACATATAGTATATGATTGCTTGTGTATCATTAAACTATTAATCTTGCTATTGTGATTGGGTTTGGTGTAGAATGGAGTGAGGGGATTGATGCTGGATATGTATGATTTCGAGAACGATATCTGGCTCTGTCATTCATTTCGTGGCCAATGCTACAACTTCACTGCCTTTGTAATCTACTACCCCATTTCCATCACTCTGATCTTATTTACTGTAATAATTTGTTGTTTCAAATAGTTTTGTAATGTACAGTTTCTCTCTTTCAAAATAAAATAAATAGGAACCTGCAATTAATACATTGAGAGAAGTGGAAGCATTCTTGACCCAGAACCCCTCGGAGATTGTTACCATCATAATTGAGGATTATGTTCATACACCAAAAGGATTAACAAGGGTGTTCACTGATGCTGGTTTGGACAAGTATTGGTATCCGGTTGCCAAGATGCCGAGAAAAGGTGAGGATTGGCCCACTGTTAACAGCATGGTGCAAAATAATTATCGGTTACTGGTTTTCACTTCTGATTCTTCAAAAGAGGCGACTGAAGGAATTGCGTATCAGTGGAAATACATGGTGGAAAATGAGTGTAAGTATACTAAATAAATGATCGGTGGCTTGTGGATTTGATTGAATATAGTTTGTGCAATAGAAATCCTCGTTTTGTAATGTGTCTCAGCGGGAGATCCGGGGGTGGTACCTGGTTCATGCCCAAACAGAAAGGAATCGAAGCCACTCAATTCGAAAAGTGCCTCTCTATTTCTGATGAACTACTTTCCAACGATTCCAGTTCAAAATGAAGCTTGCAAAGAGCATTCTGCGCCACTTGCTGATATGGTTGCGACCTGTTACAAATCTGCAGGGAATCTGATGCCCAATTTTTTAGCTGTGAATTTTTACATGGTATTGAAACTTTACATTTAGTAAATCAATATTCTATTATTTAAGTAATATTTTGATATCAACTTGCAGAGAAGTGATGGAGGAGGTGTTTTTGATGATTTGGATCGAATGAATGGCCAGACATTGTGTGGGTGTAGTACTGTCTCTGCTTGCCAGGTTTGTCCATATTTTGTACCTAAAAAGGGTTTCCGTCGGTTCACTGACAAAGCCAGAATTGCAAATTAAGAAAATGTAGTTGATGTATACTTTTTAAAATCTTTACGAAGCAAGTAATAAAAACAACCATTAATTGATTTAAGTCTTGACCTTTTCTGTCTTGTTTGTCTTGGGCTTCAAGAAATTTGTGAATGGGATTTATTACATATGAAAGAAAGTGATCTCTGCAAGTTGCATTTAAACTTTTCTAGGATTCTAGAGTTGGGGAATTAATAGGATACAGGGTAGGAACTTGTATCTTCCTGATATATTTGAGGCATAGAAAAGTTTGATTCTGATAGCAGATTTCATGCATTTCCAAACTTTTTGCTGGATATCAAATTAGCATATGCCCATGGAGACCTTTGTGATTGGAACTACAGAGTAGCTTGTCCCATATCTTTGAAATTACAACTTTTCTAGACAAGTATTTGAGCTTGGTCTGCCTCTCATTCATTTCAACTTAGTCTGACTTGCGTACTTTATCATTAGTAGACTTGGGAGACATTACAAGCCCTATAACCTACAGTTCATCAAGTAAAGTTGCTTCCTCTTTTTATCATTGGTATTCTTGTTATTCAAACATGTCTTAGGCATATAAAAAGACACATCCTAGTTTGGAAGAAGCTGTTCTATATTTTTGTACAATAGCTTCCAATTCTGAATCCACCTACCATCCTTGTAGTAGTTTAAGCTCTAAATTGCTAGATCTGTTCTACAATATCAGGTTTTGCGAATCACAGACTAGCAGATGTTGGTTAATACAAGTGTAACCAATAGCTCATTGGACATAGTTAATTAATAAGAGAACTGATGTAAAGTGGGGAATATGTAATTATGCCTACACTTCGGTAGGACTTGAATCGCGGACCTCGTGGAATGTATATTTACACATGCCCGTTGACTAACATAATCTTGATTCATGTTGTGCTGCACAATCACTCAGCTTAAATGCACTTGTGAGTTAAGTGGATTTATACCATTGTATGCACGCAACTCTTTTGTTCAATGGTTGGACAATTCAATGATATAATGGGCTTGGATGGCTTTCACTCTGAATTATTACATCTTCCATTGAGAAGGCCAGCGACTTGTGTTTTATCAGTTAACCAGGGTGTTTATGGGTTAGCCTTTGCATAGTTCTAATTTTTAGTTTGAGATAGCTGCCTTTTAAATTGCACACTCCACCAATCTGTGGTGTATCCTCCCCACCCCACAAAAAAAGAACAAGAACAAAAACAAAGGAACATATAAAAGAACTCTCAACGACTTAAAATTCAATGGACTTACTGCAGGCTGGAGCACCCTTTGGAAGTTGCCAAGCCGTTGCTGTGTCTAACACAACTCCCACAGCCACCAGCACTGCTGGAAGCTTCTCTGGGTCTGTTCAGTTAACAGGAGATGCTTCAGTGATCAATATTCCTGGCATATTGGTTCCGTGCTTATTACCTTTCCTCATAACCTTTTCTTTGTTGTAATGAGAATTGAAATATGGAAAATCCAGTCAGGTTGACAATGAGCTGAACCTGGGATCTCCTTCTAATGTTGTAGACTCTTAAAGTTTTGGATTTAGAATAGGTTATTGAATAGGGTTTGAGATGGAAAGGTCCACGTATATTCACTAGATAAGAAATTACTATCTTAAAGCAGACACTGAGGAATCAGCACAGGAGTTTGGCATAGAGAGCACAAGAGGTCAAGTGTTATGTGGTCCAGGTGTGTCTTTTAACATTTCCATTCAGAAAGGCACTTGCTATATTTGATATTCCTCTTTCATATTTACTTAATGTTTTCTCCTATGTATGCACTTGTCGCATGAGTTTCTGATACCATTTTCTTGCATAATGATATTTGATGTTTGGGTTTCCAGGTTTCACTGGGTTGTAGAGATTGTGAAAGAATTACCAATAGGGCATTGTGAGGCATAAAAGAACATTCTCTGTAATTTTAAAGTAATTCCATACCAATACATCTTTATATTTGTGACATTGCTTGAGGTTGGGGTTGTGATTCTTCCTGTTTTATTAACTACTCATTCTGTGTGAATGAATGGATGGATGATGTTGAGGATATCGGTATCTCGAAAAATGTGGATGTTTCTCCTTTATCAATTTTCATTTTTTCCTCCTCATCCAGTGCACATTGTGACTCATTTAATGTTTTCCAAGTAAAGAGAGCTGGGACTAGGTAAAGCAGAATCAACATTTTTCCAAATTTGCTAATTCTGATTAAACTAACTGAGCATGAGAAGCTGATAACCTGGTCCCTCTGGAACATGCAAATGCGAATTTGACTGCGACCCGCCAATTCTTATTCTGTAATCCAGGTTCCAGGGCAGCAACTATTGCGATAACTTATTTGTTAACAAAGTTTGATCTCATGTCGATAAAAACTTCATTGAGTTTTGATGCGTATATCAGGATTAGATTCTGACATGAAATATTAGGTTGCATTTGTACGTTCCCCTGTATTGAAAAATAGTCATCTAAGGGCTTAGGGAACCTGATTTTCTGTTGTCCATTTTTAGCCTTGTTTCTTTTTCTTTTTCTTTATGTTATGCTCTACTTGATGTCTAGAGGTGGTATTACAGAAATTTCATGGACTGTAAAAGATATTAGTGTTTCTCACGTTCCATAAGTATCTAATTTTATAGTGTACGACTGGTAGAAAACATATGCTCGACGTTACAGCTATTAAAAAATGTAGGCATAAAGAACAACAATTAGATAAACAGAGAGCATTTCACTTGTTTTTGCATTACTTGGAAGTTTTATGTAAGTTGTGAAGTCATCGAGATTTAGCTCACTCATGAAATGAACAAACGTACCACTTCAAACTCGTCAAGATTAGATTCAAACATGTTTTTCAAGGGTTCATGAAAACAGCATAGGCGTTAAGCCAATCCAAATGCCGTGACTAGGAATTCATAATGGCCATATTGGATTTTAAATGCCGTTTCCTTGTATTTCTTTTGGCATAAGCCAGTTTATCCAACAAATTTATTGTTTATGTAAAAGATAAACATTTTCAAGGTCAACTAATATGTTCCAATCAATTTGAGAACCTTTTAAAATTGAAGAAAGTCTCATCCTTTGAGAGCAAGGCAATACAGATAAAGCGAAAGGTACGACACATAGAAAGCTGTAACATGTGCTCAAGTGCTTCCTAACTGATGAAGTAACAGAAATCTTGTTTGACCTTCTATTACATGTACAAGTTCTTCACAATGTCTTGAATTTAAGTTTGGGAAATAACAGTTAACACAATTTGAAGTTTCACAAAGCAAACCACCAATGATAGAAGCAATCGACGTATACAAAGCTAAACTGGTATCAGCAACCTTTGCTCTGTCTTTATTGATGAATTGGACGAAGAACATTTCTTCTTTTTTCTTTTTTTTTTTTTTCATTTTTTAATTGATAAATACAGAGAGAATAAACCTGGACACACAGTTTTTGGCATTTTCACCAATAAATAAACTTGAGAAGCAACCTGTAGTTATATATAAAAGAATGTGGCTGCTCAATAGACAGGCCGTGCATGGAACCTTTCATCATTTAACAGCATTGCTTTGGGTTGTATTTGAAGAGCTGGACTAATTGTGAGCAGACCAATGAAGCAGTCCAGAGGTACCCTCATTCCCCAGACGTTGATGGATTTGAGTTTGCGGCATTTATTCACAAGAGCAAGAAGCCCATTCTCAGTTACATGACGACAGCCCCACAAAACAATAGTCTGGATAAAGAAATTACAATCTGTGAGCATCAAATGGCTGCCTGAAACCTCATATTTAATTATTTGCACGAGGCATTAATTTTAAGGCAAGAGGGGCTGTGTGACGGTAAATGAAAACATTGTATCCTAGATCAGGATATTTTTCAGCAAGGTAATACCTTCAGATGAGGACAGCTATCTGCAATGGCAAACAGGGATGCATCTGTTATAAATGTACCACCAACATTCAGGTGTTGTAGTGAAGTAGCTCTAGAAATCTGTACGAGAAACCAATAGGTAAATCAACATTATTAATAAAGAAAAACCGATATGCAGAAAGAAAAGGTTGGTGCTGTGGATGAAGACTGCTAGACAGCAATATATATTTGCACATCCCCAGCAATCCAGACAATATAATGGACACGTAAAAATTCTTTCCAAGTTAGTGAAGGTGCAATGCCATCTGTTGGACATACCTGTTCTTTTTTTAACCCCCTACTGTACAAGTAATTAGAACATGATATTATGGACTAAAGCAAATTAAACATTTCTACATGGGATGCATCAGAGAGTTTATGGTATTATCAAACTACAGAAAACGACGACACACTTAACCTTCAACAATGGAATATCCAACTGAGACTACAAATTGTTTACCAAAAAATTCATCAATTTTGATCATTGTTCCCTACCAACAGATGGCAAGATATTTGGACAAAATGTAGCTGCTGCAAACTAGAGATTAGCAGACTTCCTAATTGGAACCAAGAGAAACTTTGTTCAACCATCAAAAGTGCCCTTCAAAACACTTCAACAATGCTGCTCAACAGGTTGATCACTTCTATATTTTTGAATATTACAAATCTAAGGTTAAAAGAATATATCGTCCCCCATATATCTGTCTCTTAACCTTGAAACGAAATCTTTTAAGCACTTGAAACATCAGAAAATTCAATTTGAGCACAGGTATTTTCTCTTGTAATGGCAAAAATGTCATGTAAACATAAACTGAAAATGCTGCTAACAACATAAGATGGTGAAGCCATCAGTGAGAAGTAACTGTTGCTCTTCCATAATCTTTAATGTAAAAAATGAACTGTGAGAGGAAAAATTGATGGCATACCAGTTGAACAACTCCTTTGTCTGTAATTCCTGTTGAACCCCACATAGAAACTGAAGACAGATTGCCAATACATTTTGCCATAGATAATTGCTTCAGTCCATAATCAGTTATTTGGCAGCCCCAACGGCTCCTTGATCTAGAGGTTCCATAGCAAATCAATATCACATAAACTAGATAATAAAAGCGATGCATCTTCAATCACTGCCACATATGCAGGTACTTTTTACACATTTCTGCCACAAATATATGCAGTTGCTCTTTCTCTTTACGTTTCTTTGTATATAGTTTTACACTTAACATGAGATAACAGGATTTTAAATCAACACAACAGAGCCATCTATAGCTGGAAGCATTCCACAAACAGCAATTTTTACACACAATAGGCGGCAATTAAATTCCATCAACCTAATTTCCACTTCACCTAAATGCATTTGAGCAGACATTATTTAAAAAAGCACTCCAATTTGCATTCAGGTTCAATCAAACTCCGAAAAAGAAAGAAAAGCAAGATGTAATATTTGATGGATCATCATACATGATTCCAACAAGGTATTCTTGGTACATAGTCCAACTTCCAATTGCCATATAGTAGTGTGAATTATATAGTCTCATAACAGAAATAATTGTCACATTAATTTATTTTACTGTAATTTATTTTTTAAAATATCAAATTAAATTTTATTTCAAAATTAAATTTTATTCTATAACTAGTTTCCTTCAACAAATGTAGATTCCTACAAATAGAACTAAAACTAAAAGAGCATTCAACCTCAAGGCCAAACCATAGTTGAAAACTTCTTTTATCAATACATATTACAGTAGTCCATCAAAGCACAAACACACACACACACACCCCAAAAAACACACTATAAGACAAACATATTAAGATATTTAGGTAATGAAGAATAAGAAACAGCACATGTCGAGCTCCTTGAGGCTATAAGCTAGGAGAACGAGGCGCGTGGTGGACTCATCATCCATTTTCCACCCAGAAAAACTCAGCGTTTCCCTCCGAGCCAGAGATTCCTTCACTCCCTGCCTCCATTTTCCACACACACTGCTCGCCCTGTATGCATTTATACATACATAAAGAAACACATAAAACAATCCAACCAAAACGAGAACAAACTTAAACTCAAAGAAATCAATCAACTCACTGAGCCAAATCTTTAAAGGAAGTGAACAGAGAAAATATATGGGCCAATAAATCAATAGGCAGCCGATCAATATCGGCTTCGCCATCTCCTTCCCTCATTTCTCCTGCAACGACGCGTAGAATCAAGAAATGGGTACAGCAGGGAGATGGAAAAGAAAAGGAAAGAAGAGTCGTGAAGATCTTTTGCTTGTACTTTGTATGAACAGGTGGAGAGAAAAGAAAGAGGAGGGGGTGGGTAGTTATGGCGCTTTCAAGCAGGACAAAAAGAAACGCAGATAAAAACAAGAGAGAGTCAGAGTTGGAGAATCGGAAAGAGGAGATGAACATCAAGTGTGGTCATCTTTTCATCATGTTTTCGAATTTCTTTTCTAGGATTTTGTGCTTTTATAGAATCTAAAACCATTTCTTAATCCAATTACGCTGTAGCTTCATCCAATTTTATACAGAGTCTACAGAATCTTCTTGCCAATTGACTGACTTAACATGATTTCTTAAAATGTCGTTATACTACCACGTATTCATTGTTTCGCAAAAATACGGATTTTATGTAATTTGATATAAAAATTAAAGAAATATAAATATTAATATTTTTTTAAGAATAGTTGTCAATGATGTTATGTTATTAGATAAGATAGTTTTAAAAAAAATAGCACAAAAAATTTATTTACAAAAATATATTAAATCGTTAACTTATTTACCAATGCTTACAAAACAAAATTTAGAAGAAAATATTATACTTTTACGTTGTTTTTGTAGAACATTTTATTCTGCGATATTTTGTAAATAAATTATTATATTTTTTTTAATATTTTATTAAAAACACGGGCATAATGCATAATTTGTTAAATCTATGTTTGTGTGGCGGTTCTTGCCTCTTGATTTTTTATGATTGTTAGTATATCTGACTTTACATAAACTAGAATATGTAATTAATTATAATAAATAAATCACGCCAAGCATAGTTTTAACATGGTTAATTTAAATTTTGCTCCTAAAATATAGTGTGGACAATGAGAAAATCAAAACACATAAATCGAATTAAAATAGAGAAAATACACGGCTTTGTTTTCGTGACATGGTGGAATTGTTCATCACTATAATTGCAATTTTCCACATTCTTTGCGTGATGAAGATAAATTGATTTTGGTTTCTTAATAAATAGTTTTCGTGTATTGACTATTTACGAACGTCCCATCCCCATGTGGTGCTTCGCCCTATTACGCAGGCTATCTCCACTTGGGAATGCTTTTTCACGTTTTTTGTTGTGGTTTTCAAAGAAAATTGATGCTTTTTGGATTTTCTTGGTTTGGCACGGCGCCGAATACAGGGACAAAAGTAACGACGGATGACAGGGTGCAGTCATCTGATTAATCGATGGAACTTAATTAAAATCAAAATTTTAATTTGAATCAAATTGAATTAAAAAAATTCAATTTAAATTTTTGGTTTTTTTTTTAATTTTAGTTTTCGATTCGATTTTCATTTTTTATTTCATTTAATTGAATCGAATCGAAAATTAAATTACTATTTTTATATATGTATATAATATTTTTGTATTATTTTTATTTTAAAATATAAATTTTTATATTTTATTATTTATTTTCATAATATTTTTTGTGTTTTTCTCACCCAAATTAGGAATAATATATAAAAAATTGTATTTATTTAGTTTTTATTTTATTATTTATTTATTAAAAAAATTGATTAACCGAAAACTAAATTGAAAAACCAAAAAAAAAATTCGATTATAATCGAATCGAATTAAAAAATTCGATTCAATTTTTGATTTAAGATTTTGGCGAACATAAATTTCAATTCCGTCAAACTGTGCACCCCAACGAATGATGTGAGGTGTAAACGTTATTCACTAATTGACCAAAAGCACACTCAAAATGTAAGGAAAAAAAAATTGACAAAAAAAATACTTAAATAAGAAAGAGAGAAAATTTGATATGAAGGACAAATACGAGAGAGTAGAAGATAGAGAGATAAGAGAAAATGCCAAATAAATAAAAGAAGAGATGTATTCCTATTATCAAGTTTATTTTAATCTAACAGTTAAAACACACCACCACCCCTTGTGATGATTTCATATTTGGTCTAGCATATCTCATATACAAAGTCAGAGGTTTAAATTCACCCCCCTCCCCTGGTCTATGTGAGGTCCCCTATCCCCTTCCCTCATCCCCTTATTTCGCTCTCCATGCGTGCGCGAGGTCCCCTTCCCTCCTTCTCCCTCCCTTGTTACATCAACAAATTAATTATCATAATTTAGAGCTTGTTTGCTTCATCTAATTAGATTTGAATATATTAAAATATTCAATATAATCAAATGTTTACGTTTAATGACGATGGACTAATGATAAAATTTCAAATCCAATATAATTAATAATTTTTTATGAATAATTTATCTCACTTATGAAGTGGGATAAAATAATCGTATTATTTCATTTAAATATATAGAATATATTTTGACAGTAATACGTAAAATTTTAAATCATATATCATAATTTAAACTAAAACTAGTTTATGATAATTTTTAATTAATGATAAATTAATCAAAAATATAATAATTCACATAATTATCCATCAAAATACACGTTTGATAAGAATTTTTGCTAACATATCATTCAAGTAATCATATAAAATACACATGAGATATATTAAATAATATAATTGTAATTTCATATTTTATAACATTTTTCATCAAATTTTTCATTCCAACCAAAAAAGTAAACGGATCATTTAGGTTTAGAGCATCAATTTTGACCTTAAACAACACCTCATAAACACCTCTCTCAACCTTATCCTTAGACAAACACATAGACACCTCTTTCCAATTTTTAACAGTATCAATACAGATAAATTCTTATTACTACTTGCTCTCAATCACTTTTTTTTATGATAATGTTGTAAAAATATTTAATATTCTCTTTTTTTCAAATTTTTAAGTATTGAATCATACGAAATACATAATTTAGAAGGGAAAAAATTACGATAAAATAATAAAAAGGGAATGTGTATTAGACGTCATCACCAACAAAAAATAATTTTCTATAAGGCGATTATCAATCATGAACAGCTCACATAAAAGTACCATAAGTCATTGCTGTTTTTCATTTTTTACCGTGTGACTTCATGACTTGTAATGAGTAAAGTCGAACAATAGCTCTTATACCATCAATACTTCTTATTATTTTATTATTATTATTTTATTTTATTTTATTTTTAATAGTTGAAAGTAGAAGATTAATTGTTGATCATACCTTGATAATTCTTCTAGTATTAATAGTAGCAACAATGACAACATTGAGTACCAATTTAGATTTTTTTGGAGCATTTTTACCACTTCAAACATAATTTGCGCCCAATAAACATATGATTGAAGAGCCCTTTGTACACGCACATGTAATGGGGGAGTAATTTGAGCTTAGTTGAAGGTCTCGGTTGTCATCAATCTAAATCTAATTTTAAAAATTACGCCTATTTTAGGATTAAGATGATTTATCACTCAAATAAAAAGAATAGATTGCAAGGCCAATGACGTACAATGGATTCATGCGAGACTACTATGCTTTTAAATCAAACATGACAAAAAATGTAAGGCACTAGGTATGGAGTAGTGTTTAAAATACCAAATATTTGTTTACTTTTTTAAAATAATTGGTTGTTGATAATTTCATATTTGTAAATTATTGAATGGTATAATCGTTAGTTAATATATGATATAATGATGCATTTAATTTATTTATTAAAAAATATAAAATAAATCGTTAACTTATAAATCTATTAAGTCAATAATTATTTATTCAATTGGCAAGTGAATCGTTGTCAAATTGAATTTGAACTGCAATATTAATATATTGCAATTATATGATGAATATGTTCGTATAGTGTGTCTATTTGATTATATAGAAAGGCTCGATGAATTGGAATTTTCTAATTGATTAAAATTATTTACTTTTCAAAATAAATCAAAGAATTTGTTGGGAGAAATTTATTCTCGAGCAAGAGCAATCGTTCCCACTATGGAAAAATGAGTGAAATAGGTACAGGGAAAAGGCAATAGGCTAGACCATTTTGTCTTCCATTTTCTAAAAAATTAAAAATAAAAATTTGAATAAAATAATATAATATTTGTAAGTAATTTAAAATAAAGTAAACATGATGCAGCTAAAACAAAATATGAAAAATTCTTAAAAGCGTTTCACTTTCATCTACAACCAAGTGATAGAGAGGCAAACATGACGAATAGATAGATAATTATTACTACAATATAAAGTGAAATTATTTAATATTTAAGTTATAAATATTTTTATGATAATTTTAATATTATTAAAAATTTATATCTTAATATTATTATATTATTTCATGACATTTAATCAAATTGAAAAAAATAAATTTAAAAAAATAACCAAATTAATTGTTCAATAGTAAAACTTACAATTTTGGGACGAAAGAGACAAATAAAAATAATATTATGGTGATTGAAAACAATACTTTCTTATCACATTTAAAAGATTCACACCTTAATAATTCTAGAAGAATAACTATTGACAAGGACTACAATGATCATAAAAAATTGACAATATATAAATGTTATACAAATAAATATTTATTTTGCTGGCATTATATTAAAAAATCAAAACATTGTTTATGTGGGCAAAATAAAAACTTGCTCAAAGCTCATTTTTATATAGGGTGAATGTCAGTTCCCCCCTCCCTCAACTTATGCACGGTACATTTTGCTCCCTAAAATTATGAAAATACACACTTTTTTCCTTCGAACTAAGAAAATATGATTTATTTTTTAATTTTACTCCTATTTCAAAATATTTGAAAAAAATACTAAAACTTTCAATTATTGCTTGAAACTTAATAATATGATACAACTAATTCAAATTAGATCAACTATGAAATGATATAATTGATTATCATAAATTATTGTTAAAAATTAATACTCAAAAATTAGTGCAACTGAAATTATTTTTTGAAAATAAAAAAATGATATGGAAGGACTAATCATATAATGAAATGTAAGCAGGTCATCAACTTTGTTCATCTTCCGGTATTAGGCAAGCATCAATCCATATATATAAATTTACGACTTTTTAAAAACTTATGTTTTAATAAAAAATAAGTTGACTGTGGTCACTAAAAAAATCCCTTCTCCCAAAATTATAGGATTATTTTGTCAAATTACTTAAGTTATCTCACACTTATAAGTATTCTCTGCATATCTACCTACTTGTGTTAATTTCAAATACTTGTGCTATTTCTGTAAAGGTCGTTCTAGTTTTTCATAAAAATGATAATTATTTAACAATTATTTATAATTATTAAAAATTAAAATAATTTATTAAATAACATTTTATATAACAAAATAAGTGTAGACCTCTGCCATTTTATAGTTTGAATTTAAATTAGTTCTTTCATGTAATTAATTAAAATTTTAAGTTTCAATATCTTTTTAAATATTTTGAAAAGTGGAAAAAATTTGAAAAATGAATTATATTTTCTTACTTGAAGAGAGCAAAGTCTATATTTTCAATAGTTTGAGGGGCAAAGTGATAAACCCATATAGTTGAGTGGAGGAAACTTATATTCACCTTTTGATATATTTAACCCTTTTATAATATTTCGTTATTTATTAATTTTTTTGTTCTATTTTGAAAAAATAAAGTAAAGAAAAGGTATACTAAACTGGAGTATTTACAAACAAACCCTAATCGCAAAAAACTTGCTCTACTCCCGCCTCACTCTCTCTCTCTCTGTCCGGGACCGTTTCTCCTCCATTCGGCTGCCCTTTTCTTGGACATTTTCGCCGGGTTTTTGAGGAACCCATAACGGAAAAAGGATCGTCTGACGGTCTGCGCGGTTCAACATGAATAACCTGAAGTTATCGTGGGAGGTTAGGTCGGAGGTGCAGTTGCAAAGAGAGAAAGGAGAAGAATTCCACCGATTTTCTGCCGTGGACATGGAGCGCAACCGCCTCTTCTTTGCTTCCTCCGCCAACTTCATATACGCCACCCAACTTCCTTCACCTCAAGTAAAACACCTTTCGTCGTTATCTTCTTTTTTCCTTTTTCTCTTTTGCCATTTGTGTGCTCAATTGTCACATGTTTTTTTTTGCTCTTATAATCACTTGATCGTATGAATTGCTTGCACCACATTTAAGATTTATTTTACAAAGGGTTTCTGCATGACCCTTTGCCTGGTCAAGTACTGATTTAACTAAAATAGTTGATTTTGGGGTATATAAATTTAGTGAATGGAGTGTTTTTATTTTTTTAATAATTATTTGGTTGTTCTATTGTTAGTTGGTATTTTATGGGACGTAGAAGTGATTTACAAGCAGGCAGCAGTCACATTAGAGTTTTTTTGACGATTAAATTATCCTATTGAATCATTGTCTGATGGGTAACAAAAAATTGTTTTGCTTGAAGAAAACATGGTAACAAAACAACTGATGAAAAATGCAAGAAGAATCAGTGCTTGATAAATATTCATGCATGATGAAAATATCAGATTAAACTTGCAAAATGTCAACATATTCTTACAAGGTGCTCATAATATGTACTCTTGACAACAAAAAAAGTATTCTTTGGATGTGCGCCCATTGAATTCTCTGCGCTCCTGCTTTCTTTCTTTTGAGAAATCACCTGTGGTTTGAACCAGATAGAAGGAGTGTGGAATAAGAGCTTGTTGCCTGCTTCTGCTCAGCCGATTGATTTAGAAAATGGAGATTTTATTACTTGTTTGGAATATCTCATGGAAAAGGAAGCCTTGATCATTGGAACTTCAACAGGACTTCTCTTACTTTATTCTGTGGATGATAATGCAACAGAAATTGTTGGTCGGGTGGAAGGTGGTGTCAGGTGCATTTCACCAAGTCCTGATGGAGATCTACTTGCTATGATCACTGGTTTTGGGCAGATTCTAGTGATGAATCTTGATTGGGATCTATTATACGAGATGCCGCTTGACGACTTGCCTGAAGATGTTGACGTACGTAAGGACTTGTTGCCATATTCTTTAATTTAAAAATTGATTTGAATCAAGCATGTTATAAGTTGCCTTTCATGTTTTACTCAAGGACATCTATTCTAACTTTGCCCTATATAGTGCTCTTGAAGGAAAATTTATTTGGAACATAAATGCCAAACTCACATATTTAAAGTTCAGAATTATATTAGAGATACGAATAATAACCAGAAATTGTGGATGGAATTTGGTGTAAGTATATTACTATAGAATTCACGCATTAGAAATAAAATATATGACGAGTCTGAAGTGGTAAAGATGCTGGTGATGTGATTTTGGAAAGGACTAGAGTAGAGAGTGATATACAGAAAACATGCTGGAATCAGATGAAAGTTTGAGATGTTGAGAACGAGCCTTAACACCACTCTTGTTCTAATAGGTGGAAATTGGAGGCATTATAGTCTCTCAAAATAGAGAGAGGTGAATTAGTGGAACAAGATTGTGACCTTATACTTAAAAGGCAGGAAAAGGTGTAGTTCACCATGGTCTCAGTAATGACAGCCTTCAAGCTTTTCTGACTTGGCACACTACAGTTGGCAGATGCAATGATTTTGACTTTGTTGATGGTGCTCTGTCTTCTTAGTTATCTTGTAGTTGTACTATGCACATTGTATTGTAGATGAGTTCTGCTCTATTTGGGACTGGGTACATATAATCAGTTTTTCCTTTTTACAAACTATTTGGAACCTTTCCTGAAGAAAGATAGTTTTAATGCTCATTTCTATCAACGTTAGAGTTGAAAATTTGAGTTTTGCTGTATAACATTATAATATTGATTCATTCAACTGTGTTTCAGATGAATCAGCGTTTTCTGCTGATTATTCCTCTGAGGCCTCCATTTCATGGAGAGGTGATGGAAAATTTTTTGCATCGTTGAGCAAGGTGCATGATTCTTTTCCCTTGCGTAAGAGGCTTAAAGTTTGGGAACGTGATTCAGGGGCCCTCCAGTCTGTCTCAGGACCGAAGCCCTTCATGGGGTCAGTTGTGGACTGGACCCAAAGTGGAGCTAAAATTGCTGTTGTCTATGATCAGAAGGAAGAAAAGCAATGTCCATCTGTAGTTTTATATGAGAAAAATGGTCTAGAGAGAAGCTCATTCAGTATCAATGAGGGAATAGATGTGACCCTAGAATTTCTCAAGTTCAACTGTAACTCGGATCTTCTTGCTGCTGTTGTCAGAGGTGAGACATTTGACACTCTCAAGATATGGTACTTTAGTAATAACCACTGGTACTTAAAGCAAGAGATCAGATATTCAAAAGAGGATGGAATAAAATTTATGTGGGACCTGACGAAACCATTAAAGTTGATTTGTTGGACTCTTGATGGCCGAATTATAACTTATAAGTTTGTCTGGGTTACGGCTGTAATGGAAAACTCAATAGCATTTGTCATTGATGGTTCAAAAGTAATGGTAACCCCCTTTTCTTTGTCCTTGATACCGCCTCCTATGTACTTTCTTAACTTAGAATTTCCTAGTGTGGTTCGGGATATGACTTCCTGTTCTAAAATTTCCCAAAATCGTCTGGCTGCATCTCTGTCAGATGGAAGTTTGTGTATTGTGGAGCTTCCTCTGCTTGATCAGTGGGATGAGCTGGAAGGCCAGACATTTAAAATTGAGGCTTCATATTCTGGTGCAGACTATGGATCTTTGTTACATCTTGCTTGGTTGGATTCACATGTGCTTCTTAGTGTTTCTCATTTTGGTTCTAGTCATGGTAATTGCAGTAAGAGAACCTCCCTTGAGGGGGATGTGCGTCCAGGGTATTATCTGCAGGAAATTGAGATAAGATGTTCTGAAGATCGCATTCCTGGTTCAGTGACAAGCTCAGGATGGCATGCAGAAACTCTTCATCAGATTTATCTTGAAGGGGTGGTAATTGGTATAGCGCCTAACCCACTTACTAGATATTCTGCATTTGTTCAGTTTGATGGTGGAAAAGTATTTGAATATATGTCAAAGTTGGGCTTGAACGGAGGGGTCGGTCTTCAGAGATGTGATGACATGGCTTTCCTATCATCCTGCCCATGGATGGATATTGCCCCAGTTGGAGGTTATGCACGAGAGAAACTGTTGCTTTTTGGGCTTGACGACAATGGAAGACTGCATCTTGAGGGACGGATATTGTGTAACAACAGCAGTAGTTTTTCAGTTTACTCAAATTCTGGTGACGGGATGATGACGCATTTGGTGATTGCAACTAAACAGGATTTACTATTTATTGTTGATGTTGGTGATATTGTGCATGGGCAACTGGAACAGAAGTATGAGAATTTCCTTCCCATTGTAGTAAAGAACAAAAAGGGAGAAAATGAAAGCATTTTTATTAACATATGGGAAAAAGGGTCTCAGATTGTTGGTGTTCTCCATGGAGATGAGTCTGCTGTCATACTACAAACAGCTCGAGGAAATCTTGAATGTGTGTATCCCAGGAAATTAGTCCTCGCTTCAATAGTCAATGCTTTGGCTCAAGGGCGCTTTAAAGATGCATTGCTTATGGTAAGGAGGCATAGGATTGATTTCAATGTCATTGTTGACCATTGTGGTTGGGAAGCCTTTATTGAGTCAGCTGCAGACTTTGTCAGACAGGTTAACAACCTGAGCTACATAACTGAGTTTGTTTGTGCCATTAAACATGAAGATATTGTGGAGACACTGTATAGAAACTATACGTCCTTACGTTGCATAAAGGGCGATAAAGTTGTTAGATACAGAGAACCAAAGAGTACTGATGGTGATAACAAAGTATATTCTGTCCTGATGGCGATCCGGAAGGCTCTTGAGGAGCAAATTGAGGAAACTCCCGCAAGGGAGCTTTGCATTCTTACCACTTTGGCTAAAAGTAGTCCCCAGCTCTGGAGGAGGCTTTGAGGAGAATAAAGGTTATTCGAGAAATGGAGCTCTCTACAGCTGCGGATCCACGGCGAGCATCTTATCCTTCTTCTGAGGAATCTTTGAAGCATTTGTTATGGCTCTCTGATTCTGAGGCAGTTTTTGAAGCTGCTTTAGGCCTTTATGATTTGAATCTCGCTGCTATTGTTGCATTAAATTCACAAAGGGATCCAAAAGAATTTCTGCCACTTCTTCAAGAATTGGAACGTATGCCTACACTTTTGATGCATTATAACATTGACCGAAAATTACAAAGGTATGAAAGTGCTTTGAGACACATTGTTTCTGCTGGAGACCCTTATTATGAAGATTGCATAAACCTGATGAAGAAAGTTCCAGAACTTTATCCATTGGGACTTCAGTTGATTGGTGATCCTCATAAGAGACAGCAAGTTCTTGAAGCATGGGGAGATCATCTTAATGCCACAAAATGCTTTGAGGATGCTGCTACCACTTATTTGTGCTGCTCCTGTTTGGAAAAGGCATTAAAGGCTTATCGTGCTTGTGGTAATTGGAATGGGGTTCTGACGGTTGCTGGCCTTATCAAGCTTGGAAAGGATGATCTTTTGCAGCTGGCACGTGAGCTCTGTGAGGAACTTCAGGCACTCGGTAAACCAGGGGATGCTGCAAAAATACTCTTGGAGTATTGTGGTGATGTTGACAATGGAATTAGCCTCTTGGTCGATGCAAGGAATTGGGAAGAGGCTCTGAGGGTTGCTTTCTTGCACAGAAGAGATGATCTAATTTTAGTAGTGAAGAATGCCTCTCTAGAGTGTGCAAGCATGCTTATTGGAGAATACAATGAAGGTATGGAGAAAGTTGGCAAGTACTTGACCCGCTACCTAGCAGTTCGCCAAAGAAGATTATTACTTTCTTTAACGATTAAATCAGATGAGCGATCTGTCGGCTATCTTGATGATGAAACTGCCTCACAAGCTAGCAGTAATTTTAGTGGAATGAGTGCTTACACCACTGGGTAAGTCTCTGTAGCTCTCATGCACAATTTCAATTTCTGCTTGGTTTTATTCCGAGAAACTAACTTTTAATTGTTTGTTATTGCTTTTCACTTTGCTGCATTTGTATATCTATTTTTCCTCTTATCTTTAAGCCTTATTTCTGGCATGTATAGATTTTTTTTTTAAAGATATCCCTTAATAATTGCTTCCTATGCTATTTGATTTCCTGAATAGCATGCAAGTTCTTTTACTTTCATTCAACTACTGTTTCAATACTTCTTAACTCACTTTTTTCAGGAAAGGAAATATTGAAATACGTGATGAAAATATGTAGTTCTGTTACAGCAGAACTTCATTCACACTCTATTACCTGGATAGTGATACTTAGGCCTCTCAAATCAACAAGAAATACGACAGGCCTCTGAGATATCTACAATCTTTCATTCTTTTCCTTAATGCTGTATTTGGACCTTGGGTTTTAGTGACGAAAATGCTGAAGAAATTTCTTTCGTTTGTTTGGTTTTGAAGGAAAATGAAAGAAATATTAAAGTTATGCTTACTTTGTCCAAAAAGAAAATGTGATGAACTTTAGTTTTTCCTTCCGTTTTTCCTCGCTAGTATTCTAAATCCAAAATATACTGTTCATCTTCAGCCCCCAATTAAACATTCTAATCAGTAGAGGATCAGAATCATTATCATTTCAGAAGAAAATTAATTCCATTAGGGCTGAATTGTGGTTGCTGAACACTGATAGTCTGGAAATATTTTCTTCTACTTGTTCGGCAATCTTGGCTGGGTTGAATTTAAATCTTTAGGCCTCAAGGTATTCTTGAGAATTTGAAGAACTTTTGACAATTGCAAATTTTTGAGAATATTTGGATTTTTGAGATTTGTCAAGAAGTTGGATTTTTTTTGAATTTTGGAATTCACAAGAATTCACTTGTTTTATCGTTCTTTAATACTATGCTTGAATCTTGAATTTTGGTGAGGAAATGCGATGTATATATATTGTTTGGTTTTTTATAAAAAAGCAAAGAAAATGTATGTACAAATATAATTAGGTGCAGTATTTATTGAGTTATACATCTGATTAATTTGTATTTCACGATACACAACTCCGTTCAAAAAGAAATTGATATTGGTGCCTATGTTGTCCAAAAGGAGATTTTGATGGAATTTAGTTTCAATGCTTTTCACTTTTTCTTTTTCCCCTCAACAATCAAGGATTCAAAAATAGTTAAAAGATCGACGATCAAACCATTATGTATGCCCATTTTATTTAAGATTTCTTGTGAATTTGATTTACTATTGTTAATACTCTTATGTCATGTAATTTTCTGCTATTTGTTTTTAGTTGAAAAGGGGTTTAAATATAGTAGAATTAGCACCACAACTTTATGTAGGGAGAAGCTGTAGTAGAAGTAATGGAAAATTTAATTTGGCTTAGATTTAGGATGCAAAAGGTAAACAATTGAAACATAAAAACCTTCAAAACACAAATCATGGAACGACCTTTTTTTATGCTATATAGATATAAATAATTGTTCGAGTAGATAAGACCACCAATGTGACGTCAGTATGAACTGTTTAGTGTTGCTTCCTTTCATGAGCAGAACAAAAAAAGGTTCAAGTGCTTCTTCCTCCTTCAGCACATCCACGAAGGGCAGGGCTCGTCAACGAAATAGAGGGAAAATTAGAGCTGGAAGGTACAGTATTTATGCAACTATAGTTTATCATCTTGGTTCTATATATATAACCCCTTAAATATTCTCATGTGAGACACAAATTGTTGTCATACAGCCCTGATGAGGAGATGGCTCTAGTGGAGCATTTAAAGGGGATGTCTCTGGCTGAAGGAGCAAAATGTGAGCTTAAATCTTTGTTAATTTCTCTCGTGATGCTTGGGGAGGAAGACACTGCAAGGAAATTGCAACGTACTGGGGAGAAGTTCCAACTGTCTCAAATTGCAGCAGTAAAGTTAGCAGAGGATGCTATGTCCACGGATAACATTGATGAGCATGCCTTCACTTTGGATCATTACATTCAGAATGTACGAAAAGAACTGCAGAATTCAGATGCATTCTCTTGGCAGTCAAAAATATTGGTTTGATGGGACGATCTCCAAACCTCAAATTTCATTGTGTCTGAGCTTGGTGAAGGAACCAGTGGATGCTCATGTATGCCAAGTTATGCAAGTGAAAAGCGCTGATATGAGTCTACTTAGAGATTGCATAGGGAATGTGTAAACCAAACCATAGCTGGTTTAGCTGAGTGACCTTGTTTTTATGGTTAATTTGGTCTAATTCATGTCTTGGATGTTGCAAATTCAGCAAAACCAAACTGTAATACCAACATCAAACAAAGCAGACATATGGATGCGCACACGCACAAATACAACACTCGAGTCAACGCCAGCTATGTCTGATTGCTGCTGTCGCCACGGCTGCCAATGCTTCTAGGATCGCCACTTCTGTTTCTCCCCGCATGGTCATTCGGGCCCTTTCTGCTGGAATGATCTGCAAAATTTCTATCACCAACCACTTACAGTGATCTTCAGATCCACTGAGTTTGTGAATTTCCTCTTTAACTGCTACTACCCCGACCAGGCTTTCACCAGCAACAAAATAAAACTGAAACTCACAGAACCTTCATAGAAATAAAGTTGTGTTGATCAAAAGAAAGCTATGCTCAGTCCCAGACTCTTATGTCCAATGTCTGTTCTATACTTTTTTTCTCAATGATACGTTTTATTTAACAACCAAAAAAAAAAAAAAAAAAAAAAAGACCCTCTACGCACTGGAGAAACCTGTAGCACAATCAAAGCTTAATACAATAATGCTCTAGGATTTTTGACAGAGGCTTCTACAAATTTGTGATTTTATTCCAAGTCTTTCCAGACACAAAGGTATAACCTTTTCATAAGACTGATGGATCTAATTGTAGAGTGTTTCACAGTATGCATTTATTCTCACGTGCTCGTCTTCTTCTGTTGAGTAATTCTCATGCACACATCAACAATGAATTACACAAGACAATAGGGTTGCACGAAATCACACGTATTAGAAGGCAAAACAGTGATGTGATTGTGAAGAAATGTGAATATGTACCCAAGAAAAGTTTATTCCTGCAGTATTGAAATTACTAAATTAGGCTTGAAGACAAATTGAACATAATCAGCCAATACGACGGCAGAGGGTGATCCCATCCCCCAATGACAGCTGGCTGATCTCAACCCTAGGATCCAATACCACTGCCTTGTTGAATTCCAACACAAAATCCAGGCTGCATCTAATGTACTCCGGGAGCGGCGCATCAGGTGGCGCCACCACAGATCCATTCCACAGAGTGTTGTCATATCCAATCACTCCACCAATCTTGATCAGCTCTATCACCCTTTCGTGATAGTTCAAACAGTTGTTCTTGTCAGCATCCACAAATATGAAATCAAATGTCCCATGATATTCTCCCTAGCCAAGAAGAAGAAGAATAAGATTATTAACATTAGTAAATTGACATTAAAATTGGAAAAGAAAATTGAAATATATGGAGCTTATTTTGGAGAGAGATTGGACTTACATCTTCAATCATTCGGTCCAGAATGGGAAGTGCTTCACCTTCCCTAAAATCAATCTTGTGTGCTACACCTGCCTTTCTGATTATAGGAAGGCCTAATTCATAAGTTTCGCGGTTTTTATCTATAGCCAAAATCTGAAATTTCAAGAATATAAAGTTTTTAAAACACTGTTCATGAAGTATTAATTAACTTAAAAATTGTTCATCCTTTAAATGTCGAGTAATCAATACAAAATTCTTGTACACAAGGGAATAATCATCCCTAAATCATTAAATGAATAGTTCTTACATGTTTCGAATGAACAGTTCACGTTTCTGAAGAAAAAGTTAAAAAACTTTGAAATAAACTAAGGGTTTGGCAGGTGACATTTCTGTCACGACAAAACCAAAATTCAGATTAGGGGGTGCAGAATGTTTTACAGAAGACTTTACATGTAATGCTTAAAGCAAAATACAAAAATTATGAGGGGCTTGAGGCAAAATTTGTATTACCATTAAAAAAAGCATACATGCAAATTACATTTGTTTTTGGATGAGGAGGGGACATAATCAATTGATGTCCTCGAATTCATATACAGATAGATAATAGTAGCCAAATTTTAAAATTTTGGAAAAATGACATGAAATTCGATTTACCTTTCCATCGTCGGGGAGGGCCAGGGCAGTGGCAAGGAGAGAATAGCCAGTATAAACTCCAATCTCCATTGTGTTCTTGGCATTGATGAGTTTCACAAGCATGTTTAAAAATTGTGCTTCGTCAACCGATGTGCTCATTATATTCCTATGTATACTCACCAATTATTTATAACCAACTTCAGATACGAACATGATTTTGCATTGATCAATTAATGGCCAAAAATAAAAATTAATGGACTAGCACCTACCAGGGGTGTTTTGCTGTCAATTCACGCAGTTCTTTCATGGATTGGTGCTCCCTTGGATACACACTAGTTGCAAGTATATACTTCAAGAAATATAGGAATTTTGATCAAAATGGCAAAGAGAATTAAGATTGACGCTTTCCTGACAACTTCAAAAAAGTTTCTTATACTAATTGTTAATTACCTGATAAAGGGCATCACTTTGCAAGAGACTCTTGTGGCCAACTCCTCGATGCCCCCTGGCATGATTCTGCTGATCTTCGCCGTTGCTTGCCATTGCTACTTGGTTGTGTCTTCTTTCTATTTCTGTAGCAAGAAAATGCTGAGAGTGTACGCATAAAGTATTGTAGTTTTAGTTGTTTGCTTCAGACTTCAGAGTTCAGCCATTTATATAGGAAAAAAAGGTGGTGTGATTGTGGAAAATGTTTTTTGAAAGACTGGGATACATACAACTGGTAATGAACGTTTCGGTCGGTTCATATGATTTGAGTGGCATAATCCGGGCCATTTTGTTGTTTTCATATTCAGTCCATATAAAAATTTTACGAGACACCATTATAATGTCATAATGATATTTGATTTTTTAGAAAATGTAAAATTATTGTTTATAATACAAAAATAAAAAGAATTCTTTTAATGTGTGTGTGTGTATATATATATATATATATAAAGGGATATCAGTTAACTCCATTGATACTTTGGGTCCGGTACACATTATATACACATATTGTGCGTGTGTTTATATGTGAATGTATGGTGAAATGCACACTCAATATATCATCACCCAATGTAGTGTACTCAACAATTGCATTTTGAGAGTTGAGATTTTAAATAAAAAAGACAAAAGAGTTTGAAAAAAGAAACAAAAAGCAAAAAAATATTAGATCCACAAACAAGCATTTTAGTTTGCCACAAAATGTTGAGGAATCCAATACATGTTTAAAAATAAAGTGAAATTTGATTGTGAAAAAACTAAGAAGGTAGTTTGGTGCAATCGCTTGGGCATCAAAAATCACGTTTGGACATTTCATGCGACTTGTAAAACTAGTACTAAATGCAATATTTTGCAAATAACTACATAACTCGTTTAGCAAAATAATTCTTCCTCAATATTTTTGCTAAATAATTATTACATCAAGCATGGAAATCGACTTAACTTAAATGAATTTCCCAGAACAAGAAAAAACATCCACTATGGAAAGTGAATCGACAGTGGAACTTCCTTCTAATGAATTAGGATAAATAAAATAATAAAAAATACTCATCTTTACATATAATGATGATGGACGGACCAGCCCTTACTTGTAAAGGTGGTTCTCATCTGAGGCAAACTATCCATGATGTGAGAAAAGAATTCAGACATATATCAGAGTCAAAATATATATATACCTTCCCAGATTGAACTAATATTCATACTTTTCCTTTGTAAGTGAATAAAGCGAAGTTGTTTTGGTACCTTGCCAGTTTCTCCCAGCGCTCTGCTCTGCACCTATATCTTTTGCTCTCTCTCCTTTGCTCTCTCTCTTTTGGTTATGCTGCCAGTGGCATAGATAAAGAGGGGGACTGAGAGATGGTCGAACAATAGGTGGCAAGAATCTGCCAGGTGTTATAACATAATGCACAAGTGCTAATTGTTGCGTGCATGCAGCCATCGTATACTTAACGGGCTCCGTTAGTAATTAGCTCAAACTCGTTCTTGTTTTATAAATATAAATAATTTAAATTATTAAAAGTGTTTATTTTAACAACTTATAAATTATTCTAATTTTTTATCATAATTAACGTGGAATTTTACAATATCAACATAATAATTTATGATAATCAAAATAATTTTGGAAATAACAGTTAATGGGTACTATTAAAATGGATAGCACGATATTTTCTAAGTAAGCTGTTTCCATTTTATAAATTGAACCATGCACTCCAATAATATATATATTTTGAATTCGTATATTAATTTTGATTCATGAGCGTGCTATTCATTTAGATAGTACAAAAGTGGTTATTATGAATTTTTCTGTTGATTTTGATATAAATTATTAATGGTAAATCAATTCTTCGAAGTTCCTACAAATTAATTTAAATTTTATTTTGATTAAAATAAGCTTTAATACTTGTAGTATACAGCTAGAATAAAATTAAAGAAATATGACATTTATGAATTTATTCTCCTTTTGAGAGACTTACTATACATTGGAATCGTCCTATTTAAATGTTCCCTCCTAGTGCCGGCCTATATCTGGATCAATAAATAACAAGTTAGATTGTAGACGAGGGCAAGAGTGTTCATGGTTTTTTTAAATAATACTGTATTGTGTCGTACCATATTGAAGTTGCAATTTTTTAAGAGAAACTATAGATTTTGGTGTGGGTCGATGCTGTATCGAATATTTTAGTATGGTATAAGTTTTATAAATTTTATATCGGTCCAAAACCATACCAAATTATTTATTACATATGATAATGACTTATATTCGGTGTAATAACTATAACTTTTTTTAAGAATAAATATATAATTTAAATGAGTGAGGTACTTGAGAAGTACTGTTGAGTTGTGCTATTTAGAAAAAGACACTAAGCTGACAAATTTTGGGATTTCAAACCTCTGTTGATGACTAACAAGGTAAGCATTTAGATTAATCGTAAATAATTCTGCAATTTTGACTTTACAACATCATTTACTATGTATTTTTTGTTGTTACTATGATTTTGACTAATTAATATCATCTTTGACCTTCATAATATCATAAAGACACAATTATGTTTATTATCCTCATTCCAAATTCTATATCTAAATATCGTAAAGATTGACATAATACGAATTTTATGAAAAAAATCGCAAAAATTAAACATTGTACACCTGGTTTTGTCATTTATTGCTACTTCAACTGTATTAGACTTGACCATAATATGGCAACTTCAACTGTATTAGGCTTGTTTATATCCTTAGAATCAATTAGAATGGCTTATGCCCATCCCTGCGCTCAAAGGACATCACAAGCCCATTCTTTGGCCTTTGCAGTTCATTCTTGTCACTTAATTTAATTTGGGCCTCCAACAGGTGTAAATACTTACTGATTTTGATTTTTTTTGTTTTTGTTTTTTATATATTTATTATTATTATTATTAATGCATGGCTGTGCAGGAATGTTTTTAGGGATTTACAGAAAATGGTCATAAAAAGATATTATAAAACATTAAAGTGTAATTATTGGGCATGGCTAAACAACTTGTCCCATGCGCATTACTTTCATCCTTAGACTTCGAGAAATTTTTATAGTATCAGTTTCATTTTTTAAATATTCATTTTTTTATAAAATAAGATACTTTGTCGCAATTCATGAATAGGTATATTAATGAATATTATGCAGAATGGATTCCATGAGAAAAAAGACACATGAACTATACAAATTCAAAGTACTTGAAAGTAAAAAAGGATAAAAAAATCAAATAAATTATTAGACGATGAAGAACTCATAGTAAGAAATGTCTTCTAAAAGTAAAAGAAGATTTCCATACAAACCGGAACATGACAAATTTCTTCTTTCCTTAACGTAGTAGGGCGAAAACGCTGAAACAAAATTTGTTACTTTAGATTCAAAAGCAAACTATTGTACTATGAGATGTCCAAAAGTCTGTACACTTTGAACACATACATGACATACAATTAGCTACATATTTATTTCAGTGATTAAAACTTTTGAAATCTGAAGAATGTGCTTTATTAAGAGAACATTTAGCTTAGTTTATATATATATATATATATATACACTTTAATCTATTTGCTTCGTCGTGGGAAAGTTAATCAGTCGACATTTAACATTTACGTGAAATAAAAGTGCACGATGCAGACAGTTAGAGATACAAATTCACTCGTGGAAAAAATCATGCACATAATCCTGAATCAGCTCCACCCCCTGTTTTTTTAAGATTTATAATATCGTGCGGACTCCATCTGATTATAAATAATTTCAAAGGCACAGACTTCAACTATTTTGATGGATCTTCTGATAGGCGCCAGGCCACCTCCACTGCCCACGCAAATGCCCAATGGGCATGCCACTCAAACTGGAATGGACCTATTAGCTTTGACTGTATGATTTCTATTTGGTCACATGATGGCCCATCTAGTGAATTCTATTGAGGAACGATATCATTTCGACGCTTTTGAAAAGTAATTCGGATCATCTGTTTAAAAATTTAGTATTTCATATTAAATATCTAAAATATTTTCTTAAATACATATTTTGGTGAATTATATGTACTAAAATGTACATATAAAATAGAATATGAAATGAAATATCAAATTGAAATAAAAAATTTAAATTTAGTCAAACCCTTGAGATATTTTATTTGCCCGATTTGTTTGATAATAAATAGTTTGAATTCTAACTAAACATCATAATATTATCTTGAATTGAGGTTTAAAAGATGATACATGTTATATGTATATGTAGTATATATTTTACCACATATTTTATATATATATATATATATATGTCAGTATATATAAATATATAATAAAATATATATTCAGTGTATATATATCACTAAATATAATATTTATAAAATCGTTTAACCGAACCCTTGTGTCTTGAAGTCGGCTGCACGAGTGGCCTTAATTGCTAATCGAGGAAGATGCATTTTGAGTGCTTTATATATATATATATGTGTGTGTGTGTGTGTGTGTGTGTGTGTGAAGTGGCTTTGTCTTTTGAATGTTGTACAAAATTAAGTTTCGAGGAGACAATTGTCGGACACCATCTTAATATTGACACCACACGATTAACTATTCATAACTAATAACTAAAAAGAAATGTTTTTTGTGTTTAAAAAATAATTAATTCCTTATGTTTCCTTGTCTTTATTCATTGTTTCTATGAAATATCAATGGCTAAAATAATCATACCAATATTCCTAATATATATATATATATATAATACTCCATTTGTCCCAAAACAATTATTACTCTCTTTGATATAGTATAAAATTAAACTCTTCAATCTTTTGACTAATTTATTATATTAATTTCTTTGTAATTAAGATATTATCAAACTTTTAAATAGTATTTTTTTCAATATTATTCAATAGAAAACCAATACTCCTTGGACTATAAACAGTACATGCATTCCAACTAATTGATTAAATACATTCCTTAATTCTCTTTATTTTATTTCTCAACTAATAAATGACATATTTGAAGGAAGGGTAACTGGAGAATATTGAGGGTATAATTGTGTGATTAAAGTCCAACATTTTTATACAAATGCCAAAAATATCAAAAAAGCATGCCAAGGTTTTCTAACCCTACAAGTTTTCCCAACTTTATTTATTTTAGACATACTAAGCAAGCAAAAGTAAAAATAAAAAAATATTAAAATTAATTATATACATATGTGTTGATTATATAGATTTGAAAATCAAATATATATATTTTTATGTTGTTTTCTCTGCATAAAAATACGTAAAATATTAGTAAATTTTAAAATAAATTTTGATAAATGTATTAAAAATGTAAAATGTTAGTAGTAGATTCAAAAATGGATTTAAGAAATAAAAAAATTATATTTTTAATAAAAATAAATATAATTTTTTTTCAGAATTTCAAAAAATAGAAACTAAAAATAAAACTCGCCCAAATCATCTTCTTTCTCTCTTTATTAATTTATTTTTCCTTCTTCCCATTCTCTTTTTCTTTGTACCAAATAATCCAGGAATATGTGTACTAGGGCTACCACCCAACACACTACTTCTCAACTCACCAAACCCCGTCATTGGAAATGAAAAAATTTCCCCATATCCCCACCACCTTCCACTTAATCAAATCAAAGTACAACATCAAATCAAATAGACAAGTAAATCAATCTCAAGCCGTCGGATCAAAGATAGCGTGGTCCAACGATCACACATCTCGAGGGGCTTAGCTGTGTTATCCTGTCGACACGTCCATTATCCCAACCCTAGGACCCTACTGTTTTGCTTGCCGTGTTCGGGATTGGGTACTAGATGCGTGACATAGAATGACGTGGATTACGGTCCAGTGGTCCCTTGCCTACCTACCGTAGACATATATATAGGGGCTTGGATACGAGATTTTATTATCCAATGGGAGGCTGACGGGTGGGAAAAGGCTGCTTAAGGTGACGTTTGGATCGGGGGTGAAAGGTGGTCTGATTCTGCTGCTGACATAACAATTTAATTTTCAATTTGGTGTACAAAATTGAAGACAAGGAGAATGTGGTGTTCTTGCACGCCTGACTATATTAATTATATTCGTGCCCCATTAATTGTGATTAATAATTAAAACTTTATTTGTTAATTTCATAGCAGTTATTTAATTAATTATTGTGTACGATCGAGTGCCTCTAAATCTCGGGGTTATAAAGCAGTTTTAATTTTAATTCAGCTAATTTAAAAAATATATTGGAAAATAAGTCATTATTTTGGGACGGACAGTAGTTAACCAACATGATAAATACAAAAATTTGAAAATTTTGCAACATAAAAGTGCCAAAAAAAATTGGACATTCAAATTATGAATAAATAATGTTACATGCTAATCACCAAATTTACAATAAGTTTTTTATTGTGTTGTTGACATGACATTCAAATTGTCAACTTATAAAATTGCTCCAATCATTATTGTAAGTGTAGCTAATTACAGAAGATGTGATTAGTGCCATATATATGTACATATATACATTAGCATCCCTTTTATTTTTTTTAACTAGAGTTTAACTAAAGTTTGTAATCTTCAAAGCAATGTTTTTAATTTGGAAGGTTAAACCACAAATTGGTGGTGAGTCCGATGTGAGTGAAGGTTAAAAAAATAAAAATTCGATCAAATCGGTCAGATTAGTCGAAAAATCAGTCAAAATTATTTTTATTTTTATTATTTTTTACTTTTTTTAAATATTATATTTAGTATTTTGTTGCAGGTACGTAGTTATTTAAATTTTAAATTTTAATTTAATTTTTTTAATTAATTAATTATTTTAATTTGTATATAATAATTAGTTAATTATATTTATTTTTTACATAAAAATAAAAAAATATAATTAATTTTTATTAAATTGATGGATCCATAATTATAATGACCTGATTAATTAAACTGTTAATTGATAATAAAATAAATTTAATTTTTTTAATTCAATTATAAAAATACTGCTTCAAAATATTTACTGATGGACGAGGGTAAGGGTGAGGAATTAATTACTTTAAATAATGCTACCTTATTTCAACACTTCACAATCCATGAGTTTTTGTTCACAAGAAAAGAACAACACACACACAAGTGCAGAAAAGTGGGGCATCTCACATTAAAAGTTTTGTGTAAATTGAAAGAGTTTTCAAATTTTAAAAAGTTTATCTTTTAGAATGGAAGTGCATCTACGTTGAAAAAATAAAGCATTCATACTGAAAAAATAAAGTAAATTTAACTTGCATATATATAATTTTAATTTAAGAAAAGAGTAAAATATGTAGTTATTCTTATGGTGCACTTTAGTAGATTTAGTGGATTTTTGGTTACTTTTAGTTAGGTCAATAAGCTACAATAGCAGTGCAAAGCACCGTCTAAACCCGTACCGGCACGCATGTGCAAAGGTTGCATTGAACTTTTTAGAAGCGCACTTTACACTTATGTGAAGTGGCAAGATAGTTCAACATGACAGTGATGTGGTAGATTCATTCAAATGGTACCCGCATAACATGACATCGTGCGGTTGAGTGCACCTTAAAATTTTTAGAAAATGAATCGACTTGTAGTTAAATGGCTCGGTAATGTGGCATGATAGCTTAACGTAACGGTGATGTGGCAAATTCATCCAAGTGGGGCGCGCATGGCATGACATTGTGCGGTTGAGTGCATCTTAAATTTTTCAGAAATTGAACTGGTTTGTGGTGAAGTGGTTGAGTGACGTAACAAGGCAGTTCAACGTGGCGGTGATGTAACAGATTCATCTAAGTAGCGCCCACATGGCATGAGATGGTTGAGTGTCGAATGGACGTGATCGTATATATGGGCGCTGATAAGGTGTGATTGAAGGATTGTAATTGGTCATCAATATTGACAGGGCGTGCGTAAGTACACATGCCCATCGAATCTACAGAAGTGCGTGGTAAAATTGTGGGCCTTCACATAAGGATGCAATCTGAATAACTAGATCATAGTGAAATATCAAGAAATGCAATTTAATGATCCAAATTGATTCAGACAAAAAGATACAATCAATCATGAAGTACCATACGAAATTCTATAAATAGACCACATCATTCATTCCAATCCATACCAAATTAATTAATATTCAATTGATTTCTCTATTATTTCTCGTATTAAAAAATATTTTAATATTTTAGTATTTTTATTTTCTTTTGAAAAGTATACAATTAATTTTTAATTTATTCGATAAAATTAATATAATACTATATTAATTTTGTAAAAAAATATTATATACTAAAAAACAAACATTCATATTCCTATAACTCTGTCTAATGGACAAATCTATTTTAAAAAAAATAATTTTATACTTACACCACTTTCACCCGACAACTTGAATTGAACCGGGTTGTTGTTCATCCTATATTGCTAGTAATCTAGTTCTGGTCCCCCTCTCTGTCGATAATTAATACTGGAGAGTGACTTATCATTGGTATTAATAAACCGAAAGTCTTGCTGTTTGTAAAGTCCTCAATAAATGAAAAAGATGATATGGGCTAGTTTTTGGCAAAATTGTGCACCATTTTATACATGGCAATTTTGGCAGAGATCTCTTCTTTAGTCAAACACAAAATTTATTCATTGTTAATGAATTTACTTTAATGTTATGTTTGGAGGAATGAAAATGAAAAACAATAAAAGAGTATTATTATTTGAAATGAGAAAAATATTTATTTTGTTTTTTTCACGCTAAGACCAAAAATCAAATATAATATTAGAAATATCCCATGAAATTTAAGTTAGTTGATTGCGAGATGGACATGAATGATTGAAAATGCTAAATTGCACACGTTTTTTAAGTCTTATGCTATATCAATACATAATTATTCACTCATTGTAAAAAATAAAAATAAAAAATTAGACGTTAAACTTGACAATGTCTTGTCGTAATATCTTGTATGAGTTGATTGACGTACAATTCAAATGTATTTATATTCCACATGATTTTTCGTTAAAGAAAAAAATTAAGCTTTAATTTGTAGGAAGGACTAAAATCCAAATTTATGTCTATTTATAAGGTATTATAATTAGAATTAGTGAATGAGCAATATCAAATATTGTAATCTTCGTCATATAATAAATTCATTGTTTCGCTGTAAGCGTGGGTTTTTCATGTGTTGAATTAAGTATAAATTGTCTATTTAAAACCCCCCAAACTAATTATTATTACTACATAAACGAAAGTGAGGAAGTACGGATCCGAGTTTCCGATGACTCCAGCGAAGTAGTGAGTCTCACGTGCGAGGACAGAAATTCTCAGAATTCTTTTACCGCTGGTTCCACCTGAATTTGATTTTTGTAACAATTTTTCCCCTTGCAATTTTTACCAGCAGTAAAAAGTAAATAGACTATAAAGAGGAAAACAAAAAAAAAAAAAAAAAAAGGAAACCAACACACGTCTATAATGTACTGCTCACTGTTCATTCTTCAGTTCCCAGAACTGCTGCCAGAAACAGAAGACCAGTCAAACACATTTCCCCTCTACTAACCAAATTGGGTTGTGGATGAAGTATTCTTTTTATATATTTTATTCATATATGTACAAATAAGACATTATAACAAAATGAATTATGGATGCATTATTAATTTTTGATAACAAATAGGGTCGCAACTGAAGTTAAGATAACTCCCCATATGTACTATAAAATTTAATTGTCCTCATGATATAACTATAATGAAATTTGACATAATTGTGATACTAAAAAAGGAGAATATGAATCTGTGTTTCTATTATCTTAAAATAGACTTAAATTTAATCACATAAAATTTGGAGGTAAAACAAATTAATCACATCCGCGTATCTATTTTTGGCAAAAATTTGAAACTTCTTATAAAAATTAGACCCACTTAGAAGTAATTTTTGAGCAAAAAAGAATGTAAAATCCAAATGTAAGTGTATAGTAATGCATGCTTTTTTTTCTTTCTTTTTTTAATAATTTACATGTTTATGTTTGATTTAATTAATATTAGAATTGGTTTACTTTCATCTTATTTATTATCGAATAAATATTAATATGATAGTAGTTTATACACATTCAAAATAAATTTTGAATAAATTAACTCTTATTATAATATAATCGCTTATATCACATAAGGTCTAAACACGAGATACGAAAACTTACCATCACCGATTACAACTAGAACAATAAAATGCTTCTTAAAAAATCAAACTATCGTCCATATTATGCCCTAATCAATTTAACATTACGCTAATTTAAACGGCATAGCAACGCATGTATTACTACTATATTTTACGGCGACAGTTTTAAGCGCCACCCCGCCCACAATTCCTTTCGGACTCCCTCTGCCTGCTAATAAGTACAGTTTTACATGGCTTTTTGTAGTCTTTTGAGCTCATAAATAAATGAACCCAAACACACGCGCCCCGCTTACTCAAAAGCCGCGCTTTATCAGAGAGCTCTCTGCCAGAAACCAGAAGAGTGTTGAATTGGGTTTTCTTTCTTGTTGCTTTTTGCGGAGTCAGAGAGGCGAAGAAACAGAAAGGATTACCAGACGGCCCTTTTTTGAAATTTGCTGAAACTGATCCCGTGTTTTAAGCAAATAATTTACCAGTGTATATGCTTCTGCATATAATCAATGGCCAATCTCTATAATACTAACAACAAGTATTCTTCATCTTCTTCTCCTCAAGAACCCGATGAGATTTCTCTTTTTCTCCAGCAAATTCTCCTCCGTTCTTCTTCATCGTCGTCTTCTTTCATGCGCCAGCAGTCTTTTGCCACACCCTCTGATCATCTTCTGGCAGAGAATCAAGAACCCGCAATGGTTACGTGTCCGGGCCAGATCTCTGTGCCCGAGCCTTCTTCAGGGTTGAACTCGTCTTCCGGTTGTAGTTTCATGGCTGCCGTGGCCAATGTGTCGTCTTCTTCTGTTGGGAACTTGGATGATGAACCAGATGAGTATGACTACGATAGCGAGGTACTTTTTCTTACCTATTTTGTTCCTACGTATGACTGTAGCAATACATTTAAATCTATACTTCGTGTCCATTTTGCGTGAAGCTGCCTGCTAGATAGGATCTCGTTGCATATGGTGCAATGCTGGTTGTTTCAGAATAAACTTGTATTTTTGTTTCCACTCACAAGATAGATTGAAGTCTGATTTTCTTAGGTTTTTTCTTTGTTTGCATGACTCAACTTTTTTTTACATGTGCATACTTTGATGTTGATTATGTGTAGGAGGCTGTTGAAGCATTTGTGGAAGAGACAGCGCCAAAGCCAACACCGCCTCGAAGTTCTTCCAAGCGGAGCAGAGCAGCTGAAGTGCATAATATGTCTGAAAAGGTTGTTTTCTGTTTCCTTTTAATCCTTAATTCTTTGTCCTAACTTTGAATGGGATTTTGAGATTATTGGATGTATTTGTCAGAGGAGGAGGAGCAGGATTAATGAGAAAATGAAGGCATTGCAAAATCTAATTCCAAATTCAAACAAGGTAAAAACTAAAGTTGGTGCTTACTGATGTCTGCTTGGATTTCTGATGAATTTCTTTTAATAACATCTACTTTGGCTTTTACCAACTCTAAATCCCTTGTATTTGCTCTAGACGGATAAGGCTTCGATGCTCGACGAAGCTATTGAGTACCTCAAGCAGCTCCAGCTCCAAGTGCAGGTAAGTCAAGTACCACATTCTGCATTCGTGGTTTTCATTGAACTTTAGCTTATTGGTTTGGGTACAAAGAGTATTAAAAGAACTACTGTCTCGTAGCAATAGCAACGACTGTACTTAAACAATATTTCCCAATTGCCCTTACAATTGGGCAAGTCAAGAGCTTCTTACAATTTCCCTTAGCTTCTTCTGTTGAACGCAAATTTCCCAATCAGTGCTTTTCTTTTTTTCTTTTATATTTATCAAGAAAGTTGTCTTTGTTTTTTCACAGAAAAAGGACTTGGAAACAATTGATCTTTATAGGGCTACCATGCTGCCCCAAAATGCAATGCATGTTACCAAATTATTTGTGTTGGTTGGGAAGTTGCAATGGTGTTTATGATTCAGTTTTGGCAGGATACTGATAAAAGTTTTGTATCCACTTGTATGTTTCATTAGACAGCAAAACTTTGTACAGAACAGAAGTGTCAGTTGTTTTTTGGACCCGATGCCTCAGGAATTAAGATTGTATAACTGATATTGGGAATGCTGAAATCTGTCTGGTTGTTCTGCTACCCTGGCTTGGTTGGAAAGAAATTAATTTGCATTCAACATGACTAGATTATTATGTATTGTAATAGATTCTGGAACCTTCTTTCGTTTAACTGCTGAATAAGTTTAAAAGGCTACTTCTTCACTTTTTATATATTGACAATTTGGTTTGTATTTATTCCATCTTGTCTCCTATTATGATTGGATTTTTGTCGACCAGACAGCGGAAAACATGGTACAGAACTATTTCTGCTGCGGTGCCTCTTATGTATCATGTAACTGAATAGAGGGAGACAAACAGAAGCAGTTTTCTCTCTCGTGTTTTGAAATTTATGTTTCCATCATTCCATGAAATTCTGTATTTTCAAGTTAGACTACTAAATTATGTTAATCAACTGCCAAAATAAGAAGTTTAAGCTGTTGGACCCCCTCACAATGAGATAAAATAAAATACAACTTCGGCAAAACTTGCTACCAAACATAGAATCCTCATTTTTGACACGAGAGGAATGGCTATCAGTCTGATTCATAATCTTAAGGGCATTGATTTCTTTAATTTTTTTATTTTCTGTTTGGTTCTTGTAAGGTTTATGGATTGCTATAAATTGTGTACAGATAATGGATTCTGATTGATTAATAGCATGTGCCTTACCCTAATCCCATTTTGTAGATGTTAACAATGAGAAATGGATTAAGCTTTTATCCTATTTGCCTGCCGGGGATGCTGCAGCCCAACCAAATTTCTCAGATGAAAATGGACATCTATGACACGGATAAATTCTTAAATGTGAACATGACAAAAGCAATTTCCATGGATCAAAATACCTCGGTAGATGCACTACTCAGGGTACAAGACATTTGTGTTAAGCAGGCACCAGTAGCTGATTTCTCAACTATGATTGGTTCAAAAACTTCATTTGAAGTAGAATCATCTATGCAGGATCACTTTGGTACCTTTCAGCTCTGCAGATCTTTGAAAGTAAGTTTTTTTTTTTTCCTTTTTTCCCCTTGGCTGCATTACATGGTCCAGAGTTCTAGACTTGCAAGAGCAATGTGATGTTTCTTGATGCAAAGGGAATTTGTCAGGGGAAGGTGCTGCCTCGTCAACCACTGAACGAGGATTGTCCTCAAACTAGTTCGACAGGTAGGATCTAGAATCCAAGTTCATTCATTCAAATATTTATGTCATGCTTGCAATTTCCTTTATAGCCCTTGTGCATGTCTATCAATTTGATATTTTTCTGTAGGGTGATAATATGGAGAAGTAAAGAATGACTTGCATTTATTGTATCCTGGTTTCTTACCTTGATTTCTGGGCTATTCTTTAGGAGCCAAAGCAACATCTTCAATCCCTTTTGAAACACAGACATCCAATTTGAAAGAGACTACTTTAGAAGCATGCCTAGCCGGAGGAGGCCATCTACTACCAAACTTTGTCAATAACCCAATCTATTCGTCACAGTTGAATATGTGAATACTTCTAAATGAAGTGTCATGGTTTTCCATGTGGTGGTCAACAGTTACCTCTCATCAGCTTACATATTGGAGGGACACCAGCTAATGATAACATCAAAACAGAAAGTGTTGAGTTCTTATGTGTTTTGTGTCACTACCCTAGCAAATTTATGTTGCCAAAGCTAGTTTTTTGTCCAAAAGCCTTGACGTATCGCATGATAAGAGCAGTCGACATTTTGCTCCATGCAGTTATTGGTGAGGTGTATGGAATACAAATCTCGTTCTCGACTTCCTGTTTACGTAAGAGTCATCATCTGGTTGATAGTTATCCTTAGACATGCTTAGTTGAAGTAGCATAGCCAAGCTGTCGTGATGTACTTGATCGAAATGCCATAAGGAAATGGAGGTAGCTGTTTATGCAGTACTTTCTTTTTCCTTCTTCTGTGCAAGGTTGTCTCTCTGCTGGAATCAAAATTGCAATGCCAAACAAAGTGTTGTGCTGAATATATTGTTCAGTTCTGGGGCATTTTCTGCTTACAAATGTTTGATTTGGGCCTTGATTTATTTGCAAGCGCCACTGAGAAAATGCTGTTTTGCTCAATCATCTCCTGAGCTCACTGATGCATGTACTTAGATAGTTCACTTCAGTAATGGATATGGTTCAATAACAAATATATGCCATATTTGATGGAATCGTTTTAAGATTTTATACTTGAAGCTTAGCAAACACCCTTTAAAACACACGTAAAAACCTGGAATTAGATTGACGATTATATGTATGCACATTGATATTAACCCTGCGATTTCTCTCCGCACTTGGAATTTGATGTTTGCGTTTTTTAAGGTGAAGAAATCGTATTTTGGAAGGGGAATAGCATCAGCATATGCATTTTATACCATTCAGAGCTCACTAATCTTTATAGACTTAGCAGACTACGAACAAATAGAAGATTATTATACAATGAAAGTTTTAAATGTTGAAATTTGTGATGTACTTTTTTCTTGTCAAAAGATGGAATGAAAGCATATGCTGTTTGCATGAGTGCAAGACGGTGTTACGTTCAAGAAGAAACGTGGAAGTTGTTTCTCATATTATTTCTCTTGCTGTGAGAATCCAACGAACTCCTATGTTGATTAGGGCACATAATGTTGGACTGTTACCAGAGACATTAGGATAGGGGCGCAAACAAGAAAAATGCCCATGGAGTGGTCCATGAATGACCAATCAATCCGCTAGAAAAACAAAAAGATGGTCGTGTTTTTCTAAAAAATTTGGCCACTTCCGGGTATAGTTAATTTGGAGCGTAGGCATATATACTAGCAGTGATAAATAGAAAGATTTAACGTTTTAATTTGTCATT
Source organism: Paulownia fortunei (assembly GCA_019321725.1). NCBI lineage: Eukaryota > Viridiplantae > Streptophyta > Magnoliopsida > Lamiales > Paulowniaceae > Paulownia > Paulownia fortunei. The sequence goes on from CM033110.1 coordinate 20,788,806, forward strand.
ATGAGCCGAACCCAATCACTATTTCGCAAACCTTTTGCCAAATGCTAAACAATAGTTTCAACGGTTTTGTTTTTTTATGTTTTCTTTTTGTAGTTTTTTGAGCAAAGTGATCAAATATGTGTGATCAAATATGCATTAGAAAGGTCAATTCCTCCCCTACAATACCAAAAAAAATCGGCCGAGCTTCTAAACAACCAGTCCGCTGCCATAGAACAATATCGTAGCAACACAGACTTAAGTAGTCATATTGGATCCTTGGGAACCATCACAAGTATGGCCGGTCGGTCTATATTTGAATGAAAATACCCGTCGTTCAGTGGCCGAAAAAGAAAGAGTTATGGGTTTGGAAAGATTAGCATGACTTAGAGCTTGTGGCTAGCTTAGTAGTTTCTTTTATCTAGATGGAGTACTGATTGAGTCTACCTATTTTATGCCCCTAGAAGATATCTTAACTAAACTGCCTTCTTTTGTTGGTTCGATTCCTACCCCTTCAAAAATTCACCCTTTCAAAAATTCACTAGCTAGGCCAGAAAGTTAGGAATGAATGGTAGCCTTTGGTAGAATGATAGCTAGTTTTCATGGAAAATTTTACTCTTTAATTTTTTTTATAATTCAAATGTCCATTTTTAACTTGATTCATTTTGGAGGTGGACGACTTTCTCTCTGATTCGACTATTGGGTAAATATTAGCGTGGCACCAACTTATACACATTTATAGGCATTCGATACGTTAATTTTTGTCATGATACAGTCGTTCACCCGAAACCCAAAGGTGGATCCGAAAGTTCACCTGCCACCGTGTACACCCACGTACTGTCAAAGTACTCTCTGAATAATTCCAACAATAGATTCTCGTATTATATTCTAAGCGGTTTAACATTGTGTTACTTCAATCGTAAACTATTACATGACTAATAAAAAGACACTGCGATAATATGTCTTACCCCCTAACCTCTCTCTATTCGGAAACAAAGGGTCATGACAATATCAAAGGCCACTTTTGAATTCTAAAGTTGGGAGTGGGGGGAAGGAAGAGCATGTAGGAATACTGACCACTACAATATTCAAAGGCCACTTTTGGATTCCAAAGTTGGGGGTTGGGGACGGGGGAGAAAGTGCATGTAGGAATACTGACCACTACATAAGCCAACTCCCCAACATCACCATTTTCTTTTTCACCCTTTTAATAAGAGTGAGGAACAGAGGAAGATTCATCGTAATAATATAGAAAGGGCCATTAAGAAAGAAAAATAAATGACAGCTATTGAAGCACTTGGAGGACATATCATTGCATCTTATAATATTTAATTAATAATCATCAATTAACATATAAATATTATCAAATATCAACAATTAATTATTATAAAAATAGATAAATACCCCCACATATAAATAAAATTCATACTCAACATCTCATAATCTTAATCTCATTTTCATTTTCACACGAGTCGGGTTTTGCCTGCCTTTGGCCAAATTTCTGCAATTTTAAATTCATGTTTTAGAAACATGGGGACCACCGTAGCACCCAATATCTTGATTGTTATACTCAATTGTGTATTTGGGCTGTAGCATTTAAACCAAAAAAAAAAAAAAAAAAAAAAAGAAATCAAGAGCTCACTAAAAAATAGGAATAAATCAATGGAAAAAGTGACTTCTCGTTTATTTAAGTGATACTAATTTATACTTTCCTTTGAATTTTTAAATCAAAGACATAACGTCGTTTGCAAATAATTTTTTTCACTGAAAATGAACTTTTGGGATGGACTTTTCATATGGATAAAATGTAAAAAATATTAATTTTATTACTTTACAACAAATTAGCATTCATTTTAAATTGCATTACTTAAATTTCCCACCTAAAATAGCGCTTCATATTCTGAAAACACATTATCAGTATCATACATTAATTCATGAAAATGATTAATTTATTACTCCCAGTGTTCCAAAGCAATTATTGATTTTTTAATCTTTTGACTAATCTATTTCTATTTATTTCTTGATAATTTTAACACTACTAAATTTTCAAATCTTAATATTATCTAATTAATGTTTTTTTAACAAAATAACTAAATTATTTATAATAATATTAAAAAAAAGTCAAAATTTTCAGTACTCCTCTATCCACTTATAAAAAACTCAAAATATAGTTATATATATTTTTAATTATATCCACACATTTAATCAAATTTACCCTCGCCGTACCTAAGTCCATACATTTTGCATGTGCTCCATATTTGGCGACCCCAAAGGGGACTCTATTTGCGCTCCTCAGCTGCAACTTTTTGTCTTTGTTTTTGGCTCTGTACCTCAGCATATTTAATCTCCCACCACAACCCTTGCTCTCTTGTCTCGTTGCACCACTTCACTTTCTTCTTCAATTTTTCTTGAATACTATATATACTTTCACACATTCACACACAGAAGAAGAAAATAAATAAATAAATTTGATGTTAACATATATATTGAGGCAAGAATTCGATTTCTAAACTTTCTGCCCTCGTACGCTTTGTTTTTAACGATAACAACCCTCTTCCCCGACGTTTTGATGCGCATATACCCGCTTCTCTGTGTGTATATATAATTGCGGGAAGGAAGTTTTTTGAATAGGATTGAATTATAGTTTCCGGATAAAATTCAAAATGGAGGCGGCGGCGGTAGTGGCGAATGGCCCTAAGAAAGAAGAGAAGCGGGCCGGCTGCATCGACGGGCCCACCAATCCAATGGTGACACCTCTATTGACGGATCTTTATCAGTTCACCATGGCCTATGCTTACTGGAAAGCCGGCAAGAACAATGAACGCGCAGTGTAATTGTCTTTTTTCCTCCTTTTCCTTGATTAATTTTCTGTTTGATCAGTTAATTACTTGCATGCTTGTTTGTAAAATTTGATTCAATTCTGTGGTTGTATTAGCTGGTCAGAACTTTAGCATGCAGGATTGTTGTAATAAATGCACTAGGAAAGTTTGATCATAGTTAGTTGTTTGTGAATTATAAATATATGTATATATACATATAATATTTAGTGGTTTTGGTGGATAGTTTCACACTTAAGCATGTTATCTCAATTAAATCTCTAGGGTTATGGAGTGACTAAGTGATCATCAGTGAAAATGTTGATGAGTTGTAAAACCTTGTCGAATGCAATATTTTTGTCAGAGTTGGTTAAGAGAGATTTGGCAATTTTGAGTATTTCTGTTTGATAGGACTATTAACTTGAGTCCTAGATGTGCATGTGTGCTTTTTGTGGTGGTTGCATTTAAAACGTTTCTTCTAACCGGCACAATAAGTTGAAAAGCTCTTGTAACTAAGTTTCAATAGCTTGATAGAGTAATGATCGTATGAATTTCAGCAATGAAGTCTGATATATGCATCATCATATGTAAATTATACTGCCATAATAAACAAAATTTCTGCTCTTTTCATGAATTTAGACATTCGCATGTAATAGATATGTATCATCTACGGATGACCTGCTTTGGAAAATTATGGGTGATTTATTATCTTGGAAAGTTATGATGATGAGGTGTCCTCATTCTTTGGGTCAGTTGTGAAGGTAATGCATTTCCTCTTCAGTTGGTCAGCTTTGTTTTTTTTTTTCTTCCTCAAGATGTACTTGTCAATGAACAGAAAACTTGGATAATAAGCTACTCTTATGCAGTTCTATAATTGTTGTGTATGTTGTGATGAAAGCAATTTCGTCATAACTTGGGTTACAGTGGAAAAGAAAGCCTAATTTGCTATCTTTGTTTATATGCAAGCATCTGCATGTGCTGGATCTGCCTACGCTTCAAAACATTTTGATAAATAATTATTCAGATCAGTTAGATGCTAATAGTTTTGGGCCTAGGGAAATTGTTTGGTAATCTTTTGCTCCACTATAGATTAATAAAGAGAATATTTAGTCATCCATGTTCGGACAATTTCTTATATGTGATATTATGTTCTCTTCAGGTTTGACTTGTATTTTCGGAAGAACCCCTTTGGCGGGGAATATACAGTTTTTGCTGGTCTAGAAGAGTGTATAAAGTTAATTGCTAATTTTAGATTTACTGAGGATGAGATTGCTTTTATTCAAGCCTCCTTGCCTCCATCATGCGAGGTATATTGATTTACTGGATCTGTCAATTTGTACATAGTTTCATTCTTTTAAATTCATCTCTACTAGTAATAGATTCTGACAATTTCTCTGATCAAATTGTATATGTAAAGAGCACGTGTCAGTTATATCAATCCTTTAAATTATTAAGGTATCCTTTCAATTGAAATTATTTTTAGTGCCCTAAATAGGTGATAATCATTCAATGATTGCACAACTAAGTCCAAAACTAATGATTTATTTGGCGGATAAGATAGCTGATCGGGCGCAAACATGAGTAAAGAACTACAGATAAACTTACTTGGAGAATAACTTGAAGATACGCTCCTGAGGCTTTTATATATTATAGGCAATAAATTATTCAGCCACTCAAGAAGTTAACTTGATACATGCGTGTGATTTATTGAACCACAATTGCTCAGTTTGTCACTCAATCTATTGCAAATAGTTAAAATTCATATTTGTTGAATCATGTATTAGAGGCAAGTGCCAAGGAATGTGATGAACTTAAGTAATATGCAATGATGTAAGGATACATTGCCTATGTGTTGGTCTATTGTTCATTCGGACTTCTGCGCCCTTTTTGGTTTAGTTTTCTTTTTTAATTTCCATAAGCAATAACCAATTTTTGATATTTTTTATGAGCTGCTTGATTAACATAATCTGATTTCCTTGTAATCCATTATATTGTCCGCAAAATTGATTATCTTGTGTATATGGGCAGAAATCTTGATGGAAAGTAAAATTATATGAGCCAAACTCTTGTTCCCAACATGCTATGTTTTAGTTCAGAAATGTTGGACTTATCAATGTTTGACCTTAGGTTGGCTTCTACGACTACCTTCGGGGAATAGATTGTTCTGATGTGGAGATACATGCCATTTCTGAAGGATTTGTTGTATTTCCAAAGATCCCATTGATGAGGGTTGAAGGGCCAATAGCTGTAAGTACCTCTTTGGTGATCTGTTTACAAATTCTTCATTCATTGCACATGTTGGTTTAATCAGTTTATTATTCATTTTAGTTTTTATTATGACTTATTAATGAATGCCTTGTCTTTTAAGGTGGTTCAATTGCTTGAAACGCCACTTGTAAATCTTATAAATTATGCGTCATTGGTTGCTACAAATGCTGCAAGGCATCGTTTTGTTGCTGGGAAGTCCAAACTTCTTCTTGAATTTGGGCTGCGAAGGGCGCAGGTCATATAAATTGCCCTTCTCGTTTTATTTTGAAGTGCTGATTTTTGTTATAAAGCATCAAATGGTTGTCTATCTCGTATTCGTGCAGGGACCTGACGGGGGTATAGGAGCATCAAAGTATTGCTATATGGGTGGATTTGATGCGACAAGGTGATTTATAATAAAACATCAAATACAAAATTTCCATTATTTCCATTGATGGGTATCCTTTGGCAGTTCTGTCAAGATGCTTCTTGTGGCATTGTGTTTTACTTGTAGTTACTGAAACCGGCAGAGATCAAAAAGGCCATATGACGTTACAGTCTCTGGTTTAACAGGATTGAACTGGTCTAATTTGTAGGTCATCAAAACACTGATTTAAGTAAATCTTTAGAAGAGTTTTAACGTGGTGCCACGCTAGACACAAATAATTTCGGATAATCTACAAAAACAATTAACTTCATATATATTCTTTATTATAACAAAAAGTTGTCATCCTTCAGTTATGCATGCCAAAATACAAAATACTACTGTATCGATGTTACTGTTGTGTTAACATTGCTTCTAAGTTGAAGAAGTTATCTTAGGTAATTATTTAAGAACTCTCAAATATCTTCCACTTTGCATGTGAGTATAGTTTTGATTAATAATTAATGAGATCTCATTTTATTTTTTAAATAATCTCGTTGCCGTTAAAATATTAGGTAAACAAGCTTACGGATTTTGGTTTCTGAAAATACTTGTTTTTCATATTAGGTAATATTTTTTGTCTTGATCTTAGATTCAAGAAAACTCATAATTTATGAAATAACATAGACCATAGGACCAGGCAAATAAGTGAAAGCATGAATCCACCACTACTGTGCAGTCTATTCAATAGCCAATGGCTTGAAAATTACTTATTTATTTTAGACAGATCTTCAGCCAGCTTGTTCTGATAACACCAAGCTGACTCCCCTGTTCTCACTGATTATGTGGTCCGATAATATGAAAGAAGTGCATGGATTGGAGAACCAGTTTTGCAGGTCTCTTGTTGAACTGCCTTGGTCTACTCTCTCCAAGTTAAGTGAATGCACCCCAGTTAGATTTGTAATTGATCCTTGTAATCAGAAAATTCTAATTTCTTCTCTCTTCGCTATTTCTAAGAGTAAGTCATGAGGCCCCAAAAAAGGTACCCCAAAGGCAAAGAAATTGGAAATTATTGTAGAAAAATATGTGCCCTATCTCTTGCAATCAGCATAAGACCTGCAGAGACTACAGCAGTTACACTTTTCTCATTCTGTTCTACTTTTCATTTTCACTTCTTGTTAATCCTAATAATTCGTCAATAAGGCTCATCTGTCTTTGCTACTGGGTGCTGACAGCAATGTTGCTGCTGGAAAATTATTTGGGATACCACTCCGTGGAACACATTCTCATGCCTTTGTCAGCTCATTTATGGTAGGTACTATACGTATTATGTATGTTAAAAATTGTCTGAATCAATCTTTACTGAATTCCCCCTCAAATGTCAGGCTTTTATTTACCAATAGCTGTTTTTTTAATCTTGTTCTGCATTATGTAAGCAGCTCTTTTTAGAAAAGAGATCTTTATGAGGATCAGAAGGTGATTTTTAAAAGTGGTCTGCATGCTATATATATATATATATTCCTTTCTGATTGTCCTTTTCTGCCAGTTGTCTTCATGTTCTAGAAATTCCTTTTTTTCTGGGGGAAACTGATACTTGCATGTAGATTACATGTTTGAGTTTATCTTGCTTTTTCTTTTTCTTCTTATAGTGACATTCGTTGGAAGAATTTTTCGATTCTGATTGTATAAACAAGTTTTTGGATTAAAAGAAAATTCTGCTTACATACTGAATAGAAACTGGAACAGGGTAGAATAGGTTTCAGAACAGATTCGGTTTAGCATACCATTTGCATTTCTAATAAAGGTAAGGCGTGGTGGTTTATTTTGTGATGCTCCTTGAATAGTCTACTTGTAATATGAATACTGATGCCTGCGCCTGAACTTGGTACTAAAAGCAGAGCTAGCAATTCCACTTGGCGTTGTCTTGGCCTTCAATTGCAAAGAATATTTTAGCCACTCATTCTACAGTTCTCCAAGCCAAGTGTGCTTGGGTCACAGTTTCATATTATCCATATTAACACCCCCACCCCCACCCCCCCGCTCCACAATTTCATCAATTATCTCGCTCAATCAAGTTATTTTGCAGAGCCCTGATGAGATCACTGAGAAGTCACTCAAGAGTTCTGATGGCTCAAATGTTTGTGAGGATTTTGTTAGTTTGGTTCAGGCATGGTTAAGCAAATTAAAGGTGTGATGAATTTATCCTTGCTGTTACCATGTATTATATCTTTCTCTCATTCCGTATTTGCTTTACACCCTTCTTGTCTTTGCCTCAACACACTGTATTTATCTGCAGAAAACTCATATATTCGTCATCATTTTACCATCAGTTAGTGTCATATCGAACTTAAAATGTTTGTTCAATCTTGAATACGTTGAATGTAATTTCCCATCATTACTTTCTTAAATTTCAATTTTTTGCTTTGCTAAACCTTCATCATGTACTTTTCTAAATAAAAGTAGGTTAACTTTGAATCTTGATATCCTTGATGGATATCGAGGAAGAAATTACATACTGTTATTTATCTTTTTGTGCAAGTAGTCTTGAAGTGTAGTATTGTTGTCGTATGACTTTTGTGGAAGCAAGGAGGTGATATTCTATAGTACAAAGCATAGTTAAGTAGTAGGCCAACAGTAATAGGGATGCATTTTGAACTACTTATACACATGAAATACCCACTTTCAATACCATGTACTGTGGTGGGAATTGCAAAGATGCCCAGCACAGTGCTCTTAAAACTCTCTTTCTGAGCATGAGAACATTCTGCAAGTTTGGAATAATCTCTGAAGCATTTAAAGCACTTGATGTGTATGATCTTCTTTTTCATAAGGATAATCTGGAGTTATGTTATCTTTCTTGAACATAAATGCATCATCTACAAACGTTTGAACATATTGACAAATCTTATTTGCATTAGTATGATGTTCACTGATTCAAATTTTGCACCTGTTCAGTGGTCACAGTTATTAGGTGGAATTTTTGGGGAAACGAATCAAAGTGAATTAGCTGCTTTTACCTCGTATGCCCTTGCATTCCCAAAAAACTTTTTGGCCCTTGTCGACACATATGATGTAAGTGAAAATTATTAATTGTTATTGGATTTTGTCGTTGCTTATAATATTCATGTTAAGTAGAACACTTCATTTTCCTGGAGCTACATAATTGCTTCTCAATAATTGATCAGAATTTCATAATAATCATTTCTTCTTAATGATTCCTGATTCTGTTGGAGAAGACGCCTCATCAACTTACATAATCCTTGTATGAGTAAGTTTCAAGAGTTGCATGTATTTCATAAGTATTATTTGGGCTGTTGGAGTTCTTATAATAATTTCTTGTTTTACTGATTCACTTACTCTTCAAGGCCTTCAAGGTACTCTTTGACCTTTAGTGGATTAATATAAACAGTCAATCTCATCAATTGGTGGTCCTATATATATATTAGTTTTCTTAAATGACTTCCATTACTGTAATATGTCACCTTGCCTGTTCGTTTTTCCCCCCAATAGAGTAGTATGACTATCCTTCAAAATAAATAAATTAATAAATTTTATCTTCCTAGATATTGGGCTCTTATCTGAAGATGACTTAATACTGAAGCATGTGAATAATTTGGCTTCATGTTGAAAACATATATATAGAATTGTTGTTTGTCTAATGGATCAGAATCTTGATGGTGTCTCATACTGGCAAAGTTCCACTTATGTGAATTTCTCTTATTTTATCTGTATATGCAATTTCCATTTTTTGTTGTTTTTCTATTATCATTGATGTTGGCTTTTGTAATCCATGTGAGCAGGTTATGAGAAGCGGTGTTCCTAATTTTTGTGCAGTTGCTCTAGCTCTGAATGATTTAGGGTGCGTCAAAAAGGCTTTCACCTGTATTAGTACTTTATGTTCTGAATCATCTATCTGCTAGCTTATGGAGATGATACTGTATAATTTATTTTTATACATTCTTTAGTATTTGTTGTCCGTAGGCTTACGATGGGGTTACACATTTGTATCTAATTAGTTTGTGAATGTCAGCTTTATTCATAAATACGAACATCCAATGGCTATGTGCAACAGTTAGATCAGCTGCTGATACATGCGCCAATATCTGTCTGCAAACTATGAGTAAATAGGATGTTTTGTTTTCCGACATTGTTCAAATAGATTTTGTGGACTTAGTATTCTCTTTTCTTATTATTCCAGTTGTTTGAAACATCAGAAAATGGGTTACATCTTTTCAGTATGTGGAGTTGACTATAGAAAATGAGTCCAACAATTATGTTGTGTTTATTGTGGTGGCATGATATTTATAATATCAAAGCGACCTGGCCTCACCTTGACTGCAGTCCGATGTCCAAAAAATGTTTTACCAGCGTATCTCCAATTTATCTATCCGACTTCTGCAGGTAGTTATTTATATTTCTTTTGATACCTATTTTTGTTAATGTCCTTTTTGCAGGTATAAAGCATTAGGTATTAGACTGGACTCTGGTGATCTTGCCTACCTGTCATGTGAGACTCGAAAATTCTTTCAGGCTATCGAGAAGGAATTTGGAGTGTGGGATTTTGGAAGGACAAGCATTACTGCAAGTAATGACCTCAATGAAGAAACTTTGGATGCTTTAAACAAACAGGTGAAGGCAAATAAATAGTAAATTTTCAAAAGCCTATCACATCATTAATCCTTAGTGTCAGCATGGAAGGGCAAATATGCATTTTTATACATAGTATTGATTTTGATTCTATTGATGCTATGCTGTTGGACTTTAATATTTTGAATTGTTAACTTCATATGGTCAGGGTCACGAAGTTGATGCATTTGGAATTGGAACTCATTTGGTTACATGCTATGCTCAACCTGCCCTAGGTGTTGTCTTCAAATTGGTCGAAATAAATAATCAGCCTCGCATCAAGCTTTCTGAAGATGTTTCAAAGGTTTGATTGATCCTTGTGATATCACATCATGATTATATGAAATGATTCATTGAGCTTTGGTTTCAGGTCTCCATTCCATGCAAAAAAAGATGCTACAGATTATATGGGAAGGAAGGTTATTCTCTTGTGGACATTATGACAGGGGAAAATGAACCGTCGCCAAAGGTATTCTTTAATTTAAACACTCCCTAGAGTTCTATATTATTCTTCTATCCTTTCACTTCTAGTGACAAATTCAGACATGTTATTCTTTTGACAATTCTGTTGTTCTAGAAATAAGTTGGAAGTAAACTTCTTGAGAAAAGTCTTCATGGGAATTTACCAGTTAGCCAAAATTTCTTTTCAACATAATGCAGGGAATCTGCCATTGTGTATGTCTGCTTCACATGTGATGGTAATAGAGTGACACTTGAAACCTAGGAAGTTAAATTAATGCGTTCATCTTGTTAAACTGTTACAACATGAAGTACACAATCAACAAGTGCTTCATTGCACGTATACTGCTCGATCATGCGTGGGATAATTATATAATGCTTGATAATTGGTCACAAGCACCCTCATCTGTCCTCCTACCTTCTCTTACCTGTCAATTTACCTGCTCTGATATGCAGGTAGGTAAACGAATATTGTGTCGCCATCCTTTTAATGAATCCAAGAGAGCATATGTGGTGCCACAGCGTGTAGAGGAGCTTATGAAGTGTTTTTGGCCTGGTAGATCAGGTAGAGTTTTTGGTTTCTAATGTTGCTCCATGACAGAGTTAAATCCCTACCAACTGCATTGTGTCTATGCCCAAGTGTGCAACATCAAGTTTCTCAGCTATACTATACCCTAGGTCATTCGCAAATTGATGCAGCCAGTCCTAGTGATGGCACACCAGCAATTTGGGAAATTAAATTTTTCTCAGTGCTTGCTTTTCCCGATTATGATGCTATATTATTGGAATTTGTTGGATGGTTTCCTTTTGACATTTTCAGAAGTTCAAAATTTGTATGAATATTTCATTCTCAAACAACAATTTATTGGAAATAAGGTAGAGTAATTCATGAAAGCCTATTTCTACATATACAGCATCACTTCTCAATCTCTTCCAAACCTTACGTTTTGAGTCTTAACTTACATTAGGCTTTCTGTAATCTACATGTTCGTTGAACCTTGAGTTTTGAAAATAGTATCTTATGTACTTAATATGAAGAATTTGAAACTTGCATTTGTTGATTACTAATCTTTTCAACAATGTTTGTTTTGGGACATCTGTAGGAAAAGATAGAGAAGAGTTACCACCCATTAAACTGATTAGAGAACGGTGCATTAATCAACTGGACCGGATGCGACCTGACCACATGAGGAGGTTGAACCCAACACCATACAAGGTACATTCAACAAATTACACCAATAACTGTACCTTTTGAGAGCAGTTATAACTTAATGTATTTGGCTTTTATATATGTCGTGTATGACGTACCTTTTGTAACATTATCTTCTGGGCAGGTTAGTGTAAGTGCGAAATTATATGACTTCATCCATTTCCTGTGGCTCAACGAAGCACCTGTGGGAGAGTTGCAATGATACTTGAGAACTTATGATGCTTCAACATTAGTGTTTTACCAGTGCACGTTTATAATTGGGCCAAATGGCTGTCCTTTTCTTTCTTTTCCTTTGAAAAGCATATGTATATCTGGTTTGTTCTGTTATTGGTCCTACTTGTCTAATGAACATAATTTGTAGAATATGTTCGCATAGGAACATGATGCGTTCTTTTTTTGCTTGTTTGTGGGTGTAAACAAAATTTCTTATCAAAATTTTCTGATGGTCATGTTAGTCGGATATACCTGTAGCATAATAATAACTCAGCATGAAATCTAGCACAGTGAAGGTTCACTCATCTGGTGAATCCAGCAAAAAACATTCCAGACGATAAAGACGAAACAATAACAGCTGTCAAATTTTTTAACTCCATTAAATTAACAATGTTTGGGCAGATACATTGAACTAATTGAGCTCACTAAGCAGGCAACAGGTGCCAATACAACAATTTCGCCTGTTATACACATAATATTTACATCAGCAAAGCCGTTTCCCACCTTTTTTCAGTTGACATACGGAATATGAATTCACAAACTATATTCTCTACAAACTAAGCATACACGCTTTCTAAGTTAAACTGAAACAATTAAGTCTTCCAGCTGAACCCACCCATAAGCACATCTGTCGCGGATTGTCTGCACTGTTGACGCTGCCAATTCAACCAGTGGCCTGATTCTATCAAGTTCTTTCTCCAGGGGCAATCTTTTATCATCCTCAATCTGAAAATTCAATGCGTCTCAAAGTAAGTGACTATTTTTCATAAAGGCAAATTACAAGTAGAATTCCAGGCATTTCTTCTAATGTCTGCCACTGGAAGAGAGCATAGGGGAAAGAAAAATTATAACCTTGTCAATGCAGCGCACGGTATCTAAAGTGTAGCAGAAATACGTTAGCTGCCTGTACAGATCTGCTTCCGTGTACTAATGGGAGTAAATCACATACAAAAATTTCAGTAACTGCAATTTATCAACTAATCCTTGATGGTGAAAAGGACAGTTTCAGAGGCACAAACCTTTCTCATAAGATGTCCATTACAGCGGGGATAATTTGGACAAGTAGTTCCTCTCTTGGAGTCCCCAAGTACTTGAAGATTCACACTACGGGTAGTGTAATTGCAAGTTTCATCATCGCACTGTAAGAAAACAAAATTTAGAGGACAATCAATATATTGCACCCTTGTAATCCAGTTGCAGCAATCTGATTAGTCATTCAAGTAAATACCATCATCAGCCCCTTGTAATATATTGACGTAAATCCTTCAGCTTGTCTTTTTACCTGATAAATAACAGGCAGAGTCAACTGGAAGGAAAATCTTTGAGCATAATGAAGCACATGGCTTATATTGGGGTAACGGCAGTAAACCAGTAATGAACATTCAAATGTTGGTAATGAAACCTCTATTAACTCGTTCAAAATGAAATTGTCAACCAAATTTACCTAAAATTAGATAGGTGCAATCATCATGATATAATAAGAATCCCTTCACCACACATTGACAGTGAATTGCGAAAGAAAAACATTACACTTTTGTGCTAATTAACGATGTATCAAGTGATCAGTAAAATTTACTGTTTTTCTAAATACAATGCCTAAAACATATTGAATAAGAGAACTGTCCATCAAAGTATTAGATATTAAGTATAAACAAATTTCTGAAAGTATTAGAGAAGAATAAATTAGCCAAACAAGTCGAGGACAAGCCAAAGAGATACAAAAGAACTTGAGGAATTCTTATCAAACTTGATCCAGCAGGAATCAACCAAAGGAGCTGTGGTATACAAAGAAGTCCTACTCAAAAGGCTTCTAATAAGAAAACATTAATCTTCAATTACTTTGTAAGCCAAGAGAGGAGATGATTTTGTCAGCTAATATTATTGATGGTAGCCAATCTCTCTCTCTCTCTCTCTCTCTCTCTCTCTCTCTCTCTCTCTCTCTCTCTCTCTCTCTCACACACACACACACACAGGCATCTGTATAATACTCTAGTTTCTATGACAGTAAGACTGGTAAGACTGTAAGAGAACTTCTATGGTTACATTCCAGGTTTAAAATTTTCTGGTGAAGATGGTCATGAATTAAAGGTTTGCACTTATTGGCCAAACTAAAACCTATTACACGGACAAATGAAAAGGTTTAAAGAGCCAGATAGTTTCTATTTTACATGTATTGACTCTTTCACAATTGCCAAAAATGAAATTACCTGGTTAGCTATAATAGCAGGAGATATTCCCCCGCCATCTCCTTCCTCTGGGCATTTTGGACAGCGCAATTTGTGCCAGAAATTATTAGTTGATTGCATTTCTGCTGGCTTTGTATTGATCAATGCATATACTGAGCTCAATATAGGCGAGCATTCAAAGGTGCCCGAGCAGCTAGGGCATGACAAGACCAAAGGTTCACAACCCCGATATCTGCAATTCAGGCATTGCATCAAATCCACAGTTTTCAGCAAAGACATAAAAACCAAAAGAATTCAAGGAAGCAAGATGATGTTTAGGTTTTATGAAAACCAGTATAACAAATATTAGTTGTTATCACCCTTGAAATAAAAAGGTGGCAAAACTGAAAATCTGAATACATGCAAGGAGAAGAACTTCTGTTCACCCAAGCAAGAGAAAGCGAACCTCAGGAAAAGATGATAAAACAATAAAAATAAAATCTAAAATCCGAAGGAACAAAACTTTTCTTGATGCATAATTAGCAGAAAGTGTAAGCAACCTTCTCTTTTTCCAATGTTTGAAGTTATGAAAGTTGAGACAAATTCTTATTAGATCAATGGCCAAATAATACAGCACTAACTGGAACAGGGAGGAAATATCGTATGGATTGAACTTTTAACATCAATATATATTTGGTATTAACTCAACAAAGAAACCACATCAAAATTTTGACCAAGGATAGGTTGATGATTTAGTCTGAACGTTATATGTATGGACAGAACCATTTTCTTACAAAAGAGATAAGTACCTCTCCTCGTCGTCTAATGCAAATGACAGCAAGCTGGATGGATCATTGCTGACAGAACCACTTGATTTATTCTGGAACTGATAAAGTAAGATTCAAATGTCAGTTAAGCATGCCATAACCAGATTGCAATCAAGCATATGCTTGAGCAAATATATATACATAGATTAATTAGATCTATATATATATATATATATATAGAGAGAGAGAGAGAGATGCCATTAACCTTTGATGAGTCAAGCCCCAAACAATCAGCCAAACGTGATGGACTTGTACCCTGAATTGATGCACATAGACGTGATATCACAGGATGAATCTGCATAAAATTTGGTGAAGGTTTGAGCAATATGAAGCAGAAGAATATGTGCAGCACATAAAAAAATACAAAAACAGCTTCTACTATTAAAGTAAGTCTAGATAAAACCAAACCTGCTGTGCGAGGTAATAGTCAATGTCAATTATCCAGTTTCCATTGTCTCTTTTCAGTTCATCAGGATGTCTTGCCCGCTGAGCAATACCAACTGAGGTAGTTGAGCCATTTCCCTATAAATATACATGCAACAAGTTATCCTGTACTCTATAATTTTATGTGAAGGTTATGAATTGCAAGAGACCAGCATGCATTACTTCCACATTACCAAGAAGGGCAAGCAAAGAAAGATAAGAAACAGAAACTGTGCCAGACCTGCTCACAGCAGATGATATAAGGTACTGTATCTCCAGCAGAACAACCGGTCACATAACCACTTCTCTTCAGTCTAAGTGCTACCTAAAGAACCACATAAGAAGTATAAATTTAATATATGGAAGCATGATGCTAAATGATATGAATCATTTGTTATGCTATACACTTACTTCTACATGAGGCTGATTTCTAGCATCAGGATATGCTTCAGGTGGTTTAGTTAGTGTCTTTGTGATGACATATTTTTCCAGTGGTATTTGCCCATTCCTCATTTCCTCTTGTACCTGCAATTAATTATATGCAACATACTCAAGGCCTTTCTGTTATAAAGCTACTTAAATTTTCTCCCAAAAATAGAGCTTAGCATATTATTGCTTACTCATGAAAACGAGAAAAAGCTCAAGTTCCTTCTCCCAACATATTGCAAGTTGATAGTATAAAAATAAAAAATGTCACCCAAAAATAAGTCATCAAGATCCAATGCACTTCCTCAGACAATTTTTGCCTTAAGAAGATACAAGTTAATGATATTTTGAACATATTTTACTACCAGCCAGGGACACGAGATCTGACTCGCTTAGACACATATGTGATCAGGTACCAGCAGACAGCCAGACACTAATCATATCATCCTTGATGGAACAATTCTTAAGAAGTCATTGATAAATAAAAGTTCTGAAAGTTTTTTTACAATGATTAGACATTAAAATTTGTTACAAAGCAGACATCAATTTAATATATAATACCATATGACAGCTTATATGTGTCTATCTGCTAATAATGCTAATAATATTAATTATACACCACTCACAAAACCAAGAAACAGAGAAAACCATAAGGAAGCATCTAAAATCTGGCCAATAGGCGAGAATACATTCAAAGCTCAGAAAAGTACCTTCATAAGAGAATTGTGTATTACTTCAACAACATCCTCACAGGACCTGAAAGCATTTGAGCCATATATATATATGGTAAGCTTTGGAAGACAATTAAACAGAGGCACACTCAAAATCACTAACTTAACCTAGTAAGAGAATGCGCAAAGCCAGTAAACTGACCCGCCAGATAATATTTGACTGAGGCAGAAATCTCCCAATTCCTTTGACAGCAAGCTCCAGTCACGCCGAACCATATCGAGACCTTTCCGCTCAATAACCTGCACCGAACTCAATTCAGTAATTCAACAGAAGATAGGACATTCGAGTTCAATAGAATCAGCAAAGTATATAGGAAGCCACCTCGTAAGATGTACCATCCTTAAAATGCATTTTGACAGCCGCATATTTCTTCTTCTTGAGCAATAGCATTCTCTTGTACAAGCCATCGAGGTCAATCTCCAGACACCTATATTTCTTATTGACCTATCAAAATCAAATAAGAGTCAAGCTATGTATCACATTATGCCTGGACAATTAAATTAGAGAACATGAACATCCACTTGTGAAAGACAAAATACGATACTAATACAGGTTTATGCAGTTCAATAGAGAATGAAAAGATGGAAACAATCTTCCAGTACATCAAGTTTCCTTGTTAATTCTTAATCCAAGCTTCAAGTTTCAGAGAACTTTAACTTAAACAAATTGTCAAAAATCAATTCAAGGCTATTTCAGTGACTCAATCATCATATTTAATCCATGATTTTGGCTCATATGCATTTTCGAAATAATTCAAACAAGAAACAGAGAAATATCTTTTATACTGAATTGATTTACATAGGATAAGTACTGAATATCCCATTTCAGTCCTTGAAGCAGAAACAGATTGATTCCCAATAATTAGCAGTATAGATTCAGCACGCACCTCCTGAATGACCTTCCCTGCTATCGATTTAGCTTTTCCAATATCATCAAGTCCGCTATATATCATTATTGAATCTGTGTCGCCATAAATAACCTGCTTGAAAAAGAGAAGACTAGCTTCAGGGTTCCACAAGAAGCAGTTAAAAGAGGAAAATCCATGTAAATACTAGAAAATCAAGCAAATCTGTATGAGTACTGACCTCTAAGTTTAGAGTATTTTGAACAAGATCAACAGTGCTCTGTAAAATCTCCCTTCCCTGCACAAAATACACAAGTTAGTCAATAGCATCTTCATCTGTACTTGCCAGACCTAAAAGGTCATTTTTCACTTTTTACCAAACAATAAACTGCTTACTTGTAGTGTTACAAGTTCTGCCAGGGGTTTTGCATAGAATCTGGAATTGGAGAATCCCAGGCATCCATACATGCTGCACAACAAATTTGTTAAAACCAATGAATAACAAGAAACCAATGGAAGAAGCACAAATAGAAGTTAAAGGAGAAAGAAGGCACAAACCTATTTGCTGTCAGCTTTAGAGCTTGTTGCTGTATGTCAAGCTGTTGAACTTTGAGACCAGATGCTGTTTTTAACCATGACTTTACCATTCTTCTTCTCTCCACCAAATTCTTAAGCAACTACACAATTGCGGTTATTTGTTACAAGATAATATATATATATATACAAGTATTTACGAATCAAAAGACCTTTTGGATAATCAATAAATTGCTTATGTACTTATAAATTCGGTTAATCATCAACTTTTTTTATTTGTATTTATTTGGTCCAATGACAGAGAAATTGGCATAGGAAGGAGAAGATGATGTCCAGAGTACATGCTTCCAACAGATGATATTATCTTGATGGACAACACTTAAAAAGTAATGATTTCTAGATTGAATTTGTGGATAGAGAGGATTTAGAAAAAAATAGAGCAAGGCTAAGTACATTAAGTGTAATTTAGTCTCTTTAGAAAGCACTACCTAGAGGAAGTAGTGTTTATAGGCCAATAAATACCTAAACATTATTTTTTTGGTTAAATAAATACCCAAATGGATTCCAGTACTTAAGCTCAATTAGGGAGGGAGGTCAGTGAATTAGTTAACAAATGGATGGATTTAGCATGGGAATGCTGCCAGTGTTTTGAGTGATTGAAATATTGTAAAGTTAAAAGGATAAAAATCAGTGGTGTTACATGCGATAAAAACACCAGACTATTAACAACCAAAATCTGCATCAATTTGCATGTGGCTAAGATAAAATGTTAAGATGTTATGCATAAACAAGAAATAATAGGGTAAGAAAAACATATCTGTTGGTTGGCTAAAAACTGCCAATAACAAAGGGCAATGATACTCAATAGTAATGGTTTCAGCACATTCAATAAAGGTCTCTAGAAAATAAGATGCGATGGAACTAGCATTATTTATGTCAGCACTTACATCACTTAAGACTAACCCTTCGCTTGAGTAAAGTGGAAACAATAATCGACACAACCAAC
Source organism: Paulownia fortunei (assembly GCA_019321725.1). Taxonomy (NCBI): domain Eukaryota; kingdom Viridiplantae; phylum Streptophyta; class Magnoliopsida; order Lamiales; family Paulowniaceae; genus Paulownia; species Paulownia fortunei. Next base: position 20,807,674 of record CM033110.1, read on the forward strand.
ACCAGAGGAGTAAGGGATAAGTAATTTCCTAGTAATATGGTTTATTTATTTGTTTGACCGATATAATCAGAACAACAGTGAGAAAATATGTGAAATAATACACCATATTAATTGGCAAAAAATAATAGAAAAGCAAAATGGAAAAAGTGATAACCACCCAAAGTCATCATCACATGATAATCAGGACAACTATCGGTCAATAGAAATATACAGAGCAATAGAAGAGCCCTCAATTTACATACAAATACAAAAATGTGCATATATAAATATATAGGTCCCCCCCCCCCCCCCAAAACACTATTAGCCCCCATTTGTCTCAATCGGTCACCCTTTCTTTATTGGTTATATGTATTGACTTCTTTAAAAGGAGTCAATTTTTAGACTACTTATGGGCCAGTTTTGCTGGTCCTATCCATGTCTATGTAATCAAAACCAATAATGTCTAAGACTCTTTTGAGCCCCCTTTTCAGATCCAATGGACCAAGATTGAACTTTTTTATTTCTCTTATGAAATCATATCAATTACTTAAATGATATGATTGAAGTTTTTTTTATAGTTAAAATGTACATAAATTGGCTACATCATGTTTGCACTTCTTTGTTTCATAGTTTCAATTGGTTAAGGTAATGCTGACTAATGTATATCAAAAAGGCATATCTCTACTCAAATCCAGGGCAATCCCATACTTCTATACAAATGTGATTATATCTATCATCGTCTTGTCTTAGAATGTTTGCGCATAAGAGATTCCAGAACACGTCTGGAAAAATCTTTCATATTTATCTCACACAAATTTGGAAATTTAATGCATTTTGGCTTTTACAATTATGGAACTACAAAGATATTAGTTGAATCTAAACTAAAGCATTCTCGCTGGAGCTAAAAACCTTTAATTTCAGGCTCCAAAGGAACTGCTGATCTGCCATATTGGACATTTAGTTATCATAAAAGGATGCATATGGAGAAGTTTTACCTCTGGTAGAACTCCAGTCCTTTTACTAGATGGTAAATGGGGAACCGATCCATCAGCAGATCTTTCCACAGTAGTAAAACAAATATTGTATTCCTGCGAAACAGATAAAGAAATAATTAAACATATTAAAAAATAAAAGCAACTTCAGATAATGTTAATTAGAAGGCAGGGGGAGCAGGTTAAAAAAGGGTGTGAAGAAAGAATATGAAATACAACTAACCTGAATAATGGAAGGGTAAAGACTGTTGAAATCCAGAAGTAATATATACTTGTCATATAGTCCTTTCTTTGGCTCCAGCACTAATCCACCAGAATACGAAGGTCCCTTTTTGGTTTTCCCATGATAATTTTCTGGAGGCTCATCATCAAAATTTCTATCTTCAGGATCAATTTCTTTGCTCTGAACAGCACTACTAATTTTACGTTTTGTTGTCCTTATCTCCTTGGACTGAGCAGACTGAGCAGAAAACTTGTCTGGGACAATAAATTTCTTGGCATGGAATGCATGTAACAAGAGATATTCCACTCTTTGAGCTCTAGCACCCTGAAATTAGACAAATTATACTTTTTTAGAGCTAGCAATCTTTCGTGACAATACATCATTCTAAGCTCACTACAAAACTTCACCTGGAGAGTTTTATGCCAAAGATTGCCACTAATATTAGTCAGTTGACGTGTGAGGGGAAGGACGCTCAAATGGAACATGAGTTCCATTGACAACCATGCATCTGTTTCGCCATACTCAATCTGCAAATAGTGAAAGTGCGAAACACATAATGCAGTCATCAGATAACACAAATAGATTAGTTGATACATCAGAATTTGTCTTTGAAAAGTCAGAAAAGAGGCTTGACCATCACTCTAAGAAGACAAAAATTATGTTAAGTCGTCAAGGTGCTAATCTGAGATTCGAGCATGAGGGTAATTTTCATCTGCACAGCAAACTGGAAACCTCCACATCTATGACTAGAACTTATCAGAAGAAATAGCAACCCTAGAGGTTATGGACTTGTAAACCATTATATTAGACTTTAAGGTAGTTTGGGCTCCATTCTAGATGATAAAAATGCAGTGGACTTGACATGCAAGGAAATACTGACCCACTTTAAGTGAATTCTAATATCAAGCACGCCTTTTAATTCTCCTGTCCTATGCAACATCAATATTTTGAAGAAAAAAAATCATGATCTCTCCTATTAGTTGAACTGCAAGATCAAAATTTTAAAGAGAACACGGGGACTTACAAGTTCCATTAGTGATTCAGAACTTTGAAACATTTGAGGAATATCATGTGGAGTGGTCTCCTTACGGTCCTTATTCAGCTGTGTCTTTGCTAGTTGTGTCAAGGAATAGCTAACCTGGAAAAAAAACAATAAACAATAAGAGACGATAAGAATCACTAAACAATAAAACACTAGAACCAACCTCCTTTAATAGGTCACGCGAACAAATGTAAGTGTCACATAAGAGACGACCAGCAATACAGGACATGATTCCTGAACTTGCTCCTGAACCAAAGACTGAGCTTCCTTTATTAAGTTTGGGCATGGCAGAGCGCTTGAGACGGCCTATTTTTGACCACATACTGCTGGGCACCCTGCAAGCCTAAAATGCAATATGTGAGGCATTCTGAGGGCAGTAACTCTCCATGATACTCGCACACAAAACTTCTACCAAAGAGACCAAGTGACAAAAGGCAGATAATAGGGTTTAACTAAAAAAAATAATTAGAAATAGCAAATGCTGTAAAAAAAGGAGTTGGCTTAGTATTTAAAAACTAGATAGATATAAGATTAAGACATGGCATCATGAGTACAAAAGAGAGTAGATCTAAGTAAGATGAGAAGCCTGGAACTTGATATTGTGAGAGTCAAAAGTGCTGCACTCAGGCTATGCTATCATTTTCAACATCCAAAATGCAAATTTAGTGCCAAAGGATACAAAAATACCTGGACTCTGTGAAGAAGGACATCCAGGTCGAACCCAGATATATTGTGCCCAACTAGAACATCACTATCCAATTTGTGTAACTCAATCATCAAACGATTTAGTAAAGCCCTTTCGCTGAAATGTCAAATCATATACACATAGCAGATATGTTAGCAAACAGAAAAAGTATGACAAAGTAAACTTGAAAAATTGACCAATAAAGGAGGAAGAGTAAATCAAACCATCAACACACTTAGCAACAAGACTTGCCTGCTTTCATAGCAAATAACATTTGACCCAGCCTTTGCATTTTTCTCAGCTGCCTCCTTTGCAAAACCCATTGGAAATATGCCTCCCTCAAGTTTACGCACAACAGTAAAATGACTAAGCATACCTGGACGAGTCCATTCTGAGGCCACCATGGGAGTATCTATCTGAAAGATTCATCACTCAGTTATTAGGTTTACTTTTATGACTATAATAAAGCAGTTCCTGATCAACCAGCATGATACCTAAGAAAGCAATTATCAAGTAACATGAACCAGCAGTGCCTGGACTACCTAACAATTTGAAATTTGTTGATAGCTCAATTACTGATACACATCAACTAGGCAAGATATGATGCCACCATATAGGGAACAATCAAACTTATTTCTGAAATTATGGTTTTAACACGAAAACAGTTGAAAAAGAAAAAGAGAAGATAACATAAGAAAAGGAGACATAAAGAGTGGCTTGCCATTCATCTATCCTTCAAACGAAATGCGCATGACAAGAATTTATGGAAATAAATTAAAAAAAAAAAAAAAGACATCCTATCAATGAATGCATCAAGCATGAGTTCAGATGCTATACCTTAGCCCTATGGCAGCAAATGACAGATGCAGAGACAATTTCATTTACATTCTGTTTCTCGTTGATGATAGTTTTCAAATTTATTGCCGTAACTACTACTGGAGGAATCTCTGACATATTCTTCGAGGAAGTTGAAACTTGAATATCCTTTGGGAAATCAACAGTAACCTCAAATTTACACCAGCTCACCTGTCAGAATGTGGAAGAAATAATTTAACACATGATGAATGCAGCAGTGTCTAAATAACATAAACTGGAGAGCTATAAAAAGACTCACACGTTGAGCAGCTGTGCAGCTGGAGAATTTTGAGATTGATAGCCATGATGGTCCTTTTATTTTCCTTTTAATCAGGAAAAGCTCCAAGCCGCTGCAAGCACCATCAATCATTAAATCCTTCTTTCACTAAGATAGCATGCATTGGGTGCATAGATTAGCATCCAGATAAACTTCATCCCAAAGAAATTCACCTTGAAACTACATCTAACATATATACAGGGGAATTTCTCCTCGCCAAAGAGATCAAAGAGAAATAGGGACAGGGACTTATGCAAACATTGTTGAGAAACGATTGAAGTCCTAAACCAGAAGTACACCAAAAGTACAAAGATAGAGACTATCAGACAATATACCTAGTGAGCTAGTAAACAAACATTCATGAATATATTTTCCTCTATAACTACAAAATAAGAAGGTTCTCATCAGTATTGCACCCAACAAATTCTAAAATTGAAGGACATTATGGCACTATCCATAGGGGATCTTCACGCTATTAACATGACCAGAAGGAGACAGCATTAACTGACCTGTTATGAGTTCCAAGCAAAGCACAGAAGTTGTTTCCCTTGAGATCTAAAGGAAGTGGTGGATCCTGTAAAGATACGAAGATCACTGAAGTTAAGTGAAAGTGATTGAGCCAAATAGGCTTCAGATTAATTCCATACTCTCACATGCAGTGTTTAGAATCATGGACATCCAATCTCCAACTTTGCTTGAATAACCACAGAAAATGTTGAGAATTTGAATTCATATATCAACAGATTTGATGAATTGTATTTTTGTATACCTTGAATGGATAGTTGACCTTGAGGACATAATTCTCCCCGTGAGGTATGTCTGATCTCTCAAATGCATAATTTCTCTGGAAAAGAAGTATAGAGCACCAATATAAGTATTTCAGAGTTTCATTTTGCAACATAGCAGTATAAAATTCAATGACTTTTTTATTAGAACGACAGGAATCAAGAAGTCAATTTTCAGAACTTCAACCATTTAATTCAAAAATGATCTGATGCATTATATATCTACCATTTTACCAACCTTAACAGGTGCCATGCTGAAACTTGAAACATTTTGTTCCAGTAACTCTTTTGTCATTTCAGTCTTCAAGTCTGATGCCAGCTCCTAACAAAGAATTTTGGTCCATCAAAAAGAGGAAGAGAAGCAGAATGAATACAAAAGTATAACATGGCATGACATTACATGAAGTCGAGTTCGTAAAGCTGTTTGAGACTCTTCAACATTTTTCTCTAGCTTTACAATTGTGTCTTTAAGATCCTTGGATGACATTCGGGACTTTTCACCATTTCTCCCTTGCTTTGCAATTATGTCCTTAGAAGCCATGAGGGACATTCGAGACTCTTCAACATCTTTCTTGAGCTCTGTAATTGAGTCATTGTGCATGAAAGAAACAGTAGGGATTGCATACACGCATCTCTGCATGTTTTTAACAACCACACAGCAGCTGTGGTATGCACCTCCAGATTTGACCTTAATAACAATAACCACTATCGGATGTCAACTTTAGGAATACTCATTTGCAATACCTTTTGAACCAAAAATTGACAGAATTTCTAGTTGCATACAAGAAGAGTTATTTGAGGACACATAAGCATTAGACAAAGAAGATTTTCATTGAAGTGAAAGTATTAATAATGTGGAACAATTGACCAAATTTTCACAAAGATTATAGAAATGTATATTGAATATTCACAATTATTATGGTCGTGTAAACAAGAATTATATACATGGTGCATTAGACAAAAACCATGAAAACAGCAGAAAAGCTTCACCAAGGAGCTTGCAAGAATCAGGCAGTTTGTATGGCAATTATTACCCCCTTCTGCAAATAAAGAAAAATATCCACATGGAAAGCAGCAAAATGATCAACCATTGCCCCTTCCAGAAATATAAGAGAACATAGAATGATGGAAACAGCCAGATACAAGAATATGTGGCAATTCATCTGAAGATATATGTTCTCCAAGAGACCTGTAATATACAATACTAATCATGCATCTTTTCTGTAAATCTTTTGCATAAAAGAAAAGAGAAGGAGAAAAACAAAGTTCGCGTACTCAACTTTGCAATCCTGATATAGTGAACTTTGCTGAAATCTAAAATTTTTGATTGAGATACTACAATATGTCATACAAGCTGGGTATTTAGTAGGTTTATAGAATTTGCTGACACTCTACAAATCAAAGTTAGTAAATAAATCATCATTAAGTCCAACTTCAAACTCAGATAGTGCTCTAAGATTAGCTATAAATTGGCAGAGAACACAAACAGATAAGAATGCATGATCAGGACATTGTAAAGCACAGCATACCTTTCCAAAGAGATAAAGATTCCCAGCATTAGCACCATAAATCTCCTCGTGTGCATCAAGTATGTAGAAAGGCAATGATCCATTGGACTCCACTTCAAAATCCAATTTCTCATCGCTACTTGTGCTCTGATTCACCCCAGGCCCAGACCCATTACAATCGGCAATTACATTTTGCCACCCTAGAGTTGCGCTCAAAGATGGATCTCTTGTCTCTTCAATTTTCGCATTGAGAGAAAACACCTTTTTCTCCACCTCCTTCACCTCAGCCTTATTCAGCAAGCATTCTTTATTCTCATATTCTATAGCTTCACTATTCTCCATTATTTCCTTATTTTTTACTATGTCGGATGAATTAGTTCCTCTTTCAGTGACAGGCAAACTATTATCCTCACTCATGATTCTTTTAGCTTGTTCCAAATGACCCTTCCACGACTCACCATTTGCATCACCACTGTTGCTGTTAATCTCATTAACTTCGTTCCTAACATCTAAATTAACACTACTAACAACAGGCTTCTCAATTTTAACAGGTAAAGCCCCCAAAGTAGCTGATGAAAAATTGCTCAATTTATTCACACCCAAATTGGTTCTCCTTCTCCTCTCTCTATCATTCTCATCAGGTGCAAACTCAGCAATCACATCATCAACAATACTATCACATGAAAAATTCTTCTGTTTATCTTTCTTAAATACAGACGAAGTAAACATACTAGAAATCCTTTGCTTACCCATCAAGGCGGCCGCGGACGCCAAAGCAGATGGTTTTTTCACAATTTCCTTCTCCTTCTTCTCCGAATTAGAATTATTTTTCTTTCTTTTCGGCCTCTCAGATTCTCCCTCGGACTCTTCGGAGGATAAGGAGCCACCGGCGATCGACCAGTCTTCTTCCTGGCCTTCATCGCCGTACCCTAAGCCATTGTCATCGACAATAAAACCCTTGACTTCTTCGCGTCGCTTAGCGACAAAAGCTTCGTACTCGTCTTCATCAACAGTGTCGTAAATTGGCTGCTCCATCTTGATCTGGTAGCCGCCGGCATCCAGCTCCCGGCGTCCGCCGCGGCGGAGTGCCTTGAGAAGCTCGAGTTTTTCCTTACGCGCATTTGCGGTGGCGCCCCGGGTCCGCCGCCTGCCCGCCACTGTCGGCTGCTCGTCGGACATGTTTGTAGTGGCGGGCTGCTCGTCGGACATGTTTGTTTTATCCTCTCAGTATGTTTCTCGAGAAAGAGTTTTGTGTCTTACACTCCCCAGATCTGATGTTTTGAGAGAGAGAAAAATGAGGTGGGAATGTTATAAATGGCGGGAACTTTGTATATTCGCGCCAGAATTATTCGTTTTCCCAATTCAGAAACCCTATGGGCCTTGTTTAGGGCCTATATTGCTGGTCCATAAGTCCAATTCAAACTTAATGGGTCGGGTTTGGGTCAACTGAATTTGACTTGAACATTGGGCCATATTTACAATAATCTTAACGGGTTTAGATTTGAAGAAAACAAAAAAAAAAAAAAATCATGGGATTTGGATATAGATTCAAATCTGAAATAAAATTTAACAAAAATAGCTTTAACTTTTGGTTTACATTCTACATATTATGACAAATTATTCATTAAAAACTATTATCTCCAAAAATGATTTTTAATTGTCCTTATAATTTAAGCAACATAATTTGGAGTAATTAAAATAATTGAAAACCTAAACTACTAAATCACATAGACCCCGGAAGTTCTTAAAATTAGGAAGAGAGAATGCAAAGCCGAACTAGTTTTGTTTGCTTGAAGTAATTAGCTGATATTTGAAACCCGAAATACACCTTAAAACATCACAAGTTCGTGTGATTGAATCTAAAACAACATAACTTGAAGTTGGAGCTCTTTGAGAGATTATACAATATGTCATAAGATGTTCATCAGTTGTGAAAGATTGTAAGTGATTGTGGCACCATTCATTTAAATTTACCAATTTGGGGAGACAATCTCCCAACAAAAACTGCCAAGACATTAGACACAAAGACTGCAGCAAGTTGCTACATCATTGGACCACAATTTTGCGATACTAAAATCATTTAAGGTTTCGATATACATTGATTTCAAGATAGAGAAATATTCATCAGAAAAAGCAGCATACGTTCAACTAGTATACCTCTTTCAAGAGTGTGATATATTCAGTGATTTTTTTTATCACTGATTCACAATATAACGTTAGCATCTGAATGTTGAGGCGAGGCGGTAAGAAAAACAAACTCAGGGTCGATTCCTTGCAGCTCCCATTGCACAATAAGTAACCGCAGAAGCCTCCACACTTTCTTGCAAAACCTGGCTGGAAACCAGAGCGTATTCTCCAAATTAGTACTCTTCCCTGATGAATCCATGGCGTGATATAAGATCTCCTTTATTCTTTTTTAATGCTCGTTGGTCTCGAGTTGTTTTCGTTAATTCCGTGAATATATGGTTCCTCGTTTGTTGTTCATGGATTGAATCACTTTATACATTTTTTACGTGTAGAATCCTCCATTGCCGTGCATGCCAAGGTCATGACATAGTTAGTTCACCCTCTTTGAACTTCCGACTGATGCACTTAGCCAAAATTCTGCTCCTTTTCTCGTGTGAATAGCATGACTTTGTAGTGTAATTTCCTCATATTCAATGTGTAATGAAACACAAATTGAAATAAAGAATCAAAATGATGTTCAACCCCCTTAGGTAGCTCTATTAATGGTACCAGCAACTTGTCAATGGTTCTGTTAATTTGGCTGTGTTGAATACTAATTAGCAATCATTTTCCTTGAAGGCAAAGGTTTTAGATTTTTCAGCTTCGAATCCATCGGGGTCACTGATAATTGATTTCTTGTTCAACAGTATAGGGCGTCCAAGTTCTTAAAAATCCTCGAGTCATAGCCTGAACTAGGACAGCAGATCTACATTCAACAAGCTTTAATTAGCCATTAATGGAAGATGACTCCACCAACATCCAACTTGGGGTTGGGGGGTTCCCATGAATTTAACAATAAACTTCGCCTAAATTTATTTTTAGTTTTTGGGTAATACCAAGATTTGATGGGAGTAAAATTTGCATAATTTCAATCCCCTGTAATCCATGAAGGAAATAAGTGGGAAAGTGAAAGACATTATTGAACACAATGTTTCAGTTTCTTTCCCTTTTTTTTTTTCCTACAAATACTTTGTAGATAATGTAGATGTTACACCTGTGGTCTAGATTGGGGTGTAGGTTTGTCTGTGAATGTGCTGAGATGCAAACCCCCATGTACACCACCACTATAAATAAATTTGATAGTAAACGGACCATGATATGTTCCAATATCAAATACTCCTATACTATCATTTAGGAATTTTTGATGGAAAAAGCAATTTACGATCAATAGTAGTGGAAGAATACAAGGTGAAGTTTTACATCACCAGTCAAAAGTTCAGGTGAGGCTTTTCCAACATTTACACCCCAAAATCTTACCCTCTGAAATTCGTTTAGCTTTGATCTCTGTGAATACAACAATTGAATCATCTATTCCAGTTTAATGAATGTATAGTTCTTGCATAGGCGAAAAGTTCTCACCAAATGCATAACAATTAGAGCCACAGCAGGAGAACCAATGTTAAGATTGTCAAAACAAACCAATGAGGATGGAGAGGTCTGCTTATCAGAGAATTGTTCCCAGGCCCTTGTGCTGTCCCTGCAGGTGACAGTTGAGCTGGCGGTGGAGGTGAAAGCACAGGGATGTCGCATGTACCGAATGTTGCATTTGCCTGACATATTTTTGTAAATATAAGTTATGTTATAGTGGCAAGGTCCTGCAGAACTTTTCATGGTAAAAACTACACACATGTATATATTCAGTCAGCATAAAAAAACAAAAGCTTATTCACTTCACTCTTAGGGTATAGGCGTGGTCTGCCTGGATCGTGCAGCATGGAAAAGTAAAGCTTAATGGCATGACCTCAGTAGACATTCTCTTTTGATAGCATATATTTTTCTCTAGTACCTAAGACTCGCATAATTTCCAGTGACCTAAACGTGATATCTGTAAAATACCATTTGGTCTCAATACAAGACTGCTCCGAAGAAGATCCTGATTCTACAACTTGGGAGGAACTGGAAGACATATACGGTGGCATGGACTCTTGTTTTTAGGCCAGTGCCCCCTTTTGAAGCTGAGTGTTCATATCAGCATGACATGTCTATATATTTCAATTTTCACATAAAATAGAATTTTGGAAAATAACATGGACATGGAATCATGTCCAACATTTGTATGAGGGGTATAATACAGAGCGCACACAACTAAAATGTGGACGGCAGTATGCCTAGCATGGGTATTTGGTTGATGATATGCAAACAGTTCAAGGGTTCCACAAATAATGAACACATATACTAGGTAGTGCATGAGTTTGTATTATCCAAGGGAAAAAAAATCAGGAAAATCATGTTTTGGAAATTATAGAACTTTCTGTTCAAAAGCATACTCTGCAATAGGCAATGCTGTCACAGCCACAGGTTAAATGCCCATTTGCTTCATCAACAGCTTCTGGCGCTCCCCCTCCATCACTCCTCTGCAACAAAAGCAACAACAAATTAAGTCAACAGCCGGAAATATTCTCCGGTTCCATAGAATTATCTTAAATTCAAGTTATTCAGTCAGAGGAACTCATTGAGACTCCATTTTCTATGTACTTTATAAAAATCAACTGCAATGAAATTTGGCCAGCGTTTTCCGTCTGCTTCATAACAGGTCTTCATCATACTAATCAGCTCAGCAGAGTTGTCCGTACAAGCTTCTGATACATTAGGATTTGTTGGAAAGTAATTCATAAGAACCAGAGATTTCGAAGACGTATTCATGGGGGAAGATTCTGAACGACTGGGACAGGAACCAGCAATCATCCCATTATTTCCATCTGCAAATTGATCATATCTCAGTATTATCTCCTAATAATATGAATAAGAACTGATATGGTGGAAACACCATGTGGGGAAATGTGGAATTAGAATGTATAAAACATTAAACATTAGCTATCAGAAATTGTGGATCATCTTTATATACAGCACTTGCACACTGTCATCCAATTTAATAAGGAGGTTCCCTTTTACTCTCTGAAATACATTAAGTTATCAAGTCTCAACATTGAACTCACAAATCCATTGCCTTCTCAAAGAATCAGATGATGATCATATTCATGATACTTTTTCAAGATTTGATCTCGTACAGAAACTTCACATTTATGCCCAACTCGAGGGACTAGCATGACTCACACTGATTTTCCACCACGTAATTCCATTCATAGGCGATCCTTTCAGACGCCTCCTTCGATGATTTAGAGGTAAAGACTACCAAGCGTTGATTTTTCTTGACCATATCATCCACTGTTGGCCAATCTTCACCATTTTTGGGCATTCGAGACAGTGGGAACAAGTATTGACTGAGCCCAGATGCATTGAACACTTTTGTCAAGCCTTGTGCAGATGTCACATAATCCTCAATGAAGATGGTAACAATTTCTGTTGGGTTTTCTTTGAGAAAAGCTTGAATTTCTCTCAATACATTAATAGCAGGTTGCTGGGATAAAATATAATAAAACAAACAGATATGAACTGAATCAGTAATGGGAACAAAAAACATTTTCACAATCAGCAAATTAGAATGCAAATTTAGAGCATGGACGTACTTACAAATGCGGTTACATTGAAACAATTTCCACCAAAGGAGTGACATAACCAAATGTCATTGTTGAAGTCATACATGTCAAGCATCAGTCCTCGAACACCATTCTACAAAAGGTACAGATCTCTTAGTTTGCAAACATTTTTTTCCCTGAAAATGGATACTGATTCAACTCAAAAGAAGCGATATATCATAATTTGCATCTTATAATCATGTTTTTGATTGCAGCATTATGGCATCAGTATCAGTTCATAGCTACTGCGCTAGAGTTTTCATTTCAAGTTTCCAACTAAATGCCTAAAGATGAAAAGATTGAGCCTTGCTTGCAGAAAAAACTGATAAATTAAGATACATCAATTCTCAAACCTTTTAAAAAAGGAAAAAAAAAAAAGAGAGAGAGAGAGAGAGAGAGAGAGAGATGGAGATTGGTTAAGACGGATTTCAGGCCAAAGAATCTTATAACATCTAAATATTAGCATCAATTATTCAAGTCAATATAACAATAACTATAATGTTCCTGGTTCAAGAATTCGGTCATTCTTCCTTTTTCAAATCAAGTGAGCTAAGTGCCGCTAATCAGAGCGGGAAGGAATGTTCCCGGACAGCAGACAACTCTCACCCTTGAACAAAAATACACACAGACAAATACACATGCACTGATGCATCCACATCATTACGCACCGTTGCACCTGGATAAAGTTGGCTGGAAAAATATTTGAGATGAGTTGCTTAGTTTTTAATCCAACCAAAACATGATTGGCAAGTGGCAAATCATACCTAATTATTTCATTATTTGTTCAAAGGAAAGCACTAGCATATACATTATTACCTCTAAGAATCTTGACAAACTAGTAGGTTTGCACATCCAAAAGGAAACAGTCCATCAATTATACCTAACAGAAGAAATAGGGATAGGCAACTGGCAACTAACGCGGCAACAAATAAATATTTTAATTATCAATGCCACTTTATGAGGTATATGAAACTGCAACTACCAGAGCACAAGGTATACTCCTTAGTCAATTAAGTCAAAAATGCAGGTTAAAACGCTAATACTCTCATTCAAATTAAACAGCACTGTGATGGGCGGAACGCGCCGTTTTGATGGTAAATGATGACAATAAATATTGTTACACACTTTGAGCTGATCAGCGACAGAATCCTCCTGATTGATTGGGGCGAGAAGAGCAGATCCAGTACCCGATGTTGAACCGGTCCGAGCGAACGAGTTGTGGGTCGTCAGCCATGAATACTTATTAAATGGCAGGCCTTTTACCTGTTCCAAAATACGTAACCCACAATTCAATCAAGAATTCAAAATACACATACCCACCAAAATAATAATATTAATAATAATAATACTGGTAATAGAATGAAATATGCATACCTTGGTTGTAGGAATTATTGGTTGAATGCGAGAGCATCGAGGTCTGGTGTTGCCATTTGCAGGGCATGTGCCACAGTTTAAGCCGGCGTCGCAATTACTGCTTGAACTCGAACACGTTTCACCAATCTGTTGAATTCCCAGAAAACCCGTCGAGAATTATTGAAGAAGATTAAAAAAAAAAAAGATACAATTTTTCGAAATTGTGTATCTGGATTCTCGAAAATACATGGAGATGCAAAATGAATAATACTCGATAATATCGATAAATGTCCATGATCAAGAATGATAAATTGAGAAAATTACCTTGAGGCTAGAAGAATAGCTTAAGAAGGAAGCTGCGATCAAGAACAGCTTTATGGGCAGAAAATTGAGACCCTGTAAACATGAAAGACATTATTAATAGATTAAAAAAGGTAATTACGTGCAAGCTGTCTGAAAACTTAATCGCGGGGGTAAATTATTGCATGCCTGCATTTGGGACTCCTAAAATTTGCAGATAGATATATAGAGAGAGAAAGGGACCCTTAATTCCTGTAAGGGATGTACCGTCTCTTTCTCTGTATCCTTTTTGCTTTGGTTTTTCTCTTTTAATGGTTTTCAGATGAAGGGGTTAGCTTTTACAATAAATCTTGGGCAGTTCTTATGGGTTTGACAGAGGGTGTTTTTTATCGGACAATGGAATGGAAGTACAAGTGGAATTATGTGCATGGGCAGGACATTTTTCCTGGAAAGCGAACGCGTAGCAGAGAATCATTCTCAAGGTCGACATATATTTTTATTTTTTTTTTGTATTTCCTTTTGCCTCCTTTTCTTGTAGCCTATGGTAGTATGAGAATTTCCTTTTGCCGCCGCCTAGTTTGCTCGCTCTGTTTTTCTTTTTCTTTCTTTTTATTTGGCCTTTATTTTTCCACTTGATAGGATGACTCGTTCTTTTTTTCCCTTTTTGTATTTTTCTTTTGGCCTTTACATTTTTGCCTATACCATATTTTACGTTTGGATTATATTGCAGATATATAGTAACATTATCAAATTTTTGATGTAAAAATCAAATGTATAGGAAAGAATTTTTATTGTCGAAGAGGTCTTAATGTTTGTGAATAATTAACTTTGGATTTTGAGCAAACTTTTTATTAGGGGCAAGTTGGGAAAGTTCTCTCTTTTTGTTTTTCTGAAATAATAGTTCGACGATAGGAATTGGGTATTGACCTTTATCAACAAAGTAGCAAGTGTATAAATTTCATGTTGGGTTCTTGATTAAGAGTTAGAGTTCATCATGAATTCACTACCATGCGTCTAGAATGTTTTACTGGTTCTTGTTCCAGAAGTAGCCAGAAAGTCTACTTTCCAATTTTGTCTAAATAATTTCATTTCAACTGGTTCCAGTAATCTGAAGAGAGCCGGCTTATACATTTTCCCCCCTATGCATTCTCATATATTAGTAGCGATACATTTTGACCTTTTGTCACTATATATATATATATATATATATTATATTTGAATTCACATCGAAATTATTTGAACTCAAGTAATTAAATTTGAAATGATTTGAAAAGATAATACAAATTAGGCTCGACATCCAACTAAAACCCTCTAACATTTAAATTAATTAGGTTTTGAGTTCGAAAAGAACTTGTAAGCGAAGTGAATAAATGATGTAAAAGTTATATTATGAGACTAGTATACCGACTATTTACATTGATTGATCTCCGTAGGTCGTACATGTTATAATTCAAATATCATGATTTGGTTGGCTAACACGTCCCATCGGTTCGCTTCATCAACAACTGGAGGTTTGGATCGACCCGAACTCAATATCGGATCGGATCAATATAAAAAATACGCATACCTTTTAATATTTTTTGTATTTTAATAATATTTTAGGGATACTAATATAATTTCAATATTTGGTACATCAATATATATATATATATAAATATATTATTAAGAATTTGTTAAGTGATAATATGAAAAATATAACTTATTATAATATATTTTTTTCATTTTTAATCCCTTTCGGGTCAAAAAGCACATTATAGAAAAATATAATTGAATGATCGAGTGCCACCTACTTCAAATCCTACAACTAATCAATTCGACTTTAAACATAATATATATCATTAATTATCAATATTAATAATTTTAATATTAGTTCTTATTATTATTAAGTTGAGATAATATTATTTTATTAAAATAATAATTATTATCACTTAATACATATATTAATAACAACTTTTATATTATAATTTTTTTTTTTTTTCTATACTGTATCCAGCATACGTGAGAACATAATCATAACTTTTCACCTATACTAAAATTTTGACATAAATGGCTATCCGGCAATGCTAAAAATCAACCTTGAGCCCACCTCGATTTACGTTAGTTCAAATTTAATGTTAATTAACACTGTTAAAATTTTCAAAGGCATGTTTGGACCGCTTGATAAATATGTTTTCATTGGTTTTTGAACTTTTCAGTAATATTTACACTGTGCATTTTTATTTAATCATTTCTCGTATTTCCCATTCTCAACCTTCCTCTTGAAGTTAAATGTATATGAGGAATTTACATTAAATGCAGATTTATTTTGAATTATTTTTTTCTTTTTAGTTTATTATGGACAATTTGTGGTTGCACTGTCCAACACTCCAACCTTTTCTTTTCTCTCCCGCTCTCTTTTCTCTATTTATTTAAAATCAGACAAGGGTGGACCTAGTTTGGTTGCAAAAGCATCCTCAGTTGGTAGGGATGACAATTGACAAATCATATTCAAGGTGAGTCGAAGGAAGCAAAAGTCGTTGCCATCCATCTAACAATATACCTTTTTTTTCCCAAAAGTGGGAGGAGTTGGAACTGCAAAAGAGAAAGAAACTTACAATTCTCCAAGAGGAGATATTATTTAAGACACAAAGAGTTCTAACAAAATAAAGTCGTAGAGGTGAATGAAAGATGAGTAAATAATTAATTAAAAAATAAAGAGTATCATTATAGTATCAATATTGCTACGTGACAATATTGTTACGCGACGTGTATTTGTAAAAAATTATAATTTCAAATAACATGTTAATTTTCATCCATTTGCAATTTTTTGGCACGTGTTTCTTGTTGTGTGGTTTTTATTCATGTTGATTATTAGCTTTTGTTGATTTTGTCCTCAATGCGCACAAAATCATGAATTAAGAGATATAAAATGTCATCCTATAAGTAGAGGACCTAGCAAAAAAAATTGCCAAATGTAACTATTTAAACCCAAGCCAAAAAAAGTTCAAAATGAAAAAAAAAAAAAATAGAAAGAAAGAAAGAAAGAGAAAAAGAGAAAAAGGTGGTGTAATTTTGTATGTGGTATTTGTATTTAGATAATTATCTTAAGCATGATGATATACTATATTTTATCAACAGGGACATAATATTTCATAGGCAAGTTAAATAATGAAAAAAAAAAACTATATAATAAGTGATGTAGTATCACTCCTCCTTTCGAAATTTATAGTTGAAAGTTAATTGTAACGTAAATCATTGTTTTCGTCACAAAAAATTATTGGGGGCATTAGGAATTAACCCTACAAACACCGTTCGATACTTAAATCAGTTCCAAAACAAATCGATGAAAGTTATAGGAATTTAAAAGCAGATAAATGCATAATTAATTTCGTATCTTTCAATAATAAAAATTGTAAGTATTTATATTGGTGATGCGAGGATATTAGTGAGTTTGAACCTTTTGATTTTAATGGTTTTAACTTAAACTTTATAGCCTAACTTTTGTTGTCTTGTAAACTATATAAACTTAGCCTATCAAATTTTATTTTTTATTATGATTATAATCTGAATTAATCGTTTAATCTTAATATATTTTCCGTTGTAATCATGCCCATGAATAAGGATAAAACAATATAAGATATAAGGCATACTATCTCAATGCTCCCAACATATTCCACATTGCATACACACATCATGTATAGCACAATACTATTCTTTAATTTTATACATGTTTAAAAGGTAATTCAATTAACAGTCCTCAAGGTTCAAATACCCATCCATTCTCTTTTTTTACAAATTCACTAATCCATTAAATTTTAATTCGTATGTTATTTCTATCGTCTTAAAATACAATAATGGTTTAATGGTTAAAAAGTTTAGTCAGAAAACCTCTCGACTCGTCTAAATACTTATATTTATTATAGGTTGGACCTCTTTACACTTATCATCAAGAAAGATTGATGATTCAAGATTTCTATCCACTTTACATAAACTCAAAGAGATATTATAGGCGCATTTTCTCTTAAAACTCAACAGATTATATTGTCTTCTGTGATTGTAATATCGCAGATAAATAAATAACATTTACCAATCAAGAAAGAGTCGGAGGATCTAGCAATTCTGTTGAGGCCTTGAGGGGAAACTACGTTCCACTGTACGGTGGGAGGTGCCAATTTGAGCAGCCAAGATGAGAAACCCATAGTACCCGTGGTACCTCTGCTGTCTGTTCACATTGAATCTCACGGTTCGGGCCAGGCTTATCCATTGGGCGGGATAGTGAAGCCCAAGTTTACAAAAAGCGTCCAATGCTCAATGGTTTTGGACCTAAAGCAAATGAATGTTCGCATTCCCTTGAAGAACTCGTGTTCGTACAATCTAAAATGTATTCTTAATTTTTTAATTAAAAAAAAAGAAAATTATTCATTAAAAAAAAAAAAGATTTTAATTGAGAAAAACAAGTACTATGTGGATCTATTAGAATCAAAACATGAGGAGGAAAATTGTGGTTAGTAGACAATCTTGGAAATGAATAGACTTTTTCTTCATTGGGCCAGGAAGAAATAGCCCAACAGAATTAGGCGGCTATAAGGGCCCGTCAAGAGTAAAACATTTTTCGAAAATTCTGTGCGCAACGTTACCTTTTATGGCATCAATCCCTGATCTCTTAAATAAGAATAGACGTCAAGAAATCTGCTACTTAAGTTCTATATTTTCTTAGTGGAAGATATTTCACGAGCTTATAAAATACTATATTTTATTTAAAAAATAAACGGTTAATTTATTTAAATAAAATAGATCTAAAAGCTAAACAAGATTTTTACTACAAATTTGTACAACAAGGGAGTCTGTTATATTTTAAAAAGTAAAAGTTAAAATTTTCTTCCTTGATTTAAATACGGTGATCTTCCAAAACTGAATACATAAACTGAAGGTGATAATCCTATAAAAATTCCATTATCATGAAATTAAAAAGATATCATCAAGTTGAATGAATAAGAAACAAATTCCCATGTCAATAATTGTAATTAATAGCCATGAAGCAATATTCATTCAGGGACTCTGATCTGCAACATGTTATTGTCCCAATTTCATACAGTGGGCAAGTTGCAATGACAGCAATATCCTAGTGTCATATCTGTATAGGTTTTAGTATTAGTTGGACATTAAATATGCCAAGAATACTGAGATAGAGGGATTTTTTTTTTGAGAAAATGAGAGGAAAAAAAGAAGGAGAAAGGAGGTAGCAAGTTTTTTGGGAATAAAAATGGAGATTCATTCAGACAATTTCTGATCTACCAATAAGTATCTGCAGGCGCCAACCATATTGTTTGAGATATTGTTCCCAACGCCAGTTTTAGTGACAGGTTGAAACCTTCAATGAAACTCATCTCCCATTAATTCAGAATTCAATACCATCAATTGTGTAGCCTGTGTTGGATCTTTTGGCATTGATATCTCTACAATATTGCTGTCTTACCAAGAGAGCTACTTTAATTATCTCTCCATGTTGATACTTCACATTTATCATAACATTCCATCATTTTATAATCACATCGAATGATTAAATCGGTTTTATTAACGATTAGTGGTTCAATCGGCGGTCGGATCAGTCTAATAAAAATTAATTATATTTTCTTAATATATTATGTAAAATAATAATATAATAGACTAATTGTTCTGTAATATATTTTAAATGTAAATATAAATGATAAATAAATAATTACCTAAAAATATATCTACAAAATATAAAATTAAAATAATCGTATAAATATAACAAAATATCAAATTTAATTTAAAAAAATAAAAATAAAAATAAAAAATCGATCAAACGAAAATCCAATTTTATACCCTTAATTAGATCGGACCGACATTTGATTCTCAATTTAAACTGTTCGATCAAATTCGATTTTCAAAACAATGTTTATATGTTTATTTTGATATTGTCATCTACTTTGACTAGTAATTAGAGGAGCCGATATAGTCTCTTACAGTTGTGAGAATAAAAAAAAAAAACTACTTTGGTTATTGAGTCATATTCTATTGTAATCTGCAGCCCTTTGGATTTCTTCACCTCCTTTTAGGTATTAGGTGAGAGAGCGAGAAAGCGGATGCATAGGCATCGCTGCTTCCATGCTTTGCCAAAAATAGGAAGTTTATTGCTGCTGATATAATAGGTTTAGGTTTGCAAAGTGGACATGTAGAGGTTGTTTGGCTAATCTTATAATCTTAAATCTTCTATATGTTTGACAAAAAGTTAGAAAATAAATTATAAGTTCTAAAAATAAGATATTTAGAGTTCATTATAAAGAATTAAAAAAAAAAAAAAACCCCAACTTATAACTTTAGCTAACTCTTTTAGTTTCAACATAATGGAGCAGTAAATATTTTGACTTATTCCTATATTGTTGCCCACATACGTTTTCCATATTACTTTTTGGGATTGTTATTCATATCCTGGATCTAGTGGCTATTGCAACTTGCAAGTTGCAACATAGATAGATACAGCAGCAGAAGCCCAGAAAATCAGATAAGCAAGCAGTTGGCAATTATCAGGTCTGTTGGCCTAACACATCCAAGCACCACTGGAATCTCTCATTTTCCAAGAAAAATTATAATAATAATAAGAAGAAGAAAAAAGATTCAATGAAATTGAATGTTATATTACAATCTTTTACTAAACTAAAGCGTCACTGCACAATCTGCGGCTCAGAATTTGAGTCCCAATTGGAAGACTTTATGAAGTCAGATAGCTAACAGCATCCATTGTATGTATCCCTATCTAATCTCTCTATTCTTTTATGTACAAGAAAAAAGCCTATCTTCACTGCCTTAATAAAGTAAAAGTGAATTAAAGTAAAAATCTAGCCAAAAAAAAATCAGTGCCTGACAGAAGAAAATCTTCAAAAAATATGATGCTGACTCTTCTGTTCCTTGTGATCAAAATTGACTAAATATTCTTTTCCGTCACCTGATGGTGACCCAATCATCGGAAACAGACCAATTAGGACCTTGTTCACTGACCAGCCCCAGCAGCCGCTCCGCCGGGGGAATGGACCACGGCCCCTGTCTAGAATTCGGCTTTTCAGAGAACCATAAGCCAGGTTCTGGAAAATATCCAGGCGAGGGCAAAGATGTAATTGAACATGTAGCCGACGACACCCAATCTGGGAAATCGAATGGGCATCTAGGAGAAGTTGAGGCTGTGTTTTCTTTTCTGTCTTTCAACGCGGCAACGCTACCATCATCAAAGCGTCATCATAAACAAAGGGATGATTTAGAAGCATCTCAGCCGTCCATCTTTGGCTTGGATCCTTGACAAAGCATTTTCCAAGAAAATCTTTTCCTTCTTCTGATAGAGTTCCGGGAATCTCAGGCACCTCCTGACCAACTCCTATTCTCATGAGCAGCCCCGCCACGTCGGAACAACTCCACACCGGAGATCCGGCGACCATCTCCGACACTACGCACCCGAGTGCCCAAATATCAGCCGCAGTCCCCTGCTCGCCGCCGGCGACCATCTCTGGAGACATGTACATAGGCGTTCCCCTCAACTCGCACCCGGGGACAGCGTCTTTTCTCCCAGCTCGCTTCGCCAACCCAAAATCTGCAATCCTTAGGCCGCCATTGGAGCACAAGAGAATGTTTTGAAGCTTAATATCGCAGTGAACGTACCCAAACTTGTGAATATAGTGAAGCCCTTTGAGTAAAGCCTTAGTGTATTTCCGGACTTCAGATTCCGGCAACCTCTTATCGTCGGAATTCTTGAGCTTATCAGCCAAAGAACCGCCAGAAGCATACTCCAACAACACGTTATACAACTTCTCGCCATTCTCGTACGAAAAGCTCTCTCCAAAGCACCGAATGATTTCCGGACAGTCTTTAAGTTCCTCCAAAATAAATTTCTCGTTCACAAGGGAGGAAGAGTGCGAAAACCCACAAGACTTCACCGCCATCAATGGAGGAAGAGAAGGACTCTGGCTTCTGGGAACAGCTAAATTCACCGTGGCAAAACTCCCATGACCCAACTTCTCACCGCGAACCCAATCCATATCTAGAAAATCAAAAGGGCTTTTCTACTTCTATTTGAAATTTTTTGGACTCGAGTTTCTGCTCTTTTCTTCTGGAGAAGAAAGAAAGAAAGCAGAGAGAAACAGAGAAGAGAGGTCTACAACTAACCGTGTGAAAATGGGGATTCTATATATAGGAGGATTTCTTGAAGTGGAACTGTATGCATTCATTGTATGTATAGGTGACGCAAACGTGTGTGTAAGATTTGGTTGCTAAAAATAAAAAGCACGTGGTTGGAAGGATATTTCGCGGGAATCTGATATAGAGTACGCCAGTTATGGAAACGTGGTGGATATTGTAGTAAAATCTTTTAATTAAGATCTTTTTTCCATTTAACAAACACACGCCGCTTCGATTGTGATTTGTTAGGCGTGACTTTTGAGAGTCCAAATCATCTAGTCATTATACTTTTCAACTTTAAGCAAGGGTTATCCTCCTTAATTATGCCACAATTACACTAATTTTTAATATACATTTCATTATTTTAATCGAGAATTTCGTTAAATTCATACTTTTGTCAGGGGTGTTCATACAATTCAATGGTTACATCTCGCTTCCTAGCATATCATGTCCTTTTTCTGACTCCCACTTTGTGTTAGATGATTTCTTGATGTTCTTGGAAGATTAGACTAGGGAAAAGATGTAAACTGGGAAGTCAGTCTGATTGGCTTCTTGTTATTGGATTGACTTGGGGTATTTGGATTTGACTGGGGAGGAGGAGTAGTAGTAGTAGTAGTAGTAGTGGAGAAGGGCTTTGCTTGGTGTGGATTGGCTTGAGATCATTCTATCTTTAGGATGATGATGTGAACCTCGACCACATGCTTCTTGAAGGATAAGAGTCTTTTAACAACATGATTGATGAGCTAATTACGAACGTCATTAAAAGTGTGAATCATGTCAAAAGAAGACTCAAATAGGGTTTGAAAAGGCGTTGCTGCTCGTAAAGTTTGATTAGATTTGTCAACTATTCAAGAAATTGACCATTCTCTCAGTCGTTCATTGGGTACCCAACTTGGTGCATTTGAGACTTGAAAGGGTGGTTTGGGATGTCTGCAACTTGCCACTTGAATTGATGCAGCATATGTCAACCCTGCTATTTATTTATATTCCTATATATGAAAAAGAAATTCAAAGCAAGAACCCTATTAGATGTTAGATTAAGGGCTACTATGAGAAAGACTTTTTACAAGTTGACTTTTAAGAACTGCTTAAATAAATAGGGATAAAAATTCCCAAGCACTTACCACTTTTTCTTTCCTCCTCATTTTTTTTTTTTTTTTGGGGGGGGGGGGGGGGGGGGGTTGTTTGTTGATGTTCAAATTTAAGAATCACACCAGCTAAAGAAAATCCGCAAGAAAAAAAAAAAAGAATCATAATGGGTTCAATTAATTTGGTCAAAATTACTTTTTATTGTTTGGCAATTCCAATTCCAAATCAACCATGTTAATAAAATTTATCCAAAAAAAAAAAAACACTGTGAACTTAAAAAAATGTTTTTCTACCTGTCAAATGCTATCTTGGGCTCTCCAATAGATGACATAATAATAGATCTATGGACTTCAATGTTATTAGTTATCTAATTTCGTGTAACACGTAATTCCTTAAAAGAGTGATCCATTTGCATCCTACCTATCTCTAACTTTCAATTATTCAAAATGGTGATGAACATGACTTCCATTCAATTGAAGTCAAATACTTATACACGCAACTTGCACTTTGATGCCTCCTCACATCCGTATTTAAGAAATATGGTCCAAATGACGAGGATATCTTGTATGTCCCATATCTTCAAAAATTATCACAGACACTCTAATTTTATTATTTTTTATTAAATGATTAATAATACATTTTGAAGCGACAATATCAGTTCCCTTTATACACAATTTGATAAGTTGTACGTGAGTAGTGTAATTAATTGCAAAGTCCTAAAACTACAAAAAAGGAACAACAAAAGGTATTGTGGTCTTAAAATGTGATGTTTGAATAACTTTATAGCTTAACAACCAACATTAAAAAATTAGGAATTAAAATTGCGTATCTAACTCATTCGGTGTGCAATTGATCATTAACGAATTTATATCTCAAACCTTCAATTTTGTGCTATCAAGCATAGGATAGAGTCTTGGTAATCAATATTTTTGGTTAGTCAGTCCTAATCAAAGAACTGAGGATACATATAAAAAATGTAAGGAGACAAAATCCAGCATCCATGCCAGAAGTGAAGCACCAAGAAGAAAGAACAAGATGGAATTATGTGAATGGTAAAAAAAGTCTCGTAGTTTTCTTCAAGAAAAAGAAAACAAATAAACCCATTCTGCCAATCTGTAAACAGACTCAATATATTAGAAAACCAAAATAAATAAATAAATAAATCTTCTTTTAAAATTTGTTTTCTTACATCCAAAACTCATAAAATACACTACTTATTATCTTTGGAGAATGGAGACGCAAAATCTAAGGCATGCTTGATGTTCGAATAGCCAAGGACCCACCACATGGGAACTGGGAAACCCAGCCTTGGGGACTCGTTGTTTTTGTAAAATTCAGGACCTGATTAAATAATCCGATTTTGATTACGATATCCAACCACATGAAACTTGGAACAACTTGTTGTCCCATCTCTTCCACGGTCGGTGATTGATGAAAACAGTGAAGCTGTGGGCCGAAAACAGGATGCATAAATTTGAGTTGATGCATGGATAAGGAATTCACCATGCTTAAATGTTCATCAATTTGTATCCCATCCCATAATCTTGGGATAATATAGTCATTATATTAGTATACTTATAGATTGGACAAACTTTTTGTTTCGGTCCTGTAGACATACTTATCTTAATGTAATGAATCCCACACACACAAAGGCCCAACTTTGTTAACACATAGTGGGATATGTACATGCATCTTGTTCCTAGATTACCCGTAGATGCTTGATGCATGACACCTAGAACACTAATAAATATGGCATATATTCTCAATCAAAGGAAAGTGTTTTTGTCCTGATCAGAAAAAAAAATATATAATATTTTTTCACGATAATGTTATAGAAGACGACCGATAAATTAATTTTTCAAATAATTTTCATAACTATAATTAATTTTTCAAATAACCCTAAATTCTACCTAACTTTATTCTCGAGTCTTGTTTATTTATTGATTTTATGTCTAGGTTATAAGCACTTGCATTTCATGCGCAAAATTTTATAATGGATATATAGATCTAAGCCTTTTAACATTTTTCCGTGAGCAAGAAATGTTCGTCCAAGAAATAGTGGTTGGTGGGATAGCAAAATTTTTGGTAGGGTCAGTAGAAAGACAGCGAAATCACGTAGTTTTGTGTGTGGGGAGTATCAGCTAGCATTCACATGTAGGCACGTTCTTAATATAAAAAGCATAGGATTTAGTATATTTTATGGTGGCCGAGGCCCGCGTTTGAAGGTGTTGGGACCAACACGAGGGGTGGGTCTATCACTCTATGCCGCCCCACATTTTTCACGATGTCGGGGAATTCTAGTTATAACAAGTTTAAGAATTTCAAGTTGTAATAATAACTACGGGGCAACAAAAAGAGTAAAGATGCATATGTGGTTGGATTCAATTACACTCTTATCATGTCTAATCAAGTGAGCCCTTTTCGATCTTTTATATTAATTGACTATTTAATTTCGTATTCTATTTCTATAGATATACTTTAAATATATTTTTAAGAATATATTTTATATATTGAGCATGTATTTGTAATATAAAATATAATATAAAATATTAAATTAGAACAAATAATTCGAATTAGATTCAAACATTGTATTTGAATAGTAGTTGTATTGATTGTTGAATAATGTGTTCATATTCTAATAATTTATTTAAAAGTTAATTGCGTAGATGAAAATTTTGGTGTGACAAGTTATAAGTCATGATATCAAAATTCATGTGCCCTATTTAACACTTCTATTAATAAATAAATTTTACCTACAGAAAATGTTGTGAAGGTTGTTTGACAAGTGTTTGGTGCAGTAATTCTTTTGAACTAAATATTAATTATCGAATAAGTAATCTTTTTAATTGTGTATTTAGTCCAAAAATTAATTATCATGTTTCTTACTTGTGTAGACTGTAATTAGTGAAAAAGTTTGGTATAGTATGTATATTTGAAATTAAGAAATACTGAAATCAATGTTTTTTTGGAAATTTGTTTCCTAAAGTGTTTGACACAAATCACACAATTCCAAATTTTTTAAATTAATAGTTGCACCAAAACATCAAAGCATACTTCTCCATTCACATTACTTTTTTACGGTCAATTTCAATAATATATTATGAGAATCTTAGACAAACAAGACATTACACATTCTTTTCTTCATTTCACAATACTTAAAGGGAGTTCTCCAGAATATGTTGGTGGTCATATATTTACCATTTTAAAAGTCCATTTTTTTTAATAATTTATAACCATTAATGAAGTGATATTGTTATCAACCATTCGTTAGATACTATTCATTTATTTAGTAGATTTCGAGTGTTTTACTATAGATTGAATGTATATATTGATGATTATAGAATCATAACCACTAACTTTTTTGATTAAATAATAAAAGATAAACTATATATGTTGTATAGGGCAACGGGGGTGGATTAAGATAAACTATGTATATTGTATAGGGCAATGGAGGGGGTTTAATCTCGTACCCGTTTTGAACTCATATTATTTAAATCGGATTTTAACAGTATAAATAAGTTTAAGTCGAGTTTTGAATTTTTTATTTTTAAATTTAATCTGACCCCATCCCCCCTCTCTTATTTATTTTTAAATTTTTTTATTATATATTCATATCTTGTTTTTTAGAAAAATAGATTATTTAAAATATTAATAGTATTATTTTTAAAAAATATAATTTAAAAAAAAATTAAATTATAAAATGAGTGCAAAGGATTTACACCGAATTTTAATTTGAGTTGTTCCTGAATTTTAAAAAACTCAGCCAATTGAATTTCATGTCCAAATAAAATTGCTGGTCCACCTATTATCATTCGTAATATTTTATTAAATTTATTTAAAAATTACATATAAATTTTCTTAAAAGATGAGAAAGAAAAACAGAAAAAGATGAAAAGAAAAAGTAAAGTTAGTTATGAGCAGTTAATTGAGTCCCCAATTACCAAAGCTTTACTCACGTGCTGCAAGCCTGCAAACGCAGGCCGCAGCTGCTGTTATGAAAAAGGCTGATCAACCGGTTGCTATTCCTGTTTCCCATAATGTTACGGCCTACTTGCACACTGTCAGGGTCTCTTTTAATTTTTATAACATAATTTTAGAGTTTGTAGAATATTTAATTTTTATTTTATCAATAATTTTTTTATAAAAATTTGGACAAAATAAGATGATATAGTTTATAAACTATTAGTAATAATAATTTTGTAATTTATACACTCAAACTGAAAAAGTTTGTTAAAATCTTCTTACTTTTTTTTTTTAAATTTTTAAAGAATTTATAATATCTTTAAAATTTTTATGAATCCTTAAAAATTTTATAAAATGATTCGAGGAGCTTATAAATTGCGTCCGCCACCCTTTTGAATTTAGGTTATTTTCTATGTATATATGCACAATCATCTTTGGGAAATGCAACAGGTCATATGTGGGACCAATTAGAGGAGCAACATGGGAGTATTTTATGCCTTTATTTAGGAGGTTGAATCTAGACAAAGAATTGGGTTTTCCGTCTTTGCCAGGCTCCAGACAGCTGAAGAGACCGAAATTCTAAAATCATGTTAGAACAAAGACAATTTTTGGTCCAGTTAGGTGTACTCAATTAGAAACTGTGATCTTCCTTTGACCTCAACAAACATATGATTCAACCTTACTCATGTACTTAGCTAAACTTTGATAAAATGTCTGGTCCTGATTAGATTTTAAACCTACACACCCAATCTTGTTATTATCATCACTAAATTTTGCTATCAAAATTTATTTAGATAAATAAATGGACTCTTGAATCATGTGAACACTTTGGACCTATTAACAAATTATCTGTTTCAATTTAGTATTATATTTTGTATTACATATAACATATTATACATAATATATGCACGTAAAACTGTATTTTTTGAAGGAAAAAAATGAAAACAAGTGAAAGTATTTATTTTTGGTCACTGAAATGGAGAGCCATGGAAAGTGGTACCACGAAGCAAATTAGTAACCTACTCTTTTTATAATTTATTATCCAGTGTCTGCTCAAGAAAATTTAAAAAACAACCAATATTTTTTTTTAACCTCATTTTCTCCAAACAAAACCGCCTTGACAGACAGAAAATATGCAAAAGGATCTTGACCTTGGAAAATGATATTGATATCTTCTGGGACTGCCAAAATTAGCCCATGCAGAAAAGCTTAGGTAGAGCTGGGTACGGGGGGCTAAAATGGAAATTCAGGTATCTGGTGCATGCATTAAGCGCACACAGCAGAAGAATTCAGGCAGGAGCCGGATACGACGTACCAGGGCGAGAACAGCACAGCCGGCGGTCAAAATCAAAAGCCCCATTTTTAAATAGTTTGTTGGACTTGATGTGAATCGCAATCACAACATGTGAGCTTAACGGTTCGTGTTGCGCTAAAGCCGTCTGCCAATGGGCCCCGTCAAATGCGGTCAGGAGTGGCATACGGGTCTGTTTCGCGGAATCTGGGTTTGTGATCATGGGGCCCATTCACTTGGCATGGATCTCGAGCAACTATAATTCTCGTGAAATTTTAAACTATATAGGTAACAATATAAAGAAAATATTTGTGAAAAAAACTTGACATAGTTATAAATTTAACAATATTCTGAGGTTATAATTAGAGTTAGCTACTAATACAAATTGCGATTATACTTATCATCTCGTATCATCTCATATATTTGTCCGCACTCCAATACTCATCCACTAAATATTTGACCAGACACAGTTTATATTAAGGATGACAATAACCCGACTCCATAACAAATTTGTTCCGTTCGGAGCGGATTTAAATTCGATTAAACGGGTAATGAATTTTAATTTTTTAAATTCGATTAAGTTTGAAATGGGTAACGGATCGTATTGGACCAGTTGCGAATTTATTGCGTATTTTATTTAATGCGTGTTGTTAGAGTTTTTAATCACAGCCATATCTTCTCTTTTCCTCTCTTGATTTTTTTCACTTTAGTGCATGTCAAATAGATGTTGGTAATTTATATTTATCTTCTTATATTTATTATATATATTATTATATATATATATTTTAAATATATTATAAGGTGAATTTCAAGAGTGTAGTATTTGAGATTAGAAAATAATTTAAAAAATTTGAAAATGGATTGGCGGGTTTATATGAGTTGGACCCATTGGGTTTTATGTTCGAGATGGGTATTCAATTCAAACGGGACACGGTGGGTCTCGAAATTGGCTAAATTCGTTCCAAACCCAGTTCATTGTCATCCCTAATTTATACATCACTCCAATACTTCTTCAATACATATAAAACAATTTAGTATCGCTCCAATACAAATTTTACCAGATATTCCGTGCTATTAGTACTCCATGTTGGCACTGATACCTTTTTGTCACGCTTCGGGCTCGTGGGATGGAGGTCCACAAGTGATATTCTATCATCAATTATATTTCACTTGTCTTCATTTTGCAAAAATAAATTAACTTAAATTATTGAAATAGTATATTATATTCACTTATAAATTATTTCAAATTTTCTCCTACAATTAGTATGGAATATCACACTATCTGACTATCCCAATATAAATTTAGTAGTCAAGAACTCTTAAATGAATATTAGTACACCCAAATTAGAAACAAAATTAAGTTACTATATACAAACTAGTTTAAAATGTTTGGACAAATGTTCACGAGTGAAGATAACCAAATCTTCACAAACAATTCAATCCACTTACCTTCAACAAAGAATACTAGAAGAGAAAGAAAGTAAGCTCAATTAGATGAAGAAGCGGAACAAATTTTCATGCTTATCCGTAGCAAAATAGTCGTCGAAGTAAAAAAGATGGCCCAAGGAGACGCGAAGAGGCCATATTTATTCGGGCTACTTCTTGACCCACTATTTTATCACTCACTCAATGAGATTTTTTTGCACGAATTTTGTTTCTAACAATCCATTTTCGAGTGTACTAGCCTATTTACGGCACTTGGATGGTGCGTGGGTCACTTTCAAAATTCAATAATGGTACCAATTTACTGGAAAAATCATGAATCATGATTGGAACAAACAAAATATTTACATAGACAAAAAGATAAAGTAAACATCATCAAAGGCCAATGTACTTGCACCACAAAAGGCCATCACACTAAAATATCATAGTTGACAACGGAGCTAGGGGCCGGAGATTGGGGGCGGCCGCCTCCAATTCACTGCCTCTCAATTTTATAAAATTTTAAATTTAAATATAATTATATATAAATTTGTTAAAATTACAAATTTGGTATTCTTAAAAAATTAAAAATATTAATCTCACCATCCCAATTTAAATATTTTTGGCGACGTCCCTGGATTGACATTTTAGGCTAATGAAAAAGGTATTGCTTGCACCCATTAAGGAAGATCAAAGGAAGGAAGCATAAAAGCCATGATAAAAATAATCTATAGAAGGCAATAAACCATCTTTTCACTCATGCTTTTCACGCTTGAAAGAAATTAAGTTGTATTTTCAATACTGAAAGGTGTGTTAAAGCTTGACTTGGATTTCACTCGTTAATTAAAATATTTTTATGTAAATTAATGAAACTTTTCGAGTACTGGTTGATGACATTTCACTTTCTTGGTTATTTCTTTATTTTCGTGTGACCTTATTCCTTCTATTTTTGATTATCGCACTCTCAAGAAATTCATAAAAGTTGGAAGAGAGTGGCTTAACAAGGCGGATTAGGGTTTGAGGATGGGCCTGGATCAACAGGAAAGTTACCATTTCTCTCCCTTTATCAAGTAAGTATTTTATCAATTTAATAATGGTCAATTGGGCCTCTCTATGAGCTAGGACAGAGAGAATATCACTAGCGGCAGTGGAGGTAAACAGGCCAAAATAAAGGTTGAGCCCAACTGGAACGGATCTGGACTAGCCCAGACGTTGGACAGTGGCCCATCACAATCCATGAACTAATTTCTGCTTTTTCGAAAGTATCATTCTCCTGGCTAATTGGAGGTAAGACAATGGTTCCTCTTCATTGTCACTTAAAAGCTTGTTTTTTTTTGGCCTTTTTTCTTTGAAGTACAATTTCCTCCAGGGAACTTCAATTCACATAGACATTATATAAGTTAAACTAGCATAAGTAATCCTTTTTTAGTTCGATCTTAGTATTTATATCTTTTTTCATCTTTAACACATAATTATAATAAGATAAAAACGCTTACACATGAGAAGTCGATAAGCACTTTAGTAAGATTATTTAAAATATTTTGTAATAAGATAAAAATGCCTACATCTTAATAGATATTATTGGGGCTTATATGACGTTATATCATATTTAAAAAACAAACTCTTAAAGTATTTGGATAAAATAAAATCATGAAGTTTATAAAATAATATTAATCACAATATGTAATTTATATGGTCAAATAATGAATTTATTAAGGTGTTAAAAATCAAATTGAAAACTCCTTAACTTTTTTAAGAATATTATAGAATATTAAATTTCATCTTAAAATAAGCTCTTTTAAGTATTTGAGAAAATAAAATCATAGAACTTGTGAAATATTACTGATTGCAATTTTATAATTTATATGATCAAATTCTTAAACTTAAGTCGAGAACTTCTTCCTTTTTTTTAACATGCTTAAAAAATCTTAACATCTTAATTCCGAAGCTTACAAATTCATAATTGCAATTTTTTAATTAATTATATTTTATAAACTCTTAAATATCTTACAAAACATTTTAATAAGTTAGTAACTTCAATAACACACACTCTTAGATTCTTTTGCCACGGTTATATTTACACCACTTACATGTGCCTATGTCCAATTAATTTTATACATGCAGTGGTTGGTGGTTGCCATAATATTGAACAGCTGCCGAGTTTATATATATATAAAATATATATATATATATATATATAGTTCGGACAATATTAAATTACAACAATGTGGTACTTATCGAACGGCTAAGCCCCTCCGTTGGAGCATTTAAAGAATTAATTACATACGTACATGCATCAACTAATTCCTAATGTGCCCTCATTATTTCAAACTTCAAAGACTCAAAAGTTTGTATAGTATATTTAACTTTTGTTTCTATCTCATGCACGTGAACTTTTTTATATTGCTACATTCTCACCTCGAATTGATTTTTTATTGTGAAAATATATTTTGGGGCCTTGTGTAAATCGCAAAACAACATTTCGTTTTTCAATTCATTTTCATATTTTTAGTACAAAATTATTTTATTAAATTTTCGTATAAAAATAAAAATAAATTTAAATTAATTATATTTTTATATAAATTATAAAGCTTTGAAATTAAAAATGTTTTTATTTTATATATAATTTTTTCTTCATAAAAAATATTAATATATTTAAAAACTTGACAAATGTATGAAAAAACATAAATATTAATTTAAAATAAAAAATAAATTATATTTATAGTAATAAATAAATAAAATAAATGTATTTTTAGAATTTCAAATAATAAAAAATAAATACATTCCTTATAAAAATAAGGACAAACGGATCGAAAATTTGGCCCCAATGAATCAACTGAGAAAAGGAAAAAAAAAATTACATCAGAAAATGAAATTCGAACAATAAAAATGTTACTTTTCATTGTAAAGAAAACAACATAACCACATAGGTGTTTAGTAAAGATTCAAGTTTAAAATATTTTTGTTTTGTCACATTAATTTCATTATAGATTATCTAATCCAATAAGCATTATAAAAATCAAAACCAAATTAATTAGCATAATCAAACTCATAATAACACTACTAATTCTACATTAACAAACAATATCACAATAATGATATCCTCACACGGCCCCAACCACAACCACCCCCAACAGATCTGCGACATTTTCCCTCAAAACTCATCATAATCAGCAGCAACACACATTTACCCAACAAATAAAAAGAAAGGAAAAAAAAAAGCAGCAAAACACACACACACACACACACAGACATTACAATCATCGGCGGCAACGGGTGATGGCGGAGCAGCCTCGAGTGTAGGGATGAACGGGGCCCCTAGCTCTGTAGCAGTTGTGGGTATAGTACGACCTACCGGAGCGCGGGGGGCAGGGGATTCTGTTCGCCGACAGCGCGCCGTACGAAATGTAGTAGTGGATCACTCTCTTCCAGAACAGCGAGCGGCGATTAGGCCCGCCTTCAGTAGTTTCTTCCTCCATGTCTTCTCCAATAAGCTCTTCATTGTAGAATGACATCCCCGTTTCCCACTGATCCAGCGTGTCGGTAGTAATCTGGAAGGTGGATTCATCAGATTGAGCTGAGGCGACGAGGACAGTGAGGAGGAGAGTAAGGGAAAAGAGCAAGCGTTTAGGGGAGTCCATGGGGGGAAAGTGAAGAAAGGAATTATGCAGAAGAGAGGGAGAAATGAAAGTT
This sequence comes from Paulownia fortunei, assembly GCA_019321725.1. Classification (NCBI taxonomy): domain Eukaryota; kingdom Viridiplantae; phylum Streptophyta; class Magnoliopsida; order Lamiales; family Paulowniaceae; genus Paulownia; species Paulownia fortunei. The sequence goes on from CM033110.1 coordinate 20,840,999, forward strand.
GCCGGTTTGGGTGGGTGTGGGTGTGGCGTTATCAGTAATATGTGGGAGAGTGATGTCTGTATGCTGGGGACAGCAAAGTCACATGCGTAGTTGAAAAAGAAAGATTTTTTCCACTAATTTGTTCTGATACAAAATTTTAGATAATGATTAATTTTCTTTTTTGCATTAATAGCTGGATAATTTATAAAGAACGATTTTTTTTACAAAATAGTTAAAAATATATAAATTTTATATACTTTTATACTAGTGGCTTATATCATTATTTTAATTAAAGAACATCTTTAAAAATTAAAAAAAATTCTATGTTATAAAGTAAAGTTTTATTTTGACTTCCCAAAAAGGAAATTGGGGTAACAAATTTAGGACAAACAGTATAATATTTTGTACATGCATTTCTATATTATCATTCTAAAAAATAGAGGTTGAAAGTTGGTTTTGTTACATATTATTTTAAATGAAAGATTCTCATTGCAATATAATAATAATAATAATAGATTACATAATAAAAGATGAATTATTATTATGAAGCACCTCAAAAAGAAAACTAAAACCAATACATTTAAAACAAATCAAGTATTATTTAATTTTAGCATTCTAACTTAAGTAACTAAATCCTCTATCATGGCAGAAAGCCCTCTAGAAATTTGAAATTGAATTGTTTTTTTTTTTTTTTTTTTTTGTGAACTTATTGCTATATTTGTTTTTAATCATTAGAAGGATGATATCGCATGAATATGCAACTTTTAACGAGCAGAAGGTGCAAGATGCAATGCAAAGTATTAACATTTTGCAATAATTGGATTTTTGAACTTGTCACACTTACATACGGCAGGAACCATTATTATTACAACCAACTCTTTTTTAACTAAAAAGTTATTGATTTTTATATTGTTGATCTTTATAGAATTATACAAAATGGTGATGGTAATGTGTAAACTTACTTCAAAGTGATTTGAGATTTTTAATTTATAATTTTAGTCGGCTATAATTTTAACCCAAAAATGTAAAAAATAATTATTTTAACCCAATCAAACATTTTTCAAGAACTCAGTTGGATTTGACTAATCAATTGTAAGCTTTAGGTGGAATGCAGAAGATAAGAAATGAACAAAATAAAAGAGGGGGAAATGTTGCAGTGTGATTGGATCACAGCTGTGTGAATCATTCAATGTTCGCTTTATTCCTATTTTTGTGGCCATTAATAAGGACTGCCTGTCTCGATTGGGGTGCACTCATTCATCACCGCTTGGAGACACTGCGTTCTGTAGCCGTGTTTTTGAATTTTGATACAAATGGTAGCTGGAAAGCATTTGGAAATTAAATGAAAATTGCTTTAAAATACAAATTCAATCACAAGTTTTTTTTTTTTTTTTATTTGGAGATAAATTTGCCAATAACTTTAAAAGGTGATGGGAATTCGCTGAATTATGAGGTACAAGTACAACTAAATGTACCCAAAAAAAAAAAAAAAAAAAAAAGTACAACTAAGAACCTGTCTGGTCCGGATGTTTACATGGTTTCTTTTGTGTCGAAGGATATTAATAGAGTGAGATCTCAAAGGGACTGAATTTTGAAGAAAAAACCCCATTAACTCAACAAATAAAAGCCAAAAGAATTATCTCCTTCCTAAGAAATATTTTTCTTGGATTTTGTCTCGTCTGAATTCCCGTTTCTATTTTACATCAATGCTATGATGCTTGGATTTTAGATTTTACTAAGTAAACAGTAAAAATAAAAAAAAAATACAAAATTACATCATTTGAAATAAAAAATATATATTTTCTTTATTAATTTCCTTGTTACAATTTAAGATCTTTATTTTCGTATTATTTATTATCTAAAAAATGATAGTCCTTGCTTGATTAATGGGCCATTTCGAGTACTACACCGGCCCTATAGATATGTGTGCATCTGCAGAGGAGCCCAAGTAAACTTTAAACCATCTTCAATTTAAAGCCTCTTCTCAATTCTAACAAAGCTGAATAAAAGTTCTAAATAAATATTCAGATGATCTTTCTTTTTCTTCCATTACTGGAATATAAATCCCTGTACTATTGGTTCAAGTCCTTTCACTTTCCTTTTAAATTTTCAATCACATGGCCAGTAACTTTTATCAATCATAAGTACATTTTTCATTGACCTGATCTCTGTAACTTTTCGTTCTACAAATATGGCAAAAAGGGTACAAAGATAGGTGAAAATTTGTAGAAGATCAATTTGTGTTACCTTTGTTCAAAACAAGAAAAGAGTAAAGGCAGAAAAGGGTTTTTTGTACGTAGAATCAACTCAATCCAAAAGTTCAAATTTATCCCTCAAAATACACTGGAAAAAGCCTGGTTTTGAACAGTATTGAATTCATCATGATACAGTTTGCATTTACAGTTGCCAGTTCTCAGAATGGAGTTGGCTTCATCACTCTTGTGTCAATTGGCTTTTTCACCTTTTCAGGGCTTGTGATGAAGTGTTAATAAATTCTTGGCAGAAGTAATTTGCATTATTTACTCTCCATTGAATTCACTTCAACTTTTCTGTTTCCACTTTCTTTGACTTTGCTGTTTGGAGAGTAAATAAATGATTCAAAAAGTGTAATCAAGAAATGTGCAAAAACTACAGTATGACAATTATGAAAAGGGGGAAGCCTACCCCAGTTTCTTGGTTGGTTTATTTCAGGTAAAAAATTCAACTTGGGTGCATAATTACTATAACTATGCTCTGAAGTCCTGCGGACAAATGGGATTCGGACCATTGCTTGAGACTGCTGGATCTTTATCAATGTTGAATAGGGATCAATTTTTTTTTTTTTTATATTTTATGGAAGCAATAGTTATATTGATTTATGAAAGAATATCTAATATGATTAATCTCATTACATAATATGTATATAATCTTTCCCTTTGATGCGGTATAGTTATTCCATGTTTGGATAGTTTTGCCCCTTATGTAAAACAAACTTATGAAACAGGAACATTCTAAATATTTTGCGCTATTCCTTAAAAAGGAACGTGAATAATACTTTCTTAAATTCTTGATTAGCTTGCTTTGACCCATATTGATTATAAGGGTTTGGAATGATTTCAATGACCCTAATCCATTTGTGATTACAGGTTATAAACCCGATCAAAAGTCATTTCAGATCTAGACACATTCAGACCGGATTTTCCTTAAACTCCCAAAAGTGATTGGATCACCGTCAATAATATTTTACTAATTTCTTGATTAGCTTGCTCTGACTCACACTGAATTTTATATTGAAGGATTCGGGACTATTCCAATGACCCTATACGAACCTGATCAAAGGTCACTCCAAATCAAAAGACATCAAATTGAGAGACTTTCGGACCGAATTTTCCCCTGAATGAACTAGTTCACCTGGCTCCAAAACGTGATTGAATCACCCCTTCTCCATCGTGGCATTTTGAGCTCAAAAAATATATGTGTTGATTTAAAATAAATGTCACCAACTTGGCTTTCATTTTAATATATATAGGACAAATTACACGATAGTCATATAGCACATTTTTCAAATCACTTTGAAATTTCTCACGACTTTTATTACTCGCAACTAATGGGGGACAAGTCTTTTTCAATTGGAAAAAATTTCATTGGTTTTTTCCCTTTTTTTATTTTTTTCATAAAATCCTTCTTTCTGTTATCTTCCTATTTATCTCGATTTATGTTGAAACCTCCTCTCAAACACTAATTCATGATGAAATGAGAGTCCTGGTAGCCATAGTTGTATGTACCGTTGCAGAGTATATTATTTTATATTGGATATTGAAAAAAATAAAATGAAAAGCATTATCTCCGATTGCTCATAATTTCTTAATAGAAAAATACTTCAAAAGAATTTATTGAAAAATTAACTATATTACACCATGTATATTGTATAATGTCGAGACCTCTAAGCCCTCTTTTTTGTGATGTTTGAACAAATGCACTAACTTCTGATTATAGATCAGGTATCTATCTGTACATGTGAAAAGGGACTGACTTGACCAGCTGCCCCACAGAAAAAAAAATGGAATAAAACATTGGTATAATTTTTATTATCCTTTGGCCTTTTCTTATCCAACAAGGTCTCTTCTCATCAAGATATAATTCTTTAATACTATTTCACAACTATTGCATATACCCCTATATCAAAATAATAATAATAAACTGCATGTATACTACTTATATACTATAAGTGTTTGCCATTGTTCCATACGTATAATTTAGTCCACTTAATAATTGCTGCTGCTGTTAGCCAGACATGCTTCATTCCAGCCTTCATGCATTCACTTCCCAATTCCGGAAGTGTTATATACTCCATGGAACTATTTTTGTCCTGTATGAAGTATTTAGTGAGAATTCGCTTTGAAGTGATTAAGGCCTAAATTGTGGACCTACTTTTAATTTCTTCACATAAAATATCTTATATATATTAAAATTTATTAATCCACATCCTTAATCTAGCATAAATATGATCATTTGACACAATTACTCGTCGTTTACAAAACAATAACAATTTGACATTGATCTATATTTTTTGATTGTATTCTATATATTACAATCGATAATATATATGTATCTTACCGCACATTCACATACAAAAATATATATTTTAATATATTTGTGTGCAGCGGTGAAATGCATAATAAAAATTACAGCAAAATAAACTCAATACTACCAATTTATTACTAGTAAAAAAGAGCCATACGGACAGTGTAAATGGGAAACACAAATATATATATATATATATATATATATATGTATTGATCCACATGGAGACGCGTGCCGTGGAAACGAGGGTGGGGTTGAATTACACTGCACCAACAGCAGAATCCGAAATTAGGAAAGTATAGGCAACACCTTCGGCCACCGCTTTCTGAACCTGATCAAGTCGTTATCTTTCTGACAGATTTCATGTGCATTGTGGGGTTTTCAATTTTTTTCTAAGTGGCAAAGCAAAGTGATTTCCGAATAAGGCAGAAAGCCATGACTTTTCACTCCATAGAATCATAATTTTGATCAATAATATATGGAGGTTCATGCACCTTTACTCTTGTATATTCTGGTCTATACAATTCTTTATATATGGATCCTCAGTCTATCATTTATAGACCCCCCAATAAAGGTCTCCAAACTCCTAGCCGACCCCGAATCCGTCCAAATCCCACATCGAAAAAACGATAAAAGATAGTGAAAACAATTACAAAAGTGAGAGAAGTGAAAAAAAATATAGCACTTCGCAAATGCAGGAGACAGGTCTGAATGACCATATTGTTACGTACTTGTCACAAGTGATTGTCACTGGCTACTATTTTCTATCGATGAATTTAAAATACATATAATTTCTAAATGAGATTTTTTCCATTTTTTTTTAATAAACAAGTCGACATATTCGTCTAATTATCTAGAAAATTTTGTGTTCTAGAAGGTACCAATCTTTAAAATGTTGCCATGCCAAATTTATTATATGTCCATAAATAGAGAGGTGTGGCCTTGTGAGTGACCGACTATCCATGAATGCATATTATATAATATCTAAAAATACTCTCAGGATTAAATAATATCTCCAATTCTCCATCACTACTGATGGCAACTTGTTATAAAAACCCTTCACACTGACATTTCCCCTCACTTCACTGGTCATTCTCTGCCGGGATAAACCCTGAATCTCTAAGGTCTCACTCATCACTATTTTTTCAGCTTCAAAACCCCATTTTCTGTCTGAAAATATGGATTTCAACCTGATGGATTCATCATTCCCCAACAAAACGGAAACTGGGAAAATGATATTTCAGCTTGATAAATTTTCTCAACTCTCCGACGGGCTTTATCAAGAAACTTCTGAATCATCAGATTTGGAATTCTCTGGCGGAAGTCCCACCAGTTTTACGGCGGCGGCGCCACCACCGTTTCAAAATGCATATAGCATAACACCACCTAATTCCTCTCTATCATTCTGCGACAACCCCAATATCCAAGAAACGAAATTCCCTCTCTTTGTACAAAACATGGAAAGTTTGAATTATTTTCCGTGCACGAGTTTATCATTACAGAAAAGTGACTCGATGGAAGCCATAAGAGAGACGATTTTCCGGGTGGCAATGATGCAGCCAATCCAGATCGACCCCGAATCGTTGAAACCGCCCAAGAGGAAGAACGTGAGGATTTCAAAGGATCCACAGAGCGTGGCGGCTCGCCACCGCCGGGAGAGGATAAGCCAGAAGATCAGAATTCTCCAGAGAATGGTTCCAGGAGGTACGAAATTGGACACTGCTTCAATGTTGGATGAGGCAGTGCATTACTTGAAGTTCTTGAAGAAGCAAGTGCAATCACTGGAACAAGCCGCAGCGAGTAACAGGCCTATAATGGGTGCTGGATTGTTTCCAGTGCTGGGTTCTATGCAAATGCTTAGCTAAGACTGAACTAGTTTCTTGGTTTGCTTTTACCCTTTTTTCTTTCCCAATTTTTTTGAAGGAAAAAAATATCCTAGTTTTTGTAATTTTCCTTTTTTTTTTTTTTTTTTTTTTTTTTTTTTTAAGTTTTGATTTGTTTTTCCGAAGGTTACAGTTGGAGGCAGAGCATATGTATTTATTTTGGATAGTTTTCCTGAAAATTTCCAAACCATGATCCGAAACTTTATCCTGCGATGGACCTAGTAAGGAAATCACTAACGAACTTTCATTACAAGTTTTATTATATTTTATTAAATATGTGTGTAAAATTTTATATAGAAAATATATATGTGATAATAATTAATATAATATAATAAATAATATTTATAAATAAAATATAAACATAACATATAATTAGTATAGTATAATAAATGATATAATATAATTTATAATAAAAAATTAATAAAATACGACTTTGAATAATAATTAATAGTCTGTGTGAGTTGGAAATGTATAAGACCGGGGTGATTCGGAGACTTTTTAAACAAGCAGTGGAAATACTTAACAAAATTTTATTGCAGATTAGACAGATTTAATATAGAATATTAAAATATTTAATGCAGTTTAGACAAATGTTTTTGGGAGAAATCATGAATAAGACTTTAGATGTATTAATACTTTTGACTTATGACTTATTGATTTTAAAATCGGATTGAATCGGTCGGTTTAATTAGAAACTAGAGGTGGATTAGATTCGATTAAATTCAAAAAATTGTTTGACCGATCAATTGGTCAAAACCGTTCAGAATCGGCCAAAACCAATTTGATCGGTTTTTATCCTTTTTTTTTTTAATTTTTTAATTTTTAATATTTTTAAAAGTTTAAATTTGATATTTTGTTATATTTATGTGATTATTTGAATTTTGTGTTTTGTTATGTAATTATTTATTTATTTTTATATTTAAAATGTATTACATAACAATAAATTTATTATATTATTATTTTACATAATAAAATAAAAAAATATAATTAATTTTTATTATACTCGTTTGATCATCGATTGAACCGATTCGACCAATTAAAATACTAATTGTTAATAAGATTGGTTTGATCTGATTAGAAAAATATTGATGTGAACAAAATAAAATTGAAATTGTGAACAAATTATGCTTTATAATAAAAAAATAAGGAATTTTATTTTTAGTATATCTAATTGTATCTGTATTTATAATAAATTATTATAAAAGCGGGGCTTTGAGTGCAAAAGGGCAATGCCCGGCCACCTAACCTAAACTAATGTGGAAAGTGGATTCCCATGCGTCACAAGAATATGCTCTATATAATATATTTACAACCAATGATAAAAGACACATCCATCAGAGAAACTTAACAGCTTTTCTTTTATCTGCACAAAAGCTGTTGCTCCTCCTGTTGTGCTCTATTCAGAACCCTCTTGGCTGTGGCTCTTATAGGGCAATTTGAGCTCACAAAATTGTCCACCAAGTGGAGATACGTCTTGAGATCATGGCAACTGGCTACGCTTCTGTTGCTTAGGTCTGGGCAATCCCTGCTACTGAGCCTAAGCTCTTTGCCTATCTCGGCGTACACCCACTGCGTCTCCTCCACACGCTTCTGCAGCCAATTTGACAGCCCCCCCACCATTTGCATCTCCCCGTTTCTCGACACTTGTGTGCTGTCCTCTCCCAGGACAAACCCGGGAACCTTTGTGATCGGATCATCAGAATTCACAATCCTTAGCACTTTGGTGCCTGTTTTTTCTAGTTGGCATCGAAAGGTTTTGTTCCCAACTCTTGGCCCCCCAAATGAAACAACAGTCACTAGAGGTGCATGTTTGAATGTTGAGGTAATATCATGGGCAGTTAGCGTAGCCAATGCCGCGCCAAGGCTGTGGCCCGTGACCGTGATGCTCAGCGGCTCATTAGCATATTTATGGAGAATTTTGTTAATCTCCTCTCTTATTGAATCTTGTAGGCTAGGACCCTTCCCCAGCCTCGATGTGTACAAGCTCAAAAATCCACTCTGTACCATGGATTCGGAGCTGTTGGATGATGTCATGTCAGTAGGCAGGCACGTCAACGTAGCACGTAAGTTTTCGAGCCACTCCATACACGTGGCTGTGCCTCTGTACGCTATCACCACGTCACGGCGGCCCAGTCTCGCAATCTCATTCTTGTCGTTGCATATTGCCACGTAGCCTATCCAGCTGGACCGAATGGACACCCAACTCGGTATTTTATCAGTCCAGTTAGGCAGCTGGACCCCGCATGTGGCGTGCAAGCTCTTAATCACTTTATACCCCGTCTCGCCGAGCCCGCACTCAGTCAGCATCGAGCCCTTCGGGTACAGACACGCGGCGTAGCCTGGCGAAGACGTTTCGAAGTCGAAGCAACGATAGGCCGCCTCGACAAATTCCCCGTACCTTAGAATCTCATCGCGTAGGCCGTCATCCAGAGGATCAAGCAAGCCTTCCCAATTCTTGATCCCTTGAAATTCCATCCATTTGTCGCGGAGCTTCACAGCCTTGGAGACAAGACATTGGCCAGAATCAATGTTTCCCTGTGGATTCCATGAGTTCGTAACCTTAAAACTCAAATGAGTTGAGCTAATTTTCGGTGAATGTGAGAGGTTGGCAAATTGGTTTGAGCCCTGCAGCATATTGCATGGCCTTACAGTTCCAGTAGCATGGTTCATAGTATTTGCTACAATCAGTGTGTGAGTGTGTGTTGATATTATGACAAAGAACAGAAGTGAATAATTAGCACTTGAGGTTGCATTGTTTTGGTTACACTGAGAAACTGCATTTATAGTAGTATATATGTGTTTGTTTATGGCGTGGAAAGAAGTGGGGAAAGGAGCGGACGGTGCTTCGGTTGATAAGGGCAGCTGGTTGGTTTCATGGGATGGATTTGTACTGAAGAATGTTTGAGGATTTGTTTGAATCTAAGTCAGAATTTTGTACTGTTTTAAATTTTGCATCACGTGCATATTTTATTGGGGTCACGCTCTTTTCAGTAAATTTTAAATCGGAAAGTGACGTTTCAATTGAACTTTTTGTACTAATAAATCCCACCATTTGGTGCACTTACTATATCTATGGTATATACATAAATTTTTAATCGTGAAACTCCCTCCATCTTAGTATTATCCCTCATTTATTGTAATACTGAATTAATAGTTTAATATTTGTACCGTGGTTTATCTTTTTTTTTTTAATAATTTTTATATTATTAAAACTTCAAAAGTTTTTATTTTGTTAGTTATTTTGATTGGGGCCCATTAATTGAATAGAGTCAATCAGGCGAGAAATTCTTATATCTTTCCGACCAGAAAGGCACGCATGGAGTCATTTTTCATTTTTCCAATTTTTTTTTTCTGTTTTTTCTAATGTTCTCTGCCGAAGACAGATTATTCGTAATTTCATTCAAAGAAAAATTGACACTTACATGAAGTTCATATTTTTCTTTCTAGTTGTCCAATAAGTCTTTCAGCCTTTCTAGATTGTGGATTCATGGTCCTACATCGAATTTCCTTTTCTGGCAAGTAGCAATTCTATACATTCACGCTATAAGAAAAAGAAATATTAATGATAAAATATTACGTGATAATGTAAAAATTATATTAAGTGATAATAACTATTATTTTGTCAAATTTTTTAAACTTAATAGTGATAATAATTAATATTTAATTATTATTAATAATAATTAGTGATATATATATATATTTAAATTATCACTTTTGATATTAATAACACACAATTTAATAGCAAAAAAGTTATTACTGTAATTTTAACAAGATTTTTGTTGTCAATATATATATATATATATATATATATATAACTTAATTACAAAAACTATTCATAAATTCGACTTATTTATAGGAATTAACCATCACATCTCTTTCTCTCTTTTTTTCTTTTTTCTTTTTCAAACAATCATGAATTGTTGATTAAAATTTACTGGCGAGACACGAGGATGGGGAAGCTAGGTAGAAGAGGGGCAACGTGGACGGGTGAGGTGGAAAGGGGGAAAAGAGGAGGGGGACGATGAGGTATTGCAGATGAGGTGAAGGGTGGCAGTGAGGGGCGGAGGATGGGAAAGACGTGGCGGGGCTATGGTGGGCAGCGGGAATTGGTTTTTGGGTTTGTGAGTTGGAATGGCGGGGCTGTGGTGGGGTTGGTGGCGAGGCCGGCAGGGTGGCGAAGGGACAGTGGCAGTGGTGAGAAGTTGGGGGGTGGGGTTGCCAGGCTATGTGTTTTTTTTAACCTCTTTTTAATCCTTTTTTGGCAATTAAGTAAGAATTGATTTTATGCATTTCATTTTCAATGTTTCTTTATTAGTGTTTATTTTCTTAAGTATGAAAAATAAATATTTTCTTGTAAATATATGAATTTTAACTAATATTTATGTATTTACTTAATTTTATGACAATTAAAAATTCATGATATTTTTATAGTTATGTTAATTAAAAAAATCATAAATATAGACAACTAATTAATTTATAATACATTACATTTCTGTTTCTAGAGCTTTTCAATAGTATATATAGAATATAATAATTACATCATTGAGTATAATGAAACATTATAAATATTTTCCAATTTTTTTTTTGTCTCATGAATAGTATCCTAGGGCAAAATAGGTTTTTTTTTTTTTTTACATTGTCTATGACGACGATACATTATAGGTGTAATATATAAAATAGAAACAAACGTCAACAAACTCAACTTATAATTTCAAAATTTACAGGAATAATTTTTAAAAATAAACCACATTTAAGGAGTGATTTTGTAACTAACCTCATATATATATATATATTTTGGTTGTCAATATAAATCACTTAAACATACTTGATGTTACTATTAAATTTGTAAAAATTATTATTATAACAAAATAAAAATTTTTGTCATCTAAATATGTACATAATATATTGACATTTATACTTGTTTTTCTTGTAGTGTCAAGTAGTATTAAATAAAATTTTCTCATTTTATATAGCATTATAAATAACTTACTGTCATTTATTAGTTTAGTCGCATAAAACTGGTAAAGAAAATATTAATCGAAATGGATCTAAGATTTTGAAAATCGGAGGGTGAGGAAAATATTTGGTAAAAGAAGTCGTAAGAAATATATTTTTTCTAAATAATACAGAAGGCAAAAAAAAAAAAAATAAATAAAAAGCTCACAACATTATCATCTCCAAATTAAGATAGTGTTTAGTCAAGGGACGCTTTAAAACTGTTAAAGAACAATCATTAAAGTGGATTTATGCCTCACGAGAATCAGCTAAAAGAAACCTCGTCCAATCATAACCTGTGTGAAAGCTTGCACAGCCTTATGATGCAATAAATATCATATATCAATTACCTTTTGATATACAATACAATTAATTTCAATTTAAATTATTTATTGTATATTAAGCACATCACATATAGATAATTAATTTTAAATATATATTTAAAGTAATTTTTTATATACATAATTTGCATGTATTATACAATATAAGATGTTACAAAATATAATTTTTCAATATAACTCCGACATCATCATCATATCCTAAATTATTTTGAATTATTAAACGCCTAAAAAGCAACCTAAAGATTTACATAAACAGCCTACTCCAAGGCTGCTAGCTTCTCTAATTCAATCTTACATTGATGAATAAGGTGGGAGGGTTCAAAGTACTTCATGCAAAGATCAATATTTGCCTTTATCCCTACTTTTTCATCCTTTTGGGTCATTATTTTGAATCCTTTTTCAGTTTGGATTTGATGGAATTTCTTTTTGGACTCGTCATCTAATCTCCTATGTTTGGAACATAGACATCAGTCCGCCGTCCAATCCCATTCAGATTTTAAGTACCATTTTTCTTTATGCATCTTTCTTGCAAGAAAAGTAATAACAGTTGAAGGGCGTTGCCGTGAAGGTTCTGCGAGTGGAGGGATAACAAGTTCGACTAAATAATCCCAAGGATAATGATGTACAGAATATGCTTATCATCTATGTACTACTCTTTGTTTGGAGATAATTGATTATTATCTTCATTATTAATTAAGTCTTTATCTTTAAATAGTTACGTATTTTAGATGAGAGCAAGGTTCTTAATTCCCAGATATAAAGCATGATAAGACAAAGATGACGTTACTTAATTCAATTCAATTAATACTGGATATTAAAATGAATAATTAATACTGGATATTAAAATGGATGATGAATGAGGATCCCATCGCGTTAACTATAGTTTGAAACAATCGTAATTAAGCATGGACTGCCCCAAAATTCAAATACTCCAATTGTTAGCTAAGTCGGGATATTATTATATATATATAGTTATATGTATTGATCAAAGTATTGTCATTTAAAATGACGTAATTAAAATAATGAATTTAATGAATTTTCTAATAAAAACTCATGTTAAAAATATGAATTTTTAAAGTTGATTTAATTATTTTTTATTGTGTATCAAAATCAACCACCTATATAAATGGTTTCACTTTCACAATCCAAATATTTTTCTTATGGCAATTTACACTTGATCACAATAGTTCTTATATGCTGATTATTTTCTATGTTATTATTTTTTTTTTTACAGAGATTGAAAGTGAGAGTATTCTGATATGGAGAATTAACTTTTAATATGATGGTTGTATGTGGGAAATATTTTATCTAAATTGTCGTAGTGGGGGTGATTTACTTCTCCAAGAAACCACTCAAACTACTCTCGTCAAAATGATTTCAAATAATCTGACCATTTTATTTTTTATTTCTTAAAAAAAAAAAACAAATAGTATTACATTATATGATCTCACTTCCTATGTCCCATAATAGATGTTAATAATAGCTTCTATCATCATTAATGTCAAAATAAACTTATGAAACAGACAGTCAAAAACTTGAAATGATTAAATTTCTTTTATAATGAAACTACTTCTTAATCAACAAAGATCTCTTCTATTTGTAAGGTTATTTCATTGATACGAAGTACGGTATATACAAGAAAACTGTTCTAGTTAGATTAAGCACTGCTAATACAATTATTTATTTATTTTTAATGGTTTATTAATTTGAGCCCTATTGAACATAGTGTAGCTCCAGCGATACTACATTGGAAACGCATTTTTGGTACCTAAATCTTATATTCAAGGCTGAAAATATAATCAAAATCTCAAAGTTTAGTCCAGATTTATTGCTCAAGAGATTTTACTTTAAGTTTATTTAAAATATTTTTATAAGTTCTTACATTTTATGTGATATTTATGTAAGTTAGGTATTGTTTGGAGTTTGGATTAACTAGCCAAGAAATGATGCAATAGCTTTTGTCTTTGAGCCTTTGGTATTTACACATCGCACTCAAAGTAAATCTCAAGTTATTCTTAATTTCTTTTAATGCCTAACGTACGTAGCAGCAATAATTTAGTTTGGCTTCGCATAGACGTAGTTGAATGTTAAAATGATGAAAATTAAGGTTCACGAATTCTTCTTTTCTGCCTAAGATTAAAGGGAAGGGAAATTGCTCACGCGTTGTTCCCTTGAAATCTTGTTTTACATAAAAGATTGATTTAATTAGTATTATTATTACCTTAAAACTTTCAATGAATATTGGCTGAAGAAATTTGACCATCTTGTTCCCCTAAGGCTTATATGGATGTATGGTGTTGTGGATTTCTGTCCGAAGTTAAAGATTAACGTAATTGAATCAGACTTTCACTTGTGACACGAGCAAATGATAAGGGGCGTACGGATTTTTTCATGCAATAATCTTTCAACGATCAGATTAGATCCAAAATATATAAAATCTTAAGAAAAATAAAGTAATAATAAAATAAAATTTTCATATCTGCAAATGATGAATTGAAGGGTATTTTTAAGTGTGAGATTTAAAGTTATAATCCTATGTGAAAAAGTGTTTGAGCCCATTAGATTTTTAATTTAAATAATTCTTTAGGTCAGGGCTAATGAAATAATCGGATTTATTTAAAACTTTGGGCCTAAATTATTATTACCCCATCATATTGCCTCCTTGCAAGTTATATACCAATGAATATATTTAGGAAAATTAGGGTTAAGGGATATTAAAGTAAATAAATAATTAAGGGATCAACAATATTATAATAACTAATGGATCCAGTACATTCCACGTGTATGCATATTTGTATACGCATAAAAAAAATTAAAAAAAATATATTTATAATTTATTTGGGAGTTTGAAGTTTTTATTAGTTTGTTTTCATTTATCATAAGTTAAACAGTAGTCAAACTTTTAAATAGTTATATAATATAATTTACAGAAAAAGAATAAAGAAAAGCAGATTGGAGAGAGAAAAATAGAAAAAAGAAACCACTACAACGACGGGAGAAATGCGAGAATAGTGTAAAATATTTCAACTAGTGAGAGAAGACCAAACTTATCGAAGACGCCAATTGGCCTCTTTTTAATTATTAACAGAGTGTAGATAAGGAAAATTTAAATATTTAATTATATACAGAGAAAAACAATGTGAGTAGTGATAAAGAATTACCAAATTGATAGCAAAACTGAAGTAAAGAGTCTCCAATTTATTACCAAGCTCTTTTTTTTTTTTTTGAGTAAATCGATTATTTACTTCATTATATAATTATTTTAGTATAAGTATTATAATTAATTATAATCATAAAATAACAATACTCACATCAATAAAATAAGATAAATATCTATACTTTTAATAATACTTAAATTCAAAATTCAATATTAATGGATTTTTAAAATTTCAATCTTACTTTGCATGAACTAAGCCTTATGGGGACTAGGGTTGCTCACAATCGATCAAAAATCAAAATTTTTATTTGCATTAAAATAGAAACAAAAATCTCAATTTGATTTTTTATTTTTTATTTTTAAATTTTAAATTTTTGATTTTTTATTTCAGTTAACAGATCCTAATCGAAAACCGTATATAATTTTTTTATATTTTTATATATAATTTTTATATAATATTTTATACTTGTTTATTTATTTTTATACTATTTTTTTCTCACCAAAACTAAAGTTTATAAATAAAAATATATTTCTAATTTTATTATTTAATATTTCATTTACTTTTTATATCTTTTCTAAAAATTTAGTTAACCAAAAACTGAACTAAAAAATAAAAAATAAAAATAAAATCGATTATAAACGAACCAATTAATTCGAATATTAGTTAGGTTTATAAGTTTGACCAATTAACATTTTGGTGCAATATGAACACCTCTCTTTGAATACCTAACTTATGTGGAGTAGATAAGCAAATGTGAAAGGCCGTACGTTGTACAGAAGGAAAAACAGTGCAATTTCATTATCAGAAGATATATAAAAAGTAGATTTCATCAAATTCAGTTGCAAAAGCACTATCGGAATGCAATTTTCTCATTTGAAACACACTTGAAAGTTGAAAATCAAAATTGATAGGGAAATAAATGGGCCATGGGACCTGTATAACTCTTTTAATTTGTGGCCACATCTTTCCACCATATACTCCAACACCTCTGCTCCCTAAATTCCGACTTTTTCAAGAAAACATCTACTTAATATCTAATCCAACTTAATAACATCACAATATTCGAATAAAAATTATTTTAGCATTTGACTTTTATTATTAATATCAAATTGATATATAAGTTTTCATAAATATCTTAATTAAAATCCATTTTTTTGTCATTAATATCAAATTGATTCAATGAGTTTTTACAAATGATTCACAAACGTAAAATTGGTACATATTAAATGGACCGTATAGATTTTGCTTTTCCTCAAGGAGCAGAAGACGCCCTTTTCATTTGAATGGATTCGGATCGTATTCCAAGCTGCACCTTTGTTCCTAAGCAAATCCCAAGAGAACAACTCAGTCATCTCCTGGATAAAGTCCTACCTCTCATGGTTACAGCCCCACTTCACCAACCTATAGTCCTAGGTCTCCTGGGTATAGCCCAACAAGTCCTGAAAATACAGCCCAACATCTCCCGCTAACAGTCCTACCTCACCCTCTTATACAGCCCAACCTCACCTTTCTATAGTCCTACCTCTCTTCTCCAACATGTAGCCCAACTTTGCTTGGTTACAGCCCAACCTCTCCAAGTTATAGTCCTACATCTCCAGGTTACAATCCTGCAGCAAGAAACAGCCTTTCTCTTGCATATTCACCTTCTAGTCCATAATCTTGGCAAAGCTTTTTGTAGTATTTGCTCTTTGTGGCTGCTAAATGCTAAGAATCGAAAAATTGTTGTAAGTGCATGAGTTGTTTGTATCGTCAGGGATGGCTCACAACTGGGTAACACTGTAAATGGTAGTTAAGAATATAAGTGGTTTGGTTTGGCTTATTTTGGAGTTGACAAGTTCGGACATCTCAAAGAGCTCATGTAGGGTATAACATTGCTCTATTTTAAAATAGAGCATTTTCCTTGAGCACTTTTAACTTGAGAGTTCAGACTGAAATGTTGTTGTTTGTTCTGTGCTTTGCAGCCCAACATCACCTTCATATTCTCCATCATCTCCATCTAGTCCAAGTTATAGTCCAAGCAGGTAGATTCATTATGTCGTTGTTTCAATTAAGGGCTTCATAAATTCTTTTTCCTTTTCAGAGCTATCTCCCTTTTTTAATTATTATTATTATTCCTCAAATTAACATATCGTAACAACTGGATGTGCTCAAGGCCATCCCATACTCCTACTCTATATTCTTAATTATCTGGTTTGATTTGGTATTAAACCAGCACCTAACCTGTAACACATCCTCCCCCACCACACACACACACAAACCTCAACCCCAACCAACTGTAAACCCCTCCCTTCAAAGACTTGTTGAGCAAGAAGTGCACCATTCTCCATAGCTAGAGAGGGGGGTTGCTTCATTGAAGAAAGAGTTGATGTGGTGGATCTAAGAGACAAAAAAGTGAGGTGAGTTTGGGCTCATAAGGAGGGCTCGATGTTAGATTATCAGTTTTTTTCAAGCGAGAGTAGTCTATAGAAGAAAAGATGAATCAAGCTGCGGTTTTACTGCAATGCATCCCATTTAGTTTGCCCCAATCCGCATACGTTGATCTTTTTGTGCATGTGGAATTGGGGAATGGGTTCCTATCTTCTCCTGGCCGTTCTTGCAGAAAGCCACTGAACTCTGACTCATTTGCCCGGACACAGTTCAGCGAGTTGAAAGAAATGGATTTGGGTTCAAATCTCCAACTTGGTCATCCGAGTGTTGACAGGCTATAGAAAAAGGCATTTGTGGTTCACCAATTCGGGTGGGTTCACAAATTCGGGTGTCGACTTGGGTTGACCCGATTCAAATAGGTCAACCTAAAAATCAGTAACCAAGAAAAAAGTCTCTTTTTATGTTATTCCTCTCTTTAATTGGTATGAATTAATCATGTAATAAAATAGTCGTAACTTTAATGATGATACAAGAAAAAATCATTTATCAAGGAACCATAACTGTACTTAACAGGTAATCCAGATAAAGAAATCCCATTCAATTATCCAAATCAACAATGAAAATGAAATTCACGATGCATAAGTTCAAATATTCAGCCAAGCAATATCGATTTACAAAGTCCACAAATTCAATATATTTGTTCAACGAAATATAATAAATCTTAAAATTCACACTCCACATTCCATAAGTCATAATTCATTAGTTCGAACTGCTCAACAAAAACTGCTCAACAAAAAGGTAAGACGATTATAAGGATCGAACCGCAATTTATGTAGGGTTACAGAGATTTGGGAAATTGAGATTGGACTTTCTTTTTGGATTTGCCTTGAGACTCGTATTAATTAATTAATTTAATATTACATCTAGGTGCTACCTTTACTAGAATACGATCATTTTTCATTAATTGTAGCGCCTACGCACTCAAGCTATTGAAAAAAATTTATTTATTTTTTTTTTAAAAATGTAAGATGAATATAGATTTTTTTATATTCAAGTCAACTTTTCTTTTTCATATTCAAATCTGCAAAATTACATTAAAAAATGACGATAAAATTCATAATAATTTAGAAAATTAATTAAAAAGTTAGATAAATTATATTAAATTAATTGGTATAAAACTTACTCATCAAATATTATATATAAATTTATTGAATTTAAAATTTTGATCTACTAAAAAACTAAAAATATATCTTTGTCTATTTTATTAAAAAATTTATTTCATTCCTCAATTGTCCTTGATATAGACTACTCAAGAAATTTGACGAAAAAGGAAAGTGCGAGGGATGGTCAATCTATGCTGCCTTAGACTTATTTAGTAAGTGGAGACTCACAAATTTATATCTATAATATTATAAAAATGTGAATATATTTTTTTTATTTTTGATCCAATTAAAATATTCTTTTAATATTATTAATTTTAATGATAGATATATAATTTTGAAATAAATAATGCTTATTTGTTTCAGTTGGCCAATAAGGTTATTAAATAATTACAAAAAGAAAATATCCATAGTTCAAGACAAAACTGTACTTTTATTTATTTGATCTTTCAAAAACATGTGTCGTGTGTGTAAAATTATATTCATAACTATTTTACCTTTTGTTTTATTTTTTGTCAATTTATGTGTTCATATTTGAATTCAATGATTTTGTTAAATTAATTTTTTTAAAAAAAAATTAAATAGTTCAAATTTAGATAGCAAAATCTAATTATATTTTGAATAAAATTATTTTTAGTTTGGTAAGTAAAGAATAAGAAAAAAAGTATAAATAAATAAATAAATATCAAAATAATTTATAAAAATTATAAAAATTAAAATGTGATATTCGTTGCAGTTTGATAAACCAAAATCAAACTGAATATCGTACTTTTACAAAATAAAAAATTAAATACTAAATTAATTTTTTTATTCGACTTTATTACATGCTGAATTTTTAATTTTGATTTGATTCCATCAATTTATCGAATTATGCTCACTTCTATAAAAAATGTAACATTGAAATTAATTGAATTAGAATGGAAAAAGATATGACACACTACATTTAATATGAAAATAATTTATTGTGAAATGTTAATTTGAATAAATTAAATATACCACACAATATCAAATCTAATTAGATTCATTAAAATTAATGTGAAAAGAACATCGAATTTTTATATCAATTCAAAAACACATTCCACTATCTTATCTATAATTTTAGTTATTCAACTTTCTGAAAAAATAGAATGGAGCAAAATTTTATGAAAGTGCATTCATAATTGGAACTTTATGATCCATGGGACTAAATTTGCAACATCTCCCTGAACTAAAAAACTAGGAGTACACTTTTGTGTACTTGAGAGACACAAAAATAATTACATCAATTGAAGGAATGTTTAATTTTTTTAATATTTATTTTATCAATCCACTCATATCTAAATTTTATATCATATACAAATTTGTTAATTTCTTCCGATAATGTAACACCCCCAATACTACACACACATATATATTTATAGATATAATAATTTTGACATGATAAATTCTGTGTGCATGTACAATTTTTTTTTCTTCGTGTAACAGTATAATAAATAATAAACTAATATATATATATCTGCAGATGACCCATAACAATCATAACATTTACATACCCATGTACAAAAAAATTTTAAAAGTAACACACAGTATAAATTCCAAAACCTAATATAATAAACTTCAAAATCAAATAAGTTAACAACTAGCCCAACAGGTCGTCATTCATGTACACTGATCCTAAGAACCTGTAGGAGCTACAACCGCTCGCTCAATAAGTCCATGGCTTCAAGTATCATTAAATTCACATACAATGCATGAACTACGTGAGTTAATGCTCAATAAATGAAAATCATGCATGCTGAAGGGGATAATCCAATATAAATGTAATGCATTTCTATGAGATCATGACAAAAATGTGAACTCATGCATCAAAATCATTTCATTCAAAATCATTTTTCATCATTGGGCCATTGACCCACCTACTATGTACCGGATAGAGCTCTCAACAATATCAATAATTACATGGCCATAAACAGATCGACACAGTTCAGGGGCTATCTCCTGGGATTACCAAAGGTCCACCCCTGTCTTCCCCTGTAACCCTCCAAAAGTATTCCCACCAGCAGCGTCAATAAGGGTACAGTCAAGTGGTCCACCTTCTCGTGACCACCAAATGCACACCCCCTGTCAACCTTTATTATCCTCCGAAAAGTAATACTCGCGGCGCCCTAAATATCATATAAATAAACCACACATGGGCCTCGGTACACTAGTAGTGGCCAATCAAAATATTTGTTTTCTGAAAATAATATTATGCATGCAAAATTTCAACTGCGAGCACGTGTTATGTATGCACGTGTAAATGTTGATGAATGACATGTTCAATGACACAGTAAATCACATGTCCTGTCATCCAAACAATGTATACACTATAAGATATTTATAATACTCATCAAGACACAATGATTACATTTAATATAAATAAGTTAATAAATACTATGCCCATACATTTTAGTTGCAAATGGATTTTCACTTACCTTCCACTTTTGATATCCTACTGAAGGTTAACAAGATTCTCCTCCCTAACCTTAGATATAAGCGACCTGTAAAAGTATAACGTATTAATTTTCATTTTTAATCAATAGGTTTCTATATTAAATTTCATAAGGGATCTTAAATTTTAAATTTAATTAAGTAACAATCAAACCTTAAAATTTTTATATTTCACCACAATCAGAACCTTTTAAATACTTTAATTTCTCGTCTTAAATTTATTCTAATATTATTTAATTGATATGTTATAATCCTGTAATCAATCTCTCAATTTAATTAATTCTGTCATCCAATTAATACAAGATAATAAAATTAAATATTTTAACTAATTTCAAATTAAAGGTATTGTCTCACAGGTAGATAAATAATTAACTTGGATCAAAAAAATTCTTTCAAATTAAAAATAAACGACATAAATATATATTTTTATCCGTACAAAAATAAGAAGGGACTTATCTAAAATTTTCTCAAATTTCTACGGTGGAAGTTTGTTCGCGCTATTTCTTCTTCCGCCCTCTTTTTTTTTTTTTTCCTTTCCTTTTCTATAGCCGTGTGTTTGTGTGGTGTATTTTGAAATAGCTTTGTTAAGAAAACATAAGGTAATATATTATATATACTTATCCTTAACATTAGTATTAAAAAAATTTAATATAATATATTATATATATACTTAACCTTAACATTAGTATTAAAGTAATCTAATACAATATATTATATATATACTTATCCTTATCATATATATATGTATACACTACATATGCTTATCCTCATCATATATATATGTATACACTACACATGTATACATATATATATATATTATATATATATTACACACCATATACTTATATATATATTATATTATATATTTATATTTATATTTTTATATTTTTTTCTATATAATCAATACAAAATATTATTTATTTATTTTTTATATATATTTATTTATAAGCCCTTAAATTTATTTTATATTAAAAAAAAATTACACCCTCTTAATTAATATGATAATGTCCTTATTTTTTTTTATTTATTATTGTTGCTATTACTATCATTATTTTCTTTCTAATTAATTTATTTGCATAGTTTATCCTACACCGATAAAGACAACGATGCTACCTTTCACTTACGTGTATCATAATATTATCTGATAGTTGACACTTAAATTCTCATATTTTAGTACCAACTCAACCAATTAGGTTAAAGAATCTGAAAACTAATATCGGTGACAATTTCAAAAGTTTAATTATTAAAATGCCATATAAAATATAATGCATTATGAAATATCAATTAAAATGTAATGACACATACGTGGCATAAAATGCATGAACTATATTGGTCAGGTGAATAGCGCGAGACTCGGGTATTACAGATAACATGTGTGAAAATTATATTTATAAATACATTACCTTCTGTTTTCTTCTTTGTCCATTTATATGTTTATATTACAATTCAATAATTTAAAAAAAAAAAAATAACAAAATTTAATCGTATTTTGAATTTATTAATTTTACTTTGGTAAGTTAAAAATAAGAAAAAAAGTATGAGATTAATTAATAAATATAAAATAAAACATAAAAATTATTTATGAAATTTTTAAAAATTAAAATTCGATATTGGTACGGTTTGATAAACCAAAATAAAACACCAAAATCAAAGAATATCGAATTTTTATGAAAAAAAAATTGAATACTAAATCGAATTTTTTTTGTTTGACTTTGGTAAATACCAAATTTTTAGTTTCATTTTATCGATTTATCTAAATGTGGTCACCCCTATAAAAAAAAATCATATTGAATTAGAGTAGAAAAAGATACGACACACTAAATTTAATATAAAATTTATTTTATGGTGAAATATGTCGATATGAATAAATTAAATATATCTTACAATATCCAATCTAATTAAAGTTAGTAAAATTAAAGTGAAAATAACATCAATTTTTTTATATCAATTCAAAGGCACATTCGACTGTCATATTTAAACATTTGGTTATTCCACTTTTTGAAAAAAATAAATAAAGAATAGAACAAAACCTATATACTAAACTGCATTCATGACTAAATTGGATCTTTTATGAATCATGAGACTAATTTAAACTATGAGACTAAAGTGTATTTTTCTATGGTTGGAGATACGAATATAATTACATAAATTGATGAAATATTTGATTCATTTAACATTTTATTTATCAAGCCACCCACATCATAATTTTAAATCATCTTTACCAAATATAAGGTCATATTCCAAAAGTTATGTTATCCTTTATATTTTACATATTTTATACATAAAATCTAAAATTTGTTTTAATCATTTGGATACGAAAACATATTTGTCACTTACATTTTCAAGAATGATATTTTCATTCCACCATAATACCAATTATTCATTATAATATTTGAATAAATTATTTAGTGACAAGACATCTGCAGTTGAAAATATCTTTCAAAGTATCATATCTTTTGTCCCAACAAAACAAATAGATTTTCATTTTGTACAAGTTCTCCAAGCTCGCTTCCCATAACATTCTGTTCAAAACAACTAGATATGAAACTAAACAAAGTCTAAATTTTTTCAATCGAATCAAAGATGACAAAAAATAAGTTGTATGAACCTTCATACTGTATCATCCAATTTAAACATAAATATTTTAAATATATATTATATTAAGTAGAAAATAATTTTGTACTATATTTACTTGTGTATTTCTTGATCCTTTTACATAACTTTTTATTTTATAAATTTTAAAAATTAATAAATAATTAAATCATTTTTAAGAGTATAGAGTATAAAATAAATTTAACAATAAAAATTTCAAGGGAATCTGATAGATAAAATATTATATATGCATGCATGTTATTGCAGTATTGCAAAGCTGTATATAATATATTTTTGGCTCAATTTTTTTTTTCATTTCCTAACAAAATTTAAATGTATTTGAATTTATTATTTTTAGTTTGGTAAGTTAAAAATAAGAAGAAAAAAGTATGAAATTCATTTAATAAATATAAAATAAGATATAAAAAATATTTACAAAATTTGTAAAAATTAAATTCAATAGTAAGTGCAATTCGATAAATCAGAATAAAAAATTAAAATAAAACCTAATACCAGATTTTTATGAAACCAAAAATAAAAAATCAAATTGATATTTTTTCGACTTTGGTACATATCGAAATTTTAGTTTCTATTTGCCAAATTTCTTCAATTTCTAAGAAACAAGTATTACCTATAAAATGTGAGTTGAAAGAGAGTTGTTTGCTTTGTTGCAACGTTAACTGTAAATTTATTTTTTTGTGATACCTCAATTTATTTTCCTTTGAAATACTTATTTTTTTCATGTTAATTTCAATTTATCTTCTTTTTTGGAGTTGATTTTTAGGTTTGCTTGTTGGAGGACACGATACCTCTAGCTTTACATGCACTTTTATTGTCAAATATTTGGTTGAACTGCCCAAAATTTATCATGAAATCTACAATAGTGTATGTACTAATGCGAGAGTTTTTGGGATACATACTTTGAGATAATATATGAATAAAATAGAATCATAAATCTCAGTTGATCAACTAATAGTTGTCAAAGTTTTGTAAACTCTAATTTTGTATTGGACAGAATGAAAAAAAACATTAGTTCATATAATCTTCTAAACATTCATAATGATATAGACAATATGGACAATAATTTTTCAAGAGAAATACAAGATAAAATGTCAATAAAAATACTTTTGGAAGAGTATGAAATGCAACTAAAGTGCAATCTTAAACAATATAAAGTTTTTTTTATGATCTTAGATTGCATACAAAAGAGCAATGATTTTTTTATTGATAGGTTAAGTGGAACACAAAAAAATATTGTACTAAACATTGTTAGTTTTCAAACATAATTTGTAACTGTGACATATGGAGTTGCTGCCGCAATATTGCCAGGAGGTAGAACACATTATCTTTTCAAAATACTAATAGATACAAATGAATCAAGTGAGTGTACTATATCCAAGCAAAGTGGAGTTATAGAGTTATTGTGTAAAGCATAATTATTTTTATAGATAAAACACCAATAGCAAAATGATGAGCTATCAAAAATGTTGACAAATTATTGAAAGACATAATATAGAATAATGAGAATTTTGGTGGAGAAGTAATAATTTTTTTAGTGGAGATTTTAAGCAAATATTACAAGTTGTTCTAAGGGCAACAATCTATCAAACTATTTCTGTGAATTTGGTGAAATCATATTTGTAGTCCAAAATAAAAAAAATTACCTTGTCAAATAACATGAGTTGAGGAATGATTCAAATTTCAAAAAGTTCTTATTTAGAGTTAGAAACAGTGAGAAATCAAGTGATACTAAATTTAACATTAAAATTTAATAAGAGAATATTATTGAGTATGATAATGGAAAACTCATTACTACGACTTATTAGGATTATTTTATCAACCTTAAATAAAAATGCTCAATCAACTCATTATATAATAAGTAGAGCAATATTAGCGGCTAAAAATGAGCACGTTGATAGATTGAATAATAAGTTGATCTTTATGTTTCCTTAATAAGCAAGAACTTTTAACAATTTTGGTGAAACTGTTGATAATACAAATAACTATTATGACGATAATATTTTGAACTCTTTAACTCCAAATGACTTGCATGCTCATAAGTTGGTGCTAAAAAAATTTGTCCAATAATTCTTTTGAGGAATTTGGATCCATCAAATAGATTATGTAATGGTACAAGAATGATATGTAGAATTTCTAAAATAAAGTGAATGATGCAGGGATTATATTTGTGCAATAAACTAGAGAGCACATCTTTATCCCTAAAGTACTACTTTCGTCAACTAAAAATGAAGATTATCTATTTCAACTTAGATGTAAATAATTTAGTATTGAAGTTTGTTTTGTCATGACAATCAAAAAAGATAAAAGAATAAACAATTCTAAATGTTGATATCTATTTGCTTCATTCATTGTTTTCTAATGACCAATTGTACGTTGCTCTCTTTAGAGAACTTCAATGTGTATAATGAAAGTATGTATTGATTAAACTAAACACCTCATGAGTAAAACTCTGGACTAATATTTTATTTTTATTAGGAATACACAATAGTGAAGCAAGTTTATTGTAACACAATGTTATGATATATAACAATCATATAATGTAGAAAAAAATTCCAATATTCAATTTTCAATTTCTAAAAAATAAGTGTCACATGTAAGGTATGAGTTAGAAGAGTGTCTTGTTTTGTTACAATGTCATATCGATCAATAATTAGTTATAAAATATTTTAGAATATTTTATAGTTTTGTTGATTATATTTTTATTTAATATTTTTTTATTTATGAAATATTTTATAATATTTTAATTTTACTGAAATAAATTATTAAATAATACAATTAATTTAATAAAATAATATAAATCAGGTGCACGTACTTATTAATTACTAGTTATATAAAAAAGACAAATACTAATTAAATAACCATCTTTTCATAAATGGTTAATTAGGATTATATGCTAATTGGAGACCCAAAAATTATAATAAACACAAAGAAACATCACTTCAACATTAGCTTAGAATTAAATTATCTTTGCCAGAAAAGTGTGAACTTAGACTTGATACATCTGGTAGACCCTTTAGCAGCATAAAATATAATATATTAACTTGTTAATACCTTAATTTAAACTATTTTTTTACTTGCTCTTAAATGGCAAGTTTGAATTCGTTGGCTTGTAGTTTACTCCAATCATCAATTAAAGAAAGTCTAAAGTTGCAAAAAGTTCTGTTAGTTTTACAAAAGAAAAATAATTAATTGCCGCCTAATTAGATTAGGAGTACGGGTTGAACCAACAATTGCCTGCTTTACAACGCGAAGAAGCTCTTCCTCATAATGGCTAACCCTTTAAAAACATGATTCTTTTCATGGGAAGATGAGACTTATCGCGCCGAGAAAATGCAGTTTGGATGGTTTCATCTCATTTTCTATTTTATAAATTTATGTAAAATGTATAATATATTTTTAAATAAACTTGACATTGAACACTAATACATGACGAAAATAAAAAATGCGATACAAAATTTAAATAAAAATTCCTAAGGTGTGGAAAGAACATGATAAAGATAAGATCAATACCAAGAAACATCTTAAGAGTCTTGGACATTAAGTAACAACCCATTACGGACAGACTAATGGGACCTGGCTCATTTGGCTCATTCGAAGTAGTTGTTGATTTTTAGATGCATTTTTTCCATCAATTAATGCCACCCCGGGAAGATGAAAATAAAAAACACTAAGATTATACTGACAGGCACGAGGAAATTGCATTTGGTGTTCAATACCTAACCCCTGTTGAACCTGGAAAGGGCTTCATAAAAACGTTTTCAATGGGCAAACAGTAAGCATGTGCACATGTATACATTTTAAATAAGCTTTAATTCTCTATATATACTTGTTTCCAAGTGATTATTCTTCATCAAAACCGAGATCATCCGTGCTATTCTTGAATTTGTTCTGTATTATAACAGAAACCATGGCCACCACTTGCAACAAGTCTTTTTCCAGCAACTACATGCTCCTGAAGCCAGAAGAAGCTGGTTTTCTTGACCTGGGCAAAATATTATTTTCCAGCGACGTAGGGAAAAGGGAATTCGTGGACTGCCCGGAAGGAGTTCGTGAGCCATTAGGGCGTAGATGGATCATATTTGTTTCAGTTTTAGTGCAGAAGCTCTTACAGGCAGTGGCGAAACCGATGGTGGGGTTTGGTTCGGGGGTTGAGCATTGGCTGAATTTGCTGTCGGGAAATGGGGGTTTCTGCAGGCTAGTGCTGAATTCCCTCAAAGGTGTATATTCATTTCTCCTTTCTTTCTACTTTCTGTTTTTCAGTTTGTTTTTGCAGTTCCACAAATGTTATGAAATTTTGTGCATCTTAACAGTGCTTAGATGCCCTCCATGTATATGCTGGATACAGATGCAGAACAGAAAACTCCTGCACAAATTTTGCCGCCTCGAATCTTCCGTCTTCAGCTTATCTTAAATTGTTGAGTAGTTGACTAAATATATATACAAAAAATAAAAAATAAAAAAAAATATATATATATATATATATACATTCAAGCCTGACCAAGCAAAACAAGATGCTTGAAAAAACTTCGGATTACTCGACGGTTCTAAGAGTAGACGACATATCATTAATTAACCTGACATTCAATTTTTAATTTTAGTTAGGTAATTAATTATTTTGAAAAAAAAAAACAGCAGCAAATTTAGCTAATTGAAACTTAAAAGTACTCATGCGGATAATTATGGATTTTCTTCCTAACTAAAAAGGCTGGACATGCTTAATTTGTTCTTGAGAATGATTATTGTCCAATTTGCGCTGCATCTTTTTCGCTTTACATGTCATGCATACCAACTTCATTATTCGAGAGAATGTCTCTTAAATATATATATACACACACATACACACATACATACATATATATATATATAAACACGAATTTTAGTTAGCTATTGATAGCGTTCTAGTCACCTACCACATAGTAATTACCTTAATAATCAATAAAGTGTAATTCTTGTACTAACTGTAGTTTTGTCAAACTTTAGTCCAATCTGAATTATATCTGCCAAAAGCTGAATGCCAACTATATCTTTCTAGATTCTATCTGATATATAGTATAAACTCTTCGAACCTGTCATCCCAGTAAAATCTCAAGAACAAGGTTTCATTATATCACCGAAAATATATATATACATGCTGGCTGGAAGACTAGACAAGAATTGACGTGCTGACTGTAATGAATTCTGTGTGCAGGGAAAGTAGTATATCCAGACAAAACGTCGGCAAGTTTCTTGTCATTCACGGGGAACGTTGATAAACGAGTTGAATTAGACTCCAACATAAGCCGTGAAGATAGAAGATACTATGCTGCACTTTCTGTGATGGCTGCTAAGGCGTCTTATGAGAACCACCAATACATTGAGTCTACCGTCAAGGGCCACTGGAAGGTAGATTGACTCATTCCAAATAGTAGTTCTCCAGCATGCCTAATCCCAATCATTACTTTTTACATCAACCTTATCCGTCTTGCCTCTGTCTATGTTGTGTTTATTAAATAAATCTTAAGTAAATTTATTTTAAAATTCTTTAATTTTTTCTCTAAATATACACTTGGGATGCGTTTATATATACAAGTAAAAAATGAAATACTAATTTCAAATAGAAAATTAGAAAATGTAAAATAATGAGGGTACATGACAGGTTTATATTGGCTGCATTTCGAGACTTGTTTGCTCTCATCTCATATAGTAGAGGATAAGAATTGATGATTTTTGACAATGGGAACAGGAAGATAAAGATGGTGGCCCCCGCATAAATAATTGTTTATTTCATCTTTATTATTCGGGGCCCTCGACATGATAAGAATTAGAACTAATGTGTCCCATGCAAAAGAAAAGAAAAAAGGAAAAAAATGTGGAACATGTGAATAGGAAGGAGAATGTTGAGTTATTATATGTAATGTTATAATGAGTTTTTCTGGACTTTTATGGTTTGATGTTGAAAGATAACGTTAAATTTGTGGAAAGAATATTGCTTTTGATAAATTCTTAAACAAAATTAATGTATTGAACTCAACTTGCAATTTTTTTGGTTTCGCTGCAGATGGATTTCTTGGGATCCTACGATTTCTGGAATGGTGAGATCCTCGTGAATTTATTCTTGACAATTTTCTGTTTCAAATGTTTGCCAAAATCACTCATTTCTTCATTAAATTTAATGATGTTTAGGGGCAGTAACAAACTAATTTCTGTACTTTTCTGCAGATTATCAGGAGAAAGCTACTACACAAGCATTTGTCCTTGAAGACAAGAAAGATGTAATTGTTGTGGCGTTTAGAGGAACAGAACCCTTTGATGCAGATGCATGGTCTTCAGACTTTGACATCTCCTGGTACGAGCTTCCTGGAGCCGGAAAAATCCATGGCGGCTTCCTGAAAGCTTTGGGGCTGCAGAAGAGCCAAGGCTGGCCGCAAGAACAAGGCGGTAACAAGCCGGAAACGGCCTACTACGCAATCAGAAAACTGCTGAAAGAAAGACTGCAGAATAACGAAAAAGCTAAGTTTATAGTCACTGGCCACAGCTTAGGTGGCGCATTGGCAGTGCTATTTCCAGCAATTCTGTCATTGCATGAAGAATCATGGTTGCTCGACAGATTAGAGTGGATTTACACATTTGGCCAGCCGAGAGTAGGAGACGAAAAATTCGCAGCATACATGAAAAAAACTATAGAAAAGCATAACATTAACTATTACAGATTTGTTTATAGTTTTGACATGGTGCCTAGACTGCCTTACGACGATTCAACGCTCATGTTCAAGCACTTTGGGACAGGCATCTACTATAACAGCTTCTATGAGGGAAAAGTAAGACCCCGAAAGAAAATTAGCAAAGATAATTTTTATTCGTTCAAGAAAATTGTTCCGAAATTTTTTCATGTTTACTCATTGTATGTATATATCCAGGTTGTAGCTGAAGAGCCTGACAAGAATTACTTTTCTTTATTATGGCTAATCCCGAAAATTATAAATGCTTGCTGGGAGCTGATCAGAAGCTTCACTATTTCATACACAAAAGGAGCAGATTACCAAGAAGGAGGTCTTCTTCGAATGTTCAGGGTGGTTGGCCTTTTAGCTGCTGGGGTTCCAGCCCATTGCCCACAAGATTATGTTAATGCCACTAGATTGGGATCATCCGACGTAGCATCTGTTTAGTGGCCATAAAATAAAGATTGGAATTGGAGGGGGGGGGGGGGCGGTGCATGGGAGTGTGGGAGTATATCAAGGTCTTCTGAAATTGAAGCTTGGAATCCCTTCTTGAATATATGTACTAAAATGTAATTATTTATCACAGTGAAAGATCTTTGTCTAAATTAATTAAAAGAACGTGACACCATAATCAGATCGTTGGCTGGTCAATTATTAAATACTAGTAACTACCAATTTTACTTTGATTTAGACACAATTTATATTTTTATTCTAATTATAATTCATATTTTTTTTCTAATTATAATTCGGATATTTAAAAAAAGAAAAAATCTCTTATGGCCTGACTGTGTTGGTACAATGATTGAAATGAAGTTGTTGGATATGCAAACAAAGTTTCACATTAAATATAAACGAGAAGGGTCATAATTTTATAAATTCAAAAGAAAATACATTAGAATTAAGGGTCAAAACTAATAATATCATACAATTATAAAAGACATATAGTGTTCACAGACTCTTAACAAGTGGCATGAGAATCATGCCCCCGACTTAGGCTAAAGACGGTTATGAGAGTCATGCCAATGTAATCTCTGTAGAAGATATTGCGCTCCTCCACATGTATTTCATGCACGCAATGAGAAAATACAAGATAGTAGAAAGTACAAGTTAAAGGGATAAGTAATGCTAGCTGTTCAAGGGATGCAATTCCATTTCACTACCTTTTCCCAGCTTGGTACAATTGTCTTCCTATACTTTGTTATCCCTGTTAAGCTTACAATATTCCATTCTCATTCCAGATTTCGTATAAATGTCTGTAAATGACTGTATTTATTAATTGCTGAGAATATAACTTAACGCATCATAGTTAACTTCAACAGTACTTCTAAAAAGCACCAAACTTTAATCATTTAGATATTTAATTGGTCCCAAAACAGGCCAAACCATCATCAGGCCTTACCCTTGCACTTATGAACTCAAAGCTTTTCCTTGTAGCGTTTTCTTTCTTGTCTGGGTAAGAAAGAAGGTAAGGATTCTTTTATGTAGAAGTGTATATGTATATATATTTGAGTCGCGCTGATTATGCAACACAGTAACATCTTCTTGCATTGTTTTATACATACACTATGGATCCAAATGACCACACCACCAAAAAATATCTTCTATTGAAAACTCGAAAAGCTAGTGTTCTAGACATTTTTCATGTTCTATTTTCTGCTGATTTAGAGAGCAAAGAGTTTATTGAATCAGTCAAAGTAAAGCAAGCAATCGTTGAGCGTGGAGGGATTATTTTTCTCTCTATGTTGGCCCAGAAGGTGCTTCAACACAATGAAAAGCCCTTGTCGTTGTTCGGTTCAGGATTTGAGATGTGCCTAAACATTCTAGGAAATAAAAGTAACTTTGGCTTGTTTTTAAAGAACTTATTGAGAGGTTAGTCTGCATTTTAAAATTCTTTCGGTAAATCAATTCAACTTCTAATGAATTTTGTAAAATCGGTCTCAGAAACAGAATGAATACTGGTGAAAGAAAAGAAAATAAACACATTCTGGTTCATAATCTTCCATGTTGGTTAGAGAGCTAAGAGGGATTCAAATCATGCATTCAATGTATCATTTATGCTGCAGGGAAGGTGGTGTTGCCGGACAAAAAATCAGCAACTTTTCTTTCAACTATTGGGCATCTAGATAACAGGGTGGAGTTGGACAAGAACATCAAACCAGGAAGCAACAAATATTTTGCAGCTATTTCTGCAATGGCATCAAAATTAGCCTACGAGAACAAAGAATTCATCCAAGTTACAGTCGAAAAAAGATGGAAGGTAGTATGACTTGATTCTGTGTCTAATTATTGTGCTGTTTTTGTTGAAGTATTGATACATAGAGAATACCACTCGCGAATTCTTACCATAATCTGTCAATCTTGATTTCTTAAACAAAAAAAAAAAAAACTTGCTAAAATTCAGTTTTGGCACATTTGTGCAGATGGAATTGCTGGGACGACCATATAACTTCTGGGATGGTAAGACATGAAGAGCATTAGATCATTAACCTTCAGAAAATTTTGTACACACCCCTCTATTTCAAATTATCAGACTGCGCAATGAACTGAGAATTTCCTGAACTATTTTTTCAGAGAGATATCAGAGAGATACAACACAAGCTTTCATGTTTCACGACAAGAATGCTAATCCTGACATGATTTTTGTGGCCTTCAGAGGAACGGAACCATTCAATGCTGATTACTGGAGTACTGACTTTGATGTATCATGGTACAAGTTCCAAGGTATCAAAGGCAGAGTTCATGGCGGTTTCATGAAAGCCCTTGGCCTGAAACTGGACGCAACATGGCCAAAAAACATTAAAACTGGTGAGCAACTACATGCTTGTAATACCATAGCAGAAGAACTAAAATGCCATTTCAAGATCAATCTTCAGACAAGATTCATCGTGACTGGTCACAGCCTAGGCGGGGCACTTGCCATTCTCTTCCCTGCAGTTCTTGCATTGCACAATGAGATTACAATACTAGAAAGGCTAGAAGCAGTCTACACATTTGGACAACCCAGGGTTGGAGATGAGAAATTTGGAAGGTACATGAAAGAGCAATTTAAACATTATGGAGTCAGATATTACAGATTTGTGTATAGTTACGATATCGTGCCTAGACTGCCTTATGATAACTCCGCCCTGATGTTTAAGCACTTTGGGACATGCCTCTACATTAATAGTCTTTATGAAGGAAAGGTAAGTAGTGCCTTAATCAGATTAGTCTTATGACAACAAAGAACACCAATATACACAAACCACAGCAAATCAACAATCTTCACAAAGGAAAAGTGAGTTGTCTTGATTGTCAGATTGATCTCAATATAACATTGAGCATCGAATCACACAAATAACCATGTAAACCAAAAAAGAAAAGAATAACAGAAAGTATGAAAGAGACTTGTTGAATTGTTTTACACAGGTTGTTGAAGAAGAACCATTCAAGAATTATTTTGACTGGGGCTCAATTGTTACCAAGAGGGTAGATGCACTCTGGGAGCTGGTAAGAAGCTTTCTTCTTCCTCACATGTTTGGACCAGATTACAAGGAAGGTTTGCTTCTCCAAATGTTTCGGATGGTCGGCCTGCTGTTCCCAGGTTTACCTGCTCACGGACCGCAAGATTACGTCAATGCAACTCGATTGGCAACTTATTGATAGTACAAATCAGCAGCCTCAAGAGAACAAATTATGAGACTAAGAGAAGCAAAACACATAGTGAAGCTTGTCCCTTTTATGCCAATACATCCATCATAACTTTCTTTATTTTATGGTGACTCCTTTACAGTTATTAAAACTGTTGTACCAAACTGTAGCAGTCAATAATATGAATTTCATATTCATTAATATCAATTTCAATTTAATTATGTTACTTTATTAGCATTTTATTTTATTTTTTCTTAGTTCAGAACAAGTGCAATTTATATATCATTTAAACAGGTTTTTTCTTGATTTCCTCTTTCTATAGCTAATTTATATCTTTCCTGTCACAGATAAAGCAATTATCCATGCATTTTCGCGTAGTTTATTTACCTAATTTATTAAATTAAAACACAGTTATACCACATTGTATGATAGTTCTTATATTTGTTCCTCAACGTGGATTAGAAACATAATTTGATGTAATGTGAAAGATGATATTATTATAGAAAAAGTAAGAGGAATCATCATTATATAGTTCAATCAAAATTGCCCTGAAATTTTAACCATTGTTTCCTAATAGTCATGTTTGGTTATTGGTACTTTACTCCAAATTTAATAATTTATTACTTTAGTCTTCAAAAATAAAATTTAAGTATTTTGTAATCTCAAACTTAATCATTTTGTTACTTTACTTTTAAAATAAATTTAAATCATTTTGCTCCCTTAATTTATATTTATTGTGGCACTTTGTCCTTTCAATTTATATTTTTAATATAGCACTTTACCCCTCTCAATATTATTTTCAAATCAAATTTTTATTGAATTGTTCTTTTGTTGACCATCGTTGCTCATGTTTTTCCGGTATTTCTACTCAAAAGCCAAGAAAAAAGGACATTGTAATATTATTTCTATTATTGCAAAGTTAAAAATACGACAAACTGCAGTATATTTGCTCAAATATTATCGATCACAATATTAAAAATATTTTAGATGCTGCTATTTATCGTATTTTCATTATTGGTAAAACAAAAAAAAATGCCTTTTTTGTAGTTTTGAGTGGAAAAAAAAGAGAGATGTTGGTTAATAGATAGCATTTCAATAAAAATGAGAATAAAATAATTAAAATTTACTTTTAGAGATAAATGGCCCAGATGATTAACTTTGAGGGGATTAAAATACTTAAAATTTATTTTTAAAAAGTAAAATGTTAAAATTATTAAGTTTAGGGGATCCTTCATTATATTTCACTAAATAATTAAATAATCAGTTCACATTGAAAACTAAAAATGATCCAACAATTTTTTTTACTAATTTTAAATCGAATGACCATATGTAATTTTACTAAATATAATTTCGAATTGGATCTTGCTAAGTAAACTCAAATGTACAGTTTAGGGTAGTCGCGGCGGTTTGACAATTTTAATTGCAAAAAAATATTTTTCATAATATTAGTAAAAATTTAAATTGACATAAAAAAATATTTGAGTAATAACAATAAAGTGTATTTACAATAGAAATATAAGGACTAAATTTTTAAAATTACAAAAGTTACATTATTTAGTGTAACTTATGTTACAGAAATAAAATGAGATAAAAAAAAATTGATATTAAGTAATATGAAAATTATAAAATGTTGAGATTAAAGTTTGGATTTTGATTAGAGTTGGTTTAAACAATTGATAACATTAAGTAAGTAATAAAGTCAATTACTACTTAACTTATAAAGAGGACGGTGGATGGTGCAGTTGTCACTGTCTAACATTATGATTTTTATTTAAAATTTTAAATCATAATTCTTAATTATAAATCGAACAATACAAAATGTTTGAGTAATTTTTTAAATTTTATGATGACTCTATTCAAAACCATATAAATCAACCACATAGCTATTTTTTTCCGTGGGTTGGGCCGGTTGGGTTTGGTTTATATCTCTTTCCACTGTAATAAAAACTAATAATAAAAAATACCTCAACCAAAAGAAAAAAAAAACAAAGAAAAAACAATTAGCATGGTACGAAAAGTCGTGGTCATCTTTTGACCGGTGCAAGGGGAGAGCGCGTCATTAGGGATTTACATTCGGGAAAGTCGCTATTTTCAGCCAACTAAATCAGGCAATATTTATAGCAAATCCAGAAATTAGGTGTCCGCAGATAAGCGGGGCGGAGAGTAAAGCTGAAGCCAAGCGGCGCGAGGAGAGCGGAGAGAGAGAGTAGAGGGCGCGAGCGGAGCGATTTAGGGTTTTGAAATCCCCAATCGAATCGAAAGGTCAGTCAAACAGCGAGGGACCGAAGCTATTCTGCAATAATTTCTAGCTTCATTTTTGAATTGTCATTTTTTCTCTTAGGTATTTTATTTGTGTAAGAATTCTGAGAAATATGGTGAGTTTGCTTTGGTTTATGATGATGATGATGGTATTTGTGTGTTGTGAGAAAGAGGTGTCCCTATTGTTGTTGTGTGCAGGAAGAGTGCGTGAGCGATTGAGAGTTGGTGAGAGAGAGAGAGAGAGAGGGGAGAGAAAGTGGAGGGCGCTGCCGAAATTCGCCATTTCCTAGCTCGCAAGATCTTCTTTCGTCATGTCCGACCGAAAGCTTGTCGTAAGTTTCAAGATTTTCATATTTCTTCTTCAAGAAAAAGACTGTTATGTCCGTTTGGTGAGTGT
This sequence comes from Paulownia fortunei, assembly GCA_019321725.1. Classification (NCBI taxonomy): domain Eukaryota; kingdom Viridiplantae; phylum Streptophyta; class Magnoliopsida; order Lamiales; family Paulowniaceae; genus Paulownia; species Paulownia fortunei. The sequence continues at coordinate 20,877,508 of CM033110.1, forward strand.
ATGAATTTTATGTGATTAATGTGCATGTGTGTATCAATTTTAGGTTTTGGGAATTCCATGGGATGTGGATACTGAACGATTGAGAGAATACATGAGCAAATTTGGGGAATTGGAAGACTGTATTGTGATGAAGGTATCTTTCTATTTCTTTGCGAGAGCTGTTTTTCATATACAGAAATAAAAAAGTATACGTGTTGCTAATGTCTATTGTGTCAAGTCTTCTAATCTATGTTACTTGTTTGATGTTCTTGTTGTTAAGGAAACCCACCCCGCCACCCACTGCCACCCAAAAAAACCCTTCAGAGAGAGAGAGAGAGAGAGAGAGAGAGAGAGAGAGAGAGAGAGGAATAAAAACCTTTGGTCATTAGTGCTAGGGTAGTATTATGATTTTGTGGACGATAACTGAAGCTTTTATGTTGGAGAAAATTTTGTTCTGATGTGGTGGAAACCTGTTGAGAACTTGGATTATCATGAGTTAAGGTATTTTCTGTAAGGATAAAAAGGAATTTATCAGTTTTATTATGTTTGTGTAATGTAGTTTTTCACACTATTTCTTGTGAGCATTTTCACACCTTTGGATATATTTCCTTTCATTCTGGTTAAAACTATTAGAATCTTAGATTGGATCTTATGCTTATTCACTGAAAAACATTTTTGATTTGCTCTGTTATTATATTGCAACTGGGTGCTTTGATTTTTCAGGACTGGATGCGAGTTTCTTAAGAAACTTTTTATCATATGTATTCTAATTATTTATACTATTAAAATGTTAAATAAGAATTTTCTTTCTTGGAATCTTAAGCTCATGAACTTCCATTTTAGTGAGCTTAGCCTCATTCTCTTCTCCATCGTTATCTTGTACTACCTGAAAGGTAGGGGAAATATGAGGGGCCTCTGATGTTGAATCACATAGAATTTTTGCTTCTTATTGCGTGAAATATGGTATTGTGGCTGTAATTTGGAAAATCATTTTCTGTTGTCTTGTATGCGTTTGGTTTTCCATCTTTATCTCTTCTTAAAGCATGTAAATACATGGGTTTAGATATCAGTGGGATCTCTTATCTTATTTGCTATGTTGAATTCAGGAACGTTCCACTGGCCGTTCTCGTGGTTTTGGATATGTAACATTTGCGACGGTTGAGGATGCGAAGGTGATACACATCTTGGACACATCATTGTTCATTCCTTGTGTTGTTGCATGTGGTTTGAGTTCTCACTGTTAACTTGGTTGTCAATTAGGAATTTTTTCTGTGCATATTCTGAGATCCAATTTTCATCTTGTTGCACTATGGTGCCTTATATTTATCTGTCTGTGCATCTCACAGGCGGCATTAGCAAGTGAGCATTTCCTTGGCAATAGAATGCTGGAAGTCAAAATAGCCACACCAAAGGTTACCTTCTTTAATAGTTTAATTGTTCCATGATCTTTGTTTTATGTCCTAGTTATTGCCTTTTAATTTTGTCCACTTATTGCCTTTTCGTTTTTCTTCTATTGTGTGACATTTTCTGTTAGAAGTTGTAGGGGCCCTCTGAAAGTAATCTCATTCTTTATGCCCTTTTAGAGCATTTTATCATATTTTTACAGGAGGAGATGAGAACACCATCAAAGAAAGTGACAAGGATTTTTGTTGCAAGGATTCCACCATCCGTGACTGAAGCTGCATTCAGAAGGTTGCTTTCCCTTCTTTTCTTTTTATTTTGATGAAGTCTTCCTTGTGTACTTATTTTTTGAATCTCCAATATGTAAATTGGTTTCTCTGTATTATTGGAGTGTTATTTTGTGCACTGGTGAGGTCTGAGTGTGGTATACGTTATCTTCCTGTGCAGTCATTTCGAGAAATACGGTGACATAACAGATTTATACATGCCAAAGGTTCATACTTTTCTCCCATTCTCTATGACAACATGATGGTTTTCTATTATATTGCACTACACAATTTCATTCATTTTCTCAGGATCCAACCACCAAAGGCCATCGTGGAATTGGATTTATCACTTTCGCAAATGCTGGTAATTCTTTTTTGTTGCTTTTTGTTGGCATCTTACTTCTATTGGTTGGTCCTACTATTTTCTTTCTCTAGACATCCTTACCTTTTTCAGATTTGTATACACTCGTTTAACCGGCAGCACCTAATGTGAAAAAAAATAATTACCTGAATGATTATGTAGGTCCAAGTTAGCTGAGTTAAGGTGTTGAAATTTAGCTGATTTAGGTCCTAATTTGGAAGGGCTAGAATGGACAAGCTCTTCAATATGAGATCTTTATTAACTGCTTTCCGCTACACCGAATGTCTCTAATGTGTCTCTTAAGTAACCAAACTTCAGGGGATCTAATGTTAATATTGTGTATTTGCAAGGTATTTGTGTTTGCACGTGAGTTGCATTATGCATGCATGCTGTGCTATTATATGTAATTTATATCACGTGCCATGAAACAATTTCTTCATCTTGTCTGATCTGTTCACAGAAGCAGTGGATGATCTGATGGTTGAGACTCATGAATTGGGAGGTTCAACTGTGGTTGTGGACAGAGCAACGCCAAAGGTAGCTTTCAGCATCATATATGTTGTTTTTAAATTGGATTAAAATTTCATGTGGCAGCACTTCATGATTTGCCAGCAGAATTCTTTTCCTATAATGATTTCCCCTGGCATCTGTCCCTACCATAATTTAAAGGTGTGTGCAAAGAAGACATAAATGCATGCAGAATAAGTTAAAAATAAATTCTTGCATGCAAATGGTCTTCCAGACCACGCCGGCATTAGGAAGAGTTACGGTGCGTAAAACAAGGATATACGCTGGTTGGCCAGGGGCATACTATGTGTGATAATTCCATCATTCACCATAATAATAAATAAAAAGAAAAAGCCATTCCAAAGACCCATACTCAAGTTTCATCTCTTGCTTCGCCACAGATCTTGGTTACACGCATGATGAATACGTGCATCCACACACATGAACATGCACCCACGTGGAGGAAGTTGCAAAAGGATTTTTTTGTATCTTATTATGTCCTGGAATCTTTGTATTTCACAGCACGAATGTATTTTTTCATGTCTGTTCTACTGTAGGAGGAAGATTTCAGGCCAATTAGTCGAATGCCCCAAGGTGGGGGTGGGTATGGTGCTTATAATGCTTATATTAGTGCTGCAACTAGATATGCTGCACTTGGTGCTCCAACCTTGTATGATCATCCCGGTTCAATGTATGGAAGTAAGTTACTCGCCGAAAGCACATTCCTGTTTCCTTTTCAAATATTAGCTAGATGATCTCAATTTGATAATTATCATTCATTAGGAGGGGAGGCACCTCGAGGAATGGGCAAAAAAATATTTGTTGGTAGGCTTCCTCAGGAAGCAAGTGCAGAAGATCTTCGTCATTATTTTGGGAGATTTGGTCGTATTTTAGATGTTTATGTTCCGAAGGTAAGAATATCTATGATTTACTGCATTTAAGAAAATAAAAGTTTTGATACATTGTGATGCTACTTTTGTAGGACCCCAAGAGAACTGGTCATCGGGGATTTGGTTTTGTGACTTTTGCTGATGATGGTGTTGCAGATCGTGTAGCTCGAAGATCTCATGAAATATGCGGACATCAGGTTTGACTCCTTTTATGTACTACCAAACCGTGAACTGTTATTGATAGAAGCAAAACCCTGGAGGGTCGAATAGAAGTCTCAGATGCCTAGAAGCAGTTTCTTGATAACTAGAGTGGACCAACTGGTGATTGTGCAACCTGACCCATCTCTGACCAGAAGTACGCAACAATATCGGGAACTTTAGAGTTGAACATAACTGGTAGGAATAGATCTAAAACTGGAAAACTGATGGACTGGCAATCAGATAAGACCTCAGTTTTTCTTCTATAGGTACCTACTGCTACACCCACTGCCTTTCTCTGTCTAGGGAGAGGCTAACAAATTTTTCAACCCACCGCTGCCATAATCTTCAAACAACTCTTCCTCTCCTTATCAGCCAGCAATCTTTTTCTCCTTCTGCCACTATTCGCCATGTATGGCCAATCTCTATGTACTCTTCAGAGTTAATCCTTTGTTTCCATAGACATGGAAAGAAAGATGGAGAGATGGACATGGGGTGAGGGGTGGACTAGGTGATTTTCCTAATACCCTAAAGCATTCCTTTATTTCTATATTTTGTTCTTTTCCAGACCAGGAGGGGAAAAAAATTGAATCAATTATAATTAAGAAGGCAAGATAGGAACAGTAATACAAGGGATCGCATCTTTTGGCAAGTTGCGTTACCATAACCAATTCTTACCCTAGCTCTTCTATTCTATTGCAAGTCCGCTGTCTCCAAATATTTGGCCTTTGGTTATTACATGATAAGAACTTGATGTTGAGTCAAGAACTAGGGAGCCGAATGGCTCTCTATCTGATCCAACGATTGAAAATTGGTCTAGAAGATAATGTATAGATTCCTTTTTTTAATCCCTATTATTCTTCACATGTAAAGAGATGTTTGAGACGTGAACTATGCATGTTAATCATTTTGTCCTTACTGTTCTAATTTTGTCAGATATGTTGCTTCTATGCTTCATACTTTCAGTATATAAAACCAAATTCTCCAAGTGCTTTTCTTGAATGCAGATGGTTCTGACAATTTGAATATGCTGTCATCTGCATTTGTACAATAAACTCGTATTTTTCAGCTCTCGGCTGGGGCGCTGTATGGATGTTGTTCAAATTTACTGTTCTAGTGTTTAAACATTAATACTGATTGTTGGCTCTTATTCAAAAATAAAGCTACTCACCCCTTCAAGATTTTGTACAGGCTTCAATTTAGAATTTTTTTGCATAGACTGATTTTAGCCTCCATTATTTCACTGGATGTCACGGCTTTTCACCTAAAAAATGATCAGGACCACCTTCTGGCAATATATTATGAAAATACAACTTTGATTTTTCAAGATGTTGCATACAGCTATACTTGAACATTTTCAATTGCTTATAACTATTAATTCATGAATAAAATGAGTGACAATATTATTAAAGGTTCTTATTTTTTGTCTTACAGGTTGCAATAGATTCAGCTACACCAATTGATGATGCTGGCCCTAGTGGTAATTTCATGATGAATAATCCTGAACCATTTGGGTATGGTGCACCTATGCGCACTTATGGCAGAATGTATGGGAGCCTAGATTTCGATGATGTGAGTACAGATGTATATTTTGTTGCCTACTTCAAACTAGAGAAGTTGTTTAATAGCAGTTCTGCTTTGAGTGTCACCATTTATATATTAACATGTCTATACCATCTGCCTCTTCTTTTCTGCATGGTGTTTGATTTTCCTTTGCAGTTCCATATGTGTGCAGTGCTTCAGTGTACCATTTCTGAATGGCTTTTCTTGGGAAGATACCATACTGCTGAAAAGCTTTATAATATCTATTCTGGCATTGCTAGTAATTTAAACTTTTGAAACTTATAAAAGGAATTAATATTGGTGGTCATAATGGCGTGTGTCTGCACAGTGGAGATATTGAGTTTCTTTTCTACTTTTCAAGATTATGAATGTTTTGCCCATGGAGTTATTACCATTTTGTTATATTTCTCAACTCAGTGAGATTAGATTTAATTTGCTGGGTAAAATATATTTCAATTAAGAGATTAAAAATATGTTTGCTTGTATTTCTTTCCCCAAAATTGGAAAGAAAACATAATAAAAGAATATGGTCTTATCATTTGTGATTATTAAATGCTAAGGATTTCATACACTTGATGATTTAGATGATTGGTGATGTGGTATAGTCCTTGAGATGCTACACCCGGTGGACAATACACCGTGATGATTATGGGACACTTTTTAATCATCCAAGATGAATTATACATCGTTGTAGCATGTATTACACCATGCAGTATGGTCTACATAATGAGTGTTCATACTGTTGTACTAACTGTTCCTATGTATTGCTTGGCAGTGGGGTTATGGTGTTGGTGGCAGTATGAGTGGTGGCAGACCTTCACGTGCAGATTACAGGTACAGGCCTTACTGAGGATCCAAAGCACAGTTGCAACTGTATCTGATATACATCTGGACAATTAATCCAATTCCCTCTGGATTTATGAATGGTTTTCTACCATGAAAAGAAATGTTAACGTTTAAGTTATCTAGTAATTGTATCCAAATTAACTTTCTTGCTGATGGTCTTCTACTTAGAAGGCAAATGTTAACATTGAGTTATCTATTAGTTGGTCTTGTACTTAGAAGACAAATGTTAATGTTTGAGTTATCTATTAGTTAGTATCCAAAGTAACTTTTTTAACAAAGATGCTGCCTATGTTGCTTATTGCTGTGGAAAGAAGGCGTGTTAATGCTTCAATTTATGTTAATAGTACAATTTGGTGCAGCAATTTTTTAACCAAGTTATATCCATTTCTGATTTATTTACCATTTGGTGCGTTCCTGTTACTTTTTGCTGCTAGTTTGGTACCTTCTGGGCAATCTGGATTATGGATTGCAATTGGCATGAATATACAGTTGGTGATATTTTAATATGGAGATGGAATACCAGTTGCAATAGAGGATCTAAATATCCGATAACCTTTTGAGTGGTTGTTTATCAGTTTTCTTTTTTCTTGTTTAGTTCTCCTTGATATTAAATTGGTGATAATGGCTGTTGCATGTAGGTTGCTTTAGGTTGTTTTACATGATTGAGGTATATGAAAAACATATGGACTCCTCAAAGTCAAGACCTATGCAAAGATAATGTCTTGCCAAGGGGTCCAATCTCCTTGTATACTTCTGAGGAATGCTTGGAGTTTCATCAACCCTTTTGGCTCTTTCCGGCTCTTAGTAAAGTATGTTAGTCAATGAATCCCTTGGTGTAGGGTAAGTATAGCTTGCGGGTGGGGCTCAAGGTTGGTTAGAATGCAAGATGGTAAAAGGACAGCTTGGTTCGAATTTTCTGTAGGAAACATCCTTTTCAAAATCGTTAATTTAGAGAGAGAATCTGAATAACTGAGAAATAACGCAAAACTGAAAAAATGAGGTCAATATATGAACTACAGAAACAAGGAGGCTGATGCATAGACGGGAAAGGCGAGGTTTTGGTTTCAAACTCAAAAGTGTTTTTCTAACATCCAAGCTGAATGGTACCCGTTAAGCTACGTAAGATGGTGCAGATAAAAGTTTAACATAACTGGATTCATTGTTGAAATCACTTGATTCGCTAACTAAATTAACTAACAACGCAGAAAAAAAATGGCCAGCATGTCTAACAATATTGTTAACTAGTGTGAAGCCAAGAAGGATATATTTTTTTTCACTGAATAGTAAACCAGAAAAAAATTATTTTAGGAACTAACTCTTTTGGCAGAGAAAGCAGTTACAGAGGGAACAAATCTTGACATATATACAGCATGAAATCCCCTTGTGAGTAGTTCTGGGAGCTTGGTCTGCCAACAAGTTTTTCATGGCTTGGGCTTTCATCTGCGAAGCTCTAAGCTTGTTCATTATTTTGTCCATGGAAGCAGATCTCTTCTTTTCTAGTTTCATCTGATCAAGAAAGTCGTTAGAGGATGTCAGAAAAATGCCAGCCTTCTAAGCAATTTCAAAAGATGTGACGTATCATTAACGATTAATAAAGCAGTCCAAGAAAACATGAATGCAATTAATCATTAGGTTTCTTTCTGTGCTAAATATATCATTTCGGTATACTATTACTTCTTTAGTTTTGATGCTAAAAATGATTCTGATGCCATACGAACCTCAAGTTTCTGAATTGCTGCCTCCGCTTTTGCCTTCTGCAAGTTCTCCCAAGCAGTGATCTTGGCTTCCTCTCTTTGCAACCTGCAAAAACAAAAACAAACATATCTATGATACACTGCATCCTTCAACTGATTCCCTCTCTCAGCATACCTTACCACTAACATTCAAAAAGTTTAAAGGTAATTAATTGATAGGTGAGAGGCAATTCAAAAGATTATGACAAGTTTTCGCAACCAGGATAATATGTTTTGATCCGCAGACTCGTGTCAAGGCATTTTCTGTTGCTTAAAAAGAGGAGCTTTTCAAACAATATAATCTTATATCTTGAACATCTGAGTGATGGATGAGTTTTGAGAATCCACACACAATTAGTTTCCTATTATTCATAAAAACCATGGGCGTACTTTGATATGTTTTTTGATGCCTCCGCAACATTCCAAGCTGAAGGTAAGTCTTCAGCATTTGTCGAGTCCATCTTTTTCAGTCCTTGTTTCTTCGAGTGTCTAGCTGTAGTGGTGCCTTTGTCTACCTGGACATCTCTGACATCATCTTTTGCAGCAGAATTTCCTTGCAAGCACACTGAAGTAGGAATCGAGGAAGGTAAAGTAGAAAATGATAACCTTCCTTTGGAAGATGAACGTGCGCTCCCCTCAGGGCTCATTTGAGTGGCCATATCCCTGCGTGAAACAATGGCTTCTTCCTCCTTGGCCTCATCAAGTTTATCATCTTGTCATCCAATTCATCAATTAAAACAAAGTATAATACAAATTAGTTGATAATGGTTTTCAGTAGGACGGAGAAGCAGATCCAGACATGCAGAGGAATGCTGACAGATGAGACATGGAAGTAACCCATACATGTTAAATAAGAATCTAATGTTCATTCACCAAATTGTATCGCCTCATATTTGTTAAAAAACACAACAGAGGGAGTCGTAAGTATTAAAAATCGAAGAATAGATACATGAAAATTCATAAAAGAAGTCATGTCACTCTTAGAAATATATAGCCCCAAAAAAATTACTAACCACGATTTTTCAACCTGCTTGATCCAAATGCTAGGTTCAATAGGTTCACATGCACTCAAGAGGAACAAGCTTGGTATCAAAACCAGGCAAAATCACTCTGAATCTACACTGACAAGGCCTTTAATGGTCTTCAGACTAATGTATAACAGATTCCTAACTGGATCCCACCAGAAAGCCTTCAAAATTCTAGCTTACCATAGAGTAAATAAGATAAAATTATCCAACATCTGAATTCTGGAAACCATTCCATCAGCATGGTCTGGGTCTGTGGAAGATGAAGGCAGAAGGTACCTTAGGAACTATAAAGAGCATATTAGTTGGAATGCAAATCCAAGTATAGGAAGAACCAACGGTTAATTAGCAAAATAACATCACATCCCACTTATGCACAACATTTCTTAGCTCCAATGGTTTGTCATCAATGTGCAAACAATTTATTCAGTTATGCAAGTTCATGAGCAGTTAACCACTAAGAAGGCCAGAAAGAGAAGAAAAGATTCTATACCATGAGAACTTGGCGCAGAATTTTCACTGAGCAAATCTGACAAGCCAGGCACACTAGTACTCCTTGTTATGTTATTTTCAGCATATAAAGTATTAGATTTTGCAGCAATTCCAGCCTCATAATGAACAGATAAACCATCAGGGACCAACACGCCAGTAGTAAGAGGTGAATTTGCCATGAAATTCCTTACAATCCCACCTTCATGAGAAGGCATGGTGGGCGAAGAGTTGGGTAAGGACACAAGTCCTGTTGGCCCCAGAGGGCCACTCTTTGACTTTGGCCGTCTCAGAGGTTGAGCAATTGAAGTCTTGAAGGCACCATAACCTGAAATTGGGCTAGTAATCCATCTCTCAGCATCATCCCATTTCGAAGGTAAAGCCCTTCCACTATTAAAGGGCATCAATGCAGCAGCACTAATATGCCTCCTACTACTACTAGTCGGCAATGGTACTCGTTCTGAACTCCAAGACTTCGGTATTTCTCCCACATTGTTATCACCATATTCTGGTGTTCCTGGGCTGGTATAGGCACCAGAATTTCTTAAAGACGATCCAGAATTCCTCCTCATGACTTTCAGATGAGGCCAAATGAAGGCCAAAATGTTTCCATAGTTCTCCAAGTTTCAAAATATTCTTCAGACCTAATGAATTCAGATTTACAACAACCAGGGAATCAGAACCAATAGCTCAAAAAAGTAAAAACACCATAGCTACATTGCCAAGTATAACGCTTTTATATTGAAATTTAATGGTTAACACAACTCTCAACAAAGTAAATGCACGTTTTTATAAAATTTCAAACCCTATCACTTCATCTTCCTATCACCACTCACAAAGAAGGCGCGAATAATATATCAGTGGCCAGTGGGTATCTATGTCTGTACATGAGTACAATAGTTCCAAAAATGGTCCATTTTCTCGAGTCTGAAACTTTATGGGGTTGGAACCTGGACCACGGAAAGGCTCGTGATCGACGTGATGTTCTTGTACAGCCAAGTGCAGTGCCCGATCAAATCAAGCATCATCCTTACAAGATGTTGACATTTTTTAAACAGGGAACAGAATTTTGAAGCTCTAAAACCTCTACCCCTTTTCTTATACCACATAAAAAACCCTGCCTGTCGTTGTCAAAATGGCTAGACCATTGTCCATTTCCCGAAAATCCCATTCTTCCTGCTTCACACACACAAAAGCACACACACTGTACAGAAACAAATGGGACCAGAAAATGAAAAGCAAAAGGGAGTAAAAAGAAATGTGCATTTTAAAGAACTTACCTTTGATTGGGTCAAAACCCAGAAAATAAAGCTAGATGATTCTCAAAAGTACTTCAAGTTCTTGCGTTTTGTCTTTCTTCTCAAACTTTTCGATGATTTCCTGTGACACTTTGGGGTATAGATAAAAAGTAGAATAATGAAATGAGTCCAGAAGGAATGCTGTCTCTTGGAATGGAGAAACTAGCTTTTTGAATGGGTTAAAAGAATACTTTAATTCAAGCAAGATTATTCAAAGTGTGAAAACACATAGTTAAACAGGAAAAAGGCATAGTATGCTTAAAGAAATAATGTACTGCCCGGTGCTTCGAATTCTCTGAGCCTGAAGACTCAGATTTTCCTATTGAAAAAGAGAAAATTAATGGCGGAAAGAAAGGGGGGTCAAGGTTGAGTTGGCAGATGTTGTCTGAATCTAATCTGCAGTCCATGTGAGGATACTCAGTGGCCCGGGAGGATCGACTTTGGATTTTTCTTTTTCTTTTCTTTTATTTTTTTGTTTTTATTTTTTTGGTGTGTGTGTGTGTGCGGGGGGGGGGGGGGGGGGAGTGCCTTTGCATATTTTGAAATTGAATTTTGTGATTTTGTGTAAATTTGAAATTCACTTTAGTTGGCACAAGTTCAAATTTGGATTAGGTGATTTTACTTTAATTATGTATATGAAGCTCATACTTAGAAGATATATCCAAGATAGAGAGCTAAGTTCATGTGATTTAGTTGGAAACCTAAAGAAAAGTAAGATATATTTGTCCAAAACAAACACAAATATTAATGAGACAAGATGATTACACTTTTTGTCACTCTTACAAAGAGAATGAGGTTTCACCTTAACAAGTCTGAGTGATTAGACATTAGATGTACCAATTTTATCTTTAAGCTCACTTAATATATATATATATATATATATATATATATATTACACTAACAACATTGTTCAATTTGTAATTGTTCACTAATTCTAATGCACAAATATAACAGCATAGTTCATAAACTTGGGAAAATGATGCGGGGAGCTTACAAGTGATCAACAAAATGTCTTTTTTTTTTTTTTGCTCTATATGACAATATACCTTGTGTATCAGATATTTCGATATTAATAACATCATTATTTATGTTTTCATCATACCAAATAAATATTGAAGCCTACATTTCAAAATATATAGATTTAATATTATTTCAAAAACTTGTGATGAATTATACTTCACTTGAAGATCCAAGCTCTTAATATTTTACAGATATTTGAGTTGAAGTTTCACAGAGAGAGTAAATAGTGACGTAAATTCATAACATTTTCTTTACTTTCGATAATCGGTAGTATCTATGTAAAATGAAAGGTAATGAAATGTAAAATAGGCCAAGGATGTCTTACTTAAGTGATAAAATTCGGATCTTATAATTAAAAAAATTTGAGTCAGAATTTCACTATTAATCTACTTAATCAATATGTATTCAATAATGTAAAAAAAAAAAAAACATGCAAAATATGATTGTTGTGAAACATTTTCTTAAAGCAAAAAGCATGTATAGTTTCTGTGGCCGACATTAGGTGAAATGACAATAAAAACCCCCCATGAACTAATTGCACCAGTATCTGTTCATATCAAAATAGTTATTATGGTCAATTCACTCACTAGAAAGTTAGAAAGCAAAAAACATAAACAATAAGCCAACCAAGCAAATATTTTGAGTATCATGAACTTGTGGGGTTGAGAATATCACATGAAAGTGAAGGAAGGAAACTGTTTGATGCAGTTAAGGTTTTTGCCATCATTTAAAGCATCGATTTTAGCGTTTGTAGGAGGATGCTTTTCACAATGTTCAAGCAACTCTTTTTTTTTTTTTTTTTTTAATTATATTTTAGGGGAAGTTGGTTTTTTGATCGTAATGTTTAACAGAAAAAAAGAGTCAGAAATAATGTTGGTTCAATTCAAAATTCTGAATATATATATATATATATATATATAAATGGAATCAGTTTCAGCTATTTTTTAGCTGTAAATGAGACTTGGGTTTTTCTGTATTGTTAAGAAATGCTGAAGATGGAAAGTGTAAGGATATTGATCCTATTTGTATTTGTTTTAAGTCACATCGTCTGGTTTTGATTGTTTTCTCCATCAATTAAAAGAATTAAGACCCTGTTTGGTTTTTTGATTATTTTTTTATTTTTAAGATTGAATTAAGTTGAATAAGTATTATTTAAATTTGACTTTATTTATTTTTTATCTAACTTTAATAAAATTATGTTTGAACTTAATTTTATTATTAATAGAGTTGAATTTAAATTAATTTTAATTAAGTTCAAAAATAAATTAAGCTCTAATAATTTGATATTATTCAATATATAGCATTATTTTTCAAATAATTGAATCGAGGTCAAATCGAATTTTAAATCTTATCAAATAAAAAAATATTCAAATTTTATTTTTTATACTTAACAAATTGAACTCAAACTGATTTTTTAGTACATCGATCTCGAATTGGGTATCGAGCAACTTTATTTATTTTTTAATCATAAATTTATATTTTATTGAAGTGATACTTTGGTGGGAAATTAGAAGACTTGAGCTTAACAAAATATGAACCTTTAAAGTTATAAAAACATGTCAAATCCATATATTTAAGAAATTGATAAAGTAATAGAATAAATTAAAATTCTATTTTTGGATGTATTTATATATCTCAGTCTCTCATTACTTTCTAATTTTAATATATTCTATCAAATTTATTCAGCTAAATTTTGTTCAAAATAAGTACAACATAAAAATACACAACTTATCAAGTAATTGATGAATTTTTTACACTAAAATATTTAGCTAATATAATATCTTTAAAATCGAAAATCATGCTCAATCATTAAATATTTAATTTTTTTAGACTAATTAGTAGTTTTAAATTAATTCGGCTTTCTATTGGGTTCAACATGGATCCATTTCAGATCAATAGCCCAATTACATCCAAATAAATTCTACCTAACCAGACCCAACCCATGAAAAGGCTGGAAGGGATCAAATCTAATGGATCAAGTATTAAATCGGACCCACCACCTTATGCACATTGCATTGAGGCTCGTCTTATTATATTACATGCTCTATGTCTGGATTTTAGTGAAATAATAATAATAAAAAACAGAAATTTCTTACACCCAATATATAAAACTTTTGCTTTATTTTTAGACGTTTTTTTTTCCTTTACTTTTATTTTTCTCAATGTAATTCAAGCTCCAACCATGGTCTTAGTGTATGCAGTTGCCGATAACAATTTTCTTGACTATTGACAATTTAATTATTTTTCAATAAACACTGAATAATTCCAACAAAACCACGAGTAGGTGTAAACTATATTAAAAACAAAAAAAAAAACAAAAAACAAAAAAGTTGTGTGGAAAATTTATGCAATAAAATTGTATGATAATATTCATGCTACACTCAATTGTATTGTCCGTCAAATCAATTTCATATTATAAAATTGAATACTTTAGCAACCATAGTGTGGAAGCCTCCTTTAGTTGCTAAGTTTGGACTCGATCAATAGTAAAGTTTTCTTGGACTTTCATAAGGCGATAGTTGTTGTCTCATAACTTAAGTTCATCACTGAAAAGACGCTTGTATCTCTAATATTCATCGAGTTCCTAAATCCAACTCGACATCCTTTTAGAGATTTAACTAAATTGATTTCGACTATTACTTAAAATTATTCCAATGAAGAAGAAAATCAAGTAGGAGTTGGTCGATGGGGACTAAAGTTGGGACCTCTTTAAGGGGGCAGATAAAATTAAACACTTATTAATTATTCACACATTCAATATATTATATGTTGAGGATAGTTTCTCAAATATTTGTATGGTAATGGCTACCATTTAATAGACTTGATCCATTAAAGTAGTCAAATAAACGAACATGGGCCGGGTAGCCTGAGCCCAGCTAAATAGTTGGAAAAAAGGTACAATACTTACACAAAAAGAAGAGATTATGAACAAGAAAAAAAGGGTTTTTTGACAAAATCTGCTCCACATATTAACTCTATCAAGTATCTAAGATATTTTCCTGGAACGATATTCATTTGTGATGGCTCTATGATAATGATTGGTAACTGGTATTGGTTTTTTATGGGAAAAAAACATTTCCACGCAATTGCCTTAAATTAAACAATGATTTGAAATCTATGGCTTATATCTTTTAGTTTTTTTTTTTTTTTTATGGATTCTCATAATTTGATTGAATAAAAATAATTTTAGAAGTCATTATTTAGAAGCGTAGATGATTGTGGTTGAATTTTAGACAGTAGCTTCATAAGTCAAAAAATTGTCATTTTGGGCTTTTCCTTTTCTTGTGGTCGTAATTTGGACACGATCAGTATCCTAATAACCTTAAAGAAATGAAGCGGCATTTTTATGTGATGATTGTAAGTTGCTACCTTTGAAAGGTCTCAATGGGTTTGATGTGGGGAAAGAGAAGTGAAAGGAGAAGGGAGCCCAATGAAAATAATTTTCAAATACTTTCTTGAATTCGATACAATTAAAAATAAAGTTGGAAATATAGAACTTTTTATAATTTTATCAATTGTTTTTCAATAATAATGAATAAATAATATATTAGAATAATTCTAAATTATTAATAATTAATTACAAATTAAATTATTAACTAGTAAGCACTTTTTTCTTTTTTGTTTGGTAGAGACGATCTTAAGATAAATGTAATTCGCGAAGATGAATATAATAACATAGAGTTTGAGAAAAATTATATTATTTCATAAGACAGTAACTAAAAATATAATTTGAGATTTTTTGTGTCTTTTTAACCTTATACTTTTATTTTTCCACCGGATTTTGAATGAAAATTAAATTGGATTTTTTTCAAACAAGCAAATAATTTTGTTTTTATAAATTACTTATACTTCCCCTTCTGTTATTCATTTACTCTTCAATTCATCCAAACAAGGCTCTTAATTATTCTGAAGAAAATATAGATTGCATGTATTTTCAGTTATTGTTTGTTTATAAAAAATTAAACAAATTCAACTCTTAAATTTTTTTTATACACATACAAATATACGTATATATTCGAGGATAAACATAAACCGAGGTTCTATAGACTATAACAGAGCAAACCTCGAGAGAAATTTCATAATTTAAAAAAAAAAAAAAAGGAAAAGAAAAAAGAATTGAGTTAGGAAGTTTGACAGGTATAACTTATTTCCACTCCCACCACCGTCACATTCGCTCATGCGGCGGCCCCGCCATCACCGCACCCCACTAATTGTGATTATTTAATGCACTAAAACTCTCGATTCCATAGATAATTATGGTTTAACATTGCTGTTTTTTAATTACTTAATGAAACTCCTTTTTTATATAAAAAAAAAAAGAAAAAAGAAAAAAGAAAAGGCTTTCCAATGGCAGTTTAGCACTAGCTAAATGGGGTTGACTAATCGAGATCATTTTAAGCATTCTTTATTCATAAATGTTGACGGGTGTTTTTCTATACATCACTTTAATAAAACACAAATAGTGGAGCATATGTCAAAATAAAAACTAATATTTGTAATCGGAAATTTGCATGTCGTTTCTTTATTAGGGACTATATCTGAAATATCGAAACATAAACGCAAAATACATTTATAAAATAATTAAATTAATTGATTAATAACAGCAATCACCTATTGAAATCACTTTCGAATTTATTATGCTTTGTCTCCTTCCAATGTATATCTGCAATTAGAGAGTATGAAATTTTATGCTAAATTGACTAATCTCAAGCTTTTGTGGGACAAACCTGATTTACTTTCTTATTCAACCAATGAATGAGTCCAATCAAGATGGTAAAGGAATAGGATATATATATATATATATATATAACTCAACCATAGACACACGAACAAGTGTATAGATATTTGCAAGCTCACAACGCAAAGAGGCAACATGGGAGTGCCACATGGCCATGAGAATCTCCACCACTGGTGCTGCTTCATGACATTGGATTGGTTCCCAATTCCTGAAGCCCCACCACCACATCGTCACTTTCACATGCACAATTTTACCTGCCGCACTGCTTAGTCTAGTTAATGAAAACTGAGAAAGGAAAGAAATTTGGCTTCATAATTATCAGAGGTTCAATTCTTGAAATTTGAGGATTGCTCCCATTAAAAGGCCTCTGCTTTATTTCTGACTCCGTGTGGATTGTAATTGTTATCTAGTAACAGAAAGATGAGTTCAACTGTGCTCTACAATCCAGTTAATCCCACAATAGCAGTATCGTCAAGAACACATTTTCCAATTCTGATTTCCAAAGATTTTCCGGCGGAAATCTGCCGCTCTCTGAACCAGAAATCCCTTTTGAGAAACCAAGAAAATGGGCTGTTCAAGAAACTGACTAGAGTGAGGGCCAGCGTAGCTGAAGCTCCAAATGCTGAGCAATCTGAAACTGATGGAAATTCAAGGCCACTACAAAAGAAGCTGAGAATTCTGGTGGCGGGTGGTGGGATTGGAGGGCTGGTTTTGGCGTTGGCGGCGAAAAGGAAGGGGTTTGAGGTGGTGGTGTTCGAGAAGGATTTAAGTGCCATCAGAGGGGAGGGGCAATATAGGGGTCCAATTCAAATACAGAGCAATGCGTTGGCTGCTTTGGAGGCTATTGATATGGATGTTGCTGAAGAGGTTTTGAGTGCTGGCTGCATCACTGGTGATCGGATTAATGGCTTGGTTGATGGAATTTCTGGCAATTGGTAAGTACTTGCGTTTTTATTATAACTGCTGAATTTCTGTTGGAAGCAACTTCAGCAAACCTTTGCGTACATGTTGAACCGCCACCTGGGCTTAACAGCCATACCTAGTGGCCTTCACTCTGCAGGGGTCCCATAAATAAGTACAAATAAAATGTACAATTTCTTTGAGAATTGAAACTCTCCCCTTATTTTTATATCTTTCTTGGTTATTATGTATGACCTTCTACCAACGCGTTTGCCTTTTTGTCTCTAAACATAAAATTCAGTTCTATCACAGATACTGAGGTGCTTGTGCATCCTCAGGGTGGGTCTACCTCTGTACTCACAGGCTTTGCTCTGCCAAGTTTAGCAAAAATTGAATGATCCAAAGACTTAACTTTTAAAATTAAATTCTAGGGGCATGCATATCTCCTGCTAGTTAGCATATGTTTGTGTGTGTACCTACTACATACCCAGAAGTGGATTATGTCATAGTAATTCATTCTCAAGGACAGATCATGTTTTTTCAATATCCTGTGGATGTTACCAATCAAATTCACAAATTTGGTAAGTGTTAAACTTGTGCCAAGATGAAGTATTGGTGGATTTCTATAATCAGATTTACATGGTCAGAAAATTGTACTAGTCACGACTCATTGCCTTTCTATATTATTTGAATTTGGATTTAGTTTCCCCTTGTTAATTTACTGATTTAAGGTCGGAGAAACATTGTATTTATAGGATTAATTAGACTGATATATAAAGGTGGACATTGCATATAATTACTGTGACCTTAGTACTTTCAATGGTAATTTGAACTAATGAAAGAGAAGGGAATCCTAGTGTCAACAAAATTGTTAAAATTTTAATTGCATGATGGAGGTTGATTAAAAGCCAATTCATAAATATTCAAAGTAATGGAATTTTGCTGCAGATTGAACTTGCATTTATTGTGATATAGCTGATCTGTAAGAGCTCGAAGAAAACATAAGAAACATTTGGTTTGTAAATCATAGTGAGGCTATTACAGGTTTCGAGTATGGTTCTTTGTCTGGGTGGGGAGAGAAAGAGTTGAGCCTTCACCTTGAAATTGTAATCCGTTTAAACTTTTCAGCTTTGCTCATTCCATCTTCAATCAATCATCTATCCATTTCAGTCTTGCTTAGTTCACCAGCTTGCCGGGTTCAATGTTTTGGCCCTTTAAATAAGATAAGCACATGTGTCTGTCCATATGGATATGCATACTGCAATTTAATCCCATTTTCTGCATCAAAAACCAGAAAGAAGATCAAGGTGTTCTTGGAGGGGAATCATGCTCCATTCCACATACGAAGAATCATTGCTGACCGTTTTATTTCCTTCGTTCAGCAACTTTATAGTTATCTAGCGTTCTCTTCTCTCGTCTTTTTAATTTTTGATCGTCGGAAACGATTTTATCGGAGAATTAGATTCAGTTTTCTTAATTAGTATAATAAAATGCATGGGGGAGGGAGGGACTGGCAGGAAAGAGCTGTTTTCACAGTATCTGCTCCATTTCAAAAGGCACTTGTAATTCCTGTTTGGCTATTTTATCTAATTTAATTGCATAAAATGATATTGATCACCAGGTACGTCAAGTTTGATACATTCACTCCCGCAGCAGAGCGGGGACTTCCAGTCACTAGAGTCATTAGCCGCATGACTCTACAACAAATCCTTGCCCATGCAGTTGGATCAGATGCTATTATGAATGAAAGCAATGTAGTGGACTTTGACGATGATGGTGAAAAGGTAGTCTTGTGTTTTCTGGATAGCCAGTTTCTTCCTTCAGTAGAAGATTCGTGGAAGATGTAAATGAAGATTCCAGTTGACTTCTATATGGCATATCTTAACATTTTAGTTCTTTTATGTACTTTGTGACACATGAAAATTTATTGTTGATTCTGCTATACCAGGACATTTTTCTCATCTTTGTACTCCTGCTTTCTAATTCAGGTAACTGTGAAACTTGAAAATGGACAGTGTTATGAAGGTGATCTTCTCGTTGGTGCAGATGGGATATGGTCAAAGGTATTTCTTTATTTTCTATTTTCAATTTAACTCTGTTTGACAATATTTAGAAGGAAAGGAAGAGTTAAAAAGGAGAAATAAATCAAATACTTCCTGGGCATGCATCGATTAGAATATGTGACTGTGCCCATCATTGTGGCTAAATTATGTTTTCTCAAGTTTGCAAATGCTTAGACAAAGATAAGATTTTTATCATCTACTTATCAATTTTACCTTTAAGGCTTTGTTGAAAAACTATTCCGTCAATTGCTGCTTGAAAATGGATATGTTATTTCGCCAAGGCTCCTGAACTTTTCCCCTGTGGTTTTGACAACGCAATTGATGGATTTAATATAGGTGAGGAAAAATTTGTTTGGGCAAACTGAAGCTATATACTCTGGCTACACTTGTTACACTGGGATTGCAGATTTTGTTCCTGCTGACATCGAGACAGTAGGGTATGTTGTATAAGCTAGTTGCATCACGTCTAATGTTTCCCCATCTATATTAGTGAGAAAGGCTATGCTTTTCCAAGATGAGGCTTATGCATATCAATTCTTTTAAAGGTACCGAGTATTCTTGGGCCACAAACAATACTTCGTTTCCTCAGATGTCGGCGGAGGAAAGATGCAGTGGTATGCATTTCACAATGAAGCACCTGGTGGAACAGATGTTCCCAACGGTAAATAATCTTCACATGATTTTCCCTTGTGCTTCAGGATCTGATGTTGCATATGTGCCAACCTTCGCATTGAAAAACCTTCTAGGACATAATTAACCCCGCTTTTCTAGTACAGGACCTTGCTTGACACTATTGGTGGAAAGATTTGTATTGCATGTCAGTATTCGTCAACTGTTAAGTTGATGGTTACTGTTGCATGCTGATGGTTTGACATAAATAATACCTTGAAAGGAGGATGGTTAATGAAGCCATGAAATGACATGGTTAATGCACTCAGGATGCACTTCCACTCTTAAAATGAACATGTTATTACTGATCACATTATCCTGTACTAAGATTGAGTCATGAGTGATTGTTTCCTTTTGGAGAGAATGCCCTTTTGCTTCTGAGAAGTCTATGTATCGAAGATAATACAGGTGGCACATAAAGTTGCATGGGTTACAATTAATCATCCTTAATGGTGACTAAGTTAAGAGGATTTACTAGAGCAATAACAGAAAGATTGAGCTGAAAATATAGTGTTGCTGGTCTTTCTTCAAGATATTGGGCACGGCAATATGATTTTCCATATCTAAATTATATTATCTTGGTTTTGCAGGTAAAAAGGAGAGGTTGCTTAAGTTATTTGAAGGTTGGTGCGATAATGTTATAGATCTGTTGCTCGCCACTGACGAAGATGCAATTCTTCGGCGTGACATATATGACAGGACTCCAACCTTGTCATGGGGAAAGGGTCGCGTGACATTACTTGGTGATTCAGTCCATGCTATGCAGCCAAACTTGGGTCAAGGAGGATGCATGGCCATTGAGGTAGAATTCATTTTGAGTTGTTTTTTCCCCCCCTAAATGTGTACCTTTTCAACTCAGGAATTTGCAATTGGGTCTGCAAAGCAGCCAATATTGTTCAATTCTGTTATGTTTTTTTTTAGCTTACTGTTTACATTGATGTGAACTGGTATGTATCTCTTTGTTGTAGCCTCACAACTTTAGGATATTGATTTTGCTAACTTAAAAACTCCTAGAACTTTGAGTTTATTTCTTCATTCAATATTTGTTTCTGTTATGATATAAAAGACACTTATTGAAACATCATCTCATGGTTCAGGATGGATATCAACTAGCATTGGAGCTCGATAAAGCGTGGAGGCAAAGCGTCGAGTCAGGAAGCCCAATTGATATAGTCTCTTCTTTAAATAGGTTTATCTACTAGCTTGTACTTTTTCCCTTACAAACTCTGGTAGAAGTCAAAATTGAGATTAGAAACTAGAATATCAACCAAAATCTAAAGTTTCTGGTGACCGATTATTTCTCACATTACAAACTTGCTCCACATGTAATGTCTTTGAAATACATTAGGAGAGCAGGAATGGTGTCTCAGGACCAAAGAAAATTTCTTGTATGAACAACTTAGAGCAGTTCTTACTAGAGTCATAAACTTAGTCCTTAATGAATCAAATGCATGACCATGTTCGTCTGATTTGTTTAGGTGGTTCACTGTCTTTTAATTTGCTTTCTTCAGATATGAGAATGCTCGAAAACTACGTGTTGCAATTATTCATGGACTAGCAAGAATGGCTGCAATAATGGCATCAACTTACAAGGCTTATCTTGGTGTTGGACTGGGACCATTATCGGTAAGAATTTGTCAAATTCCGTATTCAGAATGTGAAAAGAATGAGCATGCTCGGGTATGGCAAAGAAGTTCCCTGCAGTTGATGGAAGTCTATAATCTGTTTTGTAGTTCCTGACACAGTTTAGAATACCGCATCCTGGAAGAGTTGGAGGGAGGTTATTTATCGACATTGCTATGCCTTTAATGCTAAGTTGGGTTCTTGGTGGTAACGGGTGAGATTTGTTGTGCCTGCCTTCACAAAAGTACTCAGTATTAGATGATTTTTGGTCTCTAAAGCAATTTTCCTCATTTTCTCTATCCATTACTACCATGGAAATACTGATTCAAAGTAATTGATTTTCCTACGAATAATAACTAATGAATAAAGTTTAGTGTTCAGAATGTGATGTCTTTCTGGGTTGCAAATCTGATGAAGCCTAGCCAGCAATATTTTCTGCAAAAAAATAAAATAAAATGGTTGTTGTGTCTAAGATATGGTGGAATAATGTCCAGAGTTTCATATGCTCTCAGGCAATATTTTGTCCCGAAAAGCTATTTAAAATCCATTCTATTGTCTTTCATAAACCCAACTTCAAGATTCACAATTAGAAGCTTCCACACATATTGTCTGAATGCAATTGCTGAGATGTGTAACCTCTATTAGCACCACTACGGCAAAAAGTGCAACATTTGGATTCTATCAGAGTAATAACACATTATGAACAGGCAATTTATTTTTGAGAGTTGCAAGGGTTAATTTTCATGCAATGTTTATGAGTTTACTCATCTAATGAATTGTATCCTTTGCAGTTCAAAACTTGAAGGAAGAGCGCTGCAGTGCAGACTTTCTGACAAAGTATGCCACTTGAACAACTAAGTAAAACTGCTCTTCTTTTAGGTGCAATTACTATTTCTGAGTTCGAGAGTTAACTT
Source organism: Paulownia fortunei (assembly GCA_019321725.1). Lineage (NCBI taxonomy): Eukaryota > Viridiplantae > Streptophyta > Magnoliopsida > Lamiales > Paulowniaceae > Paulownia > Paulownia fortunei. The sequence continues at coordinate 20,899,991 of CM033110.1, forward strand.
ATATTTTTTACTTATGAAGGCCAGTGACCAGTTACGAAGATGGTTTACAGATGATGATGCTCTAGAGCGAGCTCTTGATGCAGAGTGAGCACACCATGCCTTAACTTATGAGGAATGCTTATGCCATGTTTTGCACTCATCTACTTCCTTTCAATTAGCTCAACTATACTTTTCATTTGCAGTTGGTTTCTGTTTCCAATTGGAGAGTCAACTGCAGCATCTGAAACTATATTCCTAAGCCGAGATGAGAAGAATCCATACGTAATTGGGTATGCTTTTATTTAGCCTAAATCGATACTGACTTGTATAGGAGTCACTTACTAAGTAATACATTTTCATTTACAGCTTATGAGTATCTTGGATCATCAAGTTCATTGCAGTTTCCAGAATGTTAATATAAAGTTGAGAGTGGTGATAAAACCACACCCATATCGGAGTTTCACCAAAAAAACAACATATCTGTGAATTTCATTTTTTTGAAAATAAATTATTTTCTCAGGTGGTAGTCCATATCGAGGGATACTTATGGTATGACTTTTCTTATCTTAGGAGTGTCTCACATGCAAACTTTCCTGGAGTATCAATAGCTATACCCTCACCTCAGGTATGATGACTGATTGCTTTCTTTCCCAAGTGAACTTGCTGGAGTTTCCATTATTTTATTTTTTCTTACTGAAAAAGGTTTATGGTCTCTTAGGTTTCTAAAATGCATGCTCGGATAAGTTACAAAGATGGAGCCTTTTTCGTGACCGACTTAAGGAGTGAGCATGGCACCTGGATCAGAGAGTAAGTCGTGGAAAGATTATGTTCTTCTTTCTTTTCTTCTCATCTATTACATTGCTTTCTAAGTGAAGAAATTTTGCAGTAACGAAGGCAAGCGATATCGTGTGTCCCCCAACTTTCCTACTCGTTTCCGTCCTACAGATGTGATTGAGTTTGGGTCGGATAAGAAGGTTAGATTTTGCTACATTATTTTCATGCATGCTGCCCATGCATGACAGATAGATGTCATCCCACATTATCTTCTGCAGCTTTCTTGTGCTAATCTTACATATGGAATATCTTTTCCATTTTCCAGTTCAAATTTCTTGCTCGTAATACATGCTAACCTCTCCTCTCAACTCTTTCTTCATTTCATTTTTCTTCTGTTCTTGGTGTGATTGGGTTATATAACTTGATGTCTTACACGAACTCATGCAGGTAGCGTTTCGTGTAAAGGCTATGAAGTTTCCACCTAAGATGACAAACAAGAAGGATGAAAATGAAGTTCTGCAGGCAGTATAGAAGTCTATAGAGATATTCAAGTTTGAGATAAAAGGAAACTTGTACAGGAATTCTTGGTGGCAGCTGAGCCATGTAAAGCTGCTGACATTGTTTAGTGCAGGATAAGAACTGCAGCAGGTTTATATATGCAATTGCCAATTCCTAGTATTAATTGTTGGGAGAATGTCAATTCTTTTCAGATCATGATTAGCAACAGAAGAATACATGTATATAGATGTGATCATGTGAAGTACAATGATATCAATGATTTTGCTTTCTAATTGTAACTACCACTACCAGTAGCAAGCCACGGCTTTCCATTCACTGATATTAGGGCCGGCAATGGACGAATTTAGGATGGGTTTGGCCAAATTTGAGACTTGCCCACTGAAAGAAAATTGGCTCCGAGACCCAATCCAACTTGGACATAAAACCTGATGAGGTTTAACCCGTTTGGACCCGTCAATTCATTTTCAAAAATTTTAAATTATTTTTTAATATTAATTACCATACTCTTTAAATTCACCTTACAATATATTTTGAAAATAAAAAGAATATAATAAATATGACAAAATAAATATAAATCACCAATATCTATTTACAATCACTAAATAAAAAAAAATTCAAATACGATTTTTCTATTTTAATGACATTACAAATTCTAACAATATATATTAAATAAAATACAGGGCAAGTCCAATAAGACCCGTTATTCGTTCCGGACCCACCCGGGTTTAAAAAATCAAAACCCGCTACTTGTCCCAAATCAATTTAGCCGGGTTTGAACCTGTCCCAAGAAAATAAATATAAGTCACCAATATCTTTTTACAATTCCTAAATAAAAAAAAAAAACTTCAAATATGATTTTTTCACTTTATTGACATTACAAACCCCAATAATGCATATTAAATAAAATATGGGGCAGATCCAATAAGACCCAGGATATCTTCTTAAGCTAAAATGATAATGAACCTATTTAAATATCTTATGTACGTTAGAAGGGTGGCAAAGTTAAGTAGAAAGAACATCAACACAATTGAAAAAGTAGACAAATGAGTCTAAGCTTTTATACAAGTTTTCTGCTATGAAACAATTTTTAGGCCTTAAGATTTTTATTGGATGCGTTTTCAGAGGAGGAGTACAAAATTAGAACTCGCGATATTATACACACTAAAATCAAGTGACAATTTCAGACCATTCCTAAAATTGATAATGTGCAAAAAGATATTCCACTTTTAATATTTTATCTTGTAACAAGTATTACAAGATGAAATTCAAAATTAGAATAGAACATAAGAGATTAACAACGGATCACATTTACAAGTTAGTTGTATTGGATATCTATTATTTTCTTCTTCTTTTTTTGTTGATTTTGTTTTTCCCTTGTAAAGAATTAAGTTGCATAATTAACTCAATTTTGGAAGATTGGTGCCTAAAAGCACACATTTTCAAATTCGTACGAACATGTTCAATCAAAAACAATACTGATCAAATCAGTTTTTTTTTTTTTTTTAAAAAGTTTAAATTTAATATTTAGTTATATGTACGTAATTATTTGGTTTGAAACTTAATTCAATATATTTTTTAGATGTTATTTATTTTTTATTTTTAAAATTTAATATCTAACAATTAATTAATTATATTACTATTTTTCATAATATAATAAAAAAATATTCAATTTTTATTAAATCGATTGAACCATCGATCCACCAATTGAATTGACGATCAACAATAAAATTGATTTGATTATAAAAAAAACTGTTTGTAAATAATAATTGGAATAATATTAAAGATAGAAGATTTCGGTCCATGATTGAGGTAAAGTCTTTATATCATGGTTTGACGTCTGATAACTATCAGTAGCTAGGGCTTTTTTGTAAATTACATGTTGATTTTTTAAATGGAGAGATGACTTGCACTATAATTTATATAGCCATATAATGATGCAGTTTGAGTTAAATTCATTGATATAATCATCTAAAAAAATCCACAAAAATCTATCAGCTATAAAGAAACTAAATGGATTAGATAAATGCCTATATACACTTTTGTGACACGAATCCGAAGTCTCAGAATTATAAATTCTTTAAGCTTCAATTTTTACTACTTGATTTAGGGCTGATTCGCAAATTATATTTGACTTCTGGGGCCACATTTTGGTTAATACAAAATTGTATGACAAAATGAGAAATTGTCCTATGTTTGTATTTGGGCATTACGATGAATTGAGACCATCCACAATGGCCCAAATTGTTATGAACGCTTGGTCCATCTTTCTTTTCTAACTTATGCTATTGATAAATTACTGAGTTCGAGTTTTGGAGCGTTGAATCTCTGGACTAAGCCACCATCCAGGTTTGTTGTGTACTTTACCTCTAAAAAGTGAAATTACGAAATTATATAATTATGATTTTATAGTAAATGCTGAGGAGTGATTTAATTTGTGGAGGTCCAAGATGACGTGATAATCTCAGTCCATGGGCCTTAAAGCCCAACATGGACTATGCATCACATATACCAAATAAAAACTCCAATAAAAAACCATATAAATGCCTGCATTCACTATCTTGAAAATGTACATACTATTTTAAGAGAATTTCTAGCTACTTGCTCTCTATTTTTAATTTCCTCAAATTGATTTTAACTTGATTAGTACGGGGTTTTCATCTGAACAATTCCAGCACCCATAATAATTTGTTGTGATACAGTGACAATGATCAATATCTTAATTATTTTTCAATTTAAAAATTAAGAACTCGAAGTAATAGTGCATCAATAACTAAAATGAGAACAAGGTTGTATAAGGTATTAGTAAATAAATAATATCTTAGTGGAGTACTACTTCATGACTTTTAGAACATATAATGTGCGGTATATATAAACATATAATATATATACATATACAAACACACACACACACACACACACATATATATATATATATGTATATATTATCTCCATGAATTTTATTATCATAAAGTGGAAGGAAAAAAATGGAATATATACATACACGGATATTGTGATCTTCCAACTGTTAAGGATGTAATCGGCAAATTTTATCAAATGTTGGGAACAAATGAGTCTCACGATCAAACCATTAGAAGCATTGAAAAACTTTAATGAAAATAATCGACGGTCAATTACACCTTAAACAAGAAAATGTATAGGAAAACAAAAATCTCAAATACATAAATGGATAGTGAAATTACCAAAAATGAAGAAAAGATGGCATTTATAATGATTCACCAAGAGTTACATTATCTTGCAGTAAGATGAACGCGTTAAGAAAATTCCCTCCACTCTTTGTGCTTTTTTAATTAATTATTGTACCCTTAGGAATATTGTTTGTACATCACACACATTGGTGAAATATTGTAGGGTCATCACCTATACAATTTAAGATCTCACATTTGATAATAATCAAGAAAAGATTGAGAGAACATAATATTGGCAGCCCACAAATTAACATATGCGCATAATTGCTATAATTATTTTAGCCCGAGTAGCACCACAATCACCAATTTTTTATATTCTAGCTCGCATCTTAAATATTTGTTGGAACCACTTAAATATTTTATCAGCTTAGGTTAGAATTAAGTCATTATTATTGAAATACACTTTAATTCATTGATTTTATAGTATGCCTTTCTCTAATTTCTTATTTATTTATTTTTAAATATCATGTTCTTTACATTACCATGTATAATCCGTGGTCGGAAATGGTTTATTAGATCATAGCAGCTTATTATAGCAACCAACGATCTAATTATTCATACACACTAAGTTACAATGAATTTGGAGCTGGTAAAAATTTCTTTTTCTCTAATAAATGATAAATTGCCCCATGATATCAGATGAAAATTGTAACTTAAATTAATTATGCAAGAAATTAAATTGGTTCGATACTTACACCCCATGCGGGCTCTGCACTTGTTTCTACTTCAAGTTAAAACTTACATTCAAGACTAGAATTCCGTCTTGATCCAATCATTCACAAGGGCAATCAACAAGATTCAATTAATATGTTACTCATTTTTAACGATAGGGTGGCGATTCGAATTTTATTGAAAATGTACGGCTAAATTTCGATATGGAGAAATTACTGTTGTGCTAGTGGAATTTTGTACAATTCATAGAAAATCTGTGATTCATTTGAATTATATTCCGCGATTTAACTATTATAAAATTATAGAGGTATGAATTTTAGACTTCTAGAATATATAATAAGTTGAATACTTGAATTATAAAAAAAAATAAAAAAATCAACAAGATTCAAATAATCGACCAAATTATTTGCCAGAAAGTGTTCAGGAAAAGTAAATTGACTTCGGTGCATTGGACCCTACACCATTAAATATGGTTAGAAACTTTACAACATCAAACAGTTTGCAATAAGTCCAAGACAAGCTACAATTAAATGTGAAGGTGTAGTCACCATCCAAATTCCCCAAACCTATTAGAAAATTGACAGCCACCACCCACTCCCCCTCCCTCTCCAGTGCATTGTATGTCAACTAGAAAAGTATCAGAATTTAACTCAGCCCACAAGTGGAAATGTTTCATTGCCAGACTATATACAAACATCCTCACAACGAAAATGAAAATGCGCCACCCATTCGGCGGACAAATGAGGAAACGCCACCACCCCGGCGGCAGACAGGGACGGTTTGCATTAATGTTCCACCTCCTACTGTGGTGAAAACTTGGTTTAGATGCAATATGTATATACTTACATATTTTATATGGGTTGTTGTATAACTAATTACCTAAATATCATTGTTTGTATCTAGAAATCATTAATGGTGTGCAATACGGGTCGAATCTTTGAAAATGAGGGCGGAAATTCATGAAAGTCAAACAGTACACACATCACTAGGGTCTTTTTTTGATAATTCAGTACACGCATTACTAGGTTCTAGGGTTGCCTATATGTCAAACATGCGATCGAGGACGTGTGGTTGGTTTTTATCTAATATCTAAATCATGTTTTTTTTTTTTTTTTTTTGTGGGGGAGGGTGGGGGGGGGGGGGGGGTGTTTCATTTTACATTACTACGTCCAAAATGAATGTTTTCAAAATCTTATTAGTCAATTTGATATATTTAATAACTGTATAATTGATTTAAAATTTAAAATATCAAAATAGTTGAAAAACTTATTTCTAAAAAAACTATTAATTTTTTTAAAAGTTTGTCTACTTACTTAAGTAAATGAAAAATATTAAGTTTTCTAAAAGATGAAATATGTGATGGATCAACATTACTTGTTGATTATGAGAGGAATGTTTGTGGTCGAACCTCTCATCAACATGATTTTTTTAGTACTCCACTTCCAGACATTATTTGAAGTTATCAAACTATATAAACTATTATAATTCTCTTTTTTTATTAAGATCCTTCCATCACATATGTATTTCCTAAATATTCACAATCTTTGAAATCCAACTAGCTAAATTAAATTAGTTTTAATTTTTGCATATTTAGGATATATGTCACATTATCTAAAGTACAAATTATTCTTTCAAATATATTTATTTTCACAACTCCAATACCCACCAACTCTATAAGTATAAGTATCTTCTCCTGCAATTATAACAAACATATTGAAATTATTTTCTTTGTTTTCCCTATTCTTGTTACTGTTTTAAACTGATCTAATTTTGTTGAAAAAAAAAAATATCGACATGGGAAAAAAGGAGAATAGAATTCGAACCCGAAAAAAAGTAGTTATTGAGTATTGGTTTCTTTTGACTAAAGTGCAGCTCGTGTTATTTGTGAAATAGGTTGCAGGAAGCTACAGCCTAAACATTACAAGGAATACAGGCCAGACCGCCCGGGTTATGGTTTGTCTTGTAAGACCCACATGCACAACTTGGCAATGGCTCCCATAACTTGTATTTATGGGTCCACCCACCAACAGCTATTAGCCACGTCACGTTTCTAACTGAAAATTCTTGTTGGAATTTCTTCTTCACTTTTTTTATTTTTTTTTATTTTTTTTTTAATGCTCAGAGAATTGTGGCCTGAGAAGGTGGCACGTGAGTACGAGTGAATGGCGGTGGAATGTAGAGAGAGCAGTCGCAGAGGACGCGCCAACGGTCAGTTCAGTTGGTGGGTTAATTGACCGTTAGAGCATTTAAATCATTTTTCGGTCAAATTCAGGGAACATTAAAGTAGCAGCAGTAATAATTGTACTACTGCTTTTTGTTCTTATTCGTCTATGGAATTTTGAACTCATTTCCATAGTTTTCCTCTTGAATTCTCTTCAGCGGATCAACAGCGTGGCTGCTTTTTTTTTTCTTTAATTATTTATATTGCGAGCCCCGAAAAGATCCTAGGTTAATTTCTTCCTAATTGTGAGGGCAATGTCCAACATATATTCCCATCCTGATGCAAATACCATGGAAAATGTTTTATAACATCCCAATATATACTTACACTAATCTAAATTATAAGATGCTATACTCTGGTCAAATCTTGAAAGGTTGATTGCTTTTAACTTTTTGTTTAGATTACTTTATGATATGGCTTAAATTTAAAGTAATTGGACTCACTATATCTGAGCCACAACATGAAAATTGGATTGTTTTTTTCCATTGATTCTTCTTTGCCTTTCACTTGTTAGCAATCCTTTAACGTTATGTTTGGATCATTACACAGATATAGTCGAATTATGTGAGTAATGAATGAGTCGAATTGATGATTAAATATAATTTAAATATTTTTAAGATTAACTGATATGTATACGTTCAAACTCATCAACATCTGTTTTTATCTAGTGAAAACTTGTCTGATCAATGAAAGAATTATAATCGAACTCTACTGAGTTAATGGATAAATTTACCTTAGGCACACATATCCATCCCTATATATTGATTCACTTTGATTACTCTCGTTTGAGCAAATTTGCTGACTTAAGTATTGGATGATTTTGATTTTGGCCAGTTTTTGCTTGCAAACCCAACATTATGTATTCGCCAGTCCAGGGTTGAAAGGATTTGATTAGGAGATTGTATGGAGGACTAAAAGGATTTGACTACAAAATTGTTGATTTTTTTGTGCTTATACGTGCTATTTTTTTTTTCACGCAAATATAATTAAAGTGTAAAATGACTACTTTGAACAATTTTAATAGAATCTACGAAATGATAATTGAACCCATCAATTAAAATTCAAAAAAGCGTACATGTTGGTTTATAAGAAGCAAAACAATAAAGAGTAAATCTTAAAAATAAATGTGTAAAAAACTTACTTGGGAAAATAGAAAGAAAAAAAATAGCATTGCAACTTTTTAGGATGCTAGCAAAGTAAGAATCAATTTATCTAGGTAAAACAATACAAACAAACAAATAGGATGTGGATTGAAAAATTCAAAGAGGGTGCAAGAATAGGATCAAAGCTCCAACTTACCCTCAAAAAGTTGCAACTTTTTGAAGTTCAAGAGAATTCTTCATAGGAGTAAGAGAATTATCATCATCATTCAAAAGAAACAACAATCATAGCTTAAAAATGTGTTTGAAGAAATGATTATGAGGAGACTGTCCCATAGGCTTCCCTCTCAAGCAATAAGATGACAGAAAATCTTGGTACCCATAATTATTCCTGAAACAGGAGTGCTAGTTTTCCTAGGACTTCAAATGATCATGTCCAAATTCAGTAAAAAAAGAGTGAGAGTTGCCAATGACTATCAGTCATTAAACTGTCATGACATCCTTTTTTACTGCTACAGAATTAATTACCTCTTTTTTTTGTTTATGTTCTAAAACAGCTGGCCCAAAAGCATAAGAGGCCCCTACAGCTTCTTTGCTTTTTGTTGCAAGGTCTTTGACGTGGGATTTAGGGTGATTTTGATCTTGTTCGATAGAAACTATGAAACGAACATAAAAATTTATGTAGCTTTGATCTTTTAGCATAAATTGACGCTGTTGACGTGAAATTAGCAATTCAAAAATCTCCTTAAAACACTTCAGATTAGGATTCATATTCAGTTGATCTTAAGAGTACTAGTGGTTCTTAAAACCAGCAAAACCTGAAATATTACAATTGTTCATTTTATAGGGTCTATGTGTGATACATAAATGGGTGCGATATCTGGAAACCAATTAAAGATTGCACTTAAAGTAATAGATGTTAACATCTCGTAATATTCTTGCTTTTTTTTTTTTTTAGTGGGAGCAAATTAAATACATCTGAAATGATTTAAAAAGTTCATGGTGGTAAAGAGAAACTTTAAGTTTTATTTCATTATGTCTTTATTCTAATTTAAATTCTTTTTATAAAATTTCAAAAACTTCTCCATTTTAGCTGGTTAGTTGCCTAGACCTCAGACGAGGCTTGTTACCTGGTGTTGCCTTATGCATTTTGACTACTATGACTAGAACAAAGATCAAATTTTCTTCTGCTGCTAACTAATAATTCCTATAAATAATACTTCTGCTTATTTATCTCTTCATAATTATCATCATCTTTGTTTATCAATTATAATAAGAACTTACTACTTCAGCTCTCACTTCGGCCTTAATACGTACATACTGAAAATAATACTATCAGAATTCTTCCTTTCCTTGATTTTGATGCCACAATCATGTGCCCAAAAAGTACTGTATTGGAACAAAGGTGGAATTGCATTTTCACAATTATTCAACAATTAATAATACAGAAACATTTTTATTTTGGTCATATTAATGACTAGAAAGTGGGAGTCATTACTCATTAGTTTTCCAAATATGAAAATTTGGTCCGCGTTGAAATTTGTGTTGGAAACTGGTTCAAAAGTTTGGTTTTTACCAAATTTTGATTAATTATTTAAATGTGTCCTATTTAGTGGTTATGAAGATTTTTGGTTTAATATAATTTATTTTGTGAGTAAATAAGTATTTTGATTGTTTGAAATCAATTTCAGATGAATAAAAAATAAAAAATAAAAAATAAAAAATAAACCACTTGAAATAATATAAATTGTTGAATGAAATTTGATGGTAATATGAAAATGCATTCGAACTATATTAAGAATTGGAAAGGCTTGAGACCGTTTTATAGTGTCTGAGTTTGACAATTGGGTTTGAACCTAAAGATGCTAATAAGTTTTAGAAAGGAGAAAGATCAACATCCTACTGGGGTCTAGACCAAAACCACACGCACACACAATCAACCTGCCCAACTTGAACTGATATTAGCTCGAGACCATGTACATCTTTTAATACAAAATAATAATAATAATATAATAATAATAATAATTTATTTCCTTCCAATCAAAAAATTACAAGTAGTATTGTTCAATGTTTTGTGGCACGAAGATTAATAAACTAAAATATATCATGTGTTAACGTGTATGTTCAAAAAATATCAATTATAGTGTCAATTGTATGAAAAAATAAATATATTTGTTCAATAAGCATCATCCTTTCCAATACTTATGTTTTGTCATATACAACTTTTTAACAATTATTCATTCTCATCTCTGTATTTTTTTTTTTTTGACTTTTTAGTATATCTAAGAGAATTCAAAATTTTTGTTGATTCATCATATTTGAGATTCACAATATTATTATCTTAAAACATAATTCTTACATTTTAAGAAATAATTGGTGAAAACCCATCAATATCATAGCGATGAAATTTCATTCAAATTCAACAATCATATATATGTAATAAAAATTACATCAAATTTTAAATAGTGAAATTCAACTATAAATATGGATGAGATTTTATTCCAACGTTCAAAATTGTGATCCTAAAACTATACAAATATAAAGTTTTTGAGATTATGTGTCATATGTAATATAAGAAATGAATCCATGTAATAATCAAAGTTTTCAATAATCCCAATTACTTAATGGTGTCTTATCATCCGTATCATAGTCCCTGCTGTAATATGATTGTAAAGAGGATATGAATAATCGCTTTCAAACTCAAATACAAGAGAGAGCAAGCACCTCGTTGTTTTGTCTCTCAAAAGCTAAACGTGAATAAGCTTTGGGTTGTCTGTCAGATTCCAAATACCAAGGCCAAAATCTAATCCACTACACATTCACATCCCTTTCTCATTTTATTTAATTTCAATCTCCCAAAAAAGAATACACATTTCTTTTCAACTGTAAAAGCAAAAAAATTTAAGAAACACAAAACAGTTTTCTTTCCAAATATTTTTATGTTTTTTTTTTCTTTTTCTGCCACCCCAGCACAGCCCGAAGCATGTCCCCCACCAAAAAATTGCGAGACAACTTGTACGACATCGTATTAATGACTCACATTTGAGAAACGACGCCGTGGGTGTCGCTTAGCTCCAAAGCAATAGCAATAGTGCCCCACGGTCCCAGGCGCTGGTTCGTTTCAAAACCATAAGGGTCCCGGGGTGGGGCCCCAGAGAAAGGGCGCACGTGTGTGCGCCTCCTGGTTCGATAAATGTGCCAGTTCGGCCCCTAACCCCTAAATAATGTTCCATTGATAATAAAAAAAAAAAGCACACTAAACTAAACACACAAACTTATTAGCTGTATATCAATGAATCTACACTTGGAGCCACGCAATTATTCGTCCACAATTAATTGGTAGTTGGATTTCATTATTTATCAACTTTTATTTTAGCATCGCCAAATTTTATTTCTTAATTAAAAAGAAATAATTATCAGGTAAGTCTCATTTGATAATTCTGAGAAAAAATTCTATACAACATCAAAACTATGACATTGGTGAATTATAAGAAACCATTGACAAAATTAGGACATCATCCTTAGACTCATTTCAGAACCAATCATCTCTTGTAAATTTCATTACTATTTTCCACGTACGAATAAATTTTTTCACACAATTAATATAATAACGTGGAAGGTATAATAAAATTTATAATAAAAAATCTCGTATGTTTCAGAACATGAGAAATAAAATCATTCATGAAAAAGAACCATGGACAAGAATGAAAGTTCAGTCAACATCTAACAAATTAACACAGATTGAGGCAAATCCACAATTAGACAATTAATCTGAATTAGGAAATGTATGGTATTTTCATTTGATTTCATCGACAAGTAATTATAGTAATTTAACATCAAAACCGTGTTACTTTTCCGATTTCCTAAATCAAAGTTTGTACCCAAGTTGAGGCAAAAAGCAAACCCGAGGCTTCGAAAAACTGAAAAAACCAAAAGCCAAAAGAATCTCGATGTTTGCCGGTTGCCGGTTCAAACTATGATGACGATGCGGACGACGATGATGACCGGTTCACCGACTCAGCCAGTTTCCCTATTCTCTCAGCTAACTCTGGTGATAACTTTTTAACCGGCTTCTTTTCCTTCTCTCGTCGGAAATCAAACCCCAACGCATCGGAAACCTCTTCCGAGCTCCACCCGGCTTTCCGGAGCATATCCGAAAACCGATCCGCTTTCAACAGGAGAGCATCCAGCACCGCTTGATTGTCCAACATCACCATCTCCCCTTCGAAGAACCCGGATGCTGAAACTTGTACAATCTCCGAGACGTCGGATTCCGCCCAGCCACCTTCTCTCAAAACCGACCCTATTTGGCTCACATAGCTGTCGACCCATTTAGGCATTTCGGATCTTGGCATGTCGATATACCTGTCCGGTGAAGATGAAGATGACGACGACGAATTTGAATTCCTCCGGCGGCGATCCACGGCTGCGTCGCTCCAAAACTCCACCCATCGCGGCGTTCGTCCGCCGGAAGCCGTATCCAGGCTTCTCCTCGAAAAATTGGTTGACGACCCGGCTGATTTTTCAGTGATGGAGCGTTGCTTGGAGAGAATACTCGGGTCGGTGCTTTGATGAAAAAGGGTGGACTCACGATCAAAAAAGTCGGATAAATCGAACCCGCAACAGAAAATCCTATTTTCATCCACGTAGAAGATAGGGTTTCCGGCAAGACAAGGGTTACAAGGGATATAACAATGGTTGAAAACGGGGATCAAAAGCGGTGCTCGTTTCAAAGCGTTTCGGGCTATTTTAAGGGCCTTTTCCGGGTCCGAAGGCCGTGGGCCCCAGGATTTCGACCAGAGAGCATTCCGAGCTATGTGGAAGGAAATCGAAGCAATGGGGAGGTCAATGGAGGCGCGGAGGTGAAGCCGCGCCGAGCCGGATGAGCGCCAGTCAGGGAAGCCAGCTCCCAGAGGCAAGCCAGCTGACAGCACGGCTTTCAAGTCCGGCGGGAAGGCGAATCCAAACTCGGCCTCAGCTACGGCGAACTCTGACTCGGTCAACCCGGGTTGGACTGGGATACCCGAGTTTTTTAAGTGGGTAATTACTTTGTCCGCGAGGGAAGTGAAGGAGAACAGGCTGTTGCGCGGCGGGAGAGGCGTGGATGGGGCGGATGCAGCGGCTCGTGCGGAGAGGCGGCGGAGGCCGGCAACATGGGCCGGGTTCAGACCGGCCATCCTCCGGTCGACGTCGACCATTATTATTTTAGTTAAAGTTTTTAGCTTTAACGAGGAGAAAAAGGAAAAGAATATGGGTTTTCCGGCTTTCGGTACTTGATCTTGAACTTTGCCGGAATTCTTTTTCTCAGGGTAGAAAAATGGGTTCTTTATGTGTGTGTAGATTTTCTTTTTAGTGTTTACAGAGCTTTTGAGAGAGAGAGAGAGAGTGGGAAAGCGGAGGGATGGAGTGAAGCTGGTACTGAAGTGAAAATAGGGAAAAGAGAAAAGAAGAAGATTTATAGGAGCGTGGTGGAGCAGGGGGCCACTTTCAGATTTTGATGGATTAAAAAAAAAAACTATTTCTTTTTGCCCTTTTTCGTTTTTTTTTTTTAATTGGATTCGGAATTTTTGGTAGTGACAGATAAATATTCTTAATCAAGTTTAAATAGGAAATTTGTTTCATAAATTTCTAAGATGGGTTCAACGGCAATGTAACAAAGCAAGCAGCAGGAGCCAGAGGGTGAAAGCAGTTTGTGGGATCCCATATTAATTAACTGTAATTAGAGGAACAAAATCAGGTATTAAGAGTTGATTAGTTGTGTGTTTTTTAGTGAGGAGGAATTGGGCAAAAGGGTTGAAGGGATTGTGTTGCCTGGTCAGAGCCAGCCAGCATGAAGAACATTTCACTACTATAAAGGATGTAATTAACCTATTTGGTTTGAGAAAAAACCCAATTTTCCATTTAGATAGGGAGAAAAACATTTCTTTTTTTCTCCATTGCTCTAAATTTTAATGCTCCATTTGCCTGCCACATTTGAGGTTAGCTAAGCTGTTTGTTCACAAATTTAATTATCCTTCAATTTACCGAATGAATTGGGCTTGTAACCCTTTTCAATTTCGATTTTCTATTATAAATTCATATTTCTTGCATCATATTGAATATTACACATTATGGCACGTTGTATAAAATATTTTTTTAAATGTAAATTTAAAATTAATCATGAGTGACAAACAATAAAAGATGTTATATAAAATTATAATAAAAAATTCAAATTCGAATAGGGCTGGTTTTTTTTACGAGGATGAGGCAATAATAATATTAACAGTATTATTTTCCAATTTAAGAAAGATATATAATATTTTTCCTTCAAAAACGATGAAAAAAACCATCCAATTATGCTTATAAACACACTTATATAATCTTTTAGTATTTAAAAATTCTAATGAATGTCAACTATAAGGAAGATACATATAGTCTTTTTCTTCCTAAGTTGAAAATATTGATCGCTAAGTTCACTAAGTTATTTTGACCAGTACCTAACAATTTAATTGTCAAGGAGCAGGGACAGAGGAAAAAAGAAAGGGAATCTTTCCAGCATTATTTATTCTCCTTAACCATTATAAACTAGAGAAAATTGGAGTTCAAATACTACTATTTCTTATTTATTTTTTTGACAACATACTCTTAAAAAAGTTTGGAACATCAAATATATATGAGCACACACAAATTGAAAATCAACCTTAAATTGAAGCACACTTAGACAAATTTTCATGAATTTCTATACTCCCATAAATCCATTTGCTGTCTGAAAAAATGGAATAAAAGAAGGGGCCTGCATTTATATTTCAACTTACTCTTTAAGTTTGGAGTCACGTAAAGGCAACTCTTCACGTGCCTATAAAATGATAAAAATCTTAATACCACCTCTATTTCCAAGAAAGAAAAACGCAATGGTGGATGCAATTCAAGAATTCACGTGGCACTTTCAAGAAATGCACCTTTGAATTCACACGGCACACGGGAACTCAAGTCTTTAAATATGTTAGTTTGTACCCAGTTTTTCATTATTTCAGAATACTAAAAGTTAATGTGTGGTGTTATTTTATAAAAAAAAATAAAAAATCCCTTTAAATATTAATGTGTTTGTGAAATAACATTTTTGGAGAATATGGTTATTTTTTGTGTTATTTCACCAAAACATGTTTGTTCTCTTCAAATGAAAATTGTTTGGTGAGATAATATTTTGTGGAATAAATTTTTTATTCTTTTAATACTATTATGTCAATTATAAAATCTTATAACCTACTATATCATCTTTAATTAGACATCAATTCTTATACCAAAATATCAAATTTAATATAATTACTTCTCCAATTGAGTATAAAATATCACACCAAATTTAATGTAATGAATAAATAGTATTGTATCAAATTTGGTGTAACACTATTTATTTACATCAAATGTAGTGTAATGTATATATTCTCATTTTGCCTCCAAATTTGTTTTACTCCAAATTTTAATTCTATTTGTATTCTATAATGTATATTTAATTAATTTATTATTTAGGTTTATTTATTCAATTTTAATTTTGTTATTATTTTGCAATAACATATGTAATAATTAACAAATTAAGGATAAATATGTTCACTTTACACTTCAAGATGCATTAATTGATCATTTATGAGATGAATATATTAATTATGAGAATTAAATAACCAAAATGTATTGATATTTATATTTGTTTTGTGAAAATTTTTTTGTTGTATATAGTATGCAATGTAGTATTTTTTTTTATTGTGATATTAATTGTAATGCTTATTTTTGTAATATGATCAATAAAGGTAATATTAATTATATATAATTTTTTATTTATTAGAATTAATAGTAATAATATAAAAATAATTAAATAACTTTATAAATAAATAAATAGGTGATAATTAAAAATTAAGAAAAATAAGTATAAAATATTCATTTGATATAAAATTTGGTGTAGTACATTGGAGACACCAAAACACCAAATTTGATGTAAAACTTACACCAAATTTGGTGCAATTGGTTGAAGATGACTTTACAGGAACAAAATAATTTTAACAATATATCTTCTTTCAATTAGAGATATGAACGGATTGAATTTACCAAATACTTTATTGTTCAAATTTATTTAAATTTTTATCTAGTTTTAAAATTTGCGTTTGAATTTGACTTGATTGTTAATTGAGTTGAATTTGAATTAATTTTAATAGAATCAAACACAATAACTTGATCTTTTTACCCATATTTTTTTTTATATTTTTATTAATCGAGCCGACCTTTATATCTTATCAAACAAAAAATGTGTTCAAATTTAATTTGTTAAGTTAACGAATCAAAGCAAAATAAATTTTTAAGGATTGATTTCGAGTCAAGTATCAAGTAATTTAATTTATTTTTTAACCCTATCTTCATTTGAAATATTTTCCAAAAATTAAAACCAAAAGCATTTTCAGTATTTTCTACTTATGAAACACATCACACTATTATTTCACAATAATTCATCTAAACATATTTATATTCTCCACTTTCACATATTTTTCAATCCCACCATCCAAAGTACATTTTCCTATTCCTAAAATGCCGGAAATAACTCCGACCTTTTGAAAATGTTTGGGTACTCCATGCATGTCGGGTGGATAAATTAATTAGTTTCAGTAAGGATTAACAGTTGCCATGGAAGTCTAGGTTTGGTCTGAGTCACAATTAATACGTGACACTTATGATTTCATAAATTTTGAAATTTCAAAAGTATCATTAACTGATTATTTATAAAGTTTTAATTCAATCTGGACCATTACTACCTGTTGCAGTTTTGATGATTCAACTAGCACTCGAAATTAACTAAAAAAAATTATATAGAGAGACCACTTATTCAAACTATGCACGTGATGCAAAAACTGACAAATTCCTAAATGTTGATTTTATTTTATTTTTTTAGTTTTTTTCAGAGATGTGTTGATGAAATCAATTGACTTTGATTCACATGTGGATGTCACCTTAAAATTCGTTCCTTTTGTTAGGAAAATATATAGAATATTAGTGTTTTCCATTAGCTATAAAAAAAAAAATAATTATTACAGAGTTAACTACGGTGATTCACTTATTAATCCTATATTAATCATTGGGTCGGCATATCTAATTCGGTCAACGCCATTTTATTTTTGTAAATATTGTGAGCTCAAGTTTCTACCATTTTTATAAATTATACTTCTAATATTGACTAAATTAATCCAAGTTGAAAAAACATTTTAATTTTTTTCTGTTAATTGTTACTTGGGATGTGGGCATATGCGCACGCAAGTGGGATTATGGATTTGTTGGACTTTTGGGGCATTTGGATAAAAATTCAACTTCTTAGTATGGACCTCAAACCCTAGCTAGCAACCACAAGGGAAATTCAATCCCCGAGTTTATAGTTAGCAAATTTATTTCAAAATAGATCAATTTTATAATGTTAAGCCGATTTAACTGTTCTATTCATATTCCAACACAACTAATTAGTTATTGAGTAAAAACTTTAAATTAAGGATGACAACGAAACAAATTTTGTCAAATTCAAGGCTCGCTTCACCAATTTTTTTTTAGGATAGGTATTCGTTCTGGATCAAATGTATTAGACCCACTAAACTCATTGTATTATTTTAAAAGTATTTAAAAATATATATTTTTAAAAAAATTCACATAAATATTTATAATATAAATTTTGAAAAAAAAAATTAAACAAAACAAATTCAAAAATTAAAATTAAAAATTCATCCTAAATCTATTTATAATAGTGAAAATCCACCGGGTTTGCCATCCCTACTTCAACCGTTTGTGTAAGCATTTGTCAGCTTCGACTTGAAATAGCTGATTTGTTATTAATTTATTTATTGTTAATTAGTTTTCGATGTAATAATTTATTTACTCGCATCACTACAAAAAAAATTTCACTATTTTACAGGTTTTTTCACATGACACGTGATTGGTTGTACCATTAATGAGTGAGTGCGTGCGCACACACACACTCACTCACAAAGAAAAAGAAGATTGGATTTGTCATTTGTGTGGGATCGTACAGAAAGCCCAGCATTTAGTCATGACAAATAAATCCAGAGCATCAAGGCTGGAAAAGAAAGCTTGTCCAATAATAGATACATTATATACCTTGCAAATATATATGTTTAAGGTTCAATTAATTGATGTTTGTTAGGGTCAATCACTCACCCATCCAAACACCAACATCAGATTGTGAAACTATGAATCTTAAATATAGAGAAAGAGACAAGGAAGTTGAGCAAAATTACTAGAAAAGATCAAAGAAAATCAGACAAGGGATTAGATTTTGTAGGGCTGTAAGGAGATCAATGGACCTAGCAGCATGGCTACTAACTCACACACTGTTTTATCCAAAGTACAAAAGTCCATGAAATGTCAACAATTGGCTGTAGAAGAAAAAAACAGCACCGTGACGGGAGGCGGCGAACACCACATATAAGGCCATTTTCCTGTCCACAGAACCACCAGGCATGGTGGGGCTGCATGTCGAACCACCACGATTACCGTTTCGATACGGTGATGGGCACCATCACTTTCTTGTCTTCCTCCGCCCCACCATCCATGTTCCCTTAAACACTCATCAGTCAAGCTATCAACCCCCCCACCCCCCACCCCCAATCAAAATAAGTACGTAGATGGTGATTACTCAGTTTGATTTGCATGTTTTCACAATTAATTCGGTTAGGTGTGATTGTATACATACACGTACACTTATATATATATATAGAAATATCCATCTTTGGGTGGAAGAAATCTGTTGGAATATATTCATGAACCAAATTGACAACCATGCATGTGTTAATCTTTTTATCTAATTATTACTTTCTAATGTTGTGCACCTTTTTTTCTTGGTCACGACAAATTAGTTGTTAGATTTATTATCATGAAACCCTATCTCCAATGTGAATTTTTACATTTTTTTTATTAATTCTTGCCTAGGACCATTTGTACCATATAGTAGATCAAGAATGGTGGTAATATAATGGAGTTTGGTCGAGATTTCAATAATATTCTTTTCTTAAAAAGTTATTTAAATCATTCGTCAATTTATGCATGGATAGTTTCTTGGAGTGGATGTCTTATTTGTATATATATCAAGTATATATATAATTTACGATAAATATATATTTAAAAAAATACTTTATACACTTAATATACATTTACGATATTTTGGACTGAGTCTCACTATCAAGTTGCAACAAATTGTCAATATCACAAATTATAAGTACATATTATGAACATTAATTTTTTCGAAGTAGTTAAAAATTAATAGCTCAATCTTAGATAAATCATCAACCACAAAATAAAATAAAATTAACAGCGGACGCCATAAGGTAAACAATGACATCATCGTGACATCTCAAGTGGAATAATAAAAATTAGGGAAGTTTAAGAGATTGATTATCTTTTTATGAAAATATAATAGCAAAGTGAAAAGCATTTAAAAGAAAGCGTGTTTATGATGGGGATTAGTATCATCTGGTTAGATAGAGCCTTATTTTATATATACAAGTAGAAATAAAATAATCATACTATGAGCTTAATTTAATCCTGAGAGATTAGATTCATCATCCCATGTGCTCCAATCAATCTTCTAATAATTAAAATGATTAAGAAAATTAGTCCCCTAGGTTAGTAGGAATAATGGGTGGTTAAAGCCTAATCCAAGGAGGTTTCCGAAAAAAAGGTTTACGGTTCGTTACTTAATTTTTTATATAAATTAATAAATAAAGATTTGAGTTTTATTATTATAATAAGTTATAGAAAAGAGTAATGATAGATTAAATTCTTCTTTTATCAAAAGGCTAGCATCATAGAATCAGAGTTTAGATTGTTAGGGTATAAAGAATTACATAAAAAAAGATGACGGCTACTATAAATTAGTAAAAACACGCTTTCGATTAAGGGAATATAAATCGCAGGATATTAAAAAAAAAAAAAATTGTCTAATCATGGTGATGCGATATATATGATTGCCATCAACCTCAAATATTTGATGTATCAGCATACCGTGGAACCCAATTTTGTAGGTGTAGGCAATATCAATGGACCAAAACTTGTCATGGCATATAGTAGCTCAACTTTCCATGCCCCTACTGGTGTGCTCAATTATTCTTGAGCTACACACACATAACAATTTGAGATGGGTATCTATATATATAGATATTTTTTTTCCTTTTCTTTTTAATTAATAATTTAAATAGTATTTTTATAATAAAATGATAATTAAATTGGACTTTCTGTCAATGAACAGTTCACCTTAAATCCTAAATCCTCTCGTACCGATTCATTCGGTTTAATAAAAATTAATTATATTTTTTTTATTATATTATATAAAATAATAATGTAATAAACTAAAAATTATATAAAATATTTTAAAAATAAAAAAATAATAATCAACTAAAAAAAATCTAACAAACCTCAAAATTCAAATAATCACGTATATATAACAAAATACAAATTTTACAGCTTTAAATTTTTTAAAAAAATAAAATAATAAAATAAAAAATTGATTTGATCGATTTTAACTGATTCAACAGCAAAAACGATTATTTAAAACTAATCGAATCAATCCGACCACCGATTCGTGGTGTAACTGGTCAGACCATCAAAACACTGAATTTAAGTTTTTAGATAAAAGGATAATACAATTTGGCGACTGATAAAATAGAAGTTTCGCGAGGTGTATCATAAAATAATTAAACATATGCTTCAAGGAATTTATCAAAAGTATTTATTATGAAATTATACTTCATTTCTAAGGCAAACGCCCGATACTAAATGAGTCATGTCATCCTGCAGAGCCCTTGTGATGATTTCATTGTATATAAATTCTCTAAAATAAAATTAACAAGTACATATTGTATTATTTACCAAAACTTTCCTCGTCTCTCTGACCATAGAACCTTAATTGTGAAAGTGTTGAATCGCATTTCATGTCATAGACGTCAAAAGTTAACACCCACCCCACCACCCCTCCACACCACACCACCCTGAAATTGACCTTTCTCAAATGTAAACAGATAGCTAAGAGCTATAAACTAAAGGTTAGGGGATAGGGTTCAACACAAAAGGCAGTGGGGATCGAAATGAAAGGTTAATAAGAGTGGGAATAGCCAATAGGAATAGGAATCTGTTTGGGTGGGTCATGCGATGCATGCATGCGTATGCGTGTGACGGAGATGGAATAAAGGTTAAAGTTTTTTTAGGTGCTAAGTTTTTGGGGGGTTTATAGAATTTAGAAAAAAAGCTGACAGAAAAGCCGTGTGGTACACGGGAGATGAAAAGCTTACAAGCCATTAGGAAATGGAGGTGGTGGTATGAAAACAATCATTCACACTTACCAAAAGATTAAACATCCTTTCTGTAAATATCAGTTAATAGTTTGCTGATATTATCAGATATGTTCATATTTCTTTCTTTTCATTTCAAGTCCAGCATATTCATTTGGCCTACCTTTTTGTTCTCGCAAAGGTTGTCGTGTTCTTCCAGTTTTTTACCAATTTGAGCTAATTGTATTGAAATTTAAAGAAACAGACACGGGACATGTATTGAAACGTAATGAAACTTAATTCCAATACTCAGAAAATTACATCCACACTCATGACATGATTTATTGGGAATTAACCATTCCAAGCTCATTCTAACACATCTTTGACCCCAGAGTAAACGAATCAAATCGAGCCAAACACATTCAAATTTATTTAATTTTTTTATTAAATTTTAAAAATTATATTTGAACTAAAATTAATAATTACTCGAATTTAAGTAGTTTAATCTTTTTATACATATTTTTTTATTTTTTTACTAATCAAACTTAAGCATACGTTTGACGATCAATTTTCAATAAAAAAAAAATCAAATATCAAATATATCAAGTAGTTTGATTTATTTTTCAACTCTATCAATTAATTTTGGTTCAAGGTCATTCTTCTATCCCATTATATCATCCATTAATCTTCATTCTAACCTCAAACTAATCAGCGCAGTTGATAAGTCATCCTCCCACAGTTCATGCAAAAGTATTGAAACTCGACATAGTATATACTCAACTAACGAACAGACTTAGCATACTCAATTTACCAACAACAGTATGTTTTATGGCAGCATCACTGCATCAGTCCAACAGTATTGAATCCATAATTTCATACTGTTGATCACAGTATGAAAACCTAAAAGCATCCAGTGGAATCCATAATTGAAAAAGATTTTCAAGTTCAATTCAGGTTGAACCAACCAGTGATTATGTTGCTTTGTACAAATTCAAGGTGAGCAAAGAACCAAGCCTATAAATAGGGCCACGGTTCGTATTTCTGAAAAAAAAAACTCGAGGAATGACAACCATCCAACATTATATATATTTTTCCATTTTTTCATCTTAAATTAACATTTGCCAATAATTCCGGTTTCAAAAAGTCATACTAACTAAAGTAATTTGGGCCAGAAAACCATTCAAAAACAGCAAATGAAAGCAATTTTTTTTTCAAAAATAGCTTACATAAATGAACACAAAATAACAAGTTATATAATGTAGGCAATTCCGCTAATGTAAACAGTGAACCATAGCACACAATCATATTCTTGCTTTTAACCTATATCACCGGATCCAACTACACAAAGCATGACTAGGAGCCTCAGTTAAATTGCAGATAGCTGAATTTGTCCATGCACTCTGGTAGCAAAATCACTTTTCAATACCTCGACCGCCTTATTCCCCTGCAAATGTTAGAATGATAAGGCACCAGGATGCAGATAATTGAGATGTTTAACAATCCAAAACAGTAGCATATTACCGCGGAGAGCGGGAGTAGGAACGAGAACTAGAGTACGAGCGAGAAGGAGAGCGAGATTTTCGGGAAGAACGAGAGCAAGAGCGAGAACGCGAGTGAGATCGGGAATGATATCTTCGCAAACTCCTACTCCTGCTTGGACTCCGGCTGTGCCTGTATCTTCTGAAACAAGCATATAAGGTTGAATTCATGATCAAAGCAACTATCATGTTCATGTCATTGTGAACAAAATTGATCACAGAAGACAACAAACGAATCAGAGTGAAATTCACAAATAATAAAAAGACAATCAACATCATCTGTGTCATCAATCAACATTCTGTAACTGTGGCGTGCTCAATACAAGTTCTACGTTTAATCTTACTAGTGGAAATACAGAAGCGTTGATAAGAGGTATTTGATGACAAGAAATACCATAATCCAAAGGAACCCCCAAAGATCATGATGTTTTAATATAACTGCATGAGAAGCTCTTCTAAATTCTGCCACATAGAAACAGATCTTCGGAAACAATTACTGGGGTGCCAACTATGTTATTAATATTAATGATTTACTATTTTGTATGTCACATGTCAACTATGACTTTTCCTTTCCTGAAGCTTCCATGCATCACTCAACCGAATTTACAAATCTACAAAAAGTTAATGCATTACTGCAAAATGAACGATCTCGTTTGTCCAAAAATTTGGCAAAGCAAGCATATTTGCCATATCTTTATAGAGGTCTAAGCAGCAGTCCTGTTTTTGTAGATTAGAGCAAAGATATTAAACATCATGCGAAAAAGAATAACATGTTTCAGCAAAACAGAAGTGTAAAAGGGGCAAAATTTGTAAAGCAGAATCTATCATAATAAAGAATAAAATTGAATCAAAAAGAAGAATCAAGAAAATAGGACTCAAGACAAACTCAGCTGAACAGAATAGCCATAAAAAACTGTTGAACTAACTTCAGTAACAAAACTCCCAAGCAGAATGTAGTGTCCACACAGAAAAAACCAAACTGCAATTGACTTAAATGTACAAAAAATATAAGCTTCAAGCTTCTATTAATACCTGGGAGAGCGGCTGAAACTTCTACTTCTGCTTCTTCGCTGATATCGGCTTACTCGACTCGTTTCGGCAAGTTTTTCAAGCCTCTGTCGCTCTTGTTCTCGTTTCTTAGCCATTTCAACTGCTGTGTCTTTTTTAACTGCAAAAATAGCAGTGCAAAATTTTAAATCATTAACCACGCAGCCAAGCAACCAGTGGAGAACAAATTAAGGAGGGAATTCCTATTTCTCTCTGTTTTTGACAACATATGGCACCGTATGATAGTTGATTGAGTGCTTCGCTTCTAGAATCAACATCAAGAAAATTATACTTTGTTTGTTTAGTTGTTTGTTCATGATCCGTTTAAGTCGGTCTTGAGGTGTTTCCTTCTTCTCCCCCTGTTGCTTAGAGAGACTTCCACTACTAGTTGCTTTGCTCAACTTTGCTAGTGCAGAGGATGTGCTGCCAAGAGGAATATGAGTCTTAAAGAAAGTAGTCAATGAAGCATGAAGAACAATAACCCACAAATACATATTAATTCAGGGATCCAGAAAAGGGTGGGGGAAAAAAGCAAGGCAGATGCAAAATATATAATAAGACTCACCTTGGCGTTGTTTTCAACAGCTTGGTGTTTCTATCTTTGTCAAGGGATACACCAGAGGCAGGGTCTACATGGAGGGCCTCAAGTATGCGACCAGATGATGGCCTGCATGAAAGCAGAAGCATTAGATGCACATTTTACGTGACTTACAGCAGCTCGGATGCAGTCATATGATGTCCAACTCAGGAAAAGAAAAGCTTCAAAAGGAAGCTCCCTTCCTCATCCCCCTGGCAATTAAGCTTGTAACCTAGACATGATATATTATAAACCACAAAAGTTGGTCCAGGTAACAAAATGGAGGATAAGCTGCAGCAGAGTAAAGACTGTCCAATCTATCTTTGCAAGAATAAAAGGTCGAGTGCTCCGACCGGTTCAATGCATCAGCTTGAGTTGGAGGAGAAGGTGGTGGAGAATATCCTTCAAGCTTTGGCTCATCCCCATCGCCCGAGCCCCCAAATTCAGTAATATACTCAATTTTAGGACCAGTATCTTTGCTTCGATGAGTATCATCAGGATGCACTCCACGTGAATATCGCCTTGATTGTGAGGGAGAGTAGGATCGAGACCTTGACCTTGATCTACCCAGAAAAAGAACGCTAGTTCATTAGTCAACCAGCTTGTTTATATTTAAATGTAAAAAATGCTAAAATATTCACCTCCTAGAACGTGAGTAAGCTTCATAAGTAGGACTTCGCCTAGAGTCCCTGCAAATTATCAGATAGAAATTAAGTACAGCCAAACCCTTTCTAATAATAAATCTAGGCTTGCATGTCTGTGCTAGTAAATACACTAAAGAAGACTGGTAGCAGTTACCGGTACGGATCGTGATGAAGAACTCTAGTTCCAGTAACCCGAGAAGCTTCTCTTTCCCTCTCTCTTTCCATCTGAGAAGCTTTCCTTCTCTCCTTGCGACTCAGCTTCCTCTGTAATATTCACCATAGTGCAGGATATGATCAAATGAATAACCTAATTCAGACATAATTTTAATACAAACATCAGAAAAACTTACAATTGAAGGATCTCCTTTGATCACTTCTTTCTGCCTTCTTGCCTCCTCTTTAGCCTTTTTATCCATATATACAAGCCATCCATACCTCTTCACTCCAAATTCTTTCGCAATTGACTCCATTGCCTCATCATTGCTGTCATCACTGTTAAAATCTTCCTCCTCCTCCTCCTCATCTTCATCATCCTCTTCCTCACCATCTGAATATTGAACATCTTCTTGTCCATCTCCATCATATGAGAAACCAACTTGAGAATAAGACCCTTTATTTGCTGGAGGCTGAGGCACATGAGATCTACTGCCATTGCAGTCATCAGCAATTGGTTAAAAATACAAAGAGTGGTTATAAACAGATAATCAAACAAAAAAAACTTAAAAAAAAAATATCCATATCAAGGAAAAAGTACCACTGAAAACAAGAAAACATGGACAATGGAAATTAAAATTGAAATCTTGGACACAAATAAAATAAGAAGCAAAAATTACCAATATCCAAAACAATATAACATTTTCATATCACATGTATTTTAGCATTGAATAGTGTCCTAGAGTCTGAGGAATCCAATTTCTTGCAACTCATACTGTACATTCAGCAAGCCCATGAGATTCACGACTTTAGAGATACTGTTATAGAAGTATTTGTACCTGTCTGATCCAAAAGCTGCAGTGATCTTAGCCTCCATCTCTTGATTAACATGTTGTAGACCCTCCTCATCAGTAACTGCCAATTATTTTGTTAGTATTCAAAAAATAGTGTTAAATTCTTACATGCCATTAAGAAAGCCATCATTGTCTAAGAACACATTGTTGCCTAAAGTTGATACTTAACATATACTAAAGCAAATAGATGATTTGAATAAAACAAAAAAAGTACCGACATCCTCTACGCCGATGCTTAATTAAATCCCGGTAACGCTCAAAATTAACAAACTCTTCTAACTCTTCCTCTTCCTCAGTTTTTTCTGGAACCCGAAATCGTCGTGCACCACTATCACGAATAAAGTCAAGAAGAGCACGGCCATCAAATCTGCAAAGACAATTTACAATCAGTATATCAGCCAATCCTCCCATAAAATCCCTGGTGTCCAACTAAAATCAGGAGAGCTATGTCTTTTGACATAGTCAGGCAACTAAAATTGCATTACCTGTCAATCAAAATATCCTGCTTCCCATTCCAAGGTATCCTGATTAGAGCCAAAATGGTTAGCTCTACGTTGATGAGAGAATGACACGTGTAATCTTATGTGGCATGGAAAGAATATAGTTTATACATGAGAAGAACATTGAAAAGTCTACACAAAACACACCTTATCTATAATTACATTGAAAAATGACAAAATAGTAAATTATCAGAGAACATTCTGTTTCTGGGCAATAAAACATTTGAATTTGTAAGTTTATCATGTTAAAGTCCATATTGCACAAGTTCAGTCAAATAAACCTTAACTGTAAGAGAGAGGAGACAAACTAAAAGATATATGTGTATTTAATCCACATCTAGCAAAGAAAGAAACAAGGTGGTATATGTTATCTCTAAGTTTGGGCACAAATTCACAAAATATCTGTAATCATGCAGAAATGAAGAGATACTGGCCAAAAGAGAACAGCAAAGCAAGCCAAAAATCCAACAATTTTCGGACGTGATGCTACTATTTTTCAGGTAAAAGACGGCCAAAATCAGGAAATAAACTCCCCAGTTAACAGTAGGCTGAGGTTTTTCTTTCTGAAGGCCTCCTATTATCTATAAGGATGACAATCCAAATACAGAGGCTACCATTTAACATCTTAAATCAAATGAGCAATCATTCATAGAGACAGAAAATAGTCAAACATTACGACAATGTAAGAACACTAGAATATTGCCCATTGAAAAATGTGGCGAGGGACCAGAGAGACAAACACATACATGGAAAATCACACATGACTCCAAGTTCTTTATAATAAATCTAAAATTTGAATACGTTTACATGGCATTGCCGCAATTTCTCATACACAGTTACAATCATGGACAAGTTTATGATGGTCAGGAGAACAAATATAGCCCCGTAAATCTCAAAAACCCAATCCAAGTCAGTAAGTGAAACCAGTATCAAGAATAACTGGAATTTATTTACATTAAAAAAAAAGGGTAGGGATGATTAAAATAAAAAATGGGATAAATGGAAAATCGTACAGGCCCTGCTGATCCTCAGTCGCTTGGTAGAGAGCGTCATCGCGGTGGATGCGGCAGCGGGATCCGACAGCCTGGATCGACTGCTGGGGGTCGCCCCGCCGCTTAGCCAGATACATAGCCCGGCGCTGAGCCCGCTTCCGAGCCGCGTCCATCATATCGTGCACCTTCCTCTCCGACCTCCGCGCCTCATGCCACATATTTCCAGATTGATTCAATATTCACTCCGATCAATTTTCCAGATGAGGTTTATTTTCGTTCGTCCAGATGAAAAAAAAACCCTAGTGTGAAATTTTTTCCTGATTTCTTGAGGGGTAAGATAAGCCAGCGACTATTGGGTATAGTTCTAACTTCTAACGCGTAACAGCGATTTTAGTTTAAGCTTGAGAATGTGAGGGTATTACCGTCAAACCAGCCTCTTCTCCCATAATTAAATTTTCAAATATCCATATCCATTTACCTTGAAAGAACTTCCAACATTACCTATATTTAAATCAATCGAAATTTGGTAGATTCCTAAAAGATTTAATTAAGAAAAAAAAATGAGATGAGAATTAAAAAGAAAAAAGATGCTGAAATTTATGAGCTCTCAAAATTGATTTTACTTGTCAATATCTCGAAATGAATTTAACTTAATTTTAAATTGATAATCACGATTCTCAGGATAAGGAAATTGATTATGTTATTATTATATGTTTAATTTTTTTATTAATATTGTGTTATAGTCTTTTAAAATTATATTTTTGTGTTAAGATCCTAATTTTATTACACCTAAACAAATTTATAATTATCTTAGTTGTTAGTTGACTCGCTAGAACAATGAATGGGAAAATGGAAACAAAAGGATTTGATAATTTATTTTATTTTTGACAAATAACTGATCATCGTCCCCCAACCCTATATTAAGCAGCACCAAATTGTTGTTTCTCTAGAAAAATTGAAGGATTTTTTTTTTTTTTTTTCCGTATTGATTTGGATACATGATAGTTTGTGTTGGAGTACAATTATTGCGAGAGTGTGAATTTTGTGCACTATCTTTTTATTTTGTGGGTTTTCAATTTACGAGGGGTTTAAAGAGGGCTGACCTAAGTGTAAATGAAAATATTGTGTTTGACCATTCACTTATATTTAAAAATATTATCACTATAATTATAAAATCATAAGCAAAAGTTTATTCTTTTTTAAAATTTTCTTACAACGGATGTTTGGCTATATTTATTTAAAATATTTTATAAATTCTTATATCTTATAAGATGTTTTTTGAGTTTATAAAATGTTAGATCTTGTTTTAAAAATAAATTATTGATATCTTATTTTAAAAATAAATTATTGAACTGTTTGAATAAAATTAAGGTTGTAGAATTTTTAAGAGTTAACTAATAACAACTTTATAATTAAAACTATCAATATTAAAATAAAATATTATTTTAAAGATAAGTTAGGATTAATTTTTTTTTATTAAGTTTATAAATTTTCAAATAATTTTTTTGTAAATTTTATAAGTTATTTTAGAAAAAAATTACTACACACTTTTTAGAGTTAATAAACTATTAAACAACTTATAAAATATTTTGAAAAAATTAGTAAAACCAACCAAACATAGTAAAATTCTGTTATTACCTCAAACTCAAGCACTTTAAAACACACTCAAGTAAACAAAGCTTCAAACTTTGCTTGAGAAAACTTAGCAAGAAAGTTTTTGTAGAAAAATTTGTTGTGTTTGTGGATATTACATTACAGATCAACTAAAGATGAAATCATCTAAAAAAAAAATTATTAGCCACAAATCAATAAATTACAAAAAATGATGAAATAATAAAAATTGCATGATAAAAATGAAAAAACAAGAAGCTATATTATCAATAGAGAATTATGGCATTGTCACATTACCCTAAAGTCATAATTATTTATTTATGTACATGTTCTCAAGATTGATTACTATTCCAAAATAAAATCCCATTAGCTTTTTGTATCAAATGCATGTATACATGGTGACCAAGAGCTAACAGTAAAAAGGTTGCCAAAACCTCAAAGTCTTGTGTGAAAAAAATATAGCAATAAAAAGTCAAGCTCTATATAATAAATAAGTCGAGCTTGACCTCTTTATATTGATGTAGAATTTGATTCATTGTAAAATATCATGACTCAAATAAAATTTATTTAAAATTCATTATAAGAATATCATGAATTATAAAAAAAAAAATACAATAAGAGGGCGGGTCATGTAAATAAGACTCAATATTTGATCAATTAACAAGTAACAAGTAATTAAATACTATACATGGACAATAATACATCTGAATAAACTATATTCTATTTGATCAATTAACAACAGACTTGTTGAATATTGAAAAATGACCATACTACCTTTTAATAAAATGTACTAAATTTTTTTCAAGATTCATTGATAATCAGTTTGAGTTTGTTATTATTACATTATACATCACTTACGTTATGTTTATAATTATTTTTAAATATATATAAAAATTAAAATTAATTCTATATACATGATATACATATATTGTATATAATATAAAATATCATACAAAATTATAATAAAATATACAAACAATAAACAATAAAACCATAAAAACAATGGAAGAAAACGAAAAAGAAAGAACAGGTCATCATTGGCTGGGACCAACCAATGCTCGGCGTGCAGGACCCACTAATAAAAGACAAATACACTATTAAAACCCAAGACCCATCAACTCAAGCAACTCCATTTCACAAAACACACCGCCGAGCCATCGAGCTCTCCGCCTTCCCCGCCGTAGGGGTTGGCCGCCGACGACCCTGACACCACCAATCCCATGTCACTTCCGCCGTCACATCCACCAAGGCCCTCTTTCCAGCCGCGTCCTGCGGCGTCCTCTTTGTACAAGCAGAATTCGTGGTCCCCCGACTCCCACCGCGACGAGGCGTGGCTGCGGCAGAAGGGCCGCCGTAACCGGAGGAGCAGGAGCGTCACCGATGAGGATCTGGATGAACTCAAGGCTTGCATAGAGCTGGGCTTCGGCTTTGACTCGCCCGAAATGGACCAGCGCTTGTCCGATACTTTCCCGGCTTATGGCCTTTACTATGCAGTCAACAAGCAGTACCACGACGCTGTTTCTAAGCCTCCGCCGCCTTCATCGTCGCCGCTCTCACCCGCCCAATCTGAATGCGACCCCCCCTCTCCCCTTGGAAGCCCCCACACCATTTTCGGCCCAGGTAACTCTTTTGCTGCAACACTTAATCTTGTTAATTTACTCTGTATGTGGGCTAAATATGATATGACTAGCATTATCTTGTATTTATTTGGTCCAATTTTTTATATCAGGCTACATGAATATACAGCTCTAAATGTATTGCTTTGTGGAAATTGTCCCTGAGTCTTCAAATTTTAATTTCTTGATTTGATTCTGGGATCTACTAGATTTTTCAGAATGTGATTGACATCCAATTATTTGGATTCTTTTCTAATAGCATGATCAAGAACTTGAAAGAAAAACAGAAAACAAACCGTATTCAAGGCCTGTAAGATTTAATTTTTTTCGAAATTTGTAGCAATTGCTTAAGAAACAAGATAGCATTTTGCAAGTTGCAAAATGTTGATTTTATTACATTACTTGTCATATGGAGCACATAGTTAAATATTACTGTTTGGGTTTGTTGTCTTAGGGGATAATCCACAGACGGTGAAGACAAGGTTGAGGCAATGGGCGCAAGTGGTTGCTTGTGCAGTGCGTCAAGCTCCGAGCTGATTCAGGTTTCAACTGTGTTTTAAGGGTTCTTTGTGCCAAACAAAAAAAAAGCAGAAAAAAGAGAAAAACTTTACTTCATTTAAAGTAACCAAACACCAACCAACTTTGTTAATTGCTATTGCCATAATTTGATATTACAACTTCACCGGCGCCACCGGTCCACCACCACCCACTTTCTATGATTGCTTGGCATGTTTGGTCATTTATACGTAATACTTCTTCTATCAATATAGTACTTCATGTAATAATATTAATATCACCAAAGTGGGAAAACGACTCAGATTTCTTGGGTTATTGATTGACTTTTTCTTTTGTTTGTTTGTTTGTGGGTTATATCATTCACTGTTGCTGCTCAAGCTCGCATCTTAAATGCTTTGCTTTGGCCTTTTTCATTTTTTTCTTTTTCTTTTTCTTTTTCTTTTTCTTAATTTTTCCCCTTCATTCCCCTATTTTTGGGAGGATATTTGGTGAGCTTATAAGATGTGTTGAAATATTTAGTAATTTTTTAAGAAAATGGGCATATGAGTTTTTACAATCTTATAAGCTCCATTTGAAAAAAAAATAAGAAAATATTAAACTTTTTTAGAGAATTTTAACCAACTTCATCTTAATTATAAAATTGTCATTTTTTAACATCTTAAAAATTTTATAATTTTATTTTATATCCCACTTTAATAGCTTATTCTTAAAACAAAAATCTAGTACTTATAAACTCTAAAAATATATTGAGACGCTTTCACATCATTCCACCAATCAGCATTTAGACATGTTGAATTGGACCAGAGGAAATACTCGAACAAAACAAAGTATTTCTTTCTTTTAAGTTTTATCTTTTCTGATGAAAGACTTAGGCCACACGTCGTATGTCGTTTTCTTTCTTCCATGAAAAAAGGTTACTTGTCTTATTTTATCTGTTTAATAGCTCAAAATAGAACAGTTGTCTTCCCACCAGGAACCACCAGGAAAAGCTTATCTGCTGGGCTGCTTAATTGCCAATGGAGTATTATACTTTGTTGCATACGACTTGCTAAAGTTTCGTATGGTTATTCTTTAGACTCATTATAAAGCGATCTTTTGTTCCAAGCAATACCAGCTTTGCTCACTAGGAACGAAATCGTGGATCCTCGTTTCCTTCCAAGTGCTGTCGTCTTTTTAATTCATGCGTTGTTTTTTTAAAATTTTATTTAATTTACATATAAAACTTCGAACTATAACCATTTGGGAGATGGGTTTGCCCGATCCAATTGTTGGGTAAAAAAGTTTTGCCTTCTTGCATTCTCAGATATGTCACAAAAGCTTTTTGAATATTATTACCATAACCTAGCCGGTTGGTTGCCATCTTTGGTACTAAACTACTAGGACATGAATGTACTAGGAAATCTAAAGAAGCAAGCTCGTGCAGTTCCAAGAATTTAACATATGACATGAACCTGTGAAAACCAAATGCAACGAATTGGATTCACATTTAAATTATCTATTGCAATTTTGTATTGCATTTTATATGTCAATTGTATAAAATATTTTGTTTAATAATCAATTATATATACACGTAATGTGAATGTGTGATATATAATACAATATATATTTCAAAAAATTGCAAAATAGTACGTGTTTCTTCTTATTCCAAAATTCGGGATGCATATTTTCACCTGTTGGATAAATACTTACTCTCCTAGCTCATAGTCATCAAAATTCTTGAATGATCTGCGAGTTATATCATTAAAACAGAAGAAGAGATTTTGAGTTTTTTTTTTTTTTTTTAATCAAGCGACACCCCAATTTGAATTTATATCGGTTTGGATTCATTTATACCCTTGAATTAGGGGAAATGGATACTGAAAACCATTTATTCTCTTCTATAATAAAAAAAACAGTGATAAATCGAAACTAGCACAACCGAACTCCATAAAATGAACCTTCACGACACCATAAAATTGTCGTCATTATGTAGTCAGATTTTCATGTCATTCTGATTTTCATTAGACATTACCTCGTGCTCGCATATGATCCCACAAAAAAAAAATGATTAAATGGTGCCAACTCAATGTGGACCACCAATTTGGGCTGGGCCCGCCACTTGGGTATCAGTGTTTCCTCGATTTTTCAGATAGTGGCAAAGACTAGTACAATATTGGGCCCTTCATAACACCAAAAGTTTACCAAAAACCATCACTTCACCACTTCACACATGGTAGTACAGAAACACTGTATTTATGGTAAATAAATGAAAGTTCTTTTTGGCAATTATGCCCCTATTAACTCAATTATATTCCCACAATATCCGTTCCTCATTAGCCTCCATGTCCTAAGTTTTTATATAAGTTAATAATAAGCTATTTGTTTAAATTATTTATATTTGCGTGTAGTTATTGATTATGTAGTCAAATTCCCGAAACCAAATTACTTTTCAAGAGCACAAGGGTAATTTAGACATTTAAATGTTTTAAAAAAATAGTTTTACTGTTATAGATATTTGAGCAAGCACTCATTTTTCATTTGATTTCTACTTTTGCTTTTTAGCCATTTTTCTAAAAGATAACACTTCCTCAAAAGTAAAAGCATAGCTAACGTTATTTGTGTCGGAACTGGGATCATTATTAACTTTCTTCTTAATTTGGATTTAATTTCAATTTTTAAAAATTATATCAGAAAAATTAATTGCAACATGATTTTCTACTTCTCAAAGCTTTCTCCAATCTTAGTGTAAAATGCAATTTCATTTCAGGTGGTAGTCTGCAGTCCTCCCTTGTGGACGCAAAATTAGGGTTTGTTGCCTCCCAGTTGCTCCAATTAATCACGAAATTTTTTTCATAAAAAATCATATCAAGATAATTTTTTCCACAAACACATAAGTTTGTGAGTTTTTTTTTTTTTTTTAAATCCTTACATATTTACCACTTTTAAAAAATATATTCACATCTGAATATTTTTTAATCACATCAATTATAATTATTATATTTTTATTTTTAATTTATAAATTATTTTTTTAAAATACCACACATCATAATATTTTTTAAAAAATATATATCATATTAATTATAATCATTGCATTACATCACATGTTCAAATATACTCATTTATTTTCCTTCAAAAAAATTTTTTTTTCCTTACTATTCTCTATGATACGTCTTATCTCATGACAAGCAATCACACCCAAAAATCTTACCTACCTCTTGATTTTTTAAAAGGATGTCGACAATTTAAATTTGAAATCATTTAGGATGTAGCATAATTCTTAAAAAACTTAAAAACCTTGGAATAATTTAGTCTTCGACGATGACTTCACTCCAAATTACATTTGGAATAATACGTTACAAATTAGGGATTATTTTAGAAATTACGTCTAAATGTTTGTGTTACTTTTTCCTATCAAGAAGCATTTTCTGGCCATTTAAAAATTATAAAAGATAAAACATATAAAGAAAAACTAGTGAAGCTACTTAGGGTAATCCACATTGACCTGAAAATAATTTGCTTGTTTTGGAGAACTTTCCAACCTTGTCCTAATTGAATTTTGAAAATTTCAAACTGATGTCAAAATTCCACACTTACTCTGACAGGATATTTTTCTTGAACTTTCATATTTTCACACTATAAGAATGGGGAGTAAACGTTTTTAATAAAGATTTAGTCACTAATTACTTTTATCTAATCTATCCTAATATTAATTTGCTCTACTATATAATATTAGCAAACTGAATTACTAAATAATCTAATTTGTGACGGTTTGGATTCAATTTTAATTTGATGTTTCATTTTGTATTTTACATAAAAAATGCGTGTCAAGTTTATACAATATTTGTGATATCATTTTTTTTTAAATTTTTAATTAGAAATTAATTATAATATGATTTACTATCCGCATCACAAAAAATCATTAGTAATATTTATGGTTAACCCAATAAAAACGAGTTGATGTTCAAATCGGTTATAGAGTAAGTAAATAAAAATTAAAAAATTTAAAAATAGTTAAGTGTATAATTAATTTTGTACCTTAGTTTACTTAGATTAAATATTTTAATCTAATTTTATTTGTTAACATGTATAACTTATCAACATGGCTTCTTGAATCTTAATTTTATTTTGATTTATCATACGAGGTAGTCCTTTTTTTTTAACCATTTGGAGCCTTATTGATCATGACCCAACATATATCCTTCACATTAATAAATATTTGTCATGAGCTGTATATATTTAATATATATTTATTAAATAAAATATAAAATAAAATATTGAATTAAAACAAACAACATAGTAAATTTGTGAAGTCAAAGGTGGAAATGATGGTTGAAAAACACAGAAACTTCTGCATACATTGATTGTGTTGGTTATCAGTCTCTCATCGCATTACCGCGTTGTGGAAAAAGTAAGAATGGATTATAAGTAGTAGGAAACAGATGATAGATTGTCTCATGATTAGACAGTGCCACACTCAGGATTTTCAACCATGTCACCAATTAAAATTACACTCCGCTCTGAGCCATTTGTAGTGCACTCTCTGTCTCTCTCTTGTCTGATAAATGATTTTTGATTTGATATTTTCTAAAGTCAAATAAATATGTATTTCACCTATTTTAAAATAATAAGTTAAGTTTGGATCCAAAAGAAAATTCAGATAAAAATTTAAAAAATTATCATTTTTTTTTTATATTTTATCTCTATTGTTTTTAAAAATAGTAACTCACATAGTAGTGTCATATTATTACTTTAATTAAAAAATAATTTAAAAAAAATAATAAAAATTTTTATTTTATTTTGGGATGCTCCTAAAAAGAATATAAAAATAATAAATTTAGAATAAAATATAGTATTTTTTTGAGTGAGTCACATCAACTTATCAATGATTAATTAATATTAATAATAGTTTTTATATATTAAAACTCTCATACGAAGTTTCAACAGTCACATGTTTGGTGCACTAAAATTCAATTATTACCTCTTAAACTTGTGTTGGGATGCAACGATTATTTACTTAATGATGAAAGTATCAGTAGTGTCAAATTCAATATTTTTAAATAGTAATACTAATCTATTAATTTTCCTCCTTTTTTTTAAATTGATAAATATAGCTTTAATAAAGGCATAGTTCAACATGTATCAATACAATAATTTTCTTCTTTAGAATGAATATGTATAAGAAATTACATAGCTTTAACCAAATAATTATTTGACTTTTAACAATGTAAGATACTTATATGTGATGGTAGTTGGAACAGAGAGAGCACAATCAATGAGGTGGAAAAATAATTTATCCAGACTATTGGAGATGAAAATGATTTGCATTTGGAACTCTCGTGTTGCTTAGCACCGTGGTAATGGCACGATTAAGATTGATTTACCAATAATATTTAGATATGACAATGAGGTGACAATTCAAATTTGACAATTGAAACCAACTATAATATTTAGATATGAGAATGAGTTGAGTATTAGGTAGGTCGGATATATTTAACCTAATATTTGACTCATTAAAATTTTTAAAAATTCATATTTGTGTCGGATCTGCATTTGATGAATAGACACATTAATCTCGTTACACTTGCTTTATAATTTAAAATTATTAAAATTTATATTTTTTTAAAAAATTAATATTATTTTTTTAAAAATAGTTATTTTTCTAAAACAAATCATATTAGGATATATATATATTATAAATAAAACGGGTTAAGTTTGAATAGGTTCGGTTTGAAAATAGATAACACTGGATCCGATCAATATCTATTTATATTATTAAAATTCGTCACATGCAAAATGAGTTTATGTCGACTTCATTTTAAACCTACCTCATTAACATTTCTATATATCCTCATTTAATTTAAAACAAAATTATCAAGTATTAATCTCGATAGATGCTGAACTGTTTATGAGTAATAAAATTATATGGTTAGATGTACGGGTATATTTTTTTAAAATAAATTTTAAATATTTTTTATAATTATTTTAAACAGTTATTATTTCAATTTACTACGCCTTTCATATTCCCCTCTTATTATTATGATTTTATGACAATTAAGTTCATGCATGAGTACACTTTTGACATTGACTTGGTGGTTTTATACATTTCCAAACAAGACTTGGGGTGTTTTAGTAATTTTATGGATTGGTTTGAATTGATAGTGTATTTCCACATTAGATGGAATAAACAACGAAATGAAAACGCAATGAAAATAGATTGCCATTTTCTATTGGGGCGAAATAAATTAAAAAATATATTATTCTAAAGTTGTAGAATATCATGAGAAATGAATGAAATAGATTACTAAAACGATCAGCGCATACAATTTCCAACGTGTTCTTTCAAAAAAGATGTATTTTTTTTAATATTTTATTCACCAAATATAACTCGTGAATATACATTTTCTATTGTGTTATTTCAAAATTAAATTAAAAATTTATTTATTAAATATTTTCTTCACTAAAATTCAAATTTCAAGATTGACAATTTCGTACATGCATATTTCAATTCGTTGTCCCTTGATTTCACGGTTGATTGACCATACTTGTTCATTACTTTCATTTCATTTTGGTCAAGAAAAAGAGTTTACATTGCTATAATTTCTTTCCTTTTTTTACCTTATATACTTCTAATTTTCCGTTTTATTACATTAAATTCTCTTCATATACCAAACTATATTAGTTTCAAAATTTAGAATAGGGATGTCAATGAGATGAATTTCGAATGAATTTGACTGGATTTAAAATTTGCCCCACTAAAAAAAATATAAACTAAAGACTTGTCCCATCCTACTTCTATTTAGTTCCGGACCCATTCCCGACAAATCTAAAAAAAATGAAATCGTTATCCATTTATTCAATTTGAATCCATCTCTAGCTGGGTTTGGGACGGATTCGAATAAGAACCGAATTCATTGACATCCCTATTCATAAGTCGACCATCTTTATTTCTTTCTCTTTGCAATTTCATATATATATATATTTTTTTTATATACTCAAAAAGATTTTTGTTGGTAAGAGTTGCAAATATGGCATTCACCTTCGTCACATATGGATTCCCAGAATCAAATGACTCACTTTTAGCAGTAGTCTTCAAACAAAAAATTGATCTTCGAGAATATTTGTATTGCCATTGAGTTATCAATATAAATTTTAAATAATTTAGACATATTTATTTTCATTATTAAATTTGTATTGCCACTTAATAGATATTGTTGTCATAATTTTAACATTAATATTTAAGATTTTATCACTAGTATTATTTTTTCTTGTAGTGAAATGTGAAAACAAACAAATAAAGCATAAAATTAAAATAACTTTTAAAAAATCATACAATATGAACTTCATGATGGATTCGCATGAATGAGAAAAGCCAAAAACCAAAGCATCCAAAAAGAAAATTGAAAAACATGAATACGAACTTTTAAAAAAGACTGAAGACAAGTGAGTACAACACTATCAGTGGATGAAACTCAATAGTAACATGAATTCAGTCACGTGGAATTAGGAATCAATTATTATTCTTTAAAAATAAAAATAAAAATAAAAAAAACCAAGATACATTTAAAAGAATATGAAATGAGCAACCAAAGCCAAATAAATCAAACCAAATATTTGGTACTATAGGTTTCTTAAATTATACTTAATGGAAACAGAGTAATTTTAGGATAATAATTTGTATCCGCACAAATTATAGCTATTAACTTA
Organism: Paulownia fortunei; assembly: GCA_019321725.1. NCBI lineage: Eukaryota > Viridiplantae > Streptophyta > Magnoliopsida > Lamiales > Paulowniaceae > Paulownia > Paulownia fortunei. Next base: position 20,939,476 of record CM033110.1, read on the forward strand.
AATTTTACCTAATTACTAGGATATTCATTTGTAATAATCCATTTCAATTAAACCTTATATGCGTGACTAAATTAATTTTAAATTTGAAAACCCATTAAATGCATTTATAAAAAGTTTTTCTAAAATAAAAATAAAAATAAAAAACATCAGATATTAGAATCTGGTCAAAAAGGAGAGTTTAATTGGGGTCAAACACCCCCTTTTCTACAACTACTAATATAGAATATAGGCAATTAATTGAAAGAGAATAGAGACAGCACCACCATAAATTAAAGTCGTATATATAAAAAGTTTGTCCCAGCCCATCTGTTTGTTTCTGGATTTTTTTATTTGACTTTAAATTTAAAAAAATAATAATAAAAAAGCGCACATCTACATACAATCATCTAGAAAGTGGACTTTGGTTTTGAGACGGCAGTGATTCAAGTATACAAAATTCATTAAATTAAGTTTTGACCCACAATGGGTTGGTTTTCATGCTCATTTTTTTTTATTTTTTATATATGAGTAAGAATTTACATATATCAATATATTTCATGGTCCACCTTTTGGGGTTGCAGATATATAAACTTATCTAGAGATGGAGAAAATTCAATAATTTTGGTATAAAGAAACAATTTTGCACCAAGTCCTGAACCTGCATATTACAGGTAATTACGTTTGTGTTGACTATTTTTATCTTAACTGTTGGGTAATATTAAAATATGATTATAAATAAATAAACAATATATAATTATACCAGTATTTTTTTATGATATTATCATATATATTAGGTAGTATGAAATTCCCAAAAATCTTTGTTATAAATTGGATATAAAATCTAGATATGTTAATGAGATGGATCCAAACAGTGAGTTGAATTTTTAAAATTATAAATAAATTCGAGACATTTTAGTATTTTATCTTCAAATTTGTAAGTAATATTATTTTTATAAAATTTAATGGTATTTTAAAAATATATATATATTTTAAATATTTTTAAAATTATAAAAATAATTTAAAAAATAATGGTATTTTTAAAATATATATATATTTTAAATATTTTTAAAATTATAAAAATAATCCAACTCAAATTCATTAAATTTGGACATATATTCTTAAAAATCTTGATAAAATGTTTTAATGAAGTTATCCCATTGTCAGTTCTAAAGGCGTAACTTAAGGCCGGTAAATAGTAACGCAAAATTGGAGAAAGAAATTAATAGAATTTTTATCGTTTCAAAGTAAAGGTCAAGTACTTTAAAAATCTTGACAAGTATAATTATCTTCAACGAGGACTGAGCGCGAGAACGACAACGTTTTTGCATCATTAGATATATCTCTTTATGGTCTATATGTTTCCTCATTGTCTACACCTTTGACCATGGTATACAAATATTGAAGAGTCTCCACACTATTAATTTCCTTTTTTTTTTTTTTTTTCTGTTTCTTTTTTTCAATAAATATCTTAACAACTATGTAAAAATAATAATTTAATGGACCCAATAACACGGCCCATTGTTGGGTGTACGTACCGTGTACGCATTTCTAGAAGAAGAAAGTTTTCTTGTCCAAAAGAATGAATTAAAACTTGCACAAAATGACATATAATTACCCTTATTTTCCAATTATGCCCCTGACAATTCTTTTTATTCTCAAAGAGATCAAGGTTTTGCATTTTTTTACATGAATCAAAATCCCACTATGAAGCATTACAGTTGATAGTCTGATAAGATTTGACTTTTGATCTTTCTAGATGATGACTTATGTGCGCAAAATGTGCAATCGATCATATGTGGTCTCTCTTTCAGTGAGTAGTTCAACTTTGTGTCCTTATGAATAATTGATATCTATTTTTTTTTTTTTTTTTTTCACTTTAATATTATCAACCGTTTTATTTATACAAACATCGGACAATTCTGATTAAGAATCAGACAACGAGATTAAGGGGTTGTAATTACAAATTAAATGTATTTTACTTTCAATCTCCCAATTCGAATTCAGCTCGAGCCAAGTATACACTCTAATTATACTCCTCTTATTAAGTGGGAGCTAAAATTACAATTCTTGTGCAAAATTGACTTATTTAATCTTTGAACTTATTTATCATATTTGTTTTATTAAAATCTTGATATTAACCAACCGTTCTATTTTAATAATTTTATTATATTATTGATTATTATTCAATATATATTAAAACTTAATTAATTCTTAAATTTAAACAAATAATCAAAGTAAACAGCATAAAAGTACCTGTAATTTTTAAGCGTGGACCTTGAGAATGGCGGCAAAAGACCATTTTGCCCCAACCAAATCAAGCTACGATGGCCCCATCATGGGTATCTACACAACAAATAATGTATACGTAAAGGCCTTTTGCCATGCATTTGAAAATGGAAATTTGTTAGGTGAGAATTGAGAAAGCTCTCCACCTTGTGCAGCCTTCACCATTTTTCCCATTTCAAATAAGATAAGCAAAAAAATAAAATAAAATAAGCCACGCGTCACTTTATTTTTATGCACAACTTTTCTAAGAAGCCACCGTTTCATTCCACCCATTAATTAATAATTCAAGCAAAGACTTAAGAGATTACAACAGCATCTAATGAAATCATCATACCAAGACTGCCTTTTGATCTCGAGCCAAAAAGTGAAAAAGAAAAGTTAATACTCATATAGTATTTAATAATTTATAAATTATTACATTTTAAGTACATAATTAACTCGTTGGTTCTACGATAAAATTTATTTGTTGATCTTTACAAATTTTAATTCATCCTAAAATAATATTCATTTTAAAGTAATTGCACCATTTTGTTCCAGTATAAAAATAAAATAGTTCAATCTCTCAATTAGGAATGTGAATGAGTCGGGTTTAAACTCAACCCAGTAATAAATTCGTTCCGAGATGGGTTCAAATCCATCTAAAGGGGTTTGGTAATGATAACGGGTTTTAATTTTTTAAACCCAGTCTGGTTCAGGATGGGTAAAGAGTCCTATTGAACCCGCCCTATATTTTATTTAATGTGTGATTTTTAATCACAACCACATTCATTATTTTCTTTATTAATTTTTTATTTTAATGCATGTTAAACAGATATTGGTGATTTATATTTATCTTCTAATATCTATTATATTCTTTCTTTTCTTTTTAAAATATATTGTAACCTATTTCAAGAGTATAATAATTAAAATTACAAAATAATTTAAGAAATTTAAAAATGGGTTGGCGGACCCATACGGGTTGGACCCACCGGGTTTTATGTTCGGGACGGAGCAGGGTGGGTTTTCAATTCAAATGGGGTGGAGCGGGTTTCGAGTCCAATTTTCTCTTGACGAGGCGGGTCTCAAATTTGACCAAACCTACCTATTACCATCCTTACTCTCAACTAACTTATCATGCAATTTTTAATATTACAAAAATATCAAATCTTAAAGTTTGTTATGTGATGTAGTGTGTTCAATTAAATTTAAAAATTAATTAAATTATTTATTGTTATAATTAGAAAAATAAATATTCAACACGATAGATATAGGTGTGAATGAAGAAATGAAAAATTCTAACCCAACCCCAAAGAAGAGAACAAATGGGCATTTACTTGACGATAGGGGTAGAAAAATCCACGGGTGACTGGGAGACAAAGTTGCGTCCATTTCTTAGGTTGGTTGTTAGAGAAGTTTGAAAGAGTACTAAAGTGGGCTGTTGTTTCTAAAATTTTCTAGAACCCCCATCTCACTTTCTTTGGACCGCCCCATTATTTTTCCCCTTTGCCCTTCCACTATTTAAATTCCCCCACATTACACGCCTCTAGAAAAAGGAAAAAAGAAAAATAAAATAAAATAAAAGAAGAAGCAATTCAAAGAGTATTTCACAGCTTTCCCCAAAGAAGTTATGGTCGGTTTCCCCTTCTGGCGGATTAGCAAATCATCATCAGAAGAAGATGAAAAAACCAATGGAAGTTGCTAAGGCTCCGAAACACGATCTCGTCCATTCTCGCGTTTTTCTGTTTGGATTCTACTGCTGGGATTGGGAATTCCTCACTGCACTCTTGCTCTTTAGTTGCTGATCATCAAACACAGAGTTTTGATTTAATTTTTTATTTTTCGAGTATACAATTTCTCGAGAAAAAGTAGAATTTTCTTTTCCTTTTTCTTTTATTGGGTCGGGGGTTGGTGAGAAAATGGCGCAAAGGTCTGTTCCGGCGCCGTTTCTGACGAAGACGTATCATTTGGTGGATGATCCGACCACCGACGACGTGATCTCGTGGAACGAGGCTGGTACGACGTTTGTGGTCTGGAAAACTGCGGAATTCGCTAAGGATTTACTGCCGAATTACTTCAAGCACAACAATTTCTCCAGCTTCGTTCGCCAGCTCAATACCTATGTAAGTCGTCGTCTTCGTCTTCTTCTTCTCTTCTTTTCCTTTATTATTACCATTTATCTTTAATTTTTACCCCCTTTTTTTGGCCCCAATTTGCTTGGTGTTTTGCTTATATATGTATGTTTGTTCTAGAACTAGAAGGGGAGATGCTTCTTTTAAAGGAATACTCCAAAAGTTGAATGTGGTTCGCTTTTGTGCAAATTAATGAAGAAGATAATAATTGAAGGAGCTCAACCTACTTTCAACATCGATTGACTCCATACTATAAAGTATGAACGAAAATATTCTACGATAAATAGCATGTAATTACATGAAAATTGATAAATTCCCTATATAATAAATAGCTAATGAAAATTAGAAAATTAAAAAAAATAAGCGGTTATATTCATATATTTAAATAAATTGCAAAAAAAAAAAAAAAAACAGAAAGAAAATTTTGGTTGGAAAAGGAGAGAGGGAACGAGCCTATGATATAATGAAAACACGAATTAGCCAAGAAATTTTCATGTTGTTTTAGTTTTAGAAGGTTCCCTTTTCCAGGATTGAAATTTATTTAATTCCACATATACCAAACAAGGATTTAAGGATATAGATGTGAGAGTTTACCGCGTTGAGACCGTTTTAGGTGTGGGAGGTAGGCAGGCTATAGCTCTCCGACTTGTCTAAACAAATTACGCCTACCCAACAAACAAACACGTATCTAACATTTTTGGTAAGGTTTTATTTAGCTATTGGGTACTGTTTGGGTACCAATATCAGCACATAAGTAAATAGTCCAAGATTCATTTTATATGTATGAAAAACATATATTTTGCATCGCTTATAAAATATTGTTTCTCGAGCCTAGCTAAATACTTCGTTTTAGGTTTAATTTGATGAGTTCGAATCTTTTGAAAAAAATCCCTGTGATTGTAGCAAATTTAAAAACACAAGGAAATACAATTTCATTTTTTGATAAATCGATAGATACTTCTTATCACTAGACAACTCGGGCGAATTTTGACTATAGTTGGTTCCATTATGAGATATCTTATTCTATTGTTCTCCTTTTTGTTTTCTCCAATTAAAAGATTAAATCGTTTTTGTGCTTTATTCAGTCTACTGCAGATCTTGGTCTTGTTTCTTTAGGACTTTATTACAACATTTCGAGTTTTTTGGGTGACATAATGTCGATTATGTTACATAGAACATAAACCTTTCTTCTGTTGGTAGTGGAATATGATCTTTTTATGGATACAAAACATGGATATGTGGCTCCCAGTTGAGGTCGTCAAAAAATTATCTTGCCTAACAAAATGTTGTTGGAAACTCAAGCAATACACGTCTTCCACTTATCTTCTATAATCTATTTCCAAACAAACTCTCTTTTTTTTTCAATTTTGTATTAAAATATTAAATTTTATAACATATTCATGTTATATATATATATATAATATTTTATTAAATTTACACTTGAAATTAATATTGTACATATTGCGTGTTTTTTTTATATAAAATATAATATGTAATACAAAATTAAAAAATATCATATTTAAAGCATTATATGTACTTGGGGGTGCACCATATCATCTTGTAGGCCTAGTTTTGAAATTGAGCGAACCATTTTTTCTAAATCATGGATTAATCATTCCTTTAGTTCTGTGCCATGCAGATATATTGGGAGTAGGTGGATACAATAAATTTATCTAATATATAATATTATATTTTAATTTTGAAATTTCCAACATAATAGTCACACCATTAAAAGAGAAAATTGGTGAGGATGTTATTTAATATATGTTACGCATCAAGTTCTATAAACATATCTTTGTCGTTGTCCACAGCCGAATAAACAGTTGCTCAACATTTTCATATTTATTTCTTTTTTTCTAAATTGACGGCTGAGAGAGCAATTTTCCTTCCTCAAGCTGCTGGCCAAAGGCATAGTCGCTGTTGGGTATTTATTAAGTTGGATTTACGCCGTAAAGTACGGCTTATTTAGTGGCAGTCAATTTCATGTAATGTGCTTATCTACCATAATTAAAGTCGTCAAAATGAGTTGTTAGTAGCGCATTTATTCTTCTTCTAGGTGCCATGGTGGTGGCCAATCAGTAGTTTGATGTCTTGATTTATAAGGATCTTGAGAGGATTCGTGTAATAAAATAAAAAAAAACACGAGTAATCATAAGAAAGCAAGATTTTGGCTAGATCATTAGATCATGATATGTAGTACAGTCGGCTTCACCCAAAGCCGATCGGAGTGAAACTCTCCTTCCCCCCACCCCCTTTCTTCAAAAGGCAGGAGTTAAAATTCGGATTGATTAGGTAGACTCGGGTATAAATTCGGACTCATCCCATTTAGGGTGTGTTTACAAAGTTATAAATGGATTCGCGACGGTCTTGATATTTTTTATTTTTAAATTTATTTCATCCCGTTTAATTTTTTATATTATTATACATGTACTTACATAATATCATATTTTAAAAAAAATAAATAGTCTTATTTTAAAAAAATATATTTTTTAATATTTTTAAAATTATAAAGTGGGTTTAATGGATGTAGCAGATTTAATTCGAATCCGATAGATTCGGAGAGGGACGGGTATTGGATCCTTAAAAATTCAATCCTTAAAATTTTGGAAGGAACAGGTTTCGAATTTTGACAAATCTCATTTGTCATCCCTACCCGGAGAAAAGAGTGTTCCCAACAATAAATAGTTATATGAATATAAAACAATGATGTTTTTCATCATCTAGGTATGATTATTTTGTCTAATTCATCTAAAAAATTTATTTCATGATAATTATAATAATAACATGATGTGACGAAAGAATCAGAATTATCGGATAAATATTTTGAGATAGATGTTGTGTTATACACAGCATATCTTAGTTGCCATTGTAGCAATAGAGAAGTAGATGCTGGTTTCTAGAATAGCCGTTAAATTGTGCGTTGCTTTTTGGAAAAAGGTGGGACCTAGGATTTACGAGGTTCTTTGACCTACTAACATAGTGGAAGTAGCATGTCACAATACAATAATTAATAGAATCTTATTCATGTGAAATTGGTTAAATATTAATTAGAACTATAGGAATTATCAATTAATAGTAACTTATAATTAATTAACAAATATCATGAAGGTGGATTCGAAATCAAATCAAACCTGTTGGTTGAATGTTCAAATCGATCAAAAATAGTAATATCAATCAAAATCGATAAAAAATAATCAAATCAGCTAAAATTGATTAAATTATTATTTTTTATCTTTTTTAGGAAGTTTAAATATTTAAATTTGATATTTTATTTTGAGTTTTGTTAGATTTTTTTAATTTATTATTTATTATTTATTATTTATTATTTTAAAAATATATTATATAATAATTAATTTATTATATTATTATTTTAAATAATATGATAAAAAATATAATTATTTTTAGTAGATTTATTTATTGGACTGATCATATCGGTTAAATTATTAATTGATAATAAAATTAATTTAATCATTAATTTAATTATTAATTATTGATAAAATCATGTAATTTGAACCCAGATCTCATAACTTTGGGGTTTTACTTTTGCCTTTTGAATTAGACTTCGTTGCTTCAAGTGATATAGATTAAGAATTCAGAAGCTTGTAATTAAAATATTTTATTTTATTTTAATTGGTTCTCTTAGAAATTTACTATATTCAGCATTATTGAGCTAAAAGTCGTAATTAAAGAAAATTGTTACACATACCCAATTAATCCTTTACTGTTATTTCACCTTCCATTGATGTATTAACTATTGATTTATCAAATCTATTTGTGTGAGTGAATCAATTGTGCCAATTTTTTTATTGAAATTAGAGGAGTTCAAAAAAAATTACATGTAATTAAAATAAAACACTTGCTGTACTTCAAACGTCTCTCCTCTTTCTTCACAATTTCTTAATCCATTGAAGAAATGGCAGTGATTTATTTTATCTATTTCTGTTCTGTTGTGTGTTAAAATTGAGAAAACAACTCATTCGGTGGCTTTTGCTCAGGGTTTTCGAAAAACTGTTCCTGATAAATGGGAATTCGCCAACGAAAACTTCAAGCGAGGACAGAAGGAGCTCCTAGCGCAAATTCGCCGCCGGAAAACGGCATCCGCTCAGAATCCACCCGGCGCGAAGTCTGGAGCCACAGATAATCTAACCTCACCAGCAAGCTCCGGCGAAGACTTGGGTTCGAGCTCCACCTCCTCTCCTGATTCCAAAAACCCTGGCTCATTGGAGACACAGGCATCGGCGCAGCTCGCCGACTTATCCGGTGAGAACGAAAAGCTGAGAAAGGATAATCAAATGCTCAGCTCCGAGCTTGCACAAACCAAGAAACAATGCGATGAGCTGATAGCTTTTTTGACTCAGTGCGTGAAGGTGGCGCCTGACCAAATCAGCCGTATTATGAATCTCAGCGCCGAGGCTGCCAGCGGCGACACGGAGGTGGGTGGTGGAAATTCTGACACTGATGATGACGAAAATGAAAATTGTATGAAATTGTTTGGGGTGATGGTGAAAAAGAAGAGGGGTTGTAGCGAGAATACTGATTTCTCTGGGCCACAAAAGAAAGAAATGAAAAGGACTGTGGAGGTTAATGTGCCTTGGATGAAGATTTCTGCGTCACCGGGGGAGAGCAGCAAGGTCTGTAACTGACCATCTAGCTCGTGCCACGTGTTTCAGGAGGTCCAGAGAATTGTTGCTGAATAGGGGTATAGTCTCTGAGCAGACTTAAGGTAGCATAGAGGCACTGTCCCAAGGCTGGGCTGGGATGCGGTAAGGTCGAAATAAAGTAGTTTTCCTGCACTTTTATCTTGTTTTGTGAGCTGGAAGATCAAAAGCAAATGGGTTTTCCATCACTAATCTTGAATTTCTATGTAAATTTCAGTTTGGAGTATTGTACTGTTCGTTTGTCATGAACAACTTTTTATATATATGTAGATCAATTACAAAAATATTCCCGAAATTTAATTTATATATATTACTCTTTTAAGTTTTGAAATTATAAATACCTATTGTATCAGCCAAAAAAAAAATTAGAAGTTGAGATTTTTTTTTACCAAATGGAAGAAGAATAAATATAAAACTAATTGTTGTTTAAATTTCTTATATGTCAAAAAAGCATATACAATTATTTGTAAAAATAATACATTTAGCCTTTTTGATATAGGTTGAAAAACAAAAATATACTAATTATGAGAGTGTTTGGAAATTCATTTTAAAATGAATTTTTAGATATAAAAGTTCATTTTTAAAAAAATTATATGTTCGCTAATTATTTTTTAATATACTTTTAAAATAAATTACTTTTTCCAAAGTTCATTTTGGACAAGTACAAAATTATGACTTTTAAATTTTTTTTATTGTACTCTTACAAAATAGATATTAAAATATATTTTTATCAAGCATTTAACAATACTTATAAGTATTTTTTAAAAAAATTTATTTTATAAATGAATTTTTATTTTAAAAGTACTTCCAAACATGCCTCCTCAATATTATAAAAAGTTAAATATTTTTTCATTGTATTGTTGTGTCAATACATTCTGTGTAGTGTGAACAGTACTGTTATGTTAGCATTTTTTGTGACTGATGATAGATGATGGGTGAATGGGTGAAATTTATATGACTGGAAACAAACTTCGTGAAAGGTACATGAAGTTTTAAAGCTTAAAGGAGTAATTTTCAGCAATAACCAAAATTTAGAAATAGTTTTTATAATTAAACAACATATAAAATTAAACATGTGTTGTATGATTACCAATTCAGACCATATCCCCGTTCGTATGATTAACCAACAGTTTGGGAGGCGGGGGCGGGGGCGGGGTTGAATTGGGGCTTCTCTCTCCTTATTATACGAACGGGGATCTGGTCTGATCCCTGTTAATAAAGGAGCCACCTAGTTGACTTGCAGCCCATGAAAGTAAAATAAAGACTTCTTAATTGGGCTCAAGCCTCAAATATCGGCCTGTTACTTTACATTTATTGTTATTGTCCAAACCAATAAAATTCACAAAATAATATTACATAAAACTACAATATTTATTTAATGTAACAGTCATGTACTCACTCTCTAAATTTAATAAATATATTTTTGATGCAGTTAATTTTCGTATGATGGGGTTTGGCCACAAATCCTCGATACGTATTCGGAACTCGCAATTTTTTAAGATGAGTTTCCTCCTTACAGTACGAACAGACAGTTATTTGGGTTTGAGCTATTTGGGTTTCTTATTGAATTTTAGTTATCAACTCATTTCTTGATTTGACTTAAATATCAACTGAATTAAAATAAAAATAAGATAAATAAATAAATAATCTAAATATAATTTTCATATACATTAATTTTCAAGTTTACATTGATAAATATTTAGAGGGAACTTGCAAGTTGATATAGAATAAGAGGCGGATAATTCAAACAAAAGTAACTTATTTATATGGTTCATCAATTTGAAGTATAACTTCAAATAATTATAATTTTTTATTCAGAAAGAATTACAAAATAATCTACATGTACCTGTATTTTCTAGCTAAAATGCTAGGATCCGTCGGTCAACCCAAAATTTTACTGTTTCACTCCGTTTGGATTCTCTTTGTTTTCAATCATTTTTTTTGTGAAATTTTATGTATTTTTAATTATTTTTTGGTCCAATTATTTTACCATTTTCTATATTATATCATAAGGTTTTTTGGGGTCAAATTTTATAATTTTACGAGTCAGCCTAATTTAAGGCATGTTTGACTCATATTAAAACTATATCATTTAAACATTTATTGAATTTTGTTGTTTTTCATTATTTATATTTAAAAATAAAAATTGCATTTCACCCTTTTTTCTTTTGAGTTTATTAGAATTCTCTTGAAACTTTATCGCTTCAAATTCCTTTAAAATATTCCACTACTCCACAAACTTAATTAATCGGAGATGATTGGATTTTCGCAGTGCACTGTTGTCACTGTCCGAACTATTGAACACGCTAACACTCATATTTCCAGGCTTTAAAATATCTCAACAATTAAGCAAAATGGGAAAGGAAAATTGCCGATTCCCTTATGGCTATAATCTCTGCCACTTTCCATTTCCCACTAACTTCTTGTTCTTCTCCAAGTTCTCGCCGTTCAGTTTCAAGAACTCGATTTTCTTGCTCATCAGCTTCCATGGATTCCGGCGATGAGCTCAGAGCGAAATTCATGGAGTTCCCTTATGTCTCTGGCCCTCACAGAAACCTGATGGTGGAATTGCTATCCTCTGTGGAGACCCGGCTTGGATCCTCGCTCCAACCTTGTACTCTCCCGCCCGATGCACAACATTTTGGGAATCCCACTGGTACTGCCCATGCTTCTCTCCAGCTCAGATCCGGCCTCCCTTCTTCTCAGGTACCCTATTCTCTCTATTCTGTTTGCTTGCTCTTTTTGTTAATTTTTTTAGCATTCAAAGATGCTCTCGCTCTGTTCCAAAGTACTTGACTAAGGAAAGGTGTTGGTGAAGTAGTTTATATGTTGAAATTATATTTGATAACCAATTTGGATTAAAAATGTCAAAAGATATTTTCCTAGATTTCTTAAAAGCTTGGGGGTGGTGTATAGACTACAGAATCAAAATCACAGGTGTTAATATAGATAGATTTTTTCTCATGCTAGAATTTAATGAACTTGAAAAAAACTCAAAACTCAATGGAAAATTTTTAATGTAATTGATTGTAATGAAAATAAATGAAACAAATGTGAGAATTAATAATTATGTCTCATGATTGTATATTTAAACAAGCTTCTGTTTCACGTTTGCATTTATAACTAAATAAAGGAAAACCACTCCCATTGATTTCTTTAATCAAATCCAAGATCTAAGACGGTTATCAAGGTAATCACTGAGAAAGCTTGTACTTATATAAGCACAAATTCCTTGTTTCTTACTCATCACTTGGTTGAAAATACAGTAATTGAGCCAAAAATGATTAGTAAAAGTGGCAACTTCTACCAACACGTGCTTATATAAATGCAAACTTGCAAATTCGTTACTTGTTTATGTTATGCCGCCTGGAAATGATAAGGGTTCTACTGGGGACTATTCTTTGGTCATTTTCTGCAAATTTTCAGACAAGAAGTTGCATCCCCAGGGCATGGGAATCCTTGTTTCCTAACCATTAAAACTTGTATTGCTGGAAATTTTGGCCTTTGCACAGACTTCCCAACTCACTCTTTGACTTTGCAGAACAGAAGTATTATGTTATTGAGTTCCTTTGACTTAATGGCCTCTGAGAGTGCTCATCTTCACTTCCTGAGTTTACACAACTAAATCTTCTGCTAAATTCTAAGTTGCTGAAGGGTGGGATCAAAACTATATATAACAGATGTTTCCTAAGGACATTGTTTGAGCTGAGCGCTAACAATATATTTGTTCAGATTATAGCTTCTTAAACTATATGCCAGATGCTATTCTCAAATCTTGGAAAATTTAAACATGGATCAGATTGATTTCATATTGGGAGGTTGGATTCACTGCAAGTTGCCATCTGGTGGAGCCCTGAACATAACGAGCCTCTCAGCCTATTTGAAACCCTCGACTGATGCACCACACTTCCTGCTGGAACTCATCCAGAGCAGCCCAACATCACTCGTGCTAATTCTAGATTTGACTCCACGAAAAGATCTAATCTTGTATCCTGATTACCTTAAAACATACTATGAAGATACTCAGTTGGACAGACATAGGCAACGCCTTCAGACTCTGCCACAGGTAAGACCTTACTTCTCACCATCTCTTTATATACGAGCTGTTGTTTCTCCGACAGCAATTCTAGTCTGCATAGACTTTGGAGATGGTGAGACAACAAATATAGAAGAGATAATTCGAGACCATGTCAGTCCCATTGCCAAGGAGTTGCTGCAATTTTGGATGGACTCATGTGCCTGTTTGGAGAGGCATGTGGGAGAGTCTGAGAAGACTTATTTAGCTGAAAGGGATCGAATAATCAAGAATAAAACTATAGAGGTGGATCTTGGTTCAAGTTTCCCAAGGTTGTTTGGGCAAGAAGTAGCTGATAGAATATTAAATGTTTTAAAAGAATATTACAATAAATAATCTTCGGCTTCGTAGATGAATATATATGTAGTTCACATATCATTTGCAATTATAAGAAGTTTGTGGAGCTTGTTGTCATCTTAGTTCATGTAGTTCCTACTATCTAGTTTCACTTGATCACAAAAGCAAAGTGCATGTATGCTATAGCTTTTACTTTGTGTAGGGTACATTCTGTGTGTGAACTCTCGAGTTTTTCCTTTTTTGGGTTATTTTCTGGATGGTTAATCTCATTACTATGAGAAATAAAGTGGCTCATGCTACTGGAAATACCAATTCCTTGGACTACATTCACCCAAACCCTTGAATATTTCCCCTGAATTTTCCCTTTCCTATGCTCAATTTTGATCTTATGAGTTAAAACTGAACGTTTAAAGTTGCAAATACATTGAAGTTTGAGTTTTCATAAGAAATATATTATTTTTCACTGTTTTAGTAAAATAAATAATGTCACTGTGTGTGTCAATGGAAAACTCTTGGGTTAGAGTGATCCATGGAAGATTAAAAGATCCTGTAAACCTGAACATGGATGCTCCTTAGATTGTGAGTTGATCATAAAATTTTAAAAACTGTTCCAACGATATTATATTGCATTGTTGTTGATGATTTGTTACACAAATTATGATTAAAAAAATAAAATTAAAATTGCACCGTGCAAATAGTTTAGTTTGGTAGTGGTATGGAATTTTTCACGTCGCACTTTAGTTGTTTAAGTTAATAAGTCATATCAAAGATTAATTTTGGGTGTTGTAGTATTGGGATTTTAACTAATTTATTTATCCTTTTCATGTCTAGTGGTTAATCACGTTTAAAAATAGTAGATGAAAAATTAAGTGTGTATAGATAATATCAAGTTTAAATTATACATGCATGTTAAAAAAATAAAAATATTGGTGGCATTGGTGAAAATGAATTTTATGCAGTAACATTTAATTAATAAAATTGTATATATTTAGCTATATTATGTATAATCTTTAGTTGAAATCGCATAAATTTAGTTGGATAAAATAGCTAAATCACACAAAATCGCACTTCTAATTTTACTTAATGAAATTATAATTTAAAATTAATTTTTAATAAAATTATATATGATAATTCAATTTAAAATAAGTAAAAAAGAATCATACAAACATATCACCTTACCCTAAATTGCTGTTAATCTTGCCCAATGGGCTTTGGATATTTTCTTCTCCAACGATCTTTTGATTGTTATTGGGCTAATACAATTCTACTTAATATGGACCCCAGTCCTTGTATAAACACAATCGGTGTAATTTTATTTAGAATTTCCCATATATGATTGTGATTGTGGGGGTTTAGTTTACAATACATGTTACATACCTTTCATTTTTTGTTTCAATAGAAAATTATACGGATTCATATACTAAAATAGAATATCAAAAATTGAAAATTCATCGCACAATAAGGTGCATCCTACACCATCAACACCCTCATCCACTGTTGCGCGTTATTTCTTGTTCTTACAAGATATTGAGCCACCCTATCTTCTCTTCTCTGTGTCTAACTTGCCTGATTTTCAGGCTCTGAATGTGCCTCAATTTGCTGTGAATAGTGCCAATATTGGTTGTCCCAAAAAAAAAAAAAAAAAAGGAAAAATGTTGTCAATATTGGCACTTGTTATAGAATGTATTTCGGCCTTTGATCTCAGCAAAAATGTAGGTTCAAATCAGTAGAGAAGAGAACTGCTATTTTTGTAATAACACTTAAGGAGGTTCTACTATAAATATGCTGGAAAAAGGTAGGAATTTGTGAATGAAATTAATGAAGTAACATTTTCGGAGCAAGGAATTTTTTTTGTAATTAAATCATGGCAAAACCATTGATGCTATTTTTCTTGCGCAATAGGAAAAAAAACAAACAAGAATTCTGAATCATGTAACATGTCATATATCTATTAAAGCATCTTAAATTTTTTATTTCAATATTATATTTCATTTTGTATTTTATATTGCACATTTATGGTTAATATTATATATATTTAAAAATATATATTTTATATATCTGATATACATATATTATAGAAAATATAAAATAAAAATAGAATATTCAAACCTACTAATGAAAGGTAAAAGGCCAAATCAGAAAAAGAAAACAATTGTTTTATTTACAAAACTGCGTCGAACTCCAATAATGTAATACTGTTTGGGGGAAGCCAAACAACTGGTACTATGTAGTAACAGTGGGGTGATGCTCAACTCTTCATGGCGCGCTTACTGTATCGTGCTTCGCTACAAAATCCATTTATGCCAAATTTTTGCTCTCATCTCTCAGTATTCAGCCAATCACTTTATACAAATCCACATTTCACCAAGCATTTTCTTTCTCCATTACCATTCTGCCGGAAAAGCCAAGACTTGAAGGCCTTAAACTCTCTTCTAATATTAAATGGATTGATTAGGCACGAGCCTTTAGTTAGTCAATTCATTAACCTGTGCTGTCATCTGGGTTTTCCGGATTTAGCTCTTTCAGCGTTCAAAACAATCGAAAAACCGAGTCTTTACTTGCAGAATTTAGTTCTCAGGAGTTTATCTGACATTGGGTTGTTTGAAGATGTGGTGTGTGTTTATAAAAAATGCCGAAATTCTGGATCTTCGTCGGATAATTATACTTTCCCTTTTGTGATTAAGGCATGTGCGGCTTTATGTGATGTCTCGTTCGGTAATATGATGCATTGCGTTGTTTTGAGGACTGGGTTTGGAGAGAATCTGGTTGTGCAAACTGCGCTTCTAGATTTCTACTCCAAAGTCGGTGAAATGGGGAATGCATGTAAGTTGGTTGATGAAATTTCTCAACCAGATTTGGTTGCTTGGAATGCGTTGATTTCTGGATATTCTATTAATGGGTTTCGTTATGAGGTTCTCCAGGTTTTTCAGGACATGCATGTCATGGGTGTGAAGCCTAATGCTAGCACATTAGCGAGTGTGTTTCCTGTGTGCTCCCATGTTGGAGTTAGTAATGTTGGTATTTCTCTTCATGGATTGGCTTATAAACTTGGATACACTGGGGAGGAATCGTTAGTACCTGCTTTAATTTCAATGTATGCTAATTGTGGGGATTTGTTGGCTGCTAGATATATTTTTGACACTTCAACAAGAAAAAATGTTGCCATTTGGAATGCCATAATATCTGCTTACACACGGAACCATAAACCGGAAAATGCTGCTGTTGTGTTTCAAACAATGCTACTGGATGAAGTGAAGCCGAATATGGTGACTTTTGTGTCTCTTCTTCCCTCTTCCGAGAAGCTTGGTAGCATTCGGTATGTCGAGTCCTTCCATACTTATGTAGTGAAATTTGGATTTGAGAAAGAGGTCTCTGTTGTCACAGCTCTTCTGTCAGTGTATGCTAAACTAGGGAATATGGATTCAGCTGAGTTCCTTTTTCGTAATGTACGTGTAAGGAACATCTTATTGTGGAATTCAATGGTTTCAGCATATGCTGGCCATGGCCTTTGGGATCAGAGTTTGGATGCATTCTGTCTCATGCAGATGGATGGTTTTGATCCAGATGCAATCTCGATTGTTAGTCTCCTTTCTTCATGCTCCAAGTTGAAGGCTACTCTACTGGGAAAGTCTGCACATGCCTTTAGTATTAAAAGGGGGATTGATTTAACTCTCAATGTGTTCAATGCATTGTTGGCATTTTATTGTGATCGCTGTGATTTGGTCTATTCTTTCAGGATATTTGACAGAATGGTTCTAAAAGATATTGTCTCATGGAACACAATGATTTCTGGATGTGTGGATAATGGAGAATTAGAGAGAGCAATGCTCCTATTCCATCAGATGAGGGGAGAAGGAGTAAACTTTGATTCCGTTAGCTTGATAAGTATCCTTCCCTCCTGCCACAAGTATCGAAATCCAATGCTAGGTTTGGCTATTCATAGCTCTGCTATCAGAACTGCTCTGACAACCGATATTCCCTTAGCTAATGCTCTTGTTAGCATGTATATCATTTGTGGAGAGCTTTGTGCGGCAAGGTTAATCTTTGATGATATGCCAGATAAAAGCGTGGTTTCTTGGAATGCTATTTTAACTGGCTACCGTTATCATAACTTACAAAAGGAAACCATTGAATTGTTTAATGAAATGATAGAGGAGGATCAAAAACCAAACTATGTAACTTTGCTGAATGTATTACCTGCATGCCATATCCTTCTTCAAGGTAAATCTGTTCATGCTTATATCCTTAGGAGGAGGATTCCACTCGAAACTCCTCTTCTCACATCTCTAATGATCATGTATGCTAGATTTGAAATTGTAAGGTCATGCTTGATGCTGTTTCATATTGGAGATAAGACGAGTATTTCTCTATGGAATACTGTTATATCTGCACATCTACTTTCAAAAAACGGTACTATGGCATTTTCCTTCTTCCGTGAGTTGCTTTGGAATAAAATAGAGCCCAATGTTATTACTGTTCTGAACCTCATTTCAGCTTGTGTCCAGCTCAAAAACTTGCACATTTCAAACTCCGTCTTAGCTTATCTTGTAAGAAAAGGATTTGACAAAGATGTGGCAATTAGCAATTCTTTGATCGATCTGTATGCAAAATGTGGGAACATCTCTAGTGCAAGAATGATCTTTGAGGTGTTGCCACAAAAGGACACCATCTCTTGGAGTGTAATGATAAGTGGCTATGGATTGCATGGCGATGGTGAAGCTGCTCTGACTCTTTACTCACAGATGAGGCAACTGGGGTTGAAACCTGATAAAGTTACCTACATGAGCATTTTATCAGCTTGCAGCCATGCTGGTTGTGTTGAGCAAGGCCGGATGGTTTTTGACTCTATGATACATGATAGTATATTGCCAGGGGTGGAGCATTATGCCTGCATGGTCGATCTTCTTAGTAGAACAGGCCACTTGAATGAGGCATATGAAATTGTCAAGAATTTACGGCATAATCGTTCTGCACACCTCCTTGGATCATTATTAGGTGCTTGTCTAAGTCATGGAAATTATCAGCTTGGAGAGGAAATAGGTAGGTTTCTTCTAGATATGAACCCAAAAGATTCTACACCATATGTGGTTCTCCACAATATCTACGCAGCAGCGGGAAAGTGGCTAGATGCCAACAATGTGAGGCTGGTAATGGAACAAAACCAATTCAGTAAAGCTCCCGGCATCAGTCTTCTTGATGGAAATACGTGCATACGTTAACAGTGACACTGACATCAAATATGAAGCAGACAGTAATCTGCATTTATAAAAAGTCACTTGTCGTGGTGTGTGAAATGCTCAGGCTTATCACTTGGATTTCAACAGGGATTCACAGCAGCTCGGCTTGAGGGAAGAAAAGCCTGATATGTAGATGCAGCTTCCACATACTTAAGAGCTTCAGTCGCACAAAAACAAGATATATTGTTAGTTCCCTGAGAATTAGAGAATATGGTATCTGACCATTGTAAATGGATCTCGAACCCAGCTTTCATTATCATTACTGCAAGGACTGCTATGACAACCTCAACAATCAACATCAATGCGGATGACAGTGCCAAAAGTGAAGCAGATTGCTTCCAGAAATCTAACAGCTCAAATAGTTGGAGCAATAGATCATTTCATAGACTGAGCCACGGTAATTGAGAACGGTGAGACAGCTTCTTGAAAACCATTCTCAGTTGTTCTCTCAGCTCTCTTTATGCATTTTCGCTGCAAGACGTTGATGGTTTACAGTTGCACGTGTATCGGCAACACATCGTCTAAGTGCAAGACAGACACGATCGGTCCATTGATGCCAAACTTGCCAAGAGCTTATAGATGTTCATATGAGATACAAATTTTCTGCAATTTATGGAATATACAATTCTTCCTTCAATTTGAATCATCGAAACATGAGAATAACTCAGAGCCAAGGTCAGTCTTGATATAGCCTGGAACGATGACACTATCAGACAGTTAACCAGATTTGTCTTAAGCTTTTTAGACAGTTCGAGTTCGAGATACCAAGTAGATCACCATTTGCAAGGACTTTAAGGTTGAAAGTCAAAGGCAGAATATTGAGACAATCAATTAAGATTCTTAAGTAGATCAACATTAACTAAGACAAAGTTCGAAGGCTATTAAATGCAATGCAAATGTTGATCGCATGCTGTTGATTCCTGCATGTATAAAAACACTATTCCTGAAATAATTTTTCTTTTTTACACAA
This sequence comes from Paulownia fortunei, assembly GCA_019321725.1. Taxonomy (NCBI): domain Eukaryota; kingdom Viridiplantae; phylum Streptophyta; class Magnoliopsida; order Lamiales; family Paulowniaceae; genus Paulownia; species Paulownia fortunei. The sequence continues at coordinate 20,959,086 of CM033110.1, forward strand.
AATATTTATGATTTAGCACTACTAATTCTGAGTAAATACATTTTCCCGAAAAGCTAAAGCCAATATAGTAAATATTCTTAAAATTTTTATTTTTTTAACTCTGAAATAACATGCATAAATTTGGCAAAAATGAAGCAGATTATACAAGTTACTCTAGAACACCTAGGGTGAGATACTGGGTGCCGAGACAATGAAATCCCTAAAACAGAAATAAAATAAAAAAGTGAACGGAAACTTTCTCTGATGCAGTAAGCACAACCGCCAAAGCAGGACAAAATTGTATCATTACGAAATATCAAATTGTCCCAGAGTAACTGAATACGAATGCCCATCCACACATTCATTGACAGGTTCCCCACATCTAACCGTACTACTTAAATCATACTAAACTACAATGATTTTAATCATACTAATTTAAAACATGTATAGATTGAACTCTTAGAATATGCCAATACATCAAATCAAGTAGTTGAAGAAACATAAAACGATTTCATCTTGCAGTCAAGCAAACACAATTTCAGAGTGTCATTCATTCGCCAAAGTCGATCCAACAAAAAGCCGCAGGAGAGGAACTTGACTGCTCGATTTAGAAGTGCAGCTCACCAGCCAGTCTGCAACACAATAAAATAGGCACCAAAAAGATCCCAAACTATGCATTCTATATGAAGCTCCAAAACTGCAGGGGGAGTACCCAAAACCAGGTGTTATTGTCAAAGAAAATGGACACTGGTAACATCCATAATTTGCACTACTCCATATAATGTCTGGCTCAAGTAGTGGAACTGCCACTTGTGGTCTGTTTAGCCACATAAATCTGTTTCATCTTTGAAGCAGGAAAACCTTTATCCACACTGGTGGACTGGTTCCTTCCATGGAAACCCATCCTTCGATGAGACAATTCATTTCCTGCGTGGTTCCTCTGAGAAATGCCACCTCTTTGAAAATTATAGCCAGTAGTATTGCCTTGTTGGGTAGAAGCATTCTTCTTAGAGAACTGAGTCTTCACAGAACTTGCATTCTGGTGTTTGCCATTCTCGATTGTATCAGTCTTGCCAGATTCAGCATTTGCACTTCCAGGCGAGATTTGGACTGCAACACTCTGCCCAGATGAAGCTGTGGTGGATCTCAATGAATCTACTAATCCTAGTTCAGCAGGAAATGGGGCAACATTTGTATCTGCAGCAACGGTAAAACTTGGGCCATTATCTAATGGTGTTGGAGTTCGAGACTCAATGAACCTATTGGCAGTTAATGATTGGTCAATTGAATGTCCGTGGTTGACTTGAGAAGGCAATGCACCTTCTACTTGTGGCTGCAATGGTCGAGAGACAGGGAGAGAGTGAAGTGGTGAAGCAGGAATATGCCCCCATCGAGCTGGGACAGGCAAATCAGGGGCAGTCTGGAAAAGAAAGGTCACGCTTTTTTAAGATATGAAACAAGATTTTCCAATCAGAAGATACATAATTAGTGCTTGAAGAAATAACAACAAATATCTCATATTAAGCATGCACTTCACTGAATTTCTCCAATTGGCAAACAAACGAAGCAACAGGGCAAAGCAATTTCCAAAAAAAAGGCTTGTACTCAATATACATTAGTAGAGGCAGTGATGGGAGAAAAAAGGAAAATGATTATGCAAGAGGCTTTTACCTGGAACGGAGATACATCAAACATTGGCAATGGGGGAGGCATCGGCAAGAGTGGAGATCCAGGGGCAAGATGCTGAATGGGAGCAGTCATATTGGGAGCACTTCGCTGCACAGTAGCCATATTCACATTATTGATGTCTCCCTCACCAATATGCATAGCAGAGGATGTCGGAGTGTTTTTCCAATCAGCTTGCTTTCCAGAAGGGATATAGGTGGCACCCATAAAACTCAAACCAACCTGTCCGTATTGTCCAACTGGAGCAAAATGATTATAGACAACCATATGTGGAGGCCCCTGAACCCCAGGAATGCCTCCAGGCGGACCAATGAATGGACCAGAATATCCAGCTGGAGCACCATAAAATGAGTCCACACCAGAATGGCATGGCTGCCAGTTACCAAGAGGTCCAGAACTGGATGCTGTACTCTTTGGGGGCTGTGATTGTGTACCAGAAGATTCTTCATGCGGACTGAATGCAAAAATCGGACCCCCCAACAATGGATTCATCTCATAGAAGGGGAAGTGGGAAGGTGGACCTGTAGGGAAATGAGAAAGCATCTGGCTTGAAGAACTCTGAGGACTTGGCAATGGTGGCCATAAGGAGATTGGTGTTGTCTCCACGGATAGATCTGCTGGAAGAGAAACACTTAATAACTCCTCACCCTGTGATTGACTTGCCAAGTGCTGATCTCCAACCACACCTGTAAAAAGATACAAGCAATCAAATTTAAGAATGCAACACCCCATATCCTCCCTTCATTTCTTAAGTTGGGTCACACTTCAGTGCTACCTGTGGTAATGCAATCGATACCAGCACCATAACTTTTGGTGTCATTAACTGAGCCCAACCCATTCCCGACTATCTCATCGCTGCTGATGGCCGCGACAGCAACAGCAGAAGCAGCTGCTTCTGCTTCAGCCTCACAATCTTGTAGGGGAACACATGAGTCAGTCAGGTGCTTCTCTTTTTCAAAGAAAAGAGAATCGTCTTTCTCAGATACAGGAAAATTGAGGGACATTTGCACGTCGGTTCGGTTGGAACCTGGAGCACCAATCCCATGTGATACAACACGGCTACTAGGAGGAAGGACTGTTGGAGATGTAACGGCACCTGACAATAGAAATAAATGTGAATTTGAGGGGTAAAATATTTACATGAGCAAAAACTGAGCTCACAGTGACACAATCTACCAAATTGAATTTTCTCTCCAGCAAGTAGTGAATTGATTGGGCTTGCACCAGAAGAAAAAGTTTTATCCTTTGTCAAAATGGATGATGTCGGCAAGATTGGATCACTAACTTTGCTGGAATGACCTCCAACAGCAGAAATGTGTGAATCATACCGAGCAGGTTTCATAGCCTCGTCAATTTGAGTCTGGCTCAAAGACATCACCTGCAAGAAAATAAATTTATTAACACAGTTTTACTTAGAAAAGATACAGTTAAACAAAATTAAACTTTTCCAATGTTAACTAGCATCCCAAAAGAAAATGAAAAACAGATCCCTTTTAAGGTCCTCTCAAGTTTTGGCAATGGCATGCCAAATGGGAAAGTTAGGATGCGTTGACAAGTTTGATCACCAGGTAAAGAGGCAGAGAGGGAGTTGAGTCAGCAAATTAAAATCAAGGTTGGTTACTCAACCCTTCACTAATTAATGCTAGCACATTGAAAACCTCTAGTAATAAAATTTAAAAACAAAAACAAAAAACCTAGAAAAATGGCTCCCAAAATTAATGATTCCATCACACAACAAATCTTGTGATGATACGATGCCTTAGATTAAATTGGACTTTCAAATGGGAGTTGAAAAGACAAATTGTTTAAATTAATTTTCATCTTAGCCTTCAAACTGACAAAAACGAAGTCATCACAAGAGAACTAACTTAGGACATTTCTGGGAAATACAACTACTACTTAGAAGGATATTAACCAGCTATCACTAAACTATACCAATACCAACACAGGTTCAAACATATACCTTTTGATTAATCCCTACAGTACCCCAAGTAGTCAAGAATGATTTGACATGATTCATTACCTTATTTTTGCTGTCAAACATTAGTCCAGGCTCACGATCTGCTCCGCCATTAGAAACAACAGATACAGACCCTGCTTGGATAGACCTGCTAATACAAGCATATGTACAAGAATAAATAAGCATTCTTGCTAAATAAGATTCAAAAGTAAGTTTCTATTAACGAGCATGTACTTGATAGCCTGTGTTTCAGAATTGATAGCAGGAGTGCCAATCGGAGGCTGGGAAGCTGCAGTGGTAAATCCTGTTGATACTTCACTATTGGCAAAGTCAGGGCTCTCAGATGCAGTAAAATCCAATTGAGAATTCTTTGCTTCTTCACTGCCCAATGGTACAGAGAGTTTATTATGGCTTCTTGAGACTACATCCTTTGGTCTGGACGCACGTGGTTTGCGTGGTGGCTGAAATGAGACAAAAGAGAAAGGTAATTGCCCTAGACGAGGAAAAAATGTGATTGAAAAACTAGATATCATCACAAAATTGAAAAAGGCGTACTAATAAACATTTCCTATAAGCATTGATACCTTAGTGGTGCGTGATTTTGATTTGATTTCCTTTTCCCTCTGTTCACGTCGATCATTCAGCATTTGCCTTTTGGATCTGACTTCAATGAAATCATCCTCATCACTGGGGGCTTCTATACCAGGTTGTTTAAATATACGCACAACACCACTCTGTAAGGGAGCATCTACATCCTCCTCAGAAGCATTTCTCCTCAAATTTGCTTCACCACGGTGTGAGGTATTCTGACTCTTAATTGATAAATCTTTTGCCATCTCTTTTGCTGCCCTATCTCCAGAATTGACCTCATGAGAGATTACATTTCCAGAAGCCGAGGGCTCTGAATCCATCCTCTGCTTCATAATTCTATTAGAGATGGTACCTCTCTTGGACCCACTTCTTGTAAAAACTCCCACAGCCTTTCCAATGTAATTAGACTTATCATCTAAGCCTGCATTATTAGAAGAAACCACTACAGGTGTTGGTCTCCTGTCATTGTTCTCACGAATCCGAAATTCAGTTCGTTGGACAGTTCGTCGAGGTCTTCTCGGAAACCCATTTGAATCTGCTGGCAAATCATGATCCTGGACATATGATCTTGTGTGAGCATTTTTAACTGCATAGGCAAATCTTCTCCCCCTGCCACCAGATAACGGACCTAGACCTCTCAGTCCATTGAAGTTTTTATCACCAGCAACAGACTGCACTGTTGGTTGTACATGCTGTAACTGACTTTCAGATCCCCTTGCCTTTGATGATTGTAAGTAACTCTTCGAAGCAACATGATTCTGTCCTTCCTCTTCTGCTTGGGAGCCAGATTCTGACTTCGTTTTTACATCACAAGGCCCAGAGACCCCAGAAGAAGATGAACGGACAACAGAACTGTCCTCATGACTGTCTGCATTCAAAACTGTATTTAGTCCCCGGGGAAGGCTCCCACTAGATTGCTCAGGTGATGCAGAAACAAAACTTGGCTGATTATTTATTGAAAGAGATGGCACCTCATCCTTGGTCACATTATGTGTGGAAGCATCTCGAGCAGGTTCATAAGTCACTGAGCCTCCAGCATTCTGATTCAGATTAAAATGGCCCAGCATGTTAGGCTGAACAAAAGACATTGATTGAGGGGCCATCGGCAAAATTCCCTGCGAGATAGGAGATGTGTAACGGAGCTGACCAAATTGGAACATGGGAGGCTGTGATGGATGCATGTGAGTAATGGATGGACCAACAGGAGGATGGATGTGCAGAGGCATCTGTATGGAACCAATCTGTATAGCAGGCACCGGAGCTGGTATCAAAGAAGGACCAGAAAACAGCCCAAACTGAAGCTTAACTGGTAAATCACCCTGACTTCCAGCAGAAGATAAAGATGGCATATTATTCGTCTGACTAGTGGCAGCTGTAACATCACCTGAAGATGAGACAGTTTGCCGAGCAGCTAAACGAGTACTACCAGAGGAATCAGCACCATCTAAAAGATCTGTCATTGCTGAGGAATAGGGAGCGACAACATTTTGACCAATAGAACCTGGCAATACCGATTTTTCTGGTAGCTTCGCAGAGGAGCTATCAGCAGTTGTCCCATGAGAATAATCTGCAGGCAGAATATTATGTTCATCAGAAGGAAACCCATCAACATTCCCTCTTTCTTCCATGATACCAACAGAACTCTCAAGAATCCCAAATGATCTTTCTTGAGTCCCTAAATTTTTCTCAAAATCATCGCTTGGTATTACAACTTCAACACCCTCATCAAAACCTAAGACCACATTGTCCATCACATGAGGTGACTCTCCTTCCTCGAGTTCCAGTCCTTCAAACTTTTGGTTCAGCTCAAGATTCTCGTCATCCCTTTCACGCACTTCATCCTCTTCTCTATAACCATCTTCATCCTCATCATATTCTTCTTGCTGCTGCATCGTGTTATCATTTTCAAGAGTCCATTCTTCATCCTCAACAGCAGAAGCAGAATCTGAAACCATCATTATTGTACCATTTCCAGAATTACCATTGTGGACAACAGATCCACTCCCAGTCAGTAAATTTCTTTTCCCTTCTGCTACAGCTGATGTTACATGAGAGTCTCCAGATTCATCCAACTCATCATGGGAGAGATGAGGTGGAGAAGTTGGGGGGCTGGAAACAGATAGTGAAGATTGTGAGTCACACCTTGATGCATCGTTCAATTTCTGTTCTTCAGAAGTACTATTTTCTTGCTGCAGGCCAAAAATCTCAGATGGCTCAATACCTCCTTGATTACTGTCATAATAAGCAGTCTGCCCGGTCGATTCAGTTCTTTCTGCATGCATATAATGAATGCCATTATCTAGAAAAGTTGAAGGGCCGGCACGTTCGGTAACTCCTCTTAAATTAGTCCTTTGAGCTGAAGCAAGTGAAGGAGGGGGGAGGACACGGGGCTGTCTCATGGAATACCTTGACCTCCCATAGGAATAAAGCTCATTTGCCTCAGAATGTGGATACAACCGCTCTGGGTAAGGAGGACGAGTATAACCTCGAGAGCGTCCCTGCCCCCATCCACTATCACCATACTTATCTGCAATACTATCATGAAATTCTGAATCCATCTCCCTAAATTTTCCAAATGAGTCGGCATTCCCAGAAAGGTTCCACCTATGATCTTTTTGATATCCAAACTCATCTGAATAAGGCTCTTGTACCCCTGCTTTCAAGTAAGCCCTAGAAGGCACATATCCAGCTCCTCCATGGAACTCTTTCCGAGGAGCTGCTCTGCCACCACCAAATGCATCTCGCCTTGGACTGTAATGACCGGTCTCCTGGTCTGATAGTGGTGAAGGGATGCTACCAGCATTTTCCAATACATCCCTTTTCCAGGAATTAATAGCTTTACCTCTGTCAAGAAAGTTTGAAGAACCTTCTCTAGGAGGGTAAGGCCTCGAGCTCATCTCAACAGGTCTGCTATGAGCAGATGAATCAAATGAACCTGAAGTCATCACATTCTCGACCATTCTCTCGCCATCTTCCCAGGTATCCAAATCTAGATTCCTGGAGATATGTTCCAGTTTCTCATCCACAATTGTTTTAGACGCAGAAGCATCCCCCTTGCCAGCTTCAGCCTGCCTCTTGGCCATCCTAGCTTCCAATTCCTGAAGCTTCTGTTTGGCAGCTTGCTTCCTCCTCTCTTCTTCCAAGTGGATTCTTCTCTTCTCATCTTCCCTGGCAATTCTCTGCTCTTCAGCTCTTTGAATAGCCTCGAGACGCTCCTGTTCTGCCCTCCATGCAGCTTCACGGGCTTCCTCTTCCAGCCTTCGCCGCCGTTCCTCTTCTTCCCTAATCCTTCTCTGTCTCTCCTCCTCCTCTCTTCGAGCTTGCTCTAAAGCTCTTTCTTGTTCTTCAATGATCCTCTGTCGCTCAAGCTCTTGCATTTTCTGGACTCTTTCAAGTTCTGCCTCAAAAGATTCCCGAACAGGATCATGAAAATCAGTCGATTTGGCAGCATCCTTTTTCCTTTTGATTACCCCAACAAGACCCTCTGAAAAGAGATCCCTTTCATCAAAACCTGCAGAACCAAAGTCTCTCAAGAAAGGGTCCTCAGAGAAGGGTCTATCACTATTTGAAAAACGTTTATCCCGACCCATGTTCAGTATGGGGTCAGTTATAGGATGCATTTTCCCACTGGAAGCAAGAGAAGATTTGGATAAGGTGTTATTCTGAAAATTATCACCTCTATACCTATAAGATTGTTCAGTGACATGGCGGTCCCGAGAATTACGCTCGGCCCCTCTGTTATTAAATGATTCCATTGTATTATTTCGCTGCTGCTGCTGCTGTCCTACAAGTCCCAAATCCCTCCTCCCAAATGCAGAATCCCGATTAAGCATGGCGCTGCCATCTCGACCAATATCTCCATAATGAGGTGGGATGTATCTATTCTCCTTTACCATGTTATTATGACCAGCCATTCTGGCACCAACATCAACTCTATAATTTCCTATTTCTTGTGAGCTAAAACCATCTTTGGAATGCGGTGGGGTTCTCCACTTGTTCACTTCCTTACCTTCCCGACTAGGTGCTCTCACGTCTTTGTTATATGGGTCCATTTTAATGACTTCACTGGAAAAATTCTTTCCAGTTTCATTGTCTCGTTGACCCCATCTGTCATATTGATTCGGAGCTGGTTTGTGAGGCAAAACACTGGGCCTAGGCAAGTCAAAATCTCTATCCCAATAACTTTCACTGTTTGAAAATCCAATATCTCTTCCCTGTTCCACAAATCCATGACCTGTGTCACGCTCATCATCTGCCCAATCAGACCTTGGATTCATGTGAACCAGTGGCAGCGGATCAGGAAGGTATTCTTCCTGCTTCCGAATTTGATCAGCCATTCGTCCACTACCCATTCCATGGCCCTCACCACCATTTTCCACTAACCGGTTTCCACCAGTATTCCTTGAGGACTGCCCGAGTGGATGCATATCAGACAGTGGACCCAAATGATAGCTGACCTCCTTATCCTGAGTCAATTCCTCGCGTACGACCTGCTTCTGCTTCTGATTTAAGCCATCCTTCTGTTTCTGTGATGTCCCAGACGACACAGGCCTTGCAGCCTGCAGAGAGGGGAAATCCTCACCTCTCAACAACATGGCTTTCTCTGCAGATGGTGGAAAATCTCGAGATGCAGAAGCAGAACCTACAACTCCCACCCCATTAGGACGAGCTGAAGGCGGCATATAAGAACCAATGCCCCTACCAGCCCCAGCCGTAGCATTCATTCCATCAACCCCAGGAGCGTCAACGCCACTCTCATTCTTCTCCGGCAATGCAGTAGCAGCTGCCACGGGTTTGGTCCAGCCCACGCCGGATGAAGTGGGTCTTGATCCACTCCCAGTACCAGCACCAGCACCTGGCCCTCCTGGGCCCGCAGGATCAAATTTCTCATGTTCTTTCCTCAATGACGGCAAATTCAAAGGGGGTGGAACAGATAATTTTGGAACAACCTTCGGGGCACCAGCCCGATTCCGAGATAAAACCAACATTCCTCCACCACCTCCACTCCCTGGCCGGCCCCGTCCAGCAGCTGCAGCCTGCCCGTAAGAGCCGCCTCCATTAAAATGTGGGTAGTGAGTATGATGGGAAGGCTGATGCTGCTGCCCATAAGACTTGTTCAGATTCACTGACACAAACTTGGCCCCATGATTGGCCATCTCCAAACCAGACCCGAAACCCAAAATGGAAAACGGGATCTCCCAAACCACGCCAACGCATCAAAACCCTAACCCTAAATGCTTTCCTCTCACTCTCTCTCTCTCCCCTCCACAACAATACAATAAATGAATCAACACTTTCCCTCAGCAGATCTCACTGTAGCAACCAGATAAATGGAAATAAAATGAAAACCCTAGCTCTGAAAGTAATGATAATAACCAAAAAAAAAAAAAAAGTATATTAATTGAGAGAATCTTATTATTTGAGCAAAGAAATGTAATAAAAAGAGTGTTATTGATTTAATTTGGACTACGGCTGAGGGAGAAAAATGAATCGGGGATCAAAGCAAGAAATGGAGGTGGTGGGTGGGGACGTAGGATAAGAGCGTACCTCCGAACGGCGTAAGATAAAAGGCGGCAGGGTTATTAACGTGCGCCGAGTAGAGAGAGATGTGAGATAAGAGAGAGAAGCCCTACTGCGTACTTTAGTCCGAGGGAGAGACAGATTACAGATTCAGAGATTGCGAGAGAGACAGAGAGAAATATGTGTTTGATTTTGTTTTGTTTTTCTTATTTTATTTTTCTTTTTTTTTATCATTTTTTTTTTCAATATAAGAAACTCAATGAGTGGGAACAAAATATATCAAGATTAGGGTTTTTTAACATTTGTCTGTGTCCCCCTGTATTATTTGATAATAATTTCCACAATTCCCATATTAGCATTTGCAAAAGGAAAAACAAAAGAAAATTGTTTTTGCAGATGTTTTTCAGAGGGTTAGATTTGACTAATTTTTGTGAACTTGGTTCTATGTTGGTAAATGTAAGTAAAAACGATTTTGAAAGAAACAAAATTCTACAAAATTATAATTGATTCTAATTTCTACATAACTTTCAATTTTATCAATTTCGACAGCCCCAAAGACATAAGCAAAATTATTATATATATATATATACAAAAATATAACGTGTAATCCTTTAAAAATATATATATATATATTGAAAAATTAAGAATTATATTGAGATGACTTTAAATTTTAATCAGCAATTTGTTCTTAAATTAATTGCAAGACATTTTAGTTTTCTGTCTCCATGTTGTTGAGTTAACTTTTAATTTACTTTCTAATATGAAGTGAGTTATATATGACTCTGCAAAAATGTGGAGACATTCATTGTACTCCAATTTGAGAACAACTTATGAACGATTCTTCATGAACAAAAATTTGTATAATTTTTTACTAAGTAACAACTACAATGAATTCACATTAAAAATATGGTATTTCACATAAAAAGATTATTGTGCAAACCAATATTATTAAGTAATTAACATCTAATAGAATAATGCTCGTCATTATCAAAATAAAAGTCGCATTTCAAAACTATGTAAGAAAATTTTACATTTAAGACTTAAGTATTTATGCAAAAACTCAGAAGCTCAAATAAAATTTGACTTTTTTTTTTATAATTTGTAAAAAAATGCATATAAATAAGTGAATACACACTCTATGCATAATCATTAAGGAAATTAAGAAACTTAATATGTTTAATTGTAACTTTCAGCCATTCACAACTATATCTATGCATTTCACAAAATGTTTTGGTTTTAAAAGTTTTATTTAATCCATGCAATGTCCAGTTATGCTTCCCTAAGATTCTACTCTTTAAATGCAATTTCATTTACATATTTACATAAAATTATAAGATTTAAATATTTGCGAAAAAATTATAAGCAAAATGTCACTAAGCCTAAAAGGGCATCAATAAATGCACATAGTGGATTGTTTCGTCGTTGGATTTACATTAATGTTCATTTATTTCTCATATTTTGTCATCTCAAATCCAATTTTAGTACTTGGATTCTTTGATTTTGCTTGGTGTAAATTACAACAAGATAATAATATAAATCGATTTAAGGTATAATATTATTATACTTTTACTGATAACCAAGTCTCGCCAAATAATATTGAGGGAAATTTTATTTGTCTAAATTATAGATATTCAATATTTTCACGAACAACATGAAAATTATAAAAAATTATAAGAAACTAAGGAGACTCAACTAAAAAAAAGTTAGTAATACCTTGAGACTTATTTTTTTTTAATTGAGAAAGGTAAATATTAATGATTAGTGACTAATATGACGAATTTTCAATTAGTGACTTAAGTACCATGATAATCCTATATAATTTAATATAGATATAATTGCTATTAGTTAAAATTTGAATGATATTTGTATAATATACTTATGTATGAATAATTATAAAATATTTTTATTGCTTGTACACATTTGGCACTTATCGAACAATATGTATACTTTTAAATACAAACGCGAAGTATACATATTATATTTATTCTATATAATATTTAACAAATAATATTAAACTTTGACAAATACTTATAACATCTAATTATATATATATATTAAAATATATTAATTGAGTACCATATGAATAAAAAACAAATATCCTTGGTTATAATATGGTGAATAATCTAATTATATCTTTAAGTTACATCATAATTATAAATTAAAAAAATAAAATATGTATAATTTTTTTATTATTTAAAAATATATAAAAGCACAATACATATACAACTAATATAAAAATAAATTGTATTTTTGCTATCGAATAATTTATTTATATTTGTATTTTATCCGTACGTCTACGAATTCATATATTATAAGCATTTCTAATTTTTGATCAATTTTTTTGTCATAACTTTTTATAAAAATTTATAACATATTCATAAGTATTAAATGCATAATATTTTCTATCCCTTATTTAATTTAAAACACAATTAGATTTTTCACATTTAATGTAACTTTAATTAAAATGCCTGAGTCATTTGTCTTAAAAAAAAAACAAAAAAAACACAATATTTTATTAATTTCCTGACTTTTAAAGTATATTCGGAAGAATGATATCAATTGTCAAGAAAGTGTATGAAGATCTCAAGATATTTTTCCCACGGAAACTATAAAATAGACAGTTTATTGGTCAATTGTCATCGGAATAGGATACTCGCGTGGCATCATTCGTTCAAATAGTGTTGTGGGGGTTGGTGCGTAAAGGCGCCAAAGTTTAGGGAGGCGAATGCAAATTTCCCCTAAATGTTGTCCTCACCAGAGAAAAGGAAAAAACATGAGATAATGTGTTGCCCGTCGGAAACTTCGCACGCAACGCGAACTATAAAGGAAGTGAGGAGCAAATATTTGGCGGCGATTCTGCAAACTGAGAATTGAGAAGAAATGGATGCCACTGAATCTCCTCTGTCCACTTCTCCTTCGCCTCCCTCTTCTTTCAGGTACCCCTTTTATCCCGTGTGTGTGTGTGTTGTTGTTGTTTCTCTCCTCAATTACATAGTTGTTTGGGTTTTGGTTTTTCGTTTTGTTTGTTGCAGTTGAGGAATTAATCGAAACTCATTTCAAATGTCTGTAAATTTTCAGCCTACAACGCCATTTCTACCTTGCCGTGGACAGACTCCAATTCAAGATGGTCTTTAAGAAACCTTACATTTTTTTGGTTTCTTAATTCTGTATACTATTTTAAGTATTGAGTTTGCTTAAAATTTGGAAAAAAAAACTTTAAGCAGGAAACGCTGGTGGATCTTTTAGGCATGGCTGGGCGGCGTCCTTGCCTTCCAATGGTTGTGTGCTGCAGCACTCGTGATGAGCTCGACGCCGTCTGCTCCAATATCTCTAATCTATCGTCTTATATTTCTGTTTCCTCACTAGTATGCAATGTTTCTTTCTTCTTTTAATTTTTTCCTGAACGAATTATGAGTACATTTCTGTGATGTATTTAGAATCTATTCCCCCTACCCCCTGAAATTTTGCTTTAATGTTGTAGTATAGCGACCTTTCAGAAGCAGATAGAGCGGGGGTTTTGGATAATTTTCGGCAGGCAACTATCAGATGGAATAAGTTGGGAAGAGAGGAGGAAGTTGATGGGGAGGCAGAAAAGGATGAGGAGCGGAAATCACATGTGATTGTTGTTACGGATGCCTGCCTTCCGCTTCTTGGCTCGGTGGAGTTGCCTGTTTGTGCTCGTATTTTGATCAATTATGAGCTGCCAACAAAGAAGGTATATTTTTTGAAGCCAGGCTTTTTTGCAAGTGTTTCATGTCTTGTTTTTTTAGAGTGGCTGGTTCTATTATTTAATCAGCAGCCTCTTTCGTCACAGTTTCTGCATTCATAATGTTGGATTATGGATTGATTTTGCCTTTGTAGAAATGTATGTACTGGAATGTGATTATGCCTTAGGAAGGAAAATTGGTGGCTTCTTGTGTGCACTGTGTTACACACTGTCTTTACTAAATGCTATCAACATCTCTGGTAAGATCTACTCAATTGAACCAGATTGTATGGGAAAAGGCAAATTCAAAATGCATGTAGGTAGGGTTGGCTTTCAAAATACATCTATTTATGTATGGAATTGCAAATTGGATACATATTATTATTGCAATGTCAAGATAAATCATGTACTTATTTAGATATCAGTATGTGGGTATTTCCTTGTGGCTTGTTTGCCAGATGCTCCAATGAGGAAACTTTAGCTAATACCAGGATAGGAGCGCCAGAGAGGAACAATGGTGAAGGGATTTTATTTAAAAGTTTTGGAATTTCTTAAGTTGGCTTCAAGATCATTGGCACTTGAAAGGGGTTGGGTTGTTTCTATGCGATACTTAATAACCAACACAAAAAAACAAAGTCAGAAAAAAAAAAGAAAAAGAAAAACTTCTCAAGGAAATTGGCGACATACTGAGAGGAAGAAGCAACAAATATAAGAGAAAGTGAGTGAAATTGCACTTGCTGTAGTCTCTGCTCAGTTCGTGAGGGGTATCTTTTGGTGGTGAAACTGCCTTCTTGAAAAGGGACAAGGGAGTAAGACATTGAAACATTGGGTAAGCAGTTCCTTTTCAACTTTCCTGTAGGAGTTCCAGCTGATAAGGATGCCAGGGTAGTCACTCCGATTCCTTTTAGTTGGTGTTTTCCTTTTTCTTTTTCTTTTTCTTTTTTCTTCTTCTTCTTTTTTTTTTTAATTTTTATAGTCATGGCATTAGGTTAGTTTTGTGTTTCCTTTCTACTTCCTCTATTCATAAAGTGGATCATCTACTAGAAAGAAACAAAATTAACTGCCACAGTAGAATAAGTTCTGACTTATATAATTCTTTCCCTAATACAGAGCAAATTCACATCATAGAGCATAAGCCACATGCTTGCTTAATAATTAGCTTGTCAGACATGCTAACATTTCATCCTAGCTTAATAATTAGCTTGTCAGACATGCTAACATTTCATCCTAATCATTCATGTTGGTTTGTAGCCTAACTCTGAGCTGCCTTATTACTCCACTATTTCATATTATCTTGGTGAAAAATTTGGCATATCGTGAGTCTTTCAATTTTGTAGATTTACAACATTTTGCACACAACCATAAAAGTTTCACATGTGTTGCTCAGTTCTGTAAGTATTTAAATGCCGCTACACTCTTCTAGCTTGAAAGAATTATCTGCACAGCAGCATTTGGATCCAGTCCAAGTGCCACTTGTGCCATTTTTCTAGGATCAGATACATGAAATTGTTTGTTAATATTGTTTGAGTATGAAAATTAAAAAGTTTTACACATAGTGCTTTCATGTTGTCAGATCAACCACTCATGTTATACAAGCATTAATAAATAGCTAGCGAAAATGGTGTTCTCTTTCCATGCTGGACAGTGATATGGAGAGTTTGACTCTAGAATTATAGCTCAATTGTGTTTGTTTTGTAAGTAGTTACAATCCAAAAATACTCATGTTGAAAAGCTCATTGGTCTGGGAAATTAATTTCATTTTCGATAATGAAACATGGTCCTGCCACTTAAATGACACTCCTTCCTTCTGAGTTTACATACAGCAGAAGTACGTAAATATATTAGAGGCACCAAAGCAAGGGGAAACTAAGAGTGTGATATGTGCACAACACCCAAAAAAATATAAATCTAAAGTTAACATCCTCATAAATCCATGATTCAAAAGCTAAATACTTGTTATTCCTTCAGTTTACAGAAAGTGAATGATGATGATATTCTATTATATGCTATTGGAAGTGAAAAAGTCAATGTACCAGAGTTGAAAAAATTTCAGTTGTTGATTGGGTCAGCCATTAAGATTTCCTGTTTCATAAGATACCTACATAGAAATTGTAAATTGGTATTGTATCTGGAATTGATAATGGAGCAAGCACTGATGGGTCAACCTTATTCATTTTGGAACCTCCAAGAACCCATCTGAGGGTTGTTCTGTGAATTGAAGCTTGCCATCTTCGACTCGACATCTGCCAATAGGACGAGATTGACCCTCGGACTTTCTTTTTGAGAGGCAACCAATAGGAATTCCCCATCCTTAGTGCTGATGAACAGAATATTTTTATCAGGATGTAGGATAGAAAAGTGGAGAAGTAGGCCAATGCCAAATAGGAGGTTTCCATTTTTTTCTGTATTGAGTCAACTACTGTTTGTAGAAGGGCTCAAAAGACCTACTTCATGCAAATCGTGATGCAATATTACATGATATCTGAGTACTAATGATGAACTCAAGTGTTGATTTGTGAATACAGTAGAAGAAACTCAAGTGTAGAAAGGCCGAGCTTGGATTTCTTTTTTAATTTTTTATATCCTAAATTGTATTATAGTTTTATTATTATAGTTTTGTTGTTAATAATAGTTGTTATAAATAGTAAATATTATTTTGGTGAATTTCACTTTTCCCCCTCAACTTTATGCAACAAAAGCTATGAAAAAAAAACACTTTACCAAGTCCAACTAAGAAAATATAATATGTTTTCCAATTTTACCCATATTTTCAATATATTTGGGAAAATATTGAAGCTAAAACATTGAAACTTTATAGTATGTTTTGTTGTATACTTATGTTTTCATGAGACTTTTTCATTTCTATCATTTCTATTGAGAACTTGGTTTGGTATTGGTTTTCGTGTGAAAAGTGAAAATATGTTTGGATGAAAGAATAAAAATGAGATTTTATGTAGGTTTGGAAATGAGAATATGTTTGGTTGAGGAGTTTTGGATGATTTTTATATTCGAAAGAACTGTGATAAAAATAAAATTATATTTGTTTGTGTGTTTTATGTATATCATTTTTATAATTTTATACAATTTAAAATGTTTTTTTAGTTACTGGTGGGACCTACTTTAATTGTTTTATGTATTGTTAGTATTAATAAATAGATTGTAGTGGACAGCGGGGCCCATCGGAATAGTAGCATTTGTAGAAAGTGGGGATATTTTGGTAATTAGATATCAAATGTCACATCAAGGGAAAATCGTGTATCTATAGCATTATGTATTATGTGTTCCTTGCAATTTCCAAAACCAAACTAAAAAAAGCTGGTTCGTCTTCTTCTTCCTATTATACATTTCGTCCCTTTGTTTGCCCGAAACCCTCATCACCCTTTCCTCTGTCCTTCCCATTGTGCACTCAACTTGCCGACGCGATTTTCCCTTTGAGGATCACCATTTCGTCTCCCTCTTGTGCAAAGGTGGTTGTAACACCTATAAGGTTTCCTACGGTTAAACACCTCTGACACCTCTCTTTACTTTCATTTTGCGAGTTGGAGAGTGAAAGGAGGTGGGAGGTTTGGGGGAATAGGAGGTAATGGAAGTAAACATTGAGAACAAAATGAAATAAGTCCGATGGTGTTTGGTTTGGCTCAGCTCATTTAATTGAAGTGATTGACAGGAAATGGTAAATGACATTTAACAGAGTATTGAGTGTAGGTGTCAGTGTAGGCTTTGAAAAAATATGAAGAGAGTGTATAAGGTTATTTCCAGTGGGTGAAAATTAGTCATTTTCATTAAATTTTGGTCAAACAAATATGATTTTGGTTTTATAAATAGTATAAAACTTGAAAATAGTGTTTAGAAATGGGACCATACAAGCCCTAAAATTTTATTTGAACTTAATAATATAAAGTAATTCATTCAAAATAGACCAACTATAAATGATACAGTTGAATTTTATACTAAAATAATAATTTTTATTTGATAAATTAACTTTATTCTTAGTTAATTATAATAAATAATTAATACTTTCAAGGAAAGCATGGAAGACCTTTAAGTAAAAGATTTAAGTTTATCCGAAATTGATACACTTGGGTAGGTGGAGAATACCTGGGAGATGCGAGAAAACTCTTTTTAAAATAATGATAAAGTAATTCTATACACTAATCTATAATATAATGAAAGCAATACCTTTTTAAATAACTATTTCTAATGATGATAGTAATAATAATTAAATTAGTAAAAATAAATAAATTTCAAATCAATGTAATACCACCTTTTTTTTTAATGTTCTATGCAGTTGAATTTGAGCTCAAATAGGCTAGACTGTCAATGATCCCAAACAAACTGAGATTGAGCCTAAATTTACACGCTTGGCAAGCTCGACCTCAATTTCTAAACTCGAGCCTGAAATTTTCTAAAGGCTCAATCCAAGTTCAATTTGTTTTTAGCACTATTCTCACTATCTACTGGGAAGCAATGCCGTCGTGCCTTGTTTTTTTTGCTTTTCTCCTTCTATCCTTGGACAACTTTTATGTTGGTTCTATCGCTGAAATATAGAAATGGAAACTTATATATTGTCCTTTTCATGTTCTTTTTGCCCATAAGTTTTCTTATATCATACTTCAGCCCAAAGGTTGTACCTTTGTTGGAATTGATTTGTAAGACACCTTCTAGACTTTGAATTGCCCTGGGGTTCAAAAAGACAATGAATGGTCTTGGTGCTTGACGTTATTGTCACCATTACAGCAAATGTCTGTTAAGGTGTGAACATAATGAATGGTCTTGGTACTCAACTTTATTGTCACCAATACAACAAATGCCTGTAAGCTGTGAACAATGAAGTATTTAAGTCATATGAAAAACTTCAGACTTGTAGTCCAAAAGTTTCAGTTCAAGCAAGTGTTTTGGTTGAACACAATTAAAGAGAGGACCATTTTTTGTTATTTTCTTATGGATAAATTCTTCGTACAGAAAGAAAAATCTGACATGAAATTTGATCACACTGATGGGTATTATTTGAAGACTATTTTTCTATGTAATTTTGATTTACAAGACTTGTCACATGATTAATTGCGAAATCATTTTAGCTCCACTGGTGTGTAATCCCTAACAAATTGACTATATTCTTCCACAGGAGACATATATGAGGCGAATGGCCACTTGTTTGTCAGCAGGTTTGACTTCAATTGAAGGAGAGTGAATTTGGCTTGCAAGAAGGGTGGGGGTGGTGGGAAGATAGCAAAGTGAAAATAATTAAAGCGACAATATGATTTTGTCCTTATTTTTCTTTCCCTGAATAGTCATGCAAATAGGCGAAATCAGTTTCAACTTTCGCCCTACTTTTCTATCATATCATGTTTTTGAAATTTCTCTTATATGTAAATGATATTGGTGTTGTTTTTTCTGAATGTATAAAGATGGGATAGTGATTAGCATGGTTGTCGGGGGAGAAGTAGTGATTCTTAAAACCCTTGAAGAAAGCAGTGGTCTGGTCATGGCTGAAATGCCTATACATGTAAGTTTTTGTTCATCTTTCATATATGCTCTGATGATATCGTATTGCCTTTTCTAATCAGAAAATAATGTTATGGTGTTAAAAAATTGACTGCCATTGCTTACAATCACAAGAACTGGTCGTGCACTTCAGAGTCAATTGAATTATCTTTATTAACTTGTTCCTCCCTCCTATGCATTATTTGATAACTGATGAAGTGTTTGCTTCGAGCAGATCTTTGAGATAATTTGAAAATATCAATCCTCTTGGAGTGCCAGAAGATATGTAAGGCTTAATGCATGTACCTTCTCTACAAAGTATGTATCTTATAGCTTGAAATGCTTTTTGTCTTGTAGTATATCATGTTTGGTGATGTGCAATTTTAACTCTCTAAATGCGTGTATTTTAAATTTTTTGATGTCTAAGTATCTCCCTTGAAGAATGGTACAATTATATATGTTTGATTTATGAGGAAAATATGGTTTGACCTCTCTAGGTCTTAAAAAATGGTTAGTAGGAGTATTGCAAATATGGTATGGAAGGGGAAGCATAAGCACCTTAATTACTCCATTTTTCAGAAAAGGGGAAGGTGTTAGAAAGAACATGGATTGTCAGTCCTTCCCATCTTAGATTTCTTGTTCTTTCCAACTTTCGAGAAGTTGGAATGTTGCAGAAAAAAACTGAAAAGACCATAATTTAGTAAACCATGCGACAATTTTCAATTTGTTCTAAAAGGTACAATCGATAAGGGTTCACATATCGTTCTCCTATCCCTCCCCTACTGCCAAACAGCACAAGAGATAAGAATTATCCTTCCCAGGGGGAAAACTTGATTCTTCTGTCATCTTCTCTGGTTTCATATGGAAAATAGTCGATGCCTTCAAAATCTCATTAGAAAAAAATATAGGAGGGGAAAGAAGGCTATAGATACAATCTTATACTTGATGGCAGTTAGAATCACTGAAATTTGACATCTACAGTCGATCTTAATGATCCCAACCAATTTATCATATTCTTCTGTTTTCTAACCATTACGTTCAATTACACAGCACGGTTCTCTTTGACTTATTTTCCAAGCATCTTAGGCTGTCTAAGGTTTGAGTTACATGAAATTGAAAGTAATGACCTCAATAGTAAATGGATTTCGAAGATTTAGATTAAGTATCTCTGATTTTGGTGCAAGAGGCTAACCATTGACTATATGAAAAAACCAAGAGGTCGCCCTTCCCTCTCTAACGATCAAAGGCATGTAAGGCAAAAGGCCTTCCAGGGGTTGGGTTTTTAGCCATCAAAGCAGGAAATGTGGTGTAACTTTTGATCATATAATGATAAGTTATATAAAGGAGGATTTGAATAATATGTCACCCTAGTAAATTAACTCATTCTTGGTTGTACTCTTCACCATGCAGACCAAAAATCCAGAAGTCCATTCAGTTCCTCTTATTATTTCACATCCGTTAAATTTGAATTCGCTGAAGTCAATATATAGTAGCGTGCGATTGTTGACTTAAACTGTTGCCAAGAGTACTTTATACTGTGATTAGCAGGATTCTGCTATTTGTGCTCTTTTGGGTGATCAAACTGATGGCTTAAAGTACTGTAAACTAAATATCTTTATATCCTGTAAATAGGGGAATTTTTCCTCCTAAATCCTAAATTTCTTAGAATCTGACCATATTTACATTGGTGCCAAGGAATGACCTTTGCTTCGTACGAGTTATGTCTGCATCAGCATACTGGAGAGCTGGTGGGGACCAGGATATTTAGATATATATTACGAGTGAAGTTCATTTTCTGATGCTTTTTGGGTGAAGTTTAGAATAGGCCCACTTTAGGTCCTGCTGAATGAATGTTTTGCATGTTCTTGAGCAGGATTTCAGGCCCAGCTTTAGGTCCCCACAGATGGGTGAAGGGTAGCTTTTTTTCATCTCATCCAGAGCTCATCCTTTCTATTTTCCTGTTGCTTATAGCTTTAGGAATCACTCATATTTTATCCACTTAGGGCGGAACATAATTCCTCTCTCCTAAGCACTATGACTGACACTCTGGTGTCTTTGGTGGCTTGTGTCTGAATCTCATCCACTTGGAAATTGGCGGGTGTTTTGAAATGATTATTGGGTAGTTGAAGATTTTTATCTCGGTTTTGCGTAATGAGTTTGTTAGAACTCATTTGGTAATGGTAAACAACATATAGATCTGTTGTTTTTTCTTGTATATTAAATGAGCATTCTTGATTTTGACCTTTCAATTGAGTTTACTTGTTTCAATATCGTAGCCGGTGGAAATTTAGAAAGCAATGTACAGGAAGCCTTATGTACTGAAATGTTCCATGAGCACCCAGTTGGAAAGTCAAAAGTTCGAAACATGTGATTTAAGGATACATTAAAAACTGATCTCCATGTTGGAACAATGTATTAGAGTTGTTTGCCTTTAATTTAGAATTACAGATTTATGACACTGCCTCATGAACAATTGCTATATGTAGCACAACTTTAATAAGCTTTTTGTTTTTCTCTTGCAGCCATAATGGGAGTGTCTCAAAATAATTTAAGCAGTCAGAGAATTGCTGGATCCTTTTGATATGTGATGAAGTGTCGAGCACATCAACATGATCTCTTCTCATGGTGGCCTTGTTTGATTTCTGCTAGATAATAGTAGGTTAGCCCCTTCTTGATGAAATAGTTGGAAAAATTCTTTTCAATATAGGGAATTTTCTATGAACTCTCAAGTGCGTCAATTAGAATAGAATAGAAAACAATACTGTCTTGCTTTGTTAATCAATTGTGAAGTAAATATTTTTTTGGTTCATTTACTTATTTTACACTTTTTGTGTGCACTGAAAGAATGACAACAAGAAATGAAACGGCCAATCTTTTTTAGATCCTGTTCAAATTAGAAAATTCAGTATCTTTCTGAATTGATGGATAAATGACTACTATCAGTTGGGTATAAAATTGACAATTCAGCAGCTATAGTTTTCATGGTAATGATACCTCATGTGAAGTTTGTCCATGCTTTGCCCGTTCCGATCAATGACACACCAGAAGTGGGTGTATAAGAAAGCAAGATCCTGTCTGGCTTAAGGGAAGAAGGAAGACAGAAAAGGGGTTAATGAGATATGGTCCCTATATTTTGTGCTCATATTGCTAATGATTTTTGTATTCTTTGTGGTGCACAATCGGGTTCCATTAAGGCAACAAACAATGATACATCCCTTTTAGTGGCCTACCTCTGGCTTTAAACAGTTCCCCCCTGACTGAGTGTGCTGTATCGAAAGGAATGCATTATAAAAGCAGTGGTACTGATATTTCTTTGATATTTATCTGGACATTGAGGCGTGGTTTGCTTCTTTGAACATTCAATCAATTAGGCAATTGATAATGATAGCTTTTACCTTATTATACTCGGAGGGTGGCAGATCAAAATTTGCTGCATTTTGTTTGTAGGGGGTTATTACTTTTTGGGGTGCCCAGTCTGAGCATGGTGAGTGTTTCTGAACACAATCTTGCCCTCTTTTCCTTGGTTTCTTGTTAAAGTATGTAATTGCTATCAAAATGAGAAACATGTCAAAAACCAGATCAGTTGTGCTGATATGGTTTATAAGCACAACATTCTTTCTGTTTCTATGGATACCATAGTGGTCTTAGCTCTGAGCTAATTTGAACTTGAGAAAGCCTCTCCAGAATGACATAATTTGAACTCAAAAATGTTTAATACTATTACTTTATAGTTATAGTCTACTTTTGAAGGTTACAACCTGCTCCAGTTTTCTCCTTGCCCTGAAAATTTTCACCAGATGGTGTAAATTTCTTATATAGAAGATAAATGTACTGCTCTTGTGTAAACTGACAAAAGAGAAGGCAGGCCTTTCTTTTCCATGTACTTGTGTCGTTGCAGTAGGAAGAATTCTAACTCCAGGCCCAAGTCGCACGTGAGCTGCTGATCCCAGTTGGATCTACCTCCCTTTTTTTATGCCTAATTGGCAGAACCATGGCACGTGCAATGCATGCTATTATACGCCCAACTTGTTACGTAAATTGTATGCATCGTCTCCCTACCCAGTTTAATTCATGCCCAAACCATTTGAATATACAATATTTTTTTTCTTTTTTTCTTTTTGATGAATGCATGTACATAAACCCAATACGATAATACATGAGAGAAAAAAGGAGTTTCTAATTATTTGCAAACAAAAAAGTAAACGAAGTTTCAAGTAACATTGTATCTATGCAAAAAAAAAAAAAAAGAGGAAAAAAGAAAGAACAAAAAAGGGAACTTAACTAAGAAATGTTTTAAGTTATGCCACAGAATAAATTGATGACATCTTTCTAAGGTTTGGTCATTTGAGGCCAAGAATAACTGAGGTGAAGGAGTAGCAGTGTCTATAACAAAAAATTGGCTTGGACTCCAAACAGGACAAGCTCTTCTCACTGCCACCTTCCACCTTATCCTGCCTACATCTGTTCCTACACCACCAAACTCCCAAGAAAAACACACATTTTCACCTAAAATACATATCCAGCAGGCGGTGAGAGAGAGAGAGATAGATAGACATGTACTTGGGCATTTTCGTGGTTTAAGGTTGTGCGTTTTCAGGTTGGAGACGTAAAATAGCCCCCCAGTGTTTTCAGCAGTCACAAATTTTCTTTCTTCATGTGCAAGATTTTTACAATTGGTTTTCTTTGCCGTATTTGAGGCTCCATCAGACAAAAGCATTCATTGCTGCACATATATAGAAGCGTGAAAAGCTTTCACCAACTGTTTTTATGGCTTCAGCAACTTCTACTCCTCTACTTGTGGACCTTAACGGCCCCAAATTCAGAAGCAGTGAACAAGATTCAGAGTTTCATGACTCCCAACCAAGTCTCTCTTTATCAGAGGTTAATCAACCTTGTCTTGGCTCCTCTATTTTGTAGTGCTTTGTTTGATATTGTTTATAGTCCATTAAATACCCTATTTTTTTTGTGGTCTCTCTCAGGTGATTTTAGAGATCAAAATGCTATGCACAATCGCCTTTCCCATGATCATCACTGGCCTACTTATCTACGGCAAATCCTTGATATCAATGCTGTTCTTGGGAAAATTAGGCAAGGATGCATTGGCTGGTGGG
This sequence comes from Paulownia fortunei, assembly GCA_019321725.1. Classification (NCBI taxonomy): domain Eukaryota; kingdom Viridiplantae; phylum Streptophyta; class Magnoliopsida; order Lamiales; family Paulowniaceae; genus Paulownia; species Paulownia fortunei. Next base: position 20,983,123 of record CM033110.1, read on the forward strand.
TCGCTCGCAATTGGCATAGCCAACATCACAGGCTACTCGGTTATATCCGGCCTCGCCTCGGGCATGGAGGCCATCTCTTCTCAAGCATTTGGAGCCAAGCAATGGCCTCTCATGTGCCAAACCCTACAACGCACTATTATTATTCTTTTGTTCGCATGCATTCCCATCTCTGTCTTGTGGCTAAATATCCAACCAATACTTGTCTTGTGTGATCAAGATCCCACCATTTCTTCCATTGCTTCTACTTACCTCACTTTCTGCCTCCCGGACCTCTTGTTCCAATCTCTCATCAATCCTCTTAAGATTTATTTGAGGTCCCAAAACATCACTCTTCCTCTGATGTTCAGCGCGGCTTTTGCTCTTGCTCTGCATGCGCCAATCAACTATTTTCTCATCAATCATTTGAGGCTTGGCATTCGAGGCATTGCTTTAGCTGTAGCTATGACAGACTTCATTCTGCTTGCAACCCTGATGGTTTATTTGTGCTATTGGGGCATTCAGATAAAATCTTGGCTAGGCCGCTGGGCGTCAGTCCAATGCTTTGATCATGAATGGAGACCGATCCTCAACCTTGCATTGCCAAGTTGCTTCTCTGTTTGCTTGGAGTGGTGGTGGTACGAGCTGATGATACTCTTATCTGGGATCCTTGCAAACGCAGCCGAGGCAGTCGCCACCATGGGGATCCTCCTGCAGGCCACTTCACTTGTCTACATCTTCCCATCGGCTCTGAGCCTAGCTGCGTCGACGCGTGTGGGGAATGAGCTAGGAGCCAACCAACCGAGCAAGGCAAGAACCTCATTTATCGTAGCATTGTTCTGTGCCATTTTAACAAGCTTGATTGCCATGTCCTTCATGGTGACGCTCGGGGACACGTGGGGCCGGGTCTTCACGGAGGACGAGGCCATTGTTGCACTTACGGCGGCAGTTATGCCGGTGGTGGGACTGTGTGAGCTGGGAAACTGCCCACAAACCACCGGCTGTGGGGTGCTAAGGGGCAGTGCCAGGCCAACTCTTGGTGTTCATATTAATCTGGGGTCGTTTTATGGGGTGGGGTTGCCCCTGGCTGTATTTATGGGCTTTGTGATGAAAATGGGATTGTTGGGCCTCTGGTTGGGCCTACTGGGTGCTCAGGTTGTGTGTGCAATTCTCATGGTTTGGGTCTTGAGCAGAACAGATTGGACACTGCAAGCAAACAGGGCAAGGGAGCTGATTGGAATTGAATTTAACCATGAAGATCACGATGAACAAAATGAAGGATTATCATCACTAAAAACGTTCTACTAATTCTTAAAAGTCCTATTCAGGTGTTACGCGCTTTTCAGTTTCTCTTTTTCTACCTTGTAAATAAATAAATAAATAAACTCGAGACAAATCGAGAGATATTTTGCCATAATTCTCTATTAAGTTTGTGATTTTGGTTGTTGTGACACCTTTCTTTCTTCTCTAAGTTTTATGATTTTTTCTATCGATTGTCCACTGTATATAAAATTTTATTCTACTCGCAAAATGTATATTTGATGACAATTAATCATCTATTCTATAACATCAATTATTGGCTACGTATAAAATCATATCCGCAAAATGAATATTTTATGACAATGGAGAATTTGTAATAGAAAATCATGTCTTGAGTATTTAGAGTTCTTCTTTGTTGGAGTATTTTCTTAGCAAACTGGTAACAATCAATTATAAATATATATCCAAATGCAAAATAAAATCAGCAGAACCCACAGTCACAATTTCCAGAATGCCTTTTTTCCCACGGGGTTGTATCGGAATAGTTTTTGCGTAGCTGAGAAAAGGGAGGCAATGAACTCAGAATAATTTCGTATCAAAATGTTTGGTGCGGAAATTAAAAATATTGAAAGTTATATTCCAAAACAAGTTATTTTTCTTCCAAATATATAGTATACTGTATTAGTTAAAATTCATACTCACATAATACATGTGTGTACGAACATTTAAAAATATTTTTAATTTTCAAACAACTCTTATTTTTAAGGTGAAATGTTTTAATAAACATATTCACATTCTGTAAAATTATTGACAAATAATATTCCATTTAACATATATTTACAATATTTATGAAAATTATTTAATAATTTATTAAAATACTTATTATTGTTAAAATAATTATCTCTAAGTTGTGTCGTAATTTTAAATAAATAATATAAAAATATATGTAAAATAATTTTTATAACAAAAAATAAGTTATAGAACAGTACACATATAAATAGTATCAAAATAGTATGTATTTTATTTTCAAACAAATCTTTTACATTCGTATTTTACATGTAAGTTCATAAATTTATATTATATTTATTTTTTATTGTAACTTTTAACAGTAATTTATAACATACTCATATATAACAATGTTAAATTTTTTTCATTCCTCATTTTAACTAACTAGGATAATAGATTCAGTATTATTTCTGAGACCATACATTTTCCAAATCCAAATTAGATACAAAAACCTTGCACGTCCAGAACCCGACCCTTAGCGGCCCTAACCGCTCAAGATTGTCAATTAATATTGTTTGAATCGTAACAGTCATGGGCCCAGTTAGGTGGCCCATCCCAAAACAAAATGGATAGTTTATCCAGTAAAAAGTTTTGGGATAAGCCCATGACTAAAATTATGGACCAAACCATTTATTTTCTGGTAGTCTTTTCAAATCTCAAGTCCAGTTGGATACTTATCTTATCCCAAGTACGGGCTGGAATCCGAAAGACCTGACAAAACTAGGAATTTGAACCAGATTCTGATTAAATCAACTTTTGTTAAAAGACTTGAAAGTGATAAATGACTTTCTTTGAATTGAGAAGATTGATAGGCGAGCCATATCTGCTAATGCTAGCCCACCTTTTATACATTTTCTGTGGATATTATCAAATAAGAATTTTTATTATATTTTTTATTATATTGTCTCAATTGCCTATTCTATTCGCAAATGTATTACGATATATTGCAATTTTATGTCTATCCCAAAATTTTGTGATTTTTTTTTTAATATTTCAAAAGAAAATATTAATTTTATTATGAATTTTCTTGCCTGAAATAGTATTATTAATTTGACATACTTAAAATTCATTTGCACATATATTAAAACTCTGTTTTCAATCAAATTATATATATATATATATTTAAAACTCTGTTCATTCATGTGTGGCATGCATATGGTTGTGTTGCCATATTTTTGTAAATTTGGATCTCCTTGACTGTCGAATAATTGTGTTTAAATTATTGATTGAATCTCCATCTAATGCGTAATAATAATTTAGTTATATAGGGGTTGGTTGTTGATAATTATTATTTATAGATTATTGATCATTAACTATTGATTACTAATTGATATATGATTTAGAGGAATATTGATCGTGTTAAAAAAATTGGTGTTTCCTTTTGAATTTAGTTGACCAATTGTTTGATACCAGCACTTAAAATTAATTTAATATTTGATTTATGACTATTGTTCTCATACTTTCAAGAAAATTTTTCACGCAAAGCATGTTAAACAACAGTAAAAACACAAGGATTTGTATAGTCCACAGACTAATAGGTCTCATGAATGCTTGGCATCTTTGACATTAAATTTTAGTTGTATTTAATTAACTTTTAATCTATATATATATTATATATATATGTTAATTCATTTCATCATTTCCCCAGAAAATTGTAATTCAAAAGTTAGGGTTTAATACTGCCAAAATAATTAATCAAATAACATATAATATTCATATAATTTATATGTATTTAATATTTCATTTTTGTTAAATGTCCCATAGTGGGTATTACTCCCTTGGAAAAGCTAAAACCAGCAGTTTATTAATTTCTCCAGTCAACTGCCATTAAACCTGTCTGCTTTCTTCGTACTACTCCGTACCCCTAGGCAAGTACCTTTGGTTATTTTTCTAGTCCAGCTTAATTTTGGACCATATAATATGGGTTACCAGGTGGGTACTTCAAATTTTAGGGGGTCGGATCTTTTATTTATTTTTATTTTTTTTATTAATTATTATTATTTTTTATTGATACTAATATTTGGCTGTGACATTGACATTGATGCCACATCCCACTATAATTGTTTATTTTAGGGGTCATTAGATGCAGAATCTTTATAGAAGATTATATTAAACGTAGATCCGAAGTTTGACACTAGGAAAAGCCAGAGTTTAAACACATCCAGCTATGTACGGGTTGCTTAAATTTATTGACCGCTGCGGACAAATCTTGAACCAATTTGTATTAATTATTTTATTTTCATTACCGCTTGGGAGTTGGGACCATTTTTAACAATTAATATTTGGTCGGAGTCCCAACCAATTTACCCTTCTTCAATTCTATGTTTGAATTTTAAATTTTAATCACGAAAAAAATTCTCAAATTAAAATGGGTACTAGTTTCAATTTAGATATGTAATATTTTATTTATTTTTCTCATTCTCGTTAAAAAAAATAAAATTATGTGAGTCGTATGTTTGTTTTATTAAATTTGGCGAGTGGAGATTTGCAAAAACTGACAAGATGGGAAAGCTGAATCAAGTGAATGTTAATAAAATATTGCTTAATTGCATGCTTATTGTTTGGTTAGTTGACAAAGTAACAAATCTAATCTTTTTAATTTTTTATATTTCTCCCCAATGACCAAATCAATTTAATTAATTATTATTGTTGAAGTAATTTAAAAGACAAGGTCCGAAATTGCATTAGCGCACAGTTTGAAATTGAGCGTGAGTGTTGTGGCAGTTATCGAATATCTTAATGAATTTTTATTTTTTAAGAGTGTTTATATATATATATATGTTTGTAATTTATATTTATTTGAGTTCTAGTACATTATTTGTATATTAGCATGTGCATAATATTCGTTTAAAAGATTACTAAAAATAATTCATAATATATTTTTTTCAAAATTATTCAAAATTTAAAGTAGATAAAAATTGACTCGATTATAATAAAAGGTCAAAAGACACTTCTTTTATATATAATAGTATATATAGTTTTCTTTTATTTAATACAAGTATAGATATAGATAATTAAATATAATGACAAGACTGAGAGGAAATCGGATTCACGTGGTCCCCGGTCGATCCGCCAGCTCATTAAATAGTGATTCAAGAAGTCAAAGCTCAGTCAACTATGTCCGGCGCACGATAATGCCAGCCAATGCTCCTGGAACCCTCTTCTCTCACGTCTCTCTTCTGCCAACACACTACACACACATCCTCTCGTCTCTCTCTCTTCCTCTTATCTTTAGGGGTTTGTTTGGTACCAGAATAAGTGGATTGAAGATTAAAAGTACAATAGAAAATGACAATTCAACTCTTGGTGAAAAGGAAAATATTGGAGAAAGAAAACCCAAAAAGGAACCATTTTTTTTCTTTTTAATTTTTAACTTTTTAAAGTACAGTGTTAAAGGGCTATAATGCTTTTAAGAGTTATTTTTCTTAATCAGGGTGTGTTCTTCATTTTGTCAAACAAGGGATGGGAAACAAAATTTGTTCCTCCCAAAATGAAAAGATTTTTGTAATATGTAAGGAGACTTGTGTATCAAATGAAGTTCTACCCAACTATTTTATTTTATTTTTCTTAGTAAATAATGATTAACAACTATTCATAATCAAGTACTATTACGAAATAAATTCTACATTTTTAATTCGATACAAATCAAAATTTCATAATCTTGATATATCAACTTTATCAATTAAACAAGATCTCGTTGTCCTGCCCAAATATTTCAAGTCAAATTTAAGTCCAATCATTCACATTTCTAAAATTTACTCTCCACTAGTAAAAGGGCAAGTTTTAACACTTTGCTTCATCCTTGTAGTCATAAATATCACCTTCCATCTGCGCCAAGTTCCAATAAATAAGTCTTGTGAAATAAATTTTAAAAAAAAAAATGAATAACAAATTTTATATACAGTCATTCATTATGTGGGATCTACACATGAATGATCATAAAAAATACTCGTATTCTTACACCTCAATTTTCATTACTGTTTGATGTCCCTCCTGGTTCAAAACATGCTTTTCCAAAAACATTGAAAACAATTTTACCTCTTCAGAAACCTATTGTTCCATACATCAAAAATGACTCTTGTAGCTTTCATTGCCAGCAATGGAATCTGTTACTGCCACCATTAAATCTGGCTACTTTGGCATCTTTTTCATCTCATCATACACTTCATCAATTCCTTCATCATTTAATCCACCTGTCTCTGCCATTTATTGTTCCTGGTGCATGATCCACCACTCTCAACCATACATGAAAATAAGAAATCTGTGATCATGTGATGCACCCGTGACTTTCTTTTCTCTGTTGTATCTCTATCCCTACCCAAAATGTACTACTAAACAGTATTCAAATTTTGAAAATGCCCCTCCTTCACCTTGGGCACATAATAAATAAATAAATAACTATTGCTTGTCTTTTCCAGCTCTAGCTAGGAAGACTGTGATTAATTTGGATGTTATCCAAAGCATTGATGTAAAACACATGTGATTTTATAAAGTTAAATGTGATATATGTTTGTTATAATTACTAGTTGGGATTATTTTGTATTAGTTTTTCGAGGAACTATGTTCTTGATTACAGTTCCATTCCAACCCATATAATATAATTTGCACTATATAATTCTTGAAAAAGAAATTGCTTCATTCTTGGTATTATATAATGGAGTATATATATGTAACTATTTAAAATACTTGTTTTTTTAGGAGAAAAAAAAATGGAAATTTGAAGCAAGAAAACAAGTGCATTTGATATACCCTCTTATGTTTTTTAATGGGAAAGAAGTGTACTATGATTTTTCTTGGTCAAAGACGATTTTTTTTTTTTTTTTTTCAGGTTCAAAGCTCTGAAAATAATAGCCAAAAGAGTACTCTTCTAAGAATGTTTTCTAGTTTGGAATCTTGGTCATGGAAACCCGAAAGATGCACAAAATGTCCAACACAAAGCACTAAGACTGAGCGAAGTGACAAATTGGCTTCATTCCCACAAGCCCACAAAAGACCGCGACCAGGGTCCGGATACTATCCAAGATATGGTCATCAGATTCTTCACTGAATGACAAATTACCATGTCTTGACAAAACCCATCACATCTTGATAACCTGTCCTTGTAGTCAAAAGACTTGAATGTTATGTATATCTATCCACATCCAAGATACTACTCTACCGTCGAGGAATAATTAGATAAGGAGAGATTAACTGTACATAGCATAAATTTCAACTGTTTTTTTCAAATTTTAGTGGACTTTCAACTTAATTCGAGCATTGTATATAGTTATCGATGATTTAATCTGCTTGACTGTTTGGCATTACACGCTAGAAACCAACTAAGATTCCTTGGGGGGACATCTTACTAGTAAAACACAAGTTCATGAGAGTCTTGATTTAACATTTAGAGGGACATGTCTTTAAGAAGATTGAATATGTCCAAGAAAAAAAAAATTGTACAATGAAAAGGTCCCCCCCCCCATCTGATATAAATACAAACATCTACTGCTGCACTGCAACAGTGCTAGAGGGTCCCCTGTGGAATTTATTAGGGAGAGAGAAGAGAGAAATTGAATATTTTGCTATCCCAATTTCCCACCATATGTTGTTGGTTCTTGTGAGTGCTCCATGGCATGTTTAGAAATGTACAACCAAAATGCAGAGCACAAAGGTGTTGGGGCTCCTCCCATGAGCCCCAGGATTTCCTTCTCCAATGACTTTGTGGAGTCCTCTCATTCCCATTCCCATTCTAATTCCCACCACCAGATGAGGGCTGCATATAGGGATGCCCCTGTCTCCTCAGATTTTGAGTTTTCTGTGAACAATTATTCCATGATGAGTGCTGATGAACTTTTCTTCAAGGGAAGGCTCCTTCCATTAAAGGAAAGTTGCAGCAGCAGTAGCAACTTCCAGAAAACCACCACCCTCAGGGACGAGCTTCAGAATGAAGAAGATGATGGTGATAATTTTTCTTTGAGGCCCCCAAGAATCCCACCAGGTGGAGGGGTTTTCTTGGCCTCAGAAAATCTCACATTGGGTCTAAGAAATCTGAGAAGGCTGAAAGGTCTGTAGAGAAAAGGACAGGTTATCATGATGATGATGTCCAATGCGGCAAGAACTCACAGGTTTGTCTTTGCAAATATATTATTTCCAATTTTTTTTTTCCTTTTACGTTTAAGTCTATGTTCATGCATGTGTCCATTGTTTCTTTTTCTGATACAGATTCAACCTGTGTTTCTTTGCAGGATTTTGTTGATTGACTAACAACCAAAGTACCATGAATGGGAGCTTCAGAGACAATTAATGTCTTGTTGCTTTGGCTTTGTAGAGGGCTTGGCAAATTTTGGAGGAGAAAATGGAAAAGTGGGAAGACTTCTGGTTCTTTAGATGAGGTTTGGGTTAATCATGTGGTAGTCTAATTGTATTAGTGAATTTGGAATTTTTATCCCTAGTTTTTGAGTTTTTTATGTAGTTTGTTTCAGTTTTCATCTTCTAATCTTGTAGAAGTTACTGGTTGTTTAGCGGTTGTTTAGCTGTTGTGAACAAAGCATTTCACTTTTTAGAACTCACTTTCCTGTGTTTTTGAGCATTGATAGTTCTACTCATACTCCTTGCTACTCTCTGTCATGATCTACTCCTATGTTTCTTCCAAAAAAAATAAAATTTCTCCTTGTCTTTTTCTTTTGTGTTCTTGGCTGGCCATAAAACACAAAAGAGAAACAGCCCTCAACATAAATCTTTTCATAAATTTTCTTGTCACAATCTTTACTTCAAGATGATTAAGATTGAAAAGTAGCCAATATTTGTACATAATCCACAACTTGGACCTGCTTCTTCACTACTTAATCCTTCTTAATGTTAAGTTATAATGGTATTATCAAAATTCAAAACCATAGGATTAGAATGCCAATTAATTTAATTAATACTAAACAGAAAAAAAAAAAAAAAAAGAGAGTGGAGCGTGTGGTAAGAGTCAACGGTCAAGATGACAGCTAATATCACAGCTGGTGCGTGTGGCAGAGCATCACGTTGAAGGGAAAAATAAAATAAAATAAAAAAACAAAGATTCAAAAATCGAAGGGGAAAATATAAAAAAGAAAAAAGAAAAAAGAAAAAAGAAAAGAAAAGAATCATCTGACAAAGTGCAAATGGGTATTCTTACATAAATGTATAGTGGTGGCAGTAAAGTACTCTCCCGAATCCAGTTTCCCCTTTCGGTCAGAAATTCCATGGCATTGCAACAACCTTCGTGGTCACCCCATCTCACTTCTACAATCTCTGTCTCCTCTCTACAGAAATTCTTCTACGTTAAAAGCATCATTGTTCATTGTATCTACTCAACCACCAATGTTCTTTGTATCTATTTCTTTTACATAGACTAAACTGTACTATGTGATTACCAATTATATGAGAGAGATGGATGCCTTCCAATTATTGCTTAACCCAAAACCTGTCCTCCCACACTGATACATTTTTCCTGATTCTAACTCTCTTAGAAACCATTAATGATAAAAGCCATGATATAAAGATGTGGATGAAATGCACAAGATTCAACTGATTAACTCTAAATATATTTCTTTAGTTGGTATATGATACATAAGAACAACTTAGTAAGAATAATCTCATCATCAACTAAGTATTAGTTGGTATATGATACATAAGAACAACTTAGTAAGAATAATCTCATCATCAACTAAGTATGATCGCTACCTCGGTTAGGTTTAAACCCAGCTCCTTAACCCTCCAATGGGTCCAAAAGAACCCCTCATTTTGTTTTTAAGATAAGTGGGTCCAAAAGACCTAGTTGTGGAGGTTTGAAATGCATAGGTAAAAGTCTTGGCTAAAACTAGGCAGTGTCTGGTTTGAAGTCATGGTCTAAACTAGTATGTCAAAACACTTGAATTTTGCCATTGTTGGGATAGTTCAACAATGGAGTGTCATAAATTCAGCTTACCTAATATTTTGCCAGGCCAAAGAAAGCAGAAATTCTGTCGATATAAATTTGTAGAATTGCAAGCGGAGGTGGTTTTTGGAGCACAAGCAACTCCCACTGCTGTGGCAATTCATGCAATAGTTTTTCAATAGTGTTGCTCGGGGGTCTGTTGCAGGTATTGCAAGAGCTACTTCTCAAGGATCTCTTCCCGAGACAACATAATATTCGTAGACCTATGGTTCCATAAAGTCCAAACTGAATCTCTTAAGATTTGACTACTTTGCTCAAAACTTCATTTTCCCCAGTCCAAAGCTCGAGGCAGATTCTATCCAGCATCATATTTAAAATTATCAAGAAATTTGCTAAGCGAGTTACGAAACTTGATATCAATACAAATAGGAAGATCACTCTACTGTTTGGGAATTCAACCTGCCCCTATTCCCCCCCAACCAAAAAAAAAAGGATTAAAGGTTCGATTTTATCATCAAACTGGCGTTTAAAGTGGCAACCAGCGTACACTTAACATGCACTGCAATTCTTTTCCTAAAGAGTTGCATGAAAAACAGGAACACAAGAACAAGATAGGAAGAAACTCGATTCAAAATAAGTTATTCAGCTGTATATTAGCAAAAAACGGGGTAAGAAACCAACCTCTACATGGTTAACCCTTAACTTGAGTATGTTTTATTATACGTCTTGTGATATTCCCTAAAGCAAAATATCACCACCTGTAAGCTGACTTATGAATACTTCCAAGTTCCAAAAAAATCCCGCTTCACATATGGCACCATATAAAGCTCAATCTATTCTTTGATGTCTGATATAATCTGCCTCGAGCCTTAGACTTGGGAAAGTAGTGAATATGATGTCAGTCAGCTTGATTCACATATGGCTCTGCTCCATCAGAGATAGTGAACCACATGGGACAACAAAGAGAGGTCCCATACTCATACAGCAACAAAACCGGAATAAATAATAGAGCATGACAGCAAACCTTAAGAGTCAGCTCGTTCTATTTAGTTAGATATCCTTCAAGATCATCAACAAGAGAGTTAATGGTTAAAAAACAAGTCAATCCCTCTTAAGCTGGTCACGATAATAAAATACTAACATAAATAACTTAGCTATACTATGCTCTTTTTCCTCTATCTCGCAATTGAAGCAAAGTTATGATTGTACACATCCAAGAGAATATTACCAAGGTGCGTTAACCTCTTCTTGGAACTTAAGCTCATAGCTCTCTGCTTTCGTCTTTAAATTCTCTACGATCTGGTCATATTTTGCAGATAATTCCTTCAGTTCCACAAGCTTCGCTTCAAGCTTTTGAATCTCATCTTTAGTGCAACCTTGCTCCTTCTGGGCTTCCCAGTACGTTCTTATCTCTAAGGCACCTTCTGAATCAAACGCCAGACTTAGCAGTTTACGCAGACGAGCCCGTAAAAATCCCACATTTAAGCCCAGAAGTTCAAAAGACCTCAGAGACTTTTCCCATACTTCAAAATCCTTCCTTGGGGTGGTGAGTTTACAACCTCGTATAACATCAGCAATGTTGACAGTTTCAACAATCATACCAGCAGCTAGCTTACTGTAGAGGCCTGGAAGAAGACAGTCATGAAGAAAGGCATTCTTGCTGCAGCACAGCTCATGGTATTTTCGCCGAATGTGTTCAGGGAGCTCAGAGTCGATGCATACTCCATTCACCACAATGTGAAACTCCTCAAAGCTTTTAACATCTTTAAATTGAAAAGAAGATCCAGAGAACTTGGTACCCTCCAAAACTTCAGAAGCAACCTCATCACTATCGTTTCCAGACTGTTCCTCTGGCTGTCCAAGTTGGGGCCCTACTGGCCCTTCGTTGTGTTTCTTCTTCTGCACAACCGTCAAGGGAAGAGATTTTGGATGCCTCTTCTTCTTGCTTTGTGCATCCATAGTTCCCTCTGTGGCATAGTTTCAAGTTATTTCAATATTAACCCCCAAAAAAGGAAATCAGAACATTGGACCACATCCACGAGAAAGCATTTGATACTTCAAACCACAAGAAATAAGAAAATTGGCCCACAAAACTAACCAGCATCATTTTGCTTTGTTTGAGAATCCAAAATTAGAAGGCTAAGAGCACCATCTACCTCAGTCAAATCATTTGCCCTTATTATGTACACCTACAGAACGAGCACATAATATTAGGAAAGCCTATAATGCAGAAGAATTTCACCACAGAAAAAAAAATGGTAAAACTTGCCTCCAATGGTACCAGGTCAAGGGAGGAAATATTATCTAGTTGAAAACATGCAAAAGACTCTTAATGATCTACAAAGACAAGTAAATTGCATTTCAAACCCAATAAATTACAGAAGTGGCACACTCCCCTGTTTCAAAATTAACAAGTAGGATTATCAGAAACTGAGATGAGAGGATGCAGACTGAGGAAACCATTCATCATTCGACACTCATAATTACCATTTCAGGACAAGAAATGTTTGACTATTAACAATTTCTACCTTTGGACTCATTTTACTAATTCGATTTCAGCAATACATCAACTCAATATGGTTTTCTCCTATCTAATTTACCTAAAACACCTAACAGTATTGTTCTTTTTGCCTGAGAACGCAGTCACCAGTTAGAGGTGGCACGCTTTGAGAAGATGGCTGCTACATTTATTGGTGAAAAACAGATGGTTGATATTGTGGCTGTGAAGATGATGACTGGCTGTAGTGGGTGTGGCTTGGGAGAGCAGTGCAATGTTAAGACTGGTGAAACTGATTTAGTTAGGGAGGGTCAGGTGATGATGGGGAAGTTTGTATAAACGGAGGGGTTTGTAAAGTTGATGCCATTTGGCAGTGGTTGGGTGATGAAAGTCACACATGTTGTGAGGATATGTTAAGGCTACATATGATGGTGGAGGTGCAAAGAGGGGTTAGAGGTGTTTGAGCGTAGTGGAAAGAGCTGTAGGTGATGGGTAGAACGGCAAGGATTAGGCAGAAGAAGTGGTTAGATGACAGTGGGTGCTAGGGAAAGTAACACTTTTCCACTTAATTTCCTCTCTGTCTGGTCTGCGTGGAGACTGGTAGGTTACACAGATTTCCACTAAATTTCCTATGTGTCTGGTGTACGTACACAGTAACACATTCCATTCTACACACTGGAGCACAAAACATGTGTTGCTTGGTGGTTAAGACAAGTGACTATTCGTAGACACAAGAAAAAATAATGAAGTTTCAAAAATTTTACTGGAAATAAATTTACCAAATCATCTATGAAAGTTAAGTCAAGATGAATGTTGGATAGATATTGATTTCGTCAATTCCCCATAAAACATGTTGCATTGCATCACCTTAAATCTGCAAGGCCCAATTAGTTGGAAGATCAGAACATCTCCTTCAAGCAATTTGTTTCCAGCAACAAACTTTCTCCATCCAGCACTTAGACCCGTCTTATGCGCAATATATTTAATTGGAAACTCTTCACAATTTTCATTTTCAAGAATAACTGTAGTGTCCTTGTTAGGTAAATGTATCTTGCAGAAGGGCACAGGAAGGCCCTGCAGACAAATGGTACGTAAATGGAAGGTGAAAATGTATCCGGCAACTCTGGTCAAGATAAAATTTCCACACATAATAACATCCCTCCAAACATACCATCCAGAAACAACTGGCAACATGTGATCTGACTAACGCTTTCAAAAAAGTAGGCTGGTTATTGCTCAAACTCAATTGAACCTCCTCTGCTCGAATCATGATAGGTGACTTCAATTGGACAGGACTGCTTGACCGACCAACAGTTGCATCTCCTTTACTGCTTCAAATGAGCAGGTCACTGTCATAAGAATGTGCACAAGTACATTCTAGAAAAGGTTTATGTAGTTTTATGTATTGAACTAACCTCATCAATGTTCCTCCACTATTAGGTGTCCCCTGCTCAAGAAATTTTCACATTGATTTGTTAAGTGCAGATATTATTGAATAACACTTACAGAATGTGATTGAATCACATATTTTGAAGCAAATCACATCCACGACCAACATAATTGGCCACTATGTCCATCAAATCATGCAAACAAAAGCCAGCAATTCATCATGTTAAAGCATTGTTCATGAACAGCTGACTAACATCCAAATTTTCTTCCTCCCAGCCACAAAAATCCAGGGCATCTTAGATGATTCCACCATGGCAGAGAAAGTACTAGAGGTAAAATACTTGCAGGAAGAACATCAACAAATAAGCTGGCTATATATGACAACATAGGACCATAACTGGTGATCCAGAGGAAGGAAAGGGGGCCAAGGGGTGACCAATCTCTCCTACCATCCCACAGCTCCTCACCGCCCCCGCCCCCCAACCCCCCAAGACTTCAAACAAAATTCTTCCAACAAAAGAATATTAATCAAAGTAACATACTATCCCCATCAGAAATTCCAATCAGACTTAACTCATCAATCATGAAAAGTAACACGTTTGGGCTTATTTTATGCGGAGAAGAACCCAGGGGAAAAAAAGAAAAATCAAGTTGGTCCTCTCAACAGAAGTTATAACTTTTAATACAAAACCTTTAGCCTTTTGTCAAAGTAAAGATTGAACATCGTGATTGAAGGATTTCAACAGTTCAAGTTTCATGTTTTTAAGATGCATTAGTTCCCAATTCAAACAAAATCGATTCTATCAACAGAATACATAGAATTGAAGTTTTTCCTTTGCTTTTGTTGTTTCGCATATGTGTGTTTATATTGATTGTCAGCTTTAAAACAAATTTTTTTGTCATGATATTTTGCTCAAGTTACATGTCTTCTACAAAATTGAGGTATTTTAACTACGCTGTTTAGGCTGTAGGAAAAATATGTTAAAAAAATACTTTCCAGGGGTAAGAAGTAGAATACTTGATTAGTCATTCTTCTTTTCTATCTTTTCTATGAAAGGAAAATTCCATCCCATGGTTCCCGTCAAAATATAATATGCTTACTTTGCTTTGTCCACCTAGAGCCTATTGCTTTCAGCAATTATTTCATGAGTTGAACATATAAGAATGATGCGCTTGCCACCTGACAATCTTGGCCCATCTAGATAGCACTTAAATTGTTTAAAGTTATAACTTCAGTAAGTTTTAAGGGAAAAAATGATCTCGAAACCATAATTTTTATTTTTCTATCTACTATTTTTTTTTTTAAAAAAAGAAACAGTTCCACAAAGAAAAGCAAAATCATAAAATTAAGCAAAACAAAAAAATAATGAGAAGCAAAAAAAGAATATCAAGAGAATATAAAATCAATTATTGAGAGAGAAGATCAAACTTTTATCAATTAAACTGAATGAGTTTTATCAAAATAAACTTTTCACAGTTGGAATTTTTAACAATGGAAAATTAGAAGCTAAACTAAACTATGATCTTCATGGGTTATAGGGTCTGATTACATAAGATTGGTTCTTCTATAGTCAAAAATGGGCACACGAGATCATGCAAAAGCATTTTCACATGCCCTGGTTGTCACCCATCTCGCTATTTCAACTCCAACAAGCCATGGAGTAACATACAGACACTCTTAATAAAGGAATTGTATTACATCTAAGACACTAAAAAACATAAAGCAATTTGGCCAATTGATTAGTGATTTTGCATTATTCAGTATCAAAATTTCTTGTACTATTCCATGGATGCGACAGTGTCCTCCATAATGCGTGAAGCAACCTCAGAATGAGCTTGTTATGAGTATTGCTATGAAAACACTTGCAGAGACTACCATGTCAGTCTGTATTAGGCATCAGTTGGAAGTGCCACAACTCCACTAACATGTTGCCACTAAAGGTGCTTCTAGGTCTAAAAAGATAATCGAGGAAAATCTCTATCAAAATACAATGTCATCTTTTTCTTGGCAAAAAAGGTACTTTGTGGAAGTTTCATGGGGCCGTCTGAATGATGCACTTGCTCACTTTTGTTTTCCGCACAAATGATGGCTTAGAAAGGGGACAGTCTAATAAAATCTATTCACCGCAGTTGGTCAGAACTGACATGCATTCACCAAGATGAAACAACATTGATCAAAAATCATCTTGTTTAGTTAACACAAGTCAAGAAAGAGGCTGTCACCAGACGGGATGAAAGCTATCGATGCCTTGTAAGAACGAGAAGCCTACACCCAAATAGAAAACCCCTAATACAACCAGTCTACCAATTTAGTACTTAGCACACTTAAAACCCTGCTTTAAGCCTCAGCCTGCCTTCCTTCCCGAAGTGCTAGTAGTACATATAGTATTTAAGAACAACTCCACCAGTCGAACAAGCACAACTTCTTTTTAACAAACGAAAAAAGGGAAAACTCACATCTGTAGATTTGGAAGAAAAACACTTCTTCTTCTTCCTTCTAATAATAGGAGAAACCTCGTCGATCAGCTCCTTCGGCTTCCTCTTCCTCTTGCCCTAAAAACAACAAACCAGATCTGATATCAATTCAGTATATCTACCAACACAACCATCAAATTCACATGTTCCAAGCACAGAAAACTCACAGAAACAAGCATGGGGTGAGAAGCAGAAATGGGAGTAGGCTCCAGCGGCGGAGAATTCTCCTTCGTGGACTCATCCTCCGGCGAAACACGAATCTGGGGCTCCTCCATTTGCTCTATCTCCGAGGCTTCTTTTTTCATCACTTGTTCTTCGCCACCGCGACTTTCTTGATTTTGGTGGACTATTTTCAGTTTCATTTCTTCGAGAATTTAGCCAGAGTGAAAAGGTAGAAGACAGATTCTTCTGGGTTTTACAGTAACAGGGCTCTTAGTTTTTTTACTTTTAACTGGTAAGGAAAAGGCAAAGAAAGAAAGAGAGCTGGAAGGATTCGAATAACTGAAGACTAGCAAAGCAAAAGGGGAAGAAAATTCAGAAATCAGATACAGGCCCGGCGGGTGCGGGTGTTGGCCTGCAAACTGTATAAGCGTTTCAATTTTGGGTTTTCAGATTACGCAGCGCTTTAAAAGTAGAGTGGGCGGGGCGGCCTCCAGGGGGCCCTGGCTGGGTGAGAAGTGCGTGCAAATATGATTTTACCATTGCGATTCAAAAACTCCATCTAATTTGGTTTGTCCAATGTAATAAGTCATAATTGAATAGTTTTTCTTTCATAATATTTGAATTTGGATCTTTAATTAATTAAAAAATAATAAATAAATAAAAATATTAAATTATATAATTTCGATTCTTATTCAATTTAATTAAAACTTATTTAACTGACATTTGAATATAAATTTTTATTTTATAAAAAAAATAATTTAAATTTGAACCCATCTATTTATTTTCATGTGTAACAGTTACCCACCACCATAGACCAAAGCTTAAACGACAGCCTCTTGGCTTGAAATATGGATAGGGTTAGCATTATTGTTGTTGCATAAAATACCATTTTCATTTTGAAATTTATCTATCTATTTATTTATTTTTGTTCTGTTTTGAGATTTATTTAACTTTTTTTTTTTTAATTTATAGAGTTCATGAGGAATGAGACCTCGACAAATAATCATATAAGCTTATATAGGCTACGTTGTTTAAGATGTGTTGCGTGGATAAAATAGAAATAGATGGAGGGGAAAGGAAGCTATGCTATTGTATTAGTGGGTAAATTATTTTGGAAAAATTTATGTTAAATGAAATAGAATATTTCGATTTTTACATATTAAATGGTTTATAGTCTAATAAACTTTTTAATATATTTTACAATGTTAATTTTGGATTAAAACTACATATTTCTCTGTCACTCTACCATTTTATTATATTATCTGCTAATCAATTTATTCTGTCAAATTTCACACTTAAAATAGTGAAAATTTTAAATTGTTTAACTTATTGTGTAATTGGAAAATAATTTTTAATTACTCAAATTCATATTTGTATATCAAAAATTAACATTTTGTCGTGATACTATTATTCTATTATACTTCTAGTTATTGAAGAAAACAAAATGGAAAACATATGAAACATATCAATTGCACAAGTGTTAACACAATAACCGCCACCAAATATTTGTTTAATAATTTTATTAATAAAAATGAAATGCAGCGTTAAAATGTACATGATATATATATATATATATCAAAATATAATTGAGTTTTAAAATTAGGATGGCTTGATAGAGATGTAGCAAATGGCCTCAGAAATACAGTTTTGATTTATTTTTAATCAAAGATTCAAAATTTACAACATTTGTATTTTGAGCACAATATAACTTGATAAACACATTGAAAAAATAATTGTAATAATCAATTATCTTGTTAGTAGATTATTAAAGTGAAAAAAATATATGAGATATATATTCCGTTTATCTCATCAATCATCTTCTGAATTGATATTTATTTTATATAAAAGTTAAAAAAATATAAAAAATTATAATTTCATTTTTAAAATTAATTGTGAAGAATTAATAATGTTACACTATTATTTTAAATAAAAATAATTTATTTTAATACATATATTTATTTATTTATTTTAAAAAATAACAGCATTTAATATAAAACATAATGACAAACAATTTTTATCGATTTGGTCATACTATCGATTTGGTCTCCTTGTGCATACTTCCCGTACAGCCCCCATATATTCAATTTTCATTCATTCATTCCAGAAAGTGATATATTAACTGGTAGGGAATGACCATGACTGCCTAGTCTTGTCCCAAGGTTGGTGGGGTTATTAGTCTTAGGAATCTGACACATTGCTTCAAGCCCAGTTCCTTTCCTTAATTTTGGGTTTGTCAATTAATTTGATTTAAGTCAATTCGAGTTTCACTTTTACTAAAACTATTTTGAGTTATATTTTTAATTAATATGAATATGATGAATTTCAACTTTACTAAAACTATTTTGAGTTATATTTTTAATTAATATGAATATGATGAATTTTAAATCCACTTGATATTATAGTGATTCCAAATTATTAGCTCCAAATCATTCTGCATAACCTAAATTACAAAATAGCTTATACATATGGGATTGACCTCATAAACATATATAATACGGGTAAATATTTTTTACCATAAGTGGATAAACATTTCTCGTATTAAATTGAATTTTTCTTTAAGAATGAATCTCCTACTAATAGCTCCATTTTGAGCAAATTCCTACAAAATGAACAAAATGTTAGGGGGTTTTCGGGAGTGTCTGAGCAAACCTCTATAATATTTTAAGTTAGTAAATATTTGAGAAAATAAAATTGAACTTAAATATAAAATTAAACAAATGAATTGCATACCTAATAAATAAGAAAGATAAAATATTTACATATGTTTAAATGAGATATGAACAGTATAGATTTTTAATGATATTTGAGTCTCATTGATCTGTATGTGTTGTTAAACTGGTATTTGATATTTTTAGACTGTTTGACCTTCTTACACTTGGGATTCTTAAATTTGAATGTTTTATTGAACTGAAATTGTATGTCTTTTAAACTTAATTTGAAATATGCTCATTAATATATCGACACATTCCACAAAATATTATCCCTCGTTGCATATCTCAATTAATATGAGATTACTCGTGTAAATATAAAAAATATGGGGTTACTCATGCATTTTATTTATTTTCTTGGTGAAATTAATCGTACAAGGCAATAAGGCAAAAGGTGCATATGAACGCAGTGACTTGCAACCATGAAACATACGGCATGGGGCATTATCATAATTTCACCATATTGGGTAGGTATATAATTTTACATATATAGCCTGATTGCATCTATTTTCTTTTAAATAAAATTGATTGCAAATTTTATTTTCTTTTTATCGGTAAATTAATTGCATATTGACTAAAAAAAAGGTGGCCATTTCACTTTTCAGTATAATTTTGAAAAGATGTCAAATCAAGAACTTGAGACGGATATATGAACAGCACTATCAACAAATCAAATATTGAATGGCTCGGTCGATTATGATTCACAATTAATAAGATTAAATAATTATGTGAGATTATTTATTTTGATCACGTAATTCTCTTTGACAGATAGCTTATAGACAAAAAACACTTCTGCCAATTTTAAGATCGTCTCGAACCTATAATAATAAGTTTAATGTAATTTTTATATTAAATTAAATATTTTAGTGTAATTTTATCTAAATAATTTCAAATTTATTATACCAAATAAATATTTTATTCTTACTTTTCTTATTTTTTAATTATCACATATTTATTTATTTATAAAATTATTTAATTATTTATATTTTATTACCACTAATTTACTAAATAATAAATTACATATAATTAATATTATATTTATTGATTATATTACAAAAATAAATATTAAAATTAATATCACAAAATACTACATTGCTTGCGCACCACGTGCAACAAAATAACTTTCACAAAATAAATATAAAGACCAATACATTTTACTTTATGTAATATTTTATTTTTAAAATTTTTGTTTTCAATATTTATATTGCGTTTTACTTATGAATTTGATACAAGTAATGTTATTTTATAGTATTTACTTATTATTGCTAATTATTATAATTTATTATAAATATTAATAATTTATTAATTATTACAAATATTATTATAAAATAATACTAAAATTAAAAATAAATAAATAAATAAAATTAAAAATTAATTAAAAATAAAATATAGAATACAAACTAAAAAAGAGAATGATCACCTTAACAATCCCCTTAAGCGTAATCATTGAGTCTCTTATTATAGATACGAAAGGACACGAGTCTGTTACCACAACTCTAGATGACGGTTAAAATAAAATCGCTTAATTAACATATTACTACCTGAAATGAATTCGAACTTATATCTTCCTCGTACGGAAGTAACATGCAAAACCAGCTTGTATTGTTTTCTTCTTGTCATTATACCCACTATGATGTAATTGTAGTTGTCTGGTTGTAGTTCTCTGTCTCTTAACCAATCAATCATGGCAAGGCTTTTTTGTTATTTCCTATGAGGATAGCCATTGGAGTTGATTGGTGGCATAGAAAGAAAAAGACTGGAAAGAGGAAAAAATCATGGATAAGAAGATTAGCGTCGAACGCTATCCAATGATAAGAAGTCAAAGTCAAACAAAATACATTACAAGTTAAAGATATAATCATATAATGTTGCAAATAGGCAATAACATAGTTTCTTCCGAAAATCTACTCCATAATTTTCTGAAATTATTTACATTTGCACGCATGTAATTGTCCAAAAATACATTTAGCATCTTCATTGACAATTCCCAGTCAACAAATGAAGAATTCTTGCTTTTTTTCTTTTTAATTATTATGGGTAGAGTCAAACACTCAAGAAATTCAAGGGAAAAAACAAAGAACCCGTGAATGTAAGTTAATTAACAACTGATAGCATTCAAATAAACGAAGCATTAGAAAAGAGAAAATAATGTATCAAGCATGAGAGAGAGAAGAGAAATTAAATACTTATACGCGTATTAAATTTTTTGTTCAAAAAATTATATAATATGAATTGTATCTTAGAGGCACTAAATATTAAATATTTATAGATTAAATTTTATAATGAGATACTTATTTAACTGATATTATAATTAGATCAGGAACAGGGTTCTCAAGGGTTCTCAACCTAGACCAATGGCTACTCATTATGAAATGAAAGCTCCACCTATCAGGCTTTAGAAAAGAATACAACCTGTGCAGCGTGATACATTAGTTATTACTTAAATATTTATGATGAAGACATTGATATCAAATATATCATATTTCTAACTATTTATTAATGAAGTGATCATTCAATAATGCAAATATAACTTGTAATATCAATAATTTAGCAGCTACACCAAAGAAAGACAAGCGTATGGCTGTAAACTCTTCTTTTATGTCAAATAGAAACTGCAAACATTGATATTGTTCTACATAAAAGCTACTGATGAGAAACAAATCTCAAATTAGTCGGTATTTAATTTAAAATCAATTGTAAAAAATTTAAGTTTTATTTATTAAATATAATAAATTAAGTTTGAATATATTTTTTCATTTGATAAAATTTTAAATTCGAATTCGAGTTCGACTTGATTAATAAAAAAATATATAAAAATACTAAATTCGTTTGTCTTCAATGCTATTAAAATTCATTTAAACTATATTCAATTAACAATCAAATCAAATCTAAATATAATTTAAAAAAATTAATAAAAATTAATATAAATTTTTAAACAATAATATGTTTGCTACATTCTTAATAAAAGCTTGGTCCAAAACTTGTACTGCACGAGATGAGATATTTCTTAGATATGACCAAAACTATTAATATAACAATTGGACAAAGTCAACCAAAGAATATTATGTTCATGTTATTATTATTATTTTCTATGAAAAAAAAATATGTGGCTAGTTTGACCAGAAATTAATTAGGAAATGAAGATAACATGTCTACCGCTGCAGCTGCCTACTTCAACCGCACGCCACTGGATAAAGGTAATGGTACCATAGCAGACAAACGAAGAGTCAAAAGTTTAAAGCAATCAGTGCTATTCTCCCTCTATGAGTTACCTATACCTTCAACTGTAGCTGTTGGATGACATGATATTTTTTCATCATGTGGTTCACATGAGAATTATTTGGCTTCGCTTCGCCGCATGGTCACAAGAATGAAGAAAACAGAGGAGACAACAGTCATGAGATTTAAGAAAAAAGATGAGCAAATTGATTGAAATGAAATGTTCTTAATGAATACAAACTACACACACACACACACACACACACACACACACACATATATATATATATATATCCTGAATCAAGGATTAATCAACCAGGGAGTAAGGGAGTATTAGACTCTGTTTGGGTTTATTTTTTTGTGTAAATATTTTTTGAACATATTTTGAAAAAAAATTCATTAGGAAACATGTTAAAATTACGATGCATTTGGTTTAATAGATTACAAACTTGACAAATTAATTTGACAAGTAAATTATATATTTTATTGTGAGAAAACATATTTTGTGTGCTATATAAATGTGAAATGAATAATCTTTTTTTGAAAAATCAGATGTATTATTTTAAAAATAAGATATAATTGTAAATACAAAATGTTATCATAAAACAATTTTAGAAATGAGAAAAAAAATAGGCTTCGAAAACGATTTTTGCCTTCTCGAACTAAAAATTAAAATGAAATTCTATTTGGGAAGATGGAAGAAAACACAATGTTATTGAAGAAAAGTAAGTTGATTACCCGCCCCCCAAAAATAAATATTTAATTGTCACGTTCATGGTTGAATTGAAAACAAAGGTAGCTACACCATTAGAAGTTCTTGAAATCTTGAGGTACCCCACATACACCAAAACATCCCTTTGAATATTTCTTTTTGATGGCGTACTGCTGTTTAATTCTGGTTGGGTTTTGGGTCCTCTTTGTTCTCCATTTCTGTCTTCTTCTTGGAAACTTCTGACAGAAAATTCTCTTTCTTCTTCCTCCTGAATTATTTGGGTTCTCAGTTTTCAAACTTTTTGGGGAGCTTTGAAATCTTTTGGCAATATCTTCTTCAACTCTGTCTTTCTAGTTTCTTCTCCAACTAAACATGCCTAATAGCTTGAACGATTGGGTCAAAACCCTCTATGTGGTTTTTGCGTTTTGTTCTGTGCTCTGCTTTGGTGCCCTTAAAAGTTGGTTAATGATTTTCTTGCTTGTGGAATTCTTGTGTGTTCTTCTAGCTTTCTTGTTTCTTGGTGATCATTGTTACGGAAGATTGTATGTTAAAACAATTTTTCTTGTTTAAATGCTGCAGGTTTGCTAGTCGGTCCGATTGCTGCTTTGATACTGATTGTAGGGAATTTAGCGGTGATTTTGGGCCTTTTCCCTGCACATGTTGCCTGGACAGTCTACACCCTTCTCAAGTAATTATTTCAGGGTTTGCCTTAAAGAACTGAGATATATTATTTAGTGGTCAATTTGATTATTGCAATAGGACTCTTTAATTTTTTACATGGGTCTTGCATTTCTTGAACGAATTTATGTTTGACAGAACAAATAGGTTTGATGCACCACTTAAAGTTGCAATCTTGTTGGGCTTGCCTGCTTTGTTTGGTCTTTGGTTGGCTCTTAGCATAGCTGGTAGTGGTCTTGTGGGAGTGGGATATGGGTTCTTCACTCCTTGGGTTTCGTCTTTTGAAGCCTTCAGAATTGAGGATGAATCCAAGAAATTCTACCACTGCATTGTGGTACAGTATAATTTAATCTCTCTTTCTTGATTATTAAATAAGGAATTTGGAATTTTGCCTCTACTAACGTTGTGATATACTTGGTCTTTCTTTTCCTCCCATGGTATGTGAAATTTAGGACGGAACATGGGGAACTATCAAGGGTAGTTGTACTGTGGTTCGTGATTTTGCTGACTTATGTTATCATTCTTACCCAATCTATTTGAAGGAGCAGCGTGAAAATCCTGCTTCTAATGAGCTTCAACCTCTTCGGTAATACACATTTTCAATTGATGTTATCATAAGTTATCTTGCTCCTGCTGTTTAGAGGCTAAAGAGATTTACATCAGATACTAGTCAGAGAACTTGTATTTTAAAGAATGTCATAATGGGTGCTATCCTGCTCCCGTGATAATTAATGAAGGCATAGTGTACTGTACATCTCAAACAGACTGTATAATCCATTGGATAACTAGTGTATAAATGCTTCAGTTTTCAAGATCACCATGATTGCAAAATACTAGATTGTTGAGTTAATATCAATAACATACTTTTATGAAACTGTCCTCCAGGTTCATTCATGTGCCCGCATGCATCGCTGTTGGCCTGATAGGCCTGATTGTTGAAATTCCTCTTTACACAGCTATTGCCATAGTAAAGAGTCCATACATGTTGTTCAAGGGGTGGCATAGGCTACTACATGATCTGATCAGCCGGGAAGGCCCATTTTTGGAAACTGCTTGCATTCCCATTGCTGGTTTGACAATCCTTATGTGGCCACTTGTTGTTATTGGGAGCATCTTAATGGCTATATTTACAAGCTTTTTCATTGGACTATACGGATCTGTAATAGTATATCAGGTTATATTCTATCCATACAGGTTTACTTCAGTACTTTTCTTGCACTTACTGTAAATTTTACCAGTCAATCACCATATTGATGCAGGAAAGGTCATTCCGACGAGGTATTGCTTATGTGATTGCTATGGTAGCAGAATTTGATGAGTACACCAATGATTGGCTTTATCTTCGTGAGGGCTCAATCCTCCCAAAGTAATTAATACTGTTTATTTCTTTGTTTCCTGTAGTGGGCGCGCCAATGATGGTAGACTAAGATATAGGTTCTAGTATTTTTAAATGGTGTTTTATCTCCAACCACACTAATTATCTCACTCACAACCAGGCCCCGGTACAGGAAGAGGAAACCAACCAATTCTTCTGAACTTTCTGTTGGGCGAAATCAATCTATACATGAGAGATTTGGTTCTGTTATTACCGAAGGTCCTGGAATGCTTGTTCCAAGCCTAACAGCGTCAAGATCCGTTAGGGAGGCTATAAAAGAGGTGAAAATGGTGCAGGTATGCCTTTTATATATCATATGATGAAAGGATATTCTTTGGAAATATATTACAATGCTTAAAAAGAATCTGAGTAAATTTTGATGTCATGTTTTATATATGTAATAATTAAAATCTGAGAAAATTTTCTATCAAAAAAATAAAAATAAAAATTGAAATAACTGATTCCGGAGAATCTATGAAATTTGTGATGTCGTGTTTTATATTGTATATGCTCTGATACTAATGTATATCCCTTGTTGGAAATGCAATAGATATGGGGAAGCATGATGAAGTCATGCGAAGTGAGGGGAAAGGAATTATTGGATGCAAGTGTGATAACACCCGCTGACCTCTCTGATTGGTTGAAGGCAAAGCATGCAAATGATGCAACCATTCTTGATGTTGGATTGCCTTGTTTCTCTTTTTTGCACACTGTTCTTGACTCCATTAAAGCTGGATCCAATGGTCTAATTCTTTTGGATGGCACTGAGGTTAACCATCTGAATAGACCCCAGGACAGATTGTTGGACTGGTTTTTTCACCCTGTGATGGTCCTCAAAGAGCAGATCAGAGTCCTCCAGTTGGAAGAAGGTGAAATACGGTACCTGGAGAAAGTTCTGCTTTTCGGAAACAATAAGGAACGTGCTAAGTCTTGGGAAAATGGGAGTTTTATCGCTCAAGATTCTCTCCGAGCTGCTCAAATTGAGGGCATCAGTCGCAGGTAAGAACATTGTACATACTATTTATACTCATGAATTTGACAATAAAAGAAATTATATATATTGTTGTGAGCTATACTTCACAGTTCAAAAGCTGAAATCTTTTTACCTTAGTTGGTATGAAAATATAGAGGAATCCTTCTATTCCCCTTTTAATTCCGAAGTTACTGATGATAAAAAAATACTAGTCACTTGTAAGATTGATTTGGCTGTCTTTGCAGGATGATGGGCATGAATAAAAGTGTATCAAAGTTTCCAACTTATAGAAGGAGATACCGACAGGTAGTGAAGGACTTAATCATTCATTCTATCATAAAAGATGGTTCTTCCAAATCCATTGCTTATTCTGTAGCAAAGGAAGGATCCACAAGATTCATTAGTTCTTCTGCAGCAAAGGAGAGCTCCATGAGATCAATGTCCTCGAGATCAGTTGCTTCCATTGATATTGTTTAAGTGAAAGGTTCGAGTTCTTTTTGAACATTTAGTTAGCAGAATCCACAGTCTACATAACATGCACAGTTTTTGGCAATAGGTGCACATTGTTTTGTAATTGGGAGACTGTTCAGTGTAGATAAATATTTTACCTGGTGCTGAAACTGCATTTAACTTTCTGTATGCTTGGGAAATGCCTGCATCAGCTTTTTATATCGTATTGTAAATATATGAAGTCAGGAGCATGGAAAAATATTTGTATACTGTCATGATCAAAGTTGAATACATATTTTTTCTTTCTTTTTTTTTATTTTTCGAGAATCAGTAATCAAGATTCCAGTGACTACTGTGCTACTATTACTAATTTTTTCAATATTAAGTAATTAATTTAGGGTTAAATACACTACCTTCCATCTAAAATAGCTGAATTATCAATTCCTCCCGCATAATTACATTACTTCCTCTCTAAATTTATCATGTTTATCAAAGTGCACCTGCCATTAGGGTTTTGAGGGAAAATGATGATATTAGCCAGAGATTCTGCCCTGACTGTCCTTATATTTTGCTGACTAAAAATTTGAAACTTAGAGAGGATGTAAATGTAGTAATCACGCATATAAAAGGGAAAAAGATAATGAAATATTGTTCCAAAAATGCAGGTGTTGAATGAAAAAAGTCATTTAAACGCAAAAAATCAATCATTGGTGGGGTTGTTTTGAATGAAGCAAACGTGGAAGGAAGGTTTTTGTAATTATGAAAGAGGGAGGAATAGAGTTGATAATTTAACTATTTAGATGGGAGATAAGTATAATCAATCCATTAAGAATTAATTTAATATAAAATTAAGTAAATTTCTGAATTTAGCAAAACCATGAATCCAAATATTGACTTAGTGTACTTTGAAAAGTTGAAATTCAGGCAAGCAAGGAATCCCAAATTGTCAGAAAATGTTGGCGCGAAATGTCCTTTTGTGCATAGCCAATCAAACTATGTTGTGAAATTTATTATTTTAAATTATCAGAAACTTTATATATAGTTTCACATTTATTTTCTTAAGTTTCTCTTGGCTTCTAATACGAATTGGTTTTAAACTGTTGGGCCCTTCGCCATCAGCCCTGAATGCAGACTATATACAGTTGTTGAGATGGTCAAAATTAAACTACAATAATTTCGTAGAGATATTATTATCAAATGTTAAAAGGGACCCAAATTACATTTTTCCGACTAATTTAATTCCTTCAAAGATAAACTCTAACATCTTTTTATAAATTCCAACACTTTCTTCTTCTTTTTATTTATTTATTTTATTTTGGGGTGGGGGTAGGCTGAATGTCTAATGCACTCCTCTAAGCAGCCTAAAAAGCTTGTTAATGTGTCTGTTTTCTGCTATTCTCTTCTTCATTTTTTTTTTTAAAAAAATAAAAATTGTGGAGCTTTGATAAGTTGTATGGACTGTGAATATTGCTTTCGTTTTGGGCTTTAAAGCTTCTAATTTCGAAAGATCCATTTGTAGCGCAACTTTTTTTTTAAAAAAATAAAAATAAAAATTACACCATTTCATTAATCCAGTTAATTGTGAATGGAATTTTATTTTGGTAATTAATAAGCTCCATTTTATCTAAAAAGCTTAATGAATCAGACTTTGAAGCGTTAATTTTAAAATCTTTTGTCCGACTTCAACTTGAATTATTTCTCTAACATGGTTTTTAAAA
Organism: Paulownia fortunei; assembly: GCA_019321725.1. NCBI lineage: Eukaryota > Viridiplantae > Streptophyta > Magnoliopsida > Lamiales > Paulowniaceae > Paulownia > Paulownia fortunei. The sequence goes on from CM033110.1 coordinate 21,011,383, forward strand.
GATTACATTTGAGCTTATTTTTTGCTCGCTTGTGTTTACCGCCAGATAAAATAAACCTGCTTTGTGTAAAAATTGACAATTTATTTTTCTTTATGATGCATAATTAATTAACAGAACTTTCAATTTTTGAATGAATACATTTTATTATCATTGCCTTACGAATACCTATCAATCATCAATAACTATAATAATTATCAATTAATCTTTAATGATCACTAACAATTTATAATCAACGAACAACAACTATGAAAATAGATAAAGACTCACGCTTTGGCTAAACCAGTGATTAATTTACGAAAATAACCCTTTTAATTTTTTTTTCTCCAAAATAAGTAATTTCTTAGAATGCAAGTACCAAATTGCATCCCCAGACATTGAGAGTTTGCCAAATAGTCCTAAAACATTTTAATTTTTTTTTAAACAAAAATATTTTTTAAGGGTCGATTTGTAAGTTTTACAGAAAGTGACTAACTAGCAATTCATCATAATTTTCACTTCTGTTGGAATAATTAGACTCTAGTGGCTATCAATCCAGGGGGATTATCAATCTCTGTAGGGCAATTTAGTACTGCTAGGATCTAGCAGTTACTTAAAGAATCAAATATCATTTCCATTCAAGGAAAGTACAGATTTAATAAAAGGGTATACATTATAATCACATTGATTTGGAAAGACAATAATTTCAACAGTCTCTCAAAAGTTGTTTTACATTTGAATTGTTCCCATTGATAAGGAATTTAATAAAGTTGGAAAGCCATTTTTGCAAGAGGGCAATTTCCTTTAAAACCCCAAACTTTTGGCTGCTTTCCCAAATTGATAACTCCTTTCCCACAATTGACCACTTAATACCATAACAAGTGATACTGTCTTATAATAATCTTAAAAAGTTTCAATTAAATGGGCTCAAACTCAAATATACAAGAATCCTTATCAATGCATACAATCTACTATACGAGAACATAACTCTTATATTATCACTTATAAAAGTATGTTGAATTTATTATTTCCTTATCCAATATTTAATTTGATCATTCGAGGTTTTTCGATCAACAATTTGTTCGCATAAATAAGAATCATCGTTCAATCGAATACCTAAAGGAATTGTCCCTTGCCAACTTGAAAGACACCTACATGCTTTATTTTATACAAAGAAATTGATGATATCACCCTTAGGTTGGAAGTTAGTTATATCAATAAGTTAGTTAAAGTATTAAAGAGATTAACTATCCATTATAGCAATGAAACAATTAGTTGGAGACAAAGGGAGTATATTACTATTGCACTCATGCTTTCATTTTGGATTTTATAATTTAATCATAATGTAATAAAAGTCCAAGTTACTAGATAGCATTTCCAACAGCAAATAAGCCTTGTAAGTATAACTATTAATTTGGTATGTGAACTATGTACATGGATGCAGTGCACTTTTTTGGACATGACAAATTGACCACAACATGAAATTTCAATATGTTAATTCTTAAAAAGCACGATTAATCTTGTTGACTGCAATGAAAAAAGGAAAAAGCAAGTTCTAAAAATTATATTTTCATCACATTTTCACAATTTAATGTTAACAAGAATATGTCTAAATTATATGTGACGCTTGTATGATGATAACTGTGTAGCAACACAAATACAATATCATAATCATTATAATATTTTTTTGTCAACTTATTAATTATGTAACACTATACACATTTCATTAATTATGAAAAGAACAACTTATAGTAATAGCGACAACTTATACACAATTATTTTCGTTATTAAACTTCTGAAAATTATTATCCCCCAACAAAACAAAAATTTTCATTACTTAACATACATAATTACCCATCATCACTAGATGTTTTACCACCAACTTTTTTTTTCTCCCATTAAACAATGATGTCAACTTATGCATATGCATGCAATACAAACACTACAGAAAAAGAATAAAAAAAAAAAAAAAAAGCACAAGCATACTTAGACATAGAAAGACGCATATTATTTGCTACCAAAAACTAATAAATTTTGTAGGACCATTTGTCCTACACACATTTAAGAGGAGTAGCAGTAAATGTTTGTTTATTGGCATTCTCCAGATCCAAAAAGAATGCTTGCGTTACAAGTGATGAACCAAGAAATTGATGTTACCTCTGTGTCTGTGTGGCTGTGTCTATCTATATAGCCTTTAGCCCTTGCTATAAATATACTGCAGAAACCCAAAAGTCCACAGCTCTCAGTAACCCCACTATTGGAAAGAATCTATTAAAGAAAGCATTAAATAAAGAGTTTACTTTGCTTTAAATTAATTTGAAACCCTTCATTGGGATCCCAAAATGATTACCAATTAATATATGCAGCACACTATTACTCTGTGTCAACAGATCTTTGATTTTGGATTCAAATCATTCTACTTTTTTTAGTTGCATAGATTCAACTGATCATTTTCATTGTAAATTGCTGTTATGCTAGAAATCAACAGCATTTCCTTCACATGGGATGTGGCCATTTTTCCCACTGGTTTTATCATGTTATGGTTTTCCATTCCCTCACTTCATGAAAGAGAATTTTAAATTTTTATTGTAATTTGATTATCTATATTATATTTAGTTAGTTGATAATTTTTTTTTTAATGTAATTATATATTTAATTATTTTTATGAAAACTATATGTAGGAGGTTAATATGTCCAAAATGAGGCTCGTCCAAGGCATTCTGTTTCTACTTTTTATTGGGATTTGTGAAATTTTATACTTATTTAAGAGATAAATGGTTCTAAATAAGTTTTTGAAATGTTATATCTCAGTGACAATACATTAAATGTATAGATAGTTTTAAATGTATAGATAGTTAATAAGTATTCATTTAATAAAAATTAAAAATTTATTAATTATCAAAATACCAAATAAACAAAAAAATAAAAATTGGCATCGTTAGATGGCATAATTACATCCTGAAAAGATGCTTCTCGCGCATTCCGAATCAAATAGGAAGATGCCTAGAATCTCCGTGCATGTGCTCCCCCTTTTTCTGCATTATTTCTCTTACATGTCCTAATCATTATCACTCACTCTCACTCCCACACACACCTCATGTGACCAAGACAAACGTTCCCTCCCAAATCCCAATATATCTTCATTGAAATTTTACATTCACCTTTCATCAACTAAATCCCACTCCCCACATTTGAGTATCTTATTGGCTACACAACAAAATTATATTGATTTTTTATTTTATTTTTTATAATTTTGTATTAGAAAATTTTCTAGTTCAATTATGGGATATGTTCTTTAGAACTATTATCAGCAAAATTACTCAATGTTATTGACAAAAATCATTGAATTGTTTGATCAACAGCATCAATCGGACTTTTAATTTTAGAGGGAGGAAATATTATCTAGATAGCGAAATAAATTATGAGAATGAATATAACTCATAAAGATTGACTTGACACATTGGATAAAGATGGATGGAAGTAACTTAACTACTCCAGTCATACACGTTTTAAAGTCCTTTTTTCTATTTCGGATGTATACAAATGATATCTTATGTCTTTGAAACAATTATTTACTATATATGCATCTTGAGTAAAGTACATGAGAAATCAATAATTACTTAGGGTAAGAATGGTAATAGTGCATAAAAAATCTCATTTTTTCTTTAGATTTATATAAAATTTTATGACAGTTCCCTATATTGAAAAGAAGAGACTTAGTGGTCATTCTACTTTAAATCAGTTCCATCAATGACCGTAGAATTATAGAAGGTTGATGTTTTTTAACTATCATTTCCATAATCCAACGATTTTAAATGGATTGAGAGTGTTGGACACAATCCATTTAAAAATTTCAGAGTGTTACCAGAGTTTGTGTTTTTATGTTCTTCTACTATTGAAAAACTCCTAATAATGCTCACTTAAAGTTAAAATAAGGGAATCAAAGTAGTTGGGGCGGGCTGGCCGATAACTCTACAGCCATATAGAATAAGAAGACGGCCTTCCACCCCCATAGACTTCTCTTTCTAAGTTCATGAACCAATTTACTAAAGGCAAACCAAGGACCACAACTGATCCATACCACCTGTTCCTGTTGCCTTTCCTTATTGTAAAAGTAGCTCTCTCTCTCTCTCTCTGTGTTAACAGATAGACACAAATGTGCACATGTATGTCACCTATAATGAGGTAAAAGAACATAAGGATGCTGAGTAATAATTTCAGTGAATTGTTGTACTTTGTGTTGCACCCAAGTGGGGTTGAAGAAATGAAAATTGAAGAAGGTCCAGAAAATTCACACACACACACACACTACATTGGCACATGGGGTCAGATCAGCTTTCCCAATCTTCAGCACGTGTCCGTAGCTTACACGGCAAGCTCTGTTCTTCTTTAGTTTTGTACTATACCATCACCCACCTCCCTTTCGTCAGGCCTCTTTCCAATTGTCACCCCAAACTTCCAAAACCACAGGCAATTTTATAAGTACCACCAAGAACTACTTATGCTGTTATGGTATGATATTTATGCCAGTTGACACTTCAGAAAGTTTATTTTCTTGTGACTTGTTAATTACTAGAAACAACTCACAATTGTAGAAAAGGAAAGAGGGTGAAATTAATTGCAGAAAGTGATACTAAAAAGGGCATTGCGGAAATAGGAAAATTTCGGATAACTGGAACTACAGCTATAGGAAAAACTATGATTGGCGTAGTACAAGCATCAGAGAATTGCAGTGCAAAAATGAGCGCAAATAGGAAGAAAAAAAGGAACCCACAAGAAAATTAAAAACTAAAACAAAGGGCTTTATTGAACGGCTTGGTTCTTCTATCTTTCCCCCAAAAGGGATTGATTTTCCATCCAATTGCAGAAAGAAGCTTTTTATCAAGGAATTAAATAATTTATCACACTACTGAGAAAAAGCTTCTTCAATTCTTCTTTCTTATTTTCCATACCATTGCATAAAGAAGCGATTTCAGAAATAAATAATTTAGCATACTATTCAGAAAAAGCTTGTTCAATTCTTCTTCTTCTCGAATTCACACTACTTGCAGAATATATATGCAGAAACTTGGAAGAGAGAAATAGAGAGAAGCAGCTAGCTATACATCGCATCTAAAACAAGAAATTAAACTAGAAGATCAATCCCTAAAACTTAAGCTTTAAATTAGTGGAAAGATCGAGACTATGAGTGCTAATACCCATTTTGATTCACTTGACTGATCAGCTTCCAGGAAGAAATAATCATCCAGCAAGGTATTGCTAAACAGTGAACACTTTCTTCTTCATCATGGCTTTAGTTGAATTTGAACCCACTCGTAGCGCCCCTCCAATGGCTCGTCCTTGACTATGTCATAGTTATACCTGCATTATTCATACGCATATACAAATTCAGTATTATTGAATTATGGTTAACTTGTTGAGTAAGAATTTATTGGTGCTCGTAAAAGAGAGAGAGAGAGAGAGAGAGAGAGAGAGAGAGTAGTTACTTGTCAACGAATTGTTTCTGCAGATTCTTTTCAGCGGCGAAGAAGAATTCTTCAAGTTCAGCTTCGGTCGGCATTTTCTCCGCCGTGGAACAACGGCGAGAATTCGACTCACGTGGCCTCGCCGTCGACTCCAGTTCGCCTGACTCAGCTTGAACCTCGCTCGACGGCGTCTTCTCTCTCCTGAAAAAAGATGACGTCTTAACTACTCTTCGTTGTGAAGGATAAGCACTACCAGCATTCATGGAATGGAAGTGAGGGGGAGACAAAGTAAGTGGGTGTGCAATTCTCTTAGCGGAAGAAAAATACAGCGAAAAAGCGCGGAGGTTAAGAATTAATTCGATTTTTCGGAGATTTAAATTTTGAATTGAAGAGACGTGTCATGTAGAATCATCACATTTAGTTTCGAAAAAAAAATTATTATATTTTTACCTGTCTCTGAAATCCACCGAATGGCCAGCCGATGTTGCGAAAAACTCCAGAGTCACCTCATTCTCCTGCTGTATCCAAGGAAAAGGAATTCAAAATTCAAAACTCTCGTTATAGAATAATTAAATCTCTAGACACGATATTCATTCCGCTGTCTGTAACTTCCATGGAAATTAAATAGCGTGACATTATAAGATGGAATTAAATTCTTTCAGAATTATTATACACCTCCAGATCTGCGAATTTCGAACTCTCCTTGGCCAGCTCACTCGATCTGCTACTTGAGCAACAAGATGCCAAAACAGGACCAGAACTAACGCTCTCGCAAGTCGAATTTCCCGAACTCGCCGGCGAAGCTGAGTTCTCCGGCGTCATCACGGCTAAACGACGCGTTTTGAGCTGAACTGAGGACGTCGATAGCTCCGATTCTCCTAATATAATTTTCCTCTTTCTCCCTGCCGCCGCCGCCTTCTCCATGACCGCTACCTCTCCTGACCCCTTACACTTCCTCACATACCTTCCCATGCGAGAATTGTCCGAAATTCAAACTATTTCTTATCAAATTATAAAAACTTCCACATAGCTCTAAGAACTTGGGGATTAATTCTTTTATTCCTCTCTGCACGTACGACTACCGTGTGCTGGTGGAGACTCGGAGAATTATCTGCTTTTTGCAGCGCTTTTTCTGTTGCAGAAGTTTTTATAGAGAGAGAATTGTGTATGTGTGTGTGAGAGAGAGAGGGAGAGAGATAGAGAGCGTGACCGTGAGTGATGGTGATGATGATGATGACGATGGTGGAGATGCTTATGCGCGGAAAATTCCGTTGAATGGTTCAGATTTGGTCATTTGGGTTATTATTTAGGCATAGCCAACACTCCGTTAACGGTGACAGAATTCTTCAAGCCTCCCGTTAGACTGATCTGGCAACTGGGGCTTGAGCCAGAGTGGGAAGTTGATAGCGACCTGCTACACGTTTGACACGTGTACTTCAAAGGCTTTACTAAAACAAAAATAAATAAATATTGCGAATCTAAAAATATAAGCATATTATGAATCTCGTAAATTTAATATAATTTGGGCTATTTTTTATTTTCATGGTACTATATAATTTTTTTTAACTTACTTCGTATATATTTTTCGTTCCAATAGAAGGTGTTAGAAATTGCATTGAATTTCTCTCTCTCTGTTTTTTTTTTCTATATTTTACATGGTGGTCTTACTATCCTTTGTCATTGGCTATATTATTTTCTAGCAATTATAATCATCTAGTACTATATGAATAGGTATTTTCCAAATATTAATTTATGTTAGAATGGAGACCATTATTTCACAATTTTCATTTTTTTTTAAGTGTTGAACTTTGCATTTTGAATATTAATTAGGCACTCAAAAGTCTTATTTTGGATATAATGTAGATAATAATAATTTCAATTTAGTAAAATATCTATTGTTGAATTTCAAGATGAACAACTTTCTATATTTCTTTACTTTTAGTCTATGGCTATTAGAAACGATACTAAACATACATCAACCATTATTTATTATACTTTAATGATAAGATAACCTTAATTAGCGTATTTGTGTCTTAACCTGATGTATGCTCTCTTGTTTTAGAAAATATTGAGATGGATAACTTTTTGCAGTCATTGAAGCTATATTAATCTGAGCTCGTTTGGTGTAAAGCTGGTATTAAGCGTTATAGTTGTGCCTATTTAATTAGAGAAACGAGAAAGTTAAGTTAGGCTGTGTTTGTATGTAAGATTTTTTTTTTTTTTAAATTTTGCTAAGAAAATCTTTTTTCTCTATTTGTGAATTTTTTTAAATAATATACTATTCATTTACTCTTATTTTTTCAATCGCCAATCCCATCCAATTATCATTCTTCTGGAAAAAAAAAATCACAATAAATATCATCATTACAAAATTTTCAAATATTACACTATTCATTCACATTCACTTTTTAATCACCAATTATTTTCAATTACAAAATTTTTAATTACACTTTTATTCCATATCCAATTCCATCCTCAAAATTCTTTTTTTTTTTTAATTTTTTTTATCACTGTTCTTTTCCAAAATGAATCGAAAAGAAAAGATAAGCAATCAAAACCTTAGCCTGTCTCAGCCATTATCAAATTAAAACATTGATCTCTTTAACCACTGGCTAATGCCAATGTATCTCTCTATTTGTGTACATATATGAGTATCTATATATATTGGGGAATAAAAGCCAGGAAAAATGAGAATGCGAGAAGAAAAATGATTCCCTTTACATTTTTTTGGGGGCAAAAGATAAAGAGGAAAAAAACAAGAAAGTAAAACTAAAGCCAACTTTTTTTCTTATTTTCTTCCCCCCCCCCCCCCCCCCCCTTCGTTTTCATTTTTATCTGCTAAACAAACAGCTAAAGAAAGGGAAGACCTAGTGCTAGTTTCCGTACACTGAATTTATCTCAATGGCAGCTACTTATATGGAGTATTAAGTTGACTACACGAGCTTGAATTCTCAATTCATCCTTTTCCACCTTTTTCTAGCCCCGTAGGGGCGGTTTGTTTTTTTCCCTTCGCCGGAGTGAAGTTGGTTCCATAAAGTCATTTTCTTTTGAGTTAAAGAAACATGGACCGCATTTCTACCTCAAATATAGTTGTGTGTGTTATTGTAATTTAATTATTATAGACAAGGAAAAAACAAGACATTGAAACAAAAGAATTTGCAAAAAAAAAGGGGATGAAAAAACATATATACTTACAAGTTACAACAATAGTTAGTAAAAATCCCTTATGAGACTTGATGTGACCAAACCCTTTTATTTATAGAAGGAAAACAAATATTGTTCAAGCTCAACTTAGACCTGATAATCAGGAAAAGGAAAAATTATCTAAACTCAATGCGACTAGAACCTTTTAATTATGCAAAAAATAATAATTACACTCAAATTAGGGCAAGTTTACATTTCACTCACTAAATATTTATTTTGACTTGTATTTTATCTTGTAATTTGCCAATAAACATTAAGTGTGTGATCCACGATCAAGAAATATTTAATACACATTACGTTGATCTATAATACAAATAAAAAAGAAGACACTAATTTACAATAGAATATATTGATCATAAATGTCTTGAGTCTACCAATATCCAAGTGAAGATTTTCTATAAACAATAATAAAATTTTAACACCTGTTGGTGATCAACAGGATCCGTTGGGAATTTGCCCTTTGAATTACCAAAAGCATGCATGTGAGATATGACGTTGAGATTGGGAGACATGGCATGCACGACCATTTAATTTAGGGCCATAACGGCTGAGCTTGTTAGGTGAGTGATGGAAGTAATGTTTCAAAATCTTGCAATTCATTTCATTTGTCTTAATTGATATTTTTACATTCAAGAAGACTTTGTGTGATGCTAGTAGCATGGGGACACAACTAATACGACTTTATATGGGGTGAATGAATGAGGTTGTCGTGTTGTGATAAATAATTAATTATTTTAATATTATCATAAATTTAGATGTATCATATAATTTATATGTATCGATTTTTAAGATATTATACTCAATAAATAATATATTGAGTATGTGAATGATGAATAAGTATTTTATTTTATTATTATTTTTTAATCAATACATTAGTTGCTACATGTATTATATATTATTTGAATATGTCGGACATTTGATGGAATTATGATCATTTATCCTGTAAACATATATTATTTAAATCAGTCAAGGATACGTGTAATTGAGCTGTTGAAATTTTGACAAAGTAAATCAACTATTTAACAAGCAGATTTTTTATTTTCATAACCTTTTTTATACAGTTTTAGTATAAAAAAAAAAGGTAAAAAGAATAAAAGATCGGCAAGTTAATAAAAGCTATTATTGTTGGATTCTGGAATTTGTGGCTGCTGCAGTCGAGAGTGCCCACCCAAAATTGCCCTTACGTCAGTCAATCATTTGGGTGACTGATAAAGGGAGATTCTTTCTACCTTCGAGGCTTTCTTAAATGTTGAACAAAGAGGGAAAAAAATCAAATCAAAGGATCTTGGATTCTGGAACAGCAGTTGCAGCAGAAACAATAACTAGAAAATACATTAAAAAAAAAAAAAAGTGTGTTAATGTTTTTTTCACAGGAATTGTTTGCTGGTTGCAACCGACGATGAACACTTAAATAGTACTGAATTGAATCAATCAAACTTAGGCTTATAATTTGGATTTTTTTTAGAAGGGAAGAATCGGAATTTAAGCGGGTAAATTCCATAAATACTTCCTGTGATATTGAAATTGTAAAATATGCTTTTATATTAAAAAAATAGTCAAAAAACTTTTTATATTTATTAAAATCCTGTGCAAAATCCCATAATGAAGTGTGAAACTCAGTTGCAGAAAGTGAGAAGACCATTTTAGCCTTCTTATTTGAGTAAAATAGATTTTTTTTAAAACAAATAGAAATTGTACACTGTTTTGATTTAAATTAGGTTGGATATAGCATATTTAGATTTGGATATGATGAGATTTTGTCAAATTGAGAGCAATGTTTTTAAAATCGGACTAATCGGTCTGTTTAATCAGAAATTGAAAGTCGATTCGATCCAATTAGTATTAGATAATCGAATTTTCGGTTTGATCGGTCAACATTTGACTCGTTTAATTGATTTTTTATTTATTTATTTATTATTTTTTAAGAAGTTTAAACTTGATATTTTGTTAGATGTATGTAATTATTTGTATTTTGTATTTTGTTAAATTTTTTTTAATTAGTTATTTATCATTTTATATATTATAATAAAAAAATATAATCAATTTTTAATAAACCAATTAGATCGACGGTTGAATCGATCTAATTGGTTGAACAACTGATCGATAGAAAAATCGATTTAATCATCAATATGATTATAAAAATACTGATTGAGAGCTCTATTTTTTTTTATTTTTTTCATCTTCTTCTCTTTTTTTTTTATTTTCCTCATCATTCCCTACCATCGCCACCCACTACTCCTCCACCCCAACCCTAACAGTCTCTTCCTCTACCACTCAGCACCCACTTTACCCCAATCTCCCATCACCCACCCACCCACCCACCCACCCTATGAGCCTCCTCACCTACATTATTTGCACCCCTACCACCCATCCTATACCCCATCGCCATCAATCTCAACCCCATACCTTGGGCGAACTGCCGCCACCACCATCTCTCAAACTACCACAATAAAGTGTTATACCACCCCCGCACCTCAACCCCCAAACCAACTGAAACCTTCTTTCCCCCACCCTCACCAGACCCTATAATTATCGCACAATTAACTACTGCACGCCATCCACTCTTCGCCACCCCAAACCTACCCTCATAAAACCCTATCCTAGTAATAGATGCACCAATCGCACACTTCCCCCAATCATTTTGTTTTAGAATAAAATTATATTGGCCATTTGATTTTGACTCCAACTAAGGTAATTTTTTTTTTTTCATAAAATACAAGCCATTGATTTGATTTTAAATGAGATTTGACGGATAAATTTTTTTCTTTTAGAAAAAAAAAATTATGATAAGATGGACCAATAATTTTGATTTAAAAAATGATCTAATGGTTGATAGGATTTTTATACAATACGGTTATCACATTATTATATTAGATCCCATGGTTGAGATTTGAAGTTTATAAAAATATATGTCTAACAAATTGAAGGGTACAATAGTCATTTCAATAGAAAAATTAGTGGATTCATGATTATTTGGCGGTAGTGAAATGTAAGTTGAATTTTGAATAACATAAAAAAAAAAATTGGCTATTTTTTTAATAGGAGGATGTTTTGAAAATTTTGCAAAATATGAAAGGGGTTTTATGCAATTTACCGAATTTAGCAAGTTAAACAATTTGTATGAACATTTGTCCATTGAATGATGTGCTGTACTTGGACTAGAATTTTCCCGAGATAGCTAATTAAAAAAAAAAATGACAGGCAAAATTGCAAATACTCTACCTTCCAGGTGTGATTCGGTGGTTTATGTAGAACATAATAAACCTTTGGATTTTAAGAACGGTGCCTTTAAGGAGTTATGGTTGTATCATTACAACCCATTGTTCTACAACCTCTTGAATTTTTGAACGTGCTGTTCAAGAATTTTTGAACAGCGAATAACCAGTTCAGATATTCACGATTAAAAAATACTGGATTCTCTTTCGGATATATTCTGAAAGGAGAAGAAAGGATGAAATGCCAACAGACGTCTATTATTAAATTGAGTTGACCCGATAGTACTCGTTTTGGAAACGTCCAGTGCCAAAGTCATTGAATGGGTAAGTCGTCAATCCTTAAATTATGTAATGTACTTTATCCGTTGAGTGACAATTTTGAGAAAATTCATGATTAAAGTATCTTTGTTGGAAAAGATTAGAAATTTTATTAGAATCATGATTATTTATCTATTTTTATTTTATATATATATATACACATATAGAATATTCTTCTTTCTTGTTGAGATTGGGTTGGTATTTCGTTTACCACACCAAAACTTGCACATATGTGCTTTAACAAATTACTATTAATTATACGTAGAGCGTTGTTTGGCTAAACTTATTTAAAAGAGCTTATAACCTCTTGAATCTTATAAAATATTTTTAGAATTTATAAAATGTTAGATCTTATTTTCAAAATAAGTTGTTGAAGTGTTTGGATAAAATAACATTATGAAATTTTTAAAATGTTAGTAATGATAAAATTAAAATTATTAAATTAAAGAAATTAGTTAAAAAGAAATCTTATTTTTAAAATAAGTTGGGATGACATATTTTTTTAAGGAGTTTATAAGCTCTCAAATAAATTATTATTATTTTGTTATCTTATAAGTTATTTGAGAAAAAAATTAACAAACACTTTTTAAAAATTTATAAATTTTTAAATATTTTGAAAAGTTTATAAATTCAATCAAACACCATTTTAATTATTAGTGATATATTACCGGAAAAAAAAAAAAAAGTGTAGCATAGGACTATGCCCATAGGTTAGTATCATTGATGGAGATGTTTGCCTGTACATAAATTAGGTTTTTGGGAGAATAAGATAATCCTTATTTGCCAAACCTTTTATATAGCTTGTCTACATTGATCTAACCACTTTTAGATTTACGTTCATTAATCTATATAAATTATTTATTATTCCCCATTGTGATGACAACTAATAACTTGTACTTGACAATTTCATTACAAATTCGTACCAATTCTTCATAAGTAGTTTAATGGTGAAAATAGTGAGATTGTCGCACAATGAATAGGAAGCAACGAAGTTTGCAAGATGGAAGTAGCACACTTTAATCATTGCTTAGGTAAAACAAATTAAGTACTATTTCGTTCAAATTAAAGGTAGACAAAACATTCACATTATCATTATCATGATGTTTAGATCAAAGGTAAAATAAAGTGAGATTCCTTAACCTAGAGATCAAGAATTGACAAAAGCACACTGACCTTATAATATAATAGGATGGCACGGAAAACTAGAATGAATTGTGTAATTAGTATGAAAAGTTGGACCATCATAATAGTTTTCACCCCCCCCCCCCCCCTTTTATTTTTTTTGGCTAAAATACAAGTTTAATGCAAAAGTGATGTTCCCTTGTAAAATATGATGACGAAGTTGGATAGGATAAGTGTTCAAGTACCTCGACATGCTATTCGGAAGTCCAATTATTAATCGAACATATATTTTATCATATATTTATATATATATATATATATTAATGCATGTATTTATATATGAATGTATTATAAAATGCATTATCTTATAATTATAAAAAATTTGTGTTATTATATATTAGTTTGATATAAAATTTTACATTTATGATATATTGTGTTATGCAAATGTATTTTATTATGAGGGAAGGGAATTGTATATTAAATTAAGTGGAATAGAGGTTTTACTATGGACTTTTCGTAGCTGTATATGTTTATGTTATGAGCGGGGTCAAGCTTTAAAATTGGTGGTGGAACCAACACATCCACGGGGAAAGCAATAGGCTATATTCACTATTAGGTCAAAAGGGCTAAAAGATCGTCTTATGTTGTCATTTCCACTAGGTCTGAATCTTGAATTTTATTTAAGGAAGATATAAAAAGTAATTTTCTTACTTTAAATAATATTAACTTGTGGGTTTTATATTTTCAACATTGTATCTTTACTTTGTTTTTCTTTTTCACTAAAATTTAAAATCCAAATATAATCTTAATGGCACGTAACAACACAATTTGGGCTAAAACGTGATTGAAAATTGAGACTTGCTGATCAGAAAAGGAGGGAAAATGAATGTAAAACCAGAAGAAAAAGGTGAAAGGCCTCGTAAAAGAATCTCAACACAGAGAAATCCTGATGCAATAAAACTGATGAGGTTACGAAGTAGAGGGAGAAAAAAAAAAAAAAAAAAAGGGAAAAACTTTAAGAGGCATGGATTTGATTTCCACGTCCAGGACATGTTCTCCATTTTACAATGCTTCAATGGGGCCATTCCAGTTATTGAAAGCATTTCCTTTTGCTTTCCATAAACCTCATCTTTTCGGCTTTCGAAACTGACAACTTCGGTCCCTCAAGAAAAAATAAAAAAAAACAAAAAATTAGGCTTCATCACCATTAAATGGATTGGACACCAGTCTATTTTTTGTGAAGTGGAAACTACAAATCAAAGAATCTTAAAATCTTGATCTTGTTTTCAACTTTCTTTCCTTTTTAACCATAATATTATCGAACTTGATTAAAGCTCACTTTTTTCACCAGCCTGGATTGGCTGATTAAGCATATTTATTTCCAACACGAAGATAAAGCAACTATATTCATCATACAAATACAATTTTCCTAAAAGTGCGTACCCAAGTGTGCATTTTTATCTGCATCTCCAGGCCATTAAGTCTAATAATATCAACTAAAAAAGCTTTTTTTTAAAACAAAAAAGAAAAAAAGAATTTTTTTTTTTTTTTTTGGGGCCTTGGCCATGGCGAAGCACATGGCACATACAATAAGGGCTGGACATTGTATTAGGTGGTCCATCAACTGAGAAAGATAAATTAACGTTTAATTCTAATGTAGCAGAGCGTGACAAAAAGCTAGTAGCACTCAACTCTTGAGGACCATCAAAACATGTGCTCTTTCAGCAATTTCCTCTAGCACCTTCACTTTCAACCTTTGCCATTACTAGCCTTAGCTATACGAATGCATTGTATTACCCACCTCAAAGGTCCCCCAACTCATCTTGTATTTTTGTTTTTTCTTGTTAATACGACGTATTGAGGTATAACTTTGCCAAAATGGACATTACTGATTTCTAGGTTCCTTATACGTTTTTTTTAGGGTTGTATCCACATGATGTAATGTTGTTCATTACTTCAAGGCATAGACTTTGTCAATGTTGATATTACTGAGTTCTAGGTTCCTTATATTCTGAGAGTTGTATCCACATGATATAATGTTGTTCATGTGGTATCACTTCAAGACTAAGGTATAGACTTTGTCAATGCGAATGTTACTGAGTTTTAGGTCTGTTATAGTTTTTTCTGAGAGTTGTATCCACAAAATCTAATGTTGTTGTGAGAAGCCTTCAACGTGGCTATGATACACCTGACAGCTATCATGGACTTTGGGTTGTAAGTATCCACTGAGCACTATTGAGGCTATGGATAGTTACATTTAGAGGTGAAAGAAGAAGAATAGGTACACTAAAAAAGTCCCAAAATGTGGGTTTAAATTCAATTTTATAGATGTTACACTTTGGTATACATATATTTAATATATATAAATCATACAAGTATTTTATTTTTTACAAAATGAGATATTTGACTTTCGTTCATGCATTTGGTGGTGTAACTTGATATTACCGTCTAAACTCAATAGCCAATCAGGATTTAGACTGATATCTTTGGATTCCAAACCTTGTCCTGATCCTTTGTCAATTGGAAAACGACGGGTCATTTTAACTTGGGCCAGTTCGGCCCCTGTTGAGCTCTGTACTTATAGGCCTGATGGTCTTTCAACAACATTATATTATCAAATGCCTTTCATCCTAGGTTATTCTCTCATGTTCTCATTGTAATAATCTGCTTGTCACCTAGCACTTAAAAAACCTTGCTTCAGAATATCTGCTCCAGTTCTTGATTTTTTCGAGTGAGGGCTTTTCATACTTTGGGATCATAACCAAGTGGAAAGCATCTCATGAACAAGACTACAAACAGTCACTAAAATATGCCCTTTTTGGAAGAGAGTGAATTTATAGGAGTATTGGTTTTAATCTTGGTGTAAGAGATGATGGAAAAAGAAGCAATTTGGTCATAGGTGAAGACATTCACAAGAGACGAGCAAGTATAACTAGGTGCCGACCTCTTATAATATCATTAATAGCTTCTAATAAGGATGTTTGCGCGTAAATTTTGCAATATTTGATTAAAGGGTCCGTCATGCTTTTTCCTTCTAGTAGTTGCTAATGTTCATCCTTAAAAAAATGAAGTTCTACGTCTAAAAGGTATTTTCATTGGGCGAATAAAAAATTCAGTGATCCTTAGTGTACTTCATTCAAAAAATTATCGAAAATAAATTAGGTCATTTCCCCTCCTTTTTTTTTTTTTTTTTTGAGATAGAGTGATTATTATACCAACACCATCCTCGGCCAACAACAGGCCTCTTGTAGTCTGAGGTCCCTTATTCCAAAATTATTATACTGGGCTTCACAATTTTATGGCCATGCAGGCTGAAAGTTTTTCACTGTCTGATTCAATAACCCAATCTGAGTTGACAATTTAGTGGTGGATCCAGCCCAGCTACAATTATTGACAACCATGCCAATTCTTAACTAGGGCCGATGTGATCTGATTAGAATTTGATTTAATTAAAATATGATTTTGCTCAATTTATTTTGATTTATAAAGATTTGAGTACACGAATTGTTTTTTTTTTAAATTGATAAAAATCAAAACTTTTTCAAGTAAATAATTCTAGAAATCAAAAGATCAAAAACTTAATCACAACAAAAATTTCTCTATATCAAAACATAAAGAAAACTAAAACAAATTTAGATTAACATCCGCAAGTTAGAGGAACTTAAATTCAAGAATTTCTTAATTTGGGGACTCTTGGAATTTGGATATGCTATAATGGTTTGGAAATCCTCAAGTGGACTTTCTAGACATAGAATAAGAGTATTATATGTTTGGTGGTTAATTTTGAATAAATTTTTAAAATAAGTCATATTTTTAAAAGTAAAGAAATAAATATTAATGATTTTTTTTAACACATCTCCTACATTTTCACTAAATATTTATTTAACACCTAAAATACTTTTTTAAAAGCCCATATTGAAATATCTATCATATACATTGGAATAATTTTACTTTTATACCTCATTTTTACTTTTGGTAACTTTTGGTAACCCATATACCGACGTCATCAAAATTGGTCACCAACATTCTATTTTTTAATCAGTTTTCGTCTCTTCCATTAACTTACCGTTAAAAACAAATAGAATTACCTATTCTACCTGTTTAGCAGATTTGGGTGGGGGGGGGGGGGGAGGACGCCAATTCCCTGCTCTTTCTTGTCTCTTGCATTCTCCTGCTGCAAAAATTTTTGGAGGCACACAAGTATGACTTCTATTAATAATGATGTGTCAATAAAAAAGATGTACCGTGGGTGTGGGATAGAGCTCTCATTGAAGACCTCTTGGACAAAAAACAATCCATGAAGAAAATTTTGGGCATGCACAAAATATAGGGTAATATTATTGCTCTTTATTATGTTTTGAAAGTTTTATTTTAATAATTGTACTAATTATATTTTTGATTTTGACAGAAAATAGGGTACTGCGGAGTGTTTAAATAGTTGGATCTTGAAATATGCCAAATGTCCAAATAAATTATTCTTGAGTTGCTAGCAAAGACGAACAAACTAGAAGATGAAATAAATGAATGTAAGATTAAAGAAAATAAAATGGAAGGTAAGGTGAGGACGACAAAGAGTAGGGAATAAAATTTGAAAAGTCGAGTTAATGCATTGAAGAAGAAAAATAAATGTGTAGCATATATAGTTGCAATTGTAATTGCGTTTGTGTTGTGTCTAGTGATAGTATTTATTAGTTTTATTGCCATAAAAGACAACAACCTTGTATTAGGAAAAAGGAAATATTTGTCACTTATGTAAATTTATGTGAGGATTATCAATAAACAAGTTGTTTCAATAACCCTGTTCTAATAAACATGTTCCATAACACTGCCTAATATCTGTCATATTAACACTGCTTATAACTAACATGACAAAAATTGGATTCCAAATCAACAAATAATGACATGAAAATTGGATTTCACCAACAATTTCAATTCCAATTACAAAGATTGCAACCTTCACAAATGCATACAATAGAATACTAGATTCCAACACCTAACATGAAAAAATAAACTAGATTCCAAACCAACAAATAATGATAAAAAACTAGATTCCAAACCAATAAGTTATGATAAAAAAACTGAATTCCAATTACATCATGACATCATTTCAATCCAAATTGCTAGACCATCAATAACAATCCAAACTATCAACAACTCTAATCCAATACAAATCAATTTTTTGACATACCCCTACTCCCACTAACTTTATCCTGTGATGCTCTTCTTCTAGCTTTACCTTCAACAGTAGCTTTTAGATTTGGCATTCTGATATAGTTCACTCCTCCCCTCACAATGATTGGAGTATTAACCTTGATGATTGAGTGGTCCATATGAAAATGAACAATTGCTATTTAGTACTTCATAATTGACAAGTAAATGATAAGTCATTTATTAATACTGTAAGCACCACATTTCAGATGAACCATGTATGTACTACCCACTATATTAATTCTTACATTGCCAGACATGGATTTCTCTTAGACTTTCAAAACAGAAAAAGTTAAGTCATTTCGCTTAGCCTTTCAATTGTCATGATTTATCATTGTACATTGGTGACATATAGACATACCACTCACAATCCTCTTTTTTTACACTTGCTCTCAATCTTCTATTGTTATTCTTATCAAACTTAACAACTATTAAGACATTATGTTTCAATGGCAGACTTAGCATCTGTTTTTGAACTAAAAACAAGTTCCAATTTTAAATAAAGGTTTTTATTTTTGGTCCTAAGGTTATGCTTATGATATTTTGGACCAAATTTTTCGTCAGAACTTAAAACACTTTCAAATTTATTACTATCTTCTACTCCTTTTTCACTATCCCCCTCTATCCCACCATGCATCTTCTCACTCACATATTCATTTTGACATGACTTCCTCTTGCCTATAACACCATCAAACTCAATATTATGATCTACAAACCTATCAAATAATCCATTACCCTTCTCCATGTCATAATCACTATCAATAAAACCCACACAATCTGAAGAATTAGAATTAGAAGAAGAAAAAGGATTTAGATCAGCAGTAGGATTAGGATTAAGTTCAATTACAGAGTCATTGTCTAGAAAAGTAAAATCAATTGCATAGTCATTATTATCCTTAATATTTGAATAGATTTCATTCTCTAAATTGGTGGATTCCATTTGATTTTGCATGCTGACAATAGAATCTAAATGCTATAAGTAAATATCAACCTTCCTGTTTCTAGGTATATATTTGACTATCCCATACACATAAAAATCATTTTCATGTAGCACTCATGTGTAAACTATGCCCGGCAAAACCTAATCATTTTTTTATCATAATCTAATTGCTCTACAAAATCTTTTAACTCAATTGTTCCAAATATTTCCCGATCAACATAATTAAAATAATCTATACTACCCCTTGATAAATCCTACAAGGATCAACCCTCATTACACCACCATGGAAAAGATTTATAGTAAAAATTGTTGTTTTCTCATTAAGGTCTACATAACAAAACAATTCAAATAAGCACAATTAGATGACTCAAATACACAACCATTTAACAATTAACAAAAATCATTCAAAAAAATAAAAAATAAAAACCACAAATTATAGAAAATAAAAAATATACATAAAATACATGTAAAATACCCAAATCAATCAAATTATAGAAAATTATACTGAATCATGCAAAATACACAAACCAGTCAAATTACAAAAAAAATTTTACATGCTAAGAAAATAAGAAATATACATAAAATACACAAATATAACAAAAGACACAAATAAATTACAAAAACAATTACATTCTAATTATTCACAAAATTATAAATATGCGAATTACATAAAAAAAATTGAAGTACATACCATATTGGGTATAGCCCTGCAATTCATCCTTGCTTTTTCTTGCCATAAAATCTTCAATTTCAGATGCAATATACCTTAATTTGACTGATTAGAAGAAGAAGAATTTTGAGAATTTTCAGGAATAGGGTTAAAAGAGGAAAGTTTGGGGATTTTAGGATTAGTGTTCAATAATCTACTATAATGTATCTCATTTTGGATAATAATTTACTGATTAGAGTTTGAGATTGTTTGGATTAGGGTTGAAGAAAAAAAATTAGAGAAGAAGAGAGGCTGCCTTTGGAGAAGAAACCCCAAACCTGCTAAACAGGTAATTCTATTTGTTTTTAATGATAAATTAATGAAGGAGACGAAAACTGATTAAAAAGTAAAACGTTGATGACCAATTTTATTAACGTCGATATATAGGGTACTAAAATTAAAATTGAAGCATACTTGAAGACCAAAAGTGAAATTATCTCTATTACATCCCTGTATGGTTCGTTCCCAAAAAAAAAAAAAAAAAAAAAAAATCCTTAGAACTACATAGTTCAGATTGTAAGAAGAACCCGACATCCGCCTTCTACGGATAAGAGACCGAGAGAGAGAGAGGTGGGCAAAGAACTAAGAAGGAATGGTGGCGGGCAGTTCAATTCAACCTCGCTTAATCTCGACCTTTCTAGGGGACTGCCGCTTTCTTCCCTCGAATTCTACTCATTCACTTCAGCGTCTCTTCCATTTTAACCCAGGTTTCCTACTGTACGCTGTAATTTCAACTTCAACAACTTGGTTGATTGTGCATATTTTCTGTCCGCCCATTTCGGTTTGCTGCGTTTTTACTTTGTGGCACTTAGATTTGGAATTCAGTTTAACTCTAATTTAATCTAATCATTTTTCAATCGAATGGAGAGAACCGGATTGATTTGGCCCCACAAGTTTTTGGCAGATTAACAGATATCGAAATTTAGAAATTCGATTACATTTTAGTTGTTTTGATATGCGAATAAGATAAAAAGTATAACCAACACTTACATTTAGCTAAAGTGCTTTTCGGAATTTGAATTATTTGGCACGAAAGATTATAGAATCGGTGCATTGTGCTCTTTCACATCATAAAATATGGTGCCTTGAGTTCTGTCACAATGGTGCCATTGGAGATGGGATAACTTTAATACTTTTACACATAAGAAATGATACTATATGCTACTGTGGTGGTATTTTACCCATTGCCAGAGAGATTATATGCTGCTCGAACGACGCATGAAAGGCA
Organism: Paulownia fortunei; assembly: GCA_019321725.1. NCBI lineage: Eukaryota > Viridiplantae > Streptophyta > Magnoliopsida > Lamiales > Paulowniaceae > Paulownia > Paulownia fortunei. The sequence continues at coordinate 21,032,768 of CM033110.1, forward strand.
TATGCGAATGTGAACAAGGGAAGATGTTTTAAATGTGGATAGTTTATCTGGCCTACAAACTGCACCACTTAGTTGGGTTACAACCATTTCCTAAAGGATTTTTCTGATTTTTGCACGTAGTCCCATTTTTCTTTTTTTCCGAACCTTCATTTTCAACATACGGATGTATACCTATATGCCACTTTTTTATCTGAATTTTAAGGACTTTGTGTTGCTCTGAGGAATATATCTTTTGATAATAATATATTCTTGCTTGAGCAAAGGAATAAATTCTGGTAAAGCATGCGTGTCATGAATTGCAAAACCTTCAATCTCTAATATTTTACCTGCTATATCTTATATTCCTGCACTAAAAAAAATCTTAATCATAAAATGGCGTTTTCTTGTTTGAGGTTGATAATTTCAGTTGTTACTTTTGCAAATTGACTTTTCAGATGAAAAGTACAATGTTTCGAAGCTAATTCTTTGGTTTAATTTAATTTATCTTTTTGGAACAGGAAGAGACCATGTGTCCATGCAAATGTCGAGGACATTTTCTGGATTAACCAATTTATTATTTAACAGAAGGTATGCTTTCCCTTTCCCATGAAATTTAGAGTTTCTCTTAGTAACTGGAATTATATTTCACTTCATACTTATACGTAAAAGTAGAATAGAAATAGTGTATTTCCTTGCTAAATGTCATGGTTACAAATGTGCAATAGGTATGGACCCTGCAGCTTCTGCACATTGCATACAGCGTGGAGCACTTAAGAACCCATTTCATCAATGCACAATGCATTCGATATATTAATAAGGAATCTCAATTTGGCATGCCCAATTAGAAAAAAGGTTCCTCCCTGAGTTATAATCTATACAGGAAAGCCTGATAATCATTTTGTTTTTCCAGAAAATATCAGTTTTTCCATTAATTCCTGAAAAAGCAGTTTCGAGTATATCCAGAATGAGATTTTGTATGTACTTCAGTGACTAAGCTTCTGATGCTGAAGATTAACAGCAAAAGCAAAAACATAATGAAATCATTTTTTTTTTCAGATGAGAATGAGACTCAACTTCCCGAGAGTTTATGAAGTTTGCACTTTTTTTCACTTAATTAACATTTCATTAAGTGCTCTGAATGCTCTGTTGGCAACCATCTAAAGGTATTAGTCATATATTACCTTTAATAAAGAAAATAACCAACTTGTTTAGTTGGAGCTATGCCTTTTTCCTCTCGGTAATGATCTTGAATCAAGATATTGAGATCATCTTTGTGGGCCATCTTCTTTTTGCGTGACTTGCAATCTTGCTCTTGAGTTTTCTTTCTACGTTTTTCTCCTCCTCTTGGCAGAAGTACAGAAGAATCCACAGATAGCAAACGGACACGTTTAAAGCCCGGGAAAATATCTCCCAGTCGGCCAGTTCCTAGTCACATACCAAGACCTCCTTATGTCAAATCTAGGAAGCCACCTGGAATTGCTAGTGGGTCTGAAATACATGATGAGAAGGGGATAGAGTACATGAGAGCTTCAGGAAAGCTTGCTGCGCAGGTTCTTCAGTATGCTGCGACTTTAGTGAAGGTGAATTTCTGATCATTCTGCTCATTTCAGTGTAGATATGTTGTTTTTACTTGTGTTGCAAATTTTCATCAGTCTTCAGGAGCTGTTAGTCCCTGTTAAGGCATTAAATGGTCTTGGAGGAACTAGTCTTACCATTGTTTAATGTCAATTTTCATATTTTACTTACTATAATACTAATTTCAGACTGTTCTTGTTTTCTCTGTATTATAAAATTAGTACTGGTGGAGTGTGGTTGCTTTAACTGATATATGAAGTTTATGCATGGATGCATTGATTTAACTTTTGCACCAAACTTCATTTAGAATTGAATTTTGCTTTTCTCGGCAGCCAGGTATCACAACAGATGAAATTGATCAAGCAGTTCATCAAATGATTATCGACAATGGAGCATATCCATCTCCTCTTGGTTATGGTGGGTTTCCAAAGAGTGTATGCACATCAGTGAATGAGTGCATTTGCCATGGAATCCCGGATTCACGTGTCCTTGAGGTTTGTCATATGACAAACTGAACCATTGATATCATAATAATAATAATTCCTTTTTAATTTTTTTTTCACAACTTTAAGATCACTGGATATGTTGGCTTTGCAGGATGGTGACATTATAAACATTGATGTTACAGTTTATCTTAATGTAAGCAATTTATTTTTTCCCAATATCTCCTTTTCTAATGCAGCTTCTTCTCCATGTTATAGCCTTTGTTCCCAGTCAAATAGAGGGTGAAGGTAACATGGGGGTAATCATGATTATGTTTACATTGTTGATGTTGCATTTAAATTAAAGCCTAGTGCTGAAATTCGTCTCTTGCTGCCAGATTGAAATTTAATTGTTATAATAATGCATAGTTCGTTTCACTAGGGAGATAGCTGTTATTTTAGTATTGTACATTTCAGTGAACATAAACAACTAAAGAATTGGTGGTGAAAATTGAATATGGTTCATGCATTGCCATGTTCTGTAACCGCATAAGACCACAAAGTGTAACATTGAGAATGCTTAAAACCAGATGAGTATAGGTGCTTAAGTAGCCTCAGGTTACTTGACTACCTCCAAATATTATTATCGATGTATGACAATTGTAGTATTTTGCTTTAGCATGTGAAGATAGTTCTTGATTGTTAAATTCATTCTTTCTGTTAATTGTTATAGCAAATTAACCACTGATGTATGGCTATTGAATACTTTCCTGCAAGTTTCTTGTGAACCACTGATGTACAGCGGTTTAATAGATTCCTTCAAGTTTCTAGGTGGAGTTTTACTGCATTTACTTACTCGATCGACTGTGACACGCAGGGTTATCATGGTGATACATCTGCAACATATTTTGTTGGAGATGTTGATGAGGAGGCCAGAAATTTAGTAAAGGTATGGTTTCCTGGCAGGTGCACTTTTAACTTTATCTTGTCTGGTTCCAAGGATATGTTGAATTTATTTTCTCTAGTAGTATCACAAAACAAATGCAGTTTTCTATTCATGGAACCAGTTAATTGTTCTTTTTTTTTTTTTTTATGTTAAAGTTGTGGTGTGGGCTATTGATGATTCAAAAGTGTCATTCAACCAGTACTTATCATTTAAAGAGTGAATATATTTTCTCTTTCTCAAGATTAATTGGTTTTTCTTTAGGTAACCAAAGAATGTCTCGATAAGGCAATATCAATATGTGCACCAGGAGTGGAATTTAACAAAATTGGCATGACAATACAGTAAGGCACCCGCTAAATCTCTTTCACCTTCTTGCTTCTTATGTTTTTACCTTTGTGTAAGCACTTCAATTGCTGTCTTTCACCATGCTGTAGTACAATATTATTTACTTTTATATTGTTCACTTATATTGTATTATCTACGCTCTACAATTCACACATGCACATGCACTTATTCATACACACCCACATACTCATGGATACAGTTAATGTTTCTTTACATACTTACAAGCTACCTGAAAGCAGTTGTTTAACCATCTTTGCCATTCTGGAACATGGAATGGCAGAAATATTATATTTATCGTTTTAAATTTATTATGTTCACAGAATAGGAGAATTTCTGTTAAGACTTTATGCTTCTCATTAATTTCTCCTTAAAGTGACCATGCAGATAAACACCATTACGGAGTTGTCCAGCAATTCGTTGGCCATGGAGTTGGACGGTTTTTCCACAGTGATCCAGTGGTTCTTCATTACAGTAATTCTGCTTGCTTTTATTCAAATTATCTGTAGTTCAGTAATCTGTGCTACTGGATTAGTCACCCAATCATTTCTTCAATTTCCTCTGATAAATATTCCTATTCCTATCGGTAGGAGTATAGATTGCAAAGGGACTTAAAAAATTCACTTATATAGGCAGGTGGGACTTGTGCATTCACATCATTCTCGTTGGAGCTAGATTCTGGAAAAATATCCGAGTTTTTTCAACAGCAATAACACAACCACTGGGATTTGAATTGTTTGCTTTTATGTTGTATTTTGTCCTATTTTCTTTATCCAGTTTGTATGATGCTTTACTTCATCTAGCCTAGTGTTTTCTTCCACCAATGATTGTTTACAAGTGACTTCTTAAATTTTCCTATATCGGTAAAATATGAATGGTAATTCAAGTGCTACAGTGGCTGGCTTACATAATTGGTGATGAGTTTCTAGTTGTAGTTTTGTGATACTGCTGGAATGGATAGAATCCTGACTGACAGCGGCAACCACTCTAGAATTTTTATTTTTTTTTAATTTTGTAAAATTCAAACCCTTACAAGGGAATGGAAGGGAGGTCAAGGGTTTGAACCACCTATAATAGGTAAGGTTAAGTACCACCTCTCCTAATGAGTGGTGGTGGCAACCACTCTAGAATTGAGGGGAAAATGAGAAACTTTTAAATTTTTATAGTGGGGTCTGACTGCAGTATGATCTTTTAGTTTACTTTCCTAGCTCCATCCTCCCCATTCATGTGTTCAAAAGGTGTTATGCTCTTGCATGTCAGTATCTGATATTTTTATTTCTGAATGATTTTGGTTTTGCTAGGGAATAATGGTCGCGGGCGAATGGTGCTGAACCAAACTTTCACTATCGGTAAGATCTATTCCCACAGTTTGTATCTCAAGTCAAGAAATATCCATTGTTGTGATAATGCAAATTTTACAAGTAATTTTTGCAATTAAAATCCACTGGATCATTACCATGTATTGATTTTTGTCCCTCATTTCCTGTCAAATGATAGTGGAGTCCGAGTCATTCAAGTTTTTCTCTCGCATTGCTGGTTTCTATCCGCTCGTGGTCCCATATGACTGAGCACTGCACTTCTTAATTTTGTTAAAGAGATGCACATGGATTTTTTCAGCAGTGCTTGTAACACCTAGTATTTTTTGAAGGATCAAGAATCTGATCATAATCTCATGTCTTCAGCTTTATGTGCAGCTGAAGTGATCACATGTTATTTACTTTTGCGTGTTGTATCATGCCTGTGCAGAACCAATGTTGACAATTGGCAGCATTAACCCAGTAATGTGGAATGATAATTGGACTGTTGTCACAGAGGATGGGAGCCTTTCTGCTCAATTCGAACATACCATCTTAATAACCAAAGATGGCGCAGAGATACTGACCCAGTGGTAATCGTGGTTGCTACAAATCACTGTCAAATTACAGGATATTTCCTGTAGATGAATAATTGTTATTGTAACATTATTTCTTTCCGCGGGGGGGGGGGGGGGGGGGGGGGGGGCGGGGGCTACCTGATTTGTTATGATTTAAGAAACGTGAATTACATTTTTTGAAATCAATCAGTCTGTCTAAAATCGTGAGTTAATAAAGTGGAAATCATTAGCCATCTATGCTACTATGGTTTCATGAGATTTGTCTGTTTTGTAATTTTCCCTTCAATGGAAAGAGGTAAGTTAATCAATAGACGAGAATTTGTAGGACGAAAATGAGATTACCATAATTCATGACCCAAACTGATTTTCACCTTATTATCGATTGGTAACCAATCAATACGAATAAATGTCTACTTACAATCGTCGTTTGGCTAACAACTAATAGACAAACAAATTTAAATAAGTGTGAATTTCATTTGAGTTGATGTATTTTGAGTAAAGGATTTTAAATTTATAATATTAATTTTATTGTGCTTGTAGGATAATTTTATGTTAAAATGAATTTAAAATTTTTTATTTCTTAATTTTTAAGTCGTTGTATTGGATTTGAAATCTACTTTATATAAAGTTATTTAAAATTTTTCTCATAAAATTTCTTATCAATTTCAAATCAAATCATCCAAATATAGGAAATATAGTAATAGAAAAATTGGTTTACCTTATAGACTTTAAAATGTTTGAAAAAACTTATAAAATGACCAAGAGTGTTTGGAAAAAAAAATTGGGAAGGAATTTAGTTCCCAAAATAAGAAGTTGGGATTTAAAAGCTTCTTTAAAAAATTAAGATGATCCTAGTTTGTTTTTGAGATTTTAATAACTATTTTAATTCTGATAATGTACGATAAGAAATTGTCATTAATAATATATTATAAGTTTTATAATTTTATTTTAAAATAAATCCAATATCTTATAAATTTATTTTATCTAAACCTTAACCTTCTTATCACATAGATGACATTTTCAAAAAATAAAAAAAAATTGATGGTCAATTAAAAAATATATAAGATCATTTATCGTTTCTTTAGATTATAAAAATGAAGGAATATGACACTAAAAAAAAACAAGTTACTTTATCTAAACAAATTAAAGAATCGTCTAAAAGAAAACATATCAATTTAGATTTTCATTAATTAATTTTAATATTGATCCACAAATAAAGTATATATAAAATTAGAATAATACTTTAATTAGTTTAAACTCTAATGCCTTAATTTGTTGCTATCAAATACTAATAAGCTAGATTTACTAGATACTTAAATATGTAAAAAAAATAAGATAGTAAACGGGATCTATTGAAATAGTATTAGGAAAAAGTAATACAAGGAGTATTTTATATAATTTATAGGAAAATTGTTTAATATTCCTACTAGGACACATGCCAAAATTCTACTTATCTACATTTGTAGTGTTTTTTTATTTTATTTTTTCTAGTTGAATTTTTATTTTTACCGCTCATTCTCGTAAAAAAATTAGTAAAAAATTGGTCAACATCCATCAATTGAGCCCTATTTCCAAAAAAATTATATATCAATATGACAATTAAAAAAAAAAATCATATGTCAAAATGGATTTTACTGCCAAAAAAAGTAGAATGTTGGACACATGGTCCAACCCACAGTGAGTGCGATGGGTCGAACCACCGGCAGCAGACGTGGCACCACGTACAACCTTCCATTGCACATTCATCAACCATCGATCGCCGCCTTCTTCTGGCATTATTCACCCACCCCTGCCCAAAAAGTAAAGTCGAAAAAAGGAAACTACCGAGTAAAATCGCGCTTCTTTAATAAAAGAAAAGAAAAAACCATACTCCACAGAGATGAAAAATAGCGAAAAATCTAAAGGCACGAGATTCTAGATGCAATGGATTTGATGCCAGTGAATTGGGAAGCACTGGACGCCCTCGTCATCGACTTCGCCAAGTCCGAGCGATTAATCGATGACTCCTCGCCTCCGTCTTCTCCTCCGCCGTCCTCTTCCTCCTACAGGTGGCGCCTTCTGATTTGCCAGATCAGGCGCTCCCTGGAGTCCGGCGATATTGACTCCGCTATCGACCTCCTCCGGGCCTACGCCCCCGCCGTACTCGACGATCACCGCCTCCTCTTTCGTCTACAGAAGCAGGCATGCAATTTCACGAACTTCTTTCAATAATATGTGGCGTATTTGTTTTTGCGTTTTTGCGTTTTGTTAATTTCTTTTTTTCAAACGGTTGTTACACAGAAATTCATCGAGTTATTAAGGAAAGGAACTAACGAGGATCGTGATTCTGCCATCAAGTGTGTGCGCACATCTCTTGCGCCGTGTGCACTAGATGCCTACCCGGTACGGTTTAATTATTTTCTTTTTTCTTTTTTGGTGTTCCCGACTGAGTGTCCAACTGATCATTTAGCTATTGCGTACGCAGTTGTGAGATTAATTATTAGACACTCTAGGGGAGTGAAAGAATACACACACACATATGTGTGTGTGCGTGAATAATTTTAAATTCGGTACTTTGAATTTTTCATTTTGCTTTGCGGTGTTTTCATGGCTGAAAATTCCTGTTTCTCATAATTAAGAAGTTAGTTAACCTTGACCATCCATTTTGCTTGCATTTGCCACTAACTAATACATGTTTGTTTCTCATTTAAGGAAGCATACGAGGAATTTAAGCATGTTCTTCTTGCTTTCATTTATGACAAAGGCGATCAGACATCTCCAGTGATAAATGAGGTAATTTTTATATCTTATAATGCATTCCTCTTTTCTTTTGTTGATGTCTAGAGTGTTGTTGGATCACAAATTTTGTTTAAGGAGGTTTGAACAAATAATTCTTTGAGTGCTCTGCGTGATGATATTTGTCATTTTTAGGCATAATGGGGCCTGAGTTTGTCAATTTCTTGACACTTAAGATGCTGTGCACGATAAATATACTTGTGCCTTTTTGGCTGCATTGTTTCATTTATACGCTTTTGAAGATTTTATATTCGAACAGATGTAACTGGAAGAACATTGTCATCTATGGGGAACCAATGATCCAAATGGTACATGGCGGAGAAGGAAAAGTAACAAATAAAAGTCTATTTCCGAAAATGAGTTCTTCATGGAAGATCTATCGCCAATAAATTTTCTGGTTGCCTGACTACTGCATAAAAAGGAAAAAAACATTTCACTTTCTTCTTTTTGGTTGGAGAAACATTAAATGTTCTTTTATATTGGTCTCATTTGTAAAAATGCAATTTAGGGAAAGACTTTATCACATCCATTGATTGCCAGATGTGTAAAATTTTATATTAGCATCCTTCATGATATAGACTGACATAAATATCTTTCTGATTTCGTAAACGGCAAAATTGTTGGTTGTAGTGGCTCAACATTGACATGATAATCATTACCAAAGGGAGGGAATCTACAGAAAACTCCTGCTCTTCCATTTTACCTGGATTCTGCCTCCTCCACAAAGAAGCCTGTGGTAAAGCCGTAAAGGAGCGGAATTGAGTGCATTATGATTTTTTTTCTCTGATATCTGTGGGGCCCTCACTAATAAGGGATATTGGCAGTTTTAATCATATGGGATTATAAAGTAAAAATTTGGTTACCTTTTTGGCAAACTTGCAAGATTGAGTTATGAGAGTATGACACCCCATCCAGCTCCGCTCATGCTTCTTAAAAGCTATACAAATTGTGTTTCGTACGAGTGATAGTGGTGTATGAGACTCTGAGGTGGAGCTGATGGTGAGCGCTACTACAAATGCCATAAAAAGGAAAAAAAAGTAGAGGCATGAATCACATGCTCTCTGAAAATGAAAGTGCTACTTAGCAACTTAGCTTTCTTGACTCGTATACCATCTGCCCTGATCCTGTGACTTTTATTAGAACACTTTCTTATGCAGTTGTGGGGTGTTGAAAAAGGATATGCTTGTAATTTTGAATAATCAGTTATCAATTGGGAGCCTGAAACGTTTTGCTGTTGACCTAAATTAATATTGGGTAAAATTTTGAAAGCAAAATCCTCATCAGGTGTTGGATTGAATTTATCGAGTATGCGTTGAATATTTCAAATTTACACTGTTATGATTTATAGTTAGGATGCTTGTATGCTAAATACCTGCAACATTCGTTACAAAAACATTTTTATATGGCCCTAAATTTGAATTGGAAGGTAAGAAAGCCTAGAAAATCGTTAGGGTTTGGATTTGGACGTATAAGGATGTGCTATATTATTATCTCATAATCATGCATGATTAACAATCATGTGTGGTCATATCATACTGAAGAGGTTTTGTGTTTTTTAGCAATTTATTTTCTATGGAAAATTCCCATGTACTTGATTTTTTCTTTCTTAAAGAAGGAATCAGTTACAAGCATTTTTTAATGTTGTGATGTCATACAGTTGGAACACTGTGAAGGAAATGGTACTTGTTTTTAAGAGTGAACCTAACTAGACTCAGTCATACAAACAGTTATTTGTTATATCATATTTATTTTAGTGAGCAAATATAGAATATGCATGCTTTCTTGGTAAATGTTAATGCACTTTCCGTCTTTGTTTCAGTGGTCTGAAAGGAGAAGGTTTGAGATAGCGGGGCTGCTATCTTCTGTTTTACGGGCCCATTTACATGCATATGATCCTATCTTTTCAATGACGTTGAGATATTTAATAAGGTATCTCACTTATTTTTCATAATAATGTAGTGGCATTGACTAGGCTCTTTATGTTTTAAATTGATTCAAATTAAAAAACTTGGGCACGAGTGCATACTTTCAAGAAGTAGTGCACAAATTTGTGCTCATACACATCTTATTTTCAGCTTATTTATACTGTCTTGGATTTTTGCATGCAATATGCAGCATACACAAGGGATTTTGCCTTCATCAAGGATTTTCATCGCCCATAACTGATCTTACTGAGAGGTTGCTCCTTGAGGAGCGCGACCCCCCTGCAACACCACAAGAAACTTTGTTTGAAGCACCTCCATTTGATGAGGTGAGATATTTGAAAAGTCGGTTTAAATTTTTTTGGTTTTAATCAAATTACAAATCTTTGGCCTCTCCAGGCAGCCAGCTTCATAGAAACTCATTTCTAAATTTTTTAGAAATTATTAATGAGTTTTTATTGTGCTACTTATATGTTTGGCTTATACACCAGGTGGACATACAAGCCCTTGCTCATGCAGTGGAGCTTACTAGACAGGGTGCAGTAGATAGCTTGAGGTTTGCCAAGGGTGATTTACACCAGGCATTTCAGGTTAATATATTGCAACTTAGTTTTTTAGCTATTATTAACTTACACAAATTGGTTATTCCATTCTTTTTGAAAACTACTTACTAACCACAGAGCTATTTTTAAGTTAAATCAAAAAAGTCTTCTAGTGAGCATGTAGTGCATAATAACACATGTGCTCTGTGTGCGAATTTTTCTTTTACATGAAATGGATGGTGGTGTGAGAATTGACATACTATGAAATGACGACTCTTGATCAGGATTCTTGGCAATGTAAATTTTACTAGTAAAATAGGGTTTAAATCCTCGTGTACATCATTGTTAATGTTGAAATAAGTGAAATAATTGAAAGGCCCCATTAGCTTGAATTCTTTCTATAACTTGTTTGCGATCTTCAATTAGTTTTTTTCTACTGAACTGAAGTGGATTGTCCATAATGAAGAAGTGATCATCCTGTTGTTATTTCCCGTTATGTCCACGTCTTCATGGATTTAACTGTAGAGGATTACTAGATGGAATTGAATCTCCATTTATTAACATTTGCTTGCAGTTGGGGTCTGAGATTGTCGGGTTCAAGATTTGTTGACTTTTCAGTTTGCTTTACATAGTGATGGCAGAATTCGCCCAGACAAATTAATCCGCTCAAAGCCACCTGCTATACTTGGTTTTGATGCATTGAGTACTGTCCACAGGTGTAAATATATTTTGATTACATCTTGCTAGAATTAATTGGTCTAAATGGGTACATAATTACCCATTCTTTATCCATTGAACTCTTGGTTAGGTTGCAGACCTGTTGAACCCTGAAAACACACCAGATATCGAATCTTAGCAAAAGGTGAATTGCTATGGTTGGTTTACTAATTACATAATTTTAATTCAGAAAACATTAATGTTAAGTGTAATTGATGCCCAAATACAAAATTTCATCACTCAAGATACTTCCCAAAGAAAAGAAGAAACACAGGCCAACGTTTCTGATATCGGAAATCTTCTTCTGCCGTTTGTTTGTTTTATTCATTTTTGCTTAATAAGCATCATACTATAAATATATAGTCCAACTAATATGGCATTATATGAGTAGTGGTGTGGTTGCTGGCAACACGTCAGTGGAAGACAGGGTTGATATGAAGAGGAAAGAAATATTAAGTTAGGGAGAGAGAATTAGTGGACATTGCTGATCGTCACAAAAAGGAGTGAGATTCATGAAAAGAATAAACAGAAGAGACAACAAAGAGGAAGGAAAATGAAAGATGAATGAAGAAGTTCTAAGAAAATGAGGAAAAATGGTTTTCTATAGGAATGCATCTTTTCACTTTTCTCGGGGATTGTGTCAAAGTTGGAGACTGCAACTGCAAAACACATCTAGACGTGTTTTGCAAATCCCATTTGACTTTTTTCTGGAAAAAAAGAAAAAAAAAATTCAAAAGGGCCAACCAAACAAGTTTTGGTGAAGAGGGATCATAGAGGCCCACTTCAAGGTAAATCTTTTTGTCAAATGATTTTGCTATATCTTCTTAACTATACTCTAACAGAGTATGAGAGATCTGTTTCTGGGTTGGAGTGTGGTGTAAGAGAAGGGCCCATTGGGATATTTTACATATTTCTAAGTTACAACGAGCAATTACTTAAGATCAATGAGCACTATGATAAAAATGACAGTGCTATTCAGTTAGGCTTGGCATTCCAGCTCTGTAACTTGACTAATCTTAGTTTTTGCTTTGCATAGTGTTGAAACTGATTAATTTCATATTTGTGTATGGGAGCTTTTTAAATATTTTGGGGCTTACAAATCTTCTTTTCTCTTGGTTGTCACAGAATGAATTATGCCGGATGAGATTAGATATTTCTGTGCTTGATGAACTTGTTCATGAGTATTGCATTTATAGGGGTATCGTGGACTCTGGTCCAATAAATTCTGGTGAAGGTCTGCTCTTTTCAGTTGCCGTGAAAGTTTGGAATTATTAGATTTTTCTGCTTCTAATTTGTTTAAATTTCATTCATGAACATATCAATGACAGGATTGCATGTTACATCTGGAATGGCAATTGTTGATCAATCGGACCCCGGCAGTAGTTTATCTGAAAACTGTTCCATTGGTTCTGACAGTGATATGTCAGTAGGCAGTGCTCACATGGAAGGTTCTCAAAGAAAAGTAGATCTGGTGAGCACACAAAATGCTGATATGGAGGTGCGATACCCCTGTGAGACAACCAGTCTTAACGAAGATTGTAGCACCAGTAGAACACGTCAACCTGAAGACAACAAAGTTGTGCAAAGAAACAGTAGTCGTGGAACTGGGGAGAGGGGCAAGCGCAAACGATGGAGGGGAAGAAATGAGAATCTAGAAATTGTTTCTGAAGCTCTTACCGGAAGCTGCAAACATGAGCTTAGTGCTACTAACTTACTTGGTTGCACAAACATAGTAAGAGAATTACAGGATTTAGGTGCTGATTTCAATAATTTTCTATATTGAACTTTTCATCAATGCTGGTATTCTGCAGGATTTTAAAAAGTCATCCATGATGTACAACGTAAACAATAGGGTGGACAAGTATGAGATTATCTTGGGAATGAAGGAATTAGCAAGCAAGGGAATGGCCGCAGAGGTTGTTGATGAAATAAATGCTCTGGATCCAGATTTTTTCACTCAAAATCCAACACTGCTCTTCCAACTGAAGCAGGTTGATGTCTCTGTTTGCAATTATTCAGTTTAAAGATTACAAGAGTTCTGTCCTTGTCAATAACAGAAGGAAAAAATCAGTCTCATTGTTATACTGGCTGCAGGTTGAATTTTTTAAGCTTGTCCGTGCTGGTGATCATTCATGTGCACTGAAGGTTGCCTCATCTCATTTGGGTCCTTTGGCAGCTAAAGATCCAGCTTTGCTTAAGCCCTTGAAAGAGACATTGTTGGCTTTGCTCAGATCAACTGAAGAACCAATTGGCAAACACTTGGCCTTAGATGCCCTTGCAACTTCACTCCAGGTCTTGAATGCTCCATAACTCATTCAATTACTTTTTGATACAATACTTCAGTTTATTCTATTTTTCGTTTTACCTCCATACTATTCTACAGTTTCCATGACATCTGACGAACTGATAATAGCTTGTCCTATTACATTCTCTATGGCTATGCAATTACCTGCAAATAGGATTGAATTCATTATCATAGAGTGGAAGCAGTGCGTTATTCTGTAGAATAATTGTACTATGAAGAGTATAGACGTCATGGCAGGTGTTTGACTAAGGGTTTGAGAATGGTTTGGATGGGTTTTTTTGGTAGAGTTGTTTATTTCTTGTTCTCTGAGAAATTCAAGCTTCTTAATCAAACAAAGGTGAAGGCTTCTGTTTTTCTTTCAGTAACTCGTGAAGTTGTTTTTATACGATAGTGAATGACTTTTTCTGTATAATTCTTTAGGTTTCTTTCTCGTGCACATCATGTAGTTGATTTTTCCCCTTCATTACCCTTACTATGACACAGATTCCTTGCCATTACCATGCTGGTCGATTAGCTGACTAACTGCATAGGTCGTTGTTCGATTATGAGTTAGTGCTTTTCCTTTATCCTACTGCATCTAGGTTTAGAAGTTTGACTTCTTTTTCTTTTTTTCCCATGTCAACTAGTTTTCTTTTTAACCCTTTTGTGACTAATTACTTTAAACAGTCGTTTCTTTCTCGGAGTGAGCTTCACTTAAAAAATGAGCTTTAGGAGAGTGGGAAGATATAGCTGCTTCTAGCATGCAATTCCTGACCATTTCTTTGGATCTTGTAATTTTGAACTAATTGGAATTTTGAGTTCTTCCCATTTAATTTTTTGCCTTTCATTTCTTTCTTCCCTCTGTGGGCCTGGAGCATACAGAGATTGTTAACAACTAACTTTTCGTGGGGTTAGTAAGATATAGAAACTGAGCCGGTATGCAACATATATCCTGTGTGATTATGGTATGGAAATAAGTTTTGGAAGCTTTTAACATATGTTGATTTTTTTTATTTTTTTTTATTGGAGATATTAACACATGATTGTCTTGTGGGAAGGTTGCTGTTGGTAGGAGGTTAGGTATAGAAGAACCCCAGCTTATGAAGATTATAAGGGCCACCCTCCACACACACAGTGAATGGTTCAAGCTTCAAATGTGTAAAGACCAGTTTGAAGGTCTTTTGCGGATCAATTCCCTAAAAGAACTTGGTAGTCCTTTGCTAGGAGATGCTGCTTCTAAGTCCACTATTGATACCTGCACTCAAGGATCTTCACCAGTTACGATATCCTCCAGCAATATGAGGATGCAGGAAGATGGTAGTAGTCCTAATCAAATCTCGTCCAGTGATGTTGGATGTGATGAAAATGCGATACTGAAAGTTATGGTATGTTCTTTTATTTTTTAACCTTTGCTTCATTATTCACTTGCATATAATTCAGGATCTCATTAAGTCAGAAGATATGTATGGGTTTTAATAAAGAGTTTCCATAAAAAATTTCCTGTCTGATTTGACATTTTCTCTTACATCATTATTTGTGGCACATGAATGTTTTCTTGAGTGGGAATTGAGTACTTAGCATCTAGGTGAGGAAAAAACATGCTGCTTGCTAATCTGTCTAATTGGGACCATTGAGAAAAATTAAACAACAGACTCTTTCTGGCTTGCTGTGTTCTCGGTGCTAGCAACCAGTTAGTCTATTAAAAGGGAACTCATAGTGCCTACCCCCACCATCCCACCCACCAGCTTCAATCCACAGAACGGAAAAGAAAAGTAAAAACTTCACTTAACTATGGCCAACCATTCCTAGTTGGTGATGAAGAGAGTTGGGGATGTGTAAAGATTGAAAATGAGAATAAAAATAATCTTGTTATGTAAGATGTGAACTTGAAAACAAGGGGCCGAACAGAAACTGAAGTTGTCATACCAAGATTATGTTGTGTTGTATTATGCTCTCTTTGACAACAATGATACATTACTAGCATGGCTTGTTACTATTTCAGGAATTTCTTGCTCTGCCCAGAGCAGATGCAATTCATCTTCTTGCCCAGTATAACGGAAATGCAGAAACTGTGATTCAGCAGATATTTGCTTAGCTTAGAGTTGTACATCCATAGCAAAATATAGTCCATTGTTATTTAATTGGACTATTTATTTATTCCGTTACAGGCTATATTTTGTGTATTTATGCAACTAGATGGATAGGAGAATACTCTATTTGGATTTTGTGAATAGAGAAGATGATACTGCCCATAGAGGGGAATAAATGTTGATTATTCTTTTAGGGTTGCTGAATAAGACTGTTAAGGGATTATTCTTTCTATCGCACAAGACTTGGACTCGGTCAATTCGGCATGGTCATGTTTGTATATGGAACTTTTCAATAAGTTGTAGTGGCATGCTTCACTTCTTTGTCTATTGACTTGAATTTATTGTCTAAGCTGATCTATTCACCACATGTAGTTGACAAATACTCGAGTCCAAAATTGATTAGACTAACATTGAAATTAAATGATAATGAGAATTTATGATTTTCACGCATTCACTTGCACTTGAAATTAAATGATAATGAGAATTTATGATTTTCACGCATTCACTTGCACAAAAGCAAAATACTAAAGTGCACAGTAATAGTTGGACGAGGAAGCTGGCATGTCTTGTTTGGTTATTCTGATCAGATTTTGAACGGATACCTCAAGTGGGATTCATGGTTAAAGTGTTTTATTATATTAGCATTTAACGGATCTAATTTTTGTATTGCAGATTTCGCAATTACATACATACAATATCTTCAATGCTTTGAGATTTCAAAGGCAAGTTTTGAACAACTATAGCACCATATATGACCTTGCATTTGAATGAGTAATCAAGCATAGCTCTATGAAAGGAGGAATATGAAAAAGTTTCTACTGACATAGAACCGCAGTATGAGTAAATTAGTTTAGTAAATCAATCCAGATGCCTACATATACCATGTACTATTATCTCCATATAAAGTTGGATATCCAGTTGGTGCAATTAACTCAACTGCAATCAGTTTCATATGAAGCGCTTGCTTCTTTGATCTACAAGCGAGAGAGAGAGGAGTTGGGGGTGGTGGTTGTTGAAAACACATCTAAAACTAGTGTCACATGAAAACCGTAGGTATACATTTGGAAGTCCAATTCTTAAGTCGGCAATGGATGGCCTAATTTCCGCACACCACTTACCTGAAGGATGCTGAAATTGCAATTTGCAACAAACCGCAGTCCACTCAACCTTTATACCAACGAATAGGTGCAGGCTCAATGTACCAAGAGGATAACTTACAAAATTGAAAATCCATATAAAAAAAAATATATATATCCAATAAATGACCGGATTGGTGAAGGGATATTATTTCTTTGGAAAAACAAAATTATTCACCTTCACAACTGTGTATTTCTAAATACAAACCCTTAAGCACCCTCTGATTAGCTACTCCTGGAAAAGTCTATCCTCAAAACCACATCTCTTCGCCACATACGACTCTAGCTCATCACATGTCTGCAAGTCGCCACATTTCTAGAAGGCTCATTAACCCATGCTAGCACCCCAAGTTCAATGTTATAAATAAGTCGTCATCCAACTGGGGACATGCCCACGAGTATACTCAACAATTATCAGATGTTGCTATGTTACAGCAACTACTTGGTTTTCCCAGATTTCAGGAACAGGGATAGTTTATAATCACAGCAATCAGCCCGTGAAGATGCACAATTCCAAGTATTTACATGCACAAGTCATTTCACAACCACAAGACCACATCAGCCCTGCATAAGACGAGCAATAGAAATGGTGCTCAAAGCGGTTTCTTTAAGTGCTCATAAACAGTAAAACGTACAACTTATAGCACATGGTGTCAAATAATTTCACATTCAAATAGAATCAATATTTACATAAGCAGAAAAAGATCAAGACCAAGATGTCATTAGAAATATACACGTTCTCCTGGAAGCTTATCGTTATTTACAAACATTGAAGCAGAAGCTATTATGCAAAGCACAGATAGTGGATGTTTATAATATGAAACTATAGACTTGCCTTATAACTACCACAACTAACAGAAGATCACATCCAAAATGCTCCACAATAAATGCACTATTTAAAAGAAAACCAACTAATAACCTCAAAGTCGAAGAATGGACATTACCCAACAAAACACATGCAACTAAGCATCCAAACTTGTCATTGTCCCACTAAATACAAGTTCAAGAGTTAACCAACATTGGAGTTAAATGTTGAGATTGGATATGAAAAGCAACTCAGACTTTCATCTCCCTTTCTCTTAATAAGTCTTATCAGCTCAAATTGCGCGACGCTGCTGAATAGTAGTTTTGTCTTTGAAATTTTTAAAAAGCCATTTTCTATCAGCATAGACTTGTTTTTCACCCTTCTGGTCAACCTAATATGACGCGAGGGTATCAGTAACCCAAACAATGAAATTGTTGGCAGATTGAGGCCAATCTGAGGTCTAATATGGAATTGCCTACTCAAATCAAACTATAACCAGCACAACAAAATCCAAAACACCGAAAAGAAATTTTAAAAATGCGAGGAACATGAATACATAGTGACAAATATACACCTAAGAATGCAGTATGCCAGTATCACCTTCAAAATGTCTTCCATCACCTGCCCTGCACCACTCTGTAGTTAAGGATAAGGTCTTCAGGTTTCTTCCATATGTATGCACGGACAGTGGCTAAGCTCATGTCTGGAGGTAATACCTAGGAAACCGCAAAAAGAAGTATTATCAAAAAGCAAATAGATTCTACACTTTATTCATAGTAGAACTCAAGAGAAAACAAAGTTTGAAAATGTTTTTTGTCACACAAAATACAATAGGTGATTGAAAAGCTTTAAGAACATCATGAACTGAAAAAGAAACCATCAAAAGGAAAAGTGAAATAAGAACTGTAAACCGTGATTATATCCAAAAAAATCTCTTTATTTCAGGAGCCATAATTTTATTAATTAATAAGAGATTTGTCATGGACA
Source organism: Paulownia fortunei (assembly GCA_019321725.1). Classification (NCBI taxonomy): domain Eukaryota; kingdom Viridiplantae; phylum Streptophyta; class Magnoliopsida; order Lamiales; family Paulowniaceae; genus Paulownia; species Paulownia fortunei. The sequence goes on from CM033110.1 coordinate 21,051,163, forward strand.
GGGAACACTAACAGTTCTGAAGCTTCTTTGAACTCGACACTTGTCCAATACTCAATGGCAATAAGATAAAGATTTATTTTTAACTAATGAGAGAGAATTGTAGCTGAAGTTCTAAAATTCAGCCTTCCAATCATGAAGTCCATTTAGGCATTCAAAAGAACATCACAGAAGTGTGGTTGGCTACAACAGCTTTCCAATTTTAAAACAATTCACAAAAACATATATGTTTCTTTTGTTTTTGGGAATGTTTCCTCCCATCCGGGATGGAAAAGATTTATAAAAAGGATCAATTTCTCGGGATTTTTATGAGTGGCTCTGTCGCAGAGCAAACTTGCCTGGTTATTGCACATGATCTCTATAGAAGGCTTGAGTTTTTGCCAAGGTTTCAGTCCTGAACGAAGAGACCCATCTCCAACAACTGGATTTGGAATCTGAGCTCCAGGCAACCCTGGAGCAAAAGTTCCATCCGCATTCATGCTATCCGTTGGCTTATCTAGAACCATCTTTTCTATGACATAGTTGACAACCTATAAAAACAAATTAGAGCACCTTAGACTCATGAGTTGTCTGCTGCAATTTTTCAGTTGAGATATTGTTCATTTGAAAAACTATGCAGAAGGATATCATATCAAGAACTGCTGGTGGGACCTATTAACCATCTTTCTTTTGCAGTTGTTTGTGCATTGAGGAAGTTCCTCCAACTTAGACCAACTCTTTTAATTGATCAGGAAAGCATTTATAATAGATATTTTCGTAGAGCCCAGATGATTCATTAACATTTAAAATGTTAATTTTCTCCTTCAGGCACCACTTGGCTAGCATTATAATAGACATGGGATTTACATTTTCATGTGGGGAACTTAAACTAGTAAGAATTTTCAGTGGACATGGTGTCAGAATCCTAAAAAGGATGGTAATCTCAAAACTACTGTTTATCCAGAAAAAGAGTATTGAAATTATTGGACGTAGAATAAAGAGTCTATAAATGGAAATTTTGAAACTGTTTAGAATCAAGTTGGTTAGAACATGAGTTCAATTTCCGACAATAATTGCTAGGTACAACATCAGATGCAAACTACCACTAACATTAAACACTTGCAGTCACTGATTCCAGTTGCTAGCACCCTAGATATTTTTAATTACCAGTAATGAGATACTCGACCAAACCAGTATGCATGGCCTAAAACCCAATGTAAGTTTTTCTTTTTCATTTGAAAAATGAAAATGGAACGGTGGTCAACTAACAAGCTCCAGAAGTGCTAATAGTAATTTTACACATCAGCCTTAAGCTACCCAGAGGAAATTCTCACTTTATGTATTCTCAAAATGCGAGGAGCGCTAAGTTTTCCTTGTGTAAGGATCTGCACAGTAGAACCTTCACATGGGTGCAAATAGAAGCTACATCTGCAATAGACAAAATTTACATGTAATTGACATACCACAAAAGTAACATCCAGAAGACGAACAAGAATATGAAATCAGTGGAGTTAACGATGCCTTGTCTCATAAATAACTAGGATCAACCAAGACAAAACCAGATACATAGAGCAAATGCACAAGTATGACAAAGTATCACATAACAAATCCAAATGAGAGAAGTAGTTTACCAATGAATTTCAATAGAATTTGTGGAGACAAAATCAGACACATGGAGCCAGCACACAAAAATACGAGTATCAGCAGAAACACATATAAATCAAAAGAAAGTAATCGACTTACCAAAATTAAAATAAAAAGGATCATTTATGTGAAGTTTATTGTGTTTCAGAGAAATGAATTAGATGCAATGATCAAAGTACAGAAGGTATACAAAAGTTCTTCATTTTTTCACATACTTCCAAGCATGTGTGGGCCAAAAAAATACATAACCAGTTCCTAGTAGTAAAGCTCAGGAAAGTTCAGGCAAAAACCAATCCAAACAAGAAAGGGATATTGTCTAGAAAATTACTTCGTATTTTCCCTTGGGGCAGGCGATTGTTCAACACACAATCAAGAACCCACCACGGAAAGTCTTTCTCATCTTCAGATCCATCCAGGTCAGTAATTTTCTTTCTCCAAGGGCCTCCTTGAGAGCCTTCAGTAACAATGGAAGGAGGAGCAGCTACAGAAAATTCGAATGGTGGATACACTGTAGAATCATTTTCAGAGGAACAATCCCCTTCAACCCTAGGTAAGGTTAACACCCTTGTGGGCATATCCTTTCCAGATGGAATTTCTCCATTTGAGGAAGTTTGAGATCCAAATCTCTGCCTTCTTTTAGTTAACCAATGTGCCAACAGCCCTTTGAGGGTTTCTCTCGCCAAATTAACCTACATATTTATATTAGGTAAAATACACTCAATATGCAAACAAATACAAATCAAAAGGATAATAGGTCAGAAAGTCTTCCATTTATAAGTCATCACAAATGAAACAAAAGCAGAAGCAAGTCCTAATTAGCAAAATCAAAACTATCCAACTAAGCAAGTACATGGCGCAACTGAACCAGATGCAATAATCACACAGAAAACAAACTACAAAGATCATTCACAATGCCGAATAATTAAATTTATGGCATTGCCAAATATGCAGATCATACTAAAAACTATAGACTACAAGGTGAGCACGGACAATTCACTAGAGAGCAGAGCTGCACAGACTGAATAGTTGAAGATGATTCTCATAGTAAATACCTTGTCATCCTCAGGCTTTCCAGCAATGCTGAGATCAACAGAGTACATCTCAGCAGAAAAGCATTGTGGGGTGTCTAAATGTACCGACAAACTCCCAAGCCTTGTATCTACAGTGAACCATGCAGGAACACTCACCTGAATAAGCATAATACATCAAAGGATGCAGAGGACAAGTTCGGAAACAGCAAACACAACATAGTGACACATACCATCTCAAACAATTCTTCTTTCTTCTTCTCGAATGAAATCTAATGACACAAAGTAAATGAGGGTCAGAAAGCATAGAAAGCAGTCCAGCAGGGGAACTACAAAAAAAGGCCTAATAATATAGATTATACAGAAATATGCCATATTATCAGCAGACTACCCCATCATGTCCTCCCAGAGACAAACTGCAATGCAGAAAATTATTAAGTTCAAAACACAGCACCACTAACCTCTCCATAGTTTTCAATAACCACACCTCTAGTAATTTCCCATAACTTAACTGTACCAGCAGTGTCCTTGAAAAGGTAGAATTCAGCAATCAGTTTAAAACAATAAACTTACAAGGACAAACAACAACTATAGGGCAATTGAAGAATATAAGTTATGGATGGGTTAGCAAATAAATCAAGTTACCTTAGTCAGGACATGTCTTCTATTGTTTAAAATCTCATGCTGCACTATTGCTGAAGTTCCATGAATGCTAAAAGACGGTTCTCTATAAACAGGAACCTAAACCAATATTGAATAGTGAGTTTCTTACTTTGGCAAATAATCCTACTGTATAAAGAGGCCCAATGGTGGTGGTGGTTGGGTGGGTGGGTGGGGGGGGGGGGGGGGAGTGGCGGTTGGGGGCATGAAACATCAATTCAGGGTAAACTGTAACAAATTATTTGGAACTATACTATTGCTCACACTGTTATTGCCAATTTAATTGAAGGCTCAACAGAGAATAACTATTCCACAAATCACAACACGAAAATGAAAATATGTTAACAGGAATAAAATAAAATGAAAACATTGTGGTATGAAATCCATCATTTGCAGACTTTTTGGCAACACTATATTTTGCTTTCTGCTCCCCAGTGCAGAACTTCCAACTCATACATACTGCAGTCTAAGAATGAAGAATGATTTTACATAAAGCAACACCTGTTTGCCTCCAGCTTTACTCAATCAATGGGCACAATTTTATAAGGGCAAAAGTATTCAACTCCAATGATTTTCTTCATGTTGGAAAACTAGAAGTTGAAAACTGTGCACTAGAGGTACAGGAAAAGGAATATTAACTCACAGGCGTGGAACCTTCAAGTGAAACCCTCGCCCTCGAAAATGACAAGTTGCCAGCTAAAAATGAACCACCCCTTTGAAATACTTTCATGGGATTATGTGCTTCAGCTGGCCATCTATGTACAGAAGAATCTGTTGTGGCAACCCATATACCATCATCATGCAATGCCAATTGCAATATAGGATGATCTTTGTTACAGAGCAATACACTTTCTCTCGTTGCCAAGTCTGTCAGATACAACTAAAAGAGCAAACAAAAATTAGTTTCAAGAAGGTGAGCAAAAGCAGAAAAATAGAAAGGGGCAGGAATTTTGAAGCTGCACTCACAGAAAGATCCCTTCCACCACTATAAACATGACTAAACGTTGGAGTGCTCGCAAGCGCCCAGACAGAGTCTGTGTGCACAGCATAGGAGTGCACACATCGCTGTTGGCCAAGATCCCATAACCTATGAAATTTTCAGCAAAAGCAATAAATAACATCAAGAATACAATTAAACACATCAATGAAATTGCAAAATTGTCATTTTATAATATGTACGAGAAAAAGTAAAGAAAAAAGAAAATGTAGAAGTCTATGCTTTTACAAAGATACATTCACCAGTAACCATTTGAGACCCTGAACCAAAAATCTTGTAGTTTAAATAGCAGACAAGAAAATACTTAGCAAACAACAATTGCAAATGACTACAAGGAAAGCAAAGGCGCCTGGAACAAGACCTTATGAACAATTGACTTCGGATGTAGTCCAAAAAATGTGTTCAAGGTTCAAATCTGGATAACATTTGCAGTTCATACTTATTCACATTTTGTTTTTTGTTTTTTGGTTATCAAAATGTCGATATCTTAAACATCAGTACATAATTACTCTTAAAAAACAACAACTCCAAACTCTTCAGGTGCTAGTCTCAATATCACAAAAGATAGTTCTAGAAAGTACAAGAATGGAAGTTTAATCCCGATGATGTAACATAACATAAGCTCTTAGGGAACATCTAAAAACCAAACGGGCCACAACACGGGTTTATGATACTTTGACTCATAATTGTTGCTTCCTGTGGTACTTCGTGATTGTAAACATCGTGCATACCTGATCATAGAATCAGAGGACCCAGATAAGCAATATCTGCAAATCATCAGAACCAAAACATTAAATTTTACACCATATATACATAAAAACAAAAAGTACAATAAATGCAGGAACTGCAGCATTGGGGGACTGAATGTCCTCCATGGGTATTGGAGCAGGGGGGGGAGGCAGTGGAATGGCTCATAAAAATGCTGGCCATGGTTGCGTGAGACATGCAACAGAACGAGAAGCCATTTGGAATATACAATTCTCTCTCTCTCTCTCTCTCTCTCTCTCTCTCTCTCTTTATGTCAAGGAAAAGAAAAAGGTGAAGAAATTCCAAAAATCAGAATGACTAAAATCTCAAATCTAGTTGCACTTCAACTTGCAGAAAATCCTTGGGAATCACGACTAAGATCATCCAGGCAATTCCATTTGTTTTCTCATAATACCTGACAGAATTATTGTCATATTATTTTGGAAAGCAAATAATATAATCAACAATCTCAATGTTTTCTAGCAAAACAAGAATGCTTATGTTACAACTGATATTGGCTTAACCTAAGCATCCGCATCAACACCCTGACCAACTGCTACGATTAACTATTATCTTTCAGAGGAGCATTAACTTTTGTCTATGCAAATATTTGCAGATAACATGAGAACTCCAATGTCAATGTAAGTTCCCTGAAAAAATAAGGTTAATGGAAATCCGCCCAACGAACCTGCCAGTAGAATCCAACAGTAGCGCCCTAATATTATCTGTGTGCCCTCTAAGCTTCATGGTTTTAGAACCAGTTCTTGGGTCCCAAACACGCACAACCTATGAAAAATTCATCATACAACATTGGAGAATTTCCATTTTTGTATTAGCTAAACAGTAATAAGGACATGCAATGGGAAAACAGTTCAAGAAACCAGCCAAACAACCAGGACTTACCTTCTCAGTTCCACCAGAAACAAGAAGTGTTCCCCGATCGTTCGTGGCTAACGCATAAACTGACTCTTTATGGCCTTTTGCAGCAATGGGAATGTATCCTTGACTTTGAGTGGCATGCATAGATATGTTACTGCTTGAGCTGATAGGCCGAAGACTTGTATTCGACAATGACGAACCCAAACCATTAACAGTTGTAGAGCAATCATCTTCAGCTGCATCATTTGATTTGGAGAGGGGAGCAAGTGCAGCTTCAAGATCCCATATGAAAACCTCTCCACCAAGGCCACCAGAGGCAACGAAATTGCTCTGTAATGCATTAAAAAGTAAAAGTATCCAAACTTAAATGAGGCAAAATATATCATGCCTCCATGTACTTGTCAACTAGGCACAATATCTATATCCAGGAAACTAATACTGTTGAAAAAGAGTCTGCAAGAAAAATTACTTTTTTCTCCACTGCAGCAAGGCAAGTGACATAGTCAGAGTGCTGACGAAATGTCCTAACACACGTTCCACCAGACAAACAATTCCACACCTAATATTATCACAAAAAAAAATAAAAGGAAGAAGAAGAAGAAGAAGAAATAAATTCATAAGCAAAGTTTGACAAATATTAAGGCATAAAGGCAAGGTGTGCAGACCTTAACAGTGGCATCTGAGGAGCAAGATACTAATGTGTTACCACCTGTAAGGACAGCATCATTGACCTGCCCAGCCAACAATTTCCAACACAAATGCCTAAGAAGTGCATATCATACATAAAAAGAATTCCAGAGGTATGAATGTAATGGTTCTAATTTTCAAGAAAATGAAGAGTCCTAACTAGAAAAGCATTAGTGTGCTGACTGGAACCATTTCCCACAATAGCTTCTTGTAGAACTAAACCTCCTAATCTTGGTATTATTATTCTCCCTAGGGTGTAAGTCAGGTAATACATTATACTCTTAAGTTCTATTAATTTTTAGAGTCTACAACTCAACCATCCATCACATCAGGCCACGACGAAAATAATGGAATAGTACAAAAGACCATCAGTCCTATATCTTCTTGCTTATCTGTGGTTAGTTGAAAAATTAAGTTAATCACCATCTGAAGTACCGTAGAGCAGTAATAATAATAAAGGAATTTGTAATTAAAGTGTCTTGATTGGTTCGTCGATAGGCAACATAAACCTTCAATGTAAAATTTGAAAAAAGCTATATAAATAGACTTGATTAAAGATGAGAACAGCTTATACCCAATCAACATGGGACTCAAATGTAGCACCACAGGTCGCACCGTCTTCAGCCAATGACCATCTCTTCAATGTGCTATCACGACTGCCAGTGAAGAGGTAATCACACCCATCTGGTCCCGGTGACTTCAATACAGCCAAGCAGTTTATACCAGCACAATGCTGCAAATGATAAAACATGTTATAGAATAGACAAAATATTAATATCCATTCAACAACCCAGATGTATCATGCCTCATATTCTTTGGTAATGATATGCAGAGAGATGGTAACTGTTAACGAACACTTTTTTGCATAATAACTGCAAACTCAAGATGTGTGAGCTATGTTTATTCCTAATAGGAACTTATGAGTCAAGGAAACAAGAGACTATAAAGTTGAGTCAGGTCTGACCACAAATTTTGTCTTGTATAATCCAAATCCCAACCAAAAACTATAGTTGTTTGAAAATCCATAATTGGTGAGAAGAGAGCATAATCACATTTCATCTCACTTAGAAAACACAAGTGTAAACCTCTCCCCTTTGAATTAAAAACAAAAACATATTGACATATAAGCAGAAATCATTTTTTTTTTTCCTTTTTTTTGGTACACAAAGAAGCAGAGATAAGAAATGATCATCGCCACCAAATAGACTCGTGCTCATCTCTAAGCAGATGAAAGTGAAATAGTTTTTCTGTAAATTCATATTATTACATTTTTGTACAAAACAATGAATTAGTAGTGCAGCCTATTAAAGTTTAAAGCAGCCATCGGTAACAGCAGCACGTCAGTTAAAATCCAGCTTCACAAATAGTTGAGACTATCAGTATAGGGGAAGGGGGATGCAGACAAAAAGCCATTCAAGATAACAAATTAGTTTTTCAGATGTGCACTCTTGTTGAGAGTGCAGCAAGAACAGAAGAACTGGCACGCTTTGAGGTGCAGCACTGTATTATGGTCAAATAGCATATGAAACCAAATTCAGCAAGCCAGCTTCTCCATCTCCTTAAAGGGGAAAACAACATGTTGAATCAGAAAGACAGGTGGACTTGGAATAATTTGACACTGCTCTTTCCAGAATTCCTTCTTCATTAGAAGTGTCCACTTTTGCAATTTACATGGTTTAAGGTAACTATGAAGCCACTAATCAGTAGTGACTATGTCTGTTCGATCTTGTACGCACTTAGATTTGAGTTAATGCCAACCAACTGAGTTTCCTCCTTGGAACAGTCTTCAGCGAAGGAAGTCTGCCCCCTATATCAATCAATGGATAGAGTATCAAAAGCATCAGATCAGAATTCTGAATCTCAACCCACCAGTCAACAAGTTTGGTTCTCATTTCAAAATTAATTTCTGACGATGAATTACCAGTGTTAAACCAGCCATCATCCTTGGTGAGCATATGAAACTTAAAAATGTAGAAGAAATACTAGATTGCTGCCAGTGCATCAACCAACATTAGAAGCATAAGATCCTTCCATTTCTAGGTAAGACCACAGTGCCCTTGCTTTGTGCAGCTAGGATTGTTTCTTACGCTAATTGACTATCTTTTCACTTACTTCTCTTCCACTTTCTTAGTCTCATCTTAATTAGGACTGGTGAAAATTGCATCTTTCTTTTTGGGAACAGGTTATTCCTTCTTCTGAGCTGCAATAGTTGCTTCTTTTCTGACAGCCATTCCATTAACAGGAAAGCTCATCTAAGTTTCAGAAAACATTGTTTTATTGGTCTCCATTCTTTTTTCTCTAATTTTTCGTTCATCCAAAAATAAGTAGGAAAAATAGCCCAGCCCAAGCTCAGGAATTGAACTCCAGTACAGCAGAAAGTATCACATGTTGACTCCCTCAGAAACTTCCAGATGTCAATCCCTTCATTACCTCAACATATGCATACAAGATTCAGAAGATGCCAAGAATATGTTTGCACCTATCATACTATGCAAGTATAGGTACGCCCTTGCCACCAAAACCAGAAGCAAGTGATAGCTTTAGCATTGCCAAAGAGATCAAAAGTATTCTGCTCCTTCTCCTCAGTGCTAGTATTAAATTGATTACTTACGTTATATAAGCACCAAAAAGAAAACTGCTGCCAGATCAATTGAAGGGAAGTTCATAATATTAGAACTGAAGGAGGAGGATGATAGCTTGAGACTCAGGCAAAGGACAACAAGAGTATATTATGATGAGAATGACATTTCAGTATCCCCAAGTTAACATTTCCCAGGATAAGTTAGGGAGATTCTGGGAGAAGAATGAAAAGTTGTCCCCGGCGGACCCCTTCACAGGTGGATAACGTGTGATATAAGGCATAATAAGGGCAATACAGCAAGGGTTTTCATTGTTGAGATTAAGATGAAGGTGCAACAAAAATGTAGCACAAGGGCATTGCAGCTAAACAACCACTTACAAATTAACAAAATGAGCATTTATGTTTGAATAAAAAAAATTGAAGCATCACCTTTGTATCGTCTGCATCATTTAGAACATATGTCAGCCTCTTTTCCTTGCGTGTGCGAACTGAATTAGATGCATTTCCTGCACTTGCAACCCGGTGCATTGCAAGAATCCCTGAAGCACAGAGTAAAAAGACTAATTGCTATCTAAAACAGAAAATAAATAATAACAAGGACACAGGTCATACATTCCAGACATGCTTAAATTTTTTGTTGTTATGTAACATTGAGAAAGGGCTGATATTCAGCCAGATCTAGGTGCATACACCTTAGACATCCACTGGAATATAAACCTAGCAGGTAAGAAGTACCTGATTCCACTAACTTGTTATACTAGGAAATTTTGACAAATTCTTTCATCCAAATTCATTTCCAAAATAAACAATCAGCATAATGCAAAATGAAATAAAACATCATAATATTCCATAATGTAAATAGAATGTGAGTCTGATATCACAAAAGTGTCGTGATAGTTATTTGGCATTTTAGCAAATGTGACTTCTCAGATTTAAAACGAGACTCTTATCAAAAATGGAATAATTACCTGCAAACGATTGCTGAGAGAGCTAAGTGAGCAAAAGCCAGAATGCTGAAAATAAGAAGAGCGCACAAGAAGCACAATAAACAACAAAACATAACCGCGACGAGATTGAAGAAAATAAAATCAGGAAAGTCGAATCTAGGAAAATTTTGGAATAACTCAAAGTCAACAATGATAAAAATGGACAAGCACGAACCAAATATATTCTTTCCAGACACTGAATAGCCTGCGTGCTGTAAGGAAATTAAACTCACCAAAAAACAATAAAGTTCAAGGAAAAAAAGTGCGAGACAAAATGATCGCGACTGAACGAGCCAGTGCCCGTAGGAAATTAAAATCAACAAGAAATTAAAAAATAAAAAAGGAAGGATAGAAGAATTGCCTTCTCTGGTGGCTCCGAAGGTAAAATTCCCCGCTAGATACGAGTCAAACAAAGGCCGATGCGTCGGTCGGGATTAGCGGGCGGAGTGGGAGGATAGAAGGCTATAGCAAATGGAAGTAAAATTAACAACTTGAAGGCGGAGAATCGAAAGGCGGCTCGGCGGTTGGGAAAAACGACGGCGGCGATATCGGAGGGCCGGTGGAGGAATGATTCGGGGGGGATAGGGGACGAGAATGGAGGAGGCGTGCTTGGTTAGTTGTTTTTGTTTCTTTTCCCAAAATAAGGACGAATTTCGCAAAGCAAAGGACTCCAGTCAGGGACAGGGTCAAGAATTTCGTTATTATTGATACTCTTACTGTACAATACATTTTATAAAATAAAAAAATTTAAAATAAAAATGTAATGAATGTCCTGGTAGATGATAATCAATAATATTTGGCTATTAATTTAAAATCAGTTTCCAAATAAATGCAAAAGTTAATATTTCTTTTAGCTTATTCATATATTTTCACGAAATATTCAAGTATTGAATAATTTATTACTTTGATTTGGATCCATAATGGGAAAAAAAAAAAGCATTTTGTGACCCTAAGATTTGCATAACTGCTCTCAGCTCATGACCCATGAAGTATCATAGAGTCTTTGAGATATACCATTTTATAATAATATTAGTAGTACAAAGAATGTCCCCTTATTTTTCTATATAGTTGTAAAACTTCAAAACAATTACTGAACATTTTGCATTAGTTGTGACCAAAAGAGAAAGGAGTAAAGGAAATACATTTTCAAGATAATCATAATTGTTTTGATAAACGAACTCTTCGAGAACTTAAGAGCCCATTTGGTTTCATTTTCATATTTTCAATATTTTTAAAATTAAAAATATTTTTATTAAGTTCACGTAAAAAATAATAATATATTTAGATTAGTTATAATTTTATGCAAATTTTATAGATTTATTAAAAAAATGTACTTATTTTTATATGATTATGAAAAAATGTGATATGTAAGTAAGTAGGTTTAGAAATGAAATTAATATGTGCGTGAAAAGACATAAAATATTAGTATATTTAAAAATAAATTTAAAAATAAAAAATAAGTAATTTTTGAGATGAAAATGAGTATAACAAATGCATTTTCAGCAAAAAAATAAAAATAAAGGAAATATTCTTCTTCAAAATGAAACCAAACGAACTCTAAACTTGCTACACGATAAAATATAGAGTTGATAAAAATATATTTCTATTATATGTACTCATAACATTGGAACTCTTGCAAATAAAAAAAAAAAAAATTAAAACACTCATGGTGTTTCTGATAATGAGAAGGTGATGATAATTGCAGTTTCTCAATGACTTGATCTTTCCCATAGATTTGATGGCTGAAAACTTAATGCACCACCTCAAATGTTGATTAAGATTTGAGAGAATCCTTAAATTGTAGCATTAGGTAAAAAATATTACCTTAATTAGCATAAAGGTTTTTGATGCTCATAAGGAGATTAGGAGTTTCTCTATTTATATATTTGATTTAAAAACGGAAGTGAATACTTTTATGAGCCAAAAGATAAATCCAAGAATGCAATGTTTTCTCTCTACTATAGAAAATAATATAAATATGATCAAATTTAAATATATCAATGTGATGTGGATGGAAATTTAAATTCATATGTCATCGTTCATTTTTTTTTTATAATAATCAATGAATATATAATTTCATCTACATGAGTATGAGTAGTTTTTTTCAATTAAACTCATTGATGATTAAATTCATAATCGTGATTTGAGAGAATAAAAAAAATATCAAAATTAAAATTAACAAGCGTCTATTGAAGGAACGACGATTATAATTAAACCTTAAAAATAGTGAATAAATTATACTATATTTTTAATATGTGAATGACTGAATGGTATTTTGCTACATATTTTGTATATGTGCAATTTGAAACAAGCTAGGGCACTGAGGTAATATGCCTTATTTTTTATACAAATATATACTTATTATTTGTCTAGTTTTTTTTTTTTTTTTGGTTCGCTAACTAAAACGCGCATATAAAATTGATTACTTGTGTATTTTCTTACGCAAATGGGTATAACTAAAACCTCTTTTAATGCAAAGCTTTTTTTTAATTTTTGAAATTATTATTTTGTTCTGGTTGATTGAAGCTTCCCTTTTTTCATGGGCACGAGAGTCTATTATGCTAGATAAATATAAAATGTAGCCTTTTGATCATATCTTTACAATACTTACACATCATACTATAAACCAATTTGAGTCAATGGAGAAATGTATAAGTCACAATTAGGATCCCTTAACTATTATCAATGGGTTGCACTTGGTGTAGATTACGTCTTATTTATTTACGGTGCTCTTATCAACTTAGGTTAATTAAATAAATGATCGGATTTTCCAAAATATGAATAATTAATTAAGTATAATAAATAATTATACCATAAACTCATATTTAACTGAAAAAATCAATATAAAACTAAAATAATACTCCTAATTATAGTATAATTAAGCCCACAACCTATTAATCATAAAAATTTAAAACTTTCAGTTTTTGTCACTCTGGGTTAATACGCAACTGAGTTGTTGCCTAATACTACTATATAATTCGTGGATACGAATCGCTGCTTTTTTCAAACTCCTAACTTCTAAGATTTATTGACCCCATCTCTCTACAATTACCATATCTTTTAATAATATTATGAGTCCCAAAGACTTTTCTCATGACCTGCTTTAACAAATTAATACAATACCTTTAAAGTCAAGATTATTAAAATGGGCACACCTATTTTTGATGCTCTTAATATTCAACAAGTTGTGCTATGCTACTTTAAAACTTTATCGTGGAAATTGTTGTTTCAAATTCGACTAGAGTTTTTCTTCTTCTTCTTTTTTTTTTTTAAATTATTCACTATCCGAGTAATAAGCTAGAGATAGAGGGGCCAATTGTAGGAAATAATTTTATTTCCCGATGAAATTGGGCACAGCGAAAATACGTGATATAAGATATTATATAATTTTTTATAAAATTAATGTAATTATATAAATAAATAATTATAATCAGTTCTACAAAAATACAATAATTATATTTATGAGTTTTTAAGAAAAATATAATCTGATAGAAACAAATTAATTATTTTTCTAGTAATATTTTCAGAATTTTCAAACTTTCTTCACCAATCTTCAATTTAATTGAATAAGATGCAATTGTCTTTCAATTCAATCCCCAGCCCCAATGGGAAGGAGTAAGCGTTATTAATACTAAATTAAATTATAATGTATAATTTATTTTATGATATTTTCAACTCAGGAAATTATTATACTGGGCTTAAAACAGGGAAGGAAAAAATTCAGCAAAATGCTAAAAAACTCTTCTTTAAAATAATGTGTAGTACCTTTTTGTATTTCATCAATAATTTATAATTTGTATTTCATATTTATTTATTATCCAATAATATCACATATTTTTGATAATATTTGATATTTATAATTAGCACCCAACTTATAAAATAATTTTCTAAAAATATAAGTACAATTTAATTTGTGGTGTAAAATTCATTTCAATATTTATGAAAATTGATGGAGGACCTGTGAACCTATAATTACAAACTCCAATAAATTCAAATAATTAATTAAACTATTTAATTAATTCATACAATGTTTTAATTCTAAAATTACTCTACTAAAAAAATTAGAATTATATTTTTATAATTATAAAATAATTTATTCTGATTAGCACTAAGTAATCGATTGATATAATAATTATATATGGTTTGTTCATAATTAGAGCTAGCTTTTTCGCTAATATCTCTAATTATCTATTGTCTCCTATATATATGTATTTCACTAACAGTTAATTTATAACCAAATTATAAATTTGAGAGTTTTACTGTTCAGTTCTAAAATTAACTAATCAAGATAATTGTCTTATCATTTCAAGCAGAAAGATAAAAATTTTATATTTGTTAGTTATATTTTCAGTTACTTATGTCAATATGATCTCAAAATATAAGTGTATATGAATATTAACAAACAATTCTTTAACAAGCTAATAAAAAATCATACTGAATTAATAGCAATCTATTGATGTTATTTGAATTTCAAAAAATAATTAATCCATATATGATCAACTATTGATATTATTTAAATTTTCAGAAAACATCCAATCAAATTACATCTAGTTCAATCATATATAATCACATTATTTAAAGTGTCTTCATTATGAAGTTTCAGTCATTATATTTTTAATGTTAATGAATCGCATTAATAATAATTTAATTAAAAATTTCAAATTTAATTAATTTTATTTTGAACTAATTTAACTTATAATCCATAATCTTAATCATCTCGTACATAACACTTACATATTAAGATTATAGTTACATACATAAACATGAATTTTCTAATATTAATAAACATACCAATATGCATTAAAATAATAATAATAAAATATGATTTTATTAATTCAACAATATATATATTAATACAAGCTTTTAGAGCATTATCTCTAACAGCAATTGCAGTTGCAGAAATACTTTTGGAGTATATGTAACAAAAAGGAATATAGCAATACAACCATCTTAAAAATTTACAAGCTTTTTGTAGATATTAAATACTAGACATTCGAACTCCGGAGCTTCCGTTCTTCTGAAAGTAACTTAGCAAACCTGTAAATTTGATAGAAAAAGATAATAATTAGTAATTTTTCAGACGAGAATCCCATTAATTCTTGTTGGCTTTTGTTCAAATCTGGAATCATTAAGATGAAATTGTGCTTACTTTTGTAGTGCTTCCATATTTGTTCCCCCATTGTCAATGGGCTCAAAATTACCAGTTTCGCAGTTAACCTGCGAAATCGATTTTCTCAAGAGTTCTTCGCCAACCTTTACCAGATTTTTCAAATTCTTCTCTGTTGAAATGTCGGCGGAGGTTAAATCCCCAATCAAAGTGTCATCCTGGTTAGTTTTACATGAACAACAAAGAATAGAAGAATATATTAATATCACATATATTGTAACGAAAGAAAATTTACCAAGAGCTTGATAGTTAAATTATATATATATATATATATATATATTTTGGATTAGAAAAGTGTCAAAGTGTTTAATTTAAAATGTTGTAGCGCAAATACCTCAAATATGCCATGGACAATATCAAAATTCAACCTACCAAATAATTAGTTATTCTTGTTACCAATTATTTCAATCTAGTTGGCATAAATTGATTTGAAAGACAAACACAACCAAAAGGTGCAAGGGCTGATCCCATCTTAAATCTTTTGATGGTTAGGTAATCTCAGTTCTTATAAGCTTACATAGGGTGTGTAAATTTGAAATTAAGGATTTTAAATCCATATCAACAAATCAATTAAGATTATTCGGATAATTTTATATTATCATGAATTTAAGGTTATTAAATTATTATTTTAAGTTAATTTTAGAATCATTATCGTGAATTAATTATTCTCTTAATTTTAAATCATTGAATTCGAACACAATCTAAAGTTATATTCAGATATAAGGATTTGAATTTGATGAAATGATTTCAAATGACTACATATAAAATGAATTTGAAATCTATAAAAATGATTTAAAAAATAATTCAGAACAAGAGTTCAAAAATTTAAAATCTATTGTATCATGAAATTATCCAAACAAATTCATTGAATTTGAAAATTTTAACTTCAAATCCATCAATTTAAATGAAATTTAAGAGAATTTGGATTGAAAAATTGAGTCGTGTCTTCCGATCAATTTGTAGATCAAATATAATAGAGATTTAGTTTTACCATAAAACTATAAGAATACTTATTTAAAAAGAAAAATTAGGTAGGATAAATGGTTGGTATAAATTTACTTGAATACGGAGGTAGTTTTCTTGTGAATGAAGCGCTTCAAAAACCACAGCATTGTGAAAATCCACCACATCTGCACTTGCTTGGAAAAAAGAGTCTATCAAGGGGGTAGAGTTGTCATCGTACAGCCATCCGAGAACCCCCCATCGGGAAGCCTTTCGGGCGTCGTATTTTTCCTCATTCTTGGCTGAGCCCGTCCCTATTGAGATCACTAGGAAACGGCCCAAATCCATGGGTTTCATTGGCAAGAAATCCGGGTTCTTCTTCAGCACTTCTCTAGTCACTTCGGATATAGCAATCAAACTCTGTAATTATGAAATTAATTAATATGTTAGGGTATAGTTAAATGAAAAAATGGTTATATTCTTAGTTTCATTTAATATTTAAATATATATAAATATGTTAATTACCGGGTTATTAGCTACAAGACCACCATCAATGAGGTTGAATTTGGCTCCTTGGTTCTCAAAATAATGGGCTGGTAGATAAGTGGGTGCTGCCGATGTGCCTAGGCATATGTCTGACAACAGCGCATCCATTGGGGAATTCTTTGGTGCCTGTTAAAAATATAATTAATATTGAACCCGTGAAAAACTAAAAATAATAAATAAATAAATTTTGCAACTCGGGTTGTGCTACCAATATTTGTAGAGAAAAAAATAATTTATTTAACTAATATAAATTTCGCCATATACAAAGTTGATGTTAAATATTACTTTTCCATAATAATTGTAGAAATGATCATTAGGGTGTATCAGAGTGAAAAATCACCGTATAAGAGCTGAAGATAGTAGATTGGAGTTTCTTGATGTCAAAAGTTGGAAGAACAACGTTGGTTAGTGTCTCATGTAACCTTGTTTCTCCCAGCATGTCCTCTAAAAGGCTACGCAGGTATTTCCCATCATAACTAGGTCCTCTTACAGCCTTAAACATGTCGATCAACCCTGCAAATGGTCCTCTGTGGTTTGACAAATTCATAAGATGATATAAACACCTTGGAAAGTATAGAGAAAATTAAGCCGTTCACCTGGTTTGAGGAAAAATTTTAGGACAGTGCTCCAAATAAAAAGGAACCAAGTCTTTCCCTGCATACAGAGGCCGCTTATCTTTATTTGGTGCAGTTATCATAGTTGCTACAAGACCACCTGTACTTGTTCCTGCTATCAGGTCAAAGTAATCTGCAAGTCTTGCATCCTCACCATCTAGCTCCTATACAAAAACATTTTGATGCCTTAATTGTTGGAGGTGTAGAAGAAATTAAATAGGGATTACATTACTCCATAAGATAATAAATTGAGATTAATGGTTTGACGACAAAGTCAAGTAAAAATTTAGTCTAAAGTTTAATCACTTTTAATATTACTAGAATTGCCTAAGATATGGACGCCAGATTATTGGATCCAACTGTTAAAATAGGACACTTGCTTGAAGTAGCTCGTTCCCCTCGTGAAGAAGACGGTTAAAAGATATTTTGAATGTTAATGAGTCCATAGATTCATAAAGGTATAAACCGAGCTAAGATTAGGGTTTGGGAAACATGATCATGACAAAATTAAACAGGGCTGAAGTGGTAAAGTTAGAATTTTGAAAAATATATTTGACACTTTTTATAAGAAGTTTATTAACAAAGGCTGAGATATGCATTCCAAAAATCAAATATTCTATTATTCTTGATATTCTGTTTGAATCAATTCTAACTTAAGTATTCAAGGATTTTTGGTGGGTAAAACTTAACACCCCGATCCTAATTCTTTTTACAAGAAATTGGGTCATCAAGCGAAAAGGTGAGCTATTGTTTGGTGTTGAGATTCGGTGGAATTTTATTTTTTTTTTCAAAAATGATTGTAAAGATGATTTTACCTGAAGCTGGGATTCCAGGTAATTTAGGATGACTCCGGGGATGATTCCTCTTACTCCACCTCCATCAATGCTTAGAATTGTTATGAGATTTCCCCTGTTTGGGGGCTGAATTTGTAGATTTGAGTTTGTATCCTCCATTGATTACTTCCTCAATATTCTTGTTTTAGGAGCAAATTGAATTTCGAGTTCATCAACTATATACGGGTTTAAATACTTGAAGAAGATGCATCTCGTATCCAATCATCTCAGGGTTAAAGACTTTGTTAGTTTTTTTAATTAATTAAACATCTTAAATCAGGTAAATAATATTTTTTCATTAAACAAAATCCATGACCAAAAATTTTGGGTTTTATTTTATGTGAAGATAGCCATTATTGTGACATTTTCGGATTTTATATGAGATACAGTAGTTGATTAGATGATACTAGGAGTACGAGTATCTAATTACTTTAATTAAATTCCACAACCCTGCACGATCTTTATGAAATGATTTTAAATATCTGAAACTGGAAAAATTAACAAGAACAACTGCACATGGAATTACTAGCTAGGCTTATGACTTAATAATTATCAAAAAGTTATGAGTTTGTTTAATTAAGGCTCTGTCGAGAGTCATGCTAGAATGTGGTACATTCAGACAAATAATATTGGTCAACTTATGACTTGCAAAACGTGCTTACCTAGAAAAAAAGAAAGGAAAATGTATGTATTATTCAATTGTAAGACTATCCATCAAAAATAAATTAAATTATTTAATATTTTATTTTAAATAAATTTTTAAAAACTCAGTTCATTAAACATAACAAACCAATATTAAATATATTTTTCTGTACAATAAGATTTAATTATAGTTGGAATGCGACTTAATTAGTAAAAAAATAATAAAATATGTGTAAAAAAAACCAAGTTAATCGAGCTCAATTTGTATTCGATTCGATTAACATTCGTTCAAACTCAATTCGATTAATAATCAAATTTTAAACATAATTTTTAAAATTCGATAAAAATTCAAATAAATTTGAATATTCGACTCGTTTACACCTTAATATAAGACTGAGTTATTAAAATATTATAATAAATAAATTTTGGATTTGATTCCGATTTTATGTGGATATTTATCCACTTTAATTATAATTTTGAAACGAAAATAATTTAATTCAAGTCATTAATTGATATTTTATCTCTCAAAAAAAAAATAATAAAAACAGCACAGTTTTTAATTAAAAAAAATAAATTAAAGAATGTAAGCATGATATGCGTGACTAAAAAATAAACAAAATGGTATCTATTTGTTTATACTCGTGTTTCTAGGTTTCAGATTGATAGTTGAAATGTATGAATTAAAATTGAATAAATAAGATTATAAAGGATACATTCTTGATTTTCTGCCAAGTTTTTAATGACATAACGATCACGTATTCGATTTTTCTCTTTAGAAAATAAATAGAAAATTAATGTATTTCGAAAAATTAAATAAAAAATGTTAAGCATGATATGTGTGACTCAATAATAAACAAAATGGTATCTATTTGTTTATACTCAGTGGGTTTAGGATTAAGGTTGATAGATGGAATGTAAATCCAAAAGATTATGAAGGATCTGTTCTTGATTTCCCGCCAGTTTTAATGATTAAAAAAACCTTAATGCTAAAATCACTTATAATCTGACTAATACTAATTATTTATTTCATCTGCTTGAAGTGATATAATGATAAAAGCGTTTGGAGTATAATTTAAAAGATTTGTAGTTGGAATTATCAAAAAGCACTTTAGCATTAATGGGTAAACTCTCAATCTTACTTTTGGGGTTCGAAGTGAACGATTGTAACATATTAAGAATCAATATATCGAATCATAGAAAGACTATCCACAATCAAAATTAGTGAAGCCAAGCATATATATTTGAATTAAAAAAAATAAAAAATACTAATAATCTCTCTTTGAGGTTTAACTGTTAAAGTGCATCATTAATTATATGAAAAATTAGTTTGTCCGATTACATTAATACTTACCATAAAAATAACTTATGTCTACCAAGTGTCTCGATGTTTTTTCTGTGTTGTGTATCACTCTATCGTATCAATAAACTGTCCCAAATATTCATTAACAATCTTTTGATGTCCACTTGAGAGAAAAACTCAATTTCCATGTATTATTTGCTAAACATGAAAGACGGGCAAACAAAACAAAGCAAAAAAAGAAAAAAGGAAAAAAAGAAATTGATTTCTCTTAAAAGTATTGCAACACGTTGATGATAAAATAGCTAACATTACACTCATGAGGCAATAATAATTCGAGAACCTTTTTTTTATGTTATGATTTTATTATCTTCAACTCGTCACATTATAGTAATTATTCTCTTCAAATAATAGTATAATTTATGGATAATACTGGTGAATTTTCTATGCAAAAAGTTTGATAATTTAGGCTGAGGTTGCAAGAGTCCCACTCCATTACTAGTTGCCTCTGGACAGGGGCGGATCTAGGCCGCCCGCCCCTTCAACTATATTTTTTTTTAAATTTGGATAGATTTTTATATATAGAATTATTAAAATTTAAAAATTTATCCCTTCTAAATAATAAAAAATATCTCTTTATTTATTATTTTTAACAACAAAAAGAAAAATCTCACTCCGGTATTCATTTTATCGCTCCGTCGCTAGCTCTGGAGTATCTGAATTCCAAGCAAGGGTGCTGTGAACCTATTTTAAGTCATGGATTATGTAATCCTATTAGAAACACACATCGCTAAAAACAAAAAGCAAAAAAAAGAAACAAAAGAAAAACAAAAAACAAAAGAAGAGCTAAAATAATTATTTCTTCGTATTGTTTTGAAGACATTAGTCCATACAATTTCACATAAAAGTTTTAATTAGTCCATCTTACAGTGTTCTTGGCACTGTAGTGACTGATCTAAAACCAAATTGTAAAAATAGTTGGCCCATAAGTGGCTAAAAATGTCATATCTTTACAGGAACCCGTCTAATTATGCTATGAATTTTGTAACTTTGGATTTTGTTATTTGATTTATAAAAATTTTACTGATTCCAATAAAAAAAGGCTATGAATATTGTAATTTTGGATATTTGATTAGATTTAGATTTTTTAAAAAAACATTTGATTAGCAAATGGTGTGACGGATTGGAACAGATACTGCCGTGTGAATAATATGATGGGGAGTTCTTGGCCAGAGTTTGCATTTAAAGAAAATATGAGACCTTTCAAAGATTTCCACTTTCTGGGCTAAATTTATGTTAGCGATGCATCTTCATGAAATTTTTGTATCTATTCATTATTTAGCCAATAAGCTTATTATTATTGTTATTATTTATTTTTAGATAAAGTTATTTAGCATGAATTTTCTCCCTTTTTTATATTAGTATGTTGCAAAATTAAATTTTATTATTTAAAGTCAAATTGCGTTTTTTTTCTTTTTTCTTTTTCTTTTATCAAATTCCATTGGCTAATTATAACTGTGCGATGCAAACAGAAATTATTGAGTAAAAAACCCAAAATGAGTCAGTTTATCTGGACACAAAATGATAATAATTTCAGGCAACAAATTAACAAGATTAATACAAAATTCAACGAAATAACTTAGTTAGCGCAAATAAAAATTATTTATACATCACTTCAACTCATATAAAGGTTGAATCATACTGAAATAGAGTTTAAGTTGGACAACCGCACTTTTCTTTCTTCGGAAAGTAATTTTGCAAACCTGCAAATGTAAGAAAATTATTAATACTAGCATTTCATCTCTTTGGAATCAGTAATTCTACATAACTTTCATGCAAAAAAAAAAATAATAATAATAATAAAAATAAAAAATCAACTCACTTTTTCAGTGCTTCCATATTGGTTCCACCATTCTCAACAGGTTCATAGAGTCCTGTTTGACAATTCATCCTTGATATTGGTTTTTTCAAGAGCTCTTCGCCAACCTTTACTAGATTTTCCAAGTTCTCCTTTGTTGCCATGTCCATATTGACTAGGTCCCCCGTCAAGTTGTCATCCTGTGTTTCTCGATTTTGAAAAACAAACCATATAGTTAGCAATTAAATTAAGGAATAATCATATCTTAAATAATCATGTCTAAAAAGGCATGTAGGAGAATGGGATAAATTAACAAATATTCCTCACAATTAAAGTTAAAAAGAAAAAGGTAAATAAGTGTCCCCTCCATCTTTTTAGCGCACCATTTTGCCCGCTTTAATTCTTTGAAATGTTTCAATTACCAAAATCCTTTAAATACAATACTTGGTTTACCAAATTTGCCCTTAAGACAAATAAAAGCTACAAGCCCATCGATCTAAAATGCCAAAATAATTGTTTATCTAATTAATTGAAACAATAACATGCTGATGCAAAATATTTTACTAATAAATATTTAGCTTTTTAATAGTAAGTTTATGATTATTTATCATGAATTTCAAGAGACAATGAATTGTAAAATAAAAAAAAAATGCCTTCAAATAATAATTATTTAAACTTACTAGGAATTTTAATAATTTTTCATCAACTATAATTAATTGAATTGAATAATGATCTTCTACAAATATTGACATAGGTTGGTGGGAATGGGCTACGAGGAGGGTGGGGTATTTTATTTTATTTTTCATTTAATTCCCTTTATTCAAGACTTAGTGGCAAAATTAATCAATTGTGCCAATTTTTCATGAAACCTTATTGATACCATAGGGACTAGCCCTAAGATATTCGGCTCATTTAGTGTAGGTCGGATTAATATTAGACTAAGATGGGTTGATGCCCATGATTATGACTAAAGTTGGGTTGGGCAGTTTTGATCAGTCCATCTCAATTTATAATGAAAGCCCAGTTGACTCTAGAGAGTCATAATTGTGGTAAGAATTGATTCTTAAGGAACAAGATGTTGAGCCCTTATTGAAGAAGGTTAAATCATTCCTATATATATGGGAGGCCAAGGTATGTACTAACCATTCAACATATTCTTTTTACAGTACTTTTAGAGAATTAATTGTAATTTAAGTATCAAAAGTTTTCACTAAATCAAACTCCAGTAACCTAACATTAATTTTGTAAGAATTCTCAATGAGTATTTGAGTTATTCTCAATTTAGTAAGGAAGAGCAGCTCTGTTTTAAGTGCTGTTGATTTGTTGATTTGAAACGCATCACTTATTATTGAGTTAATTTGGAAAATAGAGTCAACAAAGTGAAGCATTGAACAGATGGAAGGGACAATCTCATTTTTACATGTAGTTTCAGGAGAAAAAAAAAGAAGCAAAGTTATTCTTTTTTTTTCTTTTTGTTTTAAAAAATTGAATAAAGGCAAACATCTTCCACAGTCCACACTCTAATTCAAGATTCAAAGGGAGCAAGTGGGAAAGACAGCATATGTGAAAAACCAAACATGCACTACAAAAGGTACTTGTGATCAATGATGAATAATTTATTTAAATAGTAGTTTTTTTAAAGTAATGAATTAATTATGTAATTGATCATATTTAAAGAGCTTTTGATATTTGAGGATAACTGAATATATAATCTATCGTTCCCCAAAAGAAAAACTTACTTGAATGCGAAGATAGTTGTGTTGCGAATGAAGGGCTTGAAAAACCACAGCATTGTGAAAATCAACCATGTCTGCATTTGCTTGGTTATATGCTCTTAGCAGTGGACTTGGGGTTACGTACAGCCATCCCACAATCCCCCACCCTGCAGCACTTTTAGCATCATACTTTTCTTCATTCTTCCTGGCGCCTGTCCCTAATGATATCACAAGAAAACGACCAAAATCCATGGGCTTTATGGGAAAGAAATCAGGATTCTCGTTGAACACCTCTCTTGTCACCTCTGAAATGGCAACTAATGTCTGAAATAAAAAATTTGCATATGTACCATGTAAGACAATTAAACGTAGTTACATTGAATTGGAAAGTAATCTTGCTTGTTATCTTCTTAGATGTTACCGGGTTATTAGCTACAACACCACCATCTATGAGGTTGAAATTTGCCCCTTGGTTCTCAAAATAATAGGGAGGAAGGAAAGTTGGTGCAGCTGAGGTGCTGATGCATATGTCTGATAACAAGGCGTCCATTGTCGACTCCTTCGGTGCCTACAAAAAGGTTAAACTTATTATTATTCCGACAAGCAAATGTGGATAAACTTGGAAGCGTTTATCTTTGTTAGCTAGTTATTGATGCTTATGGGTGTGCAAAAGAGAGGGAGATATACAGAGGCATCACCGTATACGAACTGAAGATGGCAGGTTGAAGTTTCTTGATATCGAATGTTGTAAGAACAACATTGGTTAAGGTCTCATGCAACCTTATATTGCCCAACATTTCCCTGGTTAGACTTTTAAGATACTTCCCATCATATTTTGGCCCATTAATGCCCTTCGCCATTCTTATCAACCCTGCAAATGGGCCTCTGCAATTCGCGAAAATAGGAAAGATAAGCCCCAAAAATTCATACATTTTGTTGATACATGCTTTTTTCAAGCCTGTAACATACTACTTACAAGAAGGACCTGATCAAAGTTGCCAAAAACTAAAACAAAAATCCCATGGGACCAAACTGCATTCGGGCTTCACAAGTGCTTCAAATTATACTAATGGTCAAATATGCTAATCCAGACAAGCAAATCAAACATGCTCACCTTATTCTCGTGTGACAAAGATGAAAACAAGGACAAAGTAGAAGAAGGGCCATTTACCTTGGCTGAGGAAAAATTTTAGGCGAATGCTCCAAATAAAAAGGAACTATATCTTTTGCGGCATAAAGAGGGCGATTGTTTTTATCAGGTGCAGTTAGCATAGTCGTTACAAGACCACCTGTACTTGTTCCTGCTATTACATCGAAATAATCCACGAGCCTTACATCTTCACCATCTAGCTCCTATACCAACACAAACATACAGTGTAAGAACTAAAATTCCTCCATATAATCTTTAAAAATCGCATTGTCAAAGAGACTTACAAATAAAAACGCTGTTTATTACCTGCAGCTGGGATTCTAGGTAAGCAAGTATAATTCCTGGGATGATTCCTCTTACCCCTCCACCATCAATACTAAGGATTGTTATGAGATTCCCCTTGCTTGGAGGCTGGTTTTGTAAGTCTGATGAACTCTTTTCCTCCATAACTCTCTTGACTGATACTACAAGTAATTGCAGTGCTGCAAATATGGTTTGTACTTTGTAGCTTTATATATAATACAACTACTGTGCAGAAAGCTGAAAGCAGCTATCATGGTTGCCAAATTAAGGGGAAATGCTTTATTTTATTAAAGCAGGGATTTCTGCCAAAAGTAAACTGTCTCTATGCTTTGTAACCAATTAGTTTATTACAAGTTTTTTATACAATTATTCCCAACTTTAATATACAGTCTACCTGTACCTGTGTTCTATTGTATAATAATATACAGTGGTTTGGTGAAAGGTATATCAGAATCTGCTGACACAAGAAGGAGAATTATTAAAATCTTACACGATTTCACGTGTTTTTTTTTTTTTCTTTCCCTCTCAACTTGAGTGGATCTTTACTATTTTTTTTTTCCCTCAACCCGATTTCCACGCGTTGTATACTATTCCACAGTGGTTAGCGGGACGTTATATAAATAAATCGATTTGGCATTGGACTTTGCCAAGTTGTTCATTATTTTAATAAAAAATGGAGGTGTGTGGATAATTTATTTAATAGTAAGATGGTGTAGAGTTTATAAAATGTTATATTTTAATTTATAAAAAAATTATTTTTTTAAATGAAATAAAATTATATATTCTTTTAAGATATTATTAATGACTGGTGACAATTTTGCTATTTATGTGCTTAAGTTAAAGGAGTGAGTTTGTTGAGATCTTATACGGGTCTTTTATTTTTTACGAGTTTTATAAAATTATAAAATTTATTTTTTAAGCTTATAAACTCAATTTCTTAGTTTTTTGTTTAAAATATTCAAACATAAATGTTTGAAGTAGTTGAAATCATTTTATAATGTAAAATATAAGATCAAATATTAAATTGAAATAGAGGATTCGAAATCAGACTGCACAAGAAAAAGAAACATAATTAAACAATTATTGGCAGTACATAAGTTAAATTTTAAGGAAAAAATGACAATTGAATAATATTTATGGAATGCTTTAGAGATTGTATAGATGATTGATATCCATATTAAAACTGAACGTGTTGGTTAATATACTTATTCCGGAGGAGCAGAGTTGGGCTTATGCAGTTTCCCGCAGGCTGTAGCCAAATTTAATCTTCCGGCCCAATAGCTCCTGCGGTTTCTGGGGACCTTAAAAACCTACTTTATGGGCTGCTAATTAGTGTCCGAGTACGATAAGTCAATAGAGTTCGAGATTCCGACGTTGCTGCAAGTGATTGTGACCAGCTAAAGAGTCAAATTAATGATCCATACAAATAACAATTTATTTTTTTAAGATAAACGATAAATTCAACGGCAACGCGAAAGCGATATGTTTTTTAAAGAATTTGAAGAACTTATCTTGGAACTTTTCAAAATGTGGAACTGAAAGCACAGATTTAATAGAACTGTTACCTCAATTTGAATGAAATTTTAAAAATTTTCAGGGTAACATATTAATCTTGAGCATTAAAAACGCAGCTTAATTGAGTTTTCGATCTCATTTCAAGACATTATTTGATTTCCACAAAAAAATTCATATTTGACTTGCGTAAATTCTTGTCTAAGTTTATAAGAGGTATTGGGGTCCTACTTATGCCTAAATATTTATGTATTTATTATTATGTTCTTTTATTATTTTAATTTTTTTAAAAATATATAATTTAAAATATTTGTAATAATTAAAAGAATTTCAAATATACCAAAAATTATATAAATAATTGCATTGAAGATAATTTTATTCTAATATTTAACTAGGGGATAAATGTTATACTTGTAAGTTTAGTGAAATATTTACGTTCATAAAAAAATTATATATTTTGCCCTAAAAATAATATCAAATAACAATATTACAAAATTAGAAGTCCATGCCAAAAATAAAATAAAATTAAAGCACCTCCTTTGCATATAGATATTTTATTACTCCTACTGCTGAAAACATTTCTTGCCTAAAGCGTCGTGAGTCTTGTGAGCAAGTCTAGAAACACAGGCAGCGTCAGCCATTCAGCTTTGACCCTTTGGCAAGCCTGGAGTCCTGTGTTTTATTAGGTCGGTGTTTGGGTGTCCTATTACCTCACTAGATTACGGCACTAACCTACGACAAACAGATAGGATTTATGCTCTTCCATTTTCAACTTTAAAGAACATTAAGTTCACCAAACCAAACCAAAAAAATCAAAATTTATTTCATATATAATTAAAATAAACAGATACTTCCAGACCACATGCCTAAGTTCATTATAGTATATTAAAGTAAAAAAATAAACTAAAATATTCCAGGAAATAGTAAGAAAAAGACTAGCAAAAAGCAGCAGCAAGAAGGTAGTAGAGGGAAGAGCGCCACAGCTGTTCGCCTTTATTGCCTTTGTTCTTAACGAGGAACTTCGCTCCACTCCCAGACTCGAACACCCATTTTAAAAATTCTTTCATCATTTACAAGCATTGCATTATATGGGCATATACACATGTATTTACGGGCGGCATGGTGTTATTTGAGAAATTGAAGAAATCTGAGGTCTTTGGGAAGGTCTCTTTTGGATTTTCTTTCTTTATTTCTTGGGAGGTATAATGGCTGAAGATATATGCCTCTTCGCCAAGGTGAGTCCTTTTTAGCCTTTTTTTGCTCACTTGCCTTTTTCATTTGTTTATTTTGATGGCTTTGAATTCATTGGAGTAGTGGAGTTGTTACAGAATGCAGGAATTAAGATTTTCTTATTAGTTTTTTTTAAGACACATTTCAAAGGTTCACGCTTTGGGTCCAGAATTTGTGTATTTTTCCTCATGGGAACAGGAAATCTGTTTGAAATTTAGAAATCTTTGTTGGGTTGGGATGAATTTTGAGATATCTGATGTCTTCCCTTTCCCAAGGTTTGATGTAGTCAGGATATTTTTTGGATTATATAGAGGCTGAAATTTCATTTTTTTTCTGGCTAAATAGAGTAGATTTTACATTGAACTCATTTCTATTTTATTTCTGGGTTTGTAGTATGGTTAAATTTTTTCTTGTTAACATGGTTTTGCAAGCCCTTTTTTACTCCTTTTTTTGTGCCCCAAGTATCATGCCTGTTGTTTTTCTGTGACTTCTTAGCAGTCAGGTCTAATGGTCTATAATCTGTGCCTGAAAAGATGGGGTGGGGAAGAGGAAAAATAAGAGTTTGCTACTATATTTCGAAATTATGCGGCTTAGTATTATATCTATTTTATGGGATTACTATTTCGTTGGTATTTTTCAGCATTTTTAGATTGAATATTAGAATTTCATTAAACTGCATTGCTCGCTGAAATCATAAATTGACTAATTAGTTTGATGAGCTCTATAATAGGTGAGTAAGCAATGCATGACATTCTAATGTATTTTCTTGAGACTTGCCTTATATTTTCATATTGAAATTTTTGCTGTGTGTAGTTGTTCTTTCTTGTTACACTGACAGGTTTCCGTTCTGTGGATGACACATGGACAGGACGCCCTAATTATAAAACCTCCCAAGAATTCCCCAGCTTCACTGAGGATGTTAGTCTTAGTATTTGCAATGGTTTGTGGTGTTTATATCTGCTCAGTCTGTCTAAAGCAAATTAACGATCACACCAGTACTAAATTCCTAAATGTTGAAGTTAATTGGAGGCATTGTTGTGATCACGGCATTGATAGATCTCAAACTCCCTACTTGCACTACCCCAAACCCACTACCTTTAGCAGGTAATTATAATAGATCAAAATGTTCAGTTTCTTGAAGATTTGGTGAGAGACATTTCTTTTTTTCTTTTTTGTGCATGAAGGGCTGAATGTGCCTGTAATCCTGTGCGGCTTTTCGCCATTCTGTCTATGCAAAGATCTGGAAGCGGATGGTTTGAGACTCTGTTGAACAGCCATACTAATGTAAGCTCCAACGGAGAGATATTCTCAGCCAAAGAGAGGAGAAGTAATGTTACTTCAATCTTGTCGACTCTGGATAGAGTTTACAATTTGGACTGGTTTACCAGTGCTTCCAAGAATCAGTGCTCCGCTGCAGTCGGCTTCAAGTGGATGCTGAATCAGGTGTGATACTGTAAATGTTTTCAAGCCAGAAGTCCCTAATATGCATCTTTCTGCATAACTAACAATACCTAATAATTTTTTTTAAAAGCCAGTGGCATCCTCTCCTGAATTATGCAAGAAGTTTTTGTGGGGCTTTTCTAATCTTGTTTTATTCCACTGACATTAATAGCTTTTGATGACATTCTGAGTGTCCCTCCTCTTGTTACTTCTGGCTAAAAGGGAAAGGATGTAAAAAGAAGAAAATAATATTTATATATATATGATCAATGGCTAATTGGATACAGGGCTGTCAAGTACCCCCTTTGTCCCACTGCTATGGTCATATTCTGAAAGTTGATTACCTTCAAATGGAAATGTTGTAGTTCTTTAAGTATGATTTTGCAAAAGCTAATTAAATTTCAGAGTGCTGACTAAAAATTAGTCAATGTAGCTGGTAAACTAAAACAATGTGAATCTTTTGATTTAAGGAAAGTAAAAAGATATCTCATTGGATGCTATTTTAATTTTGGCTTAAATTTATTCGTTTATTTCCATGAGAAATGATGTACTCTTGAATTGCACTTGACAGGGTAAGTTCTAAGGCTGCATTGGTAAATGTAGAGATGGCCATTTTCATATACCAGTTCAGGACATATATCGCACATAAACAATCTCTAACCCTCTCTAGCATTATTAACCCTACCCACTTCTTTGTGATGAGTGAGAAACAGGGTGATAGAGCTGTTAGGAAAAGATGCAACTATAATACAAATTAAGAGATAACTAAATACGATATCAGTATGCAAGACGAGAAGATTGCTAACGAAATTGCTTAACTCTAAGTAAATAAGTATCCTTTAACTGCCCAAACTTGTAAGAGTCTTCTATCGCATATTACAGATAGCGTGGCAAAACTTGGATCATTTGTGGTGAGGCCTTCTAGTTTTCTAGCCTTGGTTAAACTATAAAGATTTGCATCTCTTTGAGGACTTACTTTCACATTGTTTGACTTTTAACATTGGGCTGTGTTAGTCTTAAAAGTGTTGTGAAGTAGCAAAAATAATTTAATTTTCATCCAGTCTATCCATTTTGTGAGTATCTTTTTCCAATTGTTACAAGTATAGATTGTCGCAAAGTGGCATGCCCTCAAATGAAAGTATATTTCCTGAGTATTTTATGTCATCTTGGTGCTTCAGAATAGTTGTCATCTTGGGAAAATTGTTAACCTCTAGCATTATTGTTAATTCAGGGAGTGATGGAGTACCATAAAGAAATTGTAGAATATTTTAATCATAGAGGTGCTTCTGTAATATTTCTCTTCCGAAGAAATCTTCTTCGCCGCATGGTTTCAGTGCTTGCTAATTCTTATGATCGATATGCTAAAGTCCTGAATGGGACGCACAAGTCCCATGTTCACTCACATGAAGAGGTACTCTTTTCCCCTTTAACCCAACCCAACCAACTGCACATGTGCATAAAATCTAATATTTCTGCCAGCTTCTTGTAGGCTGATACTCTTTCTAGATATAAACCTGTAATCAATTCAACATCACTGGTAATGGATCTAAAGCTCATGGAGAAGATGGTCTTGGAGGCACTGGAGTATTTCAGCAGCACCAGGCACATCATTCTCTATTACGAAGATCTCATGAAAAATAGAACTGTAAGTTTCTTTTCACCTTACAAGGAAATCTTAGTTTCATCTTCCGTGATTTGGAATGTTTTCAATTTTACTAATTATTCCCCTAGAGTAGAGAGTTTTACCTTCAATATTATGATGTCTTATAAGTTTGTCAACAATTAGGCTCTAAATCGAGCCAAACATGTTACCGTTCAAAGTTTGAACTTAAAAATTGTGTTTGAGTTTGGTTTAATTGTTAATCTAATTGAGTTTGAACGAGTATTAATCAAATCAGCACAAGTCGAGCTTGAAATTTCTGTAATTTCTTTTATTAGTAAGTTGAGCTCGAGCTGACCTTCAAATCTTATTGAATGATATTTAGTTTTTTATGTTTAACGGATCGAGTTCAAACAAGCTTTTACCGATTGATCTCGATGCTCTATCGAGTACTTTGCCCTATATGCAATTGGCAATTGCTCAGGACTGTTTCAATTCCTTGTTGCCATTTGTAAAACTTCTACTCCTTGGAATCATTATCTTTATGGTCCTTACCTGACTTCTAATAATTCATTTGATCCCATGTCGTCCTTCTCATTGTGTCTCACATCTGTTGCAGAAACTGGTAGATGTGCAACAGTTTCTAGGGCTGCCAATAATGGAGTTAACTAGTCGCCAGGTCAAGATACACAAAGGATCATTGTCAGAGCACATCAAGAACTGGGACGACGTGAACACGACTCTCAGAGGAACAACTTATGAGAGCTTCCTCCAAACTGACTACACTAATTAGAGTCCATTAATCTGTTGAAAATGTGAACCAACTACTTTCTGACGTGAAGCTGTTGACCCTGATAGAAACTTATCCAGGTGATCAATGAAACGTTGATCTTCACCATCTTCCTTTCCTAGCCAAACATCATGTCAGCCTGCCTTTTGTTTTTCCGGTAATTATTTTTTGTTTTTTCATTTTGTTTTGCGTACCCATTTTTTGTTTTTTAATTTTTTTGTTTTTGTTTTTGTTTTTTGCTTTGTGGTCCTTACAAGCATTCAAGAATATGTATAGTCCTGTAACTTATGTACAACATTGCCGCGGGAATGCGAAATCTGAAAGAGTTTTGGCTTCCCCTTTTTCCTATCCAATCCTGTTTATTGTTTTACTAATGTGACATTTTCTTTCGCTGATACCAGTCACGGGATTAATTTGTTTTGTATTGACAGAAGTTATTGGCATTTGGCTACATAAAAAAGTTGAGAGTAGAAACTACGGAATATTCCCTTTAATTTTTTTCATTTATTATCATTTCCACGAGCATTTATGCCAAATTCATTAAAGATCTGTGCCATTTAGGGCAAGACCATCAGGATTTTTGCAATAATTAAAATTTAATCACCATCACTGGTTAAAAAATCAAACTAAAATAACAATCCGTTGCCCATTTTTCAATCTTAGATATCAGTGGTGTGCGGCTTTTACTTTTGGTAAAGAGTATAAATTCAAATTGGCCGTATATTATATAGTATTTTGAATTTTTTATTTTTATTTTAATATTTTATCTCGTAGTTGATTTGATCTCTTGCACAAAGCTTGCGCCAATAATTTTCGTTTGTGATATTTAGTTTTTGGTCCTTTATTTATAATTTTGGTCTTTATGAATTACAAGATTGTGATTGTTATTCAAATATGTTGTGCAACTACTACAAATATCTCCACTTTTGTTGTGTTAATCATCTTCGGAGATATACCACAATACCAATTCTAATAGAAGAATTTCTCCTCCTCGTGTTTTCGGTTAGTGCAACACTCAATATTATATCTATCTTTACCTATAACTATTGCTTTCTTGTACCTTATTATTCATAGTTGAGCTCCGAATAGGCTCGAGCTTGACATGGTCCCGACTGTCGTTTAAGCTTAGTCCAAGTCCATATAAGTCGATTCTGATTATAATTTTTGTTGTCGCAACATTTTTGAATCGAAGTTTGAATTAACATAAGGTAACCAAGTGGGCGTTCACTCTATGAAAATAGTTCACGGGATTAAGGTCTGATTGAGTCTGTTGGGTTCTGTAGATGGGATCTGACCTGGAAAAACACGCAAATGTAAACGTGATGAAACCCAACCACAGCCCAAGTCAAACCAACTTGTATTTAATATAATAACTTATGGACCTGTCATCAGCAGCCCACGACTGAGAGCCCACGTTAAAGTATCTATCATTGAACTCAGGATCCTGTGTCTATAAAGAGTGTGTGGCCCATAACATTACTCCGAGGCCCAATATCGGCCCGATTGAAAAAAATTCGGGCTCACTAAGCCCCAATAAGAGCAGAAACCTTTTTGATTTTTTTTTTTTGTTTTAGAAGAATAAAAATTACCGTTGATTTGATTAAATACTCAATAATTTTTAACATGAAAAATTTACAATGCGATTAACTCGAATATGAAAAAAGATTATTTATTAACAACATACCAAAGAAATTCATGAAATGAGTATTATAGACTCACTCCGATTGGTTAATAACTTACCCTGCATGTGGTTAAATATGACTTGTTTGAATTGAACTCAGTTTCAATTGTAACATGTAATAGAAGTTCAACTACTATTTCAAAAAGCTTCAAGCACCACATTTTATCAGAAAATTCTTTGCTACATTGGGACCAGTAATCTCAAATCTGAAATCTCAATTCATATTTTACTATTTCTTCTAAATAGTTGTACGCAAAAACTCACACGCAGTACATTTGTGCAAGAAAAATAAAGGAAAAATACAACTGATAGTATACTAGACACTTGATGTTGGTGTACTGTAGCATATGATACCTCCGACTTTACTAGACAAAAATCTTGTCATGCCCCCACCAAATCAAACCTCACTTGGGCAGTAACTGTTCATGTGCGCTAAGATCCAACTTTTCCCCATGGCTATGTGAGAACTGAGAATCAACCATCTAGAGTCGATTGTACCTAGCAAAAGTTCCCTAAAAACAATTAATTAAAAGTGATATTTATAAGTAAAGAGGTTGCAATATCAAAGCTGTTACAGATAAAGTATAATATTAGAGAGTTAACACCTCATCATGAGAACCCTAATCAAGATTTTCTCCAAATTTCACAAATTTTACTAAGTTGTTGCAAAGGCAAAACTTTGATACGAGTAAGATACTATGCAGATGCAAGAATAGTATTTCGAAGTTAGAATCTACTTTGTAAACTAGCTCCTCTATTCCAGAGTATACACAATTATTTTCAGTCTATTTTCCTAAAACCAGGTCTGCTCAATAACAGTGATCAAAATGGGGTATTTTTCTTCCACCAAATCCAGATTAGAAAATGAAGTCCCACAAAATTTACCTTATCAACAGGAAAGAAAGGATGATGCTTACTCCCCGAACCATTTTCCTCTTTCATGTTCTTGTATTCCCACATCTTGAATTAACTGAGGGGCAAAACAAGATACAAACATGTTAAGGTATTGAAACAAACAATTTTGATTGTCAAAATTTAAAACCAAGACAAGTAGTTTGTGATTTAGTAGAGATGAACATCTGTAAAGAGCCACAAAGGTGCTAAGAAGACAGTTTTTCTAGTCGGAAAGATGCTTTTGCTGACTGAAAGGTCAAATCTTTACCTAAGTAGCCACTGGAATATGAGAGAACAAAGACAATCTTATGCTATAATTCAAATAACATGAATGGTGGGCTCAAAGGACATATTGTCCCCTAAACCCTCCATATTATATGTCACATAAAAATTTGGCCTCTCAGAAATATTATATTACTCTAACGCTGCACAACCACCGCACCATGAAAATTGTTGAGTCCCGGAAACTACCATGAAGCTGCATTCGTTTTTTTCAATTTTTCTCTTCTATTGATTTCCCATGCTAAGTTTCTTTAGCTTTGTATTTATTAAGTTTGGAACTAAAACTTAACTTTAGAACCCTAGAACTTCTGCAATTGGTTTGTGCAACTAATATTACCAAGCAACTGAAGCCTTATAAATTCTAGTGTACGATCATGTTTCAGAAGATGCACAGCACATTTGAAGGAATTTTTTTTGCATAAAAGAAAATGATTCAGGCTGAATAGCTATAAAGAAAATGCAGCCAATATAGAATAATTTCAACTCATGAAACCCCAACTTCAAACATGCTATGGAGAAGTTACTGTGTAAGTACTTGAGAATAAGTCAGACCTAAAAAGACACTATATGTAAGAGTATAGTACTTGGGACAACTAAAAAGCTGAGACTCAAGTTGCAATGGACATGCAAAATGTGAATCTGGACAGCCAATGCTTGGCATTTATTGTGTAGCACACACATGCTTGAGAATTAAGTAAATAAATATAACATGCTACATGTATTTCCACTTAAAGAATCTCCAACCAATGAGGACCTACTTTCACATATTTGGTTCTATAAATACCCTGAAAACCTAGGGTGTTCAAGCATCCCGCATTGCTGAGTGAGCGTATCTCTTTCTCTACCCCTTTAACCCTAAGCCCTCTCATACTCCATGGCTCAAACAAAGCTGATCATTGCCTTCTTTTTCCTTGCCATCATATTGGCCCAGAAAATTCAATCAACAGAGGGAAGAAACTTGAAGTTTAAGAACAGAAATGCATTTCAGACGCGCGCAAAGATTTCTAGGCAGGATTCTGTAAAGTTCACTAAACACCGAAAAAATTTACCCACAGACTGTTCAAGTATGACTGTATGTGGCAACAAGGCTGCTTTTACACCACCAAGCCCAGCAGCGACTGAGTCTCAGCCACCGCCACCAGGCCATGCAGATGATTTCAGACCCACAACACCTGGTCACAGCCCAGGAATTGGGCATTCTTTATAAATATAGGGTTAGAAATTCTGTGTGCAAGAATATGTCTATGAGAACTCTGATTTTATGTGTTCATGCATGTATGTTTTATTCGATCTGATAGATTATGTATCTATTGTTCCCCTGTAAGCATTATTACTGTGATTAAGTTTCAGTTTGTGTCACATGTTTCCCACATGTATGTAACATGAATGCTCTTTTCTCCTCTACCTTCTTTCCTTCTTTCTTTCTTTCTTTCTCTCTCTTTTTCATTTTTTATTGTTTATTTTATTTTGTTTTTCTTATTATAACAAAATAAGATTTATTTATGCATTATAAGCCTAAAATTCAATGAAGAGATAGATCCTTGTTCCTAATACCTTACATAGTAGTGTTTATGAGTTTGAATAGTAAACTTAATTTCCTCTAATAGCAATTGAGAAAATGATTGGAAACAAGAAATGACAATTAGTGTCTTAATTTCCTCACCTTAATAAGAACGAAATTCCAGCATGAAGAAGGCTGGCTCCTATTGAAGTGACACAATAGATCTATAACTGTTAGTATGTTAACAAAACATGAAATTATAAGATGAAACAAATTAACCTGACTTCTAGAAACTTGATACCAAATAATATAGTCTATTTCAAAATTGACGAGTGAATATTATCAACTTGCAATAAAATCCGCCTGACAGAACTGGAAAAAGATAGAACCATATGTAGTGCACCACTAGTGTATCTTATATAAATTTGAAGACCATATGTAAAAGGTTTTTTCTGTTTTAGAAATTAGAATCTGCTAAATGCTCTAAATGTAGACCCCAAAAATTGAGACGTTAGCACCTTGAAACTCTACCAACATCCTCGAAATTCTACAAAGGCAATTTTGACCGTCCAGTTTAAGAGTGAAACAAACGGCAACAAATTACATTAGAAGGAATTTAGTACATCATTATGTTAATATAATAACAGTTAATTTTCTGCTATATTTGAATGGGGATGGGTTATATCACTATTATATAAATAGCAAATGTAAATTTGAACAGTTGACGTTTTTTTGGACAAAATTCAAAGTTCTAAATTTTACAGCTCAAAGGAATTACAAAAACAGAAATATGATAAGAAATAACATCCTCTAATGGTCATGATAACTTGAAGATACCGAAGTATAATATATTGCCTTGAAGGCAAATGTTACTTTTATGGTATATCGTAGCAGTCCCTCTGAAAGATCTTTTTAATCATGTGTTTTTAAGTTGAAGTATTATGTCTCCACAAAAGAATTCTTTCATAATTACCTTACGCTAGCCAAAAATAATGATCTTATAAATCCTCCTCCTGATAGAGGCACACAGTTTTGACTTTGTCATAGGGTATGGCATGCATAGTCTATTTACCAACCAATTTCTCACAAATTCTTCCAAAAAAATAAAAACATTCCCATAATCTAAGTAATGCGTTTGAAGCATATTATAACATTTTTAAAATCTAAATTTAACAGTTCTCCATTGAGTGTCTAATGATTGTTTATCAACTATCTGTCAAGAAATGAACCTAAAAAAAAAAAAAAGAGAAGAAGAAATTAAGGACCTCCTACATGGCAGGCCAATCATATTTATGAAATAAATCACTCCAAATATATATTTTCTATGCACATGACCTATCTCCATTTATTCCTGGAACCTATTATGAAGCAAAGGTATGTTTAGAAGACATCAGATCTTGTCAAGCATACATTTTTTGACATATTCCAGTTGCATCAAGTGAAGAGGGCAATGCATGCCCTACATTTTTGGCATCCTTCAATTTCAAATGCCCATCCAAGAATGAAATGGCAATGTACTGTGAAGATATCAGATAAACAGTCACAAGTTAATTATTGAAATCTCAATTTTATTTAGCATGGGCCTATTTCACAGGAAAGACTTAAATAAATTGTCCATGTACATAAAGCTCATCCTCAAAATAAAAGGTAAAATTAAATATATTAGGTATGGTGTTTGGACTTATCAATGGCAGTCACATTCAGAAGAACCTGCCGTAGAGATCAAAAACTTAGCGAAGTGCAAGTATTCCTAATGATGAAATCATGCTAACAAATAAATTGAGCGAACGAATTCTTTGGACTTATCAATGGGGTCACATTAAGAAGAACCGGCCGCAGAAATAAAAAACTTAGGAAAGGTTAAGTATTCCAAATGATGAAATCCTGCATGATGTCCAACTCTTGCTACCATCTCCACCACATGAACTCTCATTCCCGCAGAAATCAAAAACTTAAGAAATATTGATGCGTGCTGTTTCTTTATATATATATATATTTTTTATTTCCTTTTAACTTTGCATCTCAAATGTTTAACTACAATAATTCAGACCAGGGAAAGAAAATACAAAAAGGAAAATAGAAAAGCATATACAATACAATCCAAGACCAATAGATTCAAAAGGAATGGGAAGATCCTCTGCCGCCAGGGTCACTATCAAGCAACACACTTTTGCACGTTGTATAGTATATTGTATATGACAATTCTAAACTGCTAGCCATGATAATGCACTACAGCCTAGCACAGGAGAGAATCAAATGGTCTTTATTCACTAGTATTATATTGCTTCTTTCATTTTCAATGTTGAGTGGGACAGGCTCACTGAGGCTTCCAAAACTTAAGGAACCAACGAAGTTATGCCCTTTTTGAGGAATCTCTTTGTTAATTCCATTTTCAATGGAGAGTCAAAGAAAATGGAGGGTTGAGGTATTGCGCTTTAAAGCTCATGATTTGCATCCCTTGACTTGTTTGGAATGTTAGAAGCCAAAACAGTAACAATTAGCAAAAGCAACATATTTTTGACAAAGTGCCCCTCATAGGTTTGGTGGCTCTGGTAGAATTTTTTGCTCATTTGCTACCAGTGCGCTTGTAGTCGTAGACAAATTTGATAAGACTTAGTTATCATTAGTTTACTTAATTTTTCAGCAAAATTTTAAAACAAGTTAAAAATCAAATTGAAATAGGACTTAAATCTGTTCTTTTCATTAAATACTCACAGCTTAGGAAAATCTTAGATTTCAGCAAGAGAAGACTGTATGATCTATAGTACTTTTCATCATCTTTAGCATTTTTACTTCATGCAGAGAGGTAATTATCTTATTCACCAAACAAGAAAGAAGGGTAAATTAACTTACCTTGTGTGGACTTAATTTCCACTTAAAAACAGAACATGAAATTCAAGTCCACCAACCCCTCGTTTTCTGAGTGGGGTCCA
This sequence comes from Paulownia fortunei, assembly GCA_019321725.1. NCBI lineage: Eukaryota > Viridiplantae > Streptophyta > Magnoliopsida > Lamiales > Paulowniaceae > Paulownia > Paulownia fortunei. The sequence continues at coordinate 21,090,278 of CM033110.1, forward strand.
TAGAGCCTTAGAGGCAACCTGAAGAAGCCAATCACCACTAGTCAAAGCTATGTTTATCAAATTAACAAGCAAAAGAGCACCACACAAAAGTATAGGGTCAAATCCTACATATTGAAATGCAAAATATCAAACCAAATCTTCTGTTACTACAAGTGATATTAGGTCAAACTACGGCTCTTAACCTAAGCCATCAATTGGAGAAAACAGGTTCCTTTTCCCTAAGTGGTAGGTGCTCTAATTTAGTGTTACGCCAAGAGTCTAAGAGCCCATCTGTAGGATGCCACGAGTGCTTTTACATATGAAGTACCCTACACTGTGATTCCTATGTAAATAAAAAAGAATTGCAACAAACAAGCAGCAAAAAATGGAAAACCAACATTAAATATGATGTGAATGAGCAGTATCAGATATCGGACTTGCAGCTATGATAAATTTTCAGGAGTTAACCACAATCACATCTTGATACTTCCATCCATTGTTGTTATGAAAATACAACCCAATGGTTACTTCCACCTGTATGAGATAGGATAATTATTGCAGACCATAAACTTCTCTTATCCAGTCTCATCAATAAGATAGAAAACACTCTAGAGATTTTATAGTAACTTCATTTATGCTAGACCTTAAAACACAAAGACAAACTAGACATTACTATCGAAAACCTCACAGTTCAACTATTAAATATCAGCATGAGACCAGCATAAACTTGGGCATTTCTTTATGGTTATCAACTACACCCAGTATTTGGTAATATCACAATTCATCAAGGAATATTATGCATTATACCTGCAGTAGGATAATAGCATTTTCAATTATGAAAAATTGTTGATGTAGCTTAAATAAGATAATATTATCATAGTTATAGTACATGGAATCTAAAACTTTCAGGGGTTAGGTAATGATGCAGTTCATTCAAAAGCTCAAGCATTCCATAAATAAAACTAAGCTTAAAACAGAAGACAGATGTGTTTCACTTGAATATGTCGACCGAAAGAAATTGAAGCTTGCATATGAGCCATCCACATAAAGAAGTAGACATGGCTAAGTGGGCAGTACACAGAATCCATGCCTTTTTCAGCCGCATTTCCTCTGTGCTAAGGACAACTGGGCTGGTATCTGTTATTTATTATTCCAAGAAATCTAAGTCTCTAATCTTATTTGCCAAAATATAAAAAGTTAACCACCCTTAAACATCTAAACAATGAAAGCAACATTTGAGCACAACGAAAGGCCATCATAAGTCAATGGTGAACTTTCAAGCTACAAATTTCAATTTCTAAGAGTCTATCAAAAATTTATACTGCTTTTTCCCTAGTCGATGGATTTATATTTGTGTGTGCGAGTGTTTGTGACCGCGCATGTGGGAGTTAAAGGTGGGGGCAGCCTGGTAGGCAGAGCACTTACTCATATTTCAATTTCTGCATGTACAGTTTCTCTATTTAAAAACTCTTGCTCAAGAGAAACTGAAAAGACCAAGAGTGACAGAAAAATAATAGAAATTAAACAAATGACCAACTAATGTGATTGTGGTGAAAGGAAGTGAAGAGAACCACTAAGAATTTAGAAGACAAATTGAAAAGGTGAAGGAATATGAACCATCCATACTAGCACAACATTACGGACTTTCATGAATACCAAATTTAATGGTTAAGATCCTTACATGACATATGAATGAATTCTCTAGATTATAAATACCAGAAGAGAACTGAGTTGACAACATTCTGCTTCAGAGCAAAACATCATCTCCCTCTCTCTCTCTCTCCCTCAAACAAAGTGACAGAAACAATCTAAGACAAGCAGCCAAGGATAATTATCATTTTCCTTTCAATGGCCTACATCCAACATATCCACATGCTTCTTTTCCTTCTTGCACTTACAGCCTGCCTAGAAATTCAATTTGCTGAGGGAAGGCAACTAAAATCAATGAAGGAACACAACCTAAGTCCTGTAAAAATAGAGACAGGACCGCAAAATCATGCAAAACAAGCCGTCAACTTCGAGCAAAGTCCAGGATATCATAAAAACAATCTACTGGTCACTGGACAGAAAAAAGTTTCGCCACCAGTGACACCAACTCAAAGTCATGAACTCAGCAGTTCAGATGAATCTCATAAAGATGCTTTTCAACCCACGACACCAGGAAATAGTCCTGGAATTGGCCACTCTTTTGCAGAGCAAAAACATAACGTGCAAGCAAAGGTGCAAGATTTCACCTCTGTTGCAGGGCAAACAGATGGTTTTCAACCCACAACACCAGGCCACAGCCCTGGTGTTGGTCATTCTTTCGGAAACTTGAAAGCAGGACCAAATGCTTAAGCGTGTGCTCACATGCATGATCATAGGTGGCAACTTGTAATTATTGTGAATTCTCACTTGTAGAACCAACGGGCAAAGGTGCTTTATTATCTTAATTTGAATATGTTGAATTTCACTTTAGGTGAATACTGTTTTATCTATATCTAAGATATCATTTCACATGCTCGCAGCATATTTAGATGTCAATGTATCAATTTGTTTATCTAGGTACATCTCTCTCTCTTTAATGAATGTTCGTATGTTTGTCATGCATTCGTGGCTGTGAACATTTATATGCATCTAACATTCCTTCAATGAATTGGAAAATAGGGAGCACAAATATAATAAAGTAACATAAATAACAGGGCATGGGCATCCATGATGCTAACCAAATCATGCCCTATCCTGAATGACTTCACAAAAGCTATGAAAGTTTCTAGGGCATAACTTAAGCTTCTGTTACTAAAGGAATAGCTAGTAAAATTCTCATCCTCCTTTATGCAATACATGTATATTCACACGTTATATAGATTGAAATTCTATGCCTACTATTGAGCATATTTTTATGTGTTTAACCCTATTTATCTAATCCGCCAGTCTCAATATTAATTTATATTTATGCTCAGATTCTTCAACAAAAAGATCTTTACACAAATGCACATGCACCCCAGCCACAGGCTTGATGGTTGAAGGAGTTTCTTTTTGAAATTATGACAACTTCTCTCAGAAATCTTGGTTCAAATTACATTCCTTTGTTCAACAACACTGGACTAGTACAGGAAATATTCCACTGATTTAAATTGACTTTTCAGGAACTCTACTCAGAGCCCCAAAAATCAAGATCCTAAACATAGTATTAGAACTTCTACTCTAAATTTTAAAATGCATACAATTTGCTGGCCCAGAGTTGATTTCTGTTGAATAGCACTAAAAAAATAGGAGTAACATGATGAAGCACTAACACATGACATTGTAAAAGGCAATCTCAAATATCTATTCAACATGATGACTATTTTCTTCTATTTTGTAAGTCTACTGAAAATGGTTACTAACTTGAATATACTTTTTCCCCTTCCTATATACTTAAAAAGTACGCAGTCTTTGAACAAAAGTGGCTTAATTCTATCAATAAATTTGAAATTACTATCACATCTCCCAGATCCTACCTTTATAAAAGTGATTGTAGTGACTGAACTAATAAAATAAAAAGATCCTTTTTCCCACTTTGTGGGCTCTGATTTTTATGCCCAATTTCAATCCAATAAATCAAACATTTAATACCTATTGGGCACACTGATGATTATTATATGGTGTTATTTGAATTAGTCAATAGAAAATGGGACAGCTACAAAACTTGGCATCACAACCAAAAACACAGTGTGTGAGAGTGATAGACAAAATTTACATCGTCTTGCACAGAATTATTCCCAGCCACCCTGTTTCACCCCAAGACAGACTAGTGTGCAACTGCCCATGTACACCTTTGAACATATAAGAAAGAAAGCAGCCCACTAAACCAAATACTTAAAAGAAAAGAAAGAAATGCAAAAGGTAGGAAAAGGTTTCCAAATGGGGCAAGAAAAATCTCTAACCTTGGGATAGATAAATACAGTAGCACTCAGGCTGCCCACTCAAATAAATATTTTTTCAAATATTAAAAAAGCAAAATTATTTCATTTTGGGGAAGCCAACCTACCACTTTGTACACTGGCACTTATACAGGTAGATATCACTCCCACATGCAAGCCATAAATTATGAATCTTCAAGTCTTGTTTATACTTGCATACACACATACACATACATATATATGTATATATATTTACATCAATTAACATTTAAAGCGTACAATTAAGAAATAAAGAGGCAGTAAATCGAAGAGTTATTGGACAATTTACCCCGTGAAACAAACCCCATAAAGTTGAATAAAGTCTCCAAGGATAATAATGTGCCGTCTCTACGGTGAGCAATTCCAAAGTTGATGTTTTTCCCCCATTGTTGCTCCCCTCTCTTGTTTATCTTATTAAACCAGATCTTATTAAACCAGAGCAGCCGTTAAGAAATTCAGAGAAGAATTCTTTTTGTTTTACTAAAAGATGTGGACATAAATCAGCGATAAGACAAAAATAAATTAAAGAGAGACAATTTTTATTGAGTATAAATTCGGTGTAGAAAATATGGAAAAACACAATTAAGGAATGCATACAACTTATGATTATTCTAAAATGGTAAAGATAATTAGTCGAGTAAATTGTTGCATTTTTTATATCACATTCTTGTCAATTTTCGTATTGTCTGAATCTATCTAGATTAGATCAATTTCTTCCCTCCAATATTTATTTATGGTAAGAGATGATTAAAAAGTTTGAAATGAATGATGCAATTTTATTTATTTATTTATTTTTGTGCAAATTCTGTCTTTAATTTTGATTATTTGGGTAGTGAGTATATATTTTATTCCCAGACTAAGATATTTAAAATTGATTCACCATCAAATTTTGCTTGGACAAATAGAACGGGTAATTCCTTAATAACATGACATCTATTTTGTTTTATTTCATTTTAACTTTATTTATTATTGTTGTTGTTGTTGTTTTTGTAATATTCAGGTATCCAAATCTTATACTCTAATTAAATTTTAAAAATAATGTTCACCTATCCAATGGCACGTTTCAGATAAATATGACCGTTTGATCTCAATATCATACTCGCATTCAAATCGGACACGCGGCTAGCAGAGGCCGGTACTCCTCTACAACCCTAGACCTCCCAAAAATTCAAATCACCGTCGCTCACATTTATACCCCAAACACTTTTTACTATGTTATTTACCGTAGGGTAACCTTATATATTGTTAACGCAATACTTGGTTATTAATTTTTAAAAATTAAAATATTAAAAGAGAAACTTTTCTCATTTTAAATTATAGCACATCACTTTATATTGTTCATGTTATATTTGGTTTTAAAATTTTAATAAGGTTCAAATTAAAATTTTATTTAGTTATTGATTTTTAACGAGGAACACATTACAAATTTATTTTACTCACTTCTAATAATATTTTTTGTGCTTTTCTGCTTAATATTTTTTTTAATCTTATTCGCTAAAATTCAAAATCCAAACATAACTAAACTTCTAATATTTAGGAGTATAAATAAATTGAGTCGAACCTAACACGTTAATCGAATTTTAAGTTTGGTTCGAGTTTGAATAAAATTTAATCCAGTTGTATACAAATTGATGTTGAGTAGTTTGATTTTTTTATATATATATTTTTTATTTATTAATTAAATTGAGTTTGAGACGAATTTTAAATCTTGTCAACTTAAAAAATATATTCAACCTTAATTTATTAAGTTAACTAATGAAATCAAATGAGTTTTTAATGATCTATTTCGATTCGAGTATTTTAAGTAGTTTAACATGTTTTTCAATCCTGCCTACATCGACAAGTGAACATGTTCAAGATAGCATAAAAAGTCGTATTTAATTTTAATTATATTATTTTATTTTTAAAATTTAAAATTGTTATTGTCAATGATTTTATAACTAAATCAACGATCAAATCAATCTTACTATCGGTTAACGGTCTAATTGATCGGACCAATTCAATCGTCGATCCGACCAGTCTAATGAAAATTAATTATATTTTTTTATTATATTATGTAAAAAGATAATATAATATATTAATTCTTATGTAATACATTTTAAATATAAATAAATAATTAAAAAATCTAACAAAATACAAAATTCAAATAATCACATATATATAACAAAATATCAAATTTAAATTTTTTAAAAAAATAAAAAAAAATTAAAAATTAAAAATTAAAAATCGATCAAATTGATTTTTATCTATTAAACAAAAAATTCGATTATGTAATTCTAATTGAAATGGACTGACATTCAATTATCGATTAAACCAAATGATTAAGCGAGTCCCATACAATTTTCAAAACATTGGTTATCATCAATGAAATTCAACTAGTATATTATTTAAAGAGCAACATGGAAACACAAAAGTGATTTGGAGACAACTTGACATTAACTTACGAGTCTATGACTTGAACTATACCTACTGTATAAGCAAAACTATATATCAATATCCCTGAATTAAGTACTTAATTTATTTAAAACAAACCCAAAAAAATAATATATCAATGACAACTAAAGTACAAAATGTAGTATAGTAAAAGGAAAGAGATGCCCGGAAAAATTTAAAAACATTATCATGGGTTTGACTGTTTGACTGGGAGTTTAAGAAATAAATGTTAGGAGCCGCAAAAGGGCGAATCTTAAAGAAGCTCGCAGGTTATTCGAGCTGTCTTAGTGGATTCCTTGAGAATATGCTGCGACCTTTTCCAATTTTGTTTTCTAACTGCCATTTGTTACTCCTAATTTGTTTCATGTGAAATAAAATAAGTCAATTTTTTATTATTAAATTGAATCCTTTTATTGGCAAAATTCAGTATTATCTTTTCATATTAGTTCTTCAAGTCTTTGCTTAATATATATAATGCATGTTTGGAAGTATTTTTTAAAATAAAAATTCATGAATTTTTTAATATTTTTTTTCATAAAGTGCTTATAAGCATTATCAATTGTTTAATAAAAATTCATTTTAAGACCCATCTAATAAAAGTGCAGAAAAAAATTAAAAATTACAAATTTATACTTCTTTAAAATAGAATTTTTAAAAAGTAGAATACTCATTCAAATATCTACTATACACATAGCATTCTCGTAAATATACTTTCATATCTAAAAGTGCATATGAAATGATTTCAAACACCCTATAGTCCTCAAAAACTTTAAGAGTAGGAAATTATTAGATTATTACAAACATTTGCAGGGGAAAAATATGTCCGATGACCTTAAATTCTCAATATTATTTGTAGTACAAAAATCAGAAAAAAAAAATTATTTATTTTAATGGAATGATAGATTATAGCATTATCAAATTATTAATAACTAATCAAATATTAAATCATAAATAAATTTATTACAAAGATTAAAAAAATAACAATGTTTCGTATCAACATAAAAAAATATCAAATATTTGCACATCTAGCACACTCAAAATATTATGTATTAATATTTACCACTTGAAAAGAACCTTGGCTGGAAAAAAAAAAAAAAAAAACAGAATCTTTTAGGAAAAGAGTAATATTATTGGAGATATTACAAAAGGCAACTTAAAAAGTTATAGGAATAATACAAATCTGTTACTATTAACCTGTCCTTAACTACAACTGTGAGAAAAAAGCTCTAACCTCCAATGTTGTCTGAAAGACGGCTGTTGGATTCACTTCATGTGCAAACTGCCAGCAATAAACAAATATACATATACATGTGAGGAACTTTATTTGCAGAGGATTTCTAATTGCTTAAATACAGCTTTTTTGCATAGTATATTGCTCTGCTCAAATGACGGCCGTTCATTAGTTTAATTACTACTGCCACACTGTACATAGTATTACTAGTATATTTCTTAAACACTTGTCGTCGGAAAAGCATGCCAGAGAATCTCGCACCTCCTCCATCATAGTGTGTGTGTGTATATATACACTAGCAATTTGGTCCTTGTCTTGACCGGAAGAGGTGGGGGTGGGAAGGGGCTGCCCGACCTGCTTTGCACGTTTCGCTGTTTAACAGCTAGGCCTGGTTCTTTAATTTTTCATTTTTCTTTTTAGCATATTTAATTGTATCGAGTTCATGCCTTGCTGAGCTTGGTCACGAGTCTTGATATTATTGTTTGAGGTCGTAACCACTCTGTTGTACGTATGTGTGAGGGTGTATTATATAATTTATTTGGATTTTGGGATATTCTTGAGTTTATTCATAATTTTCAAGAAGAGGCAGAAATTTTATCAACAATTCACTTGTGTATATAGATATATACGGATTTTCTAAAATTGCAATAACAACTTGTGTAGCTCAGCAAATCCCTGTATGATTTGGCAATATTAATATTCTATATATTAGAATTTTATATGGTGAGTATGTAAAATTTTAAGGTAATTAAGTGATCTTATATATAATGAGCTCGATTTTTGTGATCCTGAACTCTCCTTCACGACCTCGAGCTAAGGTTTTAGTTCTGAATCCTGATCACTTGAATACAAAGGTTGTTAACCTTATTGAGGTGACTTTCAATTATAATCTTTCGATGTCAAAATTAAACTAGTAAAATCGATAGGATCAATGGGATTACAAAAAAAATAAAAATAAAGGTATTTAATGCATATATTTCTTTTACATAGTCTTCTGTTCTATTTATAATGTTTGGATCTTACATATGATTTTTCCCCAAACTTTTTCCTAATTAAGTTTAGTGGGCATATTTTGTGGATGTGGAGCCGGGTCTTTTGTGGGATCGGTTCGGGTTAAATATGACCCACGAAAAAAGTATGGGAATCCAGTCATGTTAGTAATTTTCCTCAATTCTTAGGGCTTTTAGTTTTTTTTTTTTTACCTACTTGTATTTATTACCCATACCACTGAGAAATTTGCAAATCAAGAAATATAAGCTGCATAATCTATCAACAATTAATGTATTATGAGAAAAAAATTATATATATGTATTCATATGGATCGGTCCATTGTATCTATTGCAACCATACTTTTAAGTCATTAATTAAGATCAAAAGCCCAAAAGTTCACCCCTCCCAACGTATAGATATTTTGCTTCTATTAAAACCACCATGTTATCAAAATAAAACTAATTAAACCTAAAAATTGAACAATCAAACACAATAATATATATGATGCAAATAAATAGATACATATAAACATAACTCCTTTATTATTTAAACATATATAGAATTACTTGAGGGGAATATCGGCATATAAAGATTGGACATCAATGAGTCATACATCAATACAAGGATAATTTGGCAGATTTGCTACCACTCAGAAGACAGAAACGAGTGGGGGGAAATTTTGGTTGTATGCAAATGCAGCATCCAGTTTGTGTTTTATGTCTCTCTTTTGTTTGTTCAAAAATGTGGAGACATGCACAAAATACAGATATCATTTTTAGCAAGACAAAGTCACCTTCAAAACCCACCCATGCCTGTTCACCACATTTTTCTACTTTTTCTTTTTCTGCTGTTGATTGATATCATATGTATGAATGTTAGTCATATGACTAACGAAATTTGTGTTGTATAAAATATTGAATTTACATATAATAAATGTCCTACATTAAAAAATATGTATTCATATTGTGTTTTCATTCATATGCATTTGTCCATATTAATTGTTAGTTAGAGTTATAAAGTTTTTTTTTTTTTTATTATGTATAAATGTGTTAAGTTTGATAAGTTTTTAATTATCTAGAATTAATACATTAAATAAAATATTTTTAAAGTGTGCCTGACCTAGATTTTCCATAGCAACTGTAATAAAACCACGTACAAGAATTAGTGCAATGTAAGTACTTTTAACATTGTTGAGAAGCAATTTTAGAGTTTATCTTCGATGTTTTATTTCTTTAAATCTATTTCTTGCAAGCTTGCATGCACCTAATTAATGAGCCATGACCTCCCACAAAAAGGAATCTTTAATTCCTTGGAGTTGGGGACCTCACATGCATTCTTCACCTTTTTAACTCCATAAATACCCCAAGTAGAAGAAGGGCTACAACACCACATTGTTTCCTCTCTAATTTCCTCTCCTTCTTCCCTTTTATTTCTTAAGCATCTTCTATAGAGCTTTTTTTAAGCTTTTCAACTTAGAAGAAAAGAAACAAACAAGCTTGTTCATAGTCCCAATGGCCAAAGCTTTTGCTTGTTTGCTATTCATCCTTGTTATCCTATCAAACCAAGTTTTTCATATCGAGGGACGACATTTGATTGTGGGAAAAAGATTGAACGATGCACAAGCGAGGAATGGGAATGTCCCAAGCCCTAAAGAGTTCGGGAAGCATAGATTTAGACTTGATGAAGGGTACATGGATTCTTATCGACCTACGACCCCTGGTCACAGTCCTGGTATAGGTCATTCCAAGCATGACTAAAAATCATTGTGCTAATGGGGAATCAGCTGTTTGGATTAGCTTACTTTCTTCTATTTCCATGTCTTTACATTTCGCAACTTGTAAATTTCGCCTTCTTTTATGTAACTCGCATTGATGTTAGTGGAGTGTTCTTGTCGATTTTACTCTCTTATTTTTGTTTCGTTAATGATAAATATGTTGGAATTAAGATCTGCGAAATTTTTTATTACAAGCTTAACTGATGTAGTTTGACTTCATTAATTTCCACAGTGATATAGGAACTATTTTGGGGTTGAATACGTACTTCATTAGTCTTAATTATATTACCACGTGACAATTTCCACCCCAAATTTAGTATATTGGATTTTAATAATTCTACCTCTTAAGTTTGAAATTCAACAACTAAAGACAGAGAGTACTAAGTTGTATTCTGATTGCCTCTCTTTGGCTTTAGCAATGTACGTTGCTCATGCACACGCTTGGAGTTTAATTACTATTTGGCCCTCCGCTTACCCTGAGTTCCATATTCCCCTGCATTTGCCGGTTTGCTACTCTTTAATTAGATTGACGTTATGAAAATGATATTTAAATTCAATGTTTTAAAAATCGAATTATACTGATCAATTCAGTCTTCAACAGTTAATTAGTGGTCAGTTCGTTTGGGATAAAAAAAATTGATCATTTTTTTTTATTTTTTATTTAGAAATCTTAAATTTAATAATTGGTAATATATATGTGGTTATTTAGATTTTTGATTTTATTAAATATATTTGTTAGTTGATTATTTATTTTTTTTACTTTGTACATATTAATTTTATCATTTTACGTAATATAATAAAAAAATATAATCAATTTTTATCAAACTTGTACAGTTAAAATGATTCAACCAATGATTGACAATAAAACAGTTTGATTATCGATTTAATTATGAAAACACTGCATGAATTATAACAAATTTTGAAAATTGAAAAATCAAAATCAAAATCCTATAATGTGTATGAAAACATTGCTTGAATTATAACAAATCTAGAAAATTGAGAAATCAAAATCCTATAATATGTGTGTGTGTATATAATGTAAATCAACTGTCCTAGTTTTAGGCTCAAATATATCAGGGAATGAACAATTTTAATTAGTTATATATTCATGCACAACTCCTACTTAATAGAAGCAATAATGGTGCAATAACCAATGGTTCAAGAGGAAAGTGTTTACTTGAGAGTATATTTGAATTCCCACTTCTCTTTTTGTTTTTTTTTGGGGGTGGGGGTGGCGGGGGTGGGGGGGTGGCGGGGTTATAAATTTGAAAGAAATACATTATAAATTGATTGGTCTGAGCCGAATTTAAATTCGTTACACGGTCAGGGTGAGGTACCATTTCCAAAGATTCTGAAGAGGAAGGCATATATGTTCATAAGGTGATAGAAGAAATTTCTTTTGAAAAAAGAAAATTACTACAAATCCTTTACCACATCTGGTCGTAATATTAAGTACTAGAAGTAGATCTAAACTAGTTTTTTTAACGAAGTCAGTTCAAAAAGACTTATCCAGTTCAAAAAGACTTATTCTAACACAAACTTTTTTTTTATATTTAATCGGGTAATTAATTAGACTTTCGTTACATTCAGATTAACAAAACATTATCAATTTAAGCGAGTCACGTTCAAAAGTTTTTCCTACTCGAAGAAAGTTTCTTCCAATGTCTGAAATTGCTTTGCTCAATTCAATTGAAAAATAAATTGATTAAATTAAATACATGTCAAAATTTTTTTTTTAATTATTAAATTTCTTCAAAAGTCCGATGTCCACCTCGAGTAGAAAGGATAATTTATTTAAGCTTTTCCTTTCCTTTAGTCAATTAAATTGAAAAGTTAAGGAGATAAAAAAAAGAGTCAAAAACAACTTAAAAGCGCATGAAATTAACGGAACATAAGTTGGTCCGGCACAAGCACCAGAAAAAGGTTGCAGATCTAATGAAATCTTTCACCAACCCCATTGAAATCAAGGAACAAAAGAAAAACATATCATATTGGAATCTGAGTGAACCTAAAATTATAGTACCATGAGGCATGAGCTACTTAACTTAATTGGGCCCACCATCTTTTGTCTGTCTGGGGGCATTCATTAAATTAATTTGCATGAGCACTCTTTTGGTTTTTAAGCTACCTCCTTAAGCTATGGAGACCAACTTTTAGTACTTATTTTTTGCCATTAACCGCAAAAAGAATCCAAAATTTTGCAGAAGACCAACTACAAAAAGTTCACACCCACAGGCCACAGCCAGCGCTAACCGCATATATACCTCCCACAGATAGACTAATTAATAATTACTTAAACCTTGAGCTTTAATAACCTTTTCACTATCAATTATATTTGAATATTCAATGCTAATTGTTAGAGACATTAAATAGACCTCTCTAATCTTAAAAACTATATAGATTCAAGTTTCACCGTGAATCATATATGAAAAACAACTCCACAAAGAACATTGTTTACACTATAGTAATAAAATTTAAACTTTTAAATAAGAAAACGTTCAATGCTTCGACATAAAAAATAATAATTAAAAAAAAAAAAAAAAACCCTACCACTAACATGCCTATTATATATAGATTCAAATTTTAGGTCATTCATCTATGGAAAATAACTCGATGTCTATGTTTCGTTAAAGAATATTGCTTACACGTATAGGAATATGTCAGCAACGCTTCTCTAATAATGTTTAAAGTTTTCAATTCTTCAAGGTATAATAAAAAAAACTACCACTAGCATTCCTAATTTGTTATATCCTAGAAGAAGAGTACTTTGGAAGGGGAAAATTAAAAACAAGAAAGAAAGAATCGTCCTTTAGTTTGAAAGGAGGAAGAGCAAAGGAGGGTAGTATCTGGCTGTAAAGTAAGGATTGTCTAACAGCACAGAAATCAAAGGCAAGCAGCCCTCAAAGGGACGGTCCAAATAAAACAGTATCAGTTCATGATATGATGAGTGGGAAGGCGCATGCAACCAGTGGGTACTATATTCTAAGGTTGTCTTACTTTTAACGCTTGGCGGTTAGGAAAAGTGCAACTGTTAGCATTTAAAAAAATTAAGCAAAAAATTTAGGTAGCCCTTTGAGGTCTTGAAAGGCAGTTTTAGGTCTTTGTCTTTCAATTAATCAAGAATATCATGAGCTGCTCTAAGATCCAATCACCTTGGAAAAGATCTTGTTCAGAATGTTTGTCTTTCCCAATTATTTAGTACTACTACTTCATTGATGTCGGCTCTGATATAATATTTTTAAAATGAAATTTTGGTAGTGAAATATATTGAAAGTGCCATTGGACAGGCTGCTTTGAGAAAGGGTTGGGATTATCTGGAATTTGATTTGAATACCGTAGTTTGGAGTGCTCCATTAATTTTTTAAACTGGTTTTGTATTCTGAATTTCTCCTTTTGTAAAAAAGTTTTTTAACTAGACAATTTCACTCAACGAGGTAGCTAAGTTCTTTCCATAAAAAGATTTTTTGATTATAAAGTTCCATATTTAACTTAATTTAGTCTAGTGTTTCAAACGTAAAAATGCATCCAAAAATGGTGTTTCAGGTTAAAATCATTTCTGTAATTTTAACTTCCATATAGCATTTCGGATTTTTTTTATTTTAATATATTATTTTATCTTGTATTATATATAATGTTACATGCTACGTATATAAAATATACAATTGATATTAATTATATACTCGTGGCATGAATGTATAATATGAAATTGAAATTGAGACATTGAAATTGAGACTTTAATTTGAGACATTGAAATTGAATCTTAAATGATAATATAGAGTCTTAAAATTTGAGACATTAATTAAGCACGCCTTTATCTCCTTCTCTAATTTGGCATGAAACTATTTCAAGAATACTGCACTTGGAAGATTAAATGAATACACAGCTGGAAAATACCGATTGTTGTTTTACCAAGTGCATTATTTATGCATTAGCTTCTTGGAAATAATAAAAACCATAGTCAAGAAGCGGTCATATATACACTATATGGCAACCCTTCTTTTCTTGTTCACAGAAATATTTATGATTTTTTCAGAAGAAATAACTAATTAAGGTGGTATCTTCGCAAAGTGCAAACTTTTCGTTTATGGTTTTCATATCAGTTTGTACTCATGAGAAGCTTGAAAAAATATCGGGCGGAAGCTTCTTCAATTAATGTCCAAGAAAGTAACTATAAAACGTCTTACCTCTGGGATTAATGGAAAGTTTCTTCCATTTTTTGTTGCAACTTGTATTTCATAGAATACGTATATGATATATTTATAAAATATTATTTTAATATACACGTGGGCGTATATAAATCATATAAAATATAAGATCTAACACAAAACTAAAATAAATGATATGAAGTGTTTATTATGATGCATGGCTCTTCAAAAATCAAAACTATATATATATTGTCTACAACAAAGCATAAAGCAGAATTATGATGGATTTTTTTTCATGTCAACCAAACAATAGAAGCACAGTATTTGAACACTGGACCAGGCGGCCGCCGACAGTGAACCAATGGTGGATGTGGTCCGACTAATTTTAAATAATAATTTTTGCGATTCGATCGGTCAAAAAAGGTCATATTATTATATATTTATTTTATTATTATTTATTTTTTTAAAAAAATTTAAAATTTTAAATTTGATAGTTTATTATAAATATATTATTATTTGAATTTTATGTTTTGTTATAATTGATTATTTATTTATTTATTATCTTTAAAATATATTATATAATAATTAATTTATTAAATTAGAATTTTACATAATATAATAAAAAAAATTATTAAATTTTATTAAATCGATTGGACCGACGAGAACCGTCGACCGCAGACCGAATTGGTAAAACACTAATCCAAACAATATTCAAAAATCCCAGCAAATTAAAAGGTTTGCTATTATGATCTTTTCCATTTTGTATTGCTGAATTGGAATAGTATATTGAGAACCTAACAATCTATACAGATGGACATGCATTAAAACTTGGTCCATTGAAAAAAAAAAAAAAAAAAGTGGCAGTCACTTGCAGGGCAGATTATAGATGCATGGTGTGTTCTTTTAGGTTGAAAGGTTGAGCTTGAACAGCCAAAACGGGCCGTCCATTCTCTATACTTTTCAGTGTTTTTCTATATAATCTCCAATGGACGGAATCTTCCCACTAGTAAGGACCTTCATCACATGCAACCCCACCCCCACCCCCACCCCACCTATATATATGTATATATAGACTGCAGTTTCAAAAGGTTTTAAGTCATAGCAGAATTTCTTCCAACTCTTGTCAACTACTTCCTCCTTTTCTTGAATATGGCAAAACATTCTAAGCCTTTGGCAATTTGTGTTGTTCTTCTTCTGATTCTGATTCTGTTTCAAGAAATTGCTTTTGTTGATGGAAGGCATTTGAAGTGCAAGAAATGCTCAAAGGGGCACCATAAAAACTCTTTGAAAGCGATAAAGGGCGGGAAATACGGCGGCTCGGCCGAAACGCGGACGAGCAAGGTTGGGAACGTGGATGACTTTCGACCCACGGCGCCGGGGCACAGCCCCGGCATCGGTCATTCAGTTCATGACTAAAAATATTCTTTCTTGTTAATAATCCCTTTCTTTTCTAGTAATGTAATTGTTGCAAGGCAAATGCCGCCACATTATTAGATGTCTTGTTCATTTCTCAATTGTATATAAGTTAATCGTTGCTGAAATGTTCGGCTTTCCTGCATGTTCTAGCTGGCTTGGATTTTAGGGGTTTACTTAACTCTGTCGATCGACTCGAGTTCTTGCGATGTTGTTGAGAAGTTGTGTAATAAGCTTTATGAGAGCAATTCTAATACTTTCATACACACATGCGACTCTTAAATCAAGAGTGAAAGGAAAAAATGCAATGTTTCTATACGTACCAAGTATTTCAAATTTTCTATTTCAGTTGTATACTTCATCATGTATTTCATATATAATTAATACATGTTACTCGTATATTTAAAAGAATGAGGAGATGTAAGTAGAAACTTCAAATTTTTTATTTCATTTAATGTTTCATTTTATACTACATACTCTACATTACATATGTTTGAGAAATGTATAATATGTTTTTTTAAATATGCACTTGAGTGTCGATTATATTATAATTGACATGCATCTATGATATGGAATACAAAATAAAATATAAATTAGAATAGATGATTCAAAATAAGTAAAAAATATATACTTGACGTATCTATATAATGTGAAAGACAAGATAAACATCAATTTAAGATAAATTTTGAATTGGTTATCATTATAGTCTAATTTCGAACATCTTCGAATCTTTGAAATTCATGATTCTCGGGTTGCTTCGAATAACTTTTCAACATTCAAGTCATTAATAAAGTGGAAAAATATAATAAGCAAATGACAGAAAGTAAATATATTATGTAAATGACATATCTCCAAATGGTGGAATATGGGGTATTTATTTCCAAATGTCAATAGTATAATTGTGTATAGTATGATTCATAAATTATTAGGATTTCATAAGTGGGCTTGAATCATCATTCTTGAGCCTCATAAACTTATTCGTCCATTGTTGGCTATGTCCCATACTTATTAAGTCAGATGTTGCACTAATTAAGCCTTATATACGAAGCAAACTGAAATATAGTTAGTGTAAATATGATATAATTGAACAAAAAAGTATTGGAAAATATTAATACTAACAAATTGAAGCATAAACGTAAATAAGTGAAAAAAATAAAAGTTAGGAAGGTTTGACTAATGCCGCTGCTAACTGTATACCATACCCCACACAACTTTATTGCACTAGACGAAACTTGCAATTAATAACGAAACAGTTCATGCTTTTTCGTGAACAATTCATTTTGCCCCCTGAACTATGGGGAATGGACACTTTGACCCCTTCAAGTACGATTTGCATCACCTTGCTCCCCGCTGTAATTGTGAAGTGTCCATTAAAAGAGTTTGTGAAAAATGCTAATGTGGCATTTACATGACTTCATTTTTCCTTTCTGAGCAGTTAGGGTTTTCTGGATAGAAATGCCCTTTTACCATTCAACCTCATTGAAACCACAATTCCCTATTATCATGACATATCAAATTAAATATTTCTCCGTTTTAAAACTTCAAATTTAATATAAAGTTGCCTTTCAATATATAGCATAAGAATCAAGCCAATTGAGAAATCTTGAATTCAAGTGGAGTATCCAATTATTAAAAGAAATTAACCTTCAAAAAAAGAACATAACATCTTTTAATTGGGTGGCATCAACACTTATATAGATTTCATTAAAAAAAAAAAAAGGCGAACAAGTTATCCTGACTAGTCCACTCTATGTAGAATCACCCAACAAGTCTTGAGAAATTAGGTCTAGACAAACAAAGGAAACCCCATTTCCCAAAATGCACAGAAATCCATTTAAACACAATTAGTTCCACTAATAACAAACTCAAAATTATTTCCACAAATGCAATGAGTTTGCATTAGAAAAAGTCCTTCAATTGTGCTGAAACAACATAGGATTAAGATCTCCATATTGTGTATTCTTAATTTGGTTCCTAAAGTTGTAGTCCACCCCAAAACAATTCCACATCGAGTTGTAAATCACGTGATTGTGTTTTTAACTTCGGATTCACTGTGCCCCTTTGAGTGCTGGGAAGGTAATGCATCTGGACGTATATTATTCTAGCCCTTATTTGTACTACGTTAAATCATGCATGTGCTTACATACTTTTAGTGTTCTACTGCCGCCACCTAAATCATGTGTAGTTGGAAATGCTAAATATATAGAGATGCTTTGAAATAGACTTCCTAACATATACTGGTATTTCCAAAAAAACTCAAAAGGATTCAATAACTATTTCAAAATTTTTATTTCAATTTTTTGTGATTTATTTCATTCATGCACGATACTTGTATATCTCATATATATTTATTATGTGAAATACAGATAAGATATAAAGTTTAAATAAAAAAATTTAAATTTATCAAATAGCCCATGAGATAAAGGCGTTGAGTATCCATTTTTTTAAGTTAATCTTTTAATCGCCAATATCACTCCAGGAGCTTTCTTTTTATTTCGTTTTTCGTCGTCTTCATAATGAATACTAATTGATCCCTCCTACCTATGGCTCTCAAAATTTTTCATTTAAAAAAATAAACTTTATTATTATATATATATATATAAGAAACGACAAATTTTGAAAAAGAAAAACAAAATAAAAATGAAGAATGATAAATTTGACATGGACAAAATAGCATACTGGGAATAATTTTTCTTTTTCTTTTTCTTTTTTTTTATAAATTCTTTTAAAGTGCTAAGAATACTTGAAAGGCCATCGCGACAAGGCAGGTACAAATTTGACAGTTCATTGACAAAATTAAAAAAACTCACACACATAAAGTTGGAGTAAAAAAAATGCATTGAAAAACAGAATATTATATTCAATTCAATTCCAGAAGGTGGATGGAGGTCATCATTTGGACCCACGTTCACTACAGTTCAGAAACGGGTGGTAGTTAATTCTGTTTATTATGCTCATTTGAACCCCACTTTGATTCCCAAATTAGATTTTTCGATTCACACAAAGATCATCACCCCATTGAATATTGATATTTGGTAGGGCTACTGCAATTCTGATGTTTGTGGGTTTCTCCAAACGCTGCTTTACTTTACTATATTAGGGTTCGTCCCCACCGCACGGAGACAGAGACTCGTGGGTCGATTTTAATACAATAAATAGTACGGCATATGATTGGGTTGTCCTAAGCAAAGTTTGTTTGATTGGTAATTGAATAATACAAAGCACTTGAACACCTCTTCTTTTTAGATTCTTGCCTCCAATCTTTTAATTATATTTTAAACGAGTTTTCAATAAACAAATATCTATCAATCAAGTGAGAAATTTACTGTGGGTTGAGCTTGAGTTGCAAAAGGCTTTTTCATTTCAAACTTGAATTTTTTTTTGTGTGTGTGTTTTGTGCTTTTTTTTTTTTCCCTTTCTTTTCCTTCCTTCAAATTCAAGATTGATGGAAAAATTAATACAAACTTAAAGCAAAGTTTAAGGCACCTCAAACTTGTGTAATATTATGAACTCTAGATGGCTCAAATTAAGAGGTTAAGAATATGAAATTGGAAATAAAGGAGAAGCTAAAAAAGAAATATTAATATATCTTTTTATAGGTATTATGTAGTTTGTACCATATACTATTTGACGTGTAGAAGGTCAAAATTATCATTATATCCCTCAAAACTTATTAAAATACCCAAAATATATGGAGGTCTGTCTCTTTTTACATAGAGTCTCGATACGATCCAAATGTTCGATCGTTGATACAGGCCACTAATGATATGGACAAGTTAATAAGATTGTGATACTTGGATCCTATCATATATAGTGTATGTGGATATATGATCTACATAGACCAATAAGTGTAAATATGTCAGTGCTTAAAATTCAAAAAGTTTATATCTTTGTCTACTTCGTGAGTTTATTTCGATTTATCGATTTAACTTAACTTAAATATTATAGGGTTATAACTAACGGTCATCCCAATAAATCTAATATATTTTAGTGTTTCATGTCATTCCAAACTCAAATACTTTAGTTCAATATCAAGTAGACAAAATTCAGGTATATATTGATTTTTATTCAAATCACTATTATATGGTATTAGCTAGTTTATGTAGTGCACTCGAGAGTCTGCTTTTGCTCATGTTTGGGCTGAATTCAAATTCAAGTCTTAACCTCTAATTCCAATTTGAGTCGATTTAAATTTATATTAAACTCAACATATAAAAATTATAAACTTGCGAGCTACTAATAAGCTTGATAATCTTTGTCGATATTAAAATATATCGAATTATTACGCAAGCTTGAACTCATTGACAGTCAAAACATGAGTACCATTCACCTCCATCCGGTGCATGAAGACCGTATGCAGCCTAGATTTACACTCTTGAATGCTTTTTTTACTATATATAGCATTAGAGTTTAAAGGCATTCCATTCCAAGCTATCGCACACTCTAGAACTACACACCATGGCAGTTAAAACACATTTTCTACAAACAGTCATATTTCTTTGGCTGATAGTTTCTTGCTCAGCAGTTGATCATTCGGGGGCCGATAATAAGCATGTTAAGGGCATGAAGCAGATCAAAGGAGAGCTGCCAATGCTAAGAAAGAAAGATCAGATCATGCATGGAAATTCCAGGAGGAACAGGAAACAATTTTCTAGAAAATATATGCCTGGCCTGGATAAAGCAAAAATGGATGATTTGAAAGCCACGGCTCCTGGCCATAGTCCAGGCATAGGACATGCTGGATAAAATAATTGGATATGATGTTCAAACTGCTGTTGTTGTTGTCTTTGCTGTTCCTTTTTCCCCTTTTTTTTTTTTTTTTAGCTTTTCCCTGAATTGGAAAAGCTTTGATGATTTAGCCTTTCTTTGTAAGGTTCTGCTACTTGAAGACTTTGTTTTTTTCGATTTCCACTTTGGGATCGAGGTTGGACTTTTGTTGTTGTGAGGAAAATTTCTGTCCTGTGAATATTTTGTTATGTTTCTCAATTTGGTAAGTTTAGTTGGTTGGCTGGAAAATGACCTTAAAGTTTAATGGGCATGAAGAACTGCACTAGAAAGAGCCGAAAAGGGCATCAAGATTTGAAAAATGCATTTATTGGCTTTATAATTCAAGGAAATTTATGAAAACGGGCATATTGTGTAGTGGTTTTACATCCACTATGTTCAAATAATTGAGCTGCAGCAAGAATAATGTAAAGTTTTGTGAACAAAGATTGATTGAAGATATTAGTGCTTGCTCGAATGTTTGTGGATCTGAGGTTTGTTACATGGGTGCAGGGATGGAGCAAGAAAATAAAAATTGGGATCGATTTTTTTTTCTCTTTTAAAAAATAGATAAAGAAGTATTTTTCATTATTTAAGAGAATTTTTTTTTAAAATTTAATAATTTTTCAAAATTTATACTAAGTTTAAAAATGAGTTGGAGGGTGGCCGCTGCTGCCAGTCCTAGCTCTTTCCGTGCCTGCAATAACTGATTGTGGGCTTTAGCACTTTCTTTTGTAAAAGAGCTCAAACTGTAAGCTTTCCAATTCAATATTTTGAAAATAACTGATGGGCTTCTTAGTCAGGATAGGCCCACATTCAGTGGGCCCATGAGCCAGATTACAATGACTATTTGGTTTATTGGAAGGATGTCCAGTTACAGAACAAGCATTACAATTTACTGATGGAGGCAACTCACAACAGTATGACAACACAAAATATAATGGTGAAATTTCAATAAAGAAGACTATTAAGTTATTCCTCAAATAACTTAATTTAGAAGGCATTCTGTGAAAAAATTCAGAGTCACTTAACTGTATCTTTTTAAATAGAAATATTTAATAGGAAATTAATAATTGCAATAAATTTCGGTTCATACTCTCACTACACATTAACCAAATTATTTCTCACTTTCTAATTTTTCCTAATTTTTCTAATTTTATATCCCCAAACTTCCTTTTTTTTTTCTTTCAGTATCTAACTAAATTATAACACAGTCAAACAATTTCATCCAAAGATATAAATTGGACACTAAATCAATATACACATTTAAATATTTTTTTCCCACAATTAATAAAAGAAAAAAGAGCTGGAAAAGGTGTTTGTTCCTTTTTCTACTTTCAAAAAGCAAAAAATGAAGGGCAGTAGCAGTAGGTCACCATCCAAGCAAAGTGCCAGTCATGAAATTTGGAGTGGGTCCCACTGTTGACAGTCCAATTTGCATCGTCCATCCAGCAATCGTCCCATCGTTGTCGCAGCCACCACAGGATTACGAATCGTGGCAAATCCTATCATGGGCCCCACATAATTTGGAGCAGTTTAACTTTTAAGCGGCACGCGCGTTAAAAGTCTAACGGCCGCTTTCACTTAATTTCTCCCAGCCTAACGGAGCCACCGTCCAGGTAACATGAGAATCTGACTCCGCCACCTAGTTTTTGACGTTTACCGTTAGTGGCAGACCGATTAGTAGATTATCCGTCAGGCAAATTCCGTGGCTCTGCCTTTTCTTGTCCCTCCTCCTGCCCACGCGTACCATTTGCTGCCAAGGAAACTGTGGCTACGCGCTGCTAGGGTTTTGGGCTTTCAAGTTTCAAGTTTTATCACCCATCTTAATGTTATGAATACATTTTAATATAAATAGTATTTGAATAACTAAAAATACTAAATTATTTTTATAATGTTACGATTAGTAGTTATTAAAATTTATTGTTACTATATTATTATTTAAAAAAAATTACTTTTGAGAAAAAAAAATCACTCAACAAAATAATTTTTTTACAACATTGATTTACAAAAATAAAATAATAAATTTAAATTCGCAGAAATCTGAATTTGTTCCTGGCATAGTGGAATATTGGCGCGTGGGTTGTCGCCCTTCAGACAAAATGTCCTCGTACGTGTGTGTGTGTTTTCTTTTTTAAATTGAAGAGTGCCCTATTACGTATCACGTACTATTTTTGAATTGGGGGGCATACGTTTATTAAGTATTATTAGAGTTGGGACCTTGCCTATTCCAAATTGATCAGCTAAATATGATCTCTTTAATATATTTTTTGAGATAAATATTCTAAATATATAATTGATTTAGAGTTAGAAACGGAGGAGTAGAAAAAGTATGCAATTTTTATTTTTCTAATTGGTACTCCATTTTCTTCAAAAAAAAAAATTTTTTTTTTATTAGCTATTGTTATTAATTTCTTCAAATTCAAATCTTGTTTCTTTCACTTTTTTATGTTAAATTTGTGTATTGTCAACATATATATTAACCAATCCTTTGGAATCCCACAAAATTTAATTTACAACATTTAATTAGAAGCAATATATTCAAAATTGGAACACACAATTTTGCTCAAAACAAAGTCGTTGACAACAATTCTTGCACGACTTTCGAGACATGTCTTGTATTATCAATTTTAATGAAGTTGGAGCATTTTCCTACTAAAACAAATGTATGTCGTATATATAATTATACGAGAAATTAATGTTATTATATCACTGGACTGATTATAGGAAGTGGGTTAAAAATCTTTAACAAAATGATTACGTTGTAGATTAAGAAGTTTTTTTTTCTCAAATTTAATAAAAAAAAAAAGAAAAGAGAAAACTCGTAGGGAGTGTCTACTTCCAAAATTCAAATCCTATTAGACTACTTATCCATAACCGTATACACTCGTTAAAGATGAAACATCATCATCAACAAAAAAAGTTTTAGGCTAATAAATCTATTGAAGATGATTTAGATATTAATTAAGGGCTAAAATAGTCCTTTAAGTCTTAATACAAACAGCTCTCCACTTTGGACAGATATAAACAGCTAAATTCCTATATTGGGAGTGCTCGTAAATTGGGAAATTAATTTTTACTGCCATAGCCGTTCACGTGAGTTGGAAAATACGTGCATGGCGTTCTCAAGTCTTTTATTTTATTTTATTTTTGTTCATTTATTATTTTATTGGATTTTTTTTTATATTTTGCAAAAAAAAAAAAATCTATTAAACCCAAAAAAATTAATTGGAGTTGCAAACTAATTTTAGGTACGTCAATGAAGTTTCTATGTCCTGTCTATTTTTTTATGAGAAAAAAAAATCAATTTTTTTATGAGAAAAAAATAATCAATTTTTTCTTAAACACAAACTTCAATAGGGTTAAAGAAAAAAATTCAAACATGGTATATTCGAACGATCTATAGTTATATATTTAACTTTGGACATTTAAATTGTATATTAGACTAAATTTCAAACAATTCACGATATTTTTGGGAATAAGAAAAAAAGCTTCATAAATTGATTGCGAAAAAAAGGTTATAACATTAATACGATCCTATCAATAGTCTATATAACGACAACACAATCATGTTCGCTCAAATAAAAGAATTAATAAATTGCTTTAAAAAGTATGCGAAATTCAATGCATCAGATTCACTCGAAACCATTTTTTATCATTAGAAATAATAGAATAAATAGATAAAATTTAAAATTTTGCTACATTATCCTGTAACCCTTTTCCACTTATCCTTGTGTTGTGGTATCTGGCATCTCACTAAGAAATCAAATCATTCAATATAGGGGAAAACAAATGATTAAAAAATGTCGATATAAACCAATCATAGCCAAAAACCTTTATTCTTTTTTGATATATAAGAATCCAGTAGTGTGTCAATTTAGTGGCCATAAAATAGCTAAACCTAGAAGAATATTTCATGCACGACCCACCACCTAAATCAAGGCATTATTAGTTCCTTCCCTTGTATACTTCTACAAAACCTATTTCACTAGGAAATTTTGGATGTGCCATTTCCTAGCAAATCACCACAATATTTTTCCATCATCTTTGATTTTTGAGAATTTTGATTTCTCTTCTTCCTTTTATGCCCTCCAAGTAATAGAAAAGGGGACTAGTTATTTGTCAAATCTTTAATTTTCATATACAAAAATGTTTAAAAATTCAATCATGACGCGTTAATTTTTGTTTTATTATTATGTTGTTATCTATTGTTAATCCAGATATGAACACATTAAGAACGTGAACGACTTTTTATCTCCAACTCATCATATTTTATGACAATCAATACGTTACAACTCATATATTTCATCGATAGTTTAAATTACGAAAAAGGACTTATGATATCATAAATTAATTTATTTAAATCCTAACTGAATCAACAAAATAAGTCTTCACGCTTCATTCAACGCTCTATATATCAAATTTTCCTGTCTTAACTTATATTTAAAATCCTCACCTAATCGCAATTAGTTAAAATCATCATATGCAACGGCTAGGGCAAAAGAGTAACTTCACTTAGAGGGGGTCATTTCTTTCTCCTTTTATTTTTTTACTCTTTCGTCCTCCAAGGCCATTCATTCGTTGTTTATCAGGTGTGTGTTCATTTCTGTATTAGCATACATTTTTTGGGCTGAAATCCAAAGCCCTAAAAATTCTACAAATCCCAGAGAGGCAAAAGAAATTTTAATGTATAAAGTAGATGGTTGTTTTTGGCTCTGAGAAATGGTATCTCAAACCCTAGTGATCAAAGCTCATAGACAGCAGCTCCTCCACATGTTCTACCTCCGGTAACTTCATCACTCGCTCTCATTTTTCCCAAACAATTTTTTCTTTATCTGTAAAAAAACTGTTTTACCACCTGTTCTTTCTTTCCTTTTCTTTTTCTTGTTTATTTCCTTCTAATCAGAACATTGTCAAATGTTTTTCCAATCATCCTCTGTAACGCTCTGGTGTCTAAGATAAAAAGAAGAAATATATTTTATCGGTGCTTATGTTCGGACAAGTTTAAAACGGAAAGCTTGCGGCTTACGACAAAAGTTTAATTTTAAGACGTTTTAGCTGAGTGTTTTTGTGATATACTATCATAAAGTGGCGTCAGACAATTTTCTGTTTATGGTAAGATTTTTTGGGAGCTTTTATCGATATTTAACGGTGATGCTCCTTAATTCTATTCATAACTAGATTAATAATGATGCCACTGCACATTGCTGTCTATATGGAAAATTCTTGATGTTTTCTTCTATTATTCTCTTTCCATCAAAGAACTCCTCCTTTCTTAGTAATGGGTTTGTTTTTGTATTTAATGCAAAGGCAATTATGTGTTGTTAGCATTTGAAAAGTGCTACACGCAGTCTTTTTAATTCACGAATCAGTTACCTCAATTTTCAGTTTTTAATGTTCTTTTTTGTCTCGTTCTGACTTGATTTCCAGATAATGTTTACTGAGATTTCTTTTAATCTTTTTTCACATGATTAATAGCGGGTTTTGATTACTTTGGAAGCAGTACTGGTAGTAGCTCTCACTTCTACATTATTAGTGTTTTAAGGTGTTATTTTATCGTTCAAAGGACTTATGTAAATTCATCTTGATATCAGCTATTTTGTTCATCTTTTTTAGGGGACTCTTTTGCTCTGCCAAGGATTTTTACTTTTTGGTGGTTCTGTTGTCTGCTATTTTCATTCTTGTCACATGCAAGCAATGTTCAGTAAAGGAAGTGCAAAATCAGTTAGGATTTGAGGCGTGCAGGTCATATAGGGGCAATTTTGATAACTCTCCAGATGTATTTAATGGTCATGTTGGTTCAGAATTGGTGTCAAGGCATTCTGTTCGGCAACCTAGTCTTGAAAATGTATGTCCGCCTTCAAATTCATTTTGTTTCCCATCAACATTAACTGGGTTGGTAGATAATGAAATTGATGCTGAATCAGAGGCATCAGATGCTTCTGGGGTTCAATCCGAAGGTTTTTCATCTGGATTAAAGCAAATGATGAGTAACCTGAGCTGGTTACCTCACCATAGTATCTTCAGGTTCTTGGGTGGAAGAATTATTTTGTGTTCTTTGTACCAGCAAGATGGTTTTCATGAATTTTCCTCTAGTGACGGTGACACCAAGAATGGCCAAAGAAATGATGTTTCTTCTTGTATAAGCCCATTATTTGACAAAAAAACTCACAGTTCAAAATCAGCGGAGAACACTGAGAGTGTCAAATTTAGCTTTTTGGATGGCTTGTCCACACCACCTGTGGAAATAAAACCTTCTCTGCTAGATTGGGGGCATAAGAATATGTACCATCCTTCCTTAGCCTTTTTAACAGTGAAGAATGTAGATGCTGATAGTATTTTGAGTGTCTACGTTCCTTACAGCAGCGACTCACAGTTTTATCCATGCAATATGAGTGAAATTTTGTTGGCTCCTGGGGACATTGCATCAATATGTTTCATTTTTTTCCCTACACATCTTGGCTTATCCTCAGCTCAACTAGTTTTACAGACAAGCTTCGGTGGTTTCTTGATTCAGGCTAAAGGGTTTGCTGTTGAGTCACCTTATTTAATAAAGCCTCTTAGTGGCCTCGACATTTCATCCAGTGGAAGGTGGAGAAAGAATTTATCTTTGTTTAATCCTTTCGATGAAGCCCTTTATGTGGAGGAGGTAACTGCTTGGATATCCACTTCCTCAGGAAATACCTCCCGCTCATCAAAATCTATTTGCAGTACTCACAGGATGGAAGATTCCAGTGACTACAGTATGTTGAGTGCTAAAGACTGGTTGACTGTCGAAAGAGCTGAAGTTGGTAGACCACAAATTGCATTGAGGCCACATAAAAATTGGGAGATTGGTCCTCAAAAAACAGAGACAATAGTGGAGTTAGATATTTCAGGCCATTTTGAAGGGAAAGTTTTTGCTGCTTTCTGTATGCAGTTGCTGAGATTTCCAAACAAAGAGATCGATACTGTAATGGTACCTCTTGAGGCAGAACTGAGTCCGAATATTGCTCCAGATACAGGTCATGTTTCCTTATCTCTGGAGGCCTTAGTTCCATGCAATACTAACGGATCGATTGTTTCTCTGTCTGTCAGAAATGATGCTCCATATTTGTTGAGCGTTATCAAGGTGACCCAAGTAGGGGAAAATATAGCAACTTTTCAAATCAAGTCTGTAGAAGGACTTATTCTTTTCCCCAATACCGTCACCCAAGTTGCTTTTTTTAATTATGCTCATCTGGAAACTCATGAAATAAACATGAAGTGCAAAATACTCGTACTGATTAATGAGACAAGGAGTTCTCAGTTGGAAATCCCTTGCATTGATATAATCAGTGTTTGCTCAGGGCGTCATTTAGATTCTTCTGTTGGATATACACAGGGCATCAACAATGTTGATTATATAAATGGAAGACACCGATTTTTCAGCAGCGGCATGCAGCCACCTTCTGGGATTAAGGTATATGAGATTCTGCTTCATGTTTCTTTCTCTGAAAGAATTTTTATTAGGTTAGTGCCTGATGACTTATTATTCAACAATAAAAGCAGTTTTTTTCATTTGTTTGTTGTGTTGCAAAAGTGATATATTCTACTTCTTGTACTGCCATGGTTGGTAGTTGGGTTTGCTCTGCTTTATATTGTTCACTTTTCAAATATGAAAACTCACAAGAACTCAAGTGAGATCTGGAAGTTGCTTGTTAGATATTATGACTACCCCAGCTGCGAGAGGAATGAAATAAGAATATAGAGATAGAGTTCGACCAATGTTGGTTGTATGTTGCACCTTGAATTGATCAATAAAAAATATTTCAAATAGCTAATTGCGCATACCGTATGTGATGTTTGGAGCTAATATCTTTCATTAGGTTGATGACTTTTTTGCTGTAAGGAAGGATAAGAAAGGATGTATCGCATCACAAGTAATATACCAGTGTGATTTTGTGGATTAGCATGTGATACATAGGGCCATATTATGCCATATTATACTTTTCTGTATCTTTTCAGAGGGGTGGAGGTGGCAGGAGCAAGCATTTTGTAGCTCTTCAAAGATGTGATATTATATAAAGTTTCTGAAACACAAGATTTAGTGCATACATCAGGACTAGTAGAAACCATTTAACCTAACAATATCGAATTTCCCAAAGTTCGGTAGACTATATGCAAAATTTGGTATTTCAAAACCTCCTTTTCTATAGTTTTCTCCTCTGAATTTGGGGCAAAAATTGTTGATTTGAAATTATAATCCAAAAAAGATCAACATTCACAATAAGATTGATTATACTCCTTTGACTTTATCTATGTAAGTTTTCATTAATTATAAAATCTAATGTTCCAGAGATTCTTGAAACTTTGTATTAAGAAGCCTACCCCTAGTATACTGCATTTTCACTTGGTAGTGAATTGCAATTTAGATTTAGTTCTTCATATTACATAGGTAATAGCAATATGATATAGATACTAGGAAATTAGGCAGCTTTGAAGCATTGCTTCCCAGTGAGAGCAAGCATATGCCATTCCATTAGTGATCTTTCAACTCATACCAATAAAAGTTTAAGAAGACCAGACTCTTAGCATAATAAATATGGAATTGGTCAGGACATTGTGATGACCATTAAGTTGGTCGCAATTTGGCACCAAAAAAAATTAATCACCTGCAAGTGTGTGACGTTGTTGTCTTTATGCAATATGCTTGTCTGTCTAGTTTCAATGTGATATCTTGAATTGTATCTTGTTGCCTTATTTAAATGATCTTTTTAATCAATTATTAATTTGATCAAGTGTTCTTTCAACAATCATTACATTTGTGTTAATCCTTATTTGAAGGTAGTGGATACAAGAGAAGCAGATGAATTGATACTGAGGAACTGGAAATCTCAAGCCACTGTGAGCTTCATGTCTGTTCTTGATAAGAATGAGCTACTATTTCCAATGGTTCTGGTTGGGAATTATTGTTCTCAGTGGATAGCTGTCAAAAACCCAAGCCAAGAACCAGTTGTAATGCAGCTTATTTTAAATTCTGCGGAAGTCATTGATAAGTGCAGGATTCCTGAGATGCTTTTACAACCCTCTTCATCCAGTGCTTTGGTGGGTAATAAATCAATTTCTCCTACAAGGTATGGTTTCTCGATAGCAAAAGATGCGCTGACCGAAGCTTTTATTCATCCATATGGTAGTGCAACTTTTGGTCCAATCCTCTTTCAACCTTCCAATAGATGTGAATGGAGAAGCTCAGCTCTGATTAGGAATAATCTCTCTGGTGTAGAGTGGTTATCTCTGCGAGGATTTGGAGGCTCACTTTCCTTGGTATTGCATGAGGGGTATGAACCTTTGCAGAGTTTAGAATTTAAGTTAAATTTGCCAACTCGGCTAAATTTTTCTTCTCCAGACACATTACACTCTATGGGAGGCAAAACTCCTTCCTGTTCTCAGCCCTTAACAAAAGATGTCTATGCCAAGAACATGGGAGACCTTCCCCTGGAGGTCATACGAATTGAAGTTTCAGGGGCAGAATGTGGCTTGGATGGGTTTATTATACATAATTGTACTGGTTTTTCTCTTCAACCTGGAGAAACTGTAAAGCTTCATATATCATACCAGACTGATTTCACTGCAGCCACAGTACAGAGGAACCTTGAGCTGGCCTTGGCGACTGGCGTTCTAGTGATACCTATGAAAGCAAGTATACCAATATGCATGCTTAGCTTTTGCAAAAGATCAATGTTCTGGATGCGGGTGAAGAAAGCTATGCTTGTGTTACTATTTGCAGCTTCTTTGCTGTATTTGATAGTTTTTCTCTTGTTTCCCCATGTAACCTTTGCATCTCAAGACTTCAAAAGTGGGAAAAACTCCTTTTCGTCTGTGATCCATGCATTGAATTCTTTGCAAATGCGTTTTAATTTGAAAAACAGTGGTGCCATGTTCCCCCAAATGAATGGGTTCCTAAGATCAATTGCTCGAGAGGAGGCATTGCTCTTGGAATCCGTCAGTAGATGTTCTGAAGGCCTTGCTTCTGACCAGGGAAATGGAAATTCATCTTCAGGACATCAGAAGCAAACTAACTCTCTGTTGGATACAGAACCAAAAACCAGATTAGCATCTGTCGTACTGTCTAGACCTTCATCAGTTGAGAACTTGGATATGCAAGACAAAATAGACTCACGAAACCTGAGGGTTAGAGTTGGAAAAGAGAAAGGAAGAAGGCGGAGGAAGAAAAAGAGTTCTGGTGCAGGAGTATTATTCTTCGAAGTTTCAAGCAGTCAGAGTGGCAATTCTACCCCATCATCACCTTTGTCACCAGGCACATCTACAACACCAAAACGACCATGGCCGGTGTCTCCTGGTATAGAGCAATCTGTGGAAGCTAGAAACCCATTTTCTCAGGCACCACTCCAGCAAAGCGATAGAAGTAAATGCTCTGAACCTTCCTCTAAGGTCAATCTCTTGGATAATGAGGTTCCTCCCCGACGTGGCAACAACAATTGGGGCTCCTCTGCTCAAGAGAAGCCTAGTTTGACAAGGAATGTGGCTGGCAAAGCTGTTCTGCTGCCTTCTGCAACCTTTCCTAGTGCTGGTAGGGCTCTCCCACCTTGGACATGTCATTCTCCTTTCTTGGCTTCAACATCTACAATTGCTCCTCATGCACGAGCTCCTGGGACAAAACTTCAAAACCAAAAAACTGGTGGACTTGAGGAAAAGATGGGTGTTGAGCAGAAATATACTTATGATATATGGGGGAATCATCTCTTTGGACTTCCTTTGACTTACCAGTCAAAAGAGGTATCTAGTAAACCTTCGTCTTCCATTGAGAACAATTCTGAGAGCTTCTTTGTAAGGGGTCCACAAACTCTCATGAAAAACTCTCTGCTACAACCTGTACTTTCTGATATGGAGGGTAATGAATAACTAAGTTCTGCATGAACTACTGTGCAGTTTCACCATTGTCTCTGGTTTTGGTTTTATTATTTGTCTATTGATTGATAAAAAAATTGCATATTAAAACTTAAAACATCTCCAGTTAAGACCAATAAATAAAACAGTAATTTCAGAAATAATACTTCAATAGTTATTTTGGTTGCTTTGAGATTCTCCAGTCATTGATTCAGTGAACCAATCTAAAAAATTTGAAAAATTAATTGTCTGAAACTGTATATTACTGGATTTCCAAAATGATTTTGGGAGCTTTTGCATACCTTCCGATTAAAGATGTGCAGTGAAGGGCTTTACTTAATCTTTGGGTAATGATTAGGTATATTTGTAACTATTCTATTTTAAAGAAAAAAAAATTTGTTCCTAAGCTGGAATGAGATTTGACTTGTAGGTTTGGTTCTTCAACTATTCAGATATTTCAATCATGAAGTTGCTACATTGATGATGCTTTCTGCTTTTATAATAGTTTTTTTTTTTGTATTTGCTTTGATTTCCAATTTAGAATGCAGGCCTCTGTTGTTTATTTCTGCTGCTTTCTTTTCATCTGGATCCCCCTCGCTACAATTAAAAAAATCCCCCAATCCCTCTCTAAATTCTACATTAAAGGCTCAGTAGTGTTTTTTATATCTTTTCCAAGTCATATGGGGCGTATGTAGTTCTAATGACTTTGTAGTGTGTGACCGTCTCGAGATTCTGAGAGACTCTGCAATTGCAGTAGTGTTTCTCCTATATATTCAATATCCACGTGTTGCATCATTCATCTGGTTGTTATAATTGCTCTGGATTTTGAACAAAATGTTCTTTCTGTGGAATCTGTGGGCTTACACAAGTTTATCGAGAGGCACATCCTTAAATGGCAGTATTATTAGTCAGAAAGAGCTGGTTGGCTGTCTGGTGATGGCTTATGGTTGGCAGTCTGGGATAGCAGTTATGAATCTTATGAGACAGATGGTTCGTTTTTAATTAACATCAGGCCTACCTTGTAATTCAGATGAATTAGATGACTTAATATTCTCTACTTTCACTTATACTAACTATTACACAACTATTATGTTGTTGTATAAAAAGAATTTGCTTTTTTTTTTATTTAATGATATTATGTGCGCATGAAATCCCCAGGTTTTCAATATGATTTGGATTGGTCCATTGACAGATAATTATATTTTTTTGAAGAACTAACACTGGGAATTTGTATCTTCTGCAATTTAAGTGGGAACAGTTATGTTTGCCAAATATTGACAGCTTACCTGCTGGATTGAACAAAGCTTTAGTTATGAATAGTCTTTTCCTTATAGTTTGTGTGATTAGTATGCCATTGGCTGCATATTTCCATATTGTTTGTGTTCCTTATCTCTTTGAACAACGGGTAAGATGCAAATGCTAAAACTTGAAGGAAATATGTGCATATGATGTTTGGCAATTAGCACAACTGAGCCCGGGTGGGTTTAGGGCCTGAACTACTGTTGCCTGTTCCTTCACTTTGATGAATACCAACATTTGATTTTATCATTCTTGAAGGTCTTGTTAATGTGTGCAATCTTGCAAACGAGCAGATTCTGGGCCTTATTATGATCATATAAAAGCTGGACTTCAAGCACAATTGTTAGAAATGCTGTTATTTTCGTGTTATAATGCCAAGTTGTAACATGGCATGCAGTGTTATTGTATTTACTAGAACTGTTAGGACAGGCAAATACGCGATGGGCTTCTACTCCTTGACAAGTGATGTTGATGGAAGATGAGAGTGGAGGTGCCTGGGGATGGAAAAGGCCAGCAATCAAGGCGAGGTAGTAGTTTTACAATCATTCATAAGAGTGATTTTCTGGGGACCATCGTCTTTTCCTCCCCACCAGAGCTGGCGAAGAAAATTTGCAGCTTCGAAAATGACATGACTATAGTAACACCTCAAATCTTTTTTCATTGGCTGTACCTTCGCTTGATGTCTGGGCTTTATCTCTTATCCTAGTTTTATGATTTCTTTTGCTGAAGGGTTTAGTTATTTGTGGTACCGTATGGTGCTAGGTGATGGGGTAAAACCCTTTGACACAGGTGCCATTGGAGCTTGGGGTGGGGGAACTGGAATGTGGTCCAAAGTGCTACTTGGACCACAATACATGACAGCAAATGAGGGGGACAATTCCATCAATGGTATCACCTATTAGGCTACCCCTCTTAAAACAAAACTGATCTTGGATTTTGGAGGGTCTCATAGGAGGATAATGGCCTGCTGGTATATGACAATGGAGATCATAATGGGTACAGAAATTGTTTTTGGGTTGATTTTAAATGCGATGTTACTCGTGTCTTGAAATTAAGCCAGCCCTTGAAATTAGATCAAACTATAGAATTCTTGGCTTGATATTGGTCATTAAAATTTCAGTTGAATCTAAAAAGATATATAATTGGAAAGTACAAAACAATTGGCCAATTTATGATGTCCCTGGTGTTGTTATAATCAGTGAAAGAAGCACATGGACAGTACCTCAACTTAGCCAGTGCTTTTGCCTTCCTCACGCTTTTAGACCCGGATTTTCACGACTTTTGCCAACTTTTGCTAAAGATCGCGGTTCTACTCCCGAAGCATTTTGTGATTTTTGTTTTTCTTTTTAATATCAATAAGCATTTTGTGACTTTACCAAAATAAGATTTCATGGGATAGTAATAGGATTGATTTGTCAAAATTTGAGACTCGATTCATTAAAAATTTTAAAGGCTCGAACTCGCGGGATTCGGGTTAAAACTCGTTTTATAGTTTTAAAAATATTAAATTTTTTTTTTTTTTAAAATAACACTATTAAATTTTTTTAGAAGTATATATTTTTTAAAAATAATATCATATAAATATATATAAATTAAATAAATAATAAATAAAAAATTAAACGAGACGAATTCGGAACGAGCAAGTTTGAAAATAAAAAATTAAAATTCGTTCAAGATTCATTTATAACTTTAAAAATCAATCTCAACCAAAACGTGTTTTACTTTGAACATGCCCCGGTGTCATCCTTTTTTTTTTTTGCAAAATATCTATTCTCATATTACCTCAAAAAAATCTATATAGATAAATATGTGAAAAAATAAAATAAAAATAGAAACAAATGTGTTGGGCCATAGCTTATATAGTCTTCTTTCTCTGTTCAAATCAATGAGTTTTCAGTTATCCCTAGCTTGGGACAGGAGACATTCAAATTTACCCATTAGTTTTGTACTTTGTAGTTGGATAGATAGTAAAATAAGTTGTGGCAGAATGGAATAGCAAGAGAAAAGCATTCAGAGGGCAACTGAAAACTATTTATTGTACGAAATATTGTTTTTTAGGCGCACAGACCAAGGCTATAATTTCTGATTTTTGTTCGTATCTGTTTGTCTTCATTTATATGACTGTTGGTTCTTAATTGAATGTCTGCACATCCGTAACCCAACAAAACATGAATGACTCAAAATATTTATTTGAACCTAAAATATTTCTATTTAATTTTAATACGATAGTAATTCTTGGTGGTAATAAAGTCAAATGAAATTGTAATTATCTCCTGAAAAATTGCCTGCAATCTACTCTATATTTATATCTATATCCAAGTTTTTTAGAATTCTTATGCTAAGTTGATTAATTAGATTTTACGTTTTATATTTTATTATTTTTATATATCATGTATTATATTATATTACAAGTACAAATAACTTGGTATGTTTTATATTTCTTTGAGATGATTAAAATGGAGCTACATAAATATTAATGAAGCATTAAATTACTATACTATTTGGTAATTTCATTGATTTTTAATTATACTTAAACACAAATCAAAATACCAAAAATTGAGACCTCACTCTCGGTGGAATATTTAAGTGAACATACGAGATTAGTGCAAAAGTATGTCTTTTCATTCATCGTATATTGATAGGACATTAATTAATATCTGTGAAGTGGTTTTTTTCTGGTGTCAATATTGACCCTTAGGATTTTTACATTGAATTTACTATATAGTTTCAAACTTAGGACATGGAAAATAAAATTTGTAACATTAAACCATTAATTATCATACATAGAGAATATTAAAAGATTAAACTGAATTGTAATGTATAGCTCACCCGACAGTTTCCTAATGACCAAATTAAATCAATTCTAAATTATTTTACGTAAAACTTAAATATATTTGGCAGTCCAATGCCTTCTATGGATAATTAGTGTTTCACATGGTTTAATAAGAGACAAACATAATTATTACTATAATTTCTCTAAACTTAAACATAGAACTATCAAAATAAATAATAATAATAATTTTTTTTAGAGTTACTAAAAAATTCCTATCATTCACTCCATTGCTAAAGCACATTTTAAATTAATTGAATATATTTATTATTGTTGCTAAAAGTAACAAGATTTTTCTTCAATATTTACTAGCTTGATCCACGTTTCTTAACTTTTTTTGTGCAGACAAAAATACCCCTACAAAAATAGATTTTTTTATTTGGTTCATTAGTAGAATGAGGCTTTTGATAGCACAGAGTTTTATTTGCATGCAAAAATGAAAGCTGCCAAGAGCAAGAGAGAAATGACTATAAGAGGCGGTGTCACAAATTACATATAGTATTTCGAAATTTCATTCTTTTAGAAAATCTGGTTGACATAAATTAATTTTATTAATCTTTTTTGCTTTGAGTTGATATTTATAAAATCAGATATGGATATTCACTTGTTAAATTGGATAATATTGGAATTCAAGCAATATATTTTGAAATATACAAGATTATAGAAAGAAACTACTGCATGAAAAATACCGTAGCACTATTATTAATATAGTGTAGAATTAAATTGTATTTTTAATTAAGTAAGACAAGTTTCTCGAGATGATAGTTAGAGAAGAACAACTTTTTGTAAAAAATTCTAGCACGCTTTTTCAATTTTCTTTAACTAGAACAAAAGAAATAAATTAAAATTTGAATTTAGCTTATTAATTCCTAATTTGCTATTAATATTGGTTCAACATGCATATGAGTCCGTCTTTTTTTTTTAATAAATTTTATTAATGAAAATATAGTTTTTTAAATGAAAGAGAAGTACTGAAAAAAAGTTATCTTTTTGGAATTTCAATTTTTTTTTTGGAAAGACTTTGGATCTTAAAACAATGAGAATAATATAGCAGAGAGCTTTCAATTGAATGTTTGACCTGGAATAGTAGTTGTGTTTATTAGTTTACTGACCTACTCGTTTAATAGAGTCGAACTTAAATTAAATTTGAGTAGATTTAGATTTTCTATACATATTATTATTTATTAATATTATTCTTGTTTTAAGTTTAATATGTATATATTTCATTGAGCCTTGCTTAAATTAAATATTATAATATATTTTAAAGCTTGGTTTGCTAAGTGATTTAATTTATTTTTCAATATGATATATAATTGTGTTAATAAATAAATAAGAAAACAGTGTCATGCACCGTAAAACAATAACTTTAAAGAATTATGTAAATTAGATAATGAATATTACATAGTAGAAGAAAGTTGTCACTGTAGATGTCAAGTAACAAGATAAAACTAATTGCGTTATTTAGAAAGTAATTATGATTTCCATAATACTATATTTTATGATCAATATGTTACAGATTCTTGGATTTGAAATTATATTTGGTTTATTAGATACTCAATTATTGACTTGACCAAAATATAAAAGGTGATGAGTTTAATTTCAAAAGCCATAATAATTTACAATACCCTTAATAAATACAAAAGAATATATTTCTCTTCAAATTAAAAAGTTAAATGAGAACTACAAGTTCTCAATAATTGTTTCGTAACAAAATTATATAACTAATGAAATAAATAATTAACTTAGAAAATATGAAAACAAAGAATAGTATAAAGAGAACAGTAATTCTCAAGTAAGTACATAATTATAGAGAGTGGAGAAGAAAAACAAGTGACATCTCATATTTGAAAAATAATCAAAAGAAATAAAATATACATAAATACATTATTTTTCATAACCAAATTAAGATTGTGTTTTCACAGACAAAGTTCACTGATAATGAAACTAGTTCTTAAAAATATTTTTTAAGATATATATATTTTTTTAACAAATTAAAATACTTTTTTTTGTACTTAACAAATAATCTTTATTCACAAGGTTATTTTTTTTAAGGTGTTTATAATTTTTACAACTATATTTATACAAGATTAATAATTTTTTCAAAAGATAAAATAAATGTTAATGTTCTACGCGCTGCGCGTGGGGAATTAGTTAATTGGTTTTAAATCCACGAAGCTCTATATGCATGAGATACTCTCACGTGCTTGCTAACATAATACTGTGTTCATGCAACTAATCCTGCTACTTTATTATAATTTTATCATATTTTTAAATGCATAGGGAATGTCTCAGAGTCTACTTTAAGCAACCTTTTTTCCCAATTAATTAATTACCAAAACTGCAAGGAGATTCAGTTTCATTTTTTTCTACTTTCTCAAATGGACAATTTTAACCCTTCAATTAGAATGGATATTAGTGTTCATTTTGGTGAATCTTGTTTTTAATATTTAATTACTTGCTAATATCAATCTATCTAGTGATATATATAAATTCTGACCCGCCAAAGAACAAGAGTAACACTAAGATAATGCAAATTTAAAGAATTGGGGAAAAAATTCATTATTTAAACTATTTTTGCTTTATTACCAACTCTATTGCCCATTTGATCGCATTATTTGGTTTAATTTTATTTTTGTCTTATAGTTTTTACCAAAATAGCAACGAGCTTTACATTACAATGTAAAATGCTTCAATATTAATGGCACATTGGCAGATGAAAATTTTGGGAAAGGAGGACCCTTGGAAAGTTGGTCTGTTGGTCATTTATTTTCTTTCCATCATCAGTAATTCTGGCATTCTGGTTGAATGGTCTGAAAACATAGTATGGAGTGATAAATCAAGAAACCCTGCATTCTGCATAGTATGAGTAAGACATCAAACCCCTTAGTCTTGCAAGGATATATTGGAGATTTTGTGTGGAAAAGAAAAAAAAATCTATTTTTTATTAAAAAAAAAAAAAAAAAAGAAAGGTGAAAGTTGGAAATGGGGAGTACTACAGGAGTGCATAGTTGCACGTTCAATCATGATGAAAGCAGGTTGTCCCTCCAAAGTACCTGAACCACACACACACACACAAAAGCACAACTCCAGCCAGGTCAGTTCCCAGTAGTTTCCACTCCCTCCACCCCCCGCCCATTTCCTCTCTTGACTTTGTAGTCTTGTGCTGGAGTACTTTGGCTTATATCACTGTCTTTTTAACTCCTCATTCCAACTCCTCTCTTGATTATCAAGAATGCTTAGCATTTTACTTTAGTTGATAAATACTTGTCACAAATTTAATTTTGATCTTGTACACGTACTTGTCTGATAGGTTTGAGATTAATATGTGCTGATGCTACAGTGGTTCAGAGCATTGCTTTCGGTGAGTGGACTGACATTGAATCTCCCTAAAACCTCGTCCTTTTCTTGCTTCCTCTGCTCAGTCAATCAGTTACCAGTTTTTGGGTCTTTTGTTGTTTACTGGCAGAGCAACGCCACCCCTTTCACACCCTCCAAGATTTATTTTTTTAATTTTATATTTATTCCCACTTATATGCATTTTACTATATATAATCTACAGTAATAAAACATTGATATTGTACTGCTGTATTGTTTTCAGCCAACCCCTTATCATATTCTTCATCCACAAACTACAAAAGATACCTTGCTCTATGCTCTCTACACTTACCAAAAAAAGGTGTTACTTTGCTCTCATTTCAGTGATTTCACGTTTCAGCTTTCCCGCTCTCTCTGTCAAAGTAAAAACTTCTTTTCTTAATGAAGGGTCAGGGTCAGTTGCCTTATTCTTTTACTGTTTTTCTATTCTTAGACCATACAGCTTGCTGAACCATTTTTGAGATAGAAGACATTCTGCTGCTTTATAGCTTGAGAAGAGTTTTGTTTTGTTTCTCCTTTCTGTTGATGGGAAGCTAAATAAAAGATGTGTTGCAGATCCTGATGGTGTTCCCAGCAAAGTAAGAACAGATGAATAAAAGAGTTGGTAATAATATTAATTCCAAGAAAGCACCTTTGCATCCTCAAAATGTGAGTAAGTTTAACTTTCTAATTGAAATTGTTCACTGATTAACAATCTTGGTTGAGGTTGATCTTTTCACAACCTTTCTTTTCCAAGAAATGGGACCCTGAATTGGAATATTCTTTTATTTTTCCATTGCCTTAATACGGTGGATTGTGAACTGGCATTCAGCACTGAAAAAGTTAGACTCCTTATAGCCAAATCTGTGTTGGGCTCTTTTTACGTATTCAAGAAATGAATCTCTCTTCAACTTTTGCATTTGCCATTGTATATACAAGTAAACTTAAGTAATTGGTCAATCTGAATATTGGCAGGGGAAGAAGATGGAATTGCAGGGAGGCAAATCGCAACCTGCAGAGAAAACCATGGCTAATAGGCGCCGGTCAGCAAGAGAAAGAAAATTGGCCTTATTACAAGATGTACTCTAATTTTCTCTGAGAAAGCAAAATTAAAATATTAGCACATATTTTTATTTCTGTTCTGTTGTTTCAACTTTTCCTTTTCCTTCAAAATGGCAGGTTGATAATCTAAAGAAGAAGCTGAGACATGAAGAGAATGTCCACAGAGCTTTGCAAAGAGCTTTCAATAGACCCTTAGGGGCTCTACCTCGTCTTCCTCCTTATCTCCCTCAATA
Source organism: Paulownia fortunei (assembly GCA_019321725.1). Taxonomy (NCBI): domain Eukaryota; kingdom Viridiplantae; phylum Streptophyta; class Magnoliopsida; order Lamiales; family Paulowniaceae; genus Paulownia; species Paulownia fortunei. The sequence goes on from CM033110.1 coordinate 21,130,577, forward strand.
TGTAAGCATAATCAGTGTATTCCAGTTTCTTCCAGATCTATCTTTTTATTTAACCTAGTAATGGCTATTTATAAACATTGGGTCGGTACAGGAAAAAATGGGCTAATAGCAATTTTTTCTTGGTTGACTGAATGGTCTATTTTGGGGTGCTTACAGAATGCATTTGGAAATTCCCAAATGAATCCTCTGCCAAGAAATTTAATCAACCTTCTACCTTCTGAACCTTTAACTATGTGTGCAATGCCATAATCGATTTGGGAAGTAATTTTCTGTTTGGTGCATGACATTGTAGACACTTGAGCTTCTAGCTGAAGTGGCTGTGTTAGAAGAGGAGGTTGTTCGGCTTGAAGAACAGGTTGTGAATTTTAGACAAGGTCTATATCAAGAAGCTGTTTACATATCCTCCAGAAAGAGTCCAGAGGATTTGACACCCTCGAGAAATGAGTTGTCGATTACAAGTTCCAAACAGAGGCACTCAAGATCTTCATCACAAAGTGAAGTCAATTTTGGATCATTTGGGACGCGGCCTTCGCCTTCTCTTTCTAGAATTGCTTCTGCTAGAAAGTTCTTGTCAGCGGACAGTGTATGTGATGGCTTAAGGCATTGTTCTGAGAGCCTACCTAATAGTAAACAACCTCAAAATGAACAAGGTTTGGCTTCAGAAAATGGATTAGGAAGAGAGAATCAATCCAGTGCCAATTCTTACAAGGATAATAAACCATATCCAGAAAAGAAATCCTTAGTAATAGGTACCCCTGTGAAGAGGCGTCAGTTGAAGCCTGCACTCATGGTCAACAGTGCAAGTACCCCGAAGATGCAGGTGTCGTCTTATTTTCGACATTCGTAGTAATTGTTCGTTGTACAATGAAAGCAAATTTTAGGTTAAAAAAATATATAAAAGAATATAGAAAAATCCAAAGTGATTACTAAACGTGATGATACTTTGCTACAGTGTAGGATTGTAGAGCAAGCACAGGAGAGCTCTTCTGGTTCTTCTGATGATAGAGTTCTTGATGTCGAAAGTGAGGCAAATAAAATATCTGAGGATATCTTGAAGTGCCTGATAAGCATCTTTGTAAGATTGAGCTCATCGAAAGGGAAGACAATGGATTTGGAATCTTTTTCTTCTTTGGCAGCAAAAGCATTCAGTGAGAATAATGTGGCATCAAACTTTCGAGATCCTTATTGCAATTTTTCTGAGTTCAAGAAGAGAGACATTGGCACCTACAAACATCTTTATGTAATGGAAGCTCGTTCAGTTGATCTCAACCGGAAAACAAATGCGTCGTTTCTGATCCAGAGACTTGGGTAAGTTCCTCATCTCTACATCTAAAATTTCTTGCAGTTGACAGAAGTTTGTTATCATGATTATCGTTTTCTTTTTTCTTTTTACTTAAAATTCAGGATTCTCCTAGACAAGTTAGCATCTTTGAAGTTAGATGGTCTAAGCCATCAGCAGAAGCTTGCATTCTGGATAAACATCTACAATTCCTGCATTATGAATGTAAGCAGCCCCTACACCACCAGGAAGGAGCTTGTGTACTTAACTAATAGATAACAATTTCTATTTTCAGTCTACATAGATATTCTTATGATTTACTGGAAATCAAGAATCCTTTTAATTTTTACCAAAATTATCACTGCAATAATGTTCCGTGTCATCAATTTTCAGGCATTTTTGGAGAATGGAATACCCGACAGTCCTGATATGATTGTTGTACAAATGCAGAAGGCAAGACTTCCATCACTCTGATATGTACCTTTTTAACTTTTCCTAGTACTTCACTTATCCTTTCAGTTATCTGAATTGGAAATTCCAGTTATCAAGTAGAAAATTTGATGTATTATGTCTCATCATGTTCAGCTTGGTTCAGCTGGAAAATAGCGCATAGAAATCTATTATGTGCAAAAGAGTCATGCTTGCGGATGCTTATCTCTTTTCATGAAAAATCTTCTTATTATTCTCTTAGCATTCAAAGATTCTCAAGTCAGCAGACTAGTTTATAAACTACCAAGTAGAAAACTACATAAAAATTCATCAATGGTTCCTGCAGGCAACATTAAAGGTTGGGGGACATGTTCTAAATGCACTTATGATTGAGCACCTTATCTTGAGACTTCCATATCACTTGAAATATGTAAGTTGCCTACTTATGCTTCATGGCAGTTTATCAAAGGTGGAAGCAGTTAAATTTGTTGCTAAAGTTTTTATAGTGTTTCTGAGAAATCTTACAGCTAACTCTTTTCCTGATATCATTCACAGACTTTCTCAAAATCAGCAAAGAATGATGAAAGGACGATTTGCAGAACACTTGGTTTGGAGTGGTCAGAACCACTGGTCACATTTGCTCTATCCTGTGGAAGCTGGTCCTCCCCTGCTGTAAGTTCCATCACATTTATTGTATGTTATGGAAGAAAATTACTTAATATGTTGTAGGAAGAGAGCACGTTTAATGTTTCAATGTTTTTGAAGATGTTATGGAATAGTTATTACTGCCCGAAAAGATTCTCATTTTAAGCCATTGATATCTTCATGAAAATGCATCAATAGATAGCCCACAGTGTCTTAAGAAGCTATTCCAAGGATATTAAGGATGAGAAAATGCTAAGTAATGCAAAAAGCTTTACAGAGAAATAGCAGCAGTAGATTTCTGCAAATTTTCCATGGTGTCCTCATTTAGTATTTCATTGCTCCCAAAGATACATATATCAGTTCGTCAATTAGTGAATTGTTGAATCACATCATCCCACAAACTATAGCGTTCAATTTATAATTCTCTCATTTTAGGTGAGGGTGTACACTGCATCCCAAATTGAGACCGAGTTGGAAACAGCCAAAAGGGACTATTTACAAGCAGCAGTTGGCATATCAGCATCAAACAAGTTGGTAATTCCTAAGCTACTAGATTGGTATCTTCTCGACTTTGCAAAGGACTTGGAAGCGTTGCTGGACTGGATTTGCCTGCAGCTACCGGATGAACTCAGAAATGAAGCAGTCAAATGCCTTGAGAGAAAAGGAAAAGAGCCTCTATCAAAATTAGTACAAGTGATGCCATACAATTTTAGTTTCAGATACCTTGTTTACCGATAAAGTTTATATACCTTGTCAGGACCTTCTGCCTTTGAAGTACTCAGAGAATGCAGGATGTATACTAATAGATCACAAACAGTGCTACTACATATAGCATTATAGCAATAATATAGATTTTTATATTTTTTCGCGAGCGGCTACGGCGCAGTGGTGAGTAATTGAGAAAATATGTAGTAGATTGTGGGTTCGTTTCCTTTTTTGGTGCAAAACCATCGATGGTCCGTCGGAACTTAAGGTGGGTAACTGATATAAACGTACGATTTAAATGCAAACTACTTGTCCACCAAATTTACTGTATTGAATAATCAAATTGAAAAAAAATAATTTTCTCCCAGACTAATTGGGCCAAAGGTTCTGAGAACCTGGTAATAAAATAAAAAAATAATAATAATCTGGATTTTTTGTTAGGCAGGAGAGATGGGGTTCCAATGGAGGTAATTGTTTCATTAAGTTTGACTTCCAATTGTTAATGCTGATTTCTTTTATTGTTTGTTGCATGAATCATGAGAACTGTCCATTCAATTGAATTATTTTCTGGAAAATTGGGACAGTAAATTGGTGTGAATCAGATAAAAATAATATTTTTATGATCGAATTAATAATTAAATTAATTTTATTATTTTTAACCAATCGAACTGATTAAATGAAAACTGATTAAATTATGTAAAATGGTGATATAATAATTAATTGTTATATAAAATGATAATCAAATCGATATTATTATCGGTAACAAATCAATTGTCAAGTTCAATTATCGATTTGACCTGTCAATTGACTATATATTTTTTATTATATTATATAAAATTATAATATAATAAATTAATTATTATTTATTAAATTTTAAAATTAAAAAAATAATTAAAAATATATCTAATAAAGTCCAAGATTTAAATGACTACACCCACATAGTAAATTACAAAGTTTAAATTTTTTAAAAAAATAAAAATAAAATTTTGACATGTTAGTTCTTTGATTTAATTAGTTTTAATCAATTTAATCAGATTTTTGATTAATTAAATCCAATATTGATCATCCATTCCTGATTTTAAAAACATTGGACCGATTTTGACAAAACTGAATCAAACTGCAGAAATGGCTTCGAGGCTCGCTGCTGTGCCACTTTCTTTGAATCTTATTTCATCTTGTATGGAATGGGGAATACAATGAAGCAGTTTTGCCAATAACAAAATTAAATCACTGTACTCACAGAAATGGTAGACACCACTGTTTTCCATTTTTGTATTCTTTTTAATTTTTTTTCCCCAACAGATACAACTATTCAAATTATACACAACTGTTATTTTCTTAAGAGTTAAATTAACTGTCCATAAGAAAAATAAAAATAAAAATAAAAAATGCATGTGATATCATGTAAAATATCTTGCTAATTTTCAAGCAAAACTCTTTACATAAAGGAAAAAAAAAAATGTATGCAAAAATGAGATGAATGGAAGCCTTATTAAATTGAGTAAATTTTCCATTTACTAAAAAAAATGTGATATTATTTACAGTATCTCTTATACAAATTGAGTTAACATTTGTTTAAATACTATAAAATACATGTGATATTATTTACAGTATCTCTTATACAAAATGAGTTAAAATTTGTGTAAATACTATGAAATATAAATTATTGATTAATCATATTGGACCCATTTAGGGCGAGCACCTCAAAACAAAAAACCTCCATCCATCTATCCCGACCCGACCCGACCCAATTTAACACTTTTTTTTTATCCATAACCAGCGGTTTCAGAGGTTTAAACCCTGACTGCGAGTCCAAATCTGTTTCTAGGGTTTTGTTGGTAGTAAAGAAAAATGTTGAGGAGGAACGTCAGGCTGAGGAGAGAGTATCTGTATCGGAAAAGCTTGGAGGGCAAAGAGCGTTTGCTCTACGAGAATAAGCGCAAAATTCGTGAAGCCTTAGAAGGTTGTTAATAGTATTCCTGTTGTAAATCGAAAATCAAGAAAAAAACCTCGTAAAATCAGATGCTTTTTTTTATTTTGTTGCTACTAATTTCTGCTTGTTTTGAATAGAGGGAAAGCCGATTCCTACTGAGCTCAGAAACGAAGAGGCGGCACTTCGCCAAGAAATTGACCTCGAAGATGAACACACTGCTGGTACTATATATAGTCGTGCCATTGTTTATGATTTTGCGACTTTGTTTTTATGTTATTGTTATTTTTGGTTTATTAAGTGTTTTTATTTGCTTTTTCTGATATAAGAACGTGGAGGATGAAAAGGGCATCAAACTCGAGGTTCTAGTGTTGCTTTGTGAATGGAATAGATGTTGCAAGAATAATGATTAAGATATCAGAGGTTTTGGTTCATTGATTTCTTGATAAATGGAGTAGTTGATAAGTGAAACTTTTGGGTTCATTTACTAATGTGGATTTATGGGCTTACATATCAAGCTAACTTCTTTTTTGCTTGAATGTAGTTCCCCATTCAACCATTGACGATGAATATGCAAATGCAACTGATAGAGATCCTAAGATTTTGCTTACAACTTCACGCAATCCGAGTGCTCCCCTTACACAGTTTGTGAAGGTTGTCAAGTCTCAAATTTTGATTTGTACTAATTCTCTTTTTGCATTTTCCTTTGGATTTTATAATATATGGGTTAATGCTATGCATTCAATGATGTTGTATTTGCTTCTGTAGGAATTGAAGTTTGTATTTCCAAATGCACAACGAATGAACCGTGGTGGTCAGGTTGGTCCATTGCAGATTTTTCCATACTTATCTTTTTTTTTTTTTAAAACCATTGTCATATCTTAATTGTTGAACTGGAATTCAGCCAGATGGCTGCTCTGCCACCAAGAGATGGACTCCTCAAATCCCTTCAATCTGTCAAATGAAAGCAATCTATGCTATTATATTGGAGTTCACTTTTAGCACACTTTAGTTATGTTGTGTCTTAATAGTTGTTATAAGGCTTAATTGCCGAAAACTCATACTTACACGACAGGGTAGATAATGATAAAATAGTGATTTGTGTGGTAAAAGGTGACCAATCTAACAAATTACATCAAGAAACCATCATCTCAAAGTATTAATTATAGTTTAAATGTTACAAGCAGCCAATATTTCATGCTAGTTTGCAGGCTTTTTCTGAATGTTTTCATTTTAAACACCTAATAAGTAGTGTAGAAGTTTTTTTGTATGCTGGATTCACCAAGTAGTTGTATAACTTGAAGTTTGTGTGGATCACTCACATATGGCGAATTTGTTGTGTGGTCTATGTTATTGGATGAAGGATAGACCTCTTTTCAGTTTTGTGCAAATGTTAATGTCGTGCTAATTATGTTGCAGGTTATATCAGAAATTATTGAAACCTGCCGGGCACATGATTTTACAGATGTTATTCTAGTTCATGAACATCGTGGTGTGCCAGATGGTATAATCATAAGCCATCTACCTTTTGGTCCAACTGCATTCTTTGGATTGCTCAATGTGGTGAGTATATTTGCTTTTTGGCATGCAATGCTTCATACTTTTTGTTTTCCATTTAATATTCTGATATAACAATCTCATGTAGGTCACAAGACACGATATCAAGGACAAAAAGGCTATTGGAACGATGCCTGAGGCTTACCCACATTTGATTCTTAACAACTTTTCTACTAAGGTTATACTTCATTAATACGGATTGACATATCTGTTTGTCTCAAATTTTGTTTTCTAACTATAATTGTATGAGAAATTGGAACTTAACTGGGTGTGTTGTGTTGTCCACTATTGTATATTCATCAGCTAGTGACATAGTCTTGAATGATTCTCATTGGAATTATATCTTACAAAATAGTTTTTCAAAAAACTTAAATCAGTTTTTCTGTTTAAAGTGTTGAGATACATATACTCAGCCTTCATTTGTACCTTTGTAATGAGTAAACTATATGTTATTGAAGTTTGGCACCTGCACTTTGGATTTTGTGATAAAGTGTTGCAGTGTTATAGTTACTATGTTTTAAATATTGCCCTGATACTTATACATGATCGTCAATTATGTTCTAGTAGCGAGTCTCATGACAATAGCAAATATATTTCATTTTCCTTGTAATTTTTGGAAAAAATACCTATGAACCCTTATAATAAACTTTTCTGTCAAAACCCATGAATATATTCTCAATTCAAACAACTCAATCTACTCATTCCAGACAAATCAACCATTAACATTTTAAGTAACACCATTAAGATTTATAATTTTTGGATTACATTGCACTTGGAATTCTTAGATTAAGAAGTTAGTGAATTGGTTTTTTCTGATAGAATTTTTTCTTTGGATTTTGTAGATTTATAAGCTATACTTATTAAAGATATCTATATTTTAATTATTGGATGAACTAAAAAGAATATAAATTTTTTAAAGTTCATGGAAATTTATTAATGTTAAAGCTTTTACTGAAAATACTGACACGGGTCATTCATGTTTGTTGCAATGTCCTTTATATTTGCATGGGATATTCTTCTCCTCCCTGCGCCCCATAAAAACGATAAACACAACCACGACATTTGGAAGATTATTAAAGAAAAGAAACACCTAATTTGTGTTACGGAGTGGACTCCTTTTGCAGATGTTATTTGTGAATTAAGCAAGAACTTTCCTTTTCTTCCCATTTTTTTGGCAGTAAAGGTTTACTCTTTTCTCCGTTTTTTCTTTGGGGTGGGGTGGGGGGGTGGCATACCTGAGGTTGATGAGGGGTTGAAATTTGTTTGCTCTGTTACAGATTGGTTCTAATTATCATGGATTTGTTAATTTTTGGCAGCTTGGTCAAAGGACCGCAAACATTTTAAAGCATCTTTTTCCAGTACCCAAACCAGATACAAAACGCATTATCACTTTTGCGAATCAGTCAGATTATATTTCATTCAGGTTGGTATATCTTGTACAATATTTGCTGAATTTGTAACCCATTTTTGGTTAGCACTTAAAATTGAATGTTGTAATTGAGATTATAGCTGATTAATCTTTTTCTTTATTCATTTGTTTCTTTATTTGTATGTTTATTTGTATGGGTGAGGAGGAGAGAATGGCGCCAGTATTAGCAATGATTATATTCTTTTATCTTCATCCTTTCTTTTCCATTTTCAATGTACTCCATCTTTTTATTCCAGCATTCTGCGTTTTCCCCCATCATAAATTCTTAACTTTATAATGCCATCTCTACCAAATAAGCAAAAGCAGCCTGAATTCCTGTTGTTTATTGCCCGTAACAGTGTGCGATCAGGTCCGATATCTTCTCCTAACTTTAATACCGCCTCATAATATTTTATAATTTCTTGCTTATTCTTTCAGTCATCAAGTCCGGTAAAACTTCAAATGTGCCTAAAAACTGGACATACTTCCTGAGATTGTCTTTTTGGTTTTCTTGATCTGGATTAAGTTTAATAAGCTAGCAAACATCCAATTGTTAAAATTGTCCTAAGCTGGCCATTTTTTTTACAGATAAATGTATTAAGCTTAAGGTCTAACTCCATCTCATTGAAGATTGATACCTTTAGCATCTGATATCTGAAAACCCTTTGGATGTTTTAGTTGGTATAACCATTCTATCCATCTCATGTGACATTTTCACAAAGCATTTTGGACATTTCAAAATACTATCCCTGAAAAAAATTATGTCACTGAAAGATGAACTACTGCAGTTATTCTATTCAAGCATATGTTTCTTTCTTCTGAGCATGCCATTTGGAACTCTTGACACCGGAAATGGGAAACAAGAATGTCATTAATCAAGGGATTTTTACATCTGCAAACAATTTTGAAGACAAATGAATGAAATGGATATGGAAGCCTAGAGACAACAGACTATTGCGATATATATTTGTTAATGTGTGTCGTAACTATTCATTTTCCTAATTGTGGTACTAAATTAGTAAATTATGCAGGCATCATCTCTATGAGAAACGTGGAGGTCCCAAATCAATTGAACTGAAAGAGATTGGTCCTCGCTTTGAATTGCGGCTTTACCAGGTATATAAGGATTAGTTAATTGACTAATTAATTTGGACAATATTCCTTTCTTTATGTGATCTTTCTATGTAGCAGCATCCATTTTTGGGTGGTTTTAAATTGTAATGCTGCCTGTTGATCATAATTCCATGACATTCTTTTGTTGCTTGTTGTGGATGCATATTCACCAAGTAATGCATGCCCTAATGATTTCTCCTGATAATTGATGCTGAGGCTCAAATTATTATGTTCTTTATTAATGGATCAATAAACCTTTTTTCATGCCATTTTGGTGGTGGTAGTAGAAAGATAACTTCCCTTCCACCCACCTAACACACGCAGAAGGAAAAAAATAACAGAAATAACCACAACGCAAGCAAAAAAGAGAGAAGGAGGTGCAATATTTAAATTTATGTTTTATGTTTAATTTATTTTGCATACTTCATTGTTCAACAAGAGTGTATATCTATTACTGATATATTTTCTCATGAATGCTGTATGCTTGTTTACGTGGCACAGCTGGAAATTGGGTTTTAAGTAATCTCACCTTTTCAAAGATGTTGCTGATACGTCTCTCGTCTTTTTCAATAGTAAATGTTGATTATTGATCTGTGCCACCTCCACTGGCTTATTTCATCACTCTTTCTGCAAATTCTTTGATGTTGCAGATCAAATTGGGAACAGTGGATCAAGATGAAGCTCAAACTGAATGGGTAATCAGGCCTTACATGAACACGTCAAAAAAACGCAAGTTTCTTGGGGAATGATATGGGCAAGAATGTGCTTATGGTTTCTTTATCTTTGCACCACATCATTGTTGGATTAATTTGTAGTATAATCGTTATAGTTCGGGTTAGAGCACCAAAATTCATTTTTACATCTAAAACTCAATCACAGAAATGTGTACAATGGGCAAATTTTGGCAGTCAATGGACTCTGAAAGATACTCTGCTTCCTATCCCAAAAAGACGACATGCTCTTGTTTTAGACAGTTGGTATTGCATTCCGTCAACTATCTAAGAAATTTGACTTGCGCTTCAGAAAATGTATTTTATTCGATAAAGATGCCAGTTTTAAAAGATTTGGAGTATTGATGTTGAATGATAATCTTATATGAATAAAATATTATTCATTTTATGTGTTTGCAAGCTCATTGCTCATCTTTGAATTGACTTTGAAATGTTATACTTACCTATCATTGTAAATGATACCGAACAGTTTGTTAGAAGTAATTTAACCAAATGTTTTTTAACAAAAGAAACAAGAAAGAAAATATAAAATCTTGAAAAAGTATGAATACATATATGTATATAATCAACTGACTAATATAATTCACTATTTTTTTACCCTCACAAGTAGGTACTAGGTAGATGTTGATTTATAAATCTTGAATATTAGATTAATAGTAATGATTTCTTAGTACAATTAGGAGCTGTGAACCAAAAAGATGAGGGATAGCCAATAGTACATAGTGTCGTTCAACAAGAAAAAAAAAAAAACAAACAAAAAAGGTGAACCTTTCTCTCAACTCATTACATCAAAACACAGATCCACAGACATGCCTTTCGGGCAAATAGAACTCAAAACCCTGAGAGCAAGCATCTAGAGAACTTGAAGAAAACTTGTATCATACTTGCATTAATAATTGACCTCAACCTGAAAATAAGAAAAATATAACTATAGGCAAATGGAGGGAGGAAACACGAGAATAAAAAAGGGCGTCAACTGGACATATAAACAAGGGAGCAAGGTAAAACCCCAAAAAATTTACAAGAGGAAAAAGGAAAAGTAAGTAATTTCTGAATACTCCGAGAAACTTTTACTCTAGTATGCTGTGCCTTCATCAGAAGTGAATGTAAAAATTGAGTATGGGTACTGGAGAACAAGTTACAGCCACAAGTGATTCAGGAGTGCGTTGCGCATTGATCTCAGCCAAATGGTGAAGGAACAGGTCCAGCAATGGCATCTGATCTTTTAATGCTTCCCATGCCACAGATAATGCAGCCAGGAGTCGACAAAGCAGAGAATTTGGCACCACAGAGATCACAGACATCATACCCAATGGTAGATAGACGACTAAGAGTAGCAGCACAGAATTGGGAGGGATCTTCAAGTGGATCAATGGACTTGTTGGACAAGCCCCTCTGAATACACATGTCAATTAGGCTTCTCAATTCATCTTGCTTGCCTGCAGGTGCTTTGGACAAGAGTAATTCAAGCATTTGTTTGGCATAGGCATAATTCTGCACATCCATGTTTCTTTTGATGGCAGTTCGAATGCAATTTATCCTGTGCTTAGCAAGAAGAGGCAATGAACCCAAATGGCGTGACAATCTAGCCATCTCATCTTTTGCACTGATTGCGCTGGGGCCTTGGACTTTTTGCAGTCGGTTTATTTCCTGTAGTGACATGAAAAGAATACAGCATTTAGAAAGTTGAGTCTCCTGAGGCGCTATTCATATTGGATTAGCATTGAAGATATTCTCATATTCTCAGTATCAACTAAAACGTTTGTTTGGCAGGGAATGGAATCTAGATCAGGAATTTTTAAGTTTTAAAGATTTAAGGAAAGGAAACCAATTACTCAAAAATAGGAATCTCCCAACTAAAATCAAAGATAAAAAAACTCATTTTTACATTATATATGATTACCTTAACTGGAAATTTCATACTTAAATATCAAGTACAATATAATTTTTCCTGTGGCACACACACCAGTATATATATGTTGTTATTGTGTGAGTGGTGGGTGGGAGTTTATACAGTAGAAATGCACATAGTATTCTCCATGCAAATAAAATCTGCTATCATGTACATTGAATAAGCAAGTTCTGTCAACTAATTTACAGGCAATGATTGATAACACTTTCAATATCTGCAGAAAATTCTAGTTTAATTGGATTAGTTAGAGATGTTAGATTTACAGATATAAAGACATATGCACATGAGTGACATGTCTAAACAATGACATATTTGTTAGCTCAGTCTAATAGAGATCCATTTTTTATTATGTAGAGACGAAACAATACAAAAACCAAACATCAGAAAAGAATTTGTATTGTTTCTTTGCCCAAATTCCAATCCAATCCAAAACCACTATATTGGAATTAGATTGTGAGCAATCCATTTTCTAGCAATCAGATTAATCAAGCTGGATTTTGTGCTACCAAAACAGTTTCAAGCTAAAAGATATTCACAACAAAAGGGTGGATGTCATATGTATTTGCTGCCATAGACTTCACTTGCCCACAAGAAATTGTGCTAACTGATTTTTTTTTTTTCTGAGTTTCCTCAATTTCAAGAGCTATGATTGCATCAAACACTCCAATAGCTAGTTCATGTTCGATGGATAGGATAAAGCAACATTATGAATCCAAAGATAGATAATCTCAAAAATACTCTCCCCTCCCCTCCCCCAGGGTAATTAATCTTAAGAAATTTCATCTTTGGATTGTTAATCTAATTACCCAATGGTTAACTTATGACCCCAACACACCCAGCATCATCCACCAGTAATAAGCCCACTGACTACACCACAACACAGCTCAACAATCTAACTAAAAACTTTTTTGACAAGCAAAAAACACCATATACACCACCAAATCAAATCCTTTAAGCCCAAAGACTCCATTATAGATATGACAGCAATCTCAGTAAAAACAAAATTTGAAACATGAAGTTGGGGGTGGGTGTTCCTGTTCAGGGAAAAAAGAATATCTGGAAGGCTTGTTGCAATCAGTGGCAGGTTAAAGAGGGATGTGCAGAGGAAAGAAGGGGAGTGATGCTGGAGGCATTAGAAAGGAACTAAAGGCAGAGGCAAGGGCAGCAGGTGATGGAAGTCACAGAGGGTGTGAGGAAAAGATGGTGAAAGGTAACAGGCTTTGGAAGCATAATGAAGCTGATAGGGCTAAGCTTGGCATTTCAAGGAAAGGTCAAGAAGGTTTACCCACAACAGCGAAATGCACCCATTGAAATGCCTATCAGAATCTTCGTGGAGGGGAGCAATTCGCTTATTGTTTAAAGTTTTAGGTATTTTGACCAGGGACCAAAAATGGATATTACTCCTCTTAGGTCGTATTCAATAAGAATACAGCTGCTTTGTATGTTGTAACAGATGATTGGACAAACCCATGCACAAGGTAAATAGAAAATTGGTTTTGACATTACTACCATAGGCCTTGATATCGTGTTATCTGTGTGTGAGATGGGGAATAAGACCGAGGAAGATTTTAAAGGACGAGATATTCTTAAAGAAACCAATCCATCAGCCTAACCTGCAAATTTGATCCATCCTTTGTGATCATATTAAAAATTTCAACTGACACATTTTTCTCTTGCCAGGTGAGGAAGAAAGTGTTGATGAAGGAACCAGATATTTATATACAAGGAAATCTGACAGCAAAAAGAAAACCATAATACCTGAAGAAGGGTAACCGCAATCTTGTATTGGGCACAAATAGTAGCTTGCGCCTTGATGTCAGCTCCACGAGATTGATCCTTGGCCAAAGCTAGGAAAGCCTCATCGAAACAGGATAATGCATCTGAAAGTTGATTCTGCTCCAGGTGACCAAGTCCAGTCTTAAAACAAACTGCAGCAGCAGCACCACGGGGAACCTAGAACGAAAAGAAACCAGAACATTTTGAGTGCCTTTTGATTTAAGCTAACACCCCCCCCCCCCCCACCCCTCAAAAGAAAAAAAAAAGGAAAAAGAAATGGACTAACTTATAAATTATTAGAATCCCATAAACACCAAATAAATGAATTTCAAAGTTCAAAACCATGTCAGAGCTTCCACATATTTAATATACTATTTGCTGTAAATTTTCAAGATGGGATAGGGATAGGCATCCTACACGGAACATAGGTCCAGCTATGAATTAAAATAGCTCATGCATCCCTCTCCTATTGTATTTAGTAAAACAGTCATTATATCATGTAGGTAGGACAACCACGGAAATTGAAAAAGTAGATGTTAAATTGATGGAGTTCAGCTATAGCTTTAGATATTCTCCACAAGCATAAGGAATGTATTAGGGACTTGCTGCCACCTATCCCAAATATCCCCCATGGATTTACCCAATCCAAGCTCCACCAATTTCCCCAAATAGGAGAAAAAACAAAGAAAAACATGTTTCAGCATCACCCTTAATAAAAAATGTAATAACAGAAACCATATTCAGTTAAGAGATAATTTAGAATGCATCAAGTTCTTCAACTAATTTTAAGGAAAGCGATCAAGCTTGTGAGCAGAAGCCAGGTGCAACCTATCCATACACAAGTGCTCCCGATAATTTTTTTAGCCATGGAAAGAGGAAGGATAAGAAAAGCCTATCTAGAGCAGGACATAGCTGTAATTGATTTCAACAACAAATTTGAATTCTTCTACACACAACTCCTTCAGCATGCACAGATAAGCCTTACAAGTTTTAGACCCCAGTTGTAATCCTAGTTTTCAGACCAGTACAATAAAGCTCTTGCAGAACATTCGAATCAAAAACCATTAGGAGGCAAAAAAAATAAATCAAGAAGACATAGAACAGTGTTACTGTAACCTTCATTGCTCTAGACAATCCATGCAAGACAAAGAAATAACTACCTGCCCAGGACGCACAGCTTTTGGAGGAGAAGCTGAACGCGCAGGAGGTTTTCCAGATGTTTCTGACCCTGGAGCTTCAAGTGAACTGAGATCAAGGGGCTGACTAGAGACTGGAAACGGTGCCATATGGATCTGTGGCTGTGATTGAGCAGCGGGTTGAGGGAAAGATTGTGGAGGAATACCGCCATCCGGAAGCCCAATGGACTCATACGGAACAGGTTGTTGAGAACCTTGAGGGGGTATCCCACCATCAGGTAGACCAATCTCAACTGCAGGTGCACTACCCTGGTTAGGGACCTTGTTATTTTCAATGCCCTGAGAATTTTGATCCAATCTTGACAGAAATGTCCCAGGAGGAGGGAGTGATGCCGCAACCTGAAGGGACGATATTGTATTCTGGAAAAAGTCCTCTGGTATTGGCCCAACAGTAACTCCAACACCAGGTCCCATGGAAGTAGGCTGTGACACAGGTGGTGGTTGCACCAATGCATTGGTCCCAAAAAGATCAGCAGGAACAGAAACTTGAGCTGTTGCAGCTCCAGTGGTTGCAGGGGCAGGTTGAGGTACAAGTAGGCCAAGATCTGGTGATGAACCAGTTAATGACTTGGTCCTACTCATTGGCAGACCCAACTGCTTCGTGGCTTCTTTAATTTTGTTGACATCCACCGTAGTAGATGCAACTGGTTTGTCTCGGATCCTGATATGTAACTTCTTGGTTTTTGAAGTTTCTTCCTCATCGCTGCTGCTACCATCAGCTGTAGAACCATATAGTGACTTCTTGAATTCTTCTTCAGCCTTTGCCTGTGCATCTATAGCATTGGAACCTGCAAACTGTTGGGAGAGAGTTTCTAGACCCATCAGGGAACCACCCTTAGATTCACCATCAGGGGGCGCTTTGGCATTGTTAGATATTGTGGTAGCAAGAGATGTCTGAAGTCCATTTGCCTTGATACCACCTTCAGCTTTAATTGCTTTCACCAAACTGTCTTCTCTCACTTCAACAACATTACCTCTTCCTTTGACCAAACCAAGATAAACACCAATATGGTCCGTAACAATGGATGGGATGGTACCATCATCAGTTTTCATGTAAGGCATCACCTCAGCAGCCAGCGCCCACTGAGGTATGTCCTTCAAGTTTGTAGGTGTCTTTATTTCCCAGTTCCCACCACCCCATTCACGCCCTTTAGGAACCATACTTTCAGCAGCAAAGTTTGCAAAAATGCCTTGTGTCCACCCAGTTGAACGGACTCTCAAAATCCTCTCACAGTATCTCCTCAACTCTGAATCAGTGCCCTCTTCTTCTAACTTCTGGGCAAGATGCCGCATTGCACTAGGGTTAAGGTGGCATATAAATAGATCGAGCATACTTTCAAAGTCTGCTATAACTTCAAAAGTTTCTTTTGCACTGTCAAACTGACCATATCTGCAGTTACATATGTTATTGACATTATCGTCAGTAGGAAGAGGATTAAAGTCAAAGAGCTAAGCTAATAACCCACAGAATGCCAGAAAGATATAAACTTGCACATTTGAAGAACTGGGCAGATGAAAGCAGAGTCAAACATTTAGAAGCAAGAATACAGCTACATAAAAATTTGACACCACTGGAGAAACATAAGAATATGACATAAAATTAAGGGTGCACTTGTTTCCATTTAATGCTTTTTCTTTAAAATGATTTTCTAAATGTACTGAATTTCCTGGTGACTGCCTTTTTGGATGACTTAAATAAATACCTCAGAAGATTTCGTTTGTGAAAATAATTCACATCAATCTAAGGGAAATGAATTGAGCCCGAGTTTAATTTCAGGATAAATCAGTCAACAAATCTGCCACCATATCCTTCCACTAACATCACCCACCAAAAAGCATCAAAACACAAGAAAAATGCTATAAAAAAAATAATGAAATTCACATGGACAATTTTTTAGCAAAAACTCAGAACATAAATGTTTTACGTGAAAACAAAAGTGTAGAGCTCTATAGATTAAGGCTAGCACTAAAAAACTAATAATTCACAGTATTCAACTTGCCAGATTTGCTAAGATGGCCAGTCTATTACCACAGCCACATTAGAAGGTGCAGCAAAGAGGGAAAAAAAGTAAGAAATACCAGAGCATAATATTTTTTCTTGCTACTAAAATGATGAAAACACTATCTCAAACATTCATCATGATCATAGTGTAACGATTCAATACATAACTGCATGCAGTATGCCTTTGTAGCCATTTCAAGGAGATATACATATGAGAAGTCTACAAACTTAGAATTCTACAAACTTAAACATCAATTGACTAATTCTCTAACCAATGGTCCTAGAATTTTCATAACTAGCGATAAATAGTTAAGCTACACACCTGATACATGCATATCCCAACTGGCGGAATCGATGGAACAAATGTGAAGTCGGGGGGCAACGAGGATAATCTCTTGATCGCAAAAACTCGTCTTTCAATGCAGATAAAGCAGTAGAAAAGCGGAGTGCTTTGATTGCATATATTCCTCTTGACACCTGAGTCAGAGAACTAAAAGGTTAATTAAGAACATGATTTGATGATACTGATACACAAAATGGTACTACAAAGCACCTGAGTGAATTGCAGCCCTGATTGTGATAGTGATACAGCAAGATCACCACAAACTGGAGGACCTCTGGCAAGAATATCGAGTGATCTTGGAGTAATACGCATACTATCAAACCTTCACTCAGACAATACTAAATATGTCAATAATCAGACTTCGTTGTTGAAGATTAAACTTTTGCAAAAGGAAGACAAAAGATGCACAATAAAGCCAGGGTTTTTTATCATTCATGTGTAAGAGCTAAATATAGTGTTAATTACTAAAGCAGGTCTGTAAGCCAAAAATAGAACCTTGATGTTATTTGGTATAGGACTTCTGACAGATCAAGCTTCTGCTCAAAATGTTGCTGCATTGTAGCAAATCCAATGAGAAGAGGTTCAAGTAGCCCAACAAGACAATTCTTTATCTCAAATTTCTTCTTTTGCCTAACATTTATCTCGGTTGTGTTTACGAGCAGCAGACGATCATTCAGAGCTCCAAGCAGCACTGCGTACAGGCAGTCAATCATGAAAGCTCAGAATAACAGTTGGAAAACTTAAAATTGTAGTCATCTAATCACAACAGTATATATAATACAGTCATCTGAGGACCGCAGTTTGGTAAAAAAATAAGTTATTGACCTGCATTAGGCATACTGATCGAGAGGATGGTCCTAACTTTTCCATCCCAACCAAGCACGTTAACAGAAGTAGAAGTAGAAAAGAGAAGTGCTGGCCCAAGCCACAGCAGGGATCTAAAGTAACCAAAGGTTAAGGGCCATATCTATTTAAAAACATGAATAATATAAGAACAAACAGGTAGCAGTTACAAACAGAAGGTTTGGGGGAGGGGGGATATATAGAGAGAGAGATCAAAAGGCATGAAGGATATTGAAGGAAGTCCTTTATCAAACTTTGCAGAACTACTAGCCAATACGTCTAAATCAGCTGTAACAATGAGTGCGCGTTGTGTGGTCAATATACCAGCAACAAAGCCCCTGAGTGTTTCTTGCCATTGTACCTAAACAAGACAAATTGAAAAATATATAAGAAGCTTTGAACTTATTATATTTAATTTAAAAAAGAAAAACGAAATACTTTTTATTGACATGATCTAAAGGTGGGCAATTAGAAGCAAAACAATTTGAAAAGAAATAAAGAATTAAAAATTCAAATATTTGGCAAGCAAAAGGGTCAGTTTTCCTGTATTAGGATATTTTTGGATGGAACCATTAAAATTTCACATCTGAGATATTAAAAAATCAGTTTCTTATTCAGTTTTGCAATCACAACTCGATAAAATGTCCTATACACTCTACAGTTCTTTCTCCATCTATGATTTATGACAATGTGAAAAGTGAAGCTAGAAAATAAAAGTTACTCATTACCACATTAATACCATGTTCAAATTCCTTGCATAGCATTTAAAGATAGCAGCAAGCACTCTATTATTGCCACTAGAAAGCCTCTAATCAACTAGTTTGATATTGCTCATGCATCAGCAAGCCTTTACCACTTCGTGAAATTAAGAATATCCTCCATTTATATGTTTCAGAGCCAGTAAAGCAACAATATACTCAAGCAATAGAATGAAACAGGTCTGGCAACATCTTGCAAGTTTTTTAGAAGGCAAGGAAGGCACTTAAGACAAAAGAAAGATTCGTTCTCAATAACTCAAGATTAAAACCTGAATAATTACCTGAAGTACAGTCTCATTTACTTTCAATCTAATGAATTTTCGCCCTTCAGCTTTCGTTGAGACGTAATGCCCATCAGTACTAGGAAGACGGTATCCTAGGATGAGTTTTCCCAAGCCAATCTGATCCCCATGAGAAGCAAACATCACAGTTGACTCTACAAAAGAAGAACTCTGGATCAAAATCTAGTCAATCTGCTCGCGTACAGATAAACATAAAACACAGTCCTTCCTTATGCACCTAGTGGAGTAGAAAAGATACGATCAACTTCAGTTTCAAACATAAACTGCACAGGACCCTTAATAGAAGCGACTTCGGTTTCCACAGACTGGTTTTCACGAACTGTTGCATTTTTTTCGAAGGATTCTTGCGAGGCAGCTCCTGGCAACATATACAAGGAAAGTGCAGTCTTATCCTCATCAAGAATAGCAAATTGATTTTCACTGGGACCAACAAAGGCTGCATCTGCACCTGAAAAATTTGCAATAGATGAATTGAAGTAATCACTTAGCATGCACTCGAATACAATAATAATTTACAAACACAGTACAGACCTTTGACTGTGTTAACTTTACTATTCGCAAATTGAGGATCCGTGTTTTCCCAGTACATCACTACCTCACTTGCACCAGCACTGAACTCATTGACTACAAGAAATATGTGCTGCTTTTTACTGTAAATAATGTATTTTGGATGGATTTCTACATTTCCAGGAATCTGAAAAAAGAAGATGTGTTTCATATCCTCATAGGCTAGTAGTAACAGAATGATCAATAGTAAAGAAACAACTAATTGAATATTACCGAAGTGTAAAGCTTTTTGTAGATATTTTCGCCTCCAGAAGCGAGATTATAAGCCATGAGGTTTGTCCCTTCAATATAAAAAGCTCTGACAGGATAATGAAGAACTCGGTTCTCTTTACTGAAGAAATTTAGCTCCAGATGAAAAGGCTGCCAAATTGAGTTAATCAGAGTCTCCTCCAATCTGAACTGTATTATCTATGCAAGTCATTGTAGCAATAATATCTGTATATACCTGGCAAACAGGAAAGTCTCTTAAATGATGTTTAGTATCCAAAATAGTAATTAGAGGTAATCGAGATATTGGAGCACTCTTTGCATGGCCTTCCATGAAATGCTGCAACAACCAGGAAGAGATGAAAATTCACCAATAGTCACAGAGAAGAGATACAGAAGCAAATATTCAAGTAATGGGTTGACCAATCAATAAGTTCATCTACAATTTATAATTGATTAGTAGCGACATGAATTTGCATGAAATATCAATGGAAATGCCAAGATAATGTGGATAATACCCACATTTCTTTGGTACCCCAGTGATTACAGAAGTGGCACAAATCCTCCACATTAGTGATTATACAGATATGCCCATTATAATGACTTAACAATCTAGCTTTTAATTTGAATACTTCCACTGGTGTCTTAGATTGCTGGGTAAGTTGACTAGCAGATTGACATCAATCGTTAACAGATATCTATTGTTTGTCTCAATTGCAAAAGCAAGTCAAACAAGGATCCTGTAATAATTTTGTTGAATTTATTGAAGTTGCCTACTCACTAGTTTATATAAAGCAGAACAGAAAACTGTTATAGTGCTTCAAAGAAGAAAATATGATTGTATTAAAATAGGCAAACAGAGTGCTTTCTGATACATTTTGCAAAAGCATTTTGCTTTTAAACAAAACACCAAGTATTTTCTTTATATCTCCTCAACAATCAACTGTTATTCTTAGATATAGTGCAGATTTCATATTTATTATGTTCAATGTTGAGCACCTTGCCTCTTCCCTTTACCTTTTAATAAATTCATCTCAACAGCAAAAGTATGAATTTGACACCAGGGCTCTTGATGTGGTACCAGAATATTTTAACACAAACTTATATCAGTCTGAATTTTAGAATAAAACCTTGACATGAGGTCCATGTACATCAACTACTTTTATGCCCTAGATACTCACAGAATAAAAACTGCCTAGTAGAACAGCATCAGACAGAAAATAGAAAATTAGCGTACACTGTAAAGAAAAGCCTTCCTTGCTATGTCTGAGATTGTAAGCTGACTTTGGCTGAACAAAGAAAAGAAAGTGTTAATGATATGAAAAGAACAGTTCCTACAATCCAACAAGTCTATTCATCAGTACTGACATTTGACATAACATTTATAAAGTCTGGGGTATAAATTCTGCCAATTTACTACTAATCTTCTAACAGTGCAGCTGGTATGTTTTACTGTGCCACTTTTTAACTTTTCCCTAATTATGACTGTCACATTCGTAATTAGGCTGAGACAATCATGATTAATTAGTCAGTAAACTAGATATTTAGCCTTAAAAACATTGCTTAATTTAAGCATGATTAATAAGGTTGTGCTTGAATTAGCCAAATATTGATCGTCATAAATTAAATTAATCAGCTAGGACATCAGAGTTGATCATGCTAATATGAGTTTTGAATATTAAGCCTCTTATCCAATTAAAGACCACCATTTGCCAGTTGATGGCGTAGACACCAAACTAGATTGATAACCAGGCTGAAAATGAGAGAATCATATCATGCAGTCAGGATCGTCCATAAGTGGGGATACTCTCTGGGCAAAACCATGAAAGAAAGAGTAAACCATCCACATAAAGAGAAGCTGGATGGAAGGAAACAGGGGAATAAAGAATATAACCAAAAAGGGGGATGAATAGGTATACCAAGAAGCATCTTCAAAGTAGGGGTTTCTAATTTATTGCTCATGACTAAGAAATTTTTAAATTAGTAAACTTCCTATTTTGCTGTCTTTATACTTTACTAATCAAGATATCCTTGGTCAAATTTGAAACTAAAGGGGTATAAATGTAAACTAGATACATAATAGGGGCAAAACATAATAAATTACTGCTCCAGAAATATGTCGTTGGATGGAAAAGAGGTGCTTCAGTAAAATAATTAGATTCAATATTAATTAAAAAACAATTAAACCTCTTTTTTTTTTTCTTTCTTTCCTACATGTTTTCTTTTCTTTATGGTTTCTTTCTTTCGGTTCTTTTTCTTTTTCTGACAATTACATTTCGTTTCTTAGAAAGGGTTGCGATGGAGAAGACAAGGGAGGAAGGGGGTGGCAGCTGGTAGAAAAAAAGAGAGGATGGTGTGGGTAATAGAGCGGGGAGAGAGCAACAGGGAGTGAGAGCGAGGGAGATACAGTGGGAAGGAAAGGTTAGACAATATAGGGAGAAATGAGAAGACTAGAATGGGAAGAGAAAGGATGTAGGCAGTGGAGGGGAGGGACAGAGATGAGGGGATGGGGGTCAGAAGGGACAGAGAGTTGACGTAAGATTTCAAGGGATTTAGCCTTATCAAATTGAGTCCAAACAATAAAAAATTGAATTAAATCTATTAAAAGAGCTTAATTCCAAGATCCAAACACTCAATATAATTGGGGGGCAAAAATGATATTTACATTCATTTAATTATAGATTTATTATAAAGACACCCCTCTTCAACTATAGAAACATTACAAATACACCCCTCCCCAAATATAAGCATTACCAAGACCCCAGGGCAGAATGGTCATTTAATAAACTGATAATATGACCATTTAAAATTTTTAACTTGAGGGCCAAGTGGTCAGTTCATGACTTCAATTTGGATTCTTTCATGGAGCAAATTTCGAGGGGAGCTTTTTGTAATTATGTAAGAGGGGGTGGAGGAGTTGGTAATTTAGTTATTTCAAAGGAGTGGTAATATAATTAACCCTTTAAAATTAACCTCAGAGCTCTATTGGTTGAATGATTACTGGTAAAGTGCAGTATCAATATTGCATGTTAAACTTTTTATGCTTATACCAAGTCAATTAGTTTGAATATTAGCATCAGTTAAGGACAAGTTTTAGACTCTTCTACTGGGTTGTAAAGTTCGCCATAATTTTTACAATTACAAGCTCAAAGAATGTAGAGTGAGGGCAGGAAGAGTCCAACCTACGAAACTTTTTCGAGTCTTATTTTGGGTCCATTCTGATGTCGAAAAATCATAACCCTTTTGGTGTAAAGTGGCATATTCTAGGCATTAGAATAAAGTTAACTGAGTGTGTTGTCACAAAACTTATCCAAGAAGCAAGAGAGAGAAAACAAAAAAAGAAGAAGAAAAAACAGCTCATCAAGCAACTTGCTCACCCTTTCATATGATGCTCTTGCAGTTGGGCTTGCAGTTGGTGATCAGCTAATATACCAGATGAACCAAGGGACGCAAGTTTTTCCTTCAATACAGACGCTGCTTAACAAATCATAGTTAGCGATAAAAAGCAAACAGTATCATACTCATTTCACAATTGAAAAGAATAAAATACCGTCCAAAAATTCAAGTAAATGCTTAAGGCTGGATTATTTCTAAGAAATGTCAGAACTTGAATCAGTATATAGTTACAGAACATTGGCATGATTATTCAACTCTTTTTCCGAGCTAAATCCAGTAAAATGACAAGTTCACATACTAACACCTTTGACAAATTAAGAATTTCAACTGTTTTCATAGTTGAAAAACTTGCCAGCTGACAGAATACAAATAATATGCATCATGAGTTGACTAACTCTCTTCATAAAATTATGTCAAAATCAGAATGAGAATCACTGTCCAGCAAAGTCTTCAAACGAAATAACTCCAAAACATGGAATCGAAATACAGTTAAAGATAAATATCAGCCAGGACATGCAGCCAATAGATATCAAGTCCAATCACCAAAACCAAAGTGCAGGGGGTCCTATCTGTCACAAAGCAAGCAAAAATAAATGATCAATTACGTATAAGAATCTAAATTAATCAATCACCTGATGATCCCCTTGCACTTTGCAAAACAGCAAAGAGTTGTTTCCGCCCCTCTCTAGTGTATGCAGCTCTGTTCTTGCGGTTGTCTCCACCAGTCATGCTCTATTAAGAATCGCACAATCTATTTATGACCGTTTAATATATCTGATTATGTGACCGATGATGAGTGCAAGGATGCTTACTGCAAAAAGTAATGTTGCTAGATTCAACTTCGGGTGCACTTCCAAACCCCTTATCCGCGGGAGCGGATAAACAGCTTCTCCGCCTTGCTGAGATAGAATGCGAGGGATGTCGATAGATTCAATAGCTGCACAATAAGATATGAGCAGTATCAATGAGAAATTATGCACGTCAGTTGAAAAGCAAAAGTACTGAAAGAAGCACGAGGATTCTTAAAAATGAGGACTCAAAAACTGATGATTAACCTTCCTTCAAGATAGAATATCAGGATTATCTGAATTTAGCAAAGATAAATGATGGAGCGAGCAAAAACCATTGCTTTCTGTTGTATTTAGAACCATCAAACTCTAGAGGACAAAAGTATCTTCCCACTGTAAAGTAATCTTGAGAATAGCTTCAGATAGGGGGAGGGGAAATATATTCGATTTTCCCTATCTTAATTCTTAAGACGATCAGAATGATCAGAAACACAATAATCGATTGATTACTTCAAGATGCATCTCATCAAACTGTTATTTTTCTTCTTTAACCAAATCTGAATCACCAAAAAATTAGATCATGTCTGATTACCAAAACGGAAAAAATATTGTGCGTTGAATGTTCAAGATGGCACAGTTCCAGACTTTAAACCTTGCAAAGAATACCAAATATACAAGACTGAGGAGGCTGGATATTCAATTATCCAGGAATTAGTGTATAGTTTTGGGTTTTCCCATCTGTATATCCTACCATAAGTACATTTTCCTTTTGACAGCGCAAGCCAGTTCGAAATGATAAGAGGAAACAAAAAACTGAAAATATTAGAGGAAAAATGAAAATTTTTTCAAGGGTAAATTACAAAAACTACCATGAGGGTATCTTTCAAAATTACAAACACTCTCCTCTAACTAACAGAAGTCTGGTCAAGTTAACGGAACTTGCGAAAAGTCAATATTAACCCCCGGCATAATCTTAAAAAAAAAAAATTAAAAAATGTAAAGAGACAACTTTGCCCACGAGTCAAAATAAATATCAACCGTTCTTCTTATCAATCATGACCCGACAATCCACAATTGTAACTTTAAAAAATTGATTAAAAAACCCAGCACATAAACCCTACCCCATCCCCAACCCACCTTCCCCGCCGAATCACCTTCCACCGACAACCTTCGCCGCCACCGATGCGAAGCACTGCAGCATCTAGCCACAACCCGCTGGCCACCATAGCAGAAACCGGATAAAAGACAATGTCCTCGCACCAGTGGGATCGTCAGGAGGAGTAGCGGGCGGCCATGAACCAGTTCTGCCATTCGCCATTCCTTCCCGTCGGTGGTGGGGGGGGGGGGGTGTTGTTCTGGGAAAGAAGACGATTTTCCCTTATTTTTTAATTTGAAAATTATTTTATATTTTTGTAATTTAAGAATTATTTCAATATATCTATAAACTATTTTTTGTTCTATTATAAATTTAAATATACATTTTATTTTTATAAATGTGAAAATTTGTTAACATTTAAGCTCTTATTTAGGATAAATAATTTAGAATTATTAAGATAATTATAAATTTGTAGTGCAAAATTTTTTAATTTACTTAAATTTTGAATTTATTGATAATAATAATAACAATTATGCCAATTAATTTAAATACGCTCTTTCTTAAACAACAAAGTAAGTAGATTTTGACAATTAAAATCAAATACAAAATTTAGAAATGCAAATGGAAATATAAAAATATTTAACACACTACAATAATTAAAAAATATTTAATAAAGAATAGGAATAGTAACCCTATTTACAATATCTAATAAATATTCACCTTTTTCAACAATTACATCCCTGTAAAATTCAAAACATTAAATATATCCCAAGGGCATTTTTGTACTGTAGGGACAAAATTCGATTTTCATATCATTTTTAGGATGACGTCAGCATTGTCCGTTAGGACAACTAAGGTGAAAATTGTAAGACGGATGCAAACATCAAGGGCGGTTTTTGTAATTTTGAAAAGGTAACTGGGTTTTTTTGTAAATAAGCTAAACCTCAATAATAGTTTTTGTAATTTATCCTTTACTCAGTAGGAAAAAACTGAAAAAAAATCCAAAGTGGAAAAAAAAAATGCTGAAATGATTTTTAAATGAAAAAGAAAGTAGCTTTTCCAGAAGATGTGGCTTGCTTATCTAGCTTTACTGATACAATCATCTCTTCAAATTGAATTTCCTTTTAGCAAGGCAATGAAAATTTACCTTGTCAACTGAAAAGGACATTCAAGAATTATTTTAATGCAAGCGTAACCTTGGCCAGAAGGAAAGATGCAAGAAATAATTCAATACCTACTGAACCTCTAAAAGCAAGATATCTGGGGATAGACCACTAAAATAGCATCATTGCATAATCATTGTACAGCATTATTACCCTCAAAAGGACAAAAATATAGTGCTCCACTAACCAGCAGGCTCGAAAAAATTTGCTTGCATTGGAGGTCTGTTAGGATTCACAATTACTCGAGTTTTCCAAACTTGAACACTTCCATCCTTGGACAAAGTGACAAGCAACCGCAACATTGGGAGCCAAGCAATTGATGTGATTGGTTGTGAACCCACTTGCGTACTAGAATTGCACGTCAAAACCAAAATGTCATGATTCAAGAACAAAGGATAGGCATTAAAGTTCCAAAAACAGTTAAGACAACAAAGAATATTGTCAAAATACGGAATCTCACAAATTGTCAAGGTGTGAAAAATTCCTAAATAAGGTGGAGGCCAAGAGTTATGTTTATGACATCTCAACTTATATATAAGCTGGAGGCCAGGAGTCATGCTTATGCCATCTCAACTTATATATGGTTTCAACTTTTTATCAGCAAATCGCACGGACAGCTTTAGACACAAAACTAATAAAGGAACAGGAAAATATTGCAAAATACAAAATAATATGTAGGAGTATGGCAGATAAAATTAATGGAATCAAGAATGAAAAAGTCACTATAAAACAGCGGAATTACACTGAGGGGTGAACAAATTTATAAAGCGTGCATTTCTCTACTAAGTACTGATTCCATTAGCCTCCTCTCAGCTAGACAACTTAGTGATAAATATGTAGTAACAGAATAAAAAATTGTGAATAAGACAAAAGATGGCATGAGTAGATATATGTGTAACTTACATTCCAATCATCAAAGGTCTTTCGGTGGATACATCCCATGCCAAAACTGTACCTCGTCTATCACCAACAAAAATCCATTCCAATGTTGGATGAAATGCAAATGCTCCAGCACCCTGTAGCCTGATGGTGTTATCAACTGCAAAGGCATCAAATAAATTAATAATCCAATCTGAAAGGAAATGAACATTACAGTAAAGCTAAACTATCATTTATTTCAGCAGAAAATGAGAGTATATGGACATAGAAGTGCTATTCAAGTCTTACGCTGTAGGGTGTAGTGAACTGCATATGTATGGATATTGTAAGCTCTAATCAAACCATCTTGATAAGCCACATACTGGTAACACAAGGGAAGGGACAAAAATCAGCTCCATAAATGCGGAGCACTATTTGACACAGGCAAATAATAGTAACAAAAGCAATTTGGTATTTTAAGATGTCAAACTCTTACCAAAGCAGGAAGGCGAGGATGACAAGCAAGATTGACTATAGGTTTCTTCAGGTCAGTCTTTATTTTTGTCGGCGCTTTCCCGCCTACCACGGTTCCAACAACTTGACAGAAGCAAAAAAACTCTAAATTCAGTAAAATGTAAATAAAATAATTTGGTAAGATCCTTTAATAGTAATGGTGAACAGAATAAATGCAAGGCTGTCATACTATTTTGGTTGTCTGAAAAGAATGACAGCAACAGATTAGTGGTTACAGGGAGAGGAAGACATAAAGAACAATAAACTACTTTCTTTGGCTGAGAAAATTAAAACTAATATCATAGTCAGAATCACGGATCGCTGTAAATTTCTGTATAAACATGCTAGGATTATGTGGTAGAGAAGCAGTGAGGCACGACAAATTGGTTCTTCCAATACAAGTTTGTTGAAAAGTTACAAAGAGAGTGTTTGCTTTCTTTAGAGAAGCTGTTACAATATCATCACAGACAGTATCCGTGGAGACAGTTATCATCACAGACAGCCTCCTTAGAGTCCTTAGATTGTGTACAGCTGGTGTCCAGATTTTGACCAAATTAAGGAAACCATTATACCCTCTCTGGCACCTTAGAGATTGTTTATAAACCAATGGTGACAGGACCATAACCATAATTTTGCCAACACCATCATTTAGGTAATATTTCCTGATGCAACACAAAATGGTGGAAAAACTGCTATTGCCACCAGATGAGAGCCACAACCGTCCAGTATAAATAAACCTCCCCCAACAGGACCACCCCCAAAAACAAACATAAAGACAGATAATAATTGGTATTGCTGCAAAAGTCAGAAATAGATATACACAGATAGGTATATAATATATGGATGGAAGCATGGATGCTAATAACTCCTACTGCACACAGTAACTATCAACTAACATTGGTATTGGCATTACTATCTTGTGTGCCAAATTCAGTAACCAATGGTATGCACATCTATTTGCGTCTATAATCATCATATTTTTATCAGTAAAAGAACACAAAAAAGACCATAATAATAGCTTCTCCATCATCCTGTTCCCAATTACCATTAACTCTTTAGACATTGTACAACACAATGTTGCAAGCCAAAGCTCTTCACCATGTCACTACGGCAAACTTACTTATTTTGTAGGAGAAAGACAACAAATTTGGTTTTCCCCTCCCAAACCCCCCGGATGTTCTCCACATGCAGGGGAGAGAAATGTATAAAAGAAAGTAGATCAGATTGGCTCAACCTGTTACACTCATCTTCTTATGGAAACCAAAAAACACAACAGGCTGAAGAGGAGTCAAGGCAAGATGGACTTCGGTGTCAATAGATATCTGTTCCGTCCTCTTTTCAGGTGAATGTAAAACACAAGTTTGTTCACAGTCAAAGTCACAGGACCGGATTGTACAATCCTGCATATAAAACAGATGCCATACACATGTGAAGAGGAGATCAGGTTTACAATTATTATTATCCTGGATTGGAATGTTATGAATGGCAAAGCATAACAATAACTAAAAAATATAAGACAAAAATCGTTGAAGCTCTACTATTAGTGCACAATGAAAGGGAATACTAACAAGAAGAAAGCAAAAGATCTGCCATTATAAGCGAATACTAAAACAGAATATTAACAACAAAAAAGAGAAAACAATTACTATCACTATTACATAACTGACTGTAATCCAACCATATTCAATAGAAAGATGCTTCATAAAGCACATTTGGACGAGCTGTTAGAGCATCAGGTGGCATTTGAGCATCAAAAAGGCACTAGAGTTTAGGAAGTTCAAGCAATATAACACTCAGAAAGGAGAATAAAGACTTATCAACATTTTTATCAATTGATACACAAGTCAGGAACAATTGGAAGTTTGGCGTCTATGCAGTTGGAGAAGAAGAAAACCCTCCACCCCCAGCCCAACCCCGACAAGCAAAAGCATGAAGAAAAAAAGGAAAAAAGGTCAAAAAGAGCATCTGTGCAATTGGGGAAACCTTACCCAAAAAAAGTCCAATTTTCAACAAGGCAACTATTTCCATCAATAAACTTCAAAACTCATACCCCTCTATTATTTTGCTAGAGCACTCAAAGTCCAATTATAAAAACAAAGTCTTCCCTCAGTCAGCTAAAAATAATGAAAGGCTGATGAATGAAAAAAATTCGATCCATAAAAGTTGATGTCCAGTTATATGAGCAGTATTGAGAACAGAATCTAATTCATAAGACAACTCAAAGCTTTTATATGGATCATTTGTCACATAATTCTCTCCCTTAACCTCATGTTCAGTTAGAGGATAAGAAAAAGGACGGAAATGTTCCCAGTCTTGTGTTTGGATAAGTGGACTGGGAAGGTAATCTCTATGACACTCTCTCAACTATTTTTTGTTATACAATTGATCCCCTCCCTTTCCATACTTCCCCCATATAAGTAATTGTTCCCTTCCTCAATGGGTGCATCTCCAGTCACAATATGTAATGTTTCATGATACCACAGCATTCAAATAAGTGATATCTCGAGTTAATTCCAAAACTTCAATTAAAGTCCCCATCTGAGCATTTAAACCTAATCAAACAAAGTCTTTTTTCTTCTTATTCTCGATTCTACTTTTGTTCCTGCTCACTGGGGTCGTTGCAAAGTAAAAGACTGAGCACTGACCTCAAGTATAGCAATCACTGAATGGCCAGCGGTGGGGCTATACGCCATGCGAACAACAGGTGAGCCTATGTCCACAGACGCGATCTTACTTCCGGTATACGCATCAAACTCTGTACACACACAACATTAAATTCAATTTACTTGCCATTTTTTTTTTAAGATGAAAAGGGGAGCGAATATTTAAGAAAGTGTACCGATGATGTGAGTGCCGATGGCAGCGGAGACGAGTGCCTGAGTCGGGTGGAATGCGGCGGCGTGAGGTTGTAAGGGTTTGGAGCTCCGACCCGCATGCCGGAGATCCAAATGCTGCACCGTCGCCCACTCCATTGGAGGTTACTTTCAGCTATCTATTCCGGATATAAGTCAATACAATAACAGAAACGGATCCAATCGAAACATATATATGTAAATTATGAACTTGTCGCCACTACAAAACTCGGATCGTTTGAAAAATGCTTCATGAAAAACTGAAGGATCTCCGATCGGGATAAAGAAGATCAGAAATTTGAGGCACTCTGGATCGTATATTGACAATTTTTGCTGGGCAAAAACTATTTGAAACAATCTCCAAAGGAATAGTCAGGGATATTTCGCAGTTCTGGATCCACCGAGCTTAAGGTTTTCTCTATGGCATACAGCCTTTTTGGCAATCTTGTATGATTAAAAAATTCTGATTCAAGTAATTTAAAGACAGTAATACCCTTGAGCTAATACATAATACCGCAGAAAGAATTGCGTTATTTGGAAATAAACTACATATTTACATGATTTTAGACACCTTAAAATATAGTTTTGGGCCTCGTCTTTTAATTTTTCTAATTTTTTCAAAAAAAAAAATCGTCTATTTTTTTTAATTGATAAATTTTCTTTTTCCTTTACAAAAATTAATTGCTTATGTTATTAAAAATTACTTTTCAATTAAAATTTTGGTCCCTTACTTCTTTTTGGAAAATTCATTTAAACTACCTATCTTTTGCTTTTTTGAAATATCGTGTATTTTTTTTTTAGTGTAAAATGAATATATAGTTTTTATACGATTGAAGATAGTTGGAATTTGAATTTAGTTTCAATGATTAAGCACTTTTCAGTTGGAATACGTTATATATTGTATTCAAATTGAGTAGTGGGTATTTTTAATTAATTTTTATTAAAAAAAATTGATCAAATAGTATTTAATGATAGGTCCTTAAAGAAAGTAACAAACTTCAAAAAAAAAAAAAAAAAAATGAATGTCAATACCAAAATCTCATGGACCGATGCAAATTTCCCCAATAATCAGTTAGTAAGTACGGATCTGTAGGAAATTTTTGAGAAAGGAATGAAAGAACAGCAAGGAATGGAAATGTTGAATGAAGTTTGAAATGACCAATGGGAAGAATAAATTCTGAAGAGACCCAGGATACTTTTTCAAATTGGCAATTGAGCCCTTAGGGTTGGGAGAAGGATTGGGCCAAGCTTAGTGGACCGTTTGTTGGTTTTAATATTTTTATAGCCCAACTCTAGTGTTCTCAGTTATCCTTAGAGTTTGGGTCTTATCTAAGCTATTTTTCAAGTTTGGGCCTTAGTGTGTGGTTGAAATTGAAAATGTGTACAGAAAACCCTAATTTATTTGGAACCAACACAAAAAGCTAACACAAAGATGATTAATGTTGTAGCAATTTTTAACCTCATAATCAAAACTCACGAGTTTTGAATGTCACTATTGGGGGCTACTTTTAATGCTTATATATAGGTAGGCCCACATCAGAAAGTGGCGAGGGGCATGAAAGGGAACATTTGGTCCCCCTCTCTCTCAACTAGCAATTATGCAAAGAACCTAACAATCAATGAAAATAAAGAGGAATGGTACATGTGCTCTCCAATCATTTGTATTGAAATGCTAATCATAAGCATCCTTGTCTCTCCTTTTCAAGTGTTGTACATTTTTCAACTTATCATAATCACCACGCACCACTTTTCACACTTAATAAATCTTGTCAGGGCTTGATTAGATTTTGGGTGAGCGAGCCAAGTTTGAATTAAATAATTAAAGCTAAGAAAATTTTTGTTAAATATTTTTTTATGGATCTGAGATTTGATTCTTCATAAATTCAAAATCTTATGGGTTAGATCTATGTTAAAAACTATTTTGTACAGAAATATAATCTTTAAAAAGATTTATAAATATGAGAAAATAATATTACTAACAAATAATTAATTACAAGTTTATGTGTGCATACTATAATTTCAAAAATATTGTTTTACTTTTATATATTGAAATTATAAACTGTTTATTAGTTTCACATTCTTATTTTAATTTACAATTGTATTATATATATTTCGTATGTGAGTATAAATATATTGTAGAAATATTTTTCATATATAATACATAAAAACATACACACATAAATATATTACACAGTTTTATTTAAATTGGGGAGGATTCAAAATAATAAAATTCGAGGCCCTCCCTCTAAATTTATTTGTCGTCTCAAAATTTGTCTCAAATAAAACAGATTTGGGACGAGATGCAATTAGTCCAAACCTATAACCATTTACATTATTGTATAGAAATGAATTTATCTATTTAATGATTTTAGTAGAGTTGATTTTGGGGATGATTTTACCATGACATTATTTTAGGGTTTAGCAAAGCGAACATTCACTTTATGGCTGTTTCATTCAAAGAACGTGAACTTGAGCATATAAAATAGCTTCCCAAGCTTCCCCCCAAAATGCATTAGTATAAACTATATATGTTCAAGTGAATTGAAATAGGTACATAATGTGGCATAGATGTGAATATTGTCTCAAGACGGTTCTAAAAAACCAAAATGCCATGAGCCACTAGTCGAGCAAAGATATGGTCAAGAGGCTGAGGCAAGCCATCCACCCTTGGTCAGGTTGGGTTATGAAGGTCTTGATAGCTAGAACGTTGCCTACATTTCCACCACAAAGCGAGCACCACCTTTGGAGGTCTAGAAGGACACAATTATCCACTTTATTTCTATATTATAATTGATATTTTATTTTTATTATAATATCATACGTCAAATATATTGAATAATATTATCGATATATATACTTGACGTGTATTAATGGTACTGTAATAGAAAATAAAATACTCAATACAATAAAGGATCCAATTTGCCATCTATATTTTCCAAAAATACTTTTAAGTTAAAACCAAGTAAATTACACAATATAATAACTCGTTAAAATGCTATATAAATTTTAAAATATTTTTTAATTTTACTGGTGTAAATTTGAAGCCAACCCATCAAATATAATATTTACTTGATTTTAAGCACTGTTTTTAAAATTGAATTAAACCGTCTTGGTCCAAACGCGAATTGACGGTCGATTAGGTTTGTTTGGATGCAAAAAATAAAAAATTCTATCAAATCAATCAATTTTTTTCTTTGTTTTTAATTTTTTTTGGAAAGTTTAAATTTAATATTCAATTATATATTTGTGATTATTTGAATTTTAGAATTTGTTAAATATAATTTTTAGTTAATTATTTATCTTTTTTACATTGTAATAATAATTATTTTATTATATTATCATTTTATATAATATAATAAAAAAATATGTAATCAATTTTCATTAAATTGTTCATACCGACAGTTGAATCGATTCGATCAATTGAACATTGACTGTTAACAAATCAATTTGATCATCGACCGATTGTGAAAATACCGATTTCAATTATGTTTCCTAAGTCCTAATTAGGTGGGGTAAGCCGAGCTCTAATCTCAACCGGCATACCATCCAAACTATAATTGATGAACTTACAACACCATAACAACAAATCACTCAAAAGACTTGCAAAACTTTATATGCATTTCTCAGCATGACCATGGCGACTTCTGCCTCCCGAACCACCACCAACATGGGGTGACAGCAACCATCAAACCGCCGCGACAATACTAATGCCTCCATGTGAATTCATTGAAGACCTATCATCCAACCCTCTCCAGCTCATCCAACTCAGGTTCTTCTCCTACCAGTTGCTTACAAATTTAATGTTTACTTGTCTCCATTTATTTCTCATATCCTGTGGGATAACAACGAAAGAAACGCCTTTAAACTTTGCGATGTTGATAGAATATGCTGAGAGTGACCGTACACCAATCCATATCCCATCAAGAATGATTGTATTCAACTACAATTAAAAAAAAAATGATAATGAAAACGACTCAATTCAAGTGTTGGCCTAAAGTAGAAATTCTGCAATTCTGAATTATGAAAAATTCATGAAGTTTTGGCATTATTGTGCTTGAAATTGGTGTGTAAAAGATTATGCTAGCAGAGAGTTATTGAGGAATGATAGTTAACTAATGCATGATTTATCCCATATTTTCTTGCCACCAAAAAATCAAAAGTTTATTTACTAACAATCTAAAAGGAAAAAGGGATTTATGAGTCATGAAAACTAAATAAACCCTATTTTTAGTAGAATAAAAAAATAAATGAGCAGAACGTTGTATTAGTATATATAATTTATAAATTCAATAGAGCGCATATTCTTGTATTAGAGGAAGGAGTATCAAAATCTTAGAAGACCCCATGCTTGATTCTTTCAAATAAAAAGAAGTCATAACTTTTTAATTTATGCAATTAATAATAACCACAAAATAAAAACAATAATAAAAAAAGAAAAGAAAAAGAGGGACCTGCTAGCTGGAGAGTGGAGAATATACTGTAGCTGGCCACTGGGACTGTAGCTGGCTTGATACTTAGCCACAGATACTATAGCTGATACTTATCCAAAAATGGAAAGAAATTAAGAAAGGATTTAAAAAAAATAAATAGAAAAAGGATAAGGCACAAGCAGTGTGAAAATACTGAAAGACCCATAAAAACCTATTAATTTTGCACTTCAACCATCCAGAAGAATTGAAGTGAAAAACAGGCATAATAATCCAGTCTCCCATATATTTTATTGCATTTTACAAAATTATAACTTAGGACAAAAACCAAGGTAGCCAAAATAGGAAAGCTTTCATTTCTTGATCAGGAAAAAGCAAAGCCGCATGGTTATACTATCAAGTATCAAGCCTATGATATGGTGGGTATTGTCACAACCACCAAAGCCTTTTGTAAATGTTGATTATTACTTTATTAAAAAAATAAGGACTCAAATTAATAATTTTAAATTAAGTAGAATTTAGTTAAATTTGAAATAGATTATTTATTTATTTACTATTTATTTTTCGGTTGGTGTTTCGGCCATTAAATTTTTTCCAGGAAAAAATAATTTTGACATAAATACGGAGTTGGAGATAATAAAAGTAGTAGAATTTGTGTCAAAATCTGAGCCAGTAATTTGTAATTATTTAGCCAGTGAGTTAGACATTAGTCTATTTTAGTAGTACTCTTTCATTAATTGTTGATTGTTGTTGATGGTTCATTTTTATTGCTCATTAGTTGTTGAATATTGACATTGCGTGCATGTAATCATTCAGTTAAAACGATTGTAATTAGTTGAAGTTAACAACCAAAATCACACATGCCAAGAGATTCAAACTAATTCAACTACTAATTTCTTTTGCACCTCAAAAAAATATTAGGGTTGTACCTTCGAATCGATTTTAGTTGGTCAAAATTATAAATTAAAAATTAAAATTAATTAATTTGATTCGATGAATTATTTTTGTTTTTATAGTTTGATTTTAGTTAATCGAATTCTGAAAAAATAATAAATAAGTAAACAAATACTAAATAATATAATTATAAATATGTTTTTTTATTTATTATTTATAGTTTGGGTGAGAAAATATAAAAAAATAAATAACAAATATAAAAATAATAATTTGATTTTCTAAACAAAATCAAAAATCAAATTCAAACAGAAAATCGAAAATTTGAAAAATAAAAAACTCAAAAACATAACCAAAAGTTTCGATTCGCTTTTTGTGCAGACCAAAATTTTGATTTCGACCGGTTAAGTGAATGATATACACTCCTACAAATAATACAATGGTTAAAATGTCTGGATTTTGGATTTTTGGTGAGTAAAAAATTAAAAGATAAAATTCCTTACTTCAATTGATCTAACTTTTATGCTTTACATTTTAAATATTTATTTTTCTATTATTTTTCCTCACAAAATCCAAATTTCAAACATAAGCATCTTAAGGTTTTTCAGTGTAACGTAATTCCCCACAAGTTAGTTCAGGTTATTGAAGTAAGTTGTATTAAGTGTGACGTAGGTACTGAAATTTAGTTATTACTGACGGTGTACTGTTGAAATGTGATGGTAATATTTTCTTTATCTTACAAGTTGAGAAAACTAATGTTTTTACCTTGCTACAAAAAATTAATTAACTAATTAAAAAATAAAAAATAAAAAATGTTTATGAATATGTAAATTATTTTCCACCAGGTGGAACAAAATGTCAATCACATAATTACTAATGAAGGATAATTTTATCCTTGGATAAGTAAATACTTAGCATTACTGACGGCACGTGTATTATAGCAATAGCCCGTTTAAATGGATAAAGGCTAAGGTCTCTTCGTTTGGTTGTAGTTGAACTAAAGCCCAATACACGTACGGAATTATTTTCTTGATAGAGGTATGACGCCGAGGCTTACGTTTAAATAGAGATCTCGGCTTCAATTTAAATCTCAATATTTCACATTCAAAATAATCATCAATAAAGTGCTAAGTCGCTAATATTGGAATATTTATCCCTCGAATGACCCAATACTCTATTTGCATGTTCGCACCAACATTCGAGTTCACATCTAAATCTACATTAGACATTATAAGCCGTTGGATTTTAATTCTTAAATTTTCATACATCATCAAATTTAAATTAAAAAAATTCAAGAGTTGAGCTGATATTCAGATTTGGATATTTTTTAAAAAATAATTAAATTGTGTTCAAATTTTAAATTTTTGAGATTTTAGACAAAGATTTAATAATAACTAATTAATTGATATGATTAATAATTAAATGTTTCGCCCATGACATATAAGTCACTTTGCAATTCCCAAATTATTTTAACAGGACATAGGCACATTAGCCATGTTCGGTTTAATTTTGGAGGAGTTTTTTCACTCAACCATAATAGACTTTACAAAAAATAAAAAAAATGAGGTTCAATCATTTTGGTATGACTGGTACGGATAAATTGAATAAATATAAAAGGAGCAATCTCAAGTTAAT
The DNA here is from genome assembly GCA_019321725.1 of Paulownia fortunei. Taxonomy (NCBI): domain Eukaryota; kingdom Viridiplantae; phylum Streptophyta; class Magnoliopsida; order Lamiales; family Paulowniaceae; genus Paulownia; species Paulownia fortunei. The sequence continues at coordinate 21,167,899 of CM033110.1, forward strand.
TTTTAAATATATAATTAATATAATTTAGTGTTAGAAATATCATTTTCAAATGAATCACTACTTTTAAAAGTAGAAATTTAATCATTTTCTCTCTTCCCATATGATTAGTTATTCTCAATTAGTTAAGAATGAATTTATATTTATTTTAAAAAAAATTATCCTCATAAACCAAACAAAAGTGTTTGATAAAATTTATGAATAATAATGGATTATGTTGAGTTTCGGGTGAGACGGGCTTGTTAAAATCTAACATCTTAACAATTTTAGGAACCCAAACTCGCTCCACATCTGAGAGTCAGTAGGTTTGACCAATTAGACGTGATTTATAATTTTAAAAATATTAAAAAATAATTTTTAAAAAATAATATAAACTAATTATTTAATTTATATATACATATTTTATTTTTAAAAAAAATTATCCTCATAAACCAAACAAAAGTGTTTGATAAAATTTATGAATAATAATGGATTATGTTGAGTTTCGGGTGAGACGGGCTTGTTAAAATCTAACATCTTAACAATTTTAGGAACCCAAACTCGCTCCACATCTGAGAGTCAGTAGGTTTGACCAATTAGACGTGATTTATAATTTTAAAAATATTAAAAAATAATTTTTAAAAAATAATATAAACTAATTATTTAATTTATATATACATATTTTATTTTTAAAAAAATTAATAATTTCAAATATACTTGTTAATTTTATATATTTAACTATTTATTAATTTTATATTTCTATTTTAGTTTATAAAAGTATTTATATTTATATATGATTATATATATAAGATAAATATATTATATATATATAAAATATATATCACATAAATGCATTCATAATAAACAAAAAATATATATGCAACATTTTAAATAATCGAGTTCAAGTCTTAAACTTAATACCTAAAACTCGCCTTGAGACACATTTGTGATTTCAAAATATGCCCAAGCAAGATGGGTTAAGAGCGATTGTATTTCTAATAAGATTGAACCAACATAAAAAATATATATATTATTTTTCTCCATCATCTTCTTCAACTATTTATCACAATTCAGTAAATAATAAAAAATAAATAAATAATTTTATTTGTTGATTTTTTATTAAAAAAATATTTTTTTAAAAATAATATAAACTAATTATTTAATTTATATATACATATTTTATTTTTAAAAAAATTAATAATTTCAAATATACTTGTTAATTTTATATATTTAACTATTTATTAATTTTATATTTCTATTTTAGTTTATAAAAGTATTTATATTTATATATGATTATATATATAAGATAAATATATTATATATATATAAAAATATATATCACATAAATGCATTCATAATAAACAAAAAATATATATGCAACATTTTAAATAATCGAGTTCAAGTCTTAAAATTAATACCTAAAACTCGCCTTGAGACACATTTGTGATTTCAAAATATGCCCAAGCAAGATGGGTTAAAAGCGATTGTATTTCTAATAAGATTGAACTAATATAAAAATATATATATTATTTTTCTCCATCATCTTCTTCAACTATTTATCACAATTCAGTAAATAATAAAAAATAAATAAATAATTTTATTTGTTCGTTTTTTATTAAAAAAATATTTATATCAGTGTGAGATTTAATATATATTTGTGTATATGTATTGACATTAACTAAAATCGTAACAAACCCACATATACGCAACATATCAAATTATAATTTTATTTTAATTTTTTTTTACTTAAGGGTAATTTATTTATAAAAAATTATTTTATTTCATTTATACTACTCATTACCATTGAATTAGAATCAAGTAAGGAATAATAATTCTTTTAATTCTTCATTTTTTATATATACCAAGTTGAAAATATTATACTCATATAATTCATTTTCAATATTCATTTCATTCCTTTATAATTATATTATTACATAGCAATCATCCCCATAAATTTTAAAATGTATCTTTCTCATTTCCAAAAGTATTTACTATATATATATATATCAATTATTACATATATTCATTATACATTTATACATATTTTAATATATTAAAATACTTCAATCATTACATTAACATAAAATAATACATCTTTCAATCTTCATATAATAACATATAATAAAAAAATATTGCAACATTACTAATCCTACAAAAAAATTTATGAAAAGATACTTACATTGAAAATTACCTTCCCAAAATAAAACCAAATACCCTTTATTTTGTCACGCATTTCTCAATATACTTTAGCAAAATATTTTCTGCAGACACTCCTAAAACAAGAAGATACATAACACACTCTCGTCTTCTGTAAGGGTTAGCACTGAATAGGAATAAAGGAAAGCTTTCTAAAGGGATTATTGTTTGCAATAATTTTTTGATGATGGGACTTATTGTAGGAGAAGAAGGGATATAGGGAAATATTTAAAAAAACATGTGCATAATTAATGGGCATATCAATAGATGAATTTGAATTACTGAATTTCATTATCGATTATTCTCATTTAATCATCATATCAAAAATGGAGATTAAAATCCAATTTATACATTTTACACCCCTAATTGGTGGTGTGCTTTCCCTGTGAAGTCAAGTCCTCGCGGATTACGAATTCCAATAAGTTGGGCTGCGGGCAAAGGAAACGACAAAGTCGAGCTGTCCCCTTGGTTGTACACGTGGAATGCATTCCCATGACACACGCTCACTAACTCAACCCCGGAAATTCTTACCCAAATTTAATATTTTTTTAATAATTTAATTATTCATTTAACCTGATTAATTTTAAAATTAAATAATTTTTTCTTTGATTAGTTCATCACATAAATATAGATGCGGCTATAGTTTATATACGCTCAGAATGAATATATAATATCTATATAGATTTTAAAGATAAAATAAAAAAACAACACTCATATGGAGTTATCGACATACCCAAATAATCGAGCCTACAATTCTCCATTTGATATTTTAAATGCTTTATAACTACGCTATTTCACCTTACATTTATAATATAACTATACTGTCTCTATAAACTCTTGTAATCCTCATATTATAGTGCTTTAATAATCACTGAAATTAAAAAATAATAATTTAAATTATTTATTATAAAATAATATTTTATTTTATTAATATAAATTAAATATATATTAATGACGTTATAAATATATATATATATAAAATAAAATACGAGATAAAATATCAAATTAAAAAAATAAATTATTATTATACTAATGTTGATACTTAAAAAAATTTTAAAAAATATATATTAAGACAAATTCAAATAACAATTTATACACGTTCAATTCAATATATTAGTTCTTATTTGTAAATCCGATTGCCTCCAGACAAGTCTCAAAAGTAAAATCTAAAAGCTCATTTATCAATAAACACATTCAAGTGCTTTTAAAGAATTCGAAAAATCGATCCTGATGTATAGCTCAAATGAAGGAACAATTAAGTTGAATTTTTTTTCAACAGTAGGATGGAGTTCAATCCTCGTAAAAACCTACGTATGTATTTTAGTATGGAATAATTACTGAACTGCAACTAGAACCCTGCGATTGAGGTATTTTAAATGATCATTGTGGGTTGGATTATTTATATATAAAAGTATACAATTTTTTATAAAAATCTAAATATTAATTGAGGTATATTCCACTGTTAAATAATAGAAACTGGTGTTAAGGAGATATTCAATTAGTCCGACCATAATAAAGACGATAATAAAAAAAATAAAATTCCAACGACCGACCATAACCCATGCCCAAACGCCTTTTATCAGCGGGGTCTAGATTCAGAAAGTCTTTCTATAAATAAGCCGCAGCAAAAAGAAAAGTCCATTCATCAATCATCACTACTATATGAAAACCACTGAATCTCCACCTGCAGTATAATTCAGAAAGCAATTGCAGGAAAAAGGAAGAATTTTTTTATGTAGAAAGATGCATCATACGTAGACCATTTTTTTCCTTTTGTATCTTCTTCTCATCATGAGATGCTAATCAAACCCCTTTTCTAACACACTGAAGAAGCCTTAATTTTTGCATCAAGAAACAGATTTTATTGAATTATTTTTTCGGAACATTCTGGATTTTGTTGTTTCTTGCCAGTTATATATATGCCCTCTATATATATAACGCTAAAGAAATTTAAGATGCGAAGCATGGCGACCTCAGCCTCGCCGAAAGGTATCGCCGCCATTGTTGGCGTCGGCGCCAAGCTCGGCCGCTCTATCGCCCGCAAATTTGCCCACGAAGGCTACACCGTCGCCATCCTCGCCCGCGACCTAGGTCAGTATCTTACTTATATTCACTGATGTGGACACTCCGAAAATCCAATATCGATATTCACGCTTCAAATTTTAGCTTAAATACATTTTTCCAGACTCTTTTCTCCTCCCGCCCAAGCGCTCCTCTCCCACACAAACACATATATATGATCTAGAGAGAACTCAAAATGCTGAATTTTTTTCCCCTGATTCCTGAATTACTAGTACAGGTAGGTTATCAAGATTTGCAGATGAAATAGCGAGAGAAGAAAAGGCACAAGTATTTGCGATCCGAATCGACTGCTCGGAGTCCAGGAGCATCAAGGAGGCGTTCGAGGGGGTTCTATCTTTGGGTTTCGTCGAAGTTTTAGTCTACAACGCGTACCATCCGGTATCCTGGAACCCCACCAGCTTCACCGACATCCGCCTCGACCATTTCGAGAAATCCCTCGCCGTTTCCTCCGTCGGAGCCTTCCACTGCGCCCAACAGGTCCCAACACTATAATTATAATTCCATTTTTAGCAGCTCCTAATCGGCAAAAAATCTCTTGATTTAGCAGCGGGATTAAGATATGATAAAAAATTTCAGGTTTTGCCGGGGATGGTGGATAGAGGGAGAGGGACTATTCTCTTCACGGGTTGTTCGGCTTCGCTTAATGGCATTGCCGGTTACTCAGATTTATGTATGAAATTAAATCACCTGTACTAATGATACTTAACAACGTTAAAAGTTCGATTAATATATATGATATAATTTTTTTTTTCGTTGATAAAAATGTGTAGGTTGTGGCAAGTTTGCGATGAGAGCCTTATCGCAATGCCTGGCTCGAGAGTTCCAGCCACAGGGAGTACACGTAGCTCATGTCATCATCGACGGCATTATCGGCGCACCTAGGTTTGTCTGCTTCCTAAATTTTCCCGATATATCTCAATCAAACAGCCTAAGTTGTAAGTTGTTAATCTGACTGCCTGCCTGCCTAGCACTTGAAAGATTCTTGATGTATGAGATCCCCAGAATCTTGTTACTTTTCCCCTAACCACTTGCAGTCCCTTGTTCACAAACTAGCTAGAATTCAGATTTTTCTTACTTTGTACATGTGTAGCAAAGATATTCACAACTAGTTTTCTTCTGGATAAGATGCATAGAAAAGATTGTTGGGGCGGCGGGGGTGGGTGGGTGGGTGGCGAATTAGTGCTATAAAGGTAACCCACCCCAAACTGGGGTTACATTTTTTCATCTCCAGGTAAATCAAGTATTATTATTGATTCCTCTTGATTCATAATGTCTTAATGTCTGCAAAGAAGTATAAAGTGCTATATTGGTATATACGCAGTGGAATAGAAGTGGCTATTTTATATCAGAATCTTACAAGCTTTTGTTTGTTAAGTAGATTCACTTATGCTAGCGCTACCTTGGATATTACATAACAACAGCCTAATGCCACTACGAATCAAAATGAAAGACTTCCAAAACATGACATATATGGAGTAGTAATGACAGATAATATGCTGCTATTGCCTTTCTAATTGTGGGAACTTGGCAGGGGCACAGTGCCATCAACCTCACAGCAAAGATGGTCGTCGTCGTCTTCTGTTGGGGATCAACAACATGGCGGAGGGGGGGACGGTTTGATGGACCCCGACGTGCTGGCTCAAACCTACTGGCAATTGCATGTTCAGGACAGATCCACCTGGACCCAAGAGATCGACCTCCGCCCCGGCGGCCCCAGGCTCTTTTGAAACAATGCATTCCAAAGTTGTTAGTTGTTACCATTCTTCACTCTAGTTCATTGGTTATCAAAATTATGATCACAATCTGTTCTACAAAAATAAAGAATACCATGTGATATATTATTAATGTCAGTTCAAATTTCCCAAGTGCTGATGACTCATTGACTCTCCATTCAAAATTTTCAAATGCTTGAACCCCACTCCCCTCTATGTCTGTGATTGCGGATTCAAAGAATTGATGAGTTTGATAAATAATTAAGCAATGTTTTTTTATTTTGATCAATAATAATTAATTAAGCAATGTATATGAACTTTTGTGAAGCCTTTAGTACCAATTTGTGTGGTATTATATGATCATTTCATGATGGGGTGAGAAAGGCCCAACAGGGGAAAGGGGCCCACAAGGACAAGCTTGGGTGGACTGAATAGGTATTCGTGTTCCAATTCAGTGCACACAATCTCTGATTCACTTGGCGCCATTTGAGATATGGACCACTCTCTAAACATTAATGCTTCCTCTTGGTGTAATTATTGGATGGACTAAGTGTGTCGTTCGGTGTGAAACTTTTTTAACCCCTTAAATGATCTAAAGGGCAATAGTGAATTAAGAACAACACACACAATTCAACAAACCTCGTTCATTATTGAGAATTACCACTCTTCGTGTATTTGTCCTGTCTTCATCATATTAAGGACATTGCATATGATGGATTGTACTGTGAAATCAAAAAGAGCAGGATGTGTTTTTGCTGGGATATTTTGATAATTAAGAGCCGTCATTTTTGGTGGTGTAGGGCCATTTTGATGATGATGCCATGGAAATCTGAAAGCAATCATACATGGGGCTTGTAGAATATAATCATGCGCAATCACTATCAATCCCCTTGATTTGCGACAATACATTGCAATCCTCTTAAAAGCGGATTAATAATCTTGTTAACGATATTGGACATGAACTCGTTTAAGTTTCTTCCATGTGGTTCTTGTCATGAATTAAGTTGCCACATAGTTTATAATCGTTTTATGCTCAACTCTTCTATGGTTCTTAACTTCTTATCATGAATTAAGTTGCGGCTTGGTGAATAATCATTAATAATATGTCGTGATGAACGTGAATTTTTATATTGCATTGGCGAGTTTTTTTTTATAGTATATTAAAATTATCTTTTAAATTGGGATTCCACTGTTATAACAAAGAGGCTTATTTTATCACATTTGTATGGTCTGACACATCTATCCATCATATGAATATATAGTGTTGGTTTGGTTTCATATTCAAATTCATTTTCATATTTTTAGGATTTCTATAATTGAAAATATTTTTTATTAAATTTTTATATAAAAATAAAATTATATTTGGATTAATTATATTTTTACTTTGACTATATAAAAGTATATTTATTTTATAATTTCTTATGACAAGAAAAGACATAAAATATTGATAGATTTGAAAGAGTTTTATAGGTGCAAAATGTAATTAGATTTGAAAACGAATTTTGAAAATGTAAATAAATTATATTTATCATAAAAGTAGATAAAATAAATATAATTTTGAAATAAACAAACCATTTCTGAAACCCTTGATGATCTTCACTAATAGTTAAGACTTAAGATTAATATTTTACCTTAAAAATAGCTTCTCAAGCCACATCTCACTATTCTTTAAACAAACAGCTATAACCATCCATCAAGCAACAATTGCGGGGGGGGGGGGGGGGGGGGGGGGCGCTCAACTAATAATTCCACAAAAATGGACAAAAAAACAGAAGGGATGATGACAGAAGACACAGCAATTGTCTGTTACGGCCGGAGTCATTTCAAGGAAAACATCAATAGTCAAATGTCACATAAATGAGACAAGTTACGCCTAAAAGGTCGAAATGCCAATGGATCAAGGAACCTAGAATCCTATGTAGGATTAATGTCCGTGCTAATGACGACATTAGGACATAACAGAGCTTAACACAGCAATTATGTCAAAACTACTACAACTTAAGAACAATTATGGGACGGAGTTTACTTGCAACCAAGGATTCGTTGAGCAAGAGACAAAAATTAAGTGACGATACGACTCATGCCACCTTCTTTCATGCTTCATGAGATTTCTTTTTCGACTATTGCTCTTTCTGTAGCAAATACTCACGCGTTAATTCCAACTATAACTATGCGCCAAAATCATAAAGATACTACTCTACATCATCATAATATAAGATAAAATAAAATAAAATGAAATAAATATCACGATGTAAGATAAGAACATAGCACTAGTGATGGTGTAGTCAGCTTCAATGAATGCCACGAAAATTGATGAGTGAAAAGTCAGAGCAATATCTTATAGTACATGGAATGAAAAGAAAGTGTGGGCCTGCATGATCACTATAAAGAACAACATTAAGGCTGTGGCTCTTCAGACACTCTAGTTTCCAAACCATAGTGGCTTCTTTAAGAAGTGCATAAGCTAAAATCCAGTGTCCACAAGATTTCATCTGCATTTTTAATGGAGAAAGCAATTCTGAAACATTTTTCATCAATGCATGTCTCAATGTTTCGAGTTACTGGAACTTGATATTCAGTACAAGCACATGATTTCTTTAGGAAAAAAGTTCCCAAATAAAATTTTCAATAACAGCCTGCATTTAGTACCTTTGTCCAGCCAGATTGCAGATGGGTCCAAATCCAGGTCTTTCCTGTCCATGCAGTTGAGAGGCCTAATTAAGCATTCCAACAACCATTTTCTGAAAGGTATCGCACAAAAGCCCTGGGCTCCATGGTCTGGTCTTAAATTTTTAAGACTTTGATATATATGACTTTCACTAGCATTTCTCAGCCTTGCTAAATACCTATTGTTTCTCAATTAATATGCATTCCAGCGACTGTACTCTTCTTCAGATAGAGGTAGAGTTTGATACTAACCACTAAAACTAGAAGTTGTTGGTACTTAATAATTTCCCAATGCTATCGAAAACAGCCAAACTTCCATGTAACTCATGTCCTTCAGAAGCCTTTCGCTCACAGCATCAACATTCAGCAGTTCAGCAGTGACAGATTTGCCTAACATCGCACACAGAACATAGGCCCAGAAACAATTCAATGGATGAGCAGCAAAAACTGGCATATGTTTCCCAGTTCCACATTTAAAATCAAAACCCTAAAGTAAAAAGGTGCATGTGTCCAGAGACGGCATTCAAATAATCAACCTGCCCTTGTAATAACTCAGGGATTGCAGTAGAGTAAACCATATTATCTCCATCTATGTGTGTCAGTAGTTGACGAGTAAATTGATGGGTGGTTGTCCATTAATCTAGGGAAGCAGTAAAAATCTCTTGGTTCATGTACATTACGTGAATAACCCAGGTCAATAGAACTGCCATGACTAAATTCTTTCCATTCTGAATTAGGCTTCAGAACGGAATTGGGAAGAGGGTGGGAGTAAGGTAATCTAGCCATAGATGCAGAACCTCTATGAGAAGAGAAGTGATGCTGTTCTCTTTGGAAAACATCCGACCGAATATGGTAAAAAGTTTGGGAAGGATAATTGTATGGAAAACAAGGGGGTTCTCTAACTTGGGTGGATTGGATCAGGTTTTGATGTCTCCTGCTAGATGCAGGACCTCTCAAACCTCCATTTTGTTTTGGACTTGATGTTTGAAAAGGGGCGAAACTTAGATAAGGACTCCATTTCTTGTTTTTGGCCAGCGCCTTCCCATGTTCATTTAGACAGTTCTTCTTCTCATGAGTTGTCTCTCTTGTTCCAGATGGACCTACGTGATGGAAATGCTTGCAACGTTTGGCACCTACCACCAGAACAACAAATCAATACTAAAGTAGTACTTGAGGTACTGTGCAGAAGGAATAAAAAGCAAGACACATCCAGACACTCCCTCTACTTTCAATACACATCTTACCTGTGTATGTTAAGGATTTACTTGTCTTTGTCACCACTTTTGTCTTTCTCATAGCCCTTGTAGTTCTTGCTGCAGCTCCTCGTTTGTGCTTCTCAGCGAGTACTTCGAATCTTTCTTTTTCATTCTCCCAACGCTGATACAGCAGAAGGATAAAAAACAAGTTTTAAGATCGTTATTAAAATACAAAATGCAATTTTGCTAGGTCAAGATGAATTCACCTGTCTATATGTCTTCAGTTTATAGAGGTTGCGACCCTTCACAAGTAAAGGGAATAGTGGATCTAGTTTTTCAGCCCCTTTGCTCCAGAGCACTTCAACCTGGCTTAATATCAAGAATCAAAAGAAAAGTGGGTCACCAGAAAAAGAAACGGAGATGACTAAAAAGATCGAAAAAGTATTTCCTCCACGATGATTAACCTACTGGCTTAAAATTTCTCCAAGTCCCACTCCTAATCAAAATTGATCTTACCGTGAAAGTATGTTGTTGTCTGGCAGCACCATAACTTTCCTTGACAATCCTCCCAGCGACAGTCCGCCGCAGAAGACTTCTGCTTCTTGTCATTTTGTCAACACTGTTCCAACTAAAGTGATCAATCAAGAAGAAAATTAAACGGAATCAAACCATATAACAATTATAGACCAGTTGTGATTTAATACATCTGATATACTTTCTGATTGAACAAAACAACATCTCCCTTGCATACATCACCTGGACAGAAGAAAGCCAAGGAAGTGAAAACCAAGAAAAAGCAAAATAAGTTTCCAGTTAAATCAAAAAAATGTAGAGACTGAAAAGAAGTACCAGTGCAGTCAATTATAAATGATGATCTGGGATAGAATGCTTCACCATTTCCATCTTTCAACCTGTGGGAGAAAATTCACACCTGATGTTTCTTCATACACCGAATACAAAAAAATGCAACCTTACTCATATTAATATATATGACCCGTTAAGGCCACTATTGCCTCCAGAAAACTATAAGCACTTCTATGAGGAATTGAACTGCAAGATGGCCTAACTACGTGTTAAGCGTGAGTTAACACTTTTAGGAGGGATTTAACTCTAAATATAAAATTATAAACTGGTCTGCTAGTCATGTTTTCAAATTGAGACATGGACTCTTGAGTACAATCAGACATACAGAATCGTCAGCATTTCACCCCAAACTGACAAAAGAAATAAAGGTGGGAGGGCTTTATGTGTTAAAGATACTGTCTCAAACATTAAGAAAATTCATTAATCTGAGAGTAGATGCAGATATCATCAGGTACATGAGAAAACTATAGCCATATGGGAAAGACCCGAACCTTCAAATTATACATAGTATAAAATTAATTAAAAATTCTAATTCTCATGTAAACTGTCAAACTCTAAAAAAATAATGAGATAACCAGAGAGTACCAAGAAGGGGGGACACAAAGGAATGTTCCAAGGGTAAATGCTAGTCAGAAAACTTAAACAAGGTCTGTTTAAAATATGAAACAACTCAGTAATGTAAACATGTAGAATGGCGTGCAAGACATATATATCAAAATTGGTAAGTTAACTTTTACTTAAAAAGAGAACGCCAAAAAGTTCTCACTTGGAGAATCTACTCGCTTATAATTTGTTTCTGCATTTACTATTTCAAGGCAGATGATACAAGGATCCCTTGAACTCAATTAGACCTCACCACCATGAATATTCTACTGAAAGCAGAATTTCTAGCCCACAGAAAATTGACACAGAGGTCCAGCTATTCAGCATAAATAGAAATTCACACTGTAGCCTGATAATATTACTTTAGAGAAGTGAGAGATATAGTATTCATATTTTGATCTAGCTAAAAATTGAACTAATCCTCACATACCTATAGGAACTAAGCAAGCGAATTTGATACCTAATTTCTTTATCTCTGAAGTGTCAATGAACTCAGCATCATGAAAACCTGAGTGCGTCTAGTATCTCCATAAGTTGTTAATGTTAATGAGAGGAACAGAAGACCCCCTTCACCATTTCATGGAAGATCAATTCACTCGACCACCAAGAGTGAAACAATTGAAACATGGTGCAACTAGACTTCGAAAGATCAATAGCCACATATCAGAAAACCTCTGTCCTCTTCAATTGATATGAGGGCACAAATGGCTCATAAGTTACAACTTCCTCTGGAGCCACATTCCTTTAAAACAATTTGTGAAGCCATTTACTCGCACAACCAATTATACAAAGTTGGAAATCCATGCTTCTATACAAGAAAAGAAGAAAGCTCTTCGACTAAAGTGGCAAGAGATATCAAACTTAGTTTGATGTATTATAACTGCTACAAATCCATTTATGGTTAATCTAAGTCCGAGTTAGATACTTATCTGACTATCCCCAGTTGAGCATAACCAAAAGGGCAGGTCAGGATCTCACTCATTTCCCACCAGGACGGCATTTGCTTGAGTTTTCTTTTTCTCAGAACTTTGTTTTTAGCAGGATAGTTGCGCAATCCTTGCATTATTCAAAACCATATTAATAACAAAACCATCCATGAATAACTAATAGCCTTCGTTCAAATCATTTATCAAGTCTTGGCATACATATTAGAGCCCCATTCTTCAATGACTACTGAAGAAGTAAAAATCATACATGGCACCACAGAAGCAATCCATCTTAAGCTCATATATGTAACGATTCCTTCTTCCCATACCAGGTTCACGCTGGCACTTAGTTGCAGTGAAAAGGCCTGATATCTAGTTTCTTTTCTTCTTTCTTTGTTGGATTGAATCCAGAACAAGTAAATGGAGGAGGAATGACAATGGCAGGTCCATTGCTAAAAAGAAAAAAGTTATTTATTTATTTATAATAATGTGAGTTAACAACACTATGGAGTAAGGAAAACACCTCTCTAGCATTGGCAAAATTTTCCTTGAAGTGGTGTTGATTTTTATAAAGATTAGCCGATTCTGTCAAAGAACTGCAAGGGAAGTGGTATTCCCAGGTGGGGACCCAAAGAGAAAATCACTAATGTCCAACTACCAATCGGCTTATTAGTCCAATTATGCACTTAAGGATGTATCCCCATAATTTGTTTTCCCTAATGTAAAGGAAAGAGTGAAAAAAAAAGAAAAAAGAATCTCGTCAATACAAGATAAAACTCAACAAAATGTCATGCATGCTAAATAAAACCACTGACCTCCAGTGCTCCTTGATCCTTTCTATGCAATCTCCTTTAGTTCCTGATAGTCTCAAGCCATGCCTTCGAAGATAAGCTTTACATTCAACCACCTTTAGTTCTTGGAGATCACTTCCCTCTGCAGCGCACACACAAAAAAGCCAATAACCCGCAATTGTATATTTTTATAACTGAGAAACTACATCTCAGCATCAATTCAGAATTTCACCCATAAAAATAGAATTGATCAATTCCGTAAAAGAAACAAAATATTGTTGTACGACATTGATTCATTTTCCCCTTGTGAATTAGAAAGATGCCCAGACCTCGAATAAATTGAATAACTTTGTTGCACATGGACTCTGCATCATCTTTTTCAACATGGGCATCGTCACAATCTTCATCTTCATCGACCTGGGCCTCATCCTCTTCTTCATCTTCTGAATCATTCCACTCACTCCCATCCTCCTCCTCGTCCTCATCATCATCATCATTACTGACGCAAGAAAAAAACGAAAAAAAAACAAAATCACAAAATTTAATGCAAAAAGATAGTGCCGGCATCTCATAGTACATTCATACATACACCATACACAATTGCGCTTAATACCAGGTCTATAGGAAAACAATCGAGTTGCGAAAATACCAAGAAGTGGAAGAACTGATCTCCTCAACAGCGTCGTCATCACTCTCCGGCCGAGATGATTCTGATTCATCGGTAGATGAGATTTCAATGAAATTTCGTTTCTTGAATTTCTTGTCAGCCATTCAAAATTCGAACAGAAAATTTCCCTAACGGGACGATAACTTGTTTTAGGTGTGATTGCAGCAAATGGCAAATCCACGTCCAAAGAAAATGGATTATTGGTATTGAATTCTGCATTTATTGCTTCCTTTCTTGTCTTGGGGTTCTCTCGGAGAGTTTAAAAATGAGGAAATTTGTTGAAAAAAAGAAAAAAATACTGTGGGAGAAATGAAAGATAAAAAAAAGAATTTGCAAAAAAGTGATTATTATATTCTTGATTTTTTTTTCTCGGTTTCCTAATTTCACGGAAAAGCGAAAAGCTTTTAAAATTACCTTCTCAAACCATAATTTTGTGTCATTTTATTGTGTTTGTGGTATAAAAGTTTTAATATTATATTGCAATTTTAATAAATTAGTTTATGTAGATTTTTTTTAATAACTATTAATACAGATTTTCGATTTGATGCGTTGCAAGTGATAATATATAACGTCAAACAATTATCTTTGTATTTATTTTCCTTTTCCAAGTAGATCATACTTTTTGTACAATTCTATTTTTGTGAACAGTCACTTAAAATTGCTTTGTTTTCAAGATATCACATTTTAAAAAGAAAAAAGGTGAAAATAGCTCCTGAACTAACCAGCCTCTCTTTTAAGTTTTTTTTTAGTGTGTATCTCTCATTATTTGGACTTAATTACACCACTCACAAGTAATTAAAAGTGTTTTTGAAACTAATGGTGACTTTGGGCTTAAAAAAATTCATTGCGATTATTATTTTGGCCCACAATTTTATACCCATTACTGCACAGTCCAAACCATTTTCGAGCCTTTAGGCCCACATTGCAAATCACATACTTTGAATTATGCATCCAAGGATTCTCCTCTTTAAAAAAATTCCAAGAACCACAGTCCGCAAAGGTAGAAGTCGTTGAGCCGAAGTACAACATATTCATAAATTAATGAATTTCTTAATAAAATAGATGGAAACGAGAAAATATTAGCAAGACAGCCAAAAAAAGGGTGAAAAAGGATAAAGAAACACCGAAAATGAAAACAAAAAGAAAGTAAACAAAAGAAGAAAATCAAGAGCTTAGAAACAATGAAGACAGGAAGATAGATGGATACAAGGCGATTGACAGATGATGTCAGGGTTGTCTCTGCAATATATATGTTAGAAGATGAGGTATGAATGTTCTTCACTAACCAGCTCAGAAATGTTCTCAGCTGCAATCAAACACAAAACTAAACTACTGACTTTACAGTGGTACATAAATGCTTGGATTGGATGCCCTTGTTCAAAGGCCAGCAATGCCGCCACCCCCCAAAACACTAATTCTCCCAAACCACTGACGCAGCCTGATGAATGTTCACTTGAACCTTACCCCAATTCATCTTCCAGGGGTGCAAATTGTTTGCAACTTGGGGTGTGGGGAGTAATTCGTATCTCCTCTCTTATATGCCTTTCCTATTTACGCAAAGATCATCAGGCATGAGGAAATTGTGGCAATGGAAGTTTGAACTTGTTCCCAAAAGTGTCAATGTACTTTGGCAAGAGACCGGCTGGAAACACCATGCAACAACTTGACAAATCCAAGGAAACTAAGTTTTCCATCAGTGTGCCTAATCCAGTCATGGAGAACAGCATGAACAGGAACCGAAGGGCTAAGCCCCAGTTCCTGAAAAATAAATTCGAAAGAAAAAGAAAAAGAAAAAGAAAGGAGACGTAAGATCAGATTTATGCTCAACAAACAGGGTTTGAAAAACTTATCAAAAAATGCTATTACCGAAGCTAATTCCTCAATCATGATAGTCCTGTTCCCTTCCTTATCAAAGAGTTCATAGGCACAACGAGCATGTTGCTCCCATCTATCAAGAGCTTCTAACTGATAGACACTTAATGCACCAGCACAGAATTCTTCAAAATCCATCCTTCTGTATTGAAGTGCATTAAGCTGTCATGGTAGGAAATGAAATAAATTAGAACTGTAAATTTAAAATTAATTAGGAACTCGTAACACAGTGGTCAGAAGCATACTGAAGCAAGAAAATCATAAATGCGTGACTCATTCATGGCATCGGTTGCACTCTTCTTCAATGCCTGACCAAAAAAGAGAAGCTGTGACCAAGTTTTGACTCAAATGACTAATAAATTATAATGATCTGCAAACTACCAACCGCTTTGATATTGTCTAAACTTATAGTGCCATTTTTGTTTGGCTCCAATTGCACAAATTGCTCCTTCAAATAGAAAAGTTCATCAACAGTCAGCGTTTTCGATAATGCCTGCAAAAAATTCCAACCAAGGAAATTAAAAAGGAAAAGAAAAATGCAGTTCAGCAGAAGACCAAGGAAAAAGTGAAGAGCATCACGCAACAAGGGACAGTGAACAAAAATAAGAAGAAACAACACTTTCCAGAAAAAAAAAACAGCTTTTCACATCAAATAGAAATAATCATATGCTTGCCATATTCAACAGAACTTGGAATCAATATAATAACTTTTGAGGTGTGATATATACTTGACCCACAGCATAAGTGGAAAGCATTGATTTCGTTACAACCTGTAAATTTTAAAAATCCATTCTGCTTAAATTCGACAGAGATGGCATATCATGGGAAAATCATTGATGGCATTTTAAACTAATGTCTGATTTCATATTTCTTTTGTCTCACGAAGGATTTTAGGCAAAAAGTATGTTAGTACTTTATTTATTGATTTCTCTCATTTTTTTAAAGATGTACACTTTGCATCCTGATCAGATGAAGAGCTTCCACAATTTCCCAAGAGTCAATTTCACTATTTCCCATGACCTAAAAGGTTTTTTAGCTAATAATTTCATATGCATGATTAGAAGCTTTGCAGGACAACAGAGCAGCTTAGACATGTCAGCAATGACATGTGAGTTATAATTCGATTAGGCCTACACATGCATGTGCATGCACATAAATTCTTTAATAGTCATCATAGGCGGAAACCATCATATGATGCAGAAAATAACAACAAAATCGTAATGCACTGTTTTAACAAATAAAATCAGATGGCATCAGTATCTTTCAATGGAATTATGGAAGATTCATCCGGCAATCATCACACCATTAGCAGATCTAAATTTGACCAGAAAGCATAAGGCATGCGCCGGTAGGACCACTTTTACATTTTTCTTCAAATATTGACAGACAAATTGGCAGTTAAGATGAACGAAAATAAATATCATTGCGTTACGCACCCTTAAAGCAGCTTTCCGCAAGGGAGATGAACGCATATAAGCTTTCATAAGTTTAAATATTAGTATATCCAACGGCACTTTTACTTCATTAGCATTTTTGATCCATGGATGACCTGAAACAGAAAAATTGTAAGACTTCCCAAATCAAGAATTCTCTTTTTTTTTTCATTAACAAAAAGAACAAAAGGACACTCACATAAGGCTTGAGCTGCAGTCATTCTTTTCCTTGGATCCTTGTTTAGAAGACGTTTGACAAAGTCTTTTGCCTCAGGAGACAGAGTTGGCCAAGGCTGTTCTTCATAAGTTGGTTCAGCTTTTACAACGGCACGAAAGATGCCAGACTCAGTCCGAGCCCAAAATGGACGGCTCCCACACAGCAGGATATATGCTATTACACCAATACTCCAAACATCAGCCTCAGTACTGTATGCTCGATGTAAAACTTCAGGTGCTACATAATATGCACTGCCAACAATGTCATTAAGCCTTTCATCTGCAAAGAATTATACCAACACCATATTACTCGTTTAAGCTGCCTTGACACAGATAAACTAGAAAGCATGAATGAGACAAATAGGACAAACCTGGTTTCACAAAATCTGATAAACCAAAATCAATGGCCTTCAATTGTGAGTTTTCTTCCTTGGATGTAAACAAGAAATTCTGATCCAGTAACAAGCTACAGTTAAACAAGCTACAAAGAATAGTAGCAAATCCAATATAAGAAAATATGCATAATTCTTGATACAAATTTAATTGGACCAACGATTCAACAAATAGAAAAAGAAAAAGAAAAGCAGCCTATCGTCTCTCTCTCTCTCTGAGTGTGTGTGTGCGAAACTCTCAACTATTTTTTCCATTTGTGTCCTTCTCAATGACGAATAGACGATCACTTAACAGCCTTTTGAACCTGAAGATATACCCAACAAACTCCTACCTCAGGTTTTAGATCCCGGTGCACCACCCCTTGGAGATGGCAGAATGCAACAACATTTAGTATTTGTATCATCACGGTCTTTGCATCATCTTCTGTATACTTCCCACCCCTGTAAAGAGAAAATTGAATTTATATTATGCTGGAATACATAGTTACATTAGCTTCCAAGTTCAATAAATAAAAAAATAAAGAACCTATTCCTTTGTTTCTTAGCTAATTACATAATTTCTCTAAAAAATCAAAGAAATACCTTGAAAGTATTCTATCTAGAAGCTCGCCTCCTTCACATAACCTGAGATATTAAGTCTACAAGTGAGTAACTGTTTCAAAGAGATCATTCTGAAATAAGTACAGACAAGAAATCAATTGAAGGCGATGCCAATTTTTACTTAACAACTAAAGGTATTGGGTGCAAGTGAATTCCGAACGAGGGAAGAAAATGAGCCAAGATAAAATTAACAATCAAAGCTTACTCCATCACAATGTAGACATTGTCATGGTCTTCATAAGAATCATAAAATTGTATTAGATTGCTATGTCCTGTCAAAGCTCTCAATATTTTGACCTCCTTTCTTACGTCTTCTATAGCAATAGCAGTGGTCATCTGGAAAAGAAAGTACAAATACAATTAGAGAAAGAGTTTACATATGAGATTGAATTTTGACAATTTGACCAGTATCCTGACGATTTTCTTAGATATAATGAAAACAAATGATAATACAAAGCAATTCCGCACTCACATCCAGAGTTCTGAAGTTAACTAGAATTACATTACTGCCATCATCTACCATGAGGGTTTTGCTATAGAAATCAGTATGTTTTTTGATTGGATTCCACAAGGCACAATTTTGCAGCAGTAAATGAATGAACTGATACATGTGAGAGAATACTACAATAGGCAGTATACTCTACATGCTAATAGGAGGTTTCAGCAAACTCTGTTTTGCCTTTGATATGTGTTCCATATCAAAATCCCATCCACAACAAGGTAGCAACTTGTTCAACCGTAGGAAGGGCACACACGCTAGCTTCTTAACTATTTGTTTCAGTTATTTATCTATTATTAATACCTCTTTGTAGGCCACCTGATGAGATACAAATTTAAAGCCTTGTTCACCACGAGTTCATTGATAATTTGAGGTGAAAGTGGAAGACTAACACAAACAGCCAGAGAGGTCAAGTGATTACTTGTGTTTCAAGCCTCCCTTATCTTAACTGGAATATACCAAGTGAAAAAGAAAAAGTCAAAATATGCAGGGCTCTTTCTATACATATAAGCAATCTCTCAAATATGTTATCATTTCACCATCTCCTGGTATCACATTGGCGTGCAAAGTAGAACAAACTCGGATACTAAGTCTTCTACCACCTAAGAGCCAATCACATCTAGTCAACCACAAAAGACAATGTGAGAGCTAGAGCCATCAGCAATCGATTTTTTTTTATTTTTTTTTTTCCGGGTGAGGTCAATCAAAATTCAATCTCCTTAACTCAAAATCATTTGTAAATTGGCATTCATAATTAACCTATAAAACTTCAGCAATTCTCCAATTGAATAAAACCCAATCCAATTCAATCAAAATCAACTCTTCCAGATAACAAATTTCACAATATTTGAATCAGACAAAATAAAATTAATAAAGAAACAAAAGTAACCTTTTCCTATAGATCAGATCTCCTTCAACCCAACAATTAATCCTATAAGGCAAAATAACAATCAAGATCAAGCACCCCATAATCACTATACAACAGCAAACAACAAGGAGAAAAAAAAAATCCGAACCTTTGCTTTTGGAATGACCTTAACGGCAACTTCCTGCCCTTTGAGCTCCCCCTTCTTGAACTTCGCCCGACAAGTATACCCAAAATGTCCTCTCCCGACCTCCTCCCCCAGCTCATACTTGTCATAAAACTTCTTCGAAAACCCGAAACTTTTGTCCAAACCCGCCCCCTCAGAGACCTCCTTTCCCTCCGGTATCGCCGCCTCGTTTGGCTTCACAGAGCCATGCCGCCGCGCCAGCACCGCCTTGATGTGCTTCGCCGGAGACGGCGGCGGAAACGGTCGCTTGAAAAACCTCCTGGGCGTACCGGTCCCCGGAGCCGGAGATCTCGCCGGCGATTTCTTCCAGAACAGATAATGAGCTGGGCTAGGGCTGTAGAACGGAAAAAACGGCGACTTTTTACCTGCTTCTGGATTTTCCTCGTTCCTTTTTTTCACCTCAAAATTTTCAGAATTTTTCGCATTTTCATCATTATTCTCCGACGGAACGGGGTTTCCCTTATCCTGGGTCCGAACAGCGGTGGGCTTGATTTCATCTGATGAATGAAAATTGGGTTCTAGGGAGGGTTTGGGTTTGGAAGTACAAATTCCCATTTTCACTTTCCCACAAAAAATAATAACAATAATAATAATTTTTTTTCCCTTCTGAATGCTTTTCCTCCTCCCCGAACTGAATATCTGATTTTATACAAAAACCCAAATTTTCAAAGTTTTGAATACATTTTCTTGGGGTGGGGGGGGGGGGGTGCGTTGCTTTGAATTTTTGTCTGGAGTGAGAAAGTGAGAGGGAGAAGGGAGCAGCGGGAGGAGGGATCTGTAGAGAAGGTGATAAAGTACACGACGATGGGTGCTTTTGTCAAGAAGGGAAAAAGAAGAGAGAAATTAAATTAAGAAATTTTCAAAAAAAATGGAAATTGATTTTGGTTAAAGAAAAAGTTGTGAAATAATTAAAGATCATGAATGTAGGGCAGGGTGGTCCAGGCTGTACAGTTGAAGTCCACGTGGCAAGGATATGCTGGGGCTGATTTGATTATAACTGGAATTTTTTTATTACTTTGGGGATGAGTGATTGAGGCATTTTTAGATTATGCTATTTCATTTGTTTGTTTTTGATTGTTATGACTTTAGATTATATTATTCATTCCCACCCCAAAACAAAAATAGAATAAAACAAAATAAAATAATATAAACACACAGTAGTATCACTATTGAATTCTTTTCATATGTAGAAAATTTTGAATAGGGATCAATAGTTCATCTAATTTTATAATTTATGTATCAGTAAATTGTTACCTTGACCAGAATTATAGGTTATATTTGGTATTGTTTTGAGTATTTTGGAAGTATGTATTATTGGATTTGGAGAATGTATTTTGAAAAAATATATTAAAAAATATATATGTATTTGAAGGATAATATATTGACAAATGTATGTATCATTGAATTTATTATGAGAATTATGAAAAATGAAGATATAAAAGAATATAAATATTAATAATACAAGATTTCAAAAATATTGGATTGTTATGACCTAAGCTTTTTTGGCAGGTATAATAAATTATTTATCAGCATTTTAATAGTATAATATAATATTATGTAAGACGGTGGAAAAGTGGGCAAGATAAGACGAATTGAAATCTTAAAAATGTGTAAGATTTTGTCTGATATATTTGGGCAAAAACAAAAGGGAATGAAGAATAGACAATTCGGTTTGTCTTGGTCTTGCCCTCCCAGGAATCAATTAAATTCAAACTGCACACATTGTTTTTCCCCTTATTGCGTTTCTTTGAAACACCAGGTGCCTTGAGCTTCTTCTTCTTCTTCTTTTTTTTTTTTTTTTTTCACTTTTCTGACTTTGTTTTCCTATTGGTCAATATATGTATCTTAGCCCTTAGGTTCTTGTTAATGAAGTAATTTGATTTTTGAAAATGGACAAGTATTTGATGTTCAGTAAATAACATGATCATAATAATTAAATTGAATTTTCAAGAAACATGGTAGATAACATATAGGATGAAATTCCTATTACAATATTGACATGGATGTGGCTTAGGTGTGACGTACCCTAGGTTAAAGTATGGGTTTTAGTTGCAAAGTTTACAATTGTAAGAAGTTTTTATGATCCAAGAAAGTGCAAATGCCAATAATAACATTAATAACTAGAGTTTTGGTATTGGTCTTCTAAGTAAGTAGGGCTTTTGCCCTACTCAAATCCAATATTAGCTAAATATATTACTGTTATAAATTGAATTTGTCATTCCGTCGTTAAATTATTGGATTGGTATAGTATATATATAAATTGGATATCATATCTACTTGAGTTAACTTTTGAAAATAAGTTTTTCTCAATCTATTTATTTTGTTAACACTCAATTGAAATTCAAATGTACACTCAACTCTAAGTTCAATCTGAATTTAGTAGATGAATGTTGTGTTCGATTATGAGGAACACGGATTCAACCATTTTCTCGTATGTTTTTTTGGAAGCGGATAGAGGGGGCATTTGATGATGGAAATTTATAACGCAAATCGGGTTCAATATAATTTAATTCAATTACATAGTGAGTGAATTACGTTTGACATACGATTAATTTATAATTCAAGAAGAGTTTCTAATTACAAAATAAGTAAATTACACGGTGAGTGAATTGTTATTGTCATTTGATTGACTTACTCTCCAAGAAAAATGATTAAGTGCGCAACAAATATAATAACATTTACTATGTTGATTAATTAATTCCATAAAAAAAAAAAAAATAGGAACAAGATTTTGTTCTTGGACTATGGTGATCCAGATTCCCAAACCAATAACATAATTTCAGGGAATCGAGGTATGTCCTTAAAATTTCAATTTTTTGAAAAGGAGAAACAAAAAAGAGGTCTCACCATTTTTTTCTCACATGAGTAGCCAAGACTGGAGCCTTGAATTAGGGGCATAACAAATATGAAACATGCATGAATCATTCATGCATTCTTGGTGTTTACAAATCCGAACTATTCAACCACAGGATCTCAATCATGCAGCCTAATTTAATTAATAAAAACTTGAAGAAGTCAACCCCCCAAGGTTTAATTGTATATAAAGCAAAATGTCATTTAGAGTAATAAGTATGAAGAAATAAAATTGCCTGTAAAAGCAGTGCAACGACAATGAATTGCTGAGTCCTCATCTTATGCTCAGTTGAAGCCGACATTTCACATCAGCCACCAAAAACACACACACACACACACTAAAACTCGACATATTTGGCATCTTTTGTTTCTATTCTACGTTGAAACATAAATCCAATGAATGGCTCGTGGATTAGGTATTTTCGGACAAAGACTTGGTGAAAATTTAGGACTGCAGTTTTTGTTCAACACACTTGATGCTAAGGATTGGAAAATGACAGCGTTTCCATTTTGCTTATGCAGCTACAATGTTATTTGAAAGACGACCAATCAACTTTTTTCAAGTCACATAAAATTGTTTTATTAAAAATAAATTTTGATTTGAGCAACACTTTTGCCTAGTCTACCCAAAAAATGAAAAACCTAACAAAGTTTAGTTATGTTTAAATACTGCAATTATGAAATCTCAAGTTTCTTTCTTCTATTTTTCCCTTCATACCTTTTTTTTTTTTTTAAGTCCTATACTCAGAAAATAATCGCACGTCAATTTTTCTTTTTCTTTTGTTGCTAAACAGGATTGTAAAACTGTATCAGGTGAAATGCTTAGATACTGTTAGTTTTCATTTTCATCAAAATTTATTTTTAAACCTACTATTATCTTACGTATTTTCATATAAATAATACCATAAAAAACAAATATATTTTCATTTTCAAATTTACATTGTCAACATAAAAACAAACCAAATCCAAATATATTTTTATTTTTACACAAAAATCTATTTTAAAAATATTTTCAACTTTAAAAATGCTCAAAACATAAAAATAAATTTCAAAATAAAATAATATCAACTCTTATCAATCCACTTGGCAACATTATTTATTCCTTGTCAAGTCTTGATTCTTGCATCTCAATTTCTCAGTGATTCCATTAAATCAAGCCCCTATTTATTCCCAAATTTCGTTAAACATAGATCTTGTATACCAAATGCTTAAATTGCTTAATCAAGGCATAGTTTTCAAGAGATGAAACGAGTTGGCTAGACTTGCTAAATTATACAGTATAATAATTCCTAAAGCCACAATAGAACTGGACAAAGAATCCCAAGTGTGCTAATTATTGTCACAATCGGTTAAAGGTAAGAATTAAGGAGTATAAGCCATGGACATGATAATTATAAGGTAGCAGATACCCCTCGGCCAAGCATTTAATTTGACCCCATTTTTGTGTTAATTGTGATAAAGATGTTTGCAATTAGCCACAACTACTTTGAAAGTGGCAAACCTCATGAATTCTACATTGACACCTTTTTCTTTCACTTTCCCTTTATTCATCTATTGTTCTACACTCCATTCAATCATCTCATAACTTCACCAAACAAGGGCATTTAATTGAATGCTGATTTATTAAAAAAATAAAAATAAATCATGCACTGATTTTTAAGATATTAATTAATAATTAATTTAAGTATAATCACAATTAGGTATCAAATCAGGGAATGAAACTAATACAAATTTAAACAAATACTCAAAGGGACGGGGGCGGGAGGGGACATTCAGATTACATTTGGATGGAAGAATTTGAATTTGAGGGAAGAATTTCAAATAACTCACTTTAAAATAGATTTAAAAATTCATCAATTACAATGATTCAAAAAATAGTTCAAAATAAGAATTTGAGGATTTGAAATTCATTGAATTATAAAATTATTCAAACAAATTCAATGAATTTATTATTATGAATTTGAAATATTTAGATTCAAATTCATCAATTCAAATGAAGTCTCGTAGTATTTTCCTTCAAATTTATTTAATATTAAATTTTATGTATAAAAATTTATTAAATTTTAAAAATAATAAAATTTTCTTTCATACAGCTGAGAATATAAAAAACTCCTATCTCTCGAATCCGCTATCTCATAATTACAAAATATTAAAGATTCGATTTTTTTATATTTGAACTAAATCTTGTATGGATTGATAAAATCTAAATTTTCAACTCTTCCAATTTCACCCTTTGTTTTATATTGACTCGACTTTGAACAGTACCCGCAATTTCTCATCTTTGATGTCATAACGATGTTGCAAAATATTTTGTAGTAATCAATGACTTCATAAGATTGATAGGACATTTTTTCAGAAGTTCTAGAATTGATGTAATGACTTTGTTACTTGTATGGAAAATTCGAAATTTATGCTTAAAATCCCAGATTTTTTAGTTCTTATTCATAATTAAAATAAGAGAATAGTAGACAACTACAAAGATAAATCAATCAAAGCTCAATATTTGATTTTTATATTTATAAATAAAATTATTTTAAATAAGTAGCTAACGTAAGTTATATTATAATTTTTATGAGGATTTTTCTTTTTCTTGCATTGACCTTTCATGTAAATTAAAAATTATTTTCTGACATATGTACTCACGCATGCTTCACACTTGCATATTCTATATTAATAATGACCAAATTAAGATGTAATACTTAGGCAAAGTTATGTAGCCAAAGAAAGATCCTGAATTAGTCCATTAATCTCCATATTATAGATTCTTTGCACGCTAATTAGTTGTTGACTTGAAGCCAAATAGAGTGGCAATGATGCAGAATGATTTGTGCTTGGTATTAGTGTGTTCCAATTCAAAGTCAAAATGATGGGTCCCATCCCCAACCCCCACAATCGCCCAGTGGAAAGGCAGAGTAAGTTAACTGAAAATCATATGTGGACCAAAAAACAAACAAAGATGAAACATAAAAAGTTGTCAATATCTTGGGCCACTAATATGTAATAAATAAACAACCTTAAATGGCGGTAACATGAGTATGGCTGGCTGGCTGGCTTGGCCCCCATAATATGACGCGCATGCTTTCCTTCCTTATGCATCTATGGGTATGGCTACAGACCCACTTACCATAATGGGCCCAACCGTCCAAGTCGTCACCTACCAATAGCATTGCGTGGTGCCCCCCTCCTCCCCACAAAAAAAAAAAAAAAAAAAAAAAAAATAAAAATAAATAAATAAAAGTAAAAAAAGGAAGAAGAACAAGAAAAAAAAAAAAAAAGGGAATTGCTAGGTAATATTCATTGATTAGGAATTTGGAGTGTGTTTGACTAAATTTATTTAAATACTTGTTCATTTTATGAGATTAAATTTTTTTAATAAAAATTGGATTGTATTTTAGAAATAAGTTTTTGGAATGCTTTGACAAATACAATCAGATTTATAAAGTATTAATAATGACAATTTACTAAAAACTCCTTAAGATAAATTTTTATATACAAATTTTTTTACATATAGATCGACTCTGACAAAATAAACTATTGCCATGCAACTTGAGCGAATGAAAAATAAATACTTGTGAGTCTTTGCTAAGCCTTTTGATTGCGCGCAGTTGGTGGAACTGAGATTTTCTATCTTCTGAGTGGTCTGGAATTCTACCAAGGACCACACGTACTTGCATAAAACCTGTTAAACACAAAACTGAAGTTCCAGGATGCTTGAATTTGAAGCATCCCAGATTCTGCAAACACACATTTTGAGATCACATCTCATGCTTTGATTGACAACAATTGATCCGGGCAATCTTTTCATGTCAAGCCATCACTATCACAGGCTAAGTGAGATTGCTGACATTCGAGCAACACAAGAAGCGATGAATATGGAGAACTTATCCTTAAGCAGAATGTAGTGTGAAGCAAACTAATGGAAGAACAGTTAGAAACTACTACAAGAAAAAGTAGATAATCACGAAAAAGTGACGAGCACGACTGCCTAAACATGTTGATCATATGATGAAGTGTATTAAACTGAATCTGAAACAATAGATTATCATTATGCTTCAAACAATCATTTATTTTAATCTCTTCGTTTTTGCTTTGAGCAATCATGCAACGTATGAAGGAACTATCCAGAATTTCTGTCCCCTCCGAAACCCGACTCCAGAAATCCTGTCTGGTTGAGGTGACTCACATCACCCCAGGATTTAATACTCCATTCATCCTGATCATCAGACAAGTGAAATACATTGACAGATGCATTCAGAACCTTCCCCCGGCAGTCTCCAGATGGAAAAGCCCTTGTATGAAGTGCTTCTATTGTAGCGCCGTGAGAGACTACAACCACTCTATCTCCTGCATTAGAAATAAAATAATACAATTGAAAATATAAATGGATAAAATGATACTCAATAAAATAAAGTAAAATTAAACCTAAAAATAATAGGAACTTGCTTTGATTTTAAAAACTCAAAACATAAAAACAGAAACTGTTATATGCAAGTCAAAATGCAAAAACATGCGGTTCTAATTTAATTACTCTGAAGTGATGTTATTTTGAGATGTTACAAATGTTCATATCAAAAAATCTATACCTCCTATATGTTAATACTCTAGTGATGCTACGGCTTGGAATGGTAATGAGACAGCTTTAAATCCAAATCGTCTCTTTTGGGACAGATTTTTACTATTATAAATAGATTAAGGGCGAGTTTTGGATTTTTATGTAAATTAACAAGGATTTATCCAACTTTTTGTGTTCAGGTCAAATTGAGCAAACAATACCTCTGTGTTTTTTTGCAATCCTTTGCAAAGCCGACGTGCAACGGTCATATAGTTGATTAAAGCTCTCTCCACCACCCTGCATATGTTGAGAATTAGGTATCACTTGCGTTCGCTCTAGGCAACATTGAATTTGGTAACTATTCTTCCAAGTAAGAGCAGTCGGAGGAAGAGACTGGAATGTTTTTTTTTTTTTTTTGTGTTTATGCAAACAAGAGACTGTATGAATGATAAAATTGGGAGATTGAACGTGTGTATCTGGGTTGACCAGCATTTTGTGAACACATGTGGAAATGCCAACATGTTCTCGAATCATCAGCATGATCTTAAGTTTTTGCCCATAAATTCTACTGGATCTGGCAATTGTGGCAGCACATTGTCCAGATCGTTTGCCCACAGGTGACCAGCAAGCAGAGACAGGCGAACACCCAGCAGGTCTATTCTCATTTTTCATCTGCCGGCTTCAGTATAACTGTAAATAGTGCATAAACCAGCCGGCCAATTATGGCAGCACACTGCAAGAATGATATTATTTGCATGCAACCCATAGTTTCTAAACAAGCAACCATAGACAATCATTTTTATGGTATTGTGGCAGGAATTGAATTCAAACTATGGGGCTCACTGCAATTGCAATAGAAAAAAAATTCAAACCAAGCAGCTCACTGGCACTTGCAATACAAATGGAATTCACACAAATTACAAGGTACCATTAACTCCAAGCAGGATTTTCATCCCAAAATAAGAAGATTGAGGGATAAAAGTTCATGTGATATATCAAACATACATCCTCACGTAGTTCTATGAATGTGTTGGCTTTGATACTATATACATAGATAGAGGCTACACAAAGAGCACTAACATTACTCAGTGTGTAAGTGTGTTTGAGAGAGAGAGAGAGAGAGAGAGAGAGAGAGAGAACGTACTGGAATTTCTAGATCATTCCGGCTAGAAGCAAATATTTTAAATATCTCTTCAATGAAAAAAGGCATAACTCTTTAAGTAGGGCATCAGAAAGGGAAATATGTTAGCAACATAAATTTTTGAAAGAAAACATATTATAATTTGTACGCAAAAGGTTTAGAGCCAAAAGACACCGCAATCATGTAAACATGATTATCATTTAGACAAAATATGACATATGTACGAACTTAAAGAACTATTAAAACTACTCTCATTAAATTTCCTGATCCACTGAATAATAAACTTCTACTTGCCTCTTATGCGAGAGCCAGACAAAATGCGCATGATTATGTCGCACGAAATGATAAAAGAAACATGTTAAACTAATAAAAAGGAAAGAGAGATGAAACTTGAATAAGTAAAGGACTAAAAGCAGAAAATTTTGCATAGAAAATCACAGTAATAAATTAAGCAATTAAACTGTTTTTCCAAAGAACCTAGTTTCACCAGCTACTCTTCTAGCAATGAATGCTAACACTGTTCAGGAAACCAAAATGGTGAATATGCAATGAGCTCCAAAAATCAAAGACTATTGCATACAAAATGTACAGTCATGCTGTAAAAATTAGCAAGATATATTCTTATAATATTTTCCCGGGCAGATGATTGGTTGTCAAAAACAAGGTGCTTATTCATCCACACTTCATTTCAAGAAGAAAAAGGCATACACATTCCACAAAAACTTAATACGCTAGGAATTACAAGATATAGTTTGATCCTGAATTCATACCTCAAGCACCTCACAGCTTTTGGCTATTATCTCGGCAGTGTCAAAAGCTCGTTTTAAGTCGGATGAATATACTGCAGAGATTTTAGGCTCCTTTGAAAGCCGCTTAGCCACCTTGAGCAAGTAACAACAAATTTAAATCATACCAATCTCTACATAAACAAATACACCAGAAAATTGCAAGAATCATGACTTACCGCAAATGCTTGCTGCCTCCCAACATCATTTAAGTCCACATCCAGCTGCCCCTAAAGAAAATAAAGACAATAAAAATAATGCAATATTCAGCAAACTATGTTATACAGCTCACTACGGTAATTGCCTACACAAATTTTTTTCTTGATATCTCTTAACAAGAATGGATGTAATTTCCCTACTGATGTAAGGTTAATTATAATGAGCACCACAAATTTGAAATACAAATTGGACACGAGTAAAACTAACCAAAAATATTTCTTTTTTTTTTTTCTCCTTCATTCTTACTCAAGAAATACCGCACCTAAGAAGTTGACATTAAAAGCGAGGAACAAAAGTCAGTACCTGAATTCTGCGATCAGTATTCCATTCCGTTTCACCGTGACGAATTACAATAATCTCCGCATATTCCGGGCCAACAGCCCCGATTGTTCCACCATTTTCATATTGAGCTAAAACAGAATTCCTGGACGAAACGCACATGAACAATTTATTTCCAGCCAAACTTTCAACTAAAAATCAAATTCTTGATTCCCTATTTTCTGGAACTCAACCTATTTCAATCCAAGCAAAACAATTACAGGGCCCATAACATAATGCATCTTGGGCACCTAGCACAATACATTGTAATAGATAAAAACAAGCAACCTTGGTCATTCGGGTTCAAGAAATTCACTGTTTACTGAAATAAAACAAAACATATAGTAGAACATCTATGTATGGCAATAAATGTGTGTTAACGAACCTTGACTTGGAATAGGCCATAAAAATGCGGGAAGATCAAGCTTAGGAAGAGTGGCTGAAAGATCTTTGGGCTTTTGGAGAGCAGCGGGTATAGGTGAAAGTGGTGGAGAAAGAGAATGCCGTGCGAAATGAACGCTTCTCTTGTTTGTACGTTGTGCAGTACAGTTGTTATACACTTTCGGGCCGGGTCATATTAGCCCGTTTGGTTTTCAAAGTCAACGGCGCTATATTGTTTTGTTTGGTCAATGTTGGGAGATGGCCATGGCGTTGTAGCACCTCAAGTGGAATGAAAGTTGAAATTACGATATATTTTTTTTTTCGGTGAAGCACTCAACTATTATTAAGTTTAGGTGAAAAAAACTTTTGTAAAAAGTAAAAAAAAAAAAAATGAGAGAGAGCCAAACAAATATTTCAATTCATACATGAAAATACTGCATTGATTTTTATTGTCTCATATTTGAATTAATCAATATTGAATCTCAAAACTAAATCTAGAATAATACTAATTATATTTAAGTGAAACAAGCAGACATCTAATTTGAATTTCATTTGTTGACAGTTCTCATTATATAGTGGATCACATCAAAATAGTTTAAAAATGTAATTTTGGTTTAGATCAGCAAGAATTTTGTGAATCATGGGATAACCAGCATGACTGGGGAATTCCATGAAGTATTTTCCAATTGGCCTTCAACTGTTGCCAGTTTGCCATATGTCAACCATATCCCAGCTTGAACACTAAATGGTATTCAAATACTTTTGAGTCCAGTCCCGACTGAGCCTTGTGATTGCGGTGGAGCTGAGATATTCAATGCCCTGAATGGAGCGAGATTCAAACGAGGACCACATGAACTCTGAATTTGAAGCATCACAGACTGTTCAAACTCATAGTTTGAGATCACATCGCATGCTTTTATTGACAACAGTGCATGCGCGCAATTTCTTTCCTCAAGCCAGAACACCGCAAGAAATGAATAAAGACAACTTATCCTTTAGTAGAATGTAGTGAAACAAACTAATGGAGGATCAGTTTGAAACTAAAACATAGATAATAACTAAGATGTATAATTTCCTCAAAATGTTCATATATGATAAAGTGCATTTTATTGAGTCTTAAGGCACTGGTTGATCATTCTGGTTGAAACACTCGTTTTTTAATCGCTCCATCATTGTGAGCAATAGAGCAATGAAACTAGCCAGAATTTTTGTCCCCACCAAAGCCTGACTCCAGAAATCCAGTCTGGTTGAGGTGACTCACATCACCCCATGATTTAATGCTCCATTCGTCTTCATCAGACAGGTGAAATACATTGACAGAAGTATTCAGAACCTTCCCAGTGGACCGCCTATGTGGAGAAGCCCTCCTATGAAGTGCTCTTATGGTACCGCCATGTGAGACTACAACGACTCTCTCTCCTGCATTAAACTAAAAATTAGAATGAATTGCTCACAACTTTTCGTGCTCATGTCAGATTAAGCAACCACTACCTCTGTGTTTCTTCGCAATCCTTTGCAAAGCCAATGTGCAACGTTCATATAGTTGATTAAAACTCTCTCCACCACCCTGCATATGTTGTGGATTAGCTTTAACTTGCAAAATACCCTTGAAATAGAGTTCATTCTAGGCAACTCTGAAATAGGTAACTACTGTCCAAGTATGAGCAGCGTGAGACATGAGCACTGGAATGGTTTTTCTTGTATTTATGCAAACAAGAAATTGCATTTTGGTTGCCACAAAATCCACTGATAAGATGGTCTGCCCACAAATGACCTGCAAGCAGGGCCAGACTGAACAGCCAGCAAGTCTGTTCTCATTTTTCATCTACTGACTTTAAACCAGCAGAAACTTGGTCAATAATGGCATCACACAGCAACAATAACATTCTCGGAACCCATAGTCTATTAAAGCAAGCCACCAGCTAATTGTGAGAGATTATCTGATGCATTCCCATATATGGTTATTGGGTAGTGTGATCCTTGTTAAAATTTATTAACTGGATGGACTGTTTGACAATGAATAGGATATAATTCCACAATTTCTTACTAGATTTTAGGATTTTAGCTTTTGAAAGATTATGATTTCATATAGAAATATTTTGTTAAATATAGGTTTATTGTCAGAAAACTTGTTCCTTAATTCCAAATTATGCTATAAATATAAGGCCACCCCTGGGATTTTTATTCACTTTTCATTGAGTGGATCAAGAATTATTTCATATAATTTATTATATATGGAACAGTTTACTGTAAAAATGGATAGTTAAGTCCTTTGGGTAACTGGTCCTTTATCATTGGGAGGCCATAATATCCACTAATCTAATGTTAGCTAGCTTTGCTTCCGGACCAGGAAAAATATAAAGTCTGGCTCCGGGGACATGTCATCTTCTCTCATTTCTTTCCAAGGTTTAAATTTGTAGTGACATTGGGCTGCTCAAGCTAGACTACCTTTTTAATGGTATTGTAGCATGAATTGAATTCAAATCAAGGACTCACTGCGAGTGCAATAGAGATAAAATCCAAACCAAGGAGCTCACTTGCAGTTATATACAAATGAAATTCACATAAATTAGAAGGAACCTTTAATCTCGAAGTAGGATTTTCAGGACAACATAAGGAGATTGGAAGATAAAAGTCCAGGGAATATATCAGAAACACATCTTCAAGTAGCTTTATGGATGTGTTTGTTTTCACAGTTACTATAAGTAAGAGTCATAGACAGAGGCAACACAGAGAGCACCAATATTGCTGAGAGAGAGAGAGAGAGAGCACATACGGGAATTTCTTGATCGTCTCGGTTGGATACAAATGCTTTGTGCGCCTCTGGATTAACTTTGGCAGTTTCATGAAAGACAACACCTTGAAGGTCTCCAAGATGTCTTTCCCGCAAGTCCGGATCTTTAGTAACCTGATGGCAATAACACAGATCAATCAAGATGATCCATTACTATTAACAGCAGCCAGATATCAAAGGAATATACGTGTATGTGTGTGTATGTGTGAACATGAAATTCTAGTGGGGTTGCATAGGTTGAGAATCGTTTTCCATCACTGACAGGTGTGCCCCATAATAAAAAGCTCTCTTCAATGCAAACAGGCATTGAACTCTTTAAGTACGGCCTCAAAAATGGCAACATCTGAGTGAGATTAAACTTGAAAAGCAAACATATCCAAAGTCAAATATAGAAGAATTAGAGCCAAAAACCATAGCAATCATGT
This sequence comes from Paulownia fortunei, assembly GCA_019321725.1. Classification (NCBI taxonomy): domain Eukaryota; kingdom Viridiplantae; phylum Streptophyta; class Magnoliopsida; order Lamiales; family Paulowniaceae; genus Paulownia; species Paulownia fortunei. The sequence goes on from CM033110.1 coordinate 21,201,111, forward strand.
GATTGTCATTTAGACAAAACATAGATGACTATACAAACGTAAACAAATATTCAAACTACTCTCGTTATATTTCATGATCTATGGAGTAATCAAAGTTGTTGTACCTTTTATACTAAGCACCAGAAAAATAGCACACGATTATATCGTATAACCTTATAAAAGAAACATGTTAAACTAAAAGACAGAGAAGAAGAGATAGATAAAACTTGGATAGCAAAAGGACTGCAAGGCCTAAATGAGAAAATTTTGGGTAAAAGTTAAGGTAATGAAATAACTACTTATGTTGCTTTTTACGAAGGACCCGGTTTCTACTGTCCTAGTTGTCAGAATGTTACCACTGTTCGCATGGTGTAATATGACAATTAGCTCCAAAATTCAAAGCTATTGTCTCAAAATATAAGCAATGCTATCAAAATTAGCAAGAAAAATGTTTTCGACTTTTTCCCAGGCTAATGATTGGCTGTCATAACAAGTGCTTAACATCCACACTTTATTTCAAAAAGATAAAAGTGATGGAGTTCAAAGCTAAAGTTGATCATTCATACCTCAAGTACCCTACAGCTTTTTGCTATTATCTCGGCAGTGTCAAATGCTCGTTTTAAGTCAGATGAATATACTGCAGAGATTTTAGGCTCCCTTGAAAGCCGGTCAGCCACCTTGAACAAGTAAAAACAAATTTCAAATCATATCAATGCCTATACAAGCTGGTACACCAGAAATTGCAAGAATCATGACATACCGCAACTGCTTGCTGTCTCCCAACACCATTTAAGTCCACATCAAGGTGCCCCTAAACAAAACAAAGAAAATAACCATAACACAAATATCAACAATCTATTACTTACTGCTGAATCTGAGGAAAAAAATTACTTAAAAATGGTGCCTACACTAAAATTGTTCTTTATATTTCTTAAGAATATGCATTTCTGAAATCCAAATGATGCACGACTAACTACAAGGAGGACCATAAATTTTAATTAAAATTAGAAAGAAGTAACATCAAGCAAAATGCAGTTATTTTCTTTGCTTCATCTATCCCGTGAATCCCGGACCTAAGAAATTTACACAGAAAGTAAAAACAGTAACACCTGAATTCTGTGATCAGCATTCCATTCCGTTTCACCGTGACGAATTACAATAATCTCCGCATATTTTAGACTCACAGTCTCGGTCGTTCCACCATTCTCAGCACAATCAAATTGAGCTAAATCAGAAGCCCTGGAAAAAATTCACATCAGCAACTCTTATTTCCGGCGAAACTTTCAACTAAATTTCAAATTCTTGATTTCCCATTTTCTGGGAATCAAGCTATTGCAAACGAACAAAAGAAAAATTTACAGGACCTAAAAAATATTCATTTTTGGGCATCTAGCAAAGTAAATAATGGCCTATAAAAACAAGCAACTTGTGGCCATTGAAACTGCATAAAACTCACTATTTACTGACACAAAACATATAATTGTGTGAGTACGGACCTGGAGTTGGAGTTGGCCATGAAATTGCGGTGGATCAAGCTAAGGAAGAATGGTTGAAAGATTTTCGGGCTTTTGAGAAGCAGCGGGTTCGGGTGACGGGGGGTAATGGGCAGTGGCGGAGAAAGGGAGGAATGGCACGGAGATTTTACGTTCCTCAGGTTTACTGCGCTCATGGCATGCGAATCGAGTCCTCGGGTTTATACGTAGTGCAGTACCGTAGTTTTACGATTTCGGGCCGGGCCATTAGTGAAACGCTGTTTCGAACTTTGGATTGTCAAATGCGTATCATTAAGTCAAGGCCCCAAACTTACGCCATTTTGGCTTTGAATCTCACAGGATTGTATATATTTATTTATTTTAAGAATAATTGTTAATTAATTATAAGTTATTATTAATTAAATATTAATTGACAATTGCTATGTAGATGTTAATGATTCATATTCGTCTGAATTACTCAGCAAATGTGTATCATTCTGTTTTTTAGCCACTATTGGAATTTGGGAGAGTAATAGTCTCACAAGATGAGAAACTATTGATTTTTTATACTATTCAAATAAAATTATGAGGTGTTTTATCATAAATAATGTTATCTTTATTTCATTTCATAACATAATTAAAGTTCATTATTTCATTTCATAATATAATTAAAGTTCACATCCAAATTTTCTTTTTAAAATACCACATACTAGAAATTTAAGATATTTTTCATTCGAATTAGGCCAAACAACATTTAAGATACTTTGAAATTTTAATTAAAGGATAATTGAATAATTTTTTTCTTATACGTGTCAAAATCTCTATTAGTCAACGTTCATATTATATTCATATAATACGCATATATATAAATAATTAAAAAATAATTTTATTTTCATATATATTTTAAATCGTTAAGTAATACTCTATATTTTTAAAATGAAACATTTAATACATGTATTGTACTAACTCCTATAATGTTTAACAAATAATATTTTATTTTAATAAATACTTATAGTATCTAAATATAATATAAAAATTATATTAAAGTTATTTATAAGTATTAACGGAATATTAAATAAATAAAGAATAATTTTTTATAATTTATGAAATATTAATTATTATTAAATAGTTATCTTATGTTATAATTATAAAGTAAATAATATAATTTTTTTTGCATAATATAAAAATAAGTACGAATATAATTTATATCAAAATATATCAAAATATCATTTTTTTTCCGAATATTTTTTTTACATTCGTATTTAACCCGTATATCTACAAATTTAAATATTAATTATTTTCATATTTTTATCAATTTTTTAATCATAATTTTTAATAAAAATTCATAATAAACTTATACGTATAAAATATCAAAATTTTCATGTCCCATATTTAACTAATTAGGCTCAAAATTATTAATTTACAGATGGATTAATTTTTTGTTCTCCTTTTAACTATTTAAGGATAAACCAAAATTATTTTTTATTTTTTTGGAAAGTATAAACCAAATTTTTCTCGATATTGAACGGAATATATTTTTCCAATTATTCCACACAAATACGTTGTACCCCTTTTTTTTTATTTAACTTTCATTTTTTAAGATGTATACATCATTGTGAATTGTTGCTACAAAAATTCAAATATATATGTGGAAAAAAATTGTATGAAAATAAGATGTCCTAAGTAATAGCCCACTTTGAGTAGTAAAAGGTTAATTTATAAAATTTCTACAATTACAAAATTTTATTCATGTCCTACCAAAGTCAAGGTAATTATGTAATATTATATTAATTTATTATGTGTATTTTGATACATGATTATTATTTTCTTAATTAATTATAGATTGAATCATCGAAATCATAATATGTAAATTTACTTGATCATTTCATTTAGGGAAAAAAAATAAAGCAATAATAAAAATGGGTAGAGAAATTACAAAGTGAAAAACATCCTCGGTCAAGTGGAAATCGGAGGAGGCACTCAGAAAAGAATGCTTCGTAGTTAAAAATTAAAACATGAGAAAATGAAAAAGCACCAAGAAAAAAGGTTTTGAAAGTTGGAAAGGCGAGGAGGATGTTAATGGATTGAATTTGAATTTACTTTGTTTGGACTCGATTTAATTTAATAAAATTTTGAATTTTTTTTTAAAAATTCAGACTCATATCTCTACCTGTCCTGATTTAGATCGAGTAAACTATTAGATATATTTTATAATTTTAAAAATATTAAAAAATTATATTTTTAAAATATAATATAATTAAAACTTTCTAAAAAGTCAATTTTTTAAAAAAAAGAAATTATATAAATATATATGTAATAATTTAAAAAAAAAAAAATGGATTGGATATTTGGATATGTCAAATTTAAAAATAACATATTCAAAATCCAAACTCTCATGGAACAAGATTTAGAGCAGCATTACCTGATTACTATCCCTCATATGGGGCATTTCTAGTGTCGGCCGTCGTGAGGTGCACGGCTGCACGCTTTTGAATTTGATGGAACGTTTTGTACCCAGGCGGGGGACTTCCACGGAAAGCGCGTTTGTTGACTTTAGAGTTCAACGAATCTGCCTTTCAGAGACTTCTACCGCCCAATGAGAACGAAAAAGGAGTGTTCGTTTGTGGTGAAAAACGGCCAAAGTATTGGGATAATTTTTGTTTGTTGAAAGCAAGAAAGATAAATCAATCACGAGCTTTCTTGAACGGAATTAAAGATGTTTGGCTAAATTTGAATATTATATTTTATTTAAATAATGGATCAAGTCACGTAATGTTTTCAGAATTTATAAGATTTTAAATTGCATTTTTTAAATAAATAATTGGTTAAGATTTGTATGCATTTAAAATGTTTATGGTCAATAATAAAATAGTTATGATATTTCAAAAAAAACACTCTATTCATTTAATTTTTATGAGTCTAGATTGACCCGATATGAAAGTTTTAGTAAATATAATTGAAGAAATGGGATTTTTGCATATTTTTATGCTATTATTTTCATAATTAATTATTGATAGTTATTGGATTGATAGGTATGCCATCATTACTAGGATAGTTTTGAAAAAGAAATTATTTTAAGAAACTAATTTTGTAATATTTAAAAAATAAAATAGAAACAATAAATTTGATTTGAGATGAAGAGAGTAAATAAGATTCTCTTACTTTTAGGAATTAGTTTATAAGTTCTTAATTATTTTCTAGCTTACAAATTAATTTATATATTTTTACCAATTATATAGTAAAATATTCGACATTTAACAAGATATTTAAGCGTAGAACCAATTACCCTCTAAGAATAAGAAAACATTATTTTTGCTTTAATTTCATCTTTAAACTTTGAAGAAAGTAAAAGAAAAAGAAAAAAATCTTAATTATAAAGCGTTGAAATACATACATATATATATATATTAACGACTATTCTTGTGACTAGCAAGGTATTTGTGAATTCTTTTGTCTTCGAATTCCAACGTTTACCATGTTTGCATAGGTATTAATCCACTTATTGAATGAAAAAGTAAACGATTTTCTGGTCTTATCTTGAACCTTTCACATTTAACAGAAGGAAAATATATGCAAAATGATTATTCCATTTAGATTATAGTTGATTTCAAGTGCAGATTTTCTTCCCATTGACTCCTCGATCAACTCTGTTGGTTCCAATTCACATTGCAGACCATTATTGCCGTCTCGGCTCAACTATAAAGTTGGTGTGGAAATCATTTTAGAGGAAAAATGCATTCTTATATAGGACAAGTGTCATCCGGATAGGTGTCCTATATTTTATATAATAAAATATTAATTCATCATTCAAATATATTCAATAATAATAAATAAAATATAACATATATATTATCACTTATTCAGAAATCGTCCCTATCCATGTCCGAACAATTATTTGTCAAGGAACATTTCATGGTAGTTTCTCCATTAATACACTTACCATTTAATGTCCACACTAAAGATCCAATTTTGCTTACATCTAATGCGATTCGTCCTTGCAAAAATTTGATTGGTAACTACTTTTCTTTTTCTCTAGGAAAATGTTCCGTAGAACAAAGGGAAATATAATTAAAAAAAATTAAAATTCCAAACCTCTTTGTTATTTAAAGATAATAATAACAAAAATAATGGGGAGGAGGTAGACGAGGACTGTCTTGAATTTAAAAAGAGGAGCAAATAGCCATTTTTCTTAATATTCTCAATTATTTTTCTCGACTTTTTTAGTTAGGAGAACAAATCTTATTATCGTATAACATTTACTGAACTCATATTATAGTTTCCTAACATTTTCTTTCCTTTTCCTCAACATAATTCTTATACTATTGCAAGTAAGAGTGAATATTGAACTTTGGACCAAATTACTAAGATGAGAACTTAGGTTCCACGAATTGTCGTATTTTGTGGGACAATAATGGACTTCTTCAGACAAACTTGAAAATGCACCCGTGATTTCATCTTACAGCCAAGGAAAGTTCAACGAAAATAATAGAAAATTGATCCTCCTGCCAGTGAATACAGTATTGGCCAACATACTGTTACTATAAATAGACTGGACATTCACAGATGCTGAGCCATTGGCTTTCTTCCTTGGTTCTCTCGACAGAGTAACAGATACTAGATCCACACTCATCAATACTCGAGTCACTGTTGGGAACTCTGGATTATACCTCTTATCATTACAGTACAGGAAAAATGGAGAAAAGGGCTCTCGTTTTTGCACTTAATTTGCTTACAGCTCTCCAGTTTCTATTATTTCCAATTTCAACTGCTCAAACAAAAGGAAGAATGGTGACAGTATTGAGTATTGATGGAGGTGGCATAAGAGGCATCATTCCTGGCACAATTCTAGGCCACCTGGAATCCAAGCTCCAGGTGCGCCTTTAACAAGCATATTTTTCCTCTTATATGGCCTTCTGATCAATATCACTGCCAATTTTTAACTTTTTATTCTACTGTGTGCTTGTATATGCTAATTCTGCTTAACTTTTGACAGGAATTAGATGGTCCAAATGCAAGAATTGCAGATTATTTTGATGTAATTGCGGGAACAAGCACAGGGGGTCTGATTGCCACTATGCTCACTGCTCCTGGTACCGATAATCGCCCTCTATATGCTGCAAAGAATATTACTAGCTTCTACTTGGAGAACAGCCCCAAAATCTTCCCTGAGAGTAGGTAAGTTTAAACTAGTAATATCATTTTTCCGCTGTTATTTCTCAAACTCTTTTGTAAATGCATCCCTATAGTAATCATAGTCATAAAATTTAGACTATTTTGCTGAATTATCAAGTACTGATCACAAATATTGTATCTTGATATCAGCCGGAACAACTTTGTGCGCCAGATTACAAATTTGTTAGGCGGCCCAAAGTATGATGGGAAGTACCTGAAATCAATGGTTAAGGAGCTACTAGGCAATCTCACCGTGAGCCAGACCTTAACAAATGTGGTGATTCCCACCTTTGATCTCAAGCGCCTTCAACCTATTATCTTCACCACCAAAGACGTAAAAACCCTTTATCATCTGAATACAAATACTCAAAAATCATGATTATCTTTCAACTATTTGCAATGAGAAATACTGATAATCTTGTTTGAACTCGGAACAGGGAAAAACAAATGTTTCCAAGAATGCTCTGCTATCAGATGTCTGCCTGGGCACCTCTGCTGCTCCCACTTTTCTCCCACCTCACTATTTTGAGACGAAAGATGCAGAGGGAAAGACGCGCACCTTTGATCTTGTTGATGGAGGGGTTGCCGCAAACAATCCTGTGAGTAGCTTGTTACAATAAGCGTAGGCTAAATTTACGATGATTATGAAAATCCTTTGGAGGTTGGTGTCTGTTAGCCCTCACCTGGCCTCTTTCATTAGCCCAAATAAAAAAAAAGGGAAAAGTGTACCTCATCCGTCATCATAATGAAATTAGTATTTTGGATTGGATATGATATGGGAAAGTTATGGTAAAAATCACCAAATATAATATTCCAAGTACAATGGATTAAGGGGCAAACTTGGATTTTAAAAAACAACTACTGAACAATGTTTGTCCTTATTTCTAAGTAAGGGGCGACGACCCTTCCCTGCCCCTTGTTTCATCCTACATTACTAATAGCTTATATGCAAAAAATTCTGACTTGAGTTTTGAATTGTATTATTACAGACCCTAATGGCCATAACACACATTTCCAAAGAAATCTTGCTGGGAAAGTTTGAACTAGTAGACATGCAACCAATGGACAGCAAGAGGATGCTGGTACTGTCTTTGGGCACCGGCTTAGCCCAACTGGAAGAGAAATATAATTCACAAGAAGCTGCCAAATGGGGCTTGCTCGGTTGGGTATACCACGATGGAGCCTCACCATTGCTCGATATTTACGGAGACGCTAGCTCCGACATGGTTGATATTCATGTCTCAACCATTTTCCAGTCCCTGCGCAATGAACAAAATTACCTACGTATTCAGGTATGCAAAAGAACAAGAATTATCACTTATGTTCTTTAATCTTTAGTATTCTATTTTTTGTAGAAGGGCTAATTTACAAGTGTTTGAATTCTTGCAATCTGGATGAAATCAAAGGAGGATAGGTTGGCTGGGGACGCATCATCTCTTGATATTTCAACCATCAAGAATATGCAGACACTTATACAGATTGGTGATAGCCTGCTGAAGAAGCCGGTTTCTAGAGTGAATTTGGAGACGGGCAGGCCGGAGCCGGTTCAAGGAGAGGGCACAAATGAAGAAGCTCTTGCCCGGTTTGCCAAGCTGCTCTCTGATGAAAGGAAATTCCGACAAGCGAGTTAGGAGTATCAGTATCTCATACACTGATTATCAATTTTACATATAATTGAAATTATTTGTGGTTTAGGCCTAGGATATATATAAGAATTGTTGAGAATAAATAGTTCTAAATAAGAAACCAATTCATATACTTAATAATCACTTGTCTTTTCGCTAATCTCGTATTGTTTCATTGTTAATGTCTTCTCATGTGATGCTTATAAATATTGAACTCACAGCTTCTATAGCTATACAATGATCAATCATGTTTTGAAAATGGTCGAGAAAAAAAGAAAAAAGAAGGCAGATCATAATTTGTTTAAGAAAACGGCATTAGGCGATACCACCCTTGTTTTGGTTCATTAAAATCTTGAATCTGGATTATGGACCTAGATCAAGTAATCCCAAGTCGGATTCTTTATTGGGTAGGGAGTTTAATTTTCTATTTTAATAACACCTATACGGTCATTTACATGAATTGTATTAAATGATATCATTAATATATATTTGACGTGTAATAATGTTATTGAAATATGATATACAACACCATTCACAATAAAGGATCTAGACTGAAGTAATCCGCAATTTTGAGATGGCCCTTCAGTGGGCGCAGTTTGTTGTAGTGACTTATTAAGAGTGATTTTTTTTTACTCTTATATATATTTTGAAATTCTTAAATCAAGTTTGAAAAAGAAAAAATATCTTTAATAAATTATAAGAAAAGTTGTGTTCTTAGTCCATTTTTATGGTGAGTGAGAAAATATGTCTATGAAAACAATGAAGCACAATGAAGAAATATATTGGTGAAGAAAAATTCTAGATTTTGAAAAAAAAAAAAAAAAACAGAAGAAGAAAAGTAGTAGTAGAAGAGTCGCAAAGCCACAAAAGTTGTAAGTTACAAATTACAATAATGAAGTTGACCACTAGGAATTTTTAATAATCTTAATCTTTCACTTTTTATCGCACTTATTTTTTGAAACTACCAAAAAAATAATCACCTCACTAAATCATTTTTAAGGGTAATTCATAAAGAAGTATTATTTTAAAATTGTTCTTATTGTGTTAAGTAATATCCTAATATACTTGTGGTATGACAATTACTTATTTAAAATATTATAATAAGACCCTGTTTGATTAAGATTAGTTTTTTGGATTAAAACCAAAATACTGATTTAATTATTTTTCAATACATCTTGTTGTTTGGTTAATTAATGAAATATTGATCAAATAAAATCAATTATTTGAAAATTAAATGCAATTAAGTGGAAGAATAAAAATCTCCACCGAAATTTTCACCAAAACGAATTTTAGCAAGTGAAACTATAGTGGAATTTTTCATTTTTTGATTATTATCCTTCCAAATTTAAATTTCTAAATACTGTATAGAAAATCCACAAGATTTTTTCCCTCGTCTATATATATATATATATATTATAAATCCTACAAACATAGGCTCGTTCATGGAGGTTCTAGAATCCAATACCAAATCTTAAAAAGCTCATTCTTGAAGCATATATAATTCAAGGTATGTAAAAATAAATTCTCAAAGTAAGAACTCTTTATATATTCATGTCTGAGTTGAGCAATGATGTTGTCCCCCTCTCCAGATTTTCATTTACATTTACTAACCTTTTATTGGATAAAAAGAAAAAAAAAATAAGATGCTTCATATATAGTCGTATATCTTAACAAAACACACTTCTTGCTTAATTAATTATATGTGAAACATCCGTTTTTCAATTTGATAAACAAATGGTAGCTTATAATAACTGATTATTTTTTTATTAATTCACAATCAATTATTCAAATAAACATAATTAGAAAAATAATTAAACAAAATGGACTCTAAACACTTAGTTTTAATTTTTTATTTTAAGATTTTGATGATCTCAATCGAGTATTGGTCCTTTCGCGTTATATGAATTAGGTATAGACTACTTGGAGGCCGGAGCATGTTAGAAGCAAGTCATGTGGTCAAAAATGGTCAAATGCATGCGTTGTATCTTTCATCTACACATATTTATATGGATGTTTGTATTTTTATGTGTAAATGAAAAATGAATACTATACTCAATACACTTTATTGAGTGTAGTATCGAAAGAATCGAGCCAAGGCCCGTCAACTCTATCCTAATTAAAAAAAATGTCGTGCATAAGGTACAAAAGCATTTAATCTATGAAAATCAAAATGAATAATTGTCGTGTACTGCATAAGGTAAGAGAATATGCATTTCCAACTAAAATTAGGGAAAAGTTTATCAATTAGGCTATCAAATACTAAGAAGAATGAAAAGGAAATAAAGCTAACTATATTGAAAATTGAATTTTATTATATTTTTCTTTCAGACTTATTTTAAAAACCTTTTTGAATGCAGATGATATATCATGAAAAAAGAAGTGAAATAAATTTGTAAGCCAAAAATGTCTACAAAATTATATTTGCACAATCATTTTATTTTTTATTTTTTTCTATAAAACTAACTGACGAAAAAACAATTTCCATAGTGTTTTCTTTACCATTCAAAGACCAAACATGCATCTGATGCAAATCAAATTCTGACTTCCTTTACCAAAACTCAAAGACCAAACATAGCATTTTGACATCAAATTCTTACAATCGTCATTCTTCAAATCATGAAGAACAACAGCAGATAAAAGGTTGCCAATTGCACTAATCAAGATGCACAAGTACTAAAGGGTGACTGTTCTATTCCATTTTTCACAATTTCAATGACCTTAACTATATTTCAAAAATTACACAATTTCAATTCTAAAGCAATATCTTCTTCTTTTTTTTTTTTTTTTTGGGTAATAAAGCGGTGAAGTGCACATCTTTTATATATTCAAAGAATCATTAAAAAAGAATCAAATACATCTTAAACTACATCAAGATAATAAACTAACAATTAAAATAAAATAATACGCCATATCAAATATAACATAAGAAACTACAATGAAAGCCAAATTTATAGATCAAAAAGTTGCAGTAACATGTTGCAACAATTGGAAATTTTGAATTTGAAAGTTATCACCTTGACACTATAAACAGAGTGGGCATTGGCAGATTCTGCGCCATTTGCTTTCTTCCTTTGTTTTCTCTACAGATACACTAGATCCATACTCATCAATACTTGAGTCAGTGTCGGGAATTGGGATTATATTTATACCTCTTATCATTACAGTACAGGAAAAATGGATAAAAGGGCTCTTCTTTTTGCACTTAATTTGTTTGCAATTCTCCAGTTTATACCATTTCGAATTTCTACTGCTCGAACAAAAGGAAGAATGGTAACAGTGTTGAGTATTGATGGAGGTGGCATAAGAGCCATGGCACCATTATAGGCTACCTTGAGTCCAAAGTCCAGGTGCGCCTGTTTTCTTCTTCTTTGGCCTTCTGATCACTATCTTTGTCGATTCTTAACATTTTATGTTTATTCATGTGCCTCTATAAGCTCATTCTGGTTAATTTTTGATAGAATCGCTGATTATTTCGATGTAATTGCGGGAACAAGTACAGCGGGTCGGGTTGCCACTATGCTTGCTGCTCCTGGTACGGATAATCACCCTCTGTATCCTGCAAAGAATATTACTAGCTTCTTCTTGGAGCACAGCCCCAAAATCTTCCCAGAGGGTAGGTAAGTTTATATTAGTAATTTCTTTCTCCCACATTAATGATGAACTCTTTTGTTGAATTGTTAACTACTAGTTATTGAATGAATATGCCTTCTCTAAATAATCATCACTAGCTTTTCGTTCGAGACTATTTTACTGAAATATCAAGTATTGATCACGAATATTATTGTATCTTGGTATCAGTCGAAACAACTTTGTAGGCAAGATTACGAAGTTGTTCAGCGGCCCAAAGTATAATGGGAAGTACCTGAAAACATTGGTCAAGGGACTATTAAGCAATCTAACCATGAGCCAGACCTTAACAAATGTTGTGATTCCGACATTTGATCTCAATCGCCTTCAACCTATTATCTTCACCACCAAAGATGTAAAAACCCTTTATCATCTGAATACATGTACTGAATTCATGATTATCTTCAACTATTTGCAATGAGAAATACTGATAATCTTGTTTGGACTCGGAACAGGGAAAAACAAATGTTTCCAAGAATGCTCTGCTGTCAGATGTCTGCCTTGGCACCTCTGCTGCTCCCAATTTTCTCCCACCTCACTACTTTGAGACCAAAGATGCGGAGGGGAAAACGTCTCACCTTTGATCTTGTTGATGGAGAGGGGTTGCTGCAAACAATCCTTTGAGTGTGCATAGGCTAAATTTATTGATATTATGAAAATTCCTTTGCATTATTTTTCATCAAGATTATATAGCATATTATTCCAAGTACAATAGATAAAGGCAAGGGGCATGCTTAGATTTTTGAACTTGTTTCTAAGGGGTGAACTGCCCTTAATTTCTTGCCTCTTGTTTCATCATAGAGTACTAATGGTTGATATACCAAAAAAACTGATTGAGTTTTGAATTGTATTATCACAGACCCTAATGGCCATAACACACATTTCCAAAGAAATCTTGCTGGGAAAGTTTGAAGTATTGGACATGGAACCAATGGACAGCAACAGAATGCTGGTCCTGTCGTTGGGCACCGGCTTAGCCCAAATGGGAGAGAATTATAATGCAGAAGACGCGGCCAAATGGGGCTAGCTCCGCTGGCTATACAACAGGGGAGCCACATCATTGCTCAATGTTTACAGAGACGCCGGCTCTGACATGGGTGGTATTCATGTCTCAACCATTTTCCAGTCCCTGCGCAATGAACAAAATTACCTTCGTATTCAGGTAAGCAAAAGAACAAGAATTGTCACTTATGTTCTTTAATCTTTAGTATTTATGTATAAGGCCTAATTTACAAGTGTTTGGATTCTTGCATTCTGGATGAAAAGGAGGATATGTTGGGTGGGGATGCATCATCTCTTGACATTTCAACCACCAAGAATATGCAGACACTTATACAGATTGGTGAAAGCCTGCTGAAGAAGCCGGTTTCGAGAGTGAATTTGGAGACGGGCAGGCCGGAGCCGGTTCAAGAAGAGGGCACAAATGAAGAAGCTCACGCCCGGTTTGCCAAGCTGCTCTCTGATGAAAGGAAGTTCCGGCAAGCGGGCTAGAAGTATCGCATAATTACTTAATTCGCATTGTTTGACACAATTAAAATAAACTATTTTTTCAAAAATAAAAAAATAAAATTTGTGTTATGAATCAAGTCATTTATCTATAAAATGATAAGCAAACCGTTTCTTTTTATTGAAATGTACGAGAAAAATGAAAAGGTATGGGTTACAAAATCCCATGAGGCCGAAGCAACATTGGTCTGTAAATAAATTGAATTGGACGCGTTAAAATTTGAAATTTTATCAAATTTCAAATATTGTATTTAATCTTAATTTGATTGTTAATTAAATTAAATTTTAATAAAATTTGAGTAATTTGATTTTTTTATACATATTTTTTCAATTTATTACTAATTGAATCGAGTTCGAGTTAGGCTATATATCTTCTTTTTTACTATAACTTTTGACTACTAATCTTGTTTTGTACTTATCAACAGTACCATTAGTTTTGAGTTTCTTTCTTAAAATTCATTTACAACTAATAGGTTTGGTGTTGGGAGGAGGATCCACAAGAGTCCATATTTGATTATCAAGAATTGATTTAATCTCATCATACATGCTCTTTACCACATATTTGAGTCAAATAATGACGTAACATTTTGAAAAGATTTAGAATCCTCTTCTAATATGTAAGTTAACATATTATAATCAAAATTCTTTTTAATTCTACGTCTCTTACTTCTCTTTAGACCAACGATTCCATCTTTTCATCATTGTTCAAATTTGCATCATTTACTGATGTTCTAACATTCATGTGTGAGCTAGATGGGACGTATGAATTAGTCTCATTTGTTTCTAATTCAAGTTCATGTAACAAGTTATTATTAAGTTCTAATCTATCATAATCTTTAATAGTTAAATTTACATAAAATATAGTATGTTTAGTTTCAAATATACTATTATTACTAAATTTAAGAAATCTATATGCTTTACTAAGTAAAGAATAACCCACAAAAATAAATTTCACAACTTTACTATCAAGTTTTGACCTTTTTAAAGTTGCATCTAAAACATATGCAATACAACTCCATACCTTTAAGTGTTTAATGCTAGGCTATGTCCAACAAACAATTAACATGGAGTTTTCATATGCTTTTTATTCACAATTTTGTTACTAATGTAATAAGAATTTAGCAGTGCCTCTCTCCAATAACTCACTGGAAGTTTAGAGTGTATTAGCATGACACTAATCATTTCCAATAAGGATCTATTTTTCCTTCCATTTACTCCATTTTGTGGTGGAGTATTAGGTACTGAAAATTCTCTAACTATATCAGTTTGTAAACAAAATGATATAAACTCATTAGAAAATATTCACCACCTCTCCGATCTCAATCTTTTGATCCTTAAACTAGGAAATCAAAAAGAGTGATTCTTATGTTCTGCATACCGTACAGGGTATGCATTTTACAATGATAATTAGGTTACCAGTTGGGCTATCAAATACAAAAAAAAACGGAAAATAAACGAAGCAATTTTTTTGAAAACTAGATTCTATGTATACCAGTTGAGCTGTCAAATTTCTTTTAAGGAAAGATAGATATCAGTTTCCAAAAACATTTGAATACAGTTGAAGGTCATGGTAGAAAACAAATGAAATATATTTGGGAAAGTGAAAAATGTCTTTCAAATTATACTTGCACAATCATTTCGTTTGTTGTTTTCTCTCAAATTATACTTACACAATCATTTCGTTTGTGTTTCTTTTTTCAAATCTATATAAAACTATAATGCAACGATACTTTCAAAAATAACTTCATGCAATATCAGATATGCATCGAACACTTGTCTTACATATTATTTAATGTGACAAAAAATTATACAAAAAAAAATAAAATTTCAACACAGTTGACGGATGTCTTGAGAACAATGTCTTCTTTCCAATTATAAAATATGAAAAAAAATCACAAATTTTCAAAGCTAATTAAAAAATTAGTATTACCTCATCTAAATTCACTTGCTTTCTCTTCTTAAACATTTTTTTTTTAGAGTCAAATTATTTATTTATTTGCAAAAACACAATTATGGCGGCACAAACACAACATACAAGATCTTTAAAAATTATGTGACGTGTTGTATCCATGTCCCATAATTGAACACTGTATATAAAAAAATTATGTTGTCGTTTGCGTCCATGTCACCTCCCATAACTAAACACGGAATGTCATATCCCTATCACCATATTCATGTAAAAGTACATAGGCACGGAGGTTGCAGAAAATGATAAAGAAACTGATGTCTACTGTGCCAGAGACGAAATTGAGGAAGAGGGCACAAAATTCTCATTCGCTTTGCAAAGCTGCTCTCAGATGAAAGAAAGCTAAGAAGACAAGCATACTCTCAACAGTGAACCAAAAGAATTCGCATACAACAAGAGCTGACCCTAAATCATGTCTAAATCCGTAGCTGTCTCTACAATAACATAATGGGCATAGGATTCTTGTAGCGTCCAAAGCTCATTTTTTGGTACAACTCCTAAACTTTGCTAGGTGCTTCCATCAGATACTTGGCCGTTTCCTTACATCATTTTTTCAATTATTGTTGCTAATTGTTGGCGACCGACAGTTGCAGTTTTCTTGGATCTAGACTAGAGATCGCATTGGTTTAAGGTACATGGAGGATATATTCGAGGCAGCTAATATTTTTCCTAAGTAGAATGGCACAAACTTTGGACTAAAAACAAACCAAGCATAGTATAAGCCAGGTGTACAGGGGCAACAGTAATGGGAATATAGTGCTGCCGTACAATTCGCATAAAATATCAAATGGATGGACTCACCCTTTATAATAACAAAGCTTATGGCACATTAAAAAATTCTAATGACAGGCTATTCAGAAAATGACTCAGACAAATTTTCTTCAATAGTAAATAAATCAGTAGAACAAGAAACTAAATACAATCACTAGTAGAAGATACTATAAATCAGATGGCAAACATAAAGCTTAGCACATAGTCTGCAAAGGTAAAGCAAATGGAGTTCAATGGTGATATCAAAGATAGTCATGCATTAAAAGCGAGAGGCTCAGAAGACGATAGCAGCAACTTATTGGCAGCCAAAACTGCAGAACTGGAAAAGATGAAGGAAGATCTCAAACAGGCTAAAGATGATGCCATGCAATCATGGTTAGACTCTCGACCCCTCATAGACGAGCTTGAAAAGATGCAAGCAGAGTTAGCAAGTGCAAAAGCCAGAGTTCTCAAAGCAAATACTACAATTTCAGAGCTTCAAGCTCAGCTGGGAACTACAGATATGTGCATCAAGTCCACAAAGGAGGAAGAACAGAAATTCTGTACGATGATCAATGACAAAAATCAAGCTCTGCATAAGTCACAGGAAGAGATGGAACAACTGAAAATGAAAATAGATCAAAAGCGCAGAAGGAGATCAAAACTAAAACTAGTCTTACGGCTTAGGAGGCAGACTCTTCAGACATTGCAACTCACTTATGAAGCAATACAGCTGGAATCAGAAGCTTTCGGCACATCTGCAGCTCAAGCACTCTGCTACATCAATAACTCAGAGGCAGCCAATATCATGGTCCAGCTAACTCAAAAGGAATATGACTATCTAAAAAGAGAAGCTAGTGAACAAATTTCACTAGCAGAATGGCGAATCTCAGTATCTATGGAAGAAAAACTTGCAGCAGAGAACAGCCGAGACTCAGCTTTTAGGAGACTGCAGAACTTATATCCCCGCAACATTTCCAGCCAAAAGAATATGATGGACCAAACAATTCATAACGAAACTATCATGAAGAAAACAGGACAGACAAATACCAGAGCTGGAAGCCAAACCAATCATAGACATTTTTCTAAAGGTCAGGCGAAGTCACCAACTGGAGTTAATAAAAGGAATCTACAACATCAATTCAAAAACAACTACAGCTATTTTGTCAAGAAAAAGAAATCATCCATTTTCATTCGAATAAAAACCTTTTTTGTACGAAAGATATCAAAATACTTTAAATGATTGGCAATGCAGAGATCAATGTTTTCTCTTTCAGAGGTATTCCTAAGCTTAGTCATGTTCACTTCCATGACTACAGTGCTATACACCATAACTATGACAAAATTTGGTTCAGAATTGAGTACAATGTTGTCTTGCACTTCACTTAACAAGTAGGAGCATTTTCAACATGACCCAAGGAGCTCAACACTGCACCAAGTTAATCAGTAGCCTGCATTTAACATAAAAGTAAATGGCAACATCAATTTGTGATGAGAATACACAGAGAAAGGAAGACAGTGAAAATCAAACAAAGAAACCCACTTACAATGTAACACTTCAATTTCTACTGAAACATTCTGGAGTAAGCTTTTTTCTCCAGTTCATGCCTATCAGCAATCTGTTAACATTTCAACCATTTAAAACTACTGAATACACGTGATTCACCAAATTGTTCATATAAAGTTGGAAACTCACTTACCTTCTTCTTTGCCATAGCAAGCTCTTTCTTTATACCACCTAAAAATAAAAGTAGGCTTTCATTTCTTCCACTCATGTAGAAGTATTTGCATATTAAACTATTCATAAATTGTTAAATGGATCTAAATTTCATTCACTCAGGCTCCTCGGTCCAAGTAATCTTAAAAATAAAAGCATAAAAAGCATTAAGCTGGAGAATGTGAATCTTTGCAGTCTCCACAATTCCAATCACTTCATGCAAAACATTTTCCACACAACTACACTTGCAATCTTTAAGTCCAAAACATACCAAACTTTTACTGGTCAAAACTTCAGAAATAATCATTTTCAGCAATGCATAAAACCTAAAAGTATTGTTCAAAAATTAGAGGATTTATCCTATTTTGAAATAGGACAATATATGCTCCTCCTTACCATCATTTGGCTCCAATTCTAATGCTTTCCTAAAACTTTGAACTGCTGCATCTATGTTATTGAGTGCCACATATACCTGAAAGAAGTAGAAGGGAAACTAGCAGTTACACGACTTTCCACAGAAGAGGAAGATTTTGAGGCAACTATAAAATGTGTGATAAGTGCATATTTTGACTATTTTTTGTATCAAATCCTTTATACTTTCTTTACTTTATTCTTATTAATATTATAATTTTATTAATGTTTTGTGTTAACGAATCAATGAACAAAAAGGGATAAAAAAGAGCAAAAACGAAACCAAAGAAAACAACACGTTTCGTAAGCAAGTTGGGAGATAATATTTCATTGGATCAAAAAAGCATTACAATTAGAATAAAATGACCATTTTTGCCTAAGTCCATAAGTCCATCATGTATAGATCAAAATATATGCAAGAAATCATTTGGAGTTTACAAATGATTGTTAGGTTTGTATTAAATTCAAAATAAGCATATTTTCAGACTTGTGTAGTTTTCGTATTTTGAGCATAACTCCATGTTTACAAGCCCTATGGACTTGAATCTTTACTTCATTTGAAAGTCAAGTGATAAAACTACAACTTTGTTGTTTCAGCCTTGATTATAACAGAAAATTCGTCCAAGTGTGTGTATTGGAAATAATATATCTATACTGACACATTTTCTTAAATCAAGCATAACTTTCTCTCTAGTAGTTGGAATTAGGTGATTCAAGTTGAAAAATAAAGCTAACAAATAAATACACAGCTCTCATGTTGATCATTTTTTCAAAATCAGTTGATTTCATAGAGAAAAATGTATGACAAAATTCTAATCTGAAAAGGATATGTAAATTTAGAGCACATTTGAAGTTAATTTGAAATGCAATTAGAGTGAATTTGAAGATACTAATTTAAGTACTCTTCTACTATAAATATGGGCTTTTGGATGGCATTCAAAACACACAAAAATCCCTGAGAGAGGGAAAAAAAATTTTATTATTGTGGCTAAATTTTCTAATAGTAATAGAAATGTATTCTCTAGTTTTTCTTCTATTTTTAGTTTTTTTCTACTTTTATTATATTTTTCTAAATTTCATTTAACTGAGGAGAAATGGTGAACCTCTTGATGGAGGAAGAGGAACGATTATAAAGGTACATAATATTCAGGTGTGTTGTATTATTATTTTAATTTTTGATTGAAACCTTCCTTGTTTTGTTGTGATTCTTGATTTATATATCTCCAATGACACAATAAATACTTGAGTTCATTTAACTTATTGTACGGTTTTACCCTACCAATTGCTAATGTGAAATCTTGATTTGTTATAGACAAAGGTGTGCATAAATATTTGATTCCACAAATAAGGGTTGACATTAAAATCCTTTTTGTTTTGTAGTGATTCTTGATTCATGTATCACCAATGGCACAATAAATATTTAGGTTCATTTAACTTATTGTACAGTTCTATTTCATCGATTGCTAATATTAAACATTGATTTGTTGTAGACAAAGGTGTACATAAATATTTGATCTCATAAATAAGTATTGGTGTTAAGAGATAATTTGCAAACAATAAGATAATATCATAATTACATTAATACATGAGCTATTTGATAACATCTTCCAATTGGAACCTCCATTATATATATATTCCAATTGTGGCATTTAAAACAAGTAAAAAGAATAAATAATCGTTCTTCTATCCAAAACTCAAGAGCGAATTCCTAATCCTCAATACTTTTATTATTTTAATTTCTTAATTATAGCATAAACTTTTCTTTACATTATAAACCACATAAAGCCCATCTTTTAAAAAATATAATCCTGAAAACTTAAAACAACTTCCCCGTGGATCGACCTCGAACTTTCGAGAAATTTATTAATTAACACAACCTGCACTTGGGTTTGCAATCTTAAAGTTGTAGCAATGTGCACCAGAAAAAAGGAGACACATTTAAACTTCTTTTGACTAGAAGAACTGTTTAGCAAAAGTGTTTCCTAGAGTTGAATTATATCCTAGTGGAATGGAGATTTCATCCAGTAGACAAACTTAAGAATGGAATTGATGACTGGTGTAATCCATGCATCATTAATGTCAAAACATGAAGAAAATAAAGTAAGTGCCCACAATAGTTAGATTAACATGAAGCACCAACCTGGCCTTGGCGGTAGAAAGCTTTTGCATTATCTACTCCATCACGAATTGCAAAGTCTGCATCCAGCAATGCACCTTTAAGATCTCCTAACTTCAACTTGCAGACCTGAAGCAAGGGTTGGCACAACAAAAAGAGCAATGCTGAATTAGTTAAAAGGAAAATTAATTGAGTGGTGAATAAAGCAGTTAAACAGTACATAATTCAATAACAAATATTCAAACGGATTAATATGACTTTGATCACCTGCTATATAACCCTTTAATACAACGCCAAATGCATATAAAGCTCCATAATGATATAACCTGGATAATTAAACTACTGGAAGTTTTTCTTACATTTTCAGTTGAAAAAGAAGTACAAGTAAATTAATCTCTTCAAAAGGAATCAGGCAACTTTGCCATCTGGACATGATATTAAAATGTAAAAGTTAAAAGTCAGGTAACCTTTAAAAGCAGGTGGGAGTGTCAAAGGCAAAGATAAGGATGTGATATTGATTCAAAATCAAATTGAAGTGAATCATGCAGAGACGTAGTTCTACTATGTCTAGCTATTCTAGTCTGTGAAGGCTTAGTTTAGGGCAACAAATTTTATTATTCCAGAATGAGCACATCGATTGTTACTCATATATTCATGGCTTTAAAAAGGTACTTATGTTCTCAATAAAATCAACAGTATGAGAGGCATTTTGCAGTTTCGAGGGTAAAATAAGCAAGTTCAGTCAGAAGATTAAAAAATAATCTAAAACCAAAAATGAGAAGTTATGGAAATTAAGCCATTCAGACAGCTAAAGATGTCAATGAGAATCTACCAAACATATTTTTCACAGAATGTGAGTATCACTGATTTACACATGGCCTAATTTATCACAAGGTTATTTGGTCTTTCAATCGCCAAAAGTTCATGCTTGGATTGTGCACAACAATATTAAAACATCACTAAGGTGAAGGTGGTAATGTCCCCTGAATTTGATGAGCCATTATATATATATATATATATATATAGAGAGAGAGAGAGAGAGAGCAGAATAACTTACTGAACTATTTGTAAGGATTTGAGACTTTGTTTTCCTCAAAGATTCACTCTGCACTGTACAACCATACATATGATGCTATCAGACTAATACAAACTACTCCATACATATTCAGTTATTAAAAATTCTTAAAGTTAGCATTCTGCAGCAGAAATGAGGTACACCTGGATCAATGTCTTCCATCTCCCAGCATAAATCCAGATATTTGAGGGCCTTACGATACTTTCTGATGGCCATCTTGTAGTCATGCTTCTGTACATGAAAAAGACTAATATGGTAATACATGTAACAAAGAGTAGATTACGCATCCCAGGCATATAAATTGCTTCCGTGCCTACCATAAGCCATTTGAAGAAAATAGATAAAGTGTTGATTTTATTTCATGAACAATTGTTCATATGTGGGAAAACAAGCTGTCTACTGCAGCAAAACTTGGAGTACCCCGTAACACAAGAGAAAAGCTTATTACATAGTAAAACTACCTTGTACCACTCATTTCCCAGGACTTTGATAGAGTCTACAGCAGTAATCATCCACAAGATATCATCTGGTTTAGCATCGAGATCCACTGGCCAATCAGGGTATAAATCGCCATCTCTAAAGAAGTTAATTGTCCCATCATCTGCTCCCTCAGGAATTTCCCCACAGTCAACAACTATAACATCAACAGTTGGATAGTAGTCATCCACTGTTGCAAGATACTCAATGGCACGAACCACCCCCAATCCTTTGATCACCTTACCAAAGACAACATGCTTTCCATCCAGGTGAGTAGCCTGGGTTGTGATAATGAAAAATTGAGACCCATTGGTATCTGGACCAGAGTTGGCCATTGATAGCATCCCTTTCCTCAAGTGTTTTAGCTCAAAATTTTCATCATCAAATTTCACTCCATAAATGGATTCTCCAGCCACTCCATTTCCAGCAGATATATCACCCCCTTGAACCATAAAACCTCTGATAATACGATTAAAGCGTGAACCCTGTATTAAGTATTGAACTAAAATCAAGATAAGGAAAGAGACACCATAGAAATTTTGAATGAGAAAAGGTTAAGACAAAGTAAAAAGACAAAAGCCTCGACTAATTTTTGGTTCACATTTTTAAAGGCTATATGGTTTGCAAAGGCAAGTTAGACATTCACGAGTTTAATAATCATGACTGACAATCATACAATTGTAACAAGTTTATAATTTTGTTGAAGGCAGTAGTGAGCGATTTCATAGTTTGATATTTCAAATTTTCACTGATTTATAAGAAACGGAAAAGATGATGAAAGCTTCGATCCATAGGGAGAATATAGGATATACAATACATATTTCTATCAATAATTCCAATTTGTTGCACTTAATGAAGATAAAGTTGGCATCTATTATTAATATTGAGTATTGGAACCCACAATCTAAACTAAGCAACAGCGCACTTGATTTTCTTTTTCCCTTCTAACTGCAAATTGTGGATCATTTTCCTATGACAAGTATTATGAAAAATTATAAATTGGATTGCTACCCATCCTAAATCAAAGATAAATGGAAATCTTATTGATAAAAGAACAATTCCATACCAAAAATAACCACAGGAAATCGTCCGACAATGTGGATTCCTATTTCTCAATGATTTTCCACAAGAACAAAAGCACTTTTAACGGTATTACAGCGCCTTTCACTCCAAGGCATAGCTTGTATCCACTGGCATGCAGATAAAACTCATGCAACAGAGTTCCAAACCCAAACAAAATCAACAAATAAGTGAGTTTTTATGTTCTAAATCCAACGTTACCAGAAGTGAAATTGAAGCATCAACTATCATACAAGACACACACATGCATAAAACCAAATACAAAGATAAAAGAAAAAGATAATAACATAACAAACCCAAGACAAAATAAATTTAGATACTAATTCAGAAATGCAGATGTCTCTGTGTGTGTATGTGTGTGATATAAACCTTGTAATGGAGGGGAATGCCAGTATGAGGGCTAATGCCCTTCTCTCCAGTGCAGAGGGCTCTAAAATTCTCGGCAGTTTTAGGCACCACATCTTTGTATAACTCCACTACAATTCTGCCCTCCATTTCTCCTCCAATGCTAATATCCAAATAGCACCTAGGATTCACCATCCTCCCTCTATTCTCTTCGAAACAAGCAAACTCAAAAATTCCAAATACCCTTCTACTGCAAAAACACAGACAAAACCCTTCCCGCTGGTGAAGTTGACGCCAAGACACGGAGTAAACGTGAGCCGTCGGATTAATGAAAAAGCCAAAAAAGTTTCAGGTATGGGAGATGAAAAGCAGAAAGGAAAAAGGAAAGGCAAACATTCTTTGTTTGGCAGGAGGTTTTACAAGGGATTGAGGTCAGTGTTTGGTGCAGAATGTAAAACGAAGAGGCGCAGAATGGGACGGGACTCCTGTGTCAGTGAGTGTGTGTTTATATGAACGAGAGAGATGTACAATCTTGGACAGCTGTATGTACAAACAGATTTGGAATTAGAAATATGTATATATAAGCGGGCTGAAAGGTTGCTGTCCGTACGTGATCATGGGTTTGTCACGTAGCCCACACAGTGCAATTCTGTAACACACAGTAGCCTGTAGCATGAACAGAGTTTCTTGCTTTTATCCAGACAAATTACCGTACATTTATATATTTCTTGATTTCACATTTTTTTCTCTTTGCCCTCATTCTGTTTCAATTCCACCTTTTCTTTTGATTTAACTTACTAGTAATGATAAACATATCAGGTTGTATTTCATCTTCTCGTTTTGTATATTGCAGTTTAAGGGGAAAACTAGCATTGTGATTGGCCTAAACATTTGATATGGATTGAAACGACCAATGATTTTAATCTTTCAGTACAGTATTGTGAAAAGCCTGTGTTTCCGTAGAGAAGAATTATGAAAAGTTTTTTGTTGTCTTTGTCTAGCCATGTGACACAGTTGTGATAATTGAAAAGTTGAAACAGATTCGTTGAAGATAAATCACAAAGTCTTTGTCATGAAGTTATTCATTACATACACATTCACAAGCAAATTTCTAATTTACCACTCTACAATTTCTCCGTATCTCTCCTATCTGTCCTGTAAGGATACCTATATTGCTCATCTTGACCATTGATGCCGCAAAATCCTTTGTAAATAGGAAAGGGAATTTGCAATAGTTTGACACTAAGGCAGCAGTCTTATTGTCACCCATGAGAGCTTGGTCTGACTGTAGAATCCCAGAATTGTTAAGAAGGCTCTTGAAATAGCTGTTATCAAACTTGTTTGATGTAGCAGCATCCAAAGGAACCAAATTGGTGTCAGAATCGTCTTGATTCGGACAAATGCTGCGCAAACTGCCTAGTAGCGATTCATCAAGTATTGGATCAGGATTACCAGCCCCATCAAAGTCAAAAAGTCTCTGTTTAAATGTAAAGCATTGTGCAAAGCCAATAGTGTGGCCACCTGCATAGATCAACAGGTCTACTTAGACAAGGAAGGACTTTATATCAATTCAACCTTCCAGCTAATACAGTATTCAAATCCAATATCCACTTCGAATGCATGTCTAATTACATGACTGGTTTTAAATAATTATCTCCCCATTATGGAGGACACTTCATCATTTCAGAAGGAGTAAAATAAGGTACTCTAATCTAAAATAAGCTTTGAGGGTCTTATGCAACCAAAGGCAAATTAAGTTAACTAGTATATAACCAGATGTATACAAGTTGTCACTAATAAAAGGAAGGGAAAAGGAGATCCTTGAAACAGATGGACGATTCATCAAATAACTACTAGAACATTTTCATGATATTGCATCAACAATTGTTTGGGTGCAGAAAATCAGTTTTCATGATATGGCAGCATTTTATAACCACAGAAAATAAAAGATTATCATTCATCTTTGAACTTTAAATCCAAGCAAATAGCTACCTTCAACTGACAACTGGTGCAGAATACAGAGATTAGTTCGTGTTTAAATATAAAGAAGAGTTGTGCAAAACTGCAAAATTCATTTCAACACTTTTGTTAACAGAGTTAAAAGAGATAAGATGATTCAGAATTAGTACCTGACAGAACTACCATGTCTTTCACATCAAGGCCCTTGGAGATGAACTTTGCAGTAATATTTTCCAAGGATTCTAAAGGTGATGGGAGGTCTGTGTTAGCTGCAGTCTCATTTGCTGTAAGGCCATCTCGACGTCCCAAGGACACAAGCCAAAAGGGCCCTCCAGTCTAATGATATTAATAGTAGGAAGGATCAGCAACATCATAAATTTTTTGACAAAGCAATAATAATCAAGGAAAGAAAGACGAGAAAGAAAAAATAAAAAAATAAAAAAGTCAGTCCTTGAAACAACTTTAGAATAGTTGTGTATTTTACCAGAAAGACAGCATCCCTGGCAGCAAGAGTCAATATATCAGTACAAGAGACAGTGGATGGGCAAGCTTTCTCAACATTTTCTTTTATTGCGTCAATGACTTCGAACCCACGGGCTGAATTCCGATTAGGAAATGCATTCTTCTCTCCCTTGAAGTTGCTGCTATCATCAAGTAAGATAGATCCTTCACAACCCTACACTCCCCAAAGAAAAATTTAGTGAAGGTAAAATATAAAAATTTATACATGAGCTAAGCAATAGCAAACACAGTACTACAAGATATTGAAATCGCTTAATTGAATTTAGCAGAACTACTGCAAAAATAAATCCAAGACACATAAGCCTGTATCAAGCTGAACTGATCTATAAATAATTGTGTGGGTCTTCATTCATAAAAATTAGGGAAATGCAATTTTTTATCTTTCCTTTTTAACCTTTCTATTAGTAAGAGAAACTCTACAAGAGAGAAGCATGTAAGCTAATGTAGTTACATCAACAAAACAGTCATGGAAATGCAGGCGCAGAAGAGAGGCAGCAAGCCTTGTTTCATTGGCTATGGCAGACCAAACTCCATATCTGACAATCTTTGTCAAGTTGGGACAAGTATTATCATAAAATCTATAATCAAGTTGACTGTTACCAAATGTAACCAGAAACAAAAGGCAAAACAAAGGAATAGCCGAACAAGCGGAAGCACTTTGATTCATATTCTGAAAGGAAATAGGATGAGCAAAATTTTAAAGGATAGTAATCTGCCTGAGGATCAGAAGCAGCAGTGGCTGCAATTTATAAAACAATGCAACCAATCAGTTCATTGCTATTACTGCAGAGTGACAAAGCCACTTAAGATGTCCCTTTCAATTAAGTTAGGCAAAATTCCACAAAGTCTCAGTGGGTAAAGAAGTCATCCAGTTCCACCTCAAGTGAGTTACAAACTTATCAAGTGACCGATAAAGCCGGCCCTATAGTAAAGCAGGTCATGGGTAGTGAACTCACAGGAAAGCCTCACATTGACTACAATGCTTCTTGAAAGATAAAACACAGTGATCTTCTGTCATGATATTTCATAATTCGAATGAGTCAGGCTGACGAAGGGATCAAGCCATTTTCATCATAAATATAAAATACCAAAAGTTAAAAAATTTATAATCCTACAAGTTAGGCAAAATAAAGTTATAGACAGCGTTTGGGGTCCTGAGGAGGTAAACATTTAAGTGTTCACTGCAGCCCATGCAATATAGTAATAGTAAACATACAAGCACGGGCCACTAGAACCAATTATAAGGTAATGATGGTGCCTAAACTGTAATCAAAACATATTCCTCTCCACAAAGAAAGGATGTTCTTTGTTGATTAGACAAAATCAAGCAAGTAGAAGGCAGGTTGTTTTTACTTTAACCACCTGGCTAGTCTAGCTTCAGACTCCACTTGGATTTTTCATACATGAAGTTGATCTTGTAAAAGTCTAAGATGCACTTGTCAAATACCATCCTAAAACCCAATAATAGATGAAATGATAGCTTGTACTTATTCTTTGTGTTTCACATTCTGCAATTGGGGCAAAGGAGGCAGAAGTTAAAAATCTCAAATCTGTTAGGATTTGGTTCCTAAAAAGAACTGTGATTGCTTGTTGATAAACAACAATAGAACATTACAGACAAGCATCATGATGTTAGTATATCGTCCATTTTCCAGATAATTACTTTGCCATGAATATTCCCTCTTCTATCGAAGTCATGGGTGAATGCAACTATGGGGCTACAGTGTATAAACATATAGTAAAATTTAAAGATATTTAGAGCTATAAACATGTACTGAAGAAGAATATGCAACATTCCTCCATTTTATAACTTAAATATATTTATTTTAAGTATGCACATTCTCAACTTTTACACAAACTTTAAATATAACACAAAAAGTTTATTATCTAGTTTAATTATGTTGTTATTATTATGAATAAAGTTTTTAAGGAGTAACTTTTAGAAATCTAGTTAAAGTATTTATCAAGATTTCAATTAAAAAACTCATGATTTAGAATTTTTAAATATTTTTAATTAGAGTAAAATTTGACTATGAGATGTATGAAATGTAGTATATGTTGAGCCATTAAGTCAATGATCATTAGAAAAGTATTTTAAGCCAAGATTTAACAGAAGGGCCCAGCAGCCTGCTCCATGTATAATGTTAATTTTTTTGTACATATTGCAATTTTTCCAGGTTAATACAGATGTCTTTTCACTGTCATAAAAAAAAATAGTTTTACAGCACATATATAAATATGATACTATTTTAGTTGATTTAAGTTCTCGCCCTCATCCTAAAATTGTTCCCGCGCATCAATGTGCAACCACAACAAACTTAACTTTACAACACTTTAGAGTTTAGACAACATGGCATCACAACAGGAAAAAAATTCTACAAAAAAAAAAGAAAAAAAAACACTTAATAAATAATTGGTATTAACTTTTTTCTTTCACGCCGCAGATAATTCCGGGCAGTTAGCAGCAAAAAAATTTTATGGCGGACAACAAGTTATCATTGAGTAGCATGATTTACATGAAAACCCCACTACAGTGACCTTGATAAAGGTGATCTTAATTAAATTTCCAGTCAAGCATGTGCTGCTGATACGAAAGCAAATTATAGCAAAACAAATTCAAAAGACGCCACACCATTACTAGTTTAACACAGTGCATAATGATGTCAGCCATTTGCAGACAGATTTCACTCGGGGCGCACGATTTAGGGACAGTGGATTTGGTCTAAAATCTAAAAACCCAAGCCACTGAGTGGAGCATTTGGCACCACCTTTATGAAAACAATACAAATTTGGAAAACCTCAACGAACATGGAAAATTTTCAAAAAGAGAGGGGAAGTGGAGACGTACTGGAAAGTCAAGCCACGCATCCACCCACTGTTGATAGCTAGGGTTTCCGTCAGAGTTGAAAAATGATGATTGATATTCATCTTTGAGAATTTTGATCGATAGGGTTCTGGAATTTGGGGATAATTTGGATTGTTAGGGTTTTGGGGAGAATTTTCACTGATACAAATTACCAAATGAGGAGGGAATTTTCATGAGAATCTTGAGGAAGGATATCGAATTTTAAATGGGCTTGGGCTTTTATTGTGATTTTTAGTCTTGGACCAAAGAAGCTCAACCAGTTTTACAAGAGACTGGATTAATGGATTTAAATGGGAAAAAAGAAAAAGAAAAAGAAAAAAAAATGGTTTTTAATTATATTTAATTTCTTTCATATGATATTACGTCGCATTTAAACTTTTCTTAAAATGCAGCTAAAATACATCTAAAAGTCAAATTTACACTCTTATTAAAATGCAAATCTTATTTAATTTATTTTTACTTTACCTTTAATATAATTTATTTTTCAGAATTATATTTTATCTAATCTTTTAGAATAAAAATGAACTTTCAGTGCTAACTGTTCAACATTAAAAAAGAAATTCTGACAGTGACTCTACTAATAGGTTTTAATTTAATTTTGTCCACAGATTTAAATTAATTTTACTTAAAGAGAGATAAGTGATCTTAATTAAAAAGATAGATGAGATTATGTAATATTGAAAATACATGCTTTTGACATTGTGGTAAAAATTATAAAAAAAAAATTCAAAAAGATCACGTAATTAGGCCACATAAACATTAAAATCGGGTATAAAATTGAACTAAGATCTTATAATTATGCACTCTGTACTTCATTTCCAACATTAGGTCAAAGGGTAGTATGGGATAAGACAGAAGGAAATACAAGTAGATGCATAAGAAAAATTTTGAAATTTGGTTAGAGAGAGACATTTGAATGAAAAGTAAAATAGGATGTATAAAAAACCATCATGCTCAATTTTTGTTTTCCGAAGTTGAGCAAAATGGAAAAGAAGTATAATGCTTAAAAGATATAAAAATTCTCAATTTCTTAAATCAACAAAATACAAAATTTTAATATCTTATTTCAACCTTATTTTGATGGAACCAAACAATGAAAACTTATTAAAGATTTACTTCCCTTTATTTCATACTAAACAATTTAAGGAAAAAAATTATACTTCTATGAAGTAAGTCACATTCTTGATTCCACTTTCAGTTCATAAAATGATATAAAAATAGATTATTGGCGGAAGAATATCCAAAAAAATATATTTTATCCTCTGAATCAGTATTTTATGACGCTTGCTTTGGTGAATTGTTTACTTAATTTTTAGATTATAAATATAAAATAAAATATTTATGTATCATCCATATATTGTTCATGCACTTCAAATATCATTCATGCATTTCACATATCAGTACTTTTGATTCCAACATTTGCTACCTTAATTAATTGAGGTGCAATAGATTACCAAAATTCAACCCCTAATCAATTGATATGGGCAAAAAGACAAGGTGCTTTGTTCATGAACAAAGCCTCACAATTTAGTAAGTAACCAATTATGGAGTGGGGTGACAAGAAAGAAATTATTCTCTACAACCCATGAAATGTTTACCATTTTATTTTTGGACATTTGATCATATAAAACACTGGAAACAGAGAGAAAAAGCTAGCTTTTATTATATGAAAAAACAAAGCCCAGACAGTGGTATACAACATTTAAAGTTTTTAGCTTTCTGAAACTTTGTTTATTCTGCACCAAGAATGCATCATTTAAGTAAAATTTCATATTCTAAGTTAATATTTCACTTCATATATCACATTACATATACACACACCAAGCACATATTCAACATTTGTTTTTACAACGTTCAAATCGTAATAGTGTTCCAATTACCAAATTAGCATGGGTATAACATTTTTTTCCTTTTTTGTATGTTTTTGGCAATCAAAAGTTACTACCCAAAAAGACGGGGGAAAAAAATTTCATTGGGAACTGCTTACAGTCTATCTACAAAAACAACAAATAGTAAATCCCACAAACTAGTTTCTGACCCGCATCTCCTGACCTCAATAGACCCAATAATAAGTTGATTCATTTCAATTCCTATATGCATTACCTTCATTTCATTTAGCATGCTGGTGAAAGATTTACACTCAAAACACATAATTACACTTGTATGCGTTTCCCCAACTCCAGCCATGATTTTGCAGCTCTGTTTTCTGCATGGTATACAAGGGCTAGAGCTACATCCCCTAATCCAGGGAAATTTTCCCAGAATGAAAGCGCAACCCTTTCTTAAATAGTTTGTTTAACAAGGCAAAACTACCGGCGCCAATTCCCTCAGCTGCAAGCTACTAAAAAGAGCACATGGGGAGGGCCAAGACAGTCGTCAGTTGAGGTCTTCAAGGGAAAAGTATGTAGCGGTTCCATTGTGTTTTTCTTAGTACATATATCAGCACCATGCTTGATAGAACTAGGAACATTTGCTGCAGTGCTGGTTCTATCTGGATTAAGTTCCGAGTTTGGTGGGGGTTAAAGTAGGAAGAGCCTCGAGAATTGAACAAGGAGAAGGAAGGGCAACCTCTGCTAAGTGGGATGTTTGGAGATGGCTTCCTTGGCTACTCTCACTGGAGAAAAAGAATCATGCGTGAAGCTGAAGCCACAGACATCAAAAAGTTAAATGCCAATTTTCAGAATTTGCCTGCCACAGGGTCCAAATGCAATTGCAGGAAATGAAAGAGACAATGCAGATAGCAACTCTTACTTGTTACTCAGTTTCCCCTTCTTGATCTTTGTGTCAAATGGCACAGGGACTTGATCTAATTTTTGTCTTGGCCGGTCTCTTAGGAATTGCATATTGTCCTGTTGAATCATGCATAAATCACAACTATCATCTTAAAGAAAAGCAGAGGGAGTGTGCTGTAGTAATTTATCAAAAAGGAGGCAGTGTGTTTAAAGTAATTACCGTGAATTTCATCTCTTTAAGTGACTGGGTGCAAGCATCAGGCTGGTGGGAGTAGCTCACAAATGGATGATCTAGTAACTTGCTAGCTGCTGGCCTGTCTGCTGGATTTCTACGGAAGCAGCATTCTAAGAAATCCTTGCCATCTGCTGACATTGTTTTGGGTAATGGTGGAGTCTCCTTTAGAACCTTGAATAGTGCTGCAGCCTTAAATTGATATATAGTTCATCAAGTTAAATCCTAACTATTTAAAGACACTCAGCTAAATGATCAACAATGAAACATAGTTAAAAGGCATGGTGCAAAATCACAACTTTATCAGCCGTCGACATAAAACCAACATTTATCGCAGCCTTTTATGGAGTTCAACTAAACTCAAGCAAGACATTTACAATGCGCACCAATAAATGGGCATCTTGTACTTTGACCAAAAGACAGGTAACTCCTGAAATTTGGTGAAAGAAAGACGGACATATTTTTGTTTCAGAGATCAATAAAAAAGATATGTTAAGAAACTTGCATTTTACTGAATAGTACTTGGATATAAAGAGCCTTAACTAGGATGTAATGTACACATTATGAAGCACATTTAGAATCAAACTTTGGCTCTTTTAGTCCATGACAAGAACTTATTTATATATGTAATGGGAACTAACTTTCTAGACTCATTGTTAAATCCATTCAATAAGGTATGCTATAAATACGTATAAAGTAATAAAGCTTAACTAGTGATTTCATTTATTGAATATGGTCATCGATTGGCTTGCAAAGAGCAAGTTAAAACTTGGCTTCAGAGTCCACATCATTACAAGCCAATCCTGGATAAGAATTTGTTTAAAGCAGTGGGGCTCTCTTCATCTCCCCAACTGCATCAGCTGGTTCCAGCAACAAAAGGAGCCAGGGCTTCTATTTGATAACACTGTCCCTAGAGAGATGATATCAACCCTGGAAATTATGCAAATTCCGATATTATGGGTGTTAATTTTCCAAAACTGTAGGGTTCCCAATAATTGCCCGGGGTCCTTGTGACAGTTTCTGGCAGGTAAAGATCATCAAATGAGCACATTGACCAATATCTGGTGCTTACCCCTTCATACTCACTCCAAGGAGGCATTCCATTCATCATTTCAATAATAGTACAGCCCAAACTCCATATATCAACTGCTAAAGCAATATCAGAACTAGCATCTGTTTGCATTGAAGACTGCAAGAGCTGCAATGAGTAACAGGATGTTAGCATATTTGGGCACAGTTGCCAGGATAAATAATTTGAAGTTGCAACATCTCTGTACCTCTGGAGCCATCCAATATGGACTCCCCTTCAATGATAGATTAGACGTTTGCCCACTCAGCTGCAAAATGAAAATTAAACATTCAAATTCACATATCACAAGGATAGAAGTGTTGAAATAATCTTGAACAAACATTAACCAGAAGAGCAGCCTAACTGTATAACATCTTGAATCCAAGTTAATTTTGTTTTCCACATCCTTTACAAATTCTTGAACTGTTAAAAATTGGGTGATTATAAAAAAAAAAAGAAAATTAAGAGCTTGCATAATGTAACAAGAATTTATTTTCTGGTAGAATCTGGAGCACAAAGCTTCACATTAAGGGAAAGTTGCCTTTATTGTTGAATATCAACAGTTATGTCATTCTTAGGACTAAAATTAATCCCGAAATCTTCTTTAGTTCTCTAATCATCATGAGAAAGGCCAGGATGCAATTAAAACTGAAGCCAACACCACAATGGGCAAAGAACAAAATGATCCCTCGCAGAGATCAAATGATTTTTATTGAATTCTCTGTACACATAAATATTCACATTTTACACTTCCATGATTTGGTGAAATGAGAGAGAAATCGAAAAGGAATATGAAGCTTATATAAAACTACTCAACCCGTGAAAGGAAATAAAACAGGAAGTTTCCTAAGGGTAGACAGTCATCATGGACAATAAGATTGTAAATACGTATAACAGGTCTCTTTTAGACATATCACTCATCCTGTCCAATGCTCACGAGTTCTCTGTCCTTCACAGTCCCTTAGTTTCTCATAAATACTGGAGCATATTGGATATTTTTGGTAAAATCATAAACTCACATGTTTAGCCATCCCAAAATCAGCAAGCTTGACAACTCCGTATGCATCAACAAGTAAATTAGCGCCTTTAATGTCCCTACAAAAATTGTGGCATCAAACCAGGTCAGCAGCCATGATCCAAGTAAACTCTAGATAATAAGTTAAATTTCATGTTCCAATTTTTCAGGCTGTGAAAGACAATCCATTCCAGGAAGCTACAAAAATAATAATAATAATAATAATCTCGGAAGCATTAACACTCGCTCAGACCCAGGCCATGTCAGATGGAGGCAATATGGGATATGTCAAACAATTTCGGACACACTTGCCAAATATATAGAGCATTACCTGTGTATGGTTTTTTTACTGTGCAAATAAGCCAACCCACAGAGAATATGACGAGTAAAATTGCGAACAACAGATTCTGTAATAGCTCCACAATGGTCGTGGATAAATTTATTGATTGAACCAGGATGGACATATTCCAGGTATATGTAGAACTTGTCAGCCACCTGCATCGACATTAAGTGAGACTCTAACTACTGCAGTAGAAAGACACCAAGCATCAATTCAGCTTCACAAAGAAAATTACTCACTATTTCACTACCATAATACTGCACAATATTCGGATGCTTTAGACGGCTGAGAACTTTTATTTCCTGAAAAGATTAAGAAAATAAGTGCAAGGCTGAGAACTTTAATTTCCTGAAAAGATTAAGAAAATAAGTGCAAGGTCCTATTGTTGATAAATTAAAAATAGCCAGAAGAATATGCAAATCCTGCATGAAAATATCCAATTACGATTCGCACAGCTCAGCATAAGGAAAATACCAAAAATTTGAATCATGAGAAGCAGATAAAATAGAACACAACCTGCTCCAACTGTCGCATACACTCTGCAGATTTTGAATCATCTGGTAAAATTTCAACTTCTTTCATGGCACATAAGGCTCCAGTCTCTCTAATGACAAAAACAAGTAGTTACTAAAGCATGTGATGTTGCATGTCCGTAAATTATAATGAACCATGCATACCTGTTGGAAGCTACATACACACTTCCAAATGTCCCCCTGCCAATGAGCTTTCCTTTTTGCCATTGAGATTTAATGGGCATCAATTCAGGTTTACTTCCAACAGGAGAAATTGGAGAGGGCTGTGAAGGGATGTTAGCTCCTGAAAATTCAGGTTTAGCTGTAAGTGAGGAAATTGGAGAGGATTGTGAAGGCACGGAAGCTCCTGAAAAATCAGATTTAGATCCGACTGGGGATATTGAAGTGGGCTGTGAAGACATGGCAGCCCCTGGAGGAAGAGGTAAGGGATGTACAGTGGCCTGAGCATTACTATCCCACCGTGCCAATGGGGTTTCAGAGGATATTTTGGTAGTCAATGGTGAGGGTGGCCTGTGAGGACTTGTTGCACGCAGGTGAGTGCTTACTCTTGGACTCTGAAGAGGAGAATTATCAACACTAGATGCAGTTCTCTCAGAAGGCGTTTGATAAGAGAAACCTAGGCCTAGATTCCCATCTGAATGAGGCATCTCTGGTGCAGACCAAACTTGGAAAACACCAGGGGGAGTCATGTACTGAGTTGCCCACATTTCACTTCTTGGGGGACTCAGTACAAGGCTTGAATAAGGACTAGTAGGAGCGCTGATAGGAATATTAATATTGTAGCTGTCTGAGGATTTTTCTTTAGCTTTTTGCTTCTGCCGTGACTTCCTAGATGGCTGAATTTCAGATTGTTCTGCATTTGTTCTTGAATCTTGGCCTACTAATCTGCTGACATGAGAATAAACGAACACACAACAGCGAATCAAAATAACGCCATTTTTAAAGGAACATCCCCGTATGCCACACAAATTACAAGTTGTGATGAAAGCTGACTAACAAGAACAAAAAGATAATGAGAAACCAAGTGTTACAAAGGCAGCCACATCTAGAGGATGGTTGAACCCTAAGAACTTCCATACAAATATAAGACTCAAAAAATTTAGAGTACAATAAAATGAGCAGGTTTCACTGCAAGTGAGAAAGAAGTTCTATGCAATATCATCAATTCAACAACTCTTGCTATAACGAACTAGGAAAAGGAGTGGAGAAGATAATTAGTTACCGGTTTAGGAAATTCCTTATTCACAGAGAGACTAAAACTGTACCAAGTCAACAAAAATGAAAAATATAAATTTGCAATGAGCAACAAGATTATTCAAATCAAACAATGGGGGGTTATGTTCTAGATTCCTCACATGTCTCAGCCAATTGCCATATGTCAGAACGTGCCACGAATTAAAAACATAAGCTTTACGACAATGCAACATCATTAAAATTCTGAATCAAGTATAATGCATGCAACATAATTATAAAGGTTTTTTTATGAAGACCAAACTCATCACGCATCACAACATACAATTCATAAAACTTGTATTCCATAGCAATCACGAGAGCAGAAAAAAATAAAATTATATTACAATCCCATTCTTTTCCGATACCTATTAAGCCCATTGAGTCCATCAATCTCCGTCGTCTCCCTTTCCCTCTCCCTGTCGTCGCATCCTCTTGCGATTTGAATCGCATCTGGCGAGGGCAGGGGCACGCTGCAGGAGCTGGAGGAGGCGAATTTAAGGTCACGCTGCAGCAGCACACGCAATTCCGGCAGCGGCAGAGGCTGAGGCGACGCCGACGTGGACGTTGACGCCAACGCTGACCTGGCAGGCGAATTCTGGAAATTTCCGGGCGACCGCCAAATGTCGACGTCGTTCTCGGTCACTTGCCGCAATTTCCTGGCGCGCGTGAGGAGGCGGTTCCGCCGCGAGGAAAAGAAGCCGGGTTTCACGGAGTAGCTGCTCGCTCCGGCGGGCCCATCACCGATAATGACGTTGTCATCGTTGGACTGCGTCTTCGACGTAGATGTAAACGCACCCTGCCACCAATGCATGATTTATAGGTGCTCACAAATCCTCGTTGTCAATCTATGAATCATAATTTACATTAGCACGGTGGCTGGGGATAAGAGCAAGAGAAATTCTGTTTCCTTCAGAAGAAAAAAATGGGAATGTTACATGGCGGATAAAGAAGAAGAAAACCCCTGGGGTGGGGTCGGGGTGTCGGATTAACGTCCGGAGATGTAAACGCTGCGCGGTTTACGACAACAGACGTAAAATATATTTTCTTTTTTCCGCCAGAAAAGGGAAAAATAAGAAAGTCGAAAGGAGACAAGTTAAAAAAGGGGGAAGAGGGGCAGACAGAATTTCCTTGCTAAGGTCAAAATGTCCCTTTCCTTTTTTTAAAAAAGAAAATGTGTACATTTTATTGGTAATAATTGTTATTTGGTACTACTAATGGAAACTCGAGGCTCTATCTCTATCGGATAAACTTCTATTCCTATATTATTGCTATTTTTATTGTTGAAGACAAAACTTTTTTAGTTTTGACTTCTTTTATTTAAAATTTAATATACATAAATATGTGCCCATTAAATATCTTATATTATATTTAAAATATAAGAGAATACAAATAAGATCAACCATTAATTTATCTTATTTTTAGAAATATTACATAATATGAATGAAAATTTATTTATTTATTTATTATTTATATTATTATTATGATAAATAATCTCATAAAAAGTGAAATATTGATTGAACATCATTTTCAATATGTTGCATAATATTTTTAAATATTAATTTCATATACCATTATACATATATATATATAATATTTTAAAATAATAAAAAGTTCACGTGCAAATTTTTATCCACTGATGAGTTCAAACTCTACTCCTAAAGAAATTTGGGCTTGAAACAAGTTCGAGCTCGAATTAAGTTGATTTATTCATTTTATACCTTTAATCTTATCTAAATAATAAGTGGCATGTGTTAAATTATATAAAATGATATTATTATTTTAACTTTTGCATAATTATATACATGTCAAAGGATCAAGAATCCTTAAATAGTACCAAACGAGTTCCTGCAAATGAAATAAATCTTACTCGGCAAAACTGTTGTTGACCATGTAAACAGGCACCCAGTCCAATCTTTGTAGCACTGCATACAGGGTCAAACTCCACGACTTCTCATTGCATATTGACCATGGCATTAATTGCCAAGTCATGATAAGATGGATCTCATTGACAATTATTATAGTAAAATGTCCCTACTACTCCACACTTATTGACCTTCCATCCAAGTCATAATTATAGAATCTCGAAATTTTAACGTTGTTAATTGAACTAAACCTCGTTTTCTGGCTTCGTAGGTTTTAAGTGTTTTCTGAATTCAAAGGTTGTCCAAATCAATAAGTGTCGTGTTGATTATATTGTTCTACAGAGAAGAGAAGAGAAGAGAACCAAAGCGACAGAGTCAAATGGGGGAGAAAGCCCACAAATTATTAGGGAATCAAGAGTGTGAGTCGTCTGACCGAGTCCACAGGTGAAGGTTACGAGTTCAGGTGTAAGTTGTAACATGCATACCCTTGAAGTTCAATTCTACTCATTGAAGAATAGCAGTAAAATATAGGACACAAAAAACATTTACATTAATGGGCAAAGCAAATTTAGAGAAATTGATGACAAGAATTTGTGAAAAATCAATGAATGGTGATGTGGTATAACTCTGATACTCCAAGCTCTTGCAATATGACAAAAACTCTTTCAACTCTAAAATCAGAACGAGAGAAAGTTGGAAAAGTAAGTAAAAAGCCAAAAAGACATGAAAAGCTGAATTAACTAAGTAATGAGGAATTGAGGTATTTATAATTTTTTTTTATTAAGGGTTGTAATTTGGTGTGGCGCAGTACGTAGACTGTCACTGTTAGGTTTCGTAAGTTCATGGGTTTGGATCGTTTTTACTAAACCTCTTAGATTTAGCCTTTGATTTCTATTAGATCATGACCATCAATAGCTTTTGAAGTTCAATTCTACTAATTGAAGCATTACACTAAAATATAGGACTCAAAAATCATTTATACTACCTAGCCGATAAAGCACTTAGAAAAATTGACGAGAAGATTATGTTAAAAGATCAATTAAATGAAAAGTGAGAGAATTTGATAAGGAGAAATAAGAGAAAAAATTAATATAATCGATTTCAAATTATCGAACTCATATTTTGAGCTATTTTTTGAATTATTATTATGAATTTTAAATTCATATTATATGGAATCATTTGAAATTTTTCTCCAAAATTCTCTTCTCAAATCCAAATCCTTCCGTCCAAATGCAACATAAGAGAATTTGATAATGAGAAATAAGAGACATGGTAGATGATTTAAATTAAACTAAAATATTCTAAAATGTAAAATTTGTATCTAGATTTTTTTTGTTTTTTTTGTGTATATAAACAATGTTTATTATATAGATCATTATGTTGTTACCATTTCATTCTTAATGTGGAATTTAAATATTTTTTTTATGTTATTCATAATGATTTGGATCTGGATCAAATTTTTTTTGGCTTTTGTTGAATTTGGTTGGGGCAGTGAGACTGAGACTTGTTTTGAGTTATTGGGCATAGTGACGGCCCATTAATTACTTTATAGTACTAATATTTTTAGTGAATTGTAGGCCCATTGGGGTAGGATTTTGACCTTTTGATCCAGTATAACACGTACCTGCCTCTAATACTAGTAGAAAAATTGAATGGAATTTTTTTTTTCTTTTAGATTTGAAACACGAATAACCTCACATTTGGAATAGAGGATCCAGCTTGCACGTTTGGTGATTCCTAAGGCACATACGTCGATTAAGCTCACTATTGGTATGGACTAAAAAAACAAGGCTAGTAAGTTTATAGAAAATATTGCGAAATAAATCTTGTTTAAATAACAAAGTTGAGATCTTAATACTCGAGATTTTGGGTTAGACATTTGGTTGTTAATCTAGTTCAATATTAATTCGTTATGTGCGATGGCAATTCTTCATTTTTTGTTTAATTATTTTTTGGAATTTATGATAACATAATTTATTAATTCGAATAATTTATAAAACCATTTTTAATTAATTTTCAAATGTACTTATGTGTTCGATTTAAAAATAAAAATGCCATTCTTTGAGCAAATTAGTCTTCGGTTTTATTATATTAATAATAATCACTACCAGCCAATAAAAAAAAAGGAAAAAAGAAAATAGAGAGAGAGGGAATAAAAAGTACCCGACAAAAGCGTGCAAAACCGTAGATATATAAGCACAGAATCTGTTTTGTCTTTTTGACTAAACCAAGTCTTTATTTGTTTGTTTGTGGGAGATTAAAATTATGGTAATAAAGAAACCTTCTAATGAAATTAAAAGCATTTGAAAAAAGAGGTCATTAGCATGATAATTAGGCCAATTAAACCAAACCATTTGGCATTCAGTGCCGAACCAGACAACGACAATTTTTTGTCTGGTAATGAATTTTCTGGTAATTACATTCTTGCACGCTCACGTTATTTTTGTATGTCCAATCAGCACTTTTATCCGTGTCAAATCAGTTTATCATATCCAAAAGTGATGTAATTATTTTAACAAACAGTTTGCATGGATAAGATATCCTACACAAGGTCAATTCAGCTGTAAGAGGTGTTGCTGTCAACACATATTCCAACCCGAAAATAAAAAAGAAATTAAAAATAATAATATTATAGTATTATTTTCGTCTCAAATTTATTATTGACATTTTTTTAAAACGTCCAAAAAGACTCAATCTAATAAAATGGTTTTTTTTTTTTTTTCAAAATGATCTTCTCACTAGTATGATTAGTTTTCAACCACTGAACAATATTTAAAGGTATATAAAATTTTAATTTTTTTCAGTTTATATCAAAAATTTCTAATCGAATTAAATGATAACAATAATATTAGGGAGGAGGGAGGGGGAAAGGGAGTATAAACTTATGTTAATATTAGAAGTTTGAACCATTTTGTCCAAGTAGCAATTTTTATTGACTTTGATGCATTAAAAAACTAATATCAAAATTTCTATTGCGAGTCGGTTCTTATTTCTAAAGTGTCGAGAGAGATCCTAAATTTTCAAACAAGATCCTCTAATATTTTCAATTCAGAATACGATCCCACGATAAATATCAAAATAATTTTAAATTATTTAAATATAAATAAAAATACATTCCACGATATCAATTTCTGACTTCACCTAATATTCAAAAATTCTTTGATGTCAATTTTTTGTAGACGTCACACATGTTCCAGCATTTGACAAAAGATGAATAGCACAGTAGAGGGGGCAGAATTGGAACAAGAAAATGTCATAAGCAATACTAAAAAAGATACAAAAGTTACATTATCTCTCTCTCTCTCTCTCTCTCTCTCTCTAGTTAATACAAATAATTATCTCCCAAATTTATTTAGATTACTGGAGTGGACTAACTGGCCAGTAGCTACTACCTCATAGCTAGTAAAACAGTAAAACAAGACTATTCCATTTCGGGTCTATCAATGTACTCTACTTAATTCCTGTATCAATCAACGTACAACTCCACCTAACATTCTTAGACTATTCCAGTAACCAATTGAGTTGAGTGTTGTACCTTACACTACTACTTAATTTGGACCCCTAGCTTCCACCATCCCCTCCCACAGTTCCCTCTAAACCATGGGATCAAATATTTTCTCTGAGACAATCAACAACAGTATTAGGATTTTAGGGGCACTAATCTCAAAATCAGCGCCGAATTAATAAATGACCCTTCGTCCTGTCATCAAAAAAGTGACCTCTGGACTTACACATGTTAATTTTTGCATTAAACGGTTGATGGGATATTTGAGGATGTTTTGCTCCTACTTGAAATGTCCTGTCTGTGTCTCGCCCTTCATCAGCAATTTTGGTAGCTTTTTTCGAGTCAAGAAATGACCAAAGAAGTAGTCCCTTTTTACCCTATTAAGTAGATTATATCAACACATTTCAACAACATGATTGAAACTATAGAGAGTGTGTTGATCAGTCTTTCAAGTCTCTGATTTGGTAAGGTTCTGACTAGCTTTAAAGTTGAGTACCTTTAAACTCATTTATATGATTTTATTATTTTTAAAAATATTTTTATTAAAATTTTCGTGTAATATACTAATATAATTAAATTAATAATATTTTTTTGTTGATTATATAAATTTTAAAAAAATATATATTTATTTTATAGTATTTTTTGCATGAAAAAATGAGTTTTAATAGGTGTATGAAAAGATAACGATAATAATTTTTATTTTACTATATATTAGGTGATTTCACAAATTTAATAGCGATAAATTTTATTTCCAACTTGACAATTAGTATTACATTTATAATGACAACTCAAGACAATCCAAATATAGTTAATGAGTTATTGTGATAATTTTTTATTGTAATTAGATTGTCATTATACTTAATTTTAATCTATAGTGAATATATAAAATTGTTATTGTTATAACAAAATAAAAAGGCCTTGTCAATTAATAAATTATAATTAAGTAACAATTTTCACATCATTGCTTGGATCGTATCACTAACATTTTTATTGTCATGCTCATACACGTACACATAATCTGTACTTCCTATTGGCTCCAATCTTAATTTATGGTAGCTTGGAGCTTGAATGTCTGTCCTTGTAGAAAACTTAACAGCATCAAAACCCATAGTTATTATACTAAGCAGCAAAATTGAGCACATTTCAAAATACAAGAATAGTATTGCATATGATGGTTATTGTTCGAAATTTGAATGTGTTTGTTAAAACTCGATATTCAATTCACTTTTTTTTTTCAATTTTTTTTCATGAATTTGAACCCTGATCCACTTTAAATTCAAGATCCGACAAATTGGATCCGTTTTATAATTTTTAAAATATTTAAAAAATATTTTTTTTAAATAAAATCAACTTAATTTTTAAAATATAAGAAAATAAGATTATTAACAAATAAAT
This sequence comes from Paulownia fortunei, assembly GCA_019321725.1. Taxonomy (NCBI): domain Eukaryota; kingdom Viridiplantae; phylum Streptophyta; class Magnoliopsida; order Lamiales; family Paulowniaceae; genus Paulownia; species Paulownia fortunei. Next base: position 21,243,692 of record CM033110.1, read on the forward strand.
ATATACATATTACATATAAACTTACACGTAAACATGTAATAAACAAAAAATAAGTAAATACAATATTTAAATGAGTCGGGTATAAATTGAGCATGAATTAAAAATTGAAATCCACAATTCATTATAAACCATTTCAAAGCCCATCAAAAAATAAAGCGGGTTGAAAGTGAATTTGAATTTTACCTAAATTTATTATCATCTCTACTATTGTATTTACGAGTACATAATAATGAATAGATAGAATTACAGGAACTTACTCATGGACGACTCTCTGAATTTAGGGGCCAACAAAAGAAGAATATTGGTTGAATATTAACAAATTTAACTGTTTTATTCATGTAGATGAATAGTTATGACTATCAAATGGTTAACTGTGCAAATCACTTAGGAAGAAAATAAGAGAATTATTCAGAATCAGAATTTAGAATATTCATAAACACCCCACCCCCCAACCCCCCCGCCCACCCCACCACAACCCCCCGTTGCATTTAATGAAAAAGGTGGATTTGGCATTACGATGTCAAATCCATGCACGTGATTTAACTCACTCGTCCTCCCCCAGGTTCTATGAAAAGTCAAATAGGCGAAAAGAATCTCGGGAAACCAAAAAAGGTAAACCACTTTCCACAAAAAAATGCTTTATTTACATATACTTCAGTCTCAAAATTTAAGTTTTAAATAAAAATAAATAAATCAATTTTTTTTTTATATTTTTATGTTATTATTTTGAATATAGTAGATAAGTGTTAGCATTTTTAAGATTATAATTACTTTAATTAATAGAGTAGTTTGAAAAAATATTTTAAGTAATAAAATTTTATTTTGAATATTTAAAAAAAATAATGAAAATGAAATATTTGGAGCAAAGAAAGTATATGCATAGAATTTTTAGTGTAAAACTCTTATTTACATAGGTTTTTTATAACAAATTATTTGACTATTCTATACTAATAAAACGTGAGTTCACTGTTGATATTATATTATTTTATTATTTAATATAAAATAATTAAAAAAAAAAGTATCAGACGATAATTTATCATTTGCAATTGTGGGTATATCACCAACTCATTCTGTCACCTGGATCAACTCAGAAGCTAATAGTCAAAAGTGAAGACCATTAAAAAACAATAGAAAAAATTAATTGGAAGGAGTATACACCACGGACGTATGTGAGATAAATAAAAATACTATTGAATTAGTTCCAACAAAAAATTATTTATAGTTAGAAATTATGGAACTCGAAAGGATCAACTAGACTATTGTTAAGCTTTAATTTGATTTTAATAAAGAAAGTTATTTAATTGAACGAATCTTATGGTAAAACTGTGCCGTTTCGGATAAATAATGTCTCAGTCAGAAAGAAAAAAAACACACACACATATTTAATGTTGCAAATTATAACATGCACGAGATGCATGCAAAACTAATTTTTTTGACTTTTCAATCTGTGTTGGTGATAACTGATAGCAACAAGGTGAAGTGGTTCCCAACAATTTATTATTTAAAATTAGTCGTAAATAGTATACTAACTTAATATTTCTAACTTTATTTCAAGCAAAATTTAGGGTTTTTGTTTGGTTTTATTTTGAGGGGAATATTTTCATTCTCCCATAAATGAAACCAAACATTTAAATGTTTTCATCTCCATCTTTCCCTATAATATTTTAAAAAAATTTAAACACATATAGCAATTATAACATATATGTTTACACATATTTGAATATTACATCAACATAAATATATATCCTCTGATTATTACATTAATAAAAAATTAATGTAATACTACTAACCAGATAAAAAATAAATAAATAAAAAATTATCTACAATACAAAATGTATCTCCTATCAAAAACTAAAACCAAACACTCTTTCATTTTTAGGACAAATTCCGAAATAAAAATTTTCAAAACAGTTTCTCTATATTAACTCCAAACCAACACCAAACAAGATTATATTTTCTTCATTTTCTATTTTTGTACACAGCACTGCATAGATTAAATCCCCTTATTGCAGGGCCCATTAATGTCAAATGAAAAAAAAAGAAAAAAGAAAAAAGGAAGAAGAATTTGGAGTACAAATTTGAAAGGCATGACAGAGTGCAATAAGAGCACCGGCCAGTCTGAAATTTTCTGAATGCGAATTGTACCTCGCCGGGGTACGCATTGAATGAAATCGAGGGTGTATGCACGCAATTGCTAACCCACAAACTGAGCCACTGGGCGGGGGTGGCTCAGTCAGTACTCAGTCGGGTCGCACCACTACGTCCTTTTTGTCTCCCCCGAAATGGGTCCTACATAAGTGATAAGCCCACCCATGTCAATACTCCGCAGTCCATATATGCTAATGCACAAGTTATCTTTTTACTCCATCGCTAAAAGATAATTTCATCTACTCATATAATTACTTTTCTCAATATAATAATAAATAATTTATTTATTTTTAAATAATTGTTTAATACAAGTAGTATGACAATAATAGTTAGTTAAAAAATAAAAAAATTTAACTTTATATTATAATAAAGAGAGTTTTTTTTTAGAAAAAATTTACTTTGTAGTTTATTCTTTAGACTAGAAATAATTTTTAATTAATATAATATTTATATTTTAACTGTTTTTATTTTGCAAAATATAGAAATAATGGGATGAAAGTTATAGCTTTATTATTTCCTAACATTACTATCAAGGTTGATTGAAATATTTCTGTATATGGGCAGGGCAGAGCCAGAAAATCTCTTAAAAATAGTAAATAAAGAAGCATTTTTAATTTTTTAGGTGGATAAAATATTAAAATTTATTTATTATATATATAATTTATATTAATTTAAAAAAAAATAAAATTGACGGGGTCGCCTCCGGCCACTCCCTTGGCTCCGTCTCTGTAAATGGGTGATCTTTGCTAACTCTTGTAAATTAGCTTCGTTTTAAAGTATTTTCAAATGAATCAAACCAACCAAAATGTTAAAGTTTACACATTTTGAGATTATGTTTTGACTAAATAATTTAACTTTGACTAACAATTTAGAATTAAAAATTCCAACTGACTCCACATTAAATGAACTACAAATCACCATAAATCAAAATAATTACTCAAGTACTTGACATCCATAATAATAATAATAATAAAATGGCTCGATATTAGGTGTTTTTCTTTAGCACGATGCAAAAAAGAATTAGTTGAAGAACCATATTTTAGCGGTACACAAGGGTGATCTATTAGTATTAATTAGAGGACAGGCCCAAAACCCTGACGGCTGAGTCGGGGTAGCTGATTGTTCACCTTGCACTCCTTCAGGAGAAGCTTAAGGATTTGTCACTTCATTCCCATTCTATTTGGCAATTTTGGGGTCAATCAAATTTACTATTATTAGCTGCATGGCCCCAAACAAACACAAAAATAAAGGGTTTCATCACACCGGTTGTTTATTTCTTTGCTCTTGGTGTGAGTTAAATTGTTTCGTAGTGTAAATTTTATTATATTTTTTATTACATTATACTCATACTCGATCATGTATAAAATTTCATTCACAAAATGTAGACGTGGTGACAATGGGTGCAGTAAGATAGAAGATGCAATAAAAATTATAATAAAAAATTATATATAATTTGTGACCATTAAATCTTAAATTCAATTTGTGTGATGATAATACACGGAAAAAAAATTCTTTTTGCAGTCATGTTATTTGGGAAATATAAGAGACAATAGATACATAATTATCAAACACAGTTGATAATTTCTTACATGCATCCTCTTCATTTTTATTCTACTTCTTACATGATATCCAATGATATTTCACAATCTTACAAATTTGGTGCTTGTCCTGATCAAAGGAAAGTATAAATTTGTTTTGTTCATTTATTTACTTTTCCTTTTCAGATTTTACATGACAAATCCTCGACCAAACATAGCATAAAATGCCATATTGTTTCTTAAGTTTCTTTCAACTTTCAAAAAATCTTTTGTTTATTGCTGCAATTTTACTCCTAAAATAGTTTTCAGTGCATCATTTTCTTTGTGCTTTAGTGAGTCATGAGTCGGAGAGATTACATGTTGTTGGATAGGGGTCTAAATTCCCATATTGTTTAATATCTTTCCCATAGATATATTGTCCGCATGTTAATATTTTACCATTTTTTCATTCTATTCTCTAATAGTCAGCCTACGTATATAAATGATATCATAAATTAAAAAAAAAATTATGTTTAATCATAACTCGATTGAATAGTATTTAAGTGAATGATATTTCATAATCCAATTATTGTCTGCTACATCATATCTAGATCAAAAGTTAATGATCCCTTTTTTCTAGCTAATTATTTGTTAATGACTCATTAATTGCTCAAAGGAATCTAATTTATACCTACAATTTAGCCGGTGTTCCTTTACTAATGACATCGTTGAAATTCTTAACATGCTCTAATCGACTAGTGCATATTTGTCAATGCGACATCCAACATTTCCTCCATCACACTTAATTGAAATTTCAAATATTTCAAACCGCCCACACCCCAAAAAATATAATATTAAAAAAATTCTAATAAGAAAAAACAAGGTCAATAGTATAAATATTTGAAAGATTAAGGTCTTTAAGTAAATAATTGAAAGGGGCAGTTTGGGAAACAGGGTAAGAAAATCTCACAGGGACAATTAGGCAACTCTTAGAGCATCCATTTAACATTCCTTCAGAGTAAAAAATTGCTAACAAAGCCCTCTCCCACGTCGCAATCCAACGGTCAAAACAAGTTCTTTTCTGCACCCGTGGACGGATTAGATTAGGCCACACGCTTTTGCCCTCATCATCAACTTCAACATATACATACGCATATACATACACTAATGCACGCACACACGCACACACATATAAAAATGACGTAGACCCTCTCTCTCTCTCCTCTGGTTATGATCTCTTCCTTTCTCTCCGTTCTATTCAATATCAATCCTTTTTCTCATTTCTCAGTCTCTAATTTCCTTATAAAAGTATAAAAATAGTACCTTTTTTTAATTCTCTATCCATTTCTTTTTGTCTTTGTTTCTTCGGGATCGCGAAAGTTGAAGATCGGATCGAGAGTTTCTCGGACTCAAACCCTAGGCTCCACTCTCTCCGATAAACCGAAGGTTCATTTCTCATTTTTCCACTCGCTTTTTCATTTTTCTTTTCACGTCGATTATCCGTTTTTTGTTGCAGTTTTTATTTTTAAATGTTCTTTTTGTTTTCTCTTTATGTTGTTTTTGTTTTTCAGATGTTATAAGTGTTACGGAGAGAGCCATCTCAAGTAGGTTTTCCTGAGCACAGTCGAATAAGGTGAGGAATTTTGGTGAAACTGTTTTTGGTTTCCTTTTTATTATTTCTTCCTTAATCTTTTGTGTGTTTTTTGGTTGTTTTGAATGTGAGATGAGGTTTGGTTAAAGATAAGGAAAGATCTTGACGTTTGGATTCACCGTAAAGAAAGGATGATATCGAATATTTTTTATTTATTCCCCTTTTTGGATCTGAAAATTCTTCACTACTGCACCAAAATTTGTCTTGCATTCCAAGTTGATGCAGATTTAGAGAGAGAGGGAGAAAATCTTCTCGTAGACGCATCAGCAGAAATTCACTGAGTTCGAGTTCTCCGTATTCCGGCGATCATCGTCTTCTTTAAGTTTTGCAGTTAATACATTTCTTTTTCTCTGACTATAAATAATGTTTTTGTTTTCATTTCTTCTCTTTTTAATTTTCTTTTTTGAGTTTCTTTTTCTTCTTCTGACTTTCCTTTTATAAAATGACTGACTTGATTTTAAGTATGGATTTATTGACTTTCCATGTCGGCTTCGATATGCTCATTCTTTTATTGCTTCACTGCTTCTCTCTAATCGGTGAACGAAACTTCGCTGAATGTCATATATCGTTTCAATATACACACACATTTACACCGGCTTAAATGTTTTCTCACTTATTCATGTGCAACTTTATTTATATAAAATTCTTGATATTGAATCCACTGATTTTTTAAGATTTCAGTGTAGTGATAAAGTTACAGTCATTGATGATTTGTATGATTAATGATGTCTTCAGTTGAAGTGTTGAAGAAGAGGAAAATGTCGTCGTCAAACTCTCCATGTGCAGCGTGTAAGTGTCTCCGACGAAAGTGCACGCAGGAGTGTGTGTTTGCACCATATTTTCCGCCAGATAATCCTCAAAAATTCACTAACGTGCATAAAGTCTTCGGAGCCAGCAATGTGGCCAAGCTTCTCAATGAACTTAATGCTAGCCAGCGTGAAGACGCCGTGAATTCCTTAGCTTATGAGGCGGAGTACCGCCTTCGGGACCCCGTGTATGGCTGTGTCGGCCTTATTTCCATCCTGCAACACAAGCTCAAGCAAGTCCAGCACGATTTGGATAATGCGAAAAAGGAATTGGCTACTTATATTGGGCCTTCTGCCATGTTGCCCATATTGAATCACCCGGGGTTCATGCAGCAGCATTCTAATTATGGCCCCTCCGCTTATCAGGTGATGCCTTATAATGTGCAGCCGATGATGGGGCTGCCAACTGGGGTCCCACATGGGGCGCAGCTCATGATCCGGGAGCCTCAGCAGCAGCAACAACAACAGCAACAGTTTCTGGAGGCACAACAATTAGCGGCGGTGGCGGCCGCCGCCGCTAGGGAGCAGGAGATGCTGAGGACCTACGAGCAGCAACAGCAACAGCAACAACAACAGCAGCAGAATGATTTAGTGAGGTTTAACAGTGGGTTTGATGATGCGGGAGGTCCCGTCACCGCTACCGGATTTAATCAGATCCCCGCGGCTGCGGCCGCTGCCATGCAGCCTTCGTTGGCCTTGGGCAGTTCTTATGAAACCCTCCCTTACCATCACATTCAACAGCATGCAAACGTGCAGGAGCATACTCATGCGCATCCTCATCATACCCACCAGCTTCAGCTTCAGCCACAAGAGCTTTTGCTGCAGCAACAGAGTGTTACATCTCACCATCAGCAGCAGCAGACGCAGCAGCAATTAGCTCTGCCGCAGACTTCACACTCACAACAGCAGCCACCAAGAGCTAAGAGCGAGGAGGGCAGGAGCATTGGTCCTTCGTGTTAATTTAACATTTTGTCAAAACTTCGAAAGCTCACCTGCCCTTTGAGCTTTATTCTTTCAACATATTTTTCATCCAGGTAAACTTCCTGTCCCCTTTTTTGTCTCTTTTGTGGTCTTTTCTTCTCGCGCGCAATTGATCAATTTTGGTTTGTTTGCCTATCTCAACCCTTTTTTCTTCTCATGCGGTCCGTCTGAGTAGTGATGGATGATTACTCCATCGCATTAAATGCCGGGAAGATTTTGATTTGTTTTTCTAACATAAATAGGGTCATATTCTTGCTGAAGGCAGAAGAAAGCAAAATTTACTATCTGTTGCCTAGTCCAGCAGGTGGTTGGTTATGAGAATTATTGTCTTGTCACTGCCCAGACATGTCACCATGCAGTAATCATAACTCCAACCCTATAAAACCCTAGGTGCCCTTTCATGTATTACGTCTTTGGTTTTTGCATTTTATGGAGGATGCAATATTGGAGCCAGATTTAGGTAGCATCTTCCTTTTGCAGTAGAAGTACTATTAGAGAGATGCAGTTCAATAATAAATGCGTCAAACTAAATTAGAATGTTCAGCCTACTGCTCTACATGCTGCCGATTAACTAAGATAAGGAATTAGGAATAGAGTCTAACTTTTGGAGATCCCTACTCTATGAAGTGCTCATAACGTCACATCTAGAAAGTGAAAGAACCTCCTGAAAATATTTTGTAGAAGGAGATGTCTCTTCCTTCTCCAAGTTCAAGTTCTAATTCCTTATGATAAGCAAGTAAAAAGGGTATTGTTAATCGGACAAAAAAGCCTATGTGAGTAGTTGAAAGGGTTCAATTAGGATTTTTGGGTACGTTAAATAGAATAAGGATTGCACGTTTTTCAGTAATAGTACTATTAATATGAAACAAGTTTCTAAATTTAAATGCAACAGTGTCTTCTTAGGCGGAATAATGGACAAGTCAGGCTACATTAGTTGACAAATATGGAATTTCCTGGTCATATCAAGCTGTTCAATGTTAAATGCTGTTGCACCACTTTTTTTTTGAAGTACTTTTTATGCTAGTTTTGCATTTTATTAGTAAAACTTGTCTTTTTTCACTTGGCATTCCTAATCTACTTTCTAACTTTATCTTACTTTTAACTTTAGCAAGTTTTATTGTATGATTGTCTAAAATGGTGGATGAAGATTGAGATCTTCCAATATGAAAAGGATTTTTGATGGTGATGCTTGAACTTGCATGCTAGCGTGAGTGGACTAGTTTTATTAGGATATTTCATTTTTCGGTTTTCTGGTGTTCAAGAACTAGAACCGTCATATTTGCCACTGCCCTTTAACTTTACGGGAGGAATAGATTTAATTTGTTGCGATAATATTGTGCTAGATTTGTATCCCTACGTACTATACACTAAAGAAACATTGTCTTATTGAATTAATAGTGACAGAATATTCTTAATTGTTCAGTCATAAGTTTTTTCTTTCCTCAAATGAGATGGATAACAGAGTGCATTCATCTTCTAACTGTTTCACTTTACTACTATTTTTCTTGCAGCAAATTTTAGGCCGGAGATTAGCGTACAAAGGAAAAAGAAAGAGAGAGAGTGAGAGTCATGAGAGAGGGAGAAAGAAATCTTGAAGTTATCACATGTACGTAAGTTATCAGTTTTCTTTTCTTTTTTAATGGAACTCAGAAGGAGACAATTTCTGGAGGAATACATTTCAAATGTAGGAGCAGCGTTGATTTCAACAATAGTGTTCTCTTTCCGTTTACATTCCAAAGGTTGCTTCTTTTTGCCGGAATCCTCAGCATATTTTTATAGTAGTATTGCTTTTCTTCAAAGATACGAGTAGTGTATTACCCATCCCATTCACACCCACAAGTCTTTTCCCTTGGAATTGGAGTAATGCTAGCTAGCCTTTTCCCCCACATTTATGCAAAATTATGGCTTTCCTCTGAATATATTTTGTGGTTGATAAGAATTAGGGTTGTAACAGTAAAGCAAAACTAATTGTCCATTTCTTATTACGGTAGAACAGATTATAGTAAAAGTAAACATATTATAGTTGTATTGCATCGACGGGAATTTACTTTGTGATTTTTTAGATTCTTGATTTTGCCCTTATGCTAAATATTAGCCACTCCAGATTTCTTGACTCTTTTAACAGTTTTAATTTCGACTAACAATTGGAATACAGGCTAGGACAGCAATATATCTGGTGTATTTCTGGAGAGTCGCAATTAGTTGTGGAAACTTATGAGACTGGTGGATATGTTAGTCTAAGGACTATAAAATTGTACGGCCCAAGTAAATAATTACACTAGTAACTGATAAGAGTAGGAGACTTGTAGTATCCATGTGAAGGTTTTATTTCGTTGATGATTTGGATGGTTGACCCTCATTTTTCTTTTTAAAAATCACCTGGAGAATCATTTAATTGCCTTCACAATTTCCATAATATTTTTAGACATTGTAGGCTCGTAAACTGCACACAAGAGGGGTATTTTATTACTATTAGTGATTGTTTCTTATTATAGTTGGATTGGATGCCTAGAAATTCGAAAACGTGTATAAAATCCATCACATTTTTAATATTTACCTGCACGTTACACTCCCGCGACAGAAGGCCAAGGAGCCCTTAAGTACGGCTGTTGATAATGCCAGAGCAAATTTCATAAAATCTTAGTTTTACCCTCTACAGTTAATGTCTGATGTGTTTATTTCCTTAGCTACCTTAATCACTTTCATAATTGTCGCCTGCCATTAGTGAATTCCTTTTTTATATATCCATAATTAGTTTCACCCCTACAACCGTGCTTGATTTGTACTACTTGCTTCCGTTTCTGAATCATTTATTGGTAAAACTCTTGTTTTTAAGCTTATTTATGGAAGTTATATTATTAAAACCAAAAAAAAAATAAAATCTTTTCTTTTGTCTATTCTGTTGCTCATTCAAACTGACTCAAATATAGATAAAGTAAATAACATTAATTGAAACAATCAAATTAATTAGTCTCTCATAATTATAAAATTTCAAAAAATTATTCAATAAGAAAAATGAATATCTCATAAGTATTTCCAAAAAGATATTAAAGACAAATGAACTGTAAAAATGCATGCCAATATTTTATTTCATCAAAAAATTAAAGAAATTTTGTCAATCACAAATTAATGTTAACAGGTTTTAGATAAGAAACAAATGTTAGAAATGAATAAGAATTTGTATGAATAAATCAAATGTTTGAAAAAGATATATAATTTGAATAAGTCATAAATTAAAGAAAAAATTGCGATCTTAAACGTGTATCGATTTAAAAAAATAAAAAAATTGTGTTTGTCAATACATATAAATAATATCCCCTAGGTTCATTCTTGACTACATAACTAATTCACTAATAAAAAAAAAAAAAAAAAGGAAAATCTTACCCCCACTCGCATGCATAAACAATTTCATGGTACAATGCACCTGTCATTATCTCGTACCTTAACACGTCAATTTGTCGAATTCGTGAATAAGAGAGGTGAAGCCCTTTTTCTTTTCTTCTATTTGAATTTAATTTTCAGCTGGATTACTGTACTATTTTTTGGAATCATGTAATTATGGAAACTTTTTCACCTATTATTCTTATCACCCAGCAAAGAAAAGGAAAGGTCTTGGAGTTTTCTGTAATTAGTCAAAATCGAGTACTGGTCTTAGCTCTAAAAACAGTTATCAACAATCCAATAATTGATTTAATTATCATTACTAAATTTCATCATTACTATGCCCTGGATTCATTAACTCAAAATAAGTTAAATGAGTAAGAAAAATATTTTTTTTTCCAGCCGTTCTAGACTTTTTTTGTATCTTATTAAAACAAATTACGTATGAGAAAATAATATTAATAATAAAATATTAAGTAATAATATATCAAAGTTGTTATTATATAAAGTGATAATAATTTTTATTTTGTCACAATGACAAAAATTGTATCTAAGTCCACAATTATTGACAATAAAAATTGGTACAATGACTTTATGACTATATTAGTATTGTCAATGAATTATCACAAAGCCAACAGTGATAACTTATACACGAAATTTAAAATAACTAATAATTAATAATGACAATTTAAATATCATTTTGTTATTATTAAACTTTTAAAAACTATTATTATGATAAAAAAAACTCACTTAATATATATGACAAATTGTCATTGGACATCTTGTCACATACATTCATTCGTTTGTTTTTTTTTTTCTTTCTTGGGTATTGATATAGGAATTTTTGAAATAGTTGAAAAAAGGATTAAAGATAAATGAGGTTGAAATTCCCATATTTCTTGTTTAAAGACCGCCTATAAGAAATTAGAGATTTTGAAGACTTTTAAGTTGGTATAAAAAAATCCAGATATAATTGGCAATAGCTTAAAAGAGATTATGAAAAATAACATTGAAATTTCAAATTTTCTCTTGTAATTGGGTGTCGAAATTTCAAAACAAATATTCGAGTCTTTTAAATATATTTTTTTTTCGATTCTAACTTTTATTTCTTCTAACGCATAAAAGTTGTTGAGTATTATAAGAAGTGTGAGGTGGAGTGAAGGTAAGAGTATTATGACAAAGATTAATTAATGTCTACAAATGTTTAATGTAAGAAAATCTTGAAAAGAAGAAACAAATTAAAAGTAAGAATGAAGCATTTGCTCTCGTCTCTGGCACATGCATGAAGAGAGGAAAAAGAAAAAAAAAAAAAAAGTGAAGTACAGAGAGAGAGAGATTTGATATACATGCATTCAATAGTTTGCCGACTTAGTTAATTATTTAATTATATTTTTATCATAAGGGTGAATAACATTCAACATCAAATTAATCAATTATTAAATTTCAAAATGATGAATTTAGCCTTATATATAAGATGAGAATTATTTACTTATTTACTTATTCTCTTTTTCATATATCTTTCAGATAAAAAATATTTAAACAAACATATGTAGAGTGTATGTTTATTGATGTTGTATATGTTGGAAATACATGAAATAAAAATATATTCTTTTATAAGCATTCTTATTAACTTATTCAAAACAATAGGAATAATTGGAATGAAACGATATAATGGTATAAATCTTAACGTTACATCTATCATATATAGCATGATTAATAAAAACATGTCAAGAAAATAATCAGGTCTCCATTATACTGCATAAGCATATTGAACTTTTTAGTATCCTAATATATTTTGATTTTGCTTCAATTATAATCAATATATCTACTATAATTAAAAAATATATATTACTTTATATTTCTTAAATAACATTCTGGTTATTAGAGATATATAATATATTAAATACGTATTGTATGTACAATCATTTTCTAAGTTAATAAATAATAAAATTGAAATTGAATAATATTTTCTCTTAGTTTAAAAACTTAAGGGGCAATCAACCTTTTTTCTTTTTCTTTTTTCCATTTTATTTTGAGCTATTTGCCATTTAGAATTTCACAAGTGGGTAATATTATATTAAACCCATGGGCTTGTAGCAGAATGAATGATTTGACCGAGGGCAATTTGGTCTATCTAAATAATTAATTGTTAGCTAACAATTTAAAAGGAAATGGGCACAGGTTTCCATGGTAGAAGGGACAAAAAGAACTATACGATCTGAACACACCATAAATGCCCTCCTTTCACTTTCATTGTGCCAAATTCATGTCCCATTTTTCTTTTTCTTTTTTTCTGTACAAAACAGACGAAAACAAAAAGAAAATTAAGTGAACTATTTTCATCGAGCAACTGCTGTATATTCATAAATTTGATAAAAAAAATATTTAAATGTCATCTAAATTATAACTTTATTTTGTAACAAAAGTGCAAAAGGAAAAAGAAAACAAATTCAAAATATTAAGCATAAAATTGATTTAAAAGACTCATAAGAAAATCCAGGTTGAAGCTGTTTTAAGAGATTAATCTTTTACTGCATTATGAACCATGAACCACAAATCTTCTATTACAATTGCATATATCAAACAAACATCAAAGTTATGTATATAAAATATTTTTTTTTAAAATTATATTTAATATTAGTTATATACACATGTGTGATATGCAATAGAAAATCCAAATTAAATATAATTAATCTAATTCAAAAGAAGTAATCACAAGTCGATCCATATTTTAGGTTACTCTCTCCTCATATGCAATTCCAAAGATAGGTAGATTATCTAAAAAATAGACAAAGATTTAAATAGTTGTGTGTGTAGTTAGACACATAATTAGCTTTAGATATTTGCAGATGAAGGAGGTGTAAGTAAATTGATATTATTTCACAAAATAACCGAAAAGACACACACACACACACACACACACACACACACACACACACATATATATATATATATAAATAAATGCAAAGTAAATTATTAATTCCATAGAAAAATGAAAATATTGAAAGAACCTCTATTTCCAATTGAAAATGGGCCTATGATGAAACAAAGCCCATTGATTTGCAAAATGGAACTGCCTGATTAAATGGTCAAGGCCCATAAACAGTTTCTGATATTCACAAGTCGACAATCTATAATGTTATTTGGGATTAGAGGTCAAGCGCTCTCAAATTTGAAAAGACAAAGCGATGAGACCATTTTCCATTTTATTTTTATTTTTATTTTTATTTTTATAAATATGTAAGTGTGTTTGGTCTGAAACGTATAGGCGACAAAGCAAAGTCAACTTCAGCACAAACGATTCGTTAATAGTTTTGATATTATATCCCAAATCTCAATTTATTTCATCTTTTATTTTATATCATAGATAATTTATTATTCAGTAAAATTATTTATTCACATTCATATTTTATCTTTTATTTTATATTATAAATATTTTAAGTTTTAACAATATTCAAAGAGTATTCCAAATAACCTACCCAAGTGAAATTAAGAGATTACAGAAACTTCTAATTATTTCACAGTCAAATCCTTTCGACACCAGAATTTCCTATGTAATCATAATCTAAACCCTAACCATAGCTTCTCCCCTTTGTTATGCGAACCAAAACTTTTTTTTTTTTTTTGTCATTTAAAATCCGTGTAAAGATATATTTGAGTCTGATCTTAAATTACTATTATGATGAATTAACCAATCTTTTTTCATTCTTATTGTTTTCCTTGCTAATAAACAATGAAATTTCAACCATTTTTACAGCAATAACCAATTTCAATCATCCTATATAATGTAAGAAATAATATTAACAAGACATAAACAATGCCCCAATGGCTAATGCAAGCAGAGAAGATTAAAGAGTCAGAAAATAATACAGAAATGGACTCTTATATTATTGATGCCTGAGCTGAGATACCTACATACATCCAGAAAACAATCAAACATCTGTGACTGCAACAACAAATTTAGAACATAAACTTTTCTGACTGAACCTTACCTTAATCTACGAAGTTTGTTTTTTTTTAACATAAACTTATAATATAACAATTTAAAGATGTCCATCTAAGCTAAACATTTCATAAACTCCGAAAAAAGTTTGATGTAGCCTCCCTCTTGAATCCTGCCTCAGAGATGGATAAGAAAAAAGTTTGGTAATTCTCTGTATGCCACTGTATTATTTGAAATCTTAGTATTTTGATTCTTCTATGTTTTGTATCTGCAAAATTCCGGGGTTTGACACCCTATACACGCTTCTGAAGTCGCCCCTTCCAACTATGGCTTTCGGACTTGTCATCCTCATCTTCTTCCATGCTGTCACCACCAGTGGCTGAACCCCCTTTGGCTGACACTCCCTGATGCAAATGGTCTTGTGGGGAGCCAGAATGTGAGACCATTTGCTTCGACAAGTCTCCACATTGATCTTCTCTCAACCATGAGTAATCCACAATCCCAGCCGATGAACTTGGAAGCTTTCTGATGTGAAGCCTGTATTTCTGAAATCACAACAAAAGTTCTTGCATCAAAATGTGCCACACATATGAAGCAGAAGGGGATGATATGAGCCAACAAACCAATGGGATTATTTTCTTGGATACCTGCAAATGGCTTTTCACTTCATCATTGGTGAGGCCATCCACTTTCATTAGTTCCCTAATCTGCTTCGGTGTGGCCGCTGCAAAATGGACACATCAAAGATTTGTAATTAAAGAGAAATGCAAAGTAGCAATGCAGAATGAATCTCCAAGTCAGCCAAAACCAATCCTTAAAGAAGATCGAACAGTCTTTTAAGGAAATCTATGCATCACAAGCTGTTGACAAGAATTACACGTTTTCTTTTGGTGTCATGAAATTCTTGATCCCAATCGCATATTGTTTCAACAGATTTTCTCAATTGAGAAAGCTGCTATCCTTTATTTAATCTTTCAAACCAACAAAACTCTGACAAAGAAGAGTTGTAGACACATTGTAGAGAGCAATTCTAGTGTCCTTTTGTGTGCTCTCTCTTTCATGTTTACACAAAACCATAAAGAAATGACAAGTAAGATGAATTAGAATAAATGATATATACTCTGTGCTCCTCCCAGCAGCTGGAGTGCATCTACAAATCGCTTGTGCAACTCTGGAGACCAGCAGCGCCTCTGCTTCCTCTGCTGTTGTTGCTGGTGTGGTTGCTGCGGTTGTGGCCTAATAATGCCACAAGCCTCTTTCACACTCAAATCAATTGATTCCACCTCAGCCACAGGAATCGACAACGATAGACCGTGAACTGGTACAGCCCTTTTCTCTTCCTTTATTGTCACACCAGATGGTTTCTTGAATGGCACAAATGCCCCTCCCCTGTTCTTGAAATTACATCCATGAAACTCTCTCTCAAAGCCACTGGCTTCCTCTTCTTGATACCTCTGAAATAAAAATAAAAATCGACTTCACATGAGAATAAGTGATACCAAAACATCCATCAAAAGAATCCCAGAAAAGAAAGGAAATGTTAAGTTGGAAAAGAGGTTAAAAAAGACTGCTTACTGATCTTAGGGACAAAACAGAGTCTTTATTTCTTGTGTCAAAGTTGTTTTCATACTGAATTGGGGTGCTCCATAGCTGAACTGAACCCATCCAATTCTTCTTCTCACTGAAGTCATTTGACAGTTTTGCCCTTCCATTCCCATCAGAATCACTCTTCAGAGGTATGAATTCCTCCATCCCTGGCCCCATTTCTCTTTCCTTCCACTGCAGCCTCTCCTTCTTCAATGTCTCAATTGCTACAAAAATATCAATCATTCAAAGAAAAAACCAAAACCCGTGAAAATCACAAAAGGTGCCAAAAAATCAAACCTTTTTTTACGAAAGAACCACATACACAAAAAAGTTACACACACACACACACACACACACACACACACATATATATATATATATAGAGAGAGAGAGAGAGAGAGAGAGCTGACCATCTTTTAAGAGGTGCATGCAGTGAGGAAGCTCACGTTTGAAAGCATCGATCTTTCTCATTTCTTCTTCCAACGAGTGGACATGAAAATCCAGCTCCGATGATTTCTTGGGAAAATCATGAATCATTGACACTTTTGTGAGAATATCTGAAATGCTTTTTGGGACACCCACATCTGAATTCAGTTGGTTCGAATTCTCACCCATTTTTTTCTGAAAAGCCATGGAAGATATTACTTTTCAAATCTTTGTCACAGTGTGTGTGTATATATATATGTATCCTGGTGGTTTTGATGTTACATCGCCCAGATAAACATGCATGGAGGGGTGGGGGTTTCTGATTTATATAGGTGTACAGTGAGGGTGTAAAAACGAATAGAGGGACAAAAAGAGAAATAAAAAAGTTGGGACAACTGATTCTTCTCGAATAAAAAGATTCGATGAGTTTTATGTTATGAATTCACACATTCGTCTCGTCGCATAATTTGGTGAAAACTTTTGTAATGTGGTAAGTTTGTTTGCTTAGTCAAATTTGACAGGTTAGTAATTGTGGAATCTGTTGACTATGTTTTGGGGTTCTTTCATAATAATCTTTTTATAAAGGGTTGCTTTTTTAATTTTAAGATTTCCCAAAAGGGTAGGGCTATGGGGTATATTTCGTTGGTCCAGTAGGGATGTGATGAGGAGAAAGATGTCTTTTTGGACTGAAAAAGGTATAATTTGATAAGAATGAACTTTAATTTTTGAGATTTTTGCCCATGATAAACTTGGTTATTTGGATTGATGAAACCTTGTTTCATATTACGATCAGATTCTTTGTAATATTGAGGTTCACTTTCGACAATTAATTTAAATAAAATCAGTTTCACGAAACAGGGAAACTTTATTTGGGATTATGCTCATTTTATCCTAACTTTTTAGAATAGGATTATTGCATTTATGCTTGAAGGATTGCATCATCTCATTGTCATTGATGATTGATGATTCACTAGATATGTAATAAATTTGTAGGGATAGAATCAGATTTATTCATTTTCAAAGTCCCACCTCTTGAAATAAATGGATGGATACAATAAAAAAATTGAGAAATTGGATAGTCAAATAAATTTTTACCCCAGCTTAGAATTTGGAAAGGAGAATAATAGCTAATAGTTGAGTGGTTCTCATATAAGAAATTAATGAACTTTGTTGTTACTTTTTATATATTTAGAATCTCTAGATGATCACAAAGATAAATAGTTATTGAATTCAAGTTACCTTGTATATTTTTATGCATAAAATTTACAAATTATTTCAAGATTTTTCACCTACTGATGAAAATCTCACTCGATACAAATAGTTAGTGTTGATATTTAGTTTAATTTTACCATCCAATTTTTCAAAACAAATTGTGTTAAGAAGTCGAATTATAAAAATTTATCTGGCATTAAATTTTGATTTCTGTTAGTCTTTTTGCCGATTCAGATTACTTTATCTCAATATCATTGTAATTTAATTCTAGTCGTTGTGAATAGATTTCAAATATATAACGAATAATGCAAATAAATGTTGATTGCCTGTATATATATGACATCTATATCCGTAATATGGTAGGTTGGTAAACTCTGACAATCAATTACTTTGTTGTTACGTTTAGTCTGTGCGACAGGTAGACTCACATTTTAAAAAAAGAGAAAAAAATTAATTATTTTTGTTGTTCCAATTAGTATTTCTATACAAAATATCTTTTGTAAAATATAGGCAAAAATTGATGGTGGGAAAAGTTTTTTTTCTTTAAATCTTGGCTCACTCCAATTAGTAAGATGCATACAATACTCATATGATATTCCGAAGTATGAAGAACTAAGAAATACCTGTGTTTTTAGCACATATTATGAACTAACAAAAATACTCATATTTTTTAGTTTTAAATTTTTACACAAATTATATATCGAATAATACTCTATTTTAATAAAGTTTTTTAATTCTTTAAGTTTCTAGTAAAGACCTAAACTTTATCTTCATGGACAAAAAAAAAATAATTAATAAAAATAAATCAAGCCAATGTCGACTCCGACATGAAATTTGTGTACATCTTCAAATCAAACCCAAATTTAAGGGAGAAAAAAAAGTTCATTGAATTCAACACTTGAACAATAATAGAATTCGTATATTTTAAATTAGCTTAGCCAGAGTAATATTCACCTATGTGGGACATATATACATTAGTGCCACATATGAGCCTAAGAATACTACCTCGTCAAACTGTGCACAAAAAATCTTGTTTTATCAAAAAATGATTGAATTGGATATATGACTATGAAATAAATCATAGATACATAAAGTAATAAACGGAGCAACTTTCATACGAACATAATTAAGAGAATAATTTTATTGATTATAGAAGCATGTATAAGCTAAATATTGATCCATTTTCATCTAAATAATATTTTACGAGATAAATGATGAGAATCATGTTATGTTCGTATAACATGTATTATGTTATTGATTAGACATAATTCTTAATATTTAATGCGACAACATCATATATAAATAAAAAAAAATTCATTGCGGTGGAAAGATCTGCCTTTAATATTTGATTGTAATAGAAATATAAATTGGGTTTGGCATATTGTATATTGTATACACAGGTGCATTTCTCGTGAAGTTCTCTTGTCCTTAGTAGCAATGCAGACGAAGTAAATAGATTCCAACTTCTAATAATGATAGATTGTCGGGTCAAGTTTCATTTAAATTTTTATATAAATTGGAATTGTTTGTGATTTTGGTTTAATTATTAATTAACTTGAGGTTGATTAATTTTACAAGAGGTGGATTCATATATTGCTATTTAATGGAGTTTCAAAACTTATTTAATATTGTACCCTAATGTACTTTTATGCATTAAAGATGATAAACATTTAAGAACATTTTTCAAGAGATGGTTTCCATTGGTAGACAAAACAAAGAGCAAATTGGCACATAACACCAAGAAACATTTTAGAACATTTTCAATGGATAGTTCTTGTCTTTGTTGAGAAAACAAATATCAAATGTTCGTATTTTAAGGTACAAAATTATTCTTGGTAAACTGCTCTTTTGCTAAATCAGACATCTCATATTTTCTTGATGAACTCTGAGCAAGTAACATAATAATTTAGTAATTCTTGATATAAAAAATGTTATTGATGCAAATACTATAATTATGAGGAATTTTTGTGTCGCACGAAAGAGATTCGTCGAACAAACCAATTCTTGTTTGGCTTTACTCTGGAACCAGAATTCACACAGTTGAGAATCCCATTTCCTTAATCGTGGATCTCCAAAGCATAAGAATCTTAGAATAATAAAACCCTTGTCTATTCCAAGAAAATAGCGACACGCAGTTTGGTACAAAGGCTTTAGATGAGTGGTCTGAGATTCCTGCAACTCATTTTTTTTTGGGGAGGGGGGGTTCTGTTACAAGTTTCAAGGGAATCGTTCCTTCAAGAATCCATCATGTTTTTTCATAGCCCAAATTTTACTGACTACCGATAAATTAATTCATTCAAAAGCAAAGAATATGTTATGACAAGATTACTATTGTTAGTACATCATCAGAATTTCATGAGTTCACAATTATAACATAGCTGATTTATTTTTTTAATATTTACTCCTCAAAGTTCATTCACTTTTTTTTTTTTTTTTTTGTTATTTTGCATTTGTTACAGCATACAAATTTTAGCTTGTTGATTCCACAATCCGACCGATGAAAAGCTTACAAGAAACCTATGGAGAAGCAAAAAAATTTTAATTGTAGTAGCTGCAAACAAATTTTGCTACAGTGATCAAACAATATTAACTTCGTCTTGTCTCTTGTCGGGTCTTTACTCAATCATTATCGTACGAGCGTGCGCGCCAATACTAATCACATGCCAAAAATTATTATCATTATAACTTAATCAAGTTCATAGTAATTGAGAATTTTTTCTTTTTCTTTTGTTTTAAATAATAAAAATATCATTATATTAACATTTCAATCAATAATTCTTTCGGGTCTTGATTATGATTTGACCCGTTAAATATACATTTAGTAGCAGGTCTCTTTAGTCTAATGCCAATCCACAACTTAGTTGGGGATAAGATTCTTTAATGATGGAGGGATTGGGTCCCAAATAAGTACTAAGAAAAGATGCTCACCCGAATAAGAAGGTTCACAGCATTTTTTATTGATCAGCTGTAGCTATCACTGTCATGCAATTAGTTGTTTAGGCCAATTAAAATTTGCATATTACAACTAAATATCTTTTAACTGCTGTTTTTCGGGTATCTTTAAACCATATTATTTAACTTACTCTTGTTTTAGTAATGTTTTCCAGTATTTAGACACTTGGGAGTTGGAATAAAATGAGTATTTGCTCCAATAAAATCACAGTCCTATATATAGTACAAAAAGCAGCAGCTTGTACTTTACGACTCTCTCTATAGTGCATCCTCACTTCCATTTTGGATAGTACAGTTTTATCATGTCTTATTGGTGGACCAATTTTTTATGTGTAATTCAACATTAAAGAAGAATTAAGACTAATCAATGGGGTGATTTGAATATATAACCAATAAATAAAATTATAGGTGCGTATAAAGTATTTACTAGCAAGCTACCTTGACTCTTTTCTAATCTTAACGATGATTCATTCACCCTTATCTTTGAAGCCAAAAAACACTCCGCCGGATGCACATATGGACTGTCCAACATGATTTAATAGCTCACAATTTCAAACTTAGTCGTCTGTAAATTCCATGTCGTTCTTGATAAGCTTCTTGATTAGTGGCTCAAGAAATATCTTGAAGAAGAAAGGTTAAACAAACCAATGGATGGCACATTGAATTCTTTTCCATTCATAAGACAGATATTCCAATGGCTAAACCCACGATAAAGCATCCAAAATATTCTTCCGTGACAAAGAAAAAGTTGAATAAAATAAGATACCAGTAGTTTTTAGTACATGAAAGTGCTGCTATAAATGTATACATATCCTAGTTTATATGGTGGCAAATAGGGTCTCAGTACATGATTCTGCCTTTGCATAATTGGATGGCTGCCAATGATTCTTCCTTTTTCTATACACCAATGGTGCTAAATGTGCACTTTTATCAGTTTTTTACAATGCAAAATAGTATCAATTTTTCTTCCTTCCAGTAACCAGTGTTACTTTTGTTTCAAAATGCAAAGAAATTGTAACCACCATTTAATGTAGCTTGAAATGACAAACAAGTCTGCTTAAACTTTATTCCTTTTTGGCAAAAAGGAGCTTTGCTGAACAGATATAATGTTGACTAAATTACAATTTATTTGATTTAATTAGTACTACGACTAACAAAGAGAGTGGAAACTCAAATGTGGATAGAATGAAAATTCTGCAGCATCTGATCTAATCTGTAATAACGTATGTAATGTGTTAGAAGCTCCAATAAAGAAACTGATAAAAGTCCACTTATTCCTAATCCTGCTGAGTGCCACTATATTGTTTTCCAACCTCACATTCATACTTAAAGCAGCAGCAGCAACAGCAGCATCGATCCCTTAATTCTTAACTCAATTCTTAACGTAGAAAATTAGTCTTCCCATCTTGTAAAAAGGATGGTTCAAAAGCATAATTTGAAACAAAATAAAGATGGATAATCTTCAAAAATTCTTCTGGCAGAATATTTTCTGAGTACCACCACCAATGGCACAGAATTTTCTCTAAATCTTTTCAATGAATTCCTAACCTAAGAAGCCATCCTGTATGATGATTCATGATCCACTAGAAAGCAGACAACATGATAAGTCCGGGAAAAAAATATAAATAAATAAGGGAGCCCCAGAAAAAGGACAAGATTCCACAAACATTTGATTTTCAAACACTATCAATTCGCCACATAGCAAAGCAGTGGCCTACGATCCCAATTGAGGGGATCCTTCGCTTTGATTACCTTGTGCCTGCTCTTTTGTGGGAAAGCTACGTGTTATCCACTTTGCATATGCTTCATATCAAATTTAAACAGTCAAAGAACACAACTTGCGTTCCAACTTATTCACGGTAATGAAATTCTGTGCAAATTTATGTGATGCCCACTCAAGTTTCAAATTGTATTAAGCAATCCTGAGCAGCTCTAAATTGCGGACAGAATCTTTTGTCACGCTTGGTGTGTCACAGTAACGTGAGTGTTGACACTGTGTGGCTCTAGAAAACAAAATCTGCTCTGCCAAACTACACATGGAGAACTCCTTTGCCCACATCCTGTTTTCCTTATTTATTTTTTCAATCAATGTACTGATCTAAAGTTGAAGCTAAGTCTAAAGATTCACAAAAGAATCGATCCATCAGTGATGGTCACTAAGAATCATAAACCATCTTTCCAGCCTTTCAAGAAATATATTTGCCGTGTATCAAGGAAAAAGTACATCCCCATGATGACCACTTCTATTTATTCTTTATTCTCCAGTAAGCACAGTGCCCAGCCTGGAAGCCGACGATTCTAGCTGAATTTCCAAAATAAAGCACGGGAACCTTTTCCTATTCATGTATGCAAATTATTTCAAAAACCTATTAATTACATTCCACCAAAGCATAGAATGTTGATCATGAGAAGGTGAGTCAAACCACAACCTAATCATCAACCCCCTCCCAACCCCAATTCGACACCCCAAACAATGAGCTCCCAATGAGAGAAGAGATGGAAAGGAGAACACCCACCCCACCCCAACACACAAAAAAAAAAAAAAAAATGAAACAAGAGGATGAAGATTGAGTTGTTCTTCTAACTTCGATAAGATAAGCAGAAGATCAAAAGACACAAGAAATAGGTGAAAAAAGGCCAGCTAAAATAGTCATAAACATATTTCACATGCGCAGCTTCAGGATTTTGTTACTTCTGCAAGTAGCAATAAGTAAAACATATTTAATCTTCCAAGGGAACTAGGAATCCTCTCTAAAAAAATTTGGTTGCCAATCTATAGGTTCCAGTAAGCATAAACGTGCATGCCCAACTACTTAAGAGAAATTAGAAGAACAAGGCCCACATGCTCTCAACAGCTACAGTCAGTCAAGGAACCTGGCACTTGCAAGCGGAAAGATTTAGGTATAGGAGTACCACAGCAGTCCCTTAACATTAAATAGACAACCGTACAGTGGAAACAGGACACCACGGGCAAACTGATTAGATAGAAACCAATGGTACTGGAGGTGAGGAGTCCAAGAAAGAATTACTGTTGTTCTAAAAGAGCAATAATAATGATATTGCCATACTGAATAGACTTAAACCATTAAGTGGAAGCCATATCAATTATTCAAGTGACTGCAAGAACGATCTTATAAAATGAAAACAGATAACATCATTGTATGTGGCTCAAATGAAAACAATTGCATCCAAACATTAGACATTTGAAGCAGGTTATCAAAAGTCAAACTAGAGACGACTCAGAAAATGCGGAAAGATAATATGGCAGAGCTGCAGAGATTAAGAAATATCAAAGTAAAGGGAACAAAAGCAAACCTCCAGATTTTTTGTCACAACACAGTGGAGAATCCTCCATGCTTGAAACCAAAATAGGCAGAATTTGCTAAACTTGACCTACATTTGACTTTATGGATCCCACAAAATACTTTACTATCCATACATCACTACAATTCAGTGACTTCAACCTTCTCCATAATTCTTTTTGTTATTGAAGCCTTCTCCAATTTCAGAAGAAACATGAAAATGTGAAATGACAAATAAATAATCCAATATACATCGTATTCACATTTGTCATTAGCTTGGTGAATTAGCACTGAAGAAGTTACAAGATGGCATGTCAGAAAGTTTCGACTGGAAATTTTATTTTATTTTTTCACTTTTTCCTTTTATGATGTCATTATAACAAAACAAAAAAAAGAAGAAGAAGAAGAAGAGAGAGAGAGGACAGACTCTGACAGCATCTTCACTCAACATAATAAAAAATTTCCAGTGCTACTGGTGGCTCACTAAAACAATTTATGAGCAACTCACTGTTCTGTCTTTATGAGATGAGCAGTTAGGAGTTTCGCAACTGTAAATCCACAGAAGGTGTCTACATTAAAAAGTTCTTTCAGCTTCTCGTCGCATAATATTTGTCTTTTGTCCGATGGGTCCTTCAACAAAATGAAAGAATAAAGTGAGCAAAAGTTGAGATTTGCAAAGAGTCCAAGGAAACAAAAGATTATTTGAAACTAGAAGTACAAAAAGAAATTGAGAGATTCTTCCATCCATGCAATTTTATTTTAGTCGTGCTGCCAACACAAAATTTCCACTGAACTGTGTAGATCAGTTAAAATATTCTTTTCTTCCATGACACCCTATATGAAAAACAGTTAGGAGTCTGCTAGCGTAACTATCAAGTAGTGAAATTAAAACCCTACTTGGAATTTTTTTTGTTTGGGAACATGCCCTGGTAAGGGTCCTTTTGGGGTGAATCATTATTATAATGAGGCATTGCTGGCTTATATAATATCTTGGTTTACTTATAAGAATCAGATGAAGACTACAGAGAAAAAATCAAAAGTGAGACATAATACGAAAATTTGAAGTACTTTGCAGACATACATAACCAGTGGCTAATGGTACAGAAAACTAGTTTGTGGTAAATTAGTATTACCAGTGACATTGAGGAATAAAGAATGGAAATGAGTTGGATGAATAGAAAGAAATGCACTCTGATTTATTGGAGTGACCTACCGTGCCTGCATTCACCTAACAATAACTATTTACAAGTTAAAAGAAGCCGAAAATTTTCAATTTGTTATAATGCAAGATACGATTCCATATCCCACACCTGATTCTTCAATAAAATGGCGTAGATTCCGTAAAGACCCAATTAGCTAATTACATGTGACTTTTTATCCCGTCGCAGTTCCCCCAGTTGGTTTCAAATGTTATTTTGCAACTTATTCCATCAAGATTTACTCGAATAGACTAGTGTCAAATAAGTGCACATTAATATACAATATGCTCCAGAATACTGAAGAAAAAACTTCAAGACTGACAAATGAAGTTACAACTGCAGGGCTCTGCTGTAATCACATACCTGCAAGTTGTTTAGCTTGATGTAATCCCAGATCCTCTTAACAACATCAGAACGTGGTAGTGCACTTTCTCCTGTGCCAAGGAACTTCATCAAAGCATCAGAAAGTTTAAGAGGAGCAAGAAAAGCCGAATTCCCACCCCTCTGCCGCTTTTCTTTTCTCTTTGGCTCATCTTGATCTGACACAGAGAGAATAAGAAAAAAGGCACTTTAACAAAGAGTTCAGAAACATTTAAAATAATTGCAGGAACAATGAAGCATAGCATTAGCTTGCTCCTACTTTATCTAATAACACTGTGTGTGACACAGAAAATGAATAGTAGCATGCAGGAATTATATCTCCTTCCATTTCTTCCTCTTCTCTCTCTTATTATTTTCCCTTTCTTTTTTTTTGCACAATTTCATTTTAGTCAACAGGAAAAAAAAGTCACATCAAAACCCATTCTACAAGCCTTTTTGATTCTATATCATGAGGAGTTGTTTATAAAGAGTTAGGTCTAAACTATAATCTCTGGGTGAGTAGTAGGACTGACATGTGGAGAGAACATCCATTCCAAAACTATTTCAAGATGAGGCATTCCTCTTGCAGGAAAGTAACAGGCAAAGGCAATCACCTCAATGAGAAACAAGTAATTTATCAGCTAAGGAAGAACATAGTGTCATAAGATCTCAGTATAGAATTCCTACCTTCATCTCTCACTTGCTTCTGCTGTTTCTCTTTCGGTGCAGAATTGACTGAAGCTGCTTGATTCCAAAGACATTTCAAAAAATCATAGAAGTTGGTTCAAAGAAAACAGCTAAATATGGAGGCTAATACATAGTTAGCAAAACTGTCCTCAACAAGGACAACTTGCCACAAGATAAAAAGCTTTATATTATAGGATTCAACATGCTGTTCAGAACTTTGCTGCCATATTCACATGCAAACACAAATGAACCACAAAAGACGCCCAAATTACCTTGCACGTATAAAATGAAAAATAGTTGAAGCGAATATCCATAGATTGAAAGATCAATGATAATAACTGGGTCGTAGCAACTAAAGTGGCACTTGGGCTCAAAATGCAAGATTCTAAATGAAGTCAGATGGTGTCATAGTCTACCACTCACAGCATTGTTTCTCAAAAAGTTTACCTATCAAATGCAAGTTTATCAGTCAATGAACATTGGATTCAAAAGCAATTTCTTCATAAAAATTTTACCAGAATTTCATAAGATAAGGTTTGTGATGTTTCTCAAGTTTTCGCTATTGTAGACATTTGTTAACGGCCCTTTTTCCATTCTAAGAAACTGTTCTAGTTTCTAGTATCAGTTCAATTGTCAATGTCAATGACTCTTACGAAATTAACTAAACTTACAGATTACCACAGAGAAAATTCAGATCCTATAGAAACTTTACCATTTTATCTTAATCTAAAGCCTATATTCTCATCAACCAATAATCTTCCAGTTCAGAAGCCTATTTTTTTATCCGTGATGTTAGTTGTCTAGTAGGATTATACAATCTCGCAGTCACCTTCTTGCTAATGATTCCTTCGCATCTATAGGCTAGACAGCAATTGTAGTAACATCAATTCGACAGTACATGCCACCAATACCCTTAGACTGCAGTTCTTACGTCTCTGTTTCAATTATTCCAAAATATACATTTTAAGTGAATATTAGAGGTGAAAATTCAGTTTAATAAGATTGTTATCACGTACTCTATATTATTTTAATGTCAACTCCTTAAAACCCCATTCTTTGGTCATGATGATATGATTCACATAGCACCAGTGTCCATAAAAAAACAATACTTAAAATAGTATTCAAGCACTTGTTTTCAAATAAAAAACCCTCATTCCCTAAGAAGAAAATTCTACAACCAAATAAATCTATATCAAGCAGACACTATCACATACAAGGAAAGACATTGGAAGGCACAACAACTGTTCAAGACGGTAAATGTTGAGGGAACTCAGATGCCAGAAATCATACCACCATCAGAATCCAAGGGCCATATGTGCTTTGCCAGGGCCTTGTTCATTTGGAACATATCTATGGTATCTACAGCAAAAAGGTTGCGCAATGTGTCATCACAAATGATATTCCTCCTATTGGACGGATCTTGCAAATTATTCTCTCTAATATAGCTCCACAGTTGCTTCACAACCTGGTTATAAAACAGTGGGCAGGTACATTATACCGTAAAAATTACTCCGAATAGACTATCAAAAAGTATAGACCACTATAATTTTTTTATACCTCAGTCCGAGCCAATTCAGGTACTCCTGTAAATTTCTGAAGCTCTGGCGAAAGGCTGCATAATTTGGTAAATCCTCCACCTCTTTTCTTGACCTCCTTCTTTCTAGGTCTAACAAGATGGGGTACATATGTAAGCTTTCATATGCAAAAGAATGCAGAATTAGACCAAATATGCCAAGTGACATCAGTTGCCCTGTTAACTCATAATTTATATGATGAACAATATGGGTGTGGCAGGAGAGGTTGGTCTACGAAGAATGGAAGGCAGAATAGGGACTGCACCTACATGAATGAGAGCATTACATGACATTGCAGATATTTGATCCTCAATGCTATTAATATGCCAACCAACCTAATAGAAATGTTTACTAGGGCAAATTTGACTACTATTTTATTAAATTGCTAAACCCATTCCACTATTCTTGCTAGACTGTGCGAAGTTCACAGTCAAGTAGTCAATTTTCTGGAAAGGCATATAATGCTAACTTCGTTATCTTTTTGGTATAATAAAACATCAACAAGCAGTATCTATAAGTAAGGCATAAGTCTCCTCTGAAAATTATATACTTGGCAGGGTATTCTCATCATTCAAGTATCAACCAATTAAATTACGTAGATAGCAATCAATGAAAGTTCAAAAGAGCAATATTCAATTTGCCTTTAATACATAGAGATATAGAAGCAGTAATAGCCCAATGAAATTAGAAAACTAGAATGAAACCAATGTTGGAGCGATAAACTATTGCTAAAAGTAGATCTCTGTTTGGATATAAGATTAGGTACTTTGGACATGCATGCACTCAAGAAGCTGCTACCAACCTTCATTTGATTCAAATGCAGCAAATCGTGTATATATTCTGCCAGGGGCGGGGTTAGCTTATAACCAAGGGAAGTCAATTGACCCCACTGAATGAAAAAAAAAAATCCCCAACATATTTTGTTTTAGTTGGTTTTATTAGTCAAAAATATTTCTTGACCAATTAAAATTTGAGAAAACAAAGGAATACAGGCTACAGGGGTTTTAATGTCAAATGATGAAAATTAATTAATTTATCTCTTACAGCTACAAAAAATATTATGCAATGACAAAACGCAAAAAACGTATAGAATGCAGAAGTATTTATAATCCAATGTGCGTTTTTACACTTCATGTCAACTAATCATTGACTGCACTGGCCAAATATCAGTACTCAGCTACGTTTTTTTTTTCTTCTTAATTTTCCCTTTTTATGTAGGATTTCCATTACATTTTCATTTACTTATCTCTTTTTTCTTACATAGTCTGAAAGTGATGGGATTGATAAGTTGAAGGAGCTCCTCATTTCTCTTGACAAACTAATAGAGGGTTCCCTCCTTCGTACTATCATGCAAATGGTTACAGCTAATATGACTGTAGCTATGGCTCTTTCAAACATCCAATCAACCCCAATATCAACTATGAAAGATGGAGAATGCAGGAGAGAAAATGCTGACAAAATTTTAATCATAGACATTAAATCTGAAAAAAGCAAATAAGATAAAAATTATTAAAGCTAAAAACAAAAACATTCATCTTGTTTTTTTATCCCAGTGTTGAATTCTCAGCTGAGAATTGGACCTTCAAAGGTGACTAAAAATTAATTTAAAAAGGAGTTTTCTATATAACACCGGCTCCAATGCAAGCTTAAACAGTTTTGATCAACTTATAGAAAAGGGGCGCACAAAGTAAAAACTTACAGCACTAAGACAAACTCAATGTGCCTCTGAACAATATTCAGATTGAGTAATTATAAGCTAAAATTCGAAATTAGGTAATCAACCAGAGTCCCCATGTCTGGAGAACACAATCAAACTAAATCATATGATGAACGCTAAGCTGCAGACCAAAAAGAAGTTTTAAAAGAAAAAACCACAGTTTAACGCATGTAATGAACCAAGTTAATCAATTAAGCTCCAAAACTGCAACCCGAAAAAATCATATGGAAGCGCAAATTTCGGAGCATGTAACTTGAATTAATTAAACTGTGCCCCATCCTTAACCAAAAATTGACTAAATTCCTAAATATGATGCAAGTAGTTAATGCACAATTAATTATCCACAGTAAACACAGAAATTATAATCTGACAAAACATTCCTAATTTTATAACGAATTAAACAAGTTATCTCGAAAACTTTAAAAAACAACTAAACTCCCCAAGACGAAAAAATCCATAAAACAAAAACGCATAAGTTGAAAATATCAAAATATGAAACCAACCGTTTTTTAGTGGAGGATTTTGCGTTACTAGCGGCAGTTGATTCTTCTTCTCCTTCCTCCTCTTCTTCCTGTTCTTCCTCTTCTTCTTCCTCCACCACTTCTCCCACTCCTTCATCAGTCTCCCCTTCGTCATTAATTTCATCTTCATTATCGGCTACATTTTCAAATTGGTTTTGCATGTAAATATCGACCTGTTCTCTAATAAACGCCTTTCTATCCGACAAATCGATGTCGAAATCTTCCTCGAGCCGCCGGCGCACTATAGCAGTTGTCGTCGTGTTGAGGTCCGACGTGCTCAGGAATTCTCGCAGCCGCTCGATCAGCTCCGAATCCGACACCATTTTTTTCCCTCCGGTTCGTGCAGTTAGGTGTGTTGTTTTTTCGGTAATGTTTTAGGTTTGAATATGGGTGTGCCGTGTGGGTGGTTTATTGAAACGCCGGTTTTATGTAGGTTTTAATTTTAAGCTTTGCGTTTAGGGAGGGAGGGAGGGTTATTTTTGAGAATTTAGTGGGAAAACTCTTTAAATCTTTTTTATATTGTAAAATCTCATGCAATAATTTTTCAGTTTGAAAAAAATACATATATAAAAATTCAAGAAAAATATTTTCCCAAAAAAATTAATTTATTAAAATTGAAATCATAAATGATAGAAATCAATTGAACAACCTAAAGAAAAATTTCTATAGAAAAAAAAAAATCAGTTCATTAAATTTCTTAATCTAAAAAGTCAATGGTGATAGAGTCTAGTATTAGTTGTTGGATCTACTGGGATGAAAAATTGATAGAATGAGTTTATTATTAAAAAATAATTTCATGAATTTTTTGGAGATAATAAAACATTTTAAATATTATTTTAATGATTTTCCATAATTATGATTTTCTTTTTGTTCATTTTTAGAACGAAAAATTCATACTACCCAATTTTGATACTAAATAAATGAATTTTTAAGTGTTGAATAACTACATTATAAAATTATGAATTAAATTATTTATAAATATATAAAATTTAACAAACTCACAATGGTAGTATCCAAATAAGGAGCATTTAATCAACTTATTATGATTTGACAAATTTATCAATAAGATTTATCTGATTTTGTTTGGTAGGAGTCAAAAGATGTTGTTCCCCAATGTTGCTTAATTAGCTAGTTAATTTTCCATTTTGGTTGAAATACTTGATATTTACTTCAAAACACGCTTAATTAATAACATTCGCCTTCATTATTGCGAAGTGGATATGTACTTTGAAATTGCATAACACAATTTATTTGGTTCATAATTATGAATTTTAAAATATTTCGTCACATGCAACATTACATCCTAAAAATGCTCCACTTTAACTATATTTTCATATTTTTAACTACAAAGCTTCATTCCTTATTTCCATCTTTAGAATCATAAGTCTAGACAAAGTTTTTAAATTAAGTGCTTGTCCTAAAACAGAAATAAATAAAAAAAATAAATAAATAAATTTCCTCCATCTTTTCGCCTTTTGGTGTCATTTTATCTCCCACCAAACACACCCTTAAATCCCACCGCGCGAGATGCCCGCCGCCTGCAAATCGCTGTTCAAAAGCGAGCTGTTCACGAGATTCAAAAGCGACCTAGGCTTTGCTTTTTGCCAAATCAAGGAACCTGGGCTTTTAAGGGAATCCACCTCCTTGGTCTTCCATTTGACACAAATGGGCCAAACCCAATCTTTGGGCTTGGATTATCACTGCTCTCGAAGTTTCACTTTTCATTTGTATTTAATCAAATGTCTCTAATTTTGGTATGTGTCTAAAAGTACGATTCACCGATATTTCTAAAAAAAAAAAAAAAAATTATATTCACTAAAACTTTCAACATTTTAAAGACATTGCATGGGCACCAAAATTTCATTTTTCTCTGACTAAAAAAATGTTTGGAGGCAAGAACGGAACGAGAGAGGTACGCTGTCAGGGTTGGGCGATTTCAAATGTAATAAAACCACCCTTTTATGTGCACTCAATTTTCTTAATTTTAAAAATAAAAATTACATTCATGATATGTGACGACAAAAATATTTTATTTATTACAATAAAATCAATGACCCTTGCGAAATGTATTGACAGTCTGAGTTTTAAACGATCAACATGAATAAAGCTCCAGCAGAAAGGAGTAAACACTGTGTCGACACAAGCAAAACGTGTCACAAATGTGAGGACTGGACCTGGCACCATGCCCACATGCGCGCCGTCTTTATCAGCGAGTCCCCGAAGATGGTAAGAGTTTGGAATACGAAATTAAAGGGCTTCTCGACAAATAAACCGTCGCTCTGCAATACACAGCAGCTTGACTAGGTCATGCTACTTACTTTAGTAAGATTGATTTTTATAATTGGTTAATTTTTGTTTTGTAAAAATTAATTTGAGAGAACTTATGATGTGAAATTGATGTCGAACAAAAGCTCTATTTTGTAATTTTTATAAATTTTTGGTTATCATTTTTGAATAAATAAAAAGTCGCTAACCAAAAATGATTATAGTTTAAATTATTATGCATATTTACAAGAAATGCGAGTCAAATGACACTTTAATTAATATCACATTTTCTCGTAGTAAAATAGGAGTGGCGAACTAATTTTTTTTTTGTTTTTTTTCAATTAACTGGACATAAATATTATTACGCTGATGCAATTTAATGTAGGATAAATATAACTTATTACAAGTACAAATTGCCTTTTTTGAGCACAAAATACATAAAAAGATTTTCAACCTAATTTTTTCACATCAGGTCCCATATTGAAAATGAATAATTTTCATTTATTTTTTTCGGAGCAAAACAATAGTTTTTTTATTTGTTTCCATATAAATATTAAGAGCATTGAGAAGTAGCGTTGAGACAAAGCATTGAAACCATCAATAAACTTTAATTAATTACTAAACTTACAACACCGTTTAAAAATTCAAAACTATAATAGTAAACTTGATAAAACTTGAACCCTATTTTACCCTAACATTTGTTTCAAACTTTCAACATCACTAGCGTGTGGGCCCTGGAGGATTCTTAAGAGGGACTCGCTCCAACAATTCTTGGATAACTTCTTGTGATGGACCCAAATTATCGTTTACCGTCCAAATTATTAAAATAATTAAGGAAGATGAATTGGAAAATTAAGGAAATGCTTGTCTTTATTTTTTCAAAATATTTCGTTCTCAATTTATCCACCAAAAATAAAATATACCATATTTTTCAATACATTTTCTTAAAACACTTTCCTTAATACTTCCAAAATAAATTCAAACATTCTTTAAGCTAGTCATTTACAAGAATACCATCAATTAAATTTAGTAGACACCTATCATCTCTTATAATATAGTGGTACTTAATATCACATTTTTAATATTAAAATTTAAATTCATCAATAAAAATAAATAAAAAATTACGACTGACCTTCATCAATAAATACTTCAATCTTTATATAGTAGAAAATACATTGT
Source organism: Paulownia fortunei (assembly GCA_019321725.1). NCBI lineage: Eukaryota > Viridiplantae > Streptophyta > Magnoliopsida > Lamiales > Paulowniaceae > Paulownia > Paulownia fortunei. Next base: position 21,277,100 of record CM033110.1, read on the forward strand.
GTATTATTTATTTAATTATAATTTGATATTCCTAATAATTTATTCATACGGACTCAAATATCTAAACTCTATCCCTTGAATTGGAGACTGTCTTATTCTCAATGCGGAATTTAATCAACATCATATTGATTTCCTAGTAAAAGGCAATAAAAAAATTCCTTTTGATTGTTTGGACAGGTCAATTGAGTAGATAATCATCTCTAATCGGTTGCAAAATATCTTATGGCTGCCGCCTACCCTATAATAATCCAAAGCGTAAAAAGAGATGTTTAAATAATATCTTATGGACACAATAAGGCATATTTATTCACTATAATATTGTTTGTTCTTTACAAGTTTATTTTCCTATTTTCTTTTCAGAGGCATCACAAAATAATAATTAATTTTTAAAATACAAATTTAAAATAATATTAAATATTAGTGAGATCGCATCATTACTATATTCAACTCAATTTACATGCACAGATGCACTCCTAAAAGAAATAAGGTTCATCATCATTTAATTTTTAAGCTTCTAATGGTATTTTTAAAAAATTTAAGTAGATTTTACAAAATACTAGCAAAATCTCGACATGTGTACTATTCTCATGTTAATGAACTAATGTGTTGTTAAATGTCAGTAATAATACATAATTCAGTATGATAACTATGATATTTATCAATCAAACTTTTATATATATTTTTATTAACTAATTAATTAATGACTTAAATTTATTTAATTCTCTCTGGGATCAACAGTAAATGCTCCCCACAATATGATAATGGCACGAGCTTGGCTAAATCCAATATTCTCCAGACCAAGCATTTTTAGGACTTGAACCTAGAATCAAAACATTAGATTCGCTAAATTTATTTATTATTTTAAAAATATTAAAATATATTATTTAAAATATATATATATATAATATTTAAAAATAAAATAAAATATGATGGTTCAATAGAAGACGAGTTTAAAAGTAAAATAAAAATCTATCCAAATTATTTATAATAATAAAAAATTATTCAAAATAAAATGAGACAGAGTTTGAATTCGACCCATTCATCATCATTTCTACCCCACCTCAACACCCAAAACCTTCCAAGACCCCCTCAACTCACCTTTCCGTTAGGAAAGTAAAGGTTTCTTTACGGACATGGTAGTAATGCCTCCATTTTGGATTTTGTTATAGACAAATGGACATTTTATGACAGAAATGCCCTTTACCGACCGAACTAGTATCATCAGATTGCAGAAGAAAAAACATTGGTTTTATCCATTTTGATACCTTTGAAAACATTTTTGCTATCTTGCAACTAATTCCCAATTAGCAGAGTATTGATAGGGGGAATATGTCATTTTATAATATACATTTACAACGAAAATCAACTTCTTCTTTAATTTATTCCACAATTAACTAAATTTAACTAGGTTTCAAACATGTATATATATTTTTAATTTTTTTAATTTTTATTAATTAGAACTAATTTGAGTGCCGTATAATTTTTATTGAGTCAATTCATATCTTTAATAATTTTATATGATAGTAATAATGACTCATATTATAATTAATTTTTAATTAAAATTAAAAATTAAATAATACCACGTTACACCCTAATGAAAACGCAATACCATCCCTGTCACACCAATGACTAGCATAGGGTAAAGTAATTTTAACCTTTTTATAAATTATGAAAAATTTGGCGATGACCGCATTAGCTTGGAAGTGGGATGAAAATTTATTGACAATCATCGTTTGGCACGCCAAAGTTTATCCAAACAAGGGGCACTTTTGTCATTACAGGAAACAAAACAAAAGCCACTAAGCATTGAGATGACTAAAGAGCAAAACTTTTTTGTCCAATCGGATAGCTGGGAGCATCGTGATAGGGTGAACGTCGTCGTATTCAACGTCGCCCAGCTTGGACTAAACGACACCGTGTCGTCAGCTTCACTTTCTTCCCCATCATCCCCACTGCCATAACAAAACACACTAGAAAAAAGAGAGACTAATCCCATCCTTCGCCGACCACAGAAACACCATAATAATATCTCATTTTCTCTCTCTATTAAAATAAGTAAAAGTACATAAGCAACCGCCTTTCCACTCCCTTTATTTGGCGACGCCCGAGGGCAAAACCGACTTAGCACTCGCCGATCTCCTCTTCCCCATCGGGTCAACTGTCGGATAACCACCGCCGTAACATTGTGCTGTCGTTTAACGAGCCGAGTAATGTGAATGAACTGAGTTTCGATTATCGAAGCCGGGGTTTTAGGTTTACTGCCTAATAGTATTAGCTGAAATGGATCGAGCGGCGATAGCAGTGGGTCCGGGTATGGATATGCCGATCATGCACGACAGTGATCGATACGACTTCGTTCGGGATATCGGGTCGGGTAACTTCGGGGTGGCCCGATTGATGAGAGATAAACAGACGAGAGAGCTTGTTGCGGTTAAGTATATCGAGCGAGGCGACAAGGTTAGTTTCTTGATTCTTCGCCAACAGCAATTTTTTTGTGTCTGTCTATTATTCTGTCTTGTCTTTATTGCCTTTTCTGAAACTGTTTTTGAGTAGGTATTGAAGCTGATTTAGTTGAGCATGCAATTATTCTTGTCTGTGCAAATATGGAAAGCCTATTTTTGGGAATTTTGTTGATTCCGATTGGTTTGAGATTGGTTTTGGTGGAAATATAGCTTTTTTCCTTTTTTTGGTGAGAATAATACTGCGAAACTTGCATTTTCAAGGAGATTAACCTTTTCTTTTTCAATTTCGAAGCTGCTAACGTTTATTATGATTGGTAAATTAGTTACTTAAATTTGGTTAATGTAAGTTTCTTGAACCAACTTCTTCTTTCTTGGTCCAGTTTAGGGCCTTGTTTGGCGATTTTGAAAATTGGGCTGCTCTGTAATAATCTGCTCCTCAAAACAATTTACTACTCCATATTTACTGAATTATTTCACTTCAGAGCAACGTTGAGTTTTATATAATTGATGTATGCAGCTATTGTGGTTTATGCGTTTGCTGCAAATGAAAATAGGCTAAAATACATGTGATCGACATTCTGAAGGCGACTAAATGAATTGATTTTTCAAATCTGTTAAAGAATTCCTTTTGGCTGTCACTCACATAAATTCTGCGCTTGTAATTCTTTTCTCTTTCTCACTAGGCCGGCAGAACTATATTCTTTTCTGTCTGGTTTTACTTACTAGTACTTTAGTTTATTTTTATTTCTTTCTCCTTTGTCTCTCGTGCTCTCTCCCCTTATAGTAGAAAATAATTTGAAGTATATTTTATATTTGTTATTTACTTGAATCATATTATCATAAACATTACTTGCAAAGTTTTATAGTCTCCTTTTGATAAACACTTATCATAGTGCTGATGCTGGAACGGAGAATCCTCGAGCGGACATCAGTTTTAACTTTCTGTACTATATGTTTTTGCCTTGAAGCAGGCTTCGAGATACACATGCTCTTTTGTTGCCCTGCTACAGTCAAATTGGCCAAATTATGTTTTTTTGTAGTTTAAACTCCCGTATAGATGGGATTTCGCTCCTGTTTCAAAGTAAAGGAATGCATGGAAGGGCATGGTTATGGTTTACTAGTATAAAGAAACATGGGCTAAACATATTAAGACCTTCACTCAACTTTTTGTTCATGAGAAATACTGCTTTAGGTGAAACTAAACATGCAGGTAGAATATTAGCAATGGAGAGTATACATATATCAAGAGTTTCTCCCAAATGCTTCTACAAATGCTTCTGCAGTGGATACAAAGAAGTCGATGGTTCCATGGGACTGATGAATGAAAACCAGCACAAAGTGATTTAATGGCAGCTGGTGAAAGAAGTTTTGGTTTGGAAACAAATATAAATCGAATTTGGAACAACTATAGAAGAATATGTAGTGTGAATGGCTATATTAGGGAAAAAGAAAAAAGAAAAGAAGAAAATGTAGTAATGTGTTTGAGAAGTTAAACAACACCAATAAATAATCAACTGTAATTAGTTTGGATTAATGCAAATGCCGTTAACTAAACGAGGGCACATTTGTCATTTACTCCCGAAGAAGCTTTTTCCTATACTTTGTCTTTCAAATTTCATAGGGAAAACAAGAGTAATAAAAGAGAACACATCATTGTGAGATGAGAAAATTGTCGTATCTACCGCCATCCAACTAGCACAAAATGACACTGTATCGTCATCATCACTTAATTCTTCTTCCTATTGCTTTGTAATAGAATACAAGAGAATTAAGATATCAATCCCATCAGTTTCCGAGCGCAGGAAAAGGTCTCTCTCTCCATCTGTCTGTCTGTATACCCCCCCCCCCCCCCCACACACACACACAAAGTGGTGGCAAAAAAAATAGCTGCCTTACACTATCTCAATCAGTTAAATCCATATTCAGATCTGAGGGCAAAACCATCTCATTATTCACCAGTCTCTCCCACTGACTGGTACTTCTCACTATTAATCACCATCGGCAGCAATTAAGTTATGTGAATGAGCCGATTGCAGTTATGGAAGTGGTGTTTGCTAGTGTTAATTAGCTATATAAATGGATTGGAGGGCCAAGAAAAAGTGTCCAAGTACTGTGCCGATTGTACATGATAGTAATCAATATGATTTTATTAAGAATATTGGATCTGGTAATTGCGGTATAGCTCGGCTTATGAGGGATAAACAGAGTAATGAAATGGTTGCCATTAAGTACATCGAACGAGGAGGCCCGGTTAGTTTTGTAACTTCAATTGCAAATTAAGTGTGCTTACTCTTATCTTTATTTGATTTTGGAACTTATTTTGGCAGTATTGGCGTCTAATTTGGCATGCAATTTTTTGGTGCATACGCTGAATCTTCTTTTACATTTTTTTTTTTTTTGGGTACGCTGAGGTTTTAATTATTTCTCTTTTGTGTGATATGCTTTTTTCTTTCTTAGGCGAATATCAATTTACACTAGGTTGAATCTTGCTAGATGGTAAAAATTGAAAGACATCAAATTCGTACTTGCAAATTTCCATCATCTTTTTTTTTTCTCCCTCAGGAGTTTTCTTCCTTTCCTTCTTCTGAGTAAGTTGTGGCACTAGTTTAAAATCATCAGAAGTACTCGTACTGCTTCACTAGATTATGATTGCTAACAGTTCTCCTGAGGAATGTGCTTGCAAAAATTCAGGTTCAATGCTGAATCTAGTAGTACTTGAAAATCATAGTTGGCATTTGGTAAATAATCTGTAAGGAAAAATGATATATATTACATCTATGAATAACTATGAATATAAACTACTATTCTAACCTTTGATGATGTACAATCAAACTCATATAAGAGCCATCATCTAATACTACTCTTTAAGTAAATGATTACTATTTATCATTTTCTGCTGACGATTGGTTGGGGGAGGCTGCTGTACACATGGCATAATATGGGCTTGTTTGCAGAAACTTCTTCACATAAATCATTAAGTACCTGCTGGAATTGGTTCTTGGTTTTATCCAAACGTTACAACTTCTTCACACCCAACATATATGCGCATATGTACATTTATACTGTTACAACTTTCTGATGGTGAGTTTTGCCTTGTTTTAGTATCATTCCTTCATGTGGTAAGGTCGAGTTCCGAGTGCAAATTATTAACTTTGTCGAATGATATGTAATCTGTTTCCTTTCTATTTGATTGAATAGAGCAAACATTTATTGACTTGGCCACTTGTTTTCAGTCCAATGCCATAGAGATTTTGATTTCAAACTAAATCGTATCTGAATGCCGAGAGGTTATTGGCTCGAGTCTGTTGCATAAGAAAGACGGTGTTTTTGACATGCTTCTTTGACACAATTTTGAGCCTTAAAACAGCTTACTTCCAATGAAAGAAATCTTTCGACTGGAGGCCTATTGTATCTAGTGTGGCTAAATGATGCATTTTAATGAGTGCTTTGTGAGTTTTACTGGAGCATAACTATTGCAGAAAATAGTGCCTTCATGCTTTTTCTCCAAAAAAGTGAAAGAAAGAAGGCATGGGAGTGATTATGGTACTACTCCAAATGAGTTCCATATCAGATTACCGTAGGGATTAGATAATGAGACTGTGGGAGAAATAGAAACATATAATGCCTATAATTCTGAACACATTATTTATTCTTTCAGAATTTATGCTTTCTTTTTCTCGTGTATATGGGAAGCAAGGATCCGATCATTGTGTGCTATGACTTGGCAAAATATTAGGCAACGATTCAGCTAGTTTTTACTGCTTATGGGTTGCAACTTTCAGCTGACTGAACTTTGTAATGGCCACATTTTAATCCTTATTATTTGCTGCATAATCCTCCCGTTTGGATAAGATTCACTTATTTTTTCTCTGTGTTATTCTCCGTCGCTCATGACATGTCCGAAATTGTTATGATTTTATTTTCCACATGTAACATTTGCTCTATGAGGTTCATATAATGCTTCAACAATTATAATCTGGTGATTTTTATTGCAGATAGATGAAAATGTTCAGAGAGAAATTATCAATCACAGGTCTTTAAGGCACCCTAATATTGTTAGATTTAAAGAGGTTGTCACTGATTTTCTCTCTGGAATTTACTTGACTTAAAAAAGTCCTCGTGGAGTTATATTCTTAATATTTTGCTTCAGGTGATTCTCACACCAACTCATCTGGCTATTGTGATGGAGTATGCATCTGGTGGAGAATTATTTGAGCGCATTTGCAATGCAGGACGCTTCAACGAGGATGAGGTTCTTAATTTTCTTTTCCATGGTTGTTTTGTATGATATTATGTGGCTGTTAGGGTTATATACTGTCTCTGTTGCACATGTTTGTCATGCAGGCTCGTTTCTTTTTTCAACAACTTATATCGGGAGTCAGCTACTGCCATTCAATGGTATCATAATGTTGTATTATGTTTTTGGAAGTTTGGTTTTTAATGGCAATTACGTTCAGCCCTGTGTAAATTAGAAATATGATTGATCTGTCTTATGTTTCTTGATGAAGCAAATATGTCATCGGGACTTGAAGCTGGAAAACACACTGTTGGATGGAAGCCCAGCTCCTCGGTTGAAAATATGTGATTTTGGGTATTCCAAGGTAATCTTTATATCACAAAATTCTTAACTGATTTCTGATTAAGCATGCTCCAACATCTGAGACCTCTGAGACCCAGGATTTATTGCAACTATATTTTGATCAGCTTATTTTGGAAACCATACTCATCTTTTTGTTTACCTGCTTCCTAGAATATGGTTATCTACTTTCTTCTATTAATTACCTGATTATAATTGTGCTTTTACAGTCTTCTTTGCTGCATTCACAACCAAAATCTACAGTGGGAACTCCTGCGTATATTGCTCCAGAGGTGTTACTTAGGAAAGAATATGATGGCAAGGTAAAACCATTAACTGCCTTCTTAACCGAATTTCACACTTTATCACTAGATATATAAATTATTTTTTCTTAAATGAATGTGGATTCATCTGGAGAAACTCTTAATATCTTTTGCTAGGCACAGTTGATTACAAATTTATCATATAACAAAACATCGGCAAGTAGAGGTTGTATTACTTAGTTACACTGTGACATACGAACTGGTAATACATTAGTTAATTTGTGATTGTTTTTCACTAACTTATTGGCGTCAATTTCATTCAGAGAAACTCTAGATATCTTTTGCTAGGCACAGTCGGTATACATTTTAGAATAATTTAACAAAACCTGGGCAAGTAGTGGTTGTATTACTCATGTTACACTGTGACACTGTGCTACACTGGTAATATGCTTAGTGAAATTATCACTAACTTATGCTTGTAGGTAAAGAGATCCAGATGATGTTGACCAAATACTTTTCTAGTTTTCATTATTTTCCATCTTTTGTTCACCACAGGGGCTGGCCCCTGAGGTTGAATAGTGTATTATTTAAATATTTCATCACTGCGATTTGTATTTGTAAATGTTCTTGACTCTGTAATTCATTCTTCTGATGTAGATATCAAGGTTAAACTGTGTTTCTGCTAATTTTTACCAAATTCTGTGCTGAACTATATTAAGATCTATTACCAGAAATCGATCTTTATCGCCTGTTGTATTGTTGTATGAATTTGCCTTGCTAGTTTATCCATTTCTGATCTATAGATGTTCTGGATGGAGTTAAAACTTAAAACATATTCTCTTCTGGAATTGCGCCTTTTGATTTTATGCCTTAGTTCCAGGTTTTGCTGCCTTATGTCAGGGCCTTGTATGTTTACTAGGTTGATTCTAAAGGAAGTTCAGCCTTTCTGTTGCTATCTCTAGGAAAATACACACTCTTTCTTAAGAAAGTTGTTCTTATATTCTTGTAAGGAGGTGTGGGTATTAACATTCCAAGCATAGTTCTTTTGTGAATTTGATGGTGTTAATCCCATATAAAGATCGGAAATAAGTGTGAATTGAGTTGCAGATTAATTTAGTTGATTAACCTTTTTTTCCCTTACTATATTTTGATCATGAAGAAATGATATGTTTCCTATGTTTAAGCACCTGGTCCTTGGATGATTTTGGATCTCCAACAATAGAAGATGTCATATATTCTTGCTGGTTGGAGGTTTCCAGGATGATAATATAAATATAGCTGGTATTCAGAGGGGAAGATTATTGTTTATGTCCTTTTCCATAGAAAATTTGCAGAACAATGTAGAGGAACATCATAGTTACTAGTTTAACGACGTCTAATATCAGCTGGACATATTCCCCGTCTTCTTGCCTTTCAGTGGTGGGGACAAACCCCCTTATGAACCGCCATTCTTTTCTCATGTGTGAATGATCTTTAAATTGATAGACCATGACACAGGGTTGTCTTTGTCAGATTGCAGATGTGTGGTCTTGTGGCGTGACTTTGTATGTTATGCTTGTTGGTGCCTATCCATTTGAAGATCCTGAAGAACCCAAGGACTTCCGGAAGACAATACAGAGAATCTTAAATGTTCAGTATTCCATTCCAGAAAATATTAAAATATCGGAGGAATGTTGGCATCTAATTTCGAGGATCTTTGTAGCAGACCCTGCACAAGTTAGTGATTCAGCTTTTAAGCATAAGCTTCTAGCTTTTTGATTGACCAATTGATTTTTTTCATCGAACTTTTATAAGTAGTGCTACATTTTTCTTTTTTAAAATCCTTGTAGTATTGTTTTGAAATAGGAAAATTTTTCGCCTTATGTGGTTGAGATCACTAGGCTGTGTCAAAAAATGAGTTTAGTCTGTGAAACACTATAGGATGATCGAGGTTAATTGAGATATTACCTAAAATCAATTTAGTTGGTTATTTTAATCTGTTCCTTCTGTCTGTAAGAGTCTTAACATGATGGATTATTATAAAACCGTTACCTATTAGAATTGGTAGTTTGAATAGCATAAAAAGAAGAACATCAGTCCCAAAGAATATTTTCTATCAAATTGGATTCATTATTCAAGTAGTTAGAACTTTTCTTGAATGCACTTGAGCAAACACCAACTTGAGACCGAGTTCTTTAGTCCCTTGATGCGCTATAGTTATTGGTTGAAGTTAAACAAATTAATCAATGGTTGGTCTTGGTTTCTTTATGTTAGTCAGGCAGGCTTCCTATAATCTGGCAATTTGGTTCAGTAAGTACATAGTATATTTTAGTCAACGTTGGGACCTTATGCTTTTGTAACATATGCTTGGTCAGCGCATCACGATACCCGAAATCAGGAATCATGCGTGGTTTCTAAAGAACCTTCCTGCGGATCTGATGGATGAAAGGACAATGGGCAACCAGTTTGAAGAGCCGGACCAGCCCATGCAGAGCCTGGAAGTCATCATGCAGATAATCTCAGAAGCCACCATACCTCCTGCTGGTTTGTATAATCTGGACTTGATGGATGATGACATGGAAGACCTGGATTCTGATCCTGACCTTGATGTTGACAGCAGCGGAGAGGTCATTTATGCAATGTGATTGCAATTGGTGTCTGGTTGGATCAACCAGAATCTGAAAACAATGGAAGTATCATCTCTGCATATGCTGCATGAAGACCTTTAGAAAGTCTACCAAATGTGTTTTTGGAGTCCAGCAGTGACGGTCTTATCAATTCCGTTTTTAGTTATGAGATGAGCATTGTATACAGACTGTATCATTCTGTTTGAGTAAAAAAATGGAGTGAATGCACGCAAGTGAAGGCAATACCAATGGTTATTATATATCTGCTGGTCATGTAACTGTATATTGCATCAGAGTCTGTTACTGTCACTCCAGTCTACTTATCCTTTTTGTATTGGTTCCTGTGCTTTCTGTTGTTGCGTTTCCATGAACATGTGATATGTACCTAAGCTATACTTTGTATTATGGTTTATGTTGGTGGTTTTATAGATCCTATATTGTTGTATAGTTATAATCTAGCTGAATATCTTTCTTCACATATAAGGGTTTTGTTGCATTGCACGGTTTAAAATTGAGGTGTCAATTACTGAAAAGCAGATTGGGCAAGAAAATTTGGTGAGCCCCCTATGCAGCTCAAAAACATGTGATTTGGCACATCAGTGTGAAAGTTTATGGTGCTTTTTTGTGGAGGTTATATATGCTCGATGATGCGCCATAGCATGTTTGAATAAATATCACCAGTGGTGCATTGAATAAAAGCCAGTGATGGAAGACTGCAGACCAAAGTGCAAAAACTACACGTGTATAAATACATATATATATATGTTCTTTTTGGTGAAATGCATACGTTGTATTTCATTATTCACCTTTAAGAAATGAGTTTTATGTTTTTGGCTAGTCGAACCGAAACTTAACAAACATTTGTTAGTGAGGTACGATGTTAGATATATATGTGCACTTAAAAATTGCATGTATAGCTTTATTAATATAATCGGTCTTGTTTGTGTAGAGATAAGATTCTATTGTCCTTTTTACTCGTGTTGGACTATTATTTTTAAACAAAATTACCTTTACACCTGATAACAATAGGGTTTATTAAATTGAAAAGTGAGTAGAACAAAGTCTTTTGGATCGAAAAATAATATTTTTAATAATTTCCCCTTGTATCTATGTGTAGCCAGGTATTTACTTGAGACAACGGAAAACATCGGTCCATCAAGACAGAATTTTAGCCACTGTGGTCTCCCCACAACCTGGAGGAACCGAAAGCTCCACCACGTTGCCACCATCCTCGAGCAGCATTCCTTTATTTCCCTGGCATGACTGCTCAAATTCGACAACAATCTCTGACAAACAGTTGGAACTGCACCCACCAATTTCACTTCTCTTCAGCATTGTGGTTATCTCATTCATCTTCTTCTCCAAATTACTCACCACAACTGAAATCCTCTTACTCTCTCGAAAGTGAAGAGCTGCCACATTTATCCTAAAAAAACTCCCAAGTGAAGCTTCCAACTTGCTTAACTTCTTGGAGTAGTACAACCTCATGAAAACATTAAACCATTTCACCTTGGAGCACTTCCGGATGAGTTTTTCGCCTTCCATTAACCGAACAGTGAATGCTTCTGTTTCATGCTGTGGCCTTTCCAAGATTCTGTTGAAGCTCTCTATATCATCAATGGCAACCTTGATTGAACAGAGAGTTGATTTTAAGCGGTTTAAGTCTGAGCTGAAACTGGCTACTTTCTGGGTTGCATCAATAACTGATATGAATAGCAGTTCAAAAGCCGCTCCCAAAGCAGCCCCTTGCACCAGCCCTCCCATTAATTAATGTCAACACAAACAAATCTGCAAGAAGCGGTAGCTGTTTCTCTTTTCAGAAGAATCATAAATGTATGGTCGGAATCTTGTTATTCTCGAAGGACATTGATTTGAAATGGTGTTTAGTCTTTCAAATTGGGAGGGAGGCCCTCAGAATTTTTGTGGTTATTTAATGTGAGATCATTTTCTGCGTGTGTGTGTGTGAGAGAGAGAGATTTGGGATTATTTCGGTTATGGTCCATGGGTTGAGTCAAATATATATGTGTGTGTGTGTGTGTGTGCATCTGCTGGAGAAGAAAGTCGGCGGACAAAGTTTAAAGCTAGCCCGATAGGAACCTTCCGCCCTATTCCCTCACCAACCCTTGGAATTTTTTCCAAGTCAAACCGATCATGGTAAGTGTTGCAAATTGCAAGTTCTAACCGAGGAAAATTCTAACTGAACCCAATTAAGTGAGAGGAATCCAAGCAGAAATGAAATGAATCCAAGCAAAAAATTTCGCTTAGTTTAGTGTTATTTCAAATATTTTGAGAGAATGTAACGTGGTTCGATTATAGAATGTGTTGTGAATGAAAATCGATTTAGATGATTTGTTATAAAATAATAAAATGATGTATTTGAAAAAATATTTTGTTTTTTTTAATTTAGAGAGATGTTTTCAACAGTCAATGTTGTTTTGTTATAATTAAAAAAAGTATAATAATTATTAAAATTATTTAATTAAAATAATAATTAATAAGTGTTTTGAAAGAATAAAATTCTTATTTAGGAAAATGCTATCACCAAATATATATTCATCATGAGAGAAAAAAAAAATCTTCAAAACAGAATCAAACAAAGCCTTTGTTTTTTAGAGATCCAACTAATTACCTTGTATTTGCCAATCAGAATTATAACTCGCCGTATAAAGTTGATTTCGGACTGCAATTTCCTAGCAATTTGATCACTTGTGTGATTTCAGACCTGCCCAAAGTGTACATTGAATATTCTAAGTCTACGTCATCATCCTTTCCAGATTGCGGTTCAATGTTGGTTAATCTACTTTATTTTCCTGCTCTCATTGATTATTATTTTTATTTTTTTATTTTTAATTGTATCATTTTACTCTTTTTATATTTTTAATTGAAATATTATTTTATCCATTTATATTCTTATCGTATCATTTTACTCATTTAGACTATTTTTTTACTAAAATTACTTTAAAAATATTTTAAAATTATTAAACTTGTATTCATATCCTAATAATTTCGTTAACTTGTTTAATTCACGGTTAACATTAAATTCATGTGAAATTCTGTTGTACTTAAAATTTAGTGCCTATTTATTTAATTTAATATAATTCATATTAAATTGCTATATAGTAAAATATTTTCTATTAGCTAATATATTTATACTTATAAGTTTCTTATTCATCACAAATTTAAAAATATATATAATATATTTTTAAATAATATTTTATTAAATATGTGAAATATTAGTAGTAATTTTCTAATTATTTATTGAATAATCATAATTTAATAAAAACTATATTAAATTAAAAATAGTCATTTTTGTTATTATTTTTGTTAAACACCAGAATGAATATGTTTTTTAAAATTAACATAATTTCTATTATATCACGAGAATAGATTATTTATAATTTTATCTAATAATAATAAACTAAACACTAAAATGACTATTTTTTAAAATTTAACATAGCTTCTATGAAATTACGATAATTCCATTAATAATGAGAGATTTATTACTAATTTTTAACGTGTTTAATAAAATATTATTTAAAATATATTACACATTTTTTAGAATTATGACGAAAAAGAAACTTATATGTAAAATATATTAGCTAATCAAATATCCTACTCTATAAAAATTATGTTAAATTAAAAAAATAGTCATTAGATTTGAAGTACAATAAAGAATGATTAAAATAGTAATACAAGTCTACTAATTTTAAATATTCTTAAAATAATTTCATTAAAAATAATATGTAAGTATAGTAAAGTCATTTTTATAGAGTACAAATATATAAAATGATTCAATAAAAATAGAAGGGGATAAAGTAATATTAATTGATAGTACAATAAAATAAAATAATATAATTAAAAATATAAAATAATAAAATAATATTCAATAAAAGTAAAAACTACGATATTAATTAAAATAAATGTGTGTATGATTTGTTTTGGTGTGACCAATCAAGGTGTTCTAATACGTGTGTATGATTTGTTTTGGTGTGACCAATCAAGGTGCATTAGAACAATGTGAATCGTGGAATAGAAAATATCATTGATTTATCTAACCGTGGCATAACCGTGGTAGAGAGTTATATACAGTTTCCCTGAGACGCTTAACCTGCAAGTGTTGAGAAGCTACTCTCTTAACGTCCTTTGGTCACTCAAATCAGGATACTGTACTAGAAGTATTCAGCATGCAGCCTATAAACCAACTGATTCAAGTTAATCAATTGCCATGCTTTCATGATTAAAATTTAGATGATCTAAATCAAGGCAAATGAGTTTGGGCTTAGTTTGGTAGAATGTATTTGAATAGTAGGATTGCTGTGGAGAATAAAAATGTATTTGACTGTTTTACTGAAAAAATAATATGATATATCACGAGAGATATTTTAATCTGTAAATATTTTATCATTATTATTTATTATGGTTTGTGAAAGATATTTTCAGCTGTAAATATTTTATTAATATTATTTTATTTCAGTTAGTATTGAGAGTATAATAGATTATATGATTATTTAGTTGAAGTGATGATTAATAAATATCTTGAGGAATAAAAACATTTTTCCCCATAATGTTAATCCAAATACATTTTCCAGTCCGGGGGAGAGAGAGAATATTTTCCAAAAGAACACCAAACAAGTCCTTGTTCTTTTTAATTTTTGTTTCCCTTAACTTGGAAAATTCTTCACAAGTTACTATAGGATTATCCTTGATTTGTAATTGTTTTAGATTGTATTTGAATTGAAAAATTTGGATTTAATTAGAGAATTTGAAAAAAAAAATTTAAATAACTTTATATAAAATAAATTTAAAATTCACCACAATAACTCAAAAAATAGATTAAAATAAGAACTCAATGATTTGAAATCTATTATATCATAATATTATTCTAACAAACTCAATGCATTTATTATTATGAATTTGAAATTTTTAATTTCAATACATCAATCCAAATAAAATCTTAGGTCTAAATTGATGTATTTAAAAATTTTCAAATCTAAAATAATAAATTTATTAAATTTTATTTTATTTTTTGATAATTTCAAGTTACATTGTTTTTAAATTCTTAATTTTTTATTTTAAAATATTTTTTGAATCAAATAGATTTGAAATTCACTTAATGTGAAGCCGTGGTTTGAAATCCTTGCTTCAAAATCCAAAAAGCCTTCATCAAAACGCAATCTTAGGTTGTGCTAGGATCTGGGATCGAACAATTTAGATTTAAGAGAATGATTTAAAATTAAGAATTTCACGTCTTATGGAAATTATTTAGTTTATAATTGCTAAAGTAAAGATCGAGGAACAAATTGTCCATTTCTGTAATAGATTCTGCATCATGTAAAGATTCTATACACTTACTTCAATACTCTGACGTGAAAGAATCAAGCAGTTTTTTGGGGTCATAAAACCACAGCACGATGTCAGTGCCCCCTTGTAGGAAATCTGTTCTTGAGTTGACGATGTGGCCTTTCTGTTGCAAGTTAATCACATCTCCCCTTCAATGGAGAAGGATTTGTTGCATCAAAGGGATTCTAAACAATATCCTTCTCCAATATAGATTGCTTTAAGATTTGCTTAATAGCCTGCATGTAATCTGAAATTAATGAGTTGTAGGGTTTCCATCAAGTCCTGAGTCCCTGACAACGGCAAGTCAAGCAGCTCATGGGCGTGCAAGTCTACAAGTGATTGTATGCTTCTCACAGAATTTTGCTGATTGTTATCAAAGTTGATCTATCCTGTTTTTTCATGGTCCTGGTTCCACAGATTTCTGAAGCATCCTGCTATTGTGATCTCCCATCGTAAATCAAAATGAGGAAAAGAAGAGAAAAATAGGATTATAAATGCCCATTAACATACCTGTGTCTATCGTCATTGTGAAGAACTAGAAATCATTCTCTTGCAGGAAAATTGTGAAGCCAATTAAGGTTTTTGTCTTCTTTTACCACCTGAATCTTCAGATTGCTCCAACCGCTGTTATGGTAGCCCCATAAGTAGGCAGTCTCTTCGTCGCATATTACATGTTCCAATTGCACAAGGTTCAGTACTGAAGGTGGCAGCTCAGATAATCCCCGGCAACCTCTCATGTCAAGCTTTCTCAGAGAATGCAACTGGCCCATCTGCTCTGGCAAGTATTCAATCCCAACACAATCAGACAAGTCGAAGAACCTCAACTTATGGAGCCTTCCAATTGACTCAGGCAGTTCTTGCAGCGTTGTACAGGAATGAAGCCTCAACACTTCCAAATTAGTCAGATTCCCAAGTTCATCAGGAAGTCTTACTAGCTCGGGGCAGTGACTGATGGTGAGCTTCTTAAGATGGATGAGTTTACAAAACCAGAAGGGCAATTCCACTAAGTCATCGCAGTAGTCAATGTTGATTTCAACAAGATTTGGCCACGTATCGCAATTCTCAAGTGCGTTGCCAATCTCACACATGACTAGGGACATTTTCCGCAAATTCCTCAGTTGTAAGAAGGATGTAGAGATGGAAGAGATTGAGATATGTTCCAACCTAATCCTCTTCAGATTAAGCAAATGATCAGGCGCTGGAAAATCACATACCTCAGCGGGACAAGAGCCATTGTTGGTCAAAATCAGAACCTTCAGATGCTGCATTCTCCCTATAAAGTGAGGTAAAGTGTAGAGCCTGCTATGAAAGTTCAATATGAATACTTCAACCTCAGGTACTTGCATGTCATACCAATCTGAGATGGGCGTTTCGTCTGCAAAGAAAAATGGTGCATCATCAACTGGGCCAACAGGAGACAAAAAAAACTTCCTAAGCAATTAGCCATTTATTTGCTGAAGAAGCAAAAGTATCTACTTTCTGTTTCTGGAAACAAGGATTTAAATGAACCTGTGGAGATGGACATAATTGGGGCATGGATAGGTTCCTGCTTCCGTTCAATCCACCACTTAGGAAAATCATTATTCTTTACATCCAAAATTACCCTCCTTTGATATTCTATAGGCTCTTGCCCATTCTGGTAGATAGCTAGCTCTCTCAGTAAATCATGCTGCGTTGCAAATTGCTCGTTACCGTATTCAATATCATCATCTGCTTCTGTTCTGTGAAAAGAAGGAAATTAAATGTATTAAGATTTGAATTATCTGTATTTGTATGAATCTTACAAATATTTGTTCCCATTGTGAAAAGCCATATATATCCTTATTAAAAATAACAAAAAAATGATAGCAAATAAAATAATGACCAATTACTTCTAAGAAATTTAGAATCCTACACCAATAATATATCTAATATCTAATAATATAATAATATCCAATTACATGCTAACCAATCACATTTAAGGTACTTAAGAGTCCTACACCAACATTATATTTAATTGAAATTATTTTCTACATTACATATGACTATAAAATGGTTAAATAAAGTAAAATAATACTCATTTTATCTGTTCCAAAAGCTTTATCCAAAAGTACCGTTATTAGAGGTCTAACTTGTAGTACATTAATATAATTCATAAATTTTGTGTTAATATAGAAAAAATTAGAATACTAATTAGAGGTAGCATATAAATTTATTATGATTAAAAGTTTAATGGGAGCTTTCTTTCATTCATCAGAGATTAACAGAATTATGTTTGAACAAGTTTAATTGACATTATTCCTCTCCGTTGTTCACTTATGATTTTTAAATTTAATAATCATTAAGAAATCATAATTTACAAAAGCTCACAAAGGAGAGGAAAACTTAAAAAAAATGAAATACAAATTTGCAGCGCAAAGACAAAAAACATTATTTAACAAAACAAAAACACTGGCATTTATATAGAAATATGTTGAAGTAAGAAACTAAACAAGAGTGGTAAATAATATTACAAAAAGTAACCAAGTTAAAATTTAAAGCAGTTTAGATAAATAGAACACACTTAACATAGTCCTCAGGACACAAAATAATTTTTTTTTGGATACTAATGACATATTTGTTTAGATTAATACTCAATAACAAATAATTAAATCAATAAATTTCAACTAAATATTATTTTAGAATTCACTTTTTGAACATGCAAATAGACTTCGAAATACAAGAAGCGCCAAAATTTGAAAAGCTTGCTACATATTTCACCTACTATAAATATTCATTGTAATAATAAATTTATTTTTGCAATTTGCACTTATATGTACTTTTCATAAATCAAATTAATCTTTTTTAATTTTAACTAATTTCTTTTTTTGATAATCTTTTTTTGCTTAACTAAGCAGCTCATATGTTAAAAAAAGGGATCAAATTATATATATTTAACTACAAATTATAAATTAAATGAACCATAAAGATATTAGAAGATGCCTAAGCCTTAACATGCAAATTCATTACTTCTACTTTTTAAGAAAATACCGCGTTAACTTGCATAATAATGCAACCATACACAAATAAAAGTATAATGATCCAACCTCAAAGAATTATAATGTTACCAAAATGTAGAAAAAGGTTTAAAAGGTCAATATTCATATGGAAAATGAGATATTTTAACTTTAGTCCAAAAAACAATGACTTCTAAAAAAAATGAATAATAAAATTATATTTCCCCCCATTAATAAATAAATTAATGAAGCAAGGGTATGATTGTTACTATCACATAGTAGGTAAGCAATACACCTTTTGTAAATTATATTTGCATGAAAATTTGGATAAAATATCATAAGCATATAATATACATTGTCATGACAAAAAATATTGAGCTTCTCTAAAATCTTATTTTTACACACCTAAATTATATTTGCATGAAAATTTGGTTAAATATCGGAAGTATGTAATAAAGTTATGATCTAAAATATTGTGCTCCTCTAAAATCATATTTTTACACGCAGAACACACACGATACTTTGTAATATGCACAAAAAGAAAACCGATATATTGTAATCTCATGGCAGAAACCCACAGAATAATATATTGACTGAAAAATGGGTTCAACTTAGAAGTATATTTTGAGTCATTGCTTACTGTATGATATTTACCGGACACACAAGAAAGGCAAAAACTTCGTAAAATTCATATGCAAGTTACAGCATTATCAATATTAGCCTGGAATTGGAAGAATGAAAAAGCATGACAGGAAGTCCAAGGTTTGTCCATCAATATCGTGTCTAAACTTTCTATTGTGCACTATATTTCATTTTCTCCATCAATATCACCAAGGACCAAGTATATCTATAAAAGAAAACCCTCTAATCTCCTATCATAAAATAACAAGAAAGTTCATTGTGTTCTTCTAGAATATCCACAGGTATAATAATTCAACTATTCTAATTTGTCACCCAAATTGGTAAAAGGAAGGCTAAATACCTGTCACGTGTGAGATCGACCAGATTTCGATTGAAGAGTTCATAAAGGCAGGCAAGGGCATCCTCTTCATTTAGATTGTAAAGTTCTACCCACATATCCAAGAGAGCAGCAACAGGGATCTTTTGATCTTCAGAAAATGACCCTAAATCCAGATAGCACTGGAGCAATATTTCATCCAGGGCCTCTAAGCTCAATTTGAGGCAACACAGCAGATCATTGCTGGTTGTGAAGATGGATTCACCATTGGACCATTTACTAATTCTACTCCTCCAGGTCACCTCACGCTGCTTATACAGAGACCGTCCAACGACTTTAAGTGCAATAGGAAATCCTCCACAGCATTTGACCACCTGCAATTGGAGATACAAAAATTTTAGAAAAAGTAGGCATCTTATATTGCAATATTCACTTTGAATTATGAACATAAAGGTTAAATATACATGTCGCATTTTTCATTAGATCATATAAGAATCCACTAGAGTATAAATCAAACCAAGATTTACTTACCCCTTGGAATACAATCATTGGCATTTACCTTGTCCAGAAGATCACTGCTTACAGAACAAATCCCATTTTCAAAGGCAAACTGATGAAAAAGCTCCACTGCTTGTTGATAGCTCAGCGGTTTCAATCTATATGTATTGAATCTTGGAAACACAGTTCTGGATGTCACCAATATTTTATACCTTGGTCTTTTTAATATGAATTTCTCTATCAGAGATTCTTCTCCAGAGGAACTACACCAGACATCATCCAGGACCAGCAGAACAGGGTTCAGTCTGATGTGTCTCTGAAATAACTGTTCTAATTGGTTGATTGCATCTTCATCACTTTGGAAATTTGGCACACGCGGGTTATCTGTGATGGTCTGAAATATTTTCTGAACAATGACATTGAGGTTTGGACTTCTAGAAACAGTCGCAAAGAAAATATTATCACCAAACACCCCTGTGCAAAGACATGGTTAATAAGCAGGCTAAACACCCCTGTCCAAAGACACTGTCAACATTCAGCCTGACATTACAATAGATAATGTATGGTGACCATAACTTGGCTTTCCTCTAATGACTCCAACAATGCATAATAGCATAATATATTATCTTCATGGACTTGGCATAACTTGAAACTTCAGATTTCTGGATGACAAACTTCTGACACCTTGTTCTTTATGCAGTGTTTGGCCATACTAGGCATTTACACAATTAAAAGAAAGAATATCATTTGTCCTTGCACAAATGAAGTTAATCTAAGTCTCAAAGGCTGGAATAAATTTAAAATGGTGGCGAGTGATTCAACAAGGATTAAAGTTTCATCAATTTGTTGAACAATTAGCAAGAATTTGAGAAAAACCGAGTTTGTTTTAGCTATCTTCACACTTATTGATGTTAAACCTTCACAGCCTCCCATCCCTAAAAAACAGCATTCAAAATCACCCAGAGTAACCCAAAAATTTATTTGTTTCCAAATACAATTAAAGAACAAGAAAACTCAAGAAAAAAACATTAATTATAGGATACCTTTGATTTCTTCGTCATGACAAATCTTTTTAGCCAGTGTAGTCTTTCCACAGCCTCCTGGAGCCGAAAGCACCACCACATTCTCGCCATCTTCCAGCAGCATCTCTCTCAGTTCCTGGAGTGGCTGCTCCATTCCAACCACAAATCCCGGCGCTCCCGGCGCATTGCACCACCCCACAATTTGATTGGAATTGCCCCCGCGAATTCCGCTGTTCTCCAGCTGTGTGGCTATCTGATTTACCCCCACAGACATCTTCTTAGTCTCTCTCAAAAGATAGACTGGCACCTCAATACGAAAAAATCTCAAAAGCTCAGCTTCCAGATTGCTTAGTTTCTTCGAGTAATAAAACCTCTTGCACACATTCCACTTGACCTTGGAGCACTTCTGGACGAGAATTACGCCTTTCTTTAATTGATCGGCGAACCTTTCTGTTTCGTCCAGCGGCGTTTCCAGGATTCTGTCGAACCTCTGTATATCGTCATTCGCAAGCTTTATAGAATCGAGAGTCGACTTTAAGCGTCTCAAATCTGAGTTGAATCTGGCTACTTTCTTGGTTGCATCAAGAACTGTGTTGAATAACAGTTCAAATGCTGCTCCTAGAGCAGACCCTCCTACCAGGGATGCCGCCATCTCCGAGCAAAAAAGAGCTCAGAACACACTATTTTTCACTGTTTGTAATGAATCTGCGGGAAATAGGAACAGGATTTTTTAGGGGGCTGCTGTTTCCTTGAAATTTGGCGTGAACTTCAAGAAACAGTCGACTGAAAAACGCAGCCATGTTAAGAAAAAAGAGAAAAAATTGCAACTTTTGAAGATGCTTCTTCCTTTTGGGAATCTTGTTATGCTTCAAGTAATAGAAAGGAAATGGGATTGAGATTTCGTAATTAAGGGCCCTTTGACTTCTGGTTCTGGTGGCTGAATCATTTTAGTGGCCGAAGTTTTAATCTCAGTTTTCCCACAATAAGTCTTCCTCTTGATCATTTTTTTTCATACTCGCGAAGAAAGCAAATTATTACGTTTTGATCTATTATAAATTTTATTATATTTATTTATTCTATTATATTGATTAGTTATTATGTTTAATATATTTTTTTATAAAATTTATCTGATAATTAATGCAATATATTACAATACAAGAATTTATCTGCGGAAACATACTAAGTTTATTTTATACTATTTCGGTTTGACAATGATCTAAGTATTTTGTTAATTGTGCTCCGAATAATATAATAGTGTGAAACACACGGGAAGAAAAAAGCTGACACAGACTCTCAAACAATTAAATATGTAATCTTGACCACCTTCCTATGATCTAATTAAATTTCAAACAATTAAATATGTAATATTGACCACCTTCCTATTATCTAATTATAATTAATTTGTATGTATGCTTTGGCCTTTGCCACACTACTGACCAATTTTGGTTTCAATTATAAACGTGCCCATTTTGTTTCATTAAAAAAAAATGAATTTTCCAGCAAAATCACGTACTCTTCCTGTCATAGGCTCCTATGTCCAAAATGTATTTGTTTCTTCATTTTTTCAGGTTTTTCTTTTGTCAAATTGTAGTAAAAATATTTTAAAAAACTAACCTATTTTGGAAACATTCAAAAAAATTCCCAAAGTTGTATTCTTGATTTTCATTGATCACTTGCATTTTATTCAATGAAAAAGTATGTCATGAAAATAAGAATGAATTTTCATTTTCTTAGCAAGGGATCAACCTCTCTGCATAAATTTATTTTCATAGCTATTTTAAATGTCACTTTCACTCAAAATGAAAAATAAAATTAAACAAGTCTTAATTGAAATGGGCATCGTTTGGTTTGGTAGAAGTGTTTATTGACATCAACCAAAAAATTAGGGTCGGTGTTTGATTTTTATTTTTATAAAAATTTAGTATTTGATTCAGTTTTGACTTATATATTTATTTATATAACTTTTATGTATATATATATATATACATTATTTAATTTTATATTATATTTTTTATTTTTTGCCAAACAAAAATAAAAATAAAAAATACAATTTTAATTTAGTATTTAAAAAAATAATTAGTCAAAATACCAAATCGAAGTAATGCAAAACAAAAAAATCATAATTTGATTCGATTTTATCGAATAAATATATTCTAGCTTCGGTCAGACGGTCACCCCACCGTTTATATCCGGACTAACGTTGCCTCTGGATTATGTCGGGTTCGGGTTGGGTTCCTCCTACCCAAAAACGATTGTTACCCAATGAAAAAAAAATAAATAAATAAATAAGAATTACCAATCCAGAAGCTCCGCTGCCTCCTCACTCTCTCTGTGCAATCCCAAACGGCCAAACCTACGACCACCACCACCAGCCCCACGTCCGTCAACTACGGCGTCTTCTCACTCCCTCAGAGGTAATGCTCACCTTATAAAAATAACGATTATCTCATTTACTAATTTTTTTTTAATATTCTTTAATCGATTTGATTTACCTAAAATTTGGCTTTTGAGTTTTGAGATTGATTTGTCAGAGACAGACATAGACATGTATATACGTATAGTTATATGTTTGTGTTAACTTTCTTCCTGTTTTTTTCTTTTTTTTTTTTTTCTGATACAAAAGTTTCTGTGTTTCTTTATATAGGGTGGAAGTTGAACTCAGAGTTGGAGTATGATTCTCAATGGGTGCTCTTTGAATTCTGGGGTTTTTCATTTGCTCCCTTATAACAGCAAGGTATGTAGCTTCAGGTCTTACAACTCGACAATTTCAGGCATCCCTCATTCGCACAAGAAAGTTGTGTCTTTCTACGGTGGAAGCTCGTGGGAACCTCTTAAATCGCCTGCATCTTTAGGTATGTCTATACCCATTGAATTAAACTACCACCTTAGTTTTATGAAAAGAAATACATATCAGAAATGGATCTGGGTGTTGTCTAACATCTTCTGTAGCATTTGGTACTTTAGAATTATGTGTCCGGTAGTTCATTATACTTGTTTGTTATACCGCCAATGTTCCTTCCCAGTGGGGAAAATTAGTGTCTAAGAAGTTTGGTACTTTAGAATTATGTGTCCGGTAGTTCATTATACTTGTTTGTTATACCTCCAATGTTCCTCCCCAGTGGGAAAAATTAGTGTCTAAGATATTTTCCATTTTTCATCATGTTGATGTAGAGCTGATACTTCTATTTTCTTGTATTTGATCTTCTAAACTTAGTTGGCCAGACACCTGAGAAGAATTTCTTGTCTTTGCAACGCAAAGCAAGTACGTTAGCAAACACTAAAGATGACGACCTCTCGATGTTTGGCCAGTCATCCTTAACTAGTTAACTTATCAGATGTTATGTTTCATATCTTCAAATAGCATACCATGGTAGCCGGCTGAGAATTTAGCGGCCTGTAATTACCACCAATCTTGTTATCTGATTGGATTTACTTCTTGTGGGTCAAATGTCACACTGTTTTCCTGATATTTATGGAAGGTACTTTGATTAGGCTACTTGCATATTTGATCACTTTGGTTGGTATTGTCCGCCTGCTCTGTCTTGGCACACCAATTTTCTGTCTTTAAAAAAAGTTGCTTAAGTGAGCGGTCTCGGATGGTGGCATGGTCTGAGAGAAGCACTCCGATATGGGGTCCTTATGAAGTTAGTGAATCATACTGGATTTTTAATGAATATCAGCTGGATTATGAAGGCTCACATCCAATGTTTGATCTCTCTTACATAGGTTTTAGCCCTCCATGATCCAAATATGAGCACTTTGTTTGGGGATTCAAGTAGTTGTGGTCATGTACTGATTTCATACTTGTTCATTTTTGGATTATCATGGCAGGCATCCGGCATTCTCATCTTTCTGCTGCGTCAACACCACTCTTACATGGGGAACAAGGTAGCCTGTTGCATACTATTCCCAAGTTACCCAAGCGGCATCGGCTACCATTGGCTCCAAGAGCATCCAAGGATGTGCCCTATAGTTACAGATTCCCTGCTATGACAAAGAAGCCGAGATGGTGGTGGAGAACTTTGGCATGCCTTCCATATCTGATGCCTCTTCATGAGACATGGATGTATGCTGAAACGGCATATCATCTGCATCCTTTCTTGGAGGATTTTGAATTTCTGACTTATCCTTTTTTGGGAGCACTAGGGAGATTACCAAGCTGGTTTCTGATGGCGTATTTCTTTGTTGCTTACCTTGGAGTGGTGAGGCGAAAAGAATGGCCTCATTTCTTTAGATTCCATGTGGTTATGGGTATGCTGCTGGAGATTGCTTTACAGGTTATTGGAACTGTGAGCCGGTGGATGCCACTTGCTGTATACTGGGGCAAGATTGGAATGCATTTTTGGACCGCCGTTGCATTTGCCTATTTGTTCACAGTTTTGGAGTGCATAAGGTGTGCCCTTGCTGGGATGTATGCTGACATTCCATTTGTATGTGATGCAGCTTATATTCAAATTCCATATGATTAAGGAGGATAAGTCAAGGAATTATGGACTATAGAGGGAGTGTTGCTTTGTTTTCTCTTTTTCTTCACAGAAAACTGACCAAATGAGACTTGTCCTTTTGGGTTATCCTGTGTCTCTTGTTTACTTCTGAATTTGAAGATTGGTGAATGTAACTTCTTGTTGGTATCACATTCATGATTCGCTGCTTCCATCTCTCTGCCAGCGTTTACTTTTTTGTGAGGCTATCCTAACTTATTACATTCATGCTCGTTTGGATGGTTTTTTCAGGTGCTAATATTATCTGTATCATTGATGTTATGCTCTGGACGAACAAGGTTTTCGTTTCCCATACCTGCGTCTGAAAATAGGAGAATCATATATGGGGGAAGGAAAATTGAACCGTTCAGTAAATCGATAGAATCGCAAACAAAATTTTTTGTCACTATCGAAATCAAAACCAAAAATCTTGTTTGGTATTCGATTTTTATTTTTATAAAAATTTAATATTCCGATCAGTGTATCAAATATAATTTTTATATTTGTTATATATAATTATAATTTTGTATAATACTTTTATATTTTCTATTCATTTTGATAATACTTTTATTGTTTGTACTCACTAATTTTTTTAAAAAAAATCATAAATAAAAAGTACTATTAAAACTTTATTATTTAAATTTCTGAGCCCGATGGCATTCCTAGCTTGGAATCAGGGTTATGTTATTTTTTTATTGTTTTTATAAAAACTGATGAATTGAATTACAGAATTTGAAAATCAATTTTTTTCTTTTTGACAATAATCAAAATTGAACATAGCAACAATTTGGTGTTATCTTTGACTGTATGAACAGTCCACTTCCGACAAAGCTAGTACCCAACACACTTTGCTTGAACTTTTTCTTTTCCTATTATCAGATTTGCATAATGATTTTTACATTAACTATTTATGGATATTGTTGTTCCATGTTATGATAAACTGTAATATATTCCCAATACTGAACATAGTATAACTAAAAGAGTTTTAAAATTAGGCCTTTTCTTAATTATAGACCTTTTGCTATTCATTTGTCAATTCTTTTTTTATGGAAATAATTAATGTCCTTTTTTCCTAATTTAATGTACAATATTCTGTGTAAGCATAATTCTTTCTTGTCTTATATTTCACAATTCCAATTAGAAAATCAGGTTTGTACCCAAACAAAGCCTCAAAAGCCAATTGTCAGATCATCATAAAACAAAAGACCCACCCGCGGATGAGAAAAAAGAAAAAAGTAGGAACCGTACGGATCGGGGGTTTGAACCCGACGTGAATCGAACACGCAACCTTCTGATCTGGAGTCAGACGCGCTACCATTGCGCCACGGATCCCGTTGGTGGATATAATTACTTTTTAGTTTATAAATATATATTAACACTGCTACTATATGCATATTTCACTACATTAATAGCATAGATATATAAATACAACTGCCGATGAACCTCGACCACTTCATACAAAACAAGTAGTTGTAAAGACTTGAGATATGTAAGGAAAAAAAACCAAAAAAAAAACACACTCATTAGAGTTATCTACTCCTTTTTCTTCTCTTTAATCTCTCTCTGTTGCCCTGCAATCTTGTTTTTCATTTTCTGCAACTTCTCCTCAATCATGGCATACAACTTTTGTGATTTCATCCTCAGTTTTTCTCCAAACCCTCTTATCTTGTGCTCGTTCTTGATATAAATTACAGGCATGGTCATTCCCCCCACCACTCCTGCAAAATCGAAGGGGAGAACCATTCAAGTTTCATCATGTCATACGAAGAACATGTTTGAAAAGGTAGCATAGTTCATCACTCCACTTCCCACATGCATAGTTAAATTAAGGACTATCAAAAACATTGAGATGTGATATCACTCAAACTTCATTCTATAGTCCCTTTTAATCTAGTGCATTAATCTCTCAAAATCATGTAAGATCATAACTTTTAGATGAAATTCTTATAGTTAGCAAAAGGTAAGCTAAATCATACAAAGCCATCTTTGGTTTATAATGGAAAGAGTCCATAAATTCTAACAGAACAAGTAAACTACATTCACATGCCCAAATCACTAGAATCAACCCACTTTTGTATCATGTGACTGGAATTCTTGTAGTGCTATTAGTCTTTTGGTAATTTTAGACTAGGAGACTAGAAGTGTCATTTTTGGTAAACATGGGTGATCAAATATGCTACTTTTTTGTGTAACTAGAGTGAAACTTGAGTACATAAACTTGAGCCATGAAAGATTTTAAATTTACACTATGAATGTTCTTTGTGTGACTAGTGAAATTTGAGTAAGCAAAAACGTTTTCTCCCAAGAGGAAACAAGTAACAGATGATCATTAAGAGAAACTATAGGCCTAAAATCAAAGAGAAAAGAATACAACAATTAATGACATAATTAACTTTTAAAAGTTGAAGCTTAATATTTACCTATGTAGCAAAGTGTAAGAAAATCGAAGCGTCTTGCCACCACGGAAATTATATACAAACAAGCCACAACTCCAGCAAACACGAACCATTCTTTCTCAGCACTTACATGGAACATCAATAGAATTCCTTCCTCAGCCCGTTGTCGAAATAAATTTGCATGCTCCATTGCTGTCTCCTCCCTAATTTCTAATTCTGACAAGTCCGGGGCCTCTCTGCATGCCCACCAAAAAATCAACGAAAAAAAAAATTCAAAACAAAACCTTGATCAATAAAGGAACTTGTGTGCATATAATTAAGCCAACAAAAAGAAGAAAATCAAATCTTTTTTTTTTTGGTTTGTGGTGGTGGTGGTGGTTGGGGGGGTAAGGTGTTGGTTAAGTGGATTTACTTTTTCAAGAGGCGGTGAATATTGCCCCAAAAGAACAAGAGCAGAACAAGGGCCATGGCCACCCAAGAAAGGATAGTGACGAAATTATATTGGTAAATCTCCATAACTATCCATGTCGCAGTTGCCCCCAAAAGGATGAGAACATTCAGTTGCTTCCTTCTCCATAAGACTAAGTCCCTCAGTAAATCTGCCACAGATAAGAAGTACATGAAATTCCTGTGTGTGTGAGTGTGTGAGAGAGAGGGTGGGGGGGAGATACCTGGCTTGTTGTGGGGCTGAACTTTTGGTGGAGAGGGTGGAGATTCCGACGTATCAGACATGCTTGAATTAAGAAAAGTTTGGCGTTCTAGGCGTTATCGGATGATGGAAAAATGGGAAAGAGAACTTCAATCTTGGAAAGTATGCAGAAGAATAAGACAGGGCTGCGAGGAACTGCAAAGCTTGTAAAATATATAACCTTGAGACTTGAAATTTTCGAAGTGATCATAAGGTGGAGGAAGAGAAGGATGAAGAAGAAAGAGAAACAAAATTATTGAAGCATTACACGTATACTGTCCATAAAGAGCGACGTGGACGCCATGCAGGCTTTCTCCCAAATTTATACACTCATGACTGGAATGAAAGTTTTTCGAACATGATCTTAAATTATAATGGTCCAAGAATTTAATATCGTCAGCTCCAACAAAGCGGTATTTACTATTTTTAAGATTATGAAATTATCTACTTAGAATGCGAACTTATTCTTTTTTTTTTCTTTCCATTATTTGGATTTTTCAGTTTCTGATAGCTTTTATAATTTACTGAAGTTCTAAGAAAGTTCTTCTAAAGTGAATGGAAGGCAATGTTTTTAATTACTTGAAATTGGATTATTAATATTTGGGTTATGGACCTATGTTGTGGTGAAGTGAGTTTATTGATGAAACTTGGTTACTATGGGCTCACTTTGCACCGTTTTGGGTGAAAATGAGGCCCAACCAAAAAATTTCAAATTTAATTTTGTGTAGGTCAAGTCGCTTGGGCCTTACTTAACTTATTTGGCCCATGTTGATAGGTAATCACCAGTGGTGTGGGGAACTAATCCATTCCTTCACGGGCTTCATCCCTTCAAATTTTTGTTCAATTTGTTTGCTCCAACTTTGTGCCCCGTTGTAAAAATTAATGGACATGCCTTTTTTGTTTTTGGCCGTTCGCTCATTTTTTCACTTATTTATTATTGTTAAGTTAACATTGCCTATACTTAAATAATAATAGTACTACAAGTAAATTAGCTTTATGTCTCAACCTTATTTATTTCGCGCAACTTGGCTAGATATATTAAAATATTCAATATAATTAAATATTTATTTATTTATAATTATGATTCATAATAAAAATTCAAACTTGATATTTGTGTTGTGAGTATTATTACATTCAAGATATTTTAGGAGGCAAAGAGATCTAATCAAAATAGTCATTTATATAAAGTTTCAGATTTTATCATTGGTTATCATCGCAAAAAGTAAATACTCTACTATGTTAAATATTTTCATATGTCCAACATAATTATATGAAATAAACAAGATCTCTCTCCCCCTAAAATGCCTTGAATATGATTAAACAATAAAACTCACAAACTTAAATAATATATTACTTTAATAAAGGTAAATTAGTCAAATATACGATAATGCACACAATAATCCATCAAAATACACGTTTAATTAAAATATTAATTAATATATCGTAAAGACAATCATATTAAGTACACATGAGTTTTATTAAATAATTTAATTTTAATCTCACACTTCATCGCATTTTTTAATCAAGCATCCTTCATCCCAATCAAATGTATAATTCTTGTTATTGAACAAAAATAGCAAATTTTTAGCTTAGCTTCCATTGTTTTTTTCTTTTTCTTTTTTTTTTTTGTTGAATTGATGGCTTTTGATAAAATATTTTCGAACTAATCGCAAAAATATCATTCCTGAAATTTGTTATGGAAGATGGATTTCCTCCATGTTTTCTTCAATACAACTCCAAATAATTGTGGAATTAAGAATTTGAAAGGTATTGCTGAGATAAGTAAAATGTCCAACTGCATGCGTTTGTAATAACTAAATCGTGTTTTGTAATAATTAATATACACACATCATAATGAAGATGCCACTTTACGTGTAAGCTAAGCGTATTACTTTAAGGTCTAGGTCCCTACTTAAAAGAAACACTATTAAAGTGTACAATTCCAGTGCAATTTGTATGTTTTGTAGAGGCTGATTTCTGCACTATAAGTTTTACATTATGCATTTCGTTCCCCGTTATGACTTAATTATTATTATTTATTTTTTTACCAAGTTTGATTTCTTGATATCCAATTATTGAAAGAGTTTTTATCTGCGGAATATGAAACTATATGATTTTATCTCACTGCATATATCTTAAATAATTAGATAATCTAAGATAATCAAGAAAAAATATCAAATTAATTATCGTGCAACTATTGATATTACCATATATAAATTATAGATTTGTTCCAATTAGTTGATACTCTTTATTTGTGATCGGTAAGACTTGATTGTTAGTTTTTGGTAACAATAAATTGCTAATTATTTGATGTCCTAGTTAATTTAAAGAATGATGTATTTAATTATTTCACTAAAAAAATAAATCCCTTTCTAGTGTTGTGAAAATTCATCATGGAGACTTAGCTTTATTGTTAGCATAGTAAGGTTTGGTGTCACTTATATTCGAGTTATTTGTGATTGTTTTTCAGTATTTATTGGTCCATGATATATGTATTTATGTGTAAGTTCTTTATAGTTTTTCCTGATAATGAATATAACCACAATTTATTAATCAGCTTCCGACCACACTACAAGAAAAAATAATAAAATAAATATTATTAATAAGATATTGGTTAATAACATAGAAATTATCTTTAATGAGATATATTCAATAACAATAACTTTTGATTTGTTATTGTCTCAAGTTTAGTGACAAGAGTTCGTTATACATAATTAGTTACAAATATATAGCATTTAAATTATTATTATTATTAATAACTAATAATTCATATATAACTATAATATAATAACAACAAAAATTGTCGTTAAATATTTATATTATTATATTTTATTATTTATTAATGGTGACAATAGAATAATTTTTTTATTAATAACTTATAAAAATTATATTTGTAATTGTAAAATTTTTATTATTTAATATATGTGTTATTAATATTTTTTTCTGTGTAAAAGAATGACAAAATAATGGGGTAAGTATGGAAACCGTGTGGCACCCCACTTGTGAGGTATGGCTCAAATGAAAGCCATGTACAAGAATCAGCACATCACATGGGTGACCATCATTTAAAAAAATTATGGGTCTACTTTCATTGTCTTTTTCCTTTTCCTTCTTACAATCTTGTAAATATTTATGTATATATACACTGTTTTTTAGTAGTTTTCGCTAAAATAATTTCCAATAATTACAATTACAGAGGACCCACTTCATTATTGGCAATGATTTGGGACTAAACGAAATTATAGGCTTAAAACCGAAAATTGTCACGAGGGTTTGATTTCCATAAACTTTTTAATACCATCCTAACAAATTAATAACTCATTTTTTTGTTTATTAGTTAATATAATTATCTTTTAAATACATTACAAATAATTTATTTAAGGATTAATTGAAGAATGTTAACTAACATCACAAATACTAAAACTTGAAAATTTAATAAATTAAAATGATAAAAAAAAAGATTAATGAAGAACATGCTATAGCTAGTACAGCTTAAGAAAATAATTATATATAAAAAAAAATAGTACTGCTAACTAAGAAAACCTTATTCAACTATAAAAACTCAATAATTTTGATTTTAAGAATTTTGACTTCAATTTCCTATAATAATAATATGGGTTATTTATTCTCTCTAAAAGCCGAAGGCCAAAACTAGCCAAGTAAATCGATGCCACATGTTAAAAACTAAAGTACCTAGTATGGAAAGAGGCTGCATAAATATAATGTATAACATATATATATATATATACAGTAATACAAGTTCTCCATTCATGTACATACCATATATAAATTATATATATCTTATTTACATACATACATACATACATACATATGGACATGATTATCAATTATATTTTGACTTAAAAGGAATTTAGTGCAATGGAATTTATCATTTTGAGTTTAATTAAGTTAATAAATTATGTAAGTCTAAGAATAAAAAAAATAAAAAATTAATGAACTTTAAGTTGTAAAAGATGATCTGCTCCAAATTTCCACTGGTTAGATGCTCAAGTTTACTGCACCGTTTTTAGTTATGGTTGCTGAGTACTTGCTCACATTTCTGTCACATTGTCCATAATTAGCTATACAGATTAAATCATAATCCTGTAAATACTCTGCCATAAATCTCAACAATTAAAGAAAAAAAAAAGGGATTGAGATCTCAAAGTACAAAAAGATCAGTATTGATTATATATATATATATTTTAGTGAAACGATTAAATAAATTATTATATTAAAAATTTTATTATTAATAATATTTCTTTAGCAATTAGTGGGAAGTAATTTGGTCTTGCAGGATGGGATTCTTCATTCATCTTCTGGAAAACACTGCTTGTTTCTACTCTCCATTTATATTATCTTTTTCTTTCAGCAGTCCAAAAGATACATATATAGACCAAGAAAAGAGAAAGGAAGAAAAAAGAAAAGCAGAAAAAAGGAAAAGTAAAAGGAAAAGAAGCAAAGATGAAAGCATGGGTATTAATTAATGATGCATGTGAATTCTGATACTCGAAATCAGTGCCACGTAAATACAGTATTAAGTACCGACTCCCCTGCAGAAAAACATTAAAATAATCAATAATAATTCACGGTGGCCCAAGATCCAATTATGTTTGGGATTTTTCGATTTAAGATTTTTTAATTAGATCTAACCTTTATATGATTAAATAAAACGAGATTATTGTAAATCACTTTTAAATTGTTGCGTCTCATGTTGGTAATTCTTCAAGTTGTAACATACTGGAAATTATGAAAAAAGATGTGTAAACTATGAATATTTTTTATTTTGTTAAAAAAATGAAATATATATTTAGTTAACATGTAAGTATGAAAAACATCCCGAAAGACCTTTTCTGATAGTGGAGAAGGTTATATATATTTTGAATTTTATTTTATTTGAAGAAAAAATGCTACAGAATTTGCAAAGATATATTTGTTAGATATAATACTACTCAGAGCTGCAGAGGCTGAGTAATATGCTTTATTTTGTATACCGGTTTATCCTTATTGCATATATATATATAATATATTATTGAAAAATTACAGTCATTAAATTCAAACAAGATTTCCACTAAAAGAAAAAAGAAAAATCACACTAGCGCAAGAACAATATCCAAGAGTTTCTTTGATCCTTGAAATTCTTGGTCGAGGAGATAATTAATCAGATTATTTTCAATCCAAACCGCCTTTCCTAAATTAATTATAGAAAATAAATGAAGATTATCTAAGGCTTTAAAGTATTTTGGTTTAGGTGACATTTGATCAAATTATTTTTCAATCTCAGAACATTTTAACTGTCATAAGCTAATTAGTCAATTTGTCCTATAAAAAAATTGTCAAATTTGACTTTAAAAATAAAAAAAGAAAAAAAAAAGAAAATCAACATATATTCATGTTCTACAAAGTTACCATTCTTCTCAAAATTTGCTAATTGCACAAATTTGACAAGTTTAATTAAGTTGCTAAAGTTTTCCATTCATAATATTGTACTATAGCTGTAAATGTCCTTATTTGCATTAAAATGAATTTGAATTGCATAAAAATAGGATATATGTTGTCACTTACCATAGCTAAGCTACTTAAATTATAGAATGCATACATAAGATATCCTAATTAGTCATATTTAAAGACGAGAATAATAGAACATCATATATATATTTGTTAATTGATTTTTGGAAACCAGATAAGAAAATTTAGGCAAAATCAAAATAAAAACCAAAACATTATTTGTGGAATTGAGGAAGTATATGATTGTGTGTTTTAATTACTAAAATTGGGGTTAAGAATTTTAAATAAATAATAATAAATTTATTAAATTATTTGAATAATTTTATGTTACAATAAATTTCAAATCATTAAATTTTTATTGTAAATAATTTTTAAATTGTTAAAAATATCCACATAATATAAAATTATCTCTAAAATCGAAATACTCCTATTCAAATACAACAAAAATTCTACGGACATAAAAACCAACGATAACCCGAAATCATAAATATGTAGGAAAAGAAGTTGACAGCAATCAATAACCATTAACCAGCGGCGTGATTTCTGGCATTTAACAGCCAACTACCACTTATCCATTTCTTTTCGGCGAAAAAGAAAATTTAATTATTGTAAAAACAACTCAGATTAATAGTAAAATTTCAAAAAATTAATAAGGTATATTCATAATAATAATAACGCGGAAACGCGTGAATTAGAGTAGAATGTGAAAGTTGGCAATGGACAGACAGGCATACCCGGTGACAGCTTTTTCTTTTCGTTTCAAATCCCTGTCAGTGTTGTCTATATATTTATATATACACATCCAGGGACTAATCCTCTTTGGGGAGTAGCAATAGGCAGCTAAAACAGACATAGATTTTGAAGAAAGATTCACTCACATTCTTTTATTCTTTTCACTTTTGTACTAGTTTAATCGCTCAAACCTGGTACGTTTCCAATTTCTACATTTTATCCGCATTTTAGTTCTTTGGCTAAATCCCACTTCAGATCTGATGAAGATTGTGTTTTTTGGTCTTGTCACTATTCCAGCTCTATCAAGATTTGGTTATTGTTGTTATGTTTCAGTTTAGTACTCATTACTGTATAATGTGCACATCTAGAAGCTACATAGTCCAAGATCATGTCGGCGAAGTTACATTTGTTGCTGCTTAATAAATTTTTGCTTGTATTCAAGGTGGTCTGATACATTTGAAGTGGGATCTTGCAGATTCAGAGGTTTGGGTGCTCATTCATTTTAACTAGGTGAAATGGGGCGAGCAGTTTTGCTATCTTTGCTTGCAATTTTGGCACTTTGCAGTGTCTCTGTGGTGAGAGCAGAGGATGCTTACAAGTATTACACATGGACTGTCACTTATGGAACTGCTGCGCCACTTGGCCCTTCTCAACAGGTTAGCAATGGTTGAGATTCTCTGCTCAACAGATGTGTGAAAAGGAGAATTGGAATTGCTGAGATTTTGATGTTGGAATTTGCAGGTCATCCTCATCAATGGTCAATTTCCTGGTCCTACGCTTGATACTGTAACCAATGACAACATAATCCTAAACCTCGTCAATAAGTTGGACCAGCCTTTCCTTTTGACATGGTGAGTCACATTCATCGACTGCAATGTCTAATTATGCTCTATTTTTGTTATGGGTGGTGTCCAAATCACTCGATCTATATATTGGCCTTCTTATTTTAGTAGTTTGCGAATAAATTATTGAACAGCAGTCATTATCTCCAGTCAAGTAACATATAGTATTTATCTTGTTACGAGTGTTGGAACTGGTTGCTTTTCAGTACCTATGATTTTTAAATCCTGATTTCTTTTACTGAGAGTTTAGTTAATATACAATATACTTTACTCCTTAGATTTTATTCTGTGTTCTGTGATGATTTTGTCAGATATTGGATATCCTAGCCTATGTTTTTGAGTATTCATTTCAAGAATCATTATTTATCTTACAATGTAGGAGTTTTAGGTAAGACATAAATTTTTCGAGTGGTTCATGTTGTATGAATTAGGAATGGAATCAAACAGAGAAAGAATTCGTGGCAGGATGGTGTTTTGGGAACTAACTGTCCCATCCCCCCGAACTCAAATTACACATACAAGTTCCAAACTAAGGATCAAATTGGAAGCTACACATACTTTCCATCAACTCTGATGCACAGAGCTGCTGGAGGATTTGGAGCACTTAATGTCTATGCAAGGTCAGTGATTCCAGTTCCATATGCCAAGCCTGATGGAGATTTCAGCCTGCTCATCGGTGATTGGTATAAGACTGGTCACAAGGTTAGGGTTTATTATAACCTTATGTGTTCAATATTATGACTTGTGTGGCAGCATTTCCAGAATTGGTTGGACTCACTTAAACTGAAAATTCACACTTTTCACTTCTGGAGCTAATAGAGTTGTCGTAGTCCAAATATTCTTCTTTTTAACTGGAGAAAACCGTGACATATGCGACAAATTCT
Source organism: Paulownia fortunei (assembly GCA_019321725.1). Lineage (NCBI taxonomy): Eukaryota > Viridiplantae > Streptophyta > Magnoliopsida > Lamiales > Paulowniaceae > Paulownia > Paulownia fortunei. The sequence continues at coordinate 21,313,331 of CM033110.1, forward strand.
ATGTTAGATCAAGAATTGCTGACTTGTTAGTTTTGATAAATAAGAATTCAGTTTTGCTGTAATACTTTTATCACTATTAGAAAGTCAATTGTGTCTTTTGGAACAGCTCTTAAAAATTGAAGCAATCTGTTTATAGGTTTTCACTATTTTGAAAAACCTATATTAAATTGGTGAAAATGATGTAGATAAATACTAAAATACAATCCTAAGCGATCATGTTTGTTGTGAGGTATTGATGGAAAGAGGTGGTCTTGTCCATTGAGCCTTTAAAGAAGTAATTCATCTGAGTCATCTGTCAGATTTTATTTTGAGCGAAATTTCCTTAGAGGATGCCCTGCATATGCTTTCCACTTTCAATGTGTGTTCACGCATCATTTGTGTCCACATCAAATAAGTACGGTTATGTTGTTGCAGGGATTGCAGCAAATACTTGATTCAGGAAAACCCTTGCCTTTCCCTGATGGAATCCTTATAAATGGCCGGGGTCGATCTTCCTTCAGTGGTGATCAAGGTCATCTTACAGGCCTTAATAATTTAAATTGTTAGATTTAATTTTTATAAATGGCCTTATGAAAGCATAACCTTTTTCAGGGATTTGAATTTGCAATTCATTTTTGTTGTTTCTGTACTGAGAGCTGTATGTGCTCACTGTATGTTGCTTTATTTTTCAGGGAAAACCTACATGTTCAGGGTTTCAAATATCGGTTTGTCCACCTCTTTCAATTTCAGAATTCAGGGGCATAAATTGAAGCTTGTCGAGGTTGAAGGATCTCATGTCCTTCAGAATATTTATGATTCTCTTGATGTTCATGTGGGTCAATCTGTGTCTGTCCTCGTCACCTTGAATCAGTCTCCAAAAGACTATTATATAGTTGCATCTACTAGGTTCACACAGACAGTCCTTGCTGCCACTGCAGTGTTGCATTATACGAACTCTCAGGTTTCTGTTTCTGGACCTGTCCCAGCTGGTCCAACTAATGAAGTAGGATGGTCCGTTGATCAAGCTAGATCCTACAGGTATACACGAGAACTATCTTTTTTTTTTTTTTAAAATAAGAAAAATTGCCTACATATGCTCATTCCCCTTTTATCTTAGTAGTGCGTGTAATCAATGTTGCATTGATACGTGATACACCATAATGTTTGAGTTGTTTACATGACATTTGATGTTGCTTTGATCTTTATTTGAGCCATAAGAATAGTAGATGCTAATACTATAGCTGCATTGGATTTGATTGGATTTGATAAGCCTAATTTTTACTTGTTTATGTTTCAGGTGGAATCTGACCTCAAATGCAGCAAGGCCCAACCCTCAGGGTTCTTTCCATTACGGGAAAATAACACCAACAAGGACAATTTTGCTGGCTAATTCAGCTCCTATTATCAACGGGAAGCAAAGATATGCTGTCAATGGGGTCTCTTACATCAACTCCGACACTCCTTTGAAGCTCGCTGATTATTTCAACATCCCTGGTGTTTTCAGCATTAACTCCATCCAGAGTGCTCCATCTGGCAGTGGTGCTAACCTAGCCACATCCGTGATGGGAGCTTCTCTCCATGAATTCATTGAAGTTGTCTTCCAAAATAATGAGGACACCATTCAATCGTGGCATCTTGATGGTTATGATTTCTGGGTTGTTGGGTAAGCCATCACATTTGACAGAATTGTTTTTCACGCTTGCAAGACATTAAGTGTTTAACCTCGTTTTCTGTTCATCAAACAGATTCGGGGCAGGACAGTGGACACAAGATAGCAGGAAGGCTTACAATCTTGTTGATGCTTTGACAAGACACACTACGCAGGTAACAATATAAAACTCTTGCATATTGCATTTGTTGTTTCTGCCTTTGTAGTTCTGCTCAAGTTCATCGTAACATTGCTTAAATTCCCTTGCAGGTATATCCCAATTCTTGGACTGCTATATTAGTATCCTTGGACAACCAGGGTATGTGGAATATGAGGTCTGCAATGTGGGGAAGGCAATACCTTGGACAGCAATTTTATCTCAGGGTTTACAATCCAACACCAAGTTTTGCCAATGAATATGACATGCCATCCAATGCTCTGCTCTGCGGTAAAGCCGTCGGCCGTAAACATCCTTAATTGGTTAGTATGAAGATGTTTATGGAGAGTACTTAACTGAGTTTTCCAGTCATGAGAGGTTGACTGCTAGTATACACAGGGAGGGAGAATCTTGGCTCCTTAAATTTGTACATTCAAACGAAATATTTAGAAACAGTTTGGATGACCTTGGACGCTTTTTCTAGTGGCAGTTGGTTTGAAATTCATGTGTGATTGACTTGAGTGCTTTGATTGAAATCACCCGTCTAATGCACTGCAATATTTATTCTGACCATTTCTTACATTTTATGGGATGGACCAAAACAACTGTCTTATGTAAAATGCCATAGTGTTTGTTGCATATGGTACTAATTATGTATCTGTTGAAGTACTCTTTTCATTTAAAACCAACCAATTAAATATAATTCGTAAGTTGTCCTAGAACTGTGGTACTTGATGCATCATCGATCCAAGTATTCCCAATCTCAACAACTGCATCATGCGGCTAACCTCAGTCGGTCCTCATGGGACGGAGTCAATTTGTTGTGAGGTGATCCACTCTCTACAGGATAGCTATATCCTGGAAAATGTATAGTTAAATTGAATTGTGAAATTATGGAAAACTAGTTACTGTGCTAGTGATCCGAGCTTCAGCCTAAAAACTTGATCCTGTTATTTTTTATAAGCCTACATCTGATATTAAATGGGATTACTTCGCCACCCCAAAAATATATTACAGGACAAAAATTACAATTTTTCTATAATGAATAATAAGTTAACTACCACGACCCACCTTTTGGTGTCCAAAATTACCGAAGTTGGATCAGATTATGTATGATAAATTTAAAATAATGATTCAATAAGATAGCCCGTAAATTGCGGGATCAAACATGTAGGAATGAGATTAAAAATGTTAGGAACTTTATGAGCTAATTGGAAACAAGTATACTCGTCTAATATCTGGGATTAAAGTTACAATATTGCCTAATTATTTTTCATGACACTAAATATCTGGGAATACTCCCTTATATCAACACACACACACCCATATATATATATGTATGTATGTATGTATGTATAGATATACAGTTTAATCCACATTTTCAATAAGGGTAGACGTTTGACTTCACCATCTCTTCAATTAAGGTTATAATGGAAATATGTAAAGCTAATTAACAAAATATATCTTTGTTGATGCACTAATTGCCATGTGATATGCACATGGGGTAACTTCACGTGGATCTCAAAATATTGTAGACAGGGACCAAAATGCAAATTTTGAGTAGTACAAAAAGAAGTTAAATGACAATTAAAAGATATCAATTTTCAATTGCCAAAACGTACAAGTGAAATTTGCAAACGATCCTTTATGGTTTCTAAGTTTTGTTAAAAATATGCAACATAGCCCCCCCAATAACTTTCCATCCCCTATAATTGACCTTTTCCAATAAACTGACGTGCTTCCTGTCTTTTCTCAAACTATCAACGAGGGTATAGTGGTCATTTGGCAGCTATATCAATTATTATTATTATTATTATTTACCTTACACCACTCATTCACATACTGACATTTTACAAAAAAGTGAGAGACGATACCATCAATTATATCAAGTTATCAAAAAGGGGTTTGATTAATTTGCTCTGTCGAACAATTATAGCTACAAATTGCAAATTTAAAATCCTCAAACCACAAATAATTTGAAGAATTTGCAACGTATAAGAAAATAATACTCCAATCGGTGTTTATGTTTCCATCAATAAATTCAATTCATTCAACAATCAGTCATATAATTTATTTCAATTTAAAGTTATAAGTTTGTGTTTTAAAAATAAAACATAAATTTCATTCAAAATTTTAGTGGCACATAAAGGCCGGTGAGCATGATAAGAAGCATTATCAAACATTAAAAAGTTGCTCCTTATAATTGATATTATTTTGAGTGTTTTGAGAGTAATATTTAAAAAAAAATGTATAGTATTTGGGATTGTATTGGAAAATATACAGGGAATAATAAAAAAAATATTTGGATGAGTTTATAAAAAATAATGATATGATATATTTTTGAAGAAATATGATTAGATAAATCATTTATTTATTATTTAAAAAAACATATTTATATAAATAAATGATTAAATGATATAAACTCATGGCTTGTGACCAAGAAATAAACCAAACCAAAACTTTATTGCAATTTCAGAACTCCGAGGGCTGCCTGAAAGGAATAAATTATTTAGCGAGGAAGGTAAAAATAAAATATTCACTTATTAGGGTAGGCCAATTTTAACCATTTTTCCTAATTTAATTTGACGTAAGACAAGAAAAACTTTTGCATATGATATGAATTGACCAAAAGGGACATTCAAACACTTGATTAAATTTGCCGCCAAATCTCGAAACCCAATGAACGAGTGCCACTGCACATGATCCACCGAAGTCTCCCAATTGTCTTCGCTTCTTTCTTTCCATGTGAAAAACTCTTATGCACCCGATCTCTTCATTAAATTTCCCCATTATTTATTTATTATTTTTCACAAAAACCATTTAATCTCTAATTAATATGATCCGTCCTTGGCTGCGCCCTTCTCGCTTTCACACACTTCCCTTACCTTATTACTCCACCGACGAATCTCATTAGACTACTCCAACCTTACATTTTATTTTTCTTTAAAAAACTCCAACCATACATGAGTCAATAACGTTTCATATAAATTAATGGATTAATTACAAATATTATTCCTTAAATTTAACTTATTTATAAAAATTATATTATAAATTTATAAATTATAAATATCTTCTCTATTTTGTAAATTACACCTAATGAGAAAGAATATTTATCTATAATTTATAAATTCATAGAGGTAATTTATAAATATATCAAACCTTTTTGTAATTAATTCTAAATTAATAGTAACTTTGGAGACCACCAAAATTCTACAGTACGAATTCTTATGTTAACGCCCCACGAGAATCTGGTGGCGCCTCCCATACCATTCATGTTACTGAAATAAAACAATAACATAAGAAAAAAATATATATAATGTTAGAATAAATGATTGAACTAAAATATATTACTTTAAGTTGAAGAATTGAGACTTACAAGAAATCTAGTAAAATAGATCGAAAAATCTGAAGGCGAAAAAGAGTTGAGAAATAAGCATTAATGAGCAAGAAGTACGGCGCAAATGAGCTTTAAGATTTCTTCTCGAAATCCGAGTGCCATTGCCTGTTAGCATGCAAGCTACGTTGTTGGTTAATGGCGGGTTCGTTCTGTTATATAAACTCCTGTTTTGTGCACTTGTCATTTTGTCATTCATCAATTCTAATTCCCTTCTCCATCCATTGAGGATTATCCTCGTTATTCATCCCTGTTTTTTTTTTTTCCTTTTCCCGATTTTGTAAGTATAGACATTTCCTATAGTTATGCAAGAATTAATTCTCTTCAGTTTTTAGTTTAAGTAAGAAAGAAGAAACAGGGTTTACAAAAATGGAGTTCCATTTTTCTACACTTTACATTTTCTCTACCATTCTTGGGGCTTTAATTTTGGCTCAATGAGCCAAGATAAGAATAGTATTTGATTTTGAGTTCTACTATGAAAAAGTTTGTATTTCGCACGTTTTTTAAGGGTTTTTTTTTTCTGTTTTTTTGAAATATTAATAATTGCAATCTCTGAAATTTGGGTTTAACTTGAGTTGATTTTAATTTTCTTTAAATTGTGACAGGGATTATACACTTGGAGGAAACTTGAGTTAAAATGAGACAGGCCATTCTCCTGCATTTTTTACTTGGAGTTTTGGCCTGTTTGAGTCCTGTTTCCTACGTGAAGGCGGAAGACCCATATGTATATCTCAATTGGGTGGTCGAATATGGAGAAGTTTCACCTCTTGGCGTCAAACAAAGGGTAAATTTACTTCCACTGCGGTCTCAGAACCATATTTTTAATGTCAAATTTTTTATATGACTTCTCACATTTGTGTTTCTTGTGAACTTTGCAGGGAATTCTCATCAACGGACAATTTCCGGGGCCTACTGTTAATGTTGTAACAAATGACAATGTAATTGTTAATGTTGAAAACAAACTGGATGAACCTCTGCTCCTCACCTGGTGAGTTCCTTTCTTGTCCATAATTTTTTAGTCATGTGAAAAATGACAGTAGTACATTTTTTGGGTTCATAAGATGGCTAATTTTGTGCATGGTGAATTACATCAGGAATGGTATCAAACAAAGGAAAACCTCATGGCAGGATGGGGTTCTTGGAACTAATTGCCCAATTCCTCCGAACTCAAACTGGACTTACACGATGCAAATGAAAGATCAAATCGGGACTTTCACCTACTTCCCTTCCACATTGATGCACAGAGCTGCTGGCGGGTTTGGAGGATTCAATATCTTGGCCAGGTCTGTGATTCCAGTCCCATATCCCAAGCCTTATGAGGAACTCACAGTCCTCGTCAGTGACTGGTGGAAGAAAGATCACAAGGTTCATTTTCACTCGACTTTGTATTTTCCATTTGTTCTATTTAGGGTTCTCAATCAGGAAGCCTAATGTTTGGCAATGACTCGCAGGAATTGCAACAAATTCTAGACTCAGGGAACCCTTTTCCATTACCTGATGGTATTCTGATAAATGGGAAACCTAGTTATACTTCTTTTCCTGTTGTGCCAGGTATGACACTCTCACATGGATCAGGTTTCTAGTGCTTCACTTGCCTGTATAATATACATTATCTTTCATAAGACAGTGTAAGGAAAAATTTAAAGCTTCACTGAATTCAATGAAATAGGAGTAACATTTTTCTTACTATCTAGGAACGGACTCGTTAGACTTAGTGTTGCATAGAATTTTCGTTATTTAGGTGTAGGTGGAATACCAATGAGTAGATGCAGAAGACTAATTATAAGATTTTCTTGTTAACTTTCTCATCCTTTCTTTTGGTGAAATTTCAGGTCAAACCTATTTGTTCAGAGTGTCAAATGTGGGAATGACTACTTCAATTAACTTCAGGATCCAGGGGCACATGCTACGCCTGGTGGAATGTGAAGGATCTCACACTATGCAGGAAGTGTACGACTCACTCGACATTCATGTGGGGCAATCCAGCTCTTTCTTGGTGACCTTACATGGCCTTGGAGATCCTAAAGACTATTTCATTGTCGCCTCCACTCGTTTTACCAAGCCTATACTAACAGCAACTGCAATCCTTCACTATCAAGGCTCCAAAAGTGCAGCCTCTGGGCCACTACCAATTGCACCAACTTACCATATTCACTGGTCTATGAAGCAAGCCAGAACTATCAGGTTAGCACATATTACCTATTAATTTGTAGTAATGAATCAGCCTGTCAACTCTGAAGGGCCAGATATTGACGCATATTAATTCTCACTTTCTGTTCAGATGGAATTTGACGGCCAATGCAGCCAGGCCTAACCCTCAGGGGTCATTTCACTATGGGACCATACAAGTTGTGAGGACAATAGTGCTAGAAAACTCTGCTGCTAAAATTAATGGCAAGCTGAGATATGCAGTTAACAAGATATCTTACATAAATCCAGACACCCCATTGAAGCTGGCTGATTATTTCAATATCCCTGGTGTTTTCACCTTAAACTCAACCAAGGACAGCCCTCCTGCTGGCCCTGCAGTTCTTGGCACCTCAGTTATAGCTACTACTTTGCATGATTTTGTCGAAATCGTCTTCCAAAACAGTGAATCCACCATTCAGTCTTGGCATCTGGATGGCTATGATTTCTGGGCTGTCGGGTAAGGCCACCACAACTTTTTGCCCTTTTTGTTTTTATAGGAAAGGAAGCCGGGGATTTGTCTTAACTTTCGTTTCAATTTAGTTATATGATTTGACTAATTGTAGTAATCAACTAATCTGTTAAATCCAGGTTTGGTAGTGGCAAGTGGAATTCTACACTGAGGAGACGTTTTTACAATTACAATGATGCCCCCACTAGATATACAGTTCAGGTAACGGCACCAATGGTACTTTCTCAAATTTTCGATGAAACAATGTTCATTTAGAGTAATGCATCAAGTAGGAACTGACTTGAAACATACTAATATATTAGTTAATCTATTAAGATTTGAACCTCGATTAACATTCTTGACAATCGTGCCATTCATATATAGGTGTATCCTTATTCTTGGAGTGCAATTCTTGTGTCGTTGGACAACAAGGGCATGTGGAACTTGAGGTCTGCAATTTGGCCTAGGCGATATCTCGGACAAGAACTGTATGTCAGAGTGTGGAATGATGAACGCAGCCTGTTTACCGAGTATGACATCCCACCAAATGCATTACTTTGTGGCAAGGCTAAGCGTTAGTTCGAATGAGCGTCAATGTAATCTTTTTATTTCCTGCTAAATCTTTTCTATTATGTTTCTTTTCTATCAGTTACGAGGGTGTGACTGTCTGATGACAAAAAAAAAAAAAAAAAAAGATAGAGAAATCCTCTTCCGGGAATGAGGGGGTAAAAAGGATCATAATTCCATTTTAGTTTAGCTATCATTTCTATTTTCTTGTAATTCTTCAATTGATGACCATAAATACTAAATTGTTATTTCAATCGACTAATTAGTAATTACAAAGGTAATAATGTACTATTTAAGCCCCCGTGTATGATTTTTCTGTAATTAATTTTATTAAATGTAAAAACAACCTAAGAAAACACTTTGGGTCATCAACATTAAACTTAACTTAAAGCTCATGTTAATAAATAAAGGCCGCGTTTACATTGTGGTAATTTTTAGGATATGCTATTTTATCAGTCAACATCCCTTGTTTATATATTTTGTTGAGGTCGTTTATTATGATGGGCCAAGTCTAATTCCACCAAACTTTGGGATGGGAAATTCCTTTTTGCAGTTCTGATCGAATTATCCAAGACAAGTAAGCTCTCAAAAATTTAAATATACCCCTAAAGCTGCACAGATAATTACCTTTCTATCATTAAGTCCAAATATTTTCAGCATCAATAGTCAATTTCCAGAACCAGTTTGTAAACTTAAATCGCAACATCTGTGTTGGGTTAAGAGGAGAGGAGAGGAAGAAATAAGAAGAGAAGGAAAGAAGAAAAATAGGAGGAAATGAAGAAGCAGAAAGGTGTTGCGGTGGGTGGTGGTGATTGAGAAGGGAAGAGATGAAGAAAGGGAGTGGTGGCGCTGGGGAGAAGAGGGTGAGAGGAAGGAGGGGGAAAGAAGAAGATACATAAAGAAGAAGAAAAAGAAATAGGTGACAGCACAGTGGTAGCTGGCAGGAAAGGAAGAATCAGGGAAAGAAGAAGAAAGACGGTAAAGGGTGGCGGCAAGCAGTGGCTGTGGGGAAGCTTAGAAGAGAGGGGAAAAAAAGGAAGGAAGAAAAGGAGAGGGGGAAGAAGAAAGGGCCGCGAGGAGCGGTGGCGACGAGTGGAGGCGGGCGGCTGTAGGTTGGGCAAGAGGAGGGGGAAGAAAGTGAGAAGATGATGACACAGGAAATAGGAAAAAGACCAAACATAACACACGAAATAATAATAATAATAATATTAAATGAAGGGTATTTTTGATATTAAAATTTTAATCATATTATTAAATCCTATAAAACACACAAATTTAATTCTTATCCCACGTTTTATTATCTTATTTATCAATTATTATTTTATCCGAATCAAAGAAATAAACGATCCATTAAGTATGGACCATTAGTTGATAAATTGGCATCAAAATCAGATTAGTAAACCCTATAATTTATAGATTGAGCTTAACCTACCTGTGACCAGGCTTACAAAACTTAATTAACAGTTATATAGTAAAGATAATAATCCAATATACCATTGAACTTTTGTATAATCTGTGGTGCTTCGAAGAGCACTGAGAGCCTTTAAAAATATAAAAAATAGTGATTTGGTGGAAATAAGATTTTGAACCTGAGACGGGTTTTCCGTTGGGCTCGGGGTCAAGGAAGACCACGGGGAAAGCTTTCCTCGCAACAACTACTCGTAAACTCATAAAGGAAAAGAATTATCTTTTCTGTAGGCCCACGTCAAGGACTGAATATTTCAGTGGGCTTCACATGCCTCTCTAAGCCCATAGTTTCCTATAGACCCATATACTAGCCCAGTTTCTATTAAGTCGCATCTGTAAACAGTAGAATTCAAGTGAAATTTCGACATGCCCGAGCTGCATTCAACAAAAACATTAAATTGATCATATATATATATATATATATAGCCAGCTCGGTTATGCATATAATATATGGCTTCATATATATATATATATATATATAGGCAGCTCGGTTATGCATATAATATATGGCTTCATTTGGTTAACTGAACTATTGATTATTTTCAAAATTTAACAGAAAATGAAAATATAGATAAATTTTAATTATACAAAAACTAATTAAAATCAGCATCAATCTATAAACAATTATAGTAACTGTATGTTCTCTTCTCACCAAATAGTTAGTCAAACCTTAATACACTTTTCTAAAAATAGAGGAAGTTCCCATTACCCTATGCCTACATTTCCCTCCAAGTTTAAGTCGAACCAGAGCCCACTAAACACATAATTTATTTATTTATTTTAAAAAAAACTATTGATGAAAAATAATAGCTCAAAATATAGAATGAGAAAGTATGAAATTGTTTACAGTAAATAGAGAACGATTTTTGTCATATATATTATTTATAAATAATGTTAACAGTGTAAAATAGTATTGTAGCAAGAGCTCAAGACAAATTTTAGCCAAAAGGCCTATAACCATTCATGTTCGGCTTATCATTAGGGTTGCACTAATACTAGAATTTGAAAATTATCCAGCCAAATTGTTAGATATGAATCGGCTTAAGCTCATCGATAGTTCTACACACTGATTCTGCTAATTTCAGGGACATTGCTTGCTAGGGCTAAAGATTTTCAATGTAGGACTCAAAAGTAATTTACTTAGCAATGTAGATTATCTCTAATTGTAAGGTGATTAATTGAAGTCGTGCATACATGTATGTGTGTTTTAGTCGTGTCAGGGAATATGTATACCTAATCATAATCCTGTGGAAGGAACAATACAGGTCAAGTTAACCAGAGATTTTTATTACTGGTTTTGCAGGTGGAATGGAATCCTTCCCAACTGTGAGAATCACATTGCAGATTTCAAGAAACTCTTCCCAAAAGACTGCTCACAAAGAAACAAGTTATAAGAATCTCCATGTTTGTTCACCAGCACGCTTACCTCACAATTTATCCTCAACCACTGAAAAATATACAGTATCTTCAAGTAAATCAAGAAGATATTAATATTTCAGATTGAGGATTTTAATAATATAATAATTATATTTGTTTTTCAAGAAGATTGTAAATAATTAATGCAACTAACATATTGTCCAAATCTTCTTTGTGTGAAGTGAATCTTCTCGCATATCAAGAAAATAATTATAAAGCCTACTGCACTGCTGATGAAGGCATAACAAAATTACACTAGTGATGATTAAACAGATATGTGCCATCTGCAAAATGGACACGCACAGATAATTAAAACCTAAATCCTTCCACACATTAATCTCAATACACCAAACACACTTACATGAAGCTGAGTTAAAAAAGGAAAATGGGCAAAGTAAAACATGATGCTACCGTCATATTCATATACCACACAACCCCAAATGAACAACACAAGAAAGAAAACAACAAACCCTAGCTTTTCTAAACTGAAACTATAAAAGAAAATTAAAATGTTACTTACTATATAATTAAAGAGACTTAAGGATATGCACCATTAGTGGTGGGCAAATCAGTGGGCCAAGAAAGAGTAGGATTCCAGAACCCCAATTCACCTGTTGCAACTGGAGCTGACTCCAGAATAGCAGAAGTAGTCGAATAATTTGCAGAAGCCACATTTCCAAGAATTACTGGTGCATGTTCAGGATAACAACTTGTTGATGACCTGAGCCTTTGATACAGTTCTTGAAGCCCATTATTCTGAACTTCACCATGTATGATGCCTTGGCTCGCTTGAATTTGGTTTCTGTATAAAGAATTTGACAGCCCCATAGAGGGTACATGGGGCGGGCCAAGAGGGTCCAAGCCCAATGCCCGAGCATTCAGTGCACCGCTGGACATGGATGATTCTGAGCTCAAGTGGGATGATCCAAAAAGCACACCTTCCTCCTTCACAGAGACAGAATTTGGCAGATGACTTGGGTAAGGATTTTGGTTTGCCCTAAGTAAGGAAAGAAAATGGGAATTTTGGGAGGAGGCCCATAGTATGGGGTTTGCAGAGAGCGCCTCAGCATGTTCGAAGCCACTAAAAAGGCCTGTTTTTCCCATCTCCGATGAAACCGTCTTCAACTTTCCAGCAGCACTCGACTTCCCGACAGCCGCGGTTATGGTGGTGTTCTTGTTCTTCCGGCAGCCGCCACCGATGGGGACGTTGCGCAAGGCGCCACCTTTAGTCCAGTAGCGGCGGCAAGTCTTGCAGAAATGGCGAGGCTGAGTGAGGTTGTAGTTGTTGTAGTAACAGAATTTTGTGTTTGAAGAATCACAACGAGGGCACCTGAGGTTCTCAGAGGTGGTGGCAGTGGCGGCGGCGTTAGCAGCAGCAGAAGAAGAAGAGGGCGAAGGAGAGAGGGAGGGTGAATGCGAAGGGGAGCCATCAAGAATTCCTCCACAATTAGCTGGGGTACCAGAGTGTTTGGATCTCTCCCCTCCAATTATGCCGACATTACTTCCCCCCAACAGCTCTTGAATCATCTTTTTCTCTTCTTTGTAGATCTACAGCAATCGGAAAACAAGAAAAAAGAAAAGATGGGTTAGTCTTTTTCTACTGGAAAAGGTAAAGAAAGTAGGTTTTGTTGTGTATGAAATTTGAGAAACGAGAGAGAATATTGGAACATGAAATAGGAAGTGGCTTGCCTATGTTTCTTCAGTTGAATGGCTTTTTGATTTGTTGAGCCAAATTTTTATGGGGTAGAGCAACAGAAGATCTCAAACCAGGCAAACTTTAATATAGGATAAAACGATAAAGGGACAACCCACTTTGTCTATTCTCGAAAATAAATGATTTAAAATTTGGATTTTAGTTGTTTTGTGGATTTTTTTTGGTGGGAAGTAGAGGGACAATCCTTTTCCCTTTATTTCTTTCAATTATTTACATATAGTATACAGGACAATCTGCGGTGCATACCTCACAAGGAATAATTTACTTGGGATGATACAAACAGCTAGTTAGCACTTTTTCTCCCATATATTTTCTTGGATTCATATATTTTCTTGTATTTTCTTCTCCACAATTTTTTATGCTTTTTATTGACTAACTAACTCATTCTAAAATTTCAAAAAAATAAAATGAAGATCGTTTTCTTTTCCTCAGGTCAAGTGGAATTATTATTATTTTTTAAAATTACTATACTTAGATTGCTATGAGATTTGAATACAAATTCTTTATTTTTCTGCATTATATTCTAATGTCAGTATTTATTTACCGATGGTTGATTTTTTGGTAAAATAGTCCAATCAAACGTAATTTTCCCAATTTCGACTAGTTTACTTTGCAAACAGAAGACACGAAGAAAAAAAAAAAAGCAATTTGAACAGATTTGCAGATATGAACTTGTTATTGTTGATTAATCCTAATACAAATTAGTCTACACACACTGTTATTAATGAGTGATATATGAATCAAGCCTATGTCTGAAAACACACACAACCCACATGTTCACTCAAACACAGTTCTCACCAACAAACAGGAAATTCTATCCTCGAATTGTCGTAATCCAATTCTTTCTTGTGAAATGTCAAATCATGTAGAATTTTTTTTTTCCAGGTCGAGGTTGGTCTAATTTACTATAACACGTGCCGCACGACAAAATGTAGTTATGCTACTATTATTTTTATTAAGAGAATAAAGCAATTTTTAAAAGAGCTTGCCCCAGCATGCTGTTCTAATCCCAAAATTTGAATCTTTGAACGTAGTAGCATTTTGAGGTTGTCTTGTTAACAATGATTTTTCAGTTGGAAGTGGGGAAGAACAGTAGCGAATCTGTAATAATAACAACAATCAAGATTTGGAAAAGAATAATCTTGATTAGGGGAGGGGTGTGCGCTTTATGGCATTTGAAAAACAATGATTACGGTTTCAACAGGAAGGGCTTATGGCGTGACAATACGTGTAAAGGCAAATTAATCATTTTAATTTATATCATTTATTTTAATTTTGTATTAAATTTCATATATCAAATAGTTCATGTAAATTATATATAAAATATATATTTAAAATTAATAATATATATATATATACTTAACATATAAATATAATATAAAATATAACACAAAATTAAAATAAATCATTTAAAGTACCCCACACGAATTACTATAATTTGCACTGGCCCGAAACTTATGGCTTCAATTTGGCCTCAACCCTCATCAACGGACACACGATCAAGATATCATGATTACCAATTATAATTGCAACTGTGTTGCACAACACGAGGGGGATTGATTTCTTGTTAGGTAATTATTAACGATTGTGTTGTTTTTTTGTGAAGCTTTATTTTGTGCGTGTGCTTGAATCAATCTTTGATCCATGTATTAATGATGGTAATGAGTGACCAAGTTTTGACTCTCACTTAAGTTAGTATTAATAATGGTTAATTATTTTATTTTGATTAATACTTTATATCACAACTTAATTGTTCATCCACTTCAACTTCCCCTTGATTTGAAAGACTATGATTTATTTAAATTCATTCAAGAGATAGCAGATGATGCAGATCTAGTTTGGTTTTATTTTCATCAAATATTTTCTGAACTTTTACTATTTGAAAATTTAGAAGTATATTTGTTTTTTTTTTATTTTCATCATAAATATTATTTCTTTTTCTTTTTATTTTTGTTAATTAAAGTTAGAAATGAAAACACACCTAGCAAAATGCATTTTTAGGCGTATCAATATTTTACATATTTTCATACAAAAAATATTATAAAATAAATATATTTTTATTTTCATGTTTATACAATCAACATAAAAATATAATTAATTTCAAATATATTTTCACACAAAAATTTAGTAAAAATATTATAAATCTAAAAATGCTGGAAACATGGAACCAAAGTGTAGCCCTTATAATTTATGACAAATTAATTAGACTTAAAGCTAGCCTTTACGAGCACAGAACTCATCAGCCAACATGAGTTTCTCTTATCTACTAAAATAATTTATAAATAACATCTCAACTAATTGCATTTGGGGGAAACACTAGTATTTTTCATTACATCTATACAACTTTTAATTACATGTTTTAGATGTATATAGAACTATGATGAACAGTTCAATTATATATTATAATTGGTATTATATCTCTTATTGTAATATTATAAATATACAAAAAGTATATATAATAATATTAATTTTATATACTTGATACGTATTAATAATATTATAAATAGAGATACAATATCAATTATAATAAAAAATTTAAAATGCTCAAATCTATAAACAACAATTTATTTCGTTGTTCTCTTAAAAATTTTATGTAATTAATCTTGAATAACTCAAATTTAACGTGACAACCACTCACATAACTAGCATTGAGTAGACTAAAAGTAAAAACAATCCCCATTAAAAAAAAAAAATTAGAAACCGAAAAAAAAAAAAAAAGGAAAACACTGTTTTGCGGTTTGGATTGTATGCGCGACATCAAATAGTCATCGTAATCATACTATATTATCATATTGAGAATTCCATTACTAACATATCTACTACAGGAAGGAGTCCCCATAGTTGTCTGATGTAACCCCTACGCACTAGCCAGTCAATGTACAAAAAGTTGGTCAAGCATACAATAACAAGTTTCACTAAAGTGTGAATGTTGAGAAGATTCAGGCCAATAATGCAATATTTTATACATTGCTGACTAGGAACATAATTTTAATTGAAACTGACTTTTTTTTATATATATATACGAGGGAGCTTTTTTCGAAGAAAAAAATAATAAGTTTCAAGCAAAAATTAATTAGTTTCAAGAAATAGTAGCCCAGAAAAGATAAAGTTTAATTGGTAGTGATCGAATTATCCTAGGCATTTTTGTAGAACAATCACGCACAAATGAGTATGAATGTACACAGCATATCAGTTGACTTAAATAAGCTGTCGGACTATATTATTAGTTATATTTTATTATTTTTTTTGCTCTCTCAATTTCTTATAATTGTAATTAATTTACTTGTAAAATTCATACTTTTCCAATCATAAGGAGATGAAAAAAAAAAAAAAAAACAATCAAATATGTTGTTCCTATAAATTATTTTAGTCGAAGGCACAATTAACCAAATCTGCAACGTCGAAAGGATAAGTGGGAGTGTGGGACGAGATTGAAAGCTTGAAAACAAAAATATGAATGGAAAAAGGTAACAAGAAAAAGACCACCATTACAAAAACCCATGCTTGTTTTTTTCTTCTTTGTTAGTGACAGTTCAATTATAAGACTTGGGGTCCATAAATGGAGAGATCAATAATCCCTTTTTCTTTATTTTTTTTCTTTATTATATGTTCGTACAAAACTTGTTAGTTTTATTTTGTTTTGATCTTTTTGCTGCTTTGCATGGTGCAGTACTTCGAATTTGTACAAACCAAGAGATGAGATACTACGTACACCTGACCAGACCTGACCGCGCGTGCCGTCCGGAACTCCAGAGGGCGGAGATTTTTTTATTTCTCTGATAACGAAAAAACACAGAGTGCAAGCTGAGCCTCTTGATTCAGTGACTTTTTCTACCCATTATTATGGTTTTTTGTGGTGGTGGTGGTGGTGGTGGTGGGGGCCGAAAACGACGTGAGAGTGGTGGTGGCCGGGCAGCCCGGATAGATAATATTGTCCACGTCAAACAATAGTGCTGGACTCCTCGATTCTCGGGCTCTCTTCTCTTCTCTTCTTCTTCTTCTTTCTTTACTTACCTGTTGGTATTTTTGCATGCGGCCCACCCACCCATACAGGTACACACGCTCTGCTCTGTCACTTTCACCCTAAACATGATTTTCTTTCCTTGCTGTGTTTTTGTTATTTTGTTAGAAAAAAGGGCATAAAATGGTACATACAGATTTAGGAATGGAGTTTATAGTATTGAATGACTGATTGTTACTTAAAATCAAAGGGCGTCCATACAAAAGGAAAAATTTATGCTATCAGTAGGGGTGTGTAGAAGAATATTAATTGACCATTTTACCCTTAGTATTTTGCTAGAATATGCGTACACTTCAAGATTCCGGTCTTTTTATTTGGGTCGGGACAGGTGTGTCAAAAGGTTTTTGATTTAAGGATCTGACGTGGTTATTAATCTGAAACCCACGTGCATCAACTATTATAAATACTTTTGTCTTAAGTAGTTAATAGATAATATAATTCTTATTATTTTAATTGCCTATTTATTTTCAGCGATATCACAATTTGAACTAATTTAAAAATTAAAAAATTTTAATTAGGGTTAACCCAACAAACCCGATACATATTAAATGTTGTCGGTCATCTCAATTTCAAATGCTGGAACGCGAGATCTAACTGTACACTAATTTTTCAAATCAAGTAGTCATAATAGTAGTGGTGGTGGAGATACTCCTGCTATGGTAATAATGTGGATATTGTGCAAGAAATGTGCATCATATGAGATGGTTATTTCCAATCCCAGTTCACATAGGTGTAGTCCTTTTTTATACGAAACGCATAAACAAATCCAGTTATCTATACCAAGCACATTTGCAAGGAACAGTTTGTTGAACACCATAAAGTTACATGTGAGCCAACATAGTATTTCAAAACGTGATCTAGCAATAAATACTAGGTTTTTAATCCCATCAATCAGCTATAATTCTGTGGGTAGTAGGCTCAATCGAAGAAAGTCAAGAAATAAGCGAAAAAGGTGTGCTGGACTTGATTACTGTAGGCAATAGGGTTGTGTCGCTAGTGAGAGTTCACTTGGCGTAATATTTCAAATTCTGCATTTTGAAGAGAGGGGTTTTGTTCATACCACGACTTTCCCATGTCTCCCTATCTTTTAATAACTATTCTCTCTCTCTCTCTCTCTCACACACACACACCAAAAACAAAATAAAATTTGAAAATGTTGAGAATTTTTTTCGATTTTAGGAAAAGTGTGACCATATTTTAGAAAACTAAACTCACATAGTATAAACAAATAATTATCGCTATTTAGTATTCGATTGATGCACCACAGGTAAGATAATTAGTACTTTAGTACCCTTGTCTTAATTTTAAATTTTAAATTTATATATTTTTTATTTTAAAAAATAAATTTATTTTTCTATTAATGTCTTTTTACTTAAAATAATAATATGGCATCAAAAACTCTTAATTATTATTTTAAAGAATAATTTTGTAAATATATTTAAATATTTTAAATTTAATATTTAGTTAAAGTGAATATGGAATAGAGATAATAGTTGTTTGTATATAAGCACTACTTATGCGTGTGGAAGCAGAGGAAGAATGATTCGATTCAATCTACAATTTTAGCATTCATACTTCACAATGTAAGATGGGGCCAGGCGGGAGTAGTATTGTCCCCCTTTATGCGGCCAATTAATCTTTTTCTTGGGTCCGTCACCATTCAGTCCCAGTCCCCTTTTTTTTCCTTTCAAATCGAATGAAAGTGGGTACGGTCCGTTTTATGCGCTTGCATAATTATTCGGTCAATAATTCATACTTTGATTCTTTGTCCCTGCCTGCCTCCATCTTTCTATTTAATATTGACTCAATTTGAATTTTTTTAATCAAAATTAAAATAATATTTAAATTTAATTTAATTACTAATTAAACTTTGATTAAAGAATAATAAGTGCCTTTAAAGTAGTTTAATACTTCAAAATATATTTTATTAATTGTTAACTTGTTTAGTGTAGCTCAAATAGAATTTTAAAATTTCTGGATAAGTGAAAAGTATTTAATATTAGTTAATGATTGAGCTCAAACTTTGCATTTCTTAAAATTATCGATAGTGGATGTGTGTAAGGGATGTGAACGAAGAACATTAATGAGCTATACTTGGAATATGGTAAGAAAATTGATCCCCGGAAAAAGGATCGAAGTTCAAAGGGATATGCAGGTCAGAAATTTGAACATTTTTCTGTATATCTTATTGTACTATAATACTCTGTAGGATACTTAAAACTCCAATGTTTACCATGCTTCTGTAACTACACCCAAAATTTCAGATTTGTGACACTCATCTCATCCTTAACTCTCATTTCGGAGTGAAACTTATTTAGAAGCATCCTATGAAAATCCCACAAGTATTGGATAATGTCGGGCACCCAGTATTTCTAGATCACACATGTTGTCTTGAATACATATATTATGGAAATCCCATGTTACTATCTACATATCCACATTCAACTGTTAAAACCCACAATGATCTTATTTTTGGGGCAGTAAACAGAATTACCGCTCTCAAGTATTCATATGGTACTCAAAGTGAACCCATATTGACAAAGTGAATGGAAATTAGTCGCACTCAAGTATTCATATAGTACTCTGAGTGGATCCATTTTGACAAAAAATGCATAGGATTCATTCAAAAATTTCATGTTGCACACAATGATCTGCCCCCTCCCTAGTCTGTAGACCCTATCAGTTAAAATCTCTCTTTCCATGAAAGAGATGGTACTTTCTAGCTTCCAGTTTGGTCCTGTTGATGATTTGTATTTTGGCTCTGTTTGGAAAAAAGAGAGAGGAGGTTTTATTGACCAATCTTGGACTTATCAGGGATCCTAGGATCTTTGTTTTTGTGTTGAACATAAAAAAGAAATCGTTAAAGCCTAAAACCTAAGAATTCAATCGGTCTAAACCTTGGGAAGAACTAAGTCTGATCAATGAACAGACATTAGCAGTTCTAAATCTAAATGTTCGTCCAAAGCATCAAGCTTATGGAAGTAGATCAACACTTGGGGAACTCTAAATGTATTTTTGGCTGTTTCGGAGTAATCCTGTATAGTAAGGCCATCTAGACCCTCATATTGAACATATATCGAAACTTGAACATAGTCCCAACTTACCAGCAAGGAATGTTTAACCAACTAATAAACCACTAGGATAGGAGTTTAATTTTTGGTCCCCAACAAAAAAAATAAAAATTTATGGACAAGATCCTTCCAGCAACACCACAGATCATGTTTTTTGGGAAAGGGTGGCATGTGGGCTGTCGTTCATTGGAGTGGAGCAACTCACAAGTTCACTTGTGAAATCCTAAAGGACCCTCCATTCCAATTGCTCCAATATCTGTTCATTCAATCTCCTGTTATCGAGATTAGATCTTGGTTCTTTTATGGAGTTTTGCACATATTGGCAGGCTTTTGGGCAATAAACTAATCCCATTATAACTTTAAATTCTCCTAAGGGCACTGACACTTTCCAAGTCTTATCATATTACATTCTAGTTATCTACGGTAACAGTTGAAACCTAGTTTCAGTTTTAAACCAGTAAAACAAGAATCTGTCAATCTCCCTAACACAGATTGCTTCTCCAGAGCTTCATTTGAACAGTTCCTGGCAGGAAGATTAATCTGTATTTGTTCAGGTGAAAGACTATTCTCAATGAAGATAAAATTTACTTGCCGGCATCTCGAACCAACACTAAGACAGGAATAGTCTGACACCTTTGTAGTTTATTCTTGGTTATATTGTTATACTAATCCTGAAAGGAAGTACTCCCTTCATTACAATCAATTATTATTAAAAATAGTAAACAAAAAAGTACTACTTCCTTTACAAGATGTGAGAGGGTCTATAACTTATCCCTCGAGTCCAAATATCATTGCCTCACGGCTTAGAAACATTCTAACTTGTAGAAAAATTAAAAAATTATGCACCATAATATTTGAAGACTTCAAGGTGAAAGGTTTCATTAAAAACAAGAACTATTGGACAACTAACTTGACTTATTGCTGTATGTACCTGCAGTGGTTGTTCCAGTGTTTGAAAGGGTTGAAATCTATCACCTTGTTCAAGTCCACATTCCATAATACCAACATACAACCTTATCATACTCAGTCAATCATCAACCAGAAGATCTGTTGTAGAGGTAAATTCTGCATATCAACATTTGCATTGTATATATACATTATTATGATGTTTCAAAGACACACTTGTTATTTTTTCTAACAATAGTTCGACTATATTAAAAAATTACTAGGGAACCGAAGAGGCAGAATTTATGTATCAATTAAAATCATACAAAAAGTAGTTGGGAATTTAAGAAACAGAATTCAACTTTTTACCTTTCCTTAGTGGAGTACTATAAACTGATTCCTACTCTGGTACAAAGGGTATGTTTCAGCCCTATCAAATCTAAAAAAACTTGTCATTATTGTGGAAAATTGAGATTGTCCATGATTAAGGACTACAATATTTCACATGCTAAACAACAATAAAATGTTGAAGACAAACCTTAGTGGTAGAAAGCTATGACATTCCTCTCTAAAAATATGACAGCAGGGGGTCCACTGTCAAAACAAAGATATGACTCAACACGTAGACTGAATCCCATGATGAATTGATTGTCCTAAACATGAAGAATGCACAATAATTGAGTTACTTTGCTTCTAACTCAAATTTCATGGCATGATTGGATGCATGCCAACTGCATTCACATTTACAATGTACAAATCTCAATTCATCGACTTCCTCAAAAATCAGAATAAAATCATATAATCGTAAGATGATGTCGGTGGAACTGCAATTCACCAAAGTAATATAAAGAAATTTCAAGATTAAGATAATATGTACATTCATCTCTCACATTTGCATTCTCCTGTTAAGCACATAAATATGCACACAGACTGTAAGAGAGGCTGTGAAACGACACTCATGCCATGAATATTATCTCACGATTTGTGATTCAGCAATAATTGCCAAGCTATCTTTGCATCCAAACACCCCTAGAAGATCAATGAAGAAAAAAATATAACCATGTAGCATGCCTTTGAGTTCCAGTCATGCTTGAGGACTTGTATATTCATAGTTCCATACTTTAGAAGGATATATCCCTGTAGACCACCCTTTTTCTGAGGGAGAAGGGATACAAGGTTGGTCCCATTTTTTGATTGGACATAAAGAATTTATACAATATCAAGAATACTTACATCTGAAG
The DNA here is from genome assembly GCA_019321725.1 of Paulownia fortunei. Lineage (NCBI taxonomy): Eukaryota > Viridiplantae > Streptophyta > Magnoliopsida > Lamiales > Paulowniaceae > Paulownia > Paulownia fortunei. The sequence goes on from CM033110.1 coordinate 21,335,529, forward strand.
AATTAATGAATCAGATGTGGGCTCCTCTTGATTTATTCAATTTCAGCAGGCTTCCCACTTGCTAATCATGATTATGTTGCTTTAGTAATTTGATTTTTCTGTTAACTGTTGACAAAGTGGATCTCTCAAAGTTGTTTGTGATAGATATTGAAGTTCAAACATCTATTCTCCACTCAGAAGGAAAGCCATTGTCCCAACTAATAATCCTGGTCATGGGATTTGAAAAGGCATTTTGTCTTGTCTTAATCTGTCCTAAGTGAGTAATCAGAGATTCTTCATTCTGCTTTTCTCTGTTTTCTTGTTTCTCATAATCCTTCTTCTAGTATGGTAGAAAGTGAAAAGTGAAAAGGTTTCTTCCTACTGCATGGAATCACCAGCTTTCATTGCACCAATCGCATGGTATAATAACCTAAGCTCCACACCTTGTGAGTTACATTGCTTCTTCGCCCGAATCGAGGAATCCCTTAGATATGATGCAAAATGGATCTTCCTAAGCTCCACACCTTGTAGGGGCATTGAGCATGCTAGACTAGTCCAGGAAACAAATTCGTGACATATGGCTCACTCTATGTTTGTTATTCGCAAACAACATCCATCTCAATAACAAGACAATCTTAAAATGCACTCTTCCACTATGTGAGTTAGCTTAATTTGCCTCATATATCTTCTCATTGTGACACTCCACCAACCCTTCAATCAAATGTCCATTTCCCATTCCGTGTAACTTTATACGGTAGAAGCGAGAGCAAAGAAATTCCAAAACTAAACTTGTGTGGAAAAAGCACACGGTTTGGACATGTATCAGAAAGTTATGGAACATCTCCTCAGAACAGTACACCACAGAAGAAAGAGTGGAAATTTGCAAGTCCAATCTATGAAGCATTACAATTTACAACTGAAAAATGGAATTTTTTCACTTTTCTTGAAAACCCTTTGCGAATCAGGGTGCAAAAACGAGAAAAAGATGCAATCTTTGATTCAGTAATCGACAAATGACAATACACATAAATCTGCAATTCTGAACTCAATCCAGATCTTGCGAATTTATATGTTACCATTTCTCCTGGGCCTGGAGGAGCGTGGCCCATTTGGGATGAGGAACAAGGCTTTTCTTTAGCTTTCAATTTTATTTCTTTTTGCAACTTTCTTAATAGGCCCAAGTCCATATCTGATTGGACCAATTGAACACCCCACCCCAAGTCCATCATCTGATTAATGGGCTTTTCAGATCAGGATTTCCAACTAGAATTTCCTTGATTGTCCGTTGTTGGTAGCTACAAAATTTTTTAATCTTATTTTTTGATTATTGTTGGTGTTGCTTAATTAGCTGTAGTTTGCATAAAATCATGATTAATATTAAAAAAAAACTAAATTCATAGTTTGTACTTTTGTTTAAGTAAGGAGAAAAGAAGAATAATTTTATTTCTCTTCTGAGGATGCTTATATTTCAAAACAACTGTATATAATTTGCTAATATTATATATTAGCTTAACGTGTATATAATTAATGATAATATCATATATAGAAGCATGCATAGTATAAAATATAAATTAAAATATTTTAAAATAATTGTATATAATATGCTAATATTTCATATGAGCTTAGCCCAACGTGTATATAACTAATGTTAGTAGCATATATAGAAAAATAAGTTATATAAAATTAAAGTAAATATATTAATTTAATATAAATAAAGTAAGATCTAAATTGCACATCACGCCACACCACGTAATTAATGCGAAGTATATATATATATAGAAATATTTTATACACCGATCTTATTTTAAACAAAGATCCAAACTGACCTTTAATCGGGACTCGGTATCCTCTGTGAATCTCTCCGATAGAATTCCTCTCCGATTTCGCGCTGCCAACAATCGAAATGAACTTGGAAGTTTGCCAACTCAAAGAACTCGTAAGTCTCCTTTCTCTTCGTGATATGAGCTTGTATATATATGTTATATACACGTACGGTTAATTGGAGTTCTTATGTGGAATTTTTTTGATTTTACGTACTAAATTAGGATGTTGAGCACTTCGAGATACGTGAAGTTCTCCGATGTAAGTTTGCTCCCTGTTCTTCATCTTTTTTTTTTTTTTTCATTTTATTGGTAATGATTCCTCTATTTTGCTGCTTACTTGGTCGTGTAACTGAAGTGAGCTTTCGCCGTGATTATTTGCTCCGACGATTTTTGATTCTGTGTAATCTGATTTTTTAGGTCTTAATTATGAGGATTTGATGCTTAAATTTTTATTTTTGAAAAAAAAAAGGTCATATTTATTGTATCATGTACTCTCATCAGCCACTATGGGGATTCGCTTTTTTAGAAAAGTTGAGATTTTTTGTAATTTCCTGAAATTCAGTTGCCTATAATTTGAATGGTGCCTGGTTCTTATGGATTGCTAATAGGGCGAAGGTTGATTTGCAGGCATTCTACATACTATTTTGTTCCATAGAGCTTTAGGGCTTGTGCGCCCAAAAGATATCGATTTGGAGCTTTTCGAGATTACATACGTAAGTAATTTCAAGTTTCTTGAAGTGGTCGCAGATAATATCTTCCCATAGATGCCTCATATGAGTTCTGGTTAATATAGTAAAGTTCCTTGGTGAGTATTTGTTTTGTGTAAGTTTTTTTTTTCTTTTTTTGTTTGCTTTGTGAAGTTTCATTAGTATGATCTTATGTTATCAAATACCTATATATTTCTGATTTTCAATAAGGTCTTAATAATGGTTTCCAAAGCTGAGTTTGTTGTGTTGTTTAGTACTCTACTAGATTGAGTCAATCATTTAAAAGTTCAGAGTTTTACTCTCCTTTTTTATGGTAATTTAATCTCCAGAACTTCAGTGTGAATTTATTATGTTGTTTTGGCCCAATTTTTTGTCAGAAATGTATATGGCCTTGGGTCAAACATCCCAACTATCAAAGGAGCATTTCTACCTATTTGGATAGGATACGATTTATGGTTTTCCTATTATAGGAAAAAATTCTTTTTCCTCAATGACAAATCTCTCTCACTTATGGCTACATAAGATGCTATTTTAATTTGGTCTTGAACCACTCAACTTCTTTTGACATCTATTTTTGCAGGTGCAATGTGGTGATGTGGAACTTGAGAGGAAAATAGATGAGAAGATCGACCAATTCATAGATAGGGTGGAGAAGCACCCTAACAAGAAAAATCAGGTCCATTGATTGCGACAATCTTTAACTTTTCACATGTTCAATTCTTGGACAATTTTTTTAAAAGACCAAGTGACAAATCGGTTTTAATATGTTTAGCCTTTTTAAACTTAAAAGGTGAGGTACTGAGAGGTTTGGTAGGCACTTATTGTGTTAACAGAAACAAGGAGTGCCCACTCAGTTTCTCTTTTAACATGCTTTAAACAAATGGGCATTCTTACTGAATTCTGTATTTTTTACATTTTTTCCTGATATTGCATTCTCTATTCAGATCATTAATGGGTGTGTACTGATACAGATATGTTTATCCTTTTATGAGGTGAAAAACAAACAGGCTACATGGTTCACCAATAAAGTTGAACGCCTCTACTGGGAACAATGGTACATAAATTTGAATGTGGCGCAACACCCAAAAGGACATTCTAGCAAGTCTCATTCTTCCAAAGTAGTAATTGATCCCGGAGGTATTATCTGTTCTATGCATTGGTTAAGAGACTCATGATTTGATTCATAATTTATTGGCATACATGCTGTTTCGACTTCATTCTCTGTACATGTTACTGCAGCTGAGGCGAGGAGTGCCAGGCGTGTAGCACTAGAAACTTCGCTTCGTGATGTTCTGTTTCAGATAATCAGATTTGTGAATGAAAAGAAGGATCATGTTCCTCCAATACCTAACCTTGAAGGTGTCTCATTTCCCTATGAAATTACTATCTCAAGGTATTTTCTGCTTCTTTCTGCTTCTGTCATTCTTCTGGTTTCTTCAACTTTTCTTTCCAAATGAATTCCTATATGATGATTATTCGAAGACTCGTGCTATATCTCGAAGCAGGATTAGGAGTCTTAAATCTTGCACCCTTGCAGATTGATTTTAATATAGTTGTGACTGTATACGGCTAGTTAAATTCTTTGAAAAAACTTGACACTGCATGGGTGTGTGGATAAGCTTGATGTTCACGCCCACTTATTATTTCCACCATGTAACCTAATAGCTTTTTTTCTAACTTGTAACCTAATAGCTTTAATTGATATTAACTTGTTTATTATAAATAACGATGATGTCACCCTCGATGCTTGTTCTCGAACTTTTATGATATAAATCTAAATATACTTATTAATATTTGTATGACAAGCTATCTTTTTTCAATTATTTCAATATATTACTCGGATTTATTATAAGTAAAGAAAAAATCATTTCAAAAATAATGTGGACTAATATGATTGAAAAAAAACAAAAAGAAATAGGAGGGAAAAAAAGAAACGGAAAAAAAACTTTGGAGAAGGGAGATCGGAGAGGAAAAAACTACCTTGATATTATCTTCTAAATGGTGCTAATTTGGTCATTTTTAAGTACACCCCATGGTAGTTACTATAAGTCCTCATGCTTACTAAATTTATTATAATTATCTTGAGATACAGCAATTTCCGATTAAGATATAATATTTCTTTTCAGATAATCGCATTTACTCAATTATGACCTACTTATTAGGTAGCTTAGTCAAAAATAAAATTGATGCAAATGATAATCTCCCATAGCTTAATCCAAAACATAGTACTCTTTGTGTTTGTTCATCTTTATTGAAATATCTTTTAAGCTTTTCTTTGGTGTCACTTGACTGTATCATTAGCCACCAAGATTGGGTTTAAGATTTTTGGAAAGACTATAAAATACCCTTGTATAAAAGTTGACAAGTTGTTGCATTCAAAGGCCCTTTTTGTAATTTCTGTGCTAGTGATTGCTATCAATTAGGTGTAAGAAACGTGCTTGTTCTTTATGCGTGGAGCACTTTGCTCATCTCTTTTTCTTTGAAAATAAAATCCTGCTTTTTTGGTAAATACGAAAAAAAGTATTCTTCTGGTTGACTCTATAGTGATAAGGTGAAGGTCTGTGGTAGTAATTATCTATTTGGGTGCTTCCTGATGGCATGGAGAAAGCGGTTAAGATTGTTGGCCAAGTTTTAGTTGATTGATATACCGGTTTTGTGCTTACAACGAACGATCACCATCTCTTTCAATGTTATTGCTATTGTGTCTTCCTAGAGGTACCTGAAGCCAAGTATAAAGCTGCTAAGTTATGTACTGCCTTCTTTTAGTTCATCAGATTCTGCATTTGGGATGGAAATGTTCAAGAGGATGCTCCAAACTGGGCATCCTACAATGCTTAGCTGACTGCAAAGCCCTCAAGCTGCTGTACTCTGTTTTCAGCTCTCTGTTCAGGAGTTCAAATAGTTTGGCCACCTGTGAATATTATAGGCTAAATTTTGTAAATGAGAGCTGTACATTACAGCCAAAAGTGAAATTTGATACTCTGGAAAAGAACGGTGGTTATGTACATATCAACTTGCTTATATTAATTTATCAGAACGGTGGCTATGTATATATCAACTTGCTTATATTTGGAAGATACTGATTTATCTTTTCTTTAAATAAGTTTTTTTATTTTGACTGTTTGTGGAATTTTAAAGTTTATGTATGGGATTGGAGACTGCGAGTATGACCTTCGTAGCTTGCTCTGTGCTGTTAATGTTTTTCTTTTAGCGTGAACCATAAGTAACTAATACACATCTTTATTTACTGGATTCCTTAAACGTTCAGTATGTCAAAAGTGAGAAGATAGAATGGTCCATCTTCTGCCAAGTGAAAGCGAGAGTATGTCGAAAAATGAGAAGATATACTGCTGCTTCTGCCAACTGCTAGTGTAAAGTATGGTAAAAATTGCCTAGACACATGGTACAGTCTTTGCATATTGTCAATTACAGGGCCAAATATATATTACAAACCAACTAGTTTCATTCTTGATTAAAGTTACAATTTTAATGTGTGCACCCATAAGTGGTTTGGCCTTGTAATTATCACAATATGCTAGTATAGTGTAATTCGTAGAATCTGTTTGGACCATCATGCCCTGGAAGATTTGGGCGATCCATCTGTGGGTCATGCGGTTTTGTTTCAATTATATAATTATCACAATATGCTAGTATAGTGTAATTCGTGGAGTCTGTTTGGACCGTCATGTCCTGGAAGATTTGGGCGATCCATCTGTGGCCCACGCGATTTTATTTTAATTAGATAATTATATATCTTACTTTTACTTGCAGACTAGGATTGAAAACTAAACAAAATATTTAACATTAAAAATGTACGAATATCATATTTTTTAATAAACATCCAAATAAATTTTTATTGTTCCCACATTTTCCAATTCAATTATTCAAATTATATTCTTCCAAAATATTTCTCAAAAAATATAAAAAATAATACCAAAAGCCTGTGATTTTCAAGATCTATAGATCCCCCAACCTACTAAAAAGATCCACCATGATAACGTTTTGAGGACTAATTTACAGGTTTAATCAAACAGATAATGAAAGACAATGAATGTGAAAAGGGACCCCAGCGGGTGAAAAATGGTGGGTGGGGGCCGAATTCTCCCTCAGTTTCAAGAAATTGCACCACATAATTCAATGTATTCCTCAATTAGAAAAATCCACGTTTTCCATGTAATTTGATTGCCTTCATTTTGTTAGTTCATTTTTGAATAAACGTTCAACCCCGTCTGCAGAATCTTGTTATGTGCGTTCACATTACGTTAAAGTTCAAACTTTTAATGCTTACTCAATTTTCTACTAAAGACTGCTATATATCCCACACGCTACTTTTTCTTTTTTCTTTTTTCTTTTTTCTTTTTAAAATTTTCCTTAATTTTGAAACAATTGATTTACTAAATTGTCTAAGTGAATTAATTGTAATATTTTTTTTTTCAAAATTAAGAGATAAAAGGAAAAAAATGTGAAGATGGATCGATATAATATTCTTTTTTTTTTTTTCAAAAAATGCTATATTTTACTATTGATCTTTATTTACTATTACACAGCCGGGTTCGTACTAACAATCCTGTCACGTTATCCCATTTGCTAGAAAATTTCAAGCCCCCCAAAAGCAACATGGTTTGTGGACACAAACGGGCTACAAGCCCACATCATTTCTGATTGCAACCAATTTATTTGTGATCATTAATTATAGAGAAATATACCATTTATTCTCTTGATTTGATAATGAATAAATTGAGCTTGTTGTATCAAATTCATTTTTGGTGTTCAACTCAAATCACTCAATCCTTCGTTCACATGCACTCTTTTCCTTTTTTTCTTTTGTTTTTTGTTTTTTTCTCTTTTCATTTCCACCTCTTATATTGGTTCATAATTATGCCCTGATTTTCTATTTGGTTGAAGTTTGTTCATTGGGTCCAATAATTATACCTGCTTTTATGCCTCATAACCCACATGTGTGCCAATAATAGAACAAGTGCCTTTTATACATTTATCATTGAATAGTACAATCTATCTCACTTTGATATATACCTGAAAACGGCTATACCTGATAGATAAAAACAAAAATTGAGTCCCAATGCCCTTTATTTAACCAAGAAAATGAATGAGGCAATTCCAAAATCCTCAGTTAGTCCAAGATATATTGGTATAAAAACGTTTAGTCCAACTAAATAGTGTTCCAAATAATTAGTCAAGATATGCACCCGAGTCCCTCCATGTCCTATATAAAGCTCAGCTTCTTTAGTTAAATTATAAATCGTACCCCAATCAATGTCAAGAATTAGTTAGCTACATGTTCCTAAGTATAAAAACTCCAATTTTCCTACAAAAGAGTAGGGTTAATTCAATAAATATCCGAGAGAAATGAGTGAGAAAAGTGAAAAGAAGCATTTCGTTCTAGTACACGGGTTCTGCCATGGAGCCTGGTGCTGGTACAAACTTGTAAGCGTGCTCAAGTCGAATGGACACAGAGTCACTGCATTGGACCTGGGAGGATGTGGGATTCACCCCAAGCAGCTCCAGGAGATTTCATCCTTTTCCGACTACGTGCAGCCATTGATGGATTTCCTGGCTGCTCTCCCTGATGATGAGAGGGTGATATTGGTTGGCCATAGTTATGGTGGCATTCCCACTTCTCTGGCCATGGAGAATTTCCCTGGAAAGATATCGTTGGCAGTTTTTGTCACAGCCTACATGCCTAATTGTACAGATCCGCCGGCAACTCTCATTCAAGAGGTTTGAACTCCTGTTTGGGTCAAAAGTCTTCTGTAATAAAAAATTCGGTTCATCTGACTTGTGTATATATTCTACATTCTTGATCTTACGGTAATCTTTTGTTTGAAAGCAGTTCTTTAAGAGGGGCTCAACAAAATCGTTCATGGACTGCGAGTTTACATTTGATCAAGCCTTAGGAAACCTGCCAATTTCAGCTACGTTTGGTCCAGATTACATGGCAGCCAAAATTTATGAAAACTGCCCATTAGAGGTCATTGCCTATACACTGGAACTCATTCTTAAGTAGTATATTTTGGTTACCTCTGTGTAATAGCAATAATCTTTTGCAGTCTAAACTGATTACACATCACAACTCAGCCATATAGACGATTTCCCTTTTCATGACAATTTATTCATGGGCCATTATTTTTCAGGATTTGGAATTAGGGAAGATGTTGATCAGACCGAATTTGTTTTTCTTGGAGGAGATGGGCAAGAAAGGTTTGGTATCAGAAGAGAGATATGGTATGATCAAACGTTGCTACGTAATATGCGAGGATGATGAGGTGATGGAGGAAGAATTCCAGAGGTATAACATTGAGAAGAGCCCACCAGATGATGTGATTTCCATAGCAGGGGCTGGTCATATGGTCATGCTCACAAAAACTCAGGAGCTCTGCTTTTGTTTGCTGGAATTAGCTGAAAAATATCAGTGCTAGAAAATTTGTTAATTAAATTGTAAGAGTGTGTACCTTTCTCTCGCCCTTTTCAATTCTTCCACGCCTAAGCTCTGGGGATCATATCCTCAATCCACAATATAATATTTTCTGTTTGTATCGAATTTATAACCTTTATTTTATTTTCAAAAAGTTCCTTAAAATGCATTTTTTTTATTTTTCCCAAATTATTATTTCATTTAAATTAATGTGTGACTTTTAATTCTCAATCATTATTTATAAAAATAATAGTTCAAAAACTCACTTTTTCTACTCTTATTTAAAGTTAGGTTGAATCAAATGAAAACTACAGGAGGGGAGTATGCGTCCCAACTCCCAAGCTAGCCTTTCGGCCGGCTTTGACTTTACTGTTCCAATTTTTATGATTCACTTGTATTTATTGTTTGAAATTATGAAAGGGGTCCATAATATAAATGTAAATATCTAATTCTCATAAAGTGAATAGCATTATATCTAGTTCTCGTGTAGTCCCAACAATTTCTTTTTTGAATGAAAATATGAAATTAAATAGTGATAAATGTAATCAAGGGAGACTTGGTAATTGTTTTTTAGTTTGATTGCTTTGACAAAAAGAAAAAAAACATATAAATTAAAAATAAAAAATAAATAACAACCACTGTAAAGAAGTTAGCTTAACGTTAAATTGATCCTGTAACTATATATGTCACAATATTAGTACTCTAAAAATAGGGATTGGTAATTTATAAACACAAATTGAAATTTTTTTGCACAATGAGGTCAAAATTCACAGGAAATTACAACACTGAAATTACTCACCTGATCTACGATTTAATTTGGGAATTTCTCAATTTTTCGATAATCTCATCTTAGTTGTACACAAGCTATCTTATGTGGATAAATAACAAAACTGACATGGCAAAAATGAGCCCAAATGGACTTGGTGACATGGAAAATAAAGCCAAGTCATCATTTAGTATTCATTATTTTTCCTTCTCTTTTTTGTTTTTTTTTTCATTTTATTTATTTCACCTCTATTTTTTTTTCCTTCATCTTTTTCCCCAAACTCCCACCACCACCACCCACCCCATCGTCTAGCCGCTACCTCCATCCCACAACCCAACCACCCCAAACCCCAACGTCCAAATAGAAAGGCAGATAGCAATCTGTTAAGGGCAAGAACTCAGAAGTGATTTGTCGTAGGTTTCAAGAACATCTTTCATTGCAAATCGAAGGGTAAGAACCCAAAAGTGAAATTTTGTGTAGTTTTTGTTCTTGAAATTTCTAAGCAATCTGTTGCAAATCACATATGCAAAAGCCAAGAAAATGAGGAAAATGAGGCTTCTTACTTTGATGGTGGCGAGTGATGGTGATGATTGGGGAATAGCTGGTTGTGGGTATGCTCCACTGGTTTGGGGATGGGCCTGTTATTTTCACTCCCTAATTAACGATTAGTTATCTTATAAAATAACCAATATTAAATTTTTACTCCTCAATTGAAGATTAATTCGTTAATTAAATAAAAATTAATTTATAATTGATTTATATTAAGTAATGTTATTCATTAAGTGCAAAAAAATAAGATAAAAATAAAAATTTAAAAAGATATTTTGCATTACTTTTAATTTATTTTGTAAAAGAATTAGCGTTGAATTTTTACTCCCTAATTGATGATCAATAATTTTACAAAATAATCAATGTTAAATTTTTACTAATCGATGATGAATTAACAATTAAAGTTATTTATCAAGTGTCAAAAAATTAAAATAAATTAATTAAGAATTAAAAAAAGGATATTTTTGTAGTATTTTTAGTTTGTTTTGTAAAAAATAAAAACAATACAAATGTGTGCATTTCCTGCCAATTTTTGGTCACTTGGACAAGGGCTAGGTACATGTGGATTTTTTTTGTCCACCTAAACACTTGACTCGCACGGCACGCCTTATCTTCTCTCTCTCACCAACATTCAATTCAGTCTGAAAATTGAGAAATCCTATCCTCACATGCCGATCACTTGCGTAATTCCGGCTAATTTTGTAATTTCTGACGAATTTTGCCTTTAATGTGTCCAATTCCTTTGGGTGCAATCTCACGTTCAAGCTTTCACTCGAAGATATTCAGCAGCGAGCCCAGCATTTTGGGCACCATCCTTATAGCCAGTGGCAAACAACGGCAAATCCTTCTCTCGACGCCCAACGAAAATAGCTCGAAATCTCCTCATCTGACGTCCAATTCTGAGTCCAGGCATCTTTCGGGCTTGAATTCCAGCGGATTCTCCGACAGGGCAGTATCCCTTCCGATGGCCCAGGCGCCACCACAACTTGCGAGTGATCGGGTAAAGTGTAGCCATACACTTCCACATCTTGCTCCACCCGGCGCGGAATCAAGAATAGCACTTGGGGGCCTCCTGGATGGGTCCATAGGAACAGAATAACCAATACAAACATCCGACCCGGGTTCGAACTGTTCGTCCATCAAATTTATCGAAGGACCGAACGAAGAAGGAAGGTCGATTTTCTCCTATGATTAGTGTGGGACCCAAAAGCCTTTGGGAACTAGGGTATATAAAAAAAAAAGCACTCGAGTGGGGGTGTTGGGAAAGAAAGCCAAAATAAATTGCACGGACGCAGGGAATCAGGAAATTTTTTCCCCAGTTGTTAGATTAAAAATGAGATCAAACCAAAAATTTCAAAAATAATGCAAGAAGTTAAAAAAAATGTGACATAAAAATTTTTACGTGAAAAAACCAAATCAAGAAAAATTACAGGACCGTAGTTCAGACAAAACTTTTACTATGTATATAGTAGACTTACAAATTTATCTATAAATTAGGAAATATATAAATAATTTTCAAAAGATCTCTTGGATCACAAATATTTCAAGTTTTTCAGTTTGGAATGCCAAAAAGAAAAATAAGAAGACTATTTTAAGAGAGAATAAAAAATTTCTAAAATTCTTCTCCCTATTTCTTCTCTCAAAATACTCTATTTTTCTTTTACTCAATTCTCTCATTTTTTTTCTTTTTTCTTGCGTGTTTTAGCTATGAAATGAGAACTCTATTAATAGGTAAGATTTGATATTAATTTTCAAAATTTAGTAGCTTCAATGTTTGAATATTTTGGTAACCACCCTATTTTGGTGGATTTACCAACAATTTTCCCCATCCCCTTCCACCTTATATGGGTTGCCCAACCAAACATGTTTTGCTTTTAGAAGTTTCAAACTTATCCCTTGATAAAAATTTCGTAAGCATATCTGCACCATTTCATCAGTGTGAACTTTATCAAGTACCATTAGTTTTTCATCCAGCACACCTCCAATCTAATGATATCTCACGTCAATGTTTTAATTTTGAGTGAAAAGTGAAATTTTTACTTAAGTGAATCGCACTCTAACTGTCACAGTAGAGTGTGCATTTTTCTTACTTCAAATCTAATTTATGAAGAAACCTTTTCAACCACAACATATTTTTGCATGCTTCAGTTACAACAATATATTATGCATCCGTTGTAGATAATGCCACACATTTTTTAAGTTTCGACTGCTAAAAGATAGCTCCCCTTATAAATCTCATAAGGTATCCGAATGTGGATTTTTTGGAATCAACATCACCAGTCATGTTTCCATCTGTGAATCTATCTATTATATTTTAGCCATTACCAAATTTTAAGAAAACTTTGGAAGTACCTTTCAAATATCGAAACATCAATTTCACTGCAAATTAGTGATCTTTACTAGGGTTAGAGAGAAATCGGCTAGCAACACCAACTGCATGAACAATGTTAGGTGTAGTACTTCATTTGGAGCTAAATTACTGACTGATACTACAAGTGTGTCTCAACTATCAAACATCGAGTTAAGTAACAATAAAGCAATCACTTCATCATCAAGTGGTATCTTCGTAGTGATAGATTGATTTACTAGACCTTGGTATGCATTTAGGTGCTCCGTCATATTTGCACCTTCCTGGTATCTAAGCCGAACAATTTTTCTAATAATAAAAGCTTTGTTCAATGTATTTTTCCTTTAAAAAACGGTCTATATTTTCATCTACAGAACATCAACATTGTAAATGAGGAAGATATTATGTTTAAGAAAACGTTGAATATACCCCATTGTCTTTCTATGGAAAATATTCTATTTATCATCACTTATTTCTTTTAGTTTAGCAGTATTACCATGTTAGGACAAATAAAGATCCTTGTAATAGAGAAGATCCAATATACTCGATTTCTAAATAGAGTAGTTTAATTTATTTAATTTGAACATCCCCACAAATGATGTCAATTCTTCTATTTTTTCAATCCACAATCGTAACAACGTGGCTCTGATACCCCTTGTTGGGAAAGAGAGCCAAAATAAATAGCATAGACACAACGAAGCCAGAAAATTCTTTTCCCACTTGTCGGATTAAAAATGAGACCAAATTAAGATTTTCAGAAATAATACAAGAGAGTAAAAAAATATGACACAAGAATTTTTACGTGAAAAACCCAAATTGACGAGATCGTAGTTCAAACAAAACTTTCACTATATATATAATAAGCTTACAAAATTCTCTCTAAATTAAGGGATATATAAATAATCCTCAAGAGATTTTATCTTGTATGACAAATATCTCAAGTTTCTCAATTTTGAATACCAAAGAAAAATAGGAAGATTATTTTAAGAGAGAATGAAAATTTTCTAGAATTTTTCTTCCTATTTTTTCTCTCAAAACACTCTATTTTTCTCTCACTCAACTATCTTATTTTCTCTCTTTTTTCTGGTGTGTTTTAGTTATAAAATAAAAACTTTATTTATAGGCGAGATTTGATATCAATTTTCAAAATTTAATAATTTAAATGTTTGAATGTTTGGTAATCACACTTTTTTAAATATTTTGATAGCCACCCCATTTTAATAGATTTACTGAGAGGGAGGGAGTAGAATCTTAAAGTCTCTTTCACCATGCAACACATATAAGATAGCCGCGGGACATCTAGCTTATCTATCACTTCTCTTTTCCTGATGACTTCCTCGAGCTCGACTGTATTTTTCAGCGATTCTGCCATTGCCCATTCCAGTGTGCTCAAGGTTAATATTAATGTGTGCGCATATATAGAGTCCGTTTGTTTTTATTTTCAAAAGGTATCTTTAGATTTTTTATTATTTTAAATTTCACAATACATTTACGGAATGATTGATATGTGAGAATAGAGTGAAAATGGCATTCATATAATTGGTATAATTTTTGGGAAAGAATATCTATTCACATAGGAATCCCTATTTCAAAAAATATAAATTAGTCATTCCCTTCCTTATCATGAGTTTTACTATTCTCAATCAGTTAGAAATGAATAAATTATATTTATTTTTTATAAAATTATCCTTCTAATTATGACAAAATATTGGATAAACTCGAAATTCGATTAATCAAAATTTTTATGAACTTAAAATTTTTATATATGAGAAAATAATGTCATTAATAAAAGAATAATTATCTATATTTTAATTATTAAAAAATTAAAAATTTTAAATATATTTATTGTTAAAATAATTTTAAACACCAAAATACCCTTTAATATTAAATTTATAAAATAAAATTATATTCGATATGTTGTGTATCAATGAACTTGTTATTATTATTTTGTTGATGGACGTTAAACATATATACACACGTACATATAGAATATAGATAAAATCTTATACAAGTATATATTTTTAGAAAGATACAAAAGATCGATAAATAGGTATTGGAGCAAGTTTTAGATTTTTTTTTTTTTTAGATTTTGATAGGAACTAAATACGACCCATTAAAATATTACATATATATTTTATTTATAATGTATGTATTTATGTGATATATATATATATATATATTTATTCCTACACTCATTTCTAATTATCAATCATAAGATTGGAATCAAACAATAAACGACTTTTTCATTCATTTCTCATTTTTTATACATACCCAATATTGAAATTGATATACATATATTATTCCATTCATATCTAATTTCATTCTTTCGTACCAATCATCCCCTTATTTTACTCATTTTCATTAAATATATATATATATATATATTATTTTTAAAATTTATTTTTAAATCTACTATTATTTCATATATTTTTATGTACCTATCAAATTTATTTTCAAATATTAACATCTTTTTATGCAAAAAATACCATAAAATAAATATATTTGTATTTCCAAACTTATATAGTTTAAATAGAAACATAACAAATTCAAATATATTTTTATATTTATACAAAAAATTAGTGAAAATATTTTAAATCCTAAAAATATAAAAATAAATTTGAAAATAAAATCAAACGCGGCGCATAAATTTGGTCGGGTAACTATCACGATTTGCTGTGATAAGACTCGAAAACTAATCCACAGGTCTTGTAATGTGTTGAAGATGAAAAGGATTTATTTGCCCAGATTATCCCGATGGTAGAAATACAGGAGGCAGCTAATGCAAGGAGAGCGATGGGGCCTGGTCCTATTGTATTTCCATCTTGTTTGTATTATACGTTATACAGTAGAAACATTGAGATATTTGTTGGTGTATCATTAGAGTTGGGATCACGCCACAATGTTGATTATATGTTCACCAAATAGTACGTAGTGTGTTTTAGGTTGTACGCTTTACTTAATATGCGAGGATAATGAGGTAATGCAGACAGATAATTCATGTTCCAGACGCATAATGTTGACAAGAACCATCTGCGTGAGTTTATTTTAAGATGTATTATCGATATTAAAATTATATATTTTTTTACTCTATATTTCTTGATTAATTTATTCAATTTTAAGTGTTTTTATATTAAATAATAAAAAGATTATCACGCAATCAATTATTGAACGACTCTCACTTTTTATTACGAAATATCTAATATAGTCAAATATTTGATCTGAATCAAGATTCTTAGTATTAAGTGTGGATCCATGATGGTGAAAGTTCGAAAATGAAAATGATGATTTGAATCAAAGTAAGTATATAAATTAATTTTGACAATAATATTGTATTAAATATATAGTTTATAGTAATCATCTATATCCATAATATTAATTACTACTGCAAGTATACACAAGACATAGTATTATAAGTATTTCACTGCTATACATTATCTATTTATATAATAATTGGTTGTAAGATCTAATCTGATGAAAATCATGTAATATTTACGTTCAAATTTATTATATTCAAATATTATTAATCCAATCCGAATTCACAATTAAACTTTAATTGATTACAGAATTAAATATTCAAGCTCAAATTCCAATAAAGATGGGATTCATCGACGTTGATGTTCCTATTTGAATCTATTAATATTTTTCGCCCCATTTGACTTAGTGGAGGAATGGGCCACTACCGATATGAGTTATTTGCAAAAAAATTTTAAGGTGGTCCATGAGAACAGTTGAGAATACTCATCAATGAGATTTCTTATTCTTATCTCGATTGTACAGCTGTTTCAGCCTTTTGCTTACAGTTACTATGCTCACAAATCAATTTCAATTTGTTGTTCTCTCTAACCAAAAACGGAAAACCAGTGGATTTCGTTATGTCAACTTTTCTACTCTTTTTCCAACATATTTTACAATAAATATCATACCACCAATAAATGTCTTAGTAAAAATGAGTTTTATATTCCCACTTATATATATATATATATATATATATATTTGTTTATTTTAATAATAATATGTTTGACTGTATTGAATTATTTTTTTTGATATGTTCATTAAATAAATGATGTAAATTGATCATTTTTTTTTCAAAAAAAATAATAATAAATCTACATGGATAAATCCATGATGAAATATATATATGCTCCATAATTTCAGCAGAAATTAGTATTTAATATATTATTGTTTATCAATGCCATATTTTTATAGAAATTCATAATGGTAACAATATATGGCAAAGTTGGGACGCCGTCATATGTATTGTTAAAAGAAAAAAAAATAAAATATTTTTTCACTATTCATATACCAATATATTATCCATCAATACAGTATCTCCAAAACTTATATCCCTAGGCCAAGATAGAGGCCACGGAGCGAGTGTTGGAAACATCATTCCAAAACCTTGGTGCACAGCATATGAGCTTATGATTGAATTGCATTTTAGATGGGATGAACAAAAGTTGGCATGCCCTAAATTTGAAATCAAACACGTGTAGGGTGGGTTATTTCCCAAAAAAAAATGAAAAAGGTGATGAGGAATACACAGTATGGATAAGGATAGATTTTAATGGAACCCGAAAAAAAAAAAAAAAAAAAAAAACTTTCAGCATATATGAGTACCTGTAACAAACCCAAGTCTTCCATGATGCAAAAGAAACATGAGTATCTTTTTTTATGAAACGACGCTAAAAATCATTAAGTAATTTTATATTTTTCGTGAATTTAATAAGAAATTTTCATAATTAATGTAATTAAATACTTTTAATAAAGTAGTAATACTTTTCAAATTAGGAGGAATGGAAAAAGAAAAAAAGAAAAAAGTCAGGATTAATCAACAATGTAAAACATTTTCATAAGATTAAGAACAAATACTAACTTTATAGATGGAGCCATTGAGTTTATACAAAAATGACCCAGCCGTTGGGAACGAGCAGATAAAATTGGAGTGACGTTTTCAGTCATGTGGGGCCGAGACTTAGAAGTGGTAACTGGTCAACCCTCCTAAATTCTGGCCTTATTCTTTACGCACATTCGGTAATTTCACAGAGGGATGGGGACAGCCCGGAGGGGATGAGCCTTTTGCAATGTGATTCCAAACTTCTCCTCCATGTCCAATTCCTTGGGCCCAATCCCACCTTCAAGCTTCCAGTCGAATGAATTCAAAAGCGATCCCAGCATTACGGGCACCATCCTAACAGCGAGGGGCAATCCAGGGCAAATCCTTCTCCCGGCGCCGAATGGGATGAGCTCGAAATCCCTTCCCCGCATGTCCACTTCTGATTCCAGGAACCTCTCGGGTTTGAATTCCAAGGGATTCTCCCAGACGTCGGGGTCCCTCCCAATCGCCCAGGCGTTCACGAACACTTGTGAGTTCTTTGGCACGGTGTAGCCGCACACCTCAACGTCTTGCTCCACCCTGCGTGGAATCAGGAATGGAACCGGGGGATGGATTCTCAGGGTCTCCTTCACCATGCACCGTAGATAAGGCAGGCGAGAGATATCTGCTTCGTCTAGTACTTTTCCTTTCCCGATGACTTCCTCAAGCTCAGCTTTGGCTTTCTTCATGGTCTCTGGATTTTTGAGCGCCTCTGCCATAGCCCACTCCAGTGTGCTCGAAGTTGTATCAGTTCCGGCAACAAATAGGTCCTGCCGCAAATAAAATCATTGGCAAATGGGCATAATCAAAAGAAACGCTATTTGTTCCGCACATGATCATGATAATCAACTAATCTTATCAACTTGTAATAGTTAAAGATTGGTTAGGATTGGTAAATTCACGATTTCCACGAGATAAGTGACGAGACTATATTAGAGAACATTGGTTTCAAGGACCAACCAAGCACAGGCGTTCGATGTGAGTCCGGTCAATCTCTTCTGGGCTTTCTTTGCTGGTGGCGAGGAGGACGTCAATTACATCACTGGTCACAGCATTTTGGGACTTTCCTTTTTCCAACCTTTCATTGATCAAACCACTGAAAAGGTCAATCACCTTTCCAAAATGAATGGTCATGCGGCGGCGTATTCCTTGGGGATCAAATTTTTCAAGGACAGGAAAGAAATCCACCAGGTTGGGCTTGCCGGCCTCCACCATGATGTTCCACACGAGGTCCTTGAATTCTTTGGCCGAATCCGAAAAAGGATCTGTCAAATCTTTGGAGAAAATGGTGTTAGACAGCAAATTCAAGGATGTCCTGAAGGCCGCGCGGCCGACATCCACCGCGCCGCCGGTCTGACTATTCTTCCTGCAATAGGCGATGAGCTCCTGCACCTTTCTACACCTCAGGTGCTGGTTGGCGTCGAGGCGGTTGCCGGAGAACATGTTGGAGTTCAAGGCTTTCCGGAGGCTGCGCCACCTGGACGCCACTGGAAGCCACACGACGGAGTACTTGAACTGGTCATGAGCATGGATGGCATCCGGGATGGTCCTGCTGGAAAATGCGAGGTCCTGCTTTTGCAAGACTTCCTTAGCCATGCTGGCGGAGGAAATCACCACTGTGTTTATGAAGCCAAGGCGGAGGCACATAAGGGGGCCATAAGTCTTGGCAAGACTAGCCAGGGATTTGTGGGGTTGATCGCCGAGTAAGTGGAGGCTTCCGATGAGGGGAAGTGGCGTCGGACCCGGAGGAAGCTTTTTGCCCCTGGTGGATAGTGTTTGGAGGCCATGGATTAAGGTCAGGACAAACAATAGTCCAAGCGAAATTGTGAGGAAATCCATAGCAAGAAATGGTGTGGAGATTGCTGAATGCTTTGGGTTTGTTTATACTTGGACATGCAGAGCTCGTGGCCCGCGAGATCCTTTTAAAATTCAGAAAAATTGTTTGGTTTCAATTTAATCTCATTTCAGTGTTTTGGAAAAATAAAAATAAAATATTTAATATTTTTTTTAAATATTTTAAAAGATCTTAATTATTATTTTTTAATTATTATATGTATGTAGTATATTTTATTATTACTATTATATCAATACATATATATATATTTATATTTTTTAATTATTATTTAATTTTTTAAATAATATAATATAAATATAAAATATCGTGATACTACTAATAAGACAAAATCCTATAAAAATATTTACAATATAAAACATCTCTCAAAATATTCCAAAACATTCCCAAAACATTTTCTCAAGATCTGTTTTTGCAAAATATTCTTTTCAACACAGTTAAAATAAAATCAGTTATGGGAATCTGTAATTCAATTGAAACATATTTTGTGATTTACCTCTTCAAGGTATTTGAGATAAAAAAATTTGGAGATTTAGAATATAATATGACGTAAGTTGTGATACTTGAATTATATAAAAAAAAATATATAGCCACCATTTTCAAAATTGTCAATATTATTAAAAAAAAAAAGGAGAGATCTCTTACATGACTGGATCACATTATGTTGGGAATTTAGTAGGTATAATATCGAAATGACTGAAAATATTTATGTTGGGAATTTGGTAGGTATAATATCGAAATGACTGAAAATATTTAGGCAGAGTAACAACTTAAAATATAGACGAGAGTTAGATTTTTTTTTAAGACAAAATTGCCCCGCATTTGATGCTTACGAAATATGGTAATCGACTCTCAAGATACAATGATCTTATATCTTATGATAGTTATACTACTAATCACAAAAACGTCGAACTATAAAAATATTTAGAACTTTCTTATAATCTTGAGAGAAAGATAAGAATATATTGAATGGATAAAAATGATGAAATTTGAGAGTTTATTTATAATTTTTGAATAGTTGTGGTGTTAATTAATGAATTAGTGTAATTTTTTATCTGAATTAATTTGAGGCGTACGATCGTATCCTTCTGTAAAGATCAAAACTCTTACAATGAACCATTTGTCAATGATCAATTTCAACCGTCTGATCCTAATTTTTTGTGAAGGTCCACACCCTTTACAGCGCGCTCTTGCCAACGAACGAATATGTTAACGATTCAGCCACTCACAATCTCTGGACGTGCCATATCAGCAGCTGTGTGTCCGGTCAAAATTTAAGGTCCCTCAACTTCTCGCGACGATGCGTACATGCAAAGTCATATAATTAAATTTTGTTATTTAAGTTTGAACTATTTAGTTTTTTCATTTTTCTTAAAAAAATTATTTAACAAAATAATTGAATCAAAATATGAACATATAAATGGATAAAATAGAAAAAAAAATATAAAGTACTTATATATATAATTTTCACAAATATTTTTGGTATATCAAACAAATAAAAATAGAGTTTAATTTAAACTATTTATATTTTCTTATTGTAATTATCATATAATCTCATTGATCAATTAAAAAAATAAACACTATTTACTCTAAAATTACTTAATTATTAAATTACACAATTATAAATAAAACTAATAATATCAAAAGGAACAAATAAAAATATAGTTTGATTTGTACTCTTAATGTTTTATTAGAAAAATATGCTATAATCTCATTGACCAATTAAAAAAATAAATATTATTTGTTCTAAAACTACGTAACTAATTGTATTTTGAATTTATTATTTTTAGTTTGGTAAGTTAAAATTAAAGAAAAAAGTATAAAAGTAATTAGAAAATATAAAACAAGATATAAAAATTATTTATAAAATTTGTAAAAGTTAAAATTTGATATTAGGTATGGTTCGATAAATTGAAAAAATAAAACACCAAAATTAAACCAAATATCGATTTTTTATGGAAATAAAAATCAAATATCAAATTAAATTTTGTTGTTCGACTTTGATAAATATCAAATTTTTAGTTTCAATTTGATTCCAACAATTTATCGAATTATGATCACCCTATAAAAAGCGACATTGAATTAAAATAGAAAAAAATATGACACACTATATAAAAATTATTTTATTATGAGATATATCTATTTGAATAAATTAAATATACCTCACGTATAATATCTAATCTAATATTCATTAAAATTAATTATATTATTTAATAACTTATTTGAGTAAAATTAATATATTATAAGATACTTCATAAATTATAAAATATTTTATAAATTAATTATTAATCAATATGACATTACAACAAAGTAAGAGATTCACTTCTAACTCGTACTTTGTAGCCGATACTTATTTTTTAAAAATTAAAGAAATTTGATAAATTGAGAAAATATAAATATTTTAGCAAGATAGATAATTAATATTAAAAAATATCCAGTTTATGAATATAAATAAAACTACATTTTAGTTATATTTCTTCTTTAATGATGAATACATATTAAAACTAAGTGAAATGATTAGGGTCTAGAATTAAAAATTAAGTTTTATGTGTCAATTTTTACATAAAATTAGCCAAAAGACCACTAAAGTACACTATATGAGAATTTTACTTGATTACTTTTTACTAAAGTGAGATTTTATATATGTAAGATAAAATTGCTCCACTTTTTCAATGTGGGATTGTGACTTTTTACATTTCTAACTTTTCATATTCAACTTTATTTAAATAGCTTATTTTATCTATTAATTTCTTGTTCACTCAAAATTGATTTTGATAAATCAAATATACTAAACTTATCTACTCACTGCATAAATGCATAAATTATGTTTAATCAATTTATATATATTTTTATAAAATAAAAATCACAAAACTGGGTATTTATTTGAAAATTTGGTAAACGACCACATTAGTAGGACACAAGACGAATATGATGGGTGGCCGTCTGCCGTGTGGACCATGTCATATAGGCTGGGGACCTGTTGGTTTATGAATTAATTCGTATATACTCCAGAAAAAGAAATCAAATTGAAAATACATGGGAAACTAAAAAAAGAATACACTGGTCTCAAATGGGACAAGATGTTGCAGTATGAGATATTGCTACGCCCTCGTGCTGCTCACATCGTTCATCAAAATACATTTTTTTTTTTATAAGTAATATAATATAAGCGTATCCTACGGGTCTCAAATGGGTAAAATCAAAAAATGTGAAAGAAAAACTGTGGAGAGTGTCCAGTTTAACAGCAAGTATTGCATACTGTAGACTAGCGTGACAAAATGGAGGTTGATATTAGAATAGAAAAGTATGTGACCTTCTGTTTGTCCATAGATAAAATATCTTACAGTTCAAAAGAAAATTTTACAAAATATTTCAAGTAAGACTCATCATTAAACGCCAGACTTTGGGATCCATTTTCATGTTGTAATGCCTTTGTAACTTAGACTAGGCGTGTCACAACCGGTTCAGTTCTTCTATTTTATTTTTTTGTATTTTATTTGTATTCCACTTTTAAAATTTATAAATCGTATTTATGAGAAAACTTTCGTCCAAATATTCATCACTACATATTTATTTAATGGACACATATTATGAATTCAAAAAATAGAGTATAAATCGAAATAAAAGATTTGATACTCCAGCAATCGGCTGGTACCTATTAAAAAAGAACTCATTTTCTTCCTTTTTTTTTTTTTCTATGTATGCCTTTTCTTTCGTGTATTTATGTAACTTCATTCAAAATCTCTCAAGAAAATTAAATTCGGATCCTCGTGTGGGTATATCGACACAAAATTATTCGTATTTGTACTTACGTGGCCGGATCTAGACAGGAACATGTAATGTGACTATAGAATAGGATTTCCTGATGATCTATCTCCATTTATACACAAAATGGTACAGATTTCTTACTGTTTCAATTTGGGACATTACTATAAGCATGTAACAGAATTCTGTGACGGTTGCACTGTTGGGTTCACGCGATCCTGAAAGACGTATATGCAATGGAATTTAAAATTTTTCAAAAATATAAATATATATTTACATCACATGTAATTAAAATGATTCCGGAACACTTTCGCGATTATTCAGTTGTGCGTTTTCTGATAGTTAAAGTAAGAATATTTCAGAAACTCTTACCTTGATTTGAACTCCAACTGATATAGGGATTGAAACGATTCAAATCGTTATTCCTACATGAAAGTATCTCCATATTTTTCAATTCAAAACCCCTTTAATTGAAATCTGATTCACTTCTAGGATCTCAAATGCTATCCCTCTAACGGTATCCACACCTTGGATGCCCACTCGCAACCGAATCCTATATTAGTAGTTTTCGATTCGATAATTCTATCCTAAAACGATTTTGTTTGAAACAACAACATACTAACAATAAGTGTTTTAGGCGTTTAATTTAATTCTTAATTTAACAATTAAATCAAGAATTAAACTAAATAAAAGATTGGTGAACATTTAGAGATTAAAAGGAAAGGAGGGACGAATTTTTTGGAATGAAAGAAAACTATTTTTCTTCACTAAAATTTACAATTAAAATCAACAAAAAAATATCCAAGAAGATTAATTATCAAGACTATCACAAGTTCTTTCTATAAAGAACTCTTGTTTCTTTCTTATCTCCAACTCTCTTTTGTTAAGTTTTCTTATCCCATAAGAACTTTCTTTTTTCTTTATTACCTTTTAGAAATTGAATTATCAATCCAACTTCCTTTAGAAATTGGATTACCAATCCAATTTCCTAATGGGCTTCTTACAAGCCCACATCTAATGGGTTTAGGCCTAAATAATCAATTAGACTTTACTTTAATTGATCCAATCAATTAAATTAATTCATTTAATTAATTAGGCTCATCTTACTTAATTGATCAAATCAATTAATTAAATGTTCCAATTGAACTTCCTAATCCAATTAGGTCCAATCAATTAATCTAATTAATTAATTGAATTAATTCCACACTTGAATTAATTTAACCCCATTAATTAATCATATTAATTAATTTAATCCAACACTTGGATTAATTTTTAGGCTATAAATGGACTTATCTAAGTTTTGTATGTGACCCCTTAGGTTCACTTTAAATTAGCCGTGGGCTCACAACTCTTGTGCCTTAGTTGAACAATTAATTGTTCTCATTAATTAATCCAATTAATTAATTCTCTTGAAATTAATTCATTAATTCCAATAACCCACAAGACATGGGAAGCATCTAATAATGCATCATGACTCCTAGTTTAAGGTGAATGTGCGAACCTATTTCAATTACGAATACCATGCAAGTACGGTCCTTCCGTCATCTAATCTCTCAATTGAGCTTAGGGCATGGATGTCAAGTCGAAACCCTATTAGCTCAATAACTATATTTCTACTTCTAGTAGTTTGACTCGATGATGAATAATTAGAAAACCCCACGTCTAATTTTCATTCAACCTTGGCCAAGGATTTTAGAGTCAAGTACAGTGGAACACATAGGAGATTCACCTATTCATCTAGATAGGTGACGGATCCTTTGTTGGCCACTCATTAATCTCCATACATGAAGATGTTACAACCAATATAAACCCTTGTGATTGTCATGCAATCGAAAAATATATCAAAGTACAATATGTCATGCACAAAATTACCATGGTGCCTCAAGTCTAAGAACTAATTCTTATACTATTGTAACGAGAAAATTCCTATTCGATAATAGAATATTTCCAACTAGAAATTTTTAGGTGAGGTTGTTCAGTGTACTTGTTCCTAACAAGCACCTGCATACATGCACTAATGTCTCTACACCAATACTTATGAAACGAGGCATCCTCCTTTCGAGTCTGCATCGTATGCGCAAGTTTCAATGGGATCAATGATGTCCTATCTCATTAATCATTAACTTGAAATATTTTAAGATCACAGGTTTAGAGGTATATTCCACGATCACCATTGTATGCGCAACCATGCCCCATAACTATGTGTGATTTAAAAACTTTATCTAATTCTTATGATAAATTTAAAATAAAGATTACTATTTAAATAATATTAATATAAATAAAAATAATTTACAAGATTATAAGAACGGTCATAACAATTGACACATCGGGCAATAGTATAACATGCACTTCTGATGCTAAACTCTGTTCCTTTCTTTTCTTTTCCTTTTCCTTTTCCTTTTCCTTGTTTCCCCTGTTGTAGTCATATTTGGGATAATTGCAAATTACTCCCTGACTTTTTGTGAAATGCGAAAAACTCCCTATTGAGGAAGTAGAAAACATAATTCTCCATGTTAGTATAAAGTGAGCATATTTTCACTCTTTTATGAATTACCTCTTATATCCTCGAACATACTATATAAAACACCGCTTTAGAAAAATCCCTTTGTTTTCTATAGAGTGTCACTGGAGTTTGTTTAATCTTCATTTCTCCCGCAGATACCAGTATAAAAAAATTGATCATCTAAAAAAATTTAATATACATCCTCATTTATTATAAATGGTGTTTTATATTTTATTTTAATATCATTAATACAAGCTAAATGTACACTGATTATGTTATTTTATACATTTGATTGTGCATTGATAAATTTAAAATATAAAATAAAATATTATTTAAAATAGATCCAACTAGAAAAATATTATATTGAAATCTCCAGTGTTTCTGTTCAATCTTGTGCATCTCACCTATCATGAGTTGTTGAGATTCGTACCGAGTTAACACGAGTTTGTGGCTGCTTCAGTAACTCGAGCTTTTCTTGTATTTTTGCGAAACCATAAAGACATAATTTGCAATTATCCCTCTTTTTTTTCTAGTTCTATCTATAAATTTTTATAACTTATCCCTCGTGTGGCTACTATAAAAACACCACACCCAAACTCGTGCCCCTCGTGGCTTCTAAAAAATTAGCCAAGATTATGCACATTTGTACTTATACCAAAGGCACCTCGTAACTTGATGTAATGCAACAAATATAAACCTGACCCCCAATAAATTCCCAGAAAATGATTACTATAAAAGTGCCACTACACAAGATAGGGAACTGCATTCCATTCGCTCAAAATAAGTTCAAAACAAAGATGGTTGGAGGATCGCAGCCTAAGCATTTTGTGGCGGTGCATGGCGTGGGACATGGGGCTTGGGTGTACTACAAGCTTAAGCCACGCATCGAGGCGGCCGGCTACCGGTTCACCCCGGTTAGCCTGGCGGCTGCTGGTAACAATGGGAAGAAGCTAGAAGAGGTTCGCTCTTTGCATGACTACACAACTCCTTTACTGGAGGTTTTGGCCTCGGTTCCTGAGGGTGAGAAGGTGATCCTGATTGGACACAGTGGCGGTGGATACCCAGCTGCCTACGGCATGGAGAAGTACCCTGAGAAGATTTCCGTGGCTGTTTTCTTGAATGCATTGATGCCCGATTCCAAAAACAGGCCATCCTATGTTATTGACGAGGTATAACAAAGAGGTTTGGTATCTTACCTCATACATTAATATCAAAAACTCAAGTGACAATTAGGCCAAGTACAACTGCCTACAATCGTGACTCTAAAAAATTAAAATTTTTACAACTTTGCATTGCACATTAATATTTCATATAACACACGATACCGTTCAAAATATTTTTTTAAATATACTCTTAGAATTAATAATATAAACATAACCTGAAAATGTAATATAAAATTTCAACAAGTGCCTTTAGGGAATAGTACAATCACAGTATCATTCGCTATACGATGAGTCAATTATTTAATTTCTTCAATTTCTTTAAAAGTATCTTGCGAGGACTGCACCAGAAGCATGGCTAGACACCCAATTCCCAACCTATGGTGATCCCCCAATTACAGCATTGGTCGTGGGACCCAAGTTCATATCTGAGTCCCTGTACAACCTGTCTCCTATTGAGGTAATTAAGTTTTTCTCTTCCCAATTCTCTCAAAACAATCTTTTAAGGACAAATTGTAGTTTTAATAACTATGACAAATGCCTACTATGTGACAGGATCAAGTACTAGGGCACCTCTCTGTGAGGCCAGGGTCATTGTTTATGGAAGATTTAGCCACACTAGACAAGTTCTCAGATGAGAAATTCGGGTCTGTTCCCCGAGTTTATGTAATAGCAGCTGAGGACAAGACGATACCACCGGATTTCCAGAGATGGTTGATCGAAAACAATCCAGTGAAGGAGGTGAAGGAGATCAAAGGTGCAGATCACATGCCTATGTTTACCCAGCCAGATGCACTCTGCAAGTGTTTGGTAGAGATTGCAGAAAAACATGCCTAAATTTGATGGTCCATTGCCACGGACAAGCTTCTTATTTATATTGCCCAGAATGTACTTTTTTTATTTGGCTTTGTTTTTTGTCTGCTTTGTGCGTTTGATAAGGTCTCCAATATCATGAGCACTGGCGGTATATAATAAATTCATGAGCAGGACCATTTTTAGCAGCTGGATCTTTTTCTGGGAACTTCAATATTTAATTTTGTGTTTAAGTACGAATTGAAATGGAGACTGGCCCTGCCTGAGGTACAAGTATAACTACGCACCGATAGGGATGAATCAGGTCCATGAAAAACTAATGGCTGCGTTTTAATCTACAAGATTCTGAGGAAAAAAACAAATTATTTTGGTACAGACGTGAACTATTGAAAGTGACCCAATTAGGATATTTTCACAGGAAAATTTGGTATTTTGGACGTGATTGTGAACACTATTTTGCCTTTATATAGGCAATTGAATTTTCATATTAAGAAACACATTAAACCTATATTTTTAGAAGTTATTAGATTTTGAATAGAAAATAGAGAGTCGATCAACATAAGAAACCCTCAAAACTAAATTTTCAAAAAGAAAATTGTAACCAATAAAATTACGCAAAGGACAAAAAAAAAATCAAACTTGAAAGTTCTAAAAGAGAGTCCTTTTCTGTAAAATACCTGAACACCATTTTACCAAAAATTGACAAATAGCATGAACTTGAGCATTGATCTCAAGTTTTCATGCATTTAGAAATCACTATTCATCTTTCCTCCACTAAACTTAAATTGAAATAACATCTAAAATAAAATAGGAAGAAAGTGCTTGAACAAATACAATTAATAATGAGTCGGGTTTGTTTAATCTACATTTTTTTTTTAAGGATACTTATACGGTTTTTTGTTAAGTTTATTTAATAAATCTTATAAATTTATATATTTTATATAATATTTTTAAAATTTATAATATATTAATTAAATGTCAAATCATAATAAATTCAAACAATAGGCAAAGACTAATGGACAGCCGTTGCTTTGGGCCGGCTTGGCTTTTGTGGTTTGGGGCAATGCTTGTGCGAGTCCCATCCAAGTAATTTCATAAGTGGTTTTGGAAAAGTTTTAGAGGGTGTTTGAAACCTTTTCTATTTTTAAATATGGAAGTCTTTTTGTGAAAATATTATATATTTGATGATTATTTTTTAATAAATTTTTAAAAGAAATTGTTTTTCTTAATTTTTATTTTGAAAAAATATAAATTTGTAATTTTTTTTATTTTTTTATTTTTATTAAATAAATATTAAAATACATTTTTATCGAACACTTGATAATACTTATAAATTGTTTTAAAAGAATTCATATTAAAAAATTTATTCTATAAATAAATTTTCATTCCAAAAATATTTTTAGATATCTACTCAAATCATGTGCTTACTAACAGGTAACACGATTTAAATTAATGAACAAGTTCAAGAATGATTCTTCATTGATATGATTTAAAAAAATATTTAGCATCGAAGCAAATTCTGAAGCAAAGTCAAAGTTGAAATAAGATTCAAAATAAATTGGCTGCACAAAAATTGAGTCAACTGTAATAAAATATATAATGCTTGGTTATCCAGATTGATCATTGGGATTCGTTTTATTGGTAAAATAGGTGAAGACAGTTATTTTAAAGTTCAGGTGGGCAGATAATAATTTGGAGATAATCCTTAAAGAGTAGAAACCAAACCTAGGAGACGCCTCAATGATTGGTCCTGTTATATTTTAATACGCTGCAAACAGATACCAAATATGTATGTGGTGGATCTCCTTTCCTCTGTCCAACAAAAAAAAAAAAAAATATATATATATATATATATATCAAATGTATTTTTAAATTTTTGGGGGGCCAATTCGCACAATATGGCAATCTAGAGAATCCATTGCAGATCTCATGCACAGATTTAGCAAGAAAGGGACTCCACCCATAAATTAAATGGTAATTATTAGCACTTTGACTCTTTCGTTTATGTAAACTATCAAACAGCAACCGTCATTAAAAAATAAATAAATAAATAAATACTAATTTCACATTACATAATATAAATTAAAGAACAGAGAAGAGGAAATTTGATAATTTACAAAGGATAGAAGAAAGTATTGTGTGTTTGAGAGACAATTGAATATATATGATATGTTTTTAATAATGTCCCTTGTTCTCCTTATCTATTCCTCCTCCCACATCTTTTCTTTCAAATAAGTTTTGACGTGTTCAAGATCAATAATGTTTGTTGGGGATTATCCATTCTGTTTTATAGGCACTCACAAGTTTAAAATGGATTTGATGAGGCGAGGGTAACTCCAAATTTATATGAACAGCATATCACAATTTTACACTGATATAAAATGCTCCAACCCCCACCATAATATACCCCCAGCATGGGAAGCATAGTGTGTTCAAGGGGCTGCCGGTATGGGTTCCAACAAACAGTATCACTGATATGGTCAAAATCGATACTGTCCTACCAAAAATTATTCGTTTTACCTTGTAGGGATTCACGATTTAAAATGCAATTTAATAGATGAAAGTAACCACAAATTTATATGCACTGTCATATCATCATTCCACAATAATGTTGTAATATCCCAACCTCCACCACAACAAGTTGAATTTTTAAATGAAAGTATTTTTCAATAAGATGTAAAAATCAAACTAAATTAGAGGTATTAAGTTCATTCAAAACTTGCCATCTTCTATTATTAAAAAAAAATTCACACAAAAAATAGTATTACAATTAGGTCAAATAGTCTTAAGAATCTCATGTTGGAAAACGTGTTAGAAGTATAAGTATTTAATATTTTTTTATTGAGAGACATATGTAATACTAAATAACATGGATCCCTCCGTTGCACCAGAGCATGCACACGTGCAATATGAAAAGAACACTAATGATAAATAAATTTTTGATTTACTAATCGTGATAGAGACAGTTACATAATTTGGCAATTGTGGGATATTGTGAAATATAAAAATCTTGTAACTGAGAAAAAAGTTGGTGGAAAAATTAAATTATAAAACCCTAAATTTTAATTAATGTTAAAGCAATATTTGATCAGTCAAGTATACAAAGTTCTTTCCAGATACCACAATATTTTCCAAAAAAGCCGTGAAGAACTGAGGGGCTAAAATGTCTTGGTCAGTCGATGACAAAATTGACCTGTAACTTTTCTTTTCCAATGGCGAGCGACACACGCTCCTGCCCGAATAAGTGAGTTATAGTTAGAAATTTCAATTTTTGTACACAATAATTTATGTAAGTGTCTAATTAAAACATTTTATAAGTTTAGAGTTCAAACAAGTAAAAATTAATTAGTTTAAGGGTCAAAAAAATTTAGCCCTTAAAGAAGTAGCACTAGATTGTTCACTACTCACTAGCGTGCCTAATGATCTTAGATCAAATATTGAAGTTTATTAGAGGCTACTAAGATTATATCTTCATCAATTCATTCGAATCCAGATATTTCAAATAAGAAATATTTTTAGTAAAATCACAGATATGAATAAACTTTCAAAACAAAATGAAAATGACAACAAATTTAAATATCAGTAAATGGTGTTTTGATGCGCCAGACATGTGTTAGAAAAAAACAATGACAAAAATAATATATATATATATATATATATATTTATCGATCAATAAAAATTTCACCAAACCTCGCTGGATTGAGGTTAGGAGGATTCCACATCAGAACTATTTTGGTTGACCAAAATTTGAACTACTATTCGGTCCTCTTTAATTCTATAAATAATAGAGATTAAATTTTCGAACTTTACTTTTTTCTTGTTTTCCTTATTTTTTTATAGTTTAATTTCTAAAGCCTTTTTTTTCTAAGTTTTGCCTAAGGATGGGTTGTTGTTTAGTACTTTGGAATACTTAAAAAAATTCAGCATTAAGCTATTTTTGCCTTTTATAAATCACAATTGATTGAAAATAATTTCATTTTATGTTGTCAAATGCCTTTAATAACAAGTCACTCTAAAAATTTAAACATAATTTTTTAAAAGCTCCAACTATTAGGCCGACCAATAAGAGTTTTCAATTAATTGCAATTGGCCTACACCAAGCCTCATCAATTTTGTTACGTTTCCTCAAAATTAGGCTGTAATTGCCTAACACAAACTTCATCAATTTTGCCACGGAGGCCACATGCCAATTTTGAATATTACCATTCACAAGGAAATCAGTGGGCTTTCTATAACGTGTAAATTGGTGCTCCGTTTCGTGGATATCAGACCTGATTAAAGTCAGCACACATGGATAATTACCCTTCTTTTTGTTTTACCCTTGGGAATATTTTTACTTCTCAAACAAGTCGAGAATTTTTGTCTTTTTACACGAGTTAAAATACAAATTAATTTGGGTCGGCTTCAATTCAAAAGCACCCCATAATTTTTTTAATGAGATGTGACTCATAATGTCCTAATATATGACAATTGTACACAACATATGGTCCTTTTTATTAATAGTTTAATTGTCTACCACTATAAAAAGATAATTGGTATTGAAATTTTTTTATTTTTATTTATTCAATCGGATCTTATCAACCTCATTATTCACTTAAATATTAAAAGATTTTGAAAAGAAATCTTCCCAACGACCCTATTTATAAGTGCAGCTCAACTCACGATGAATAACTTCATACTCAACCTCTTGAATTCGGGTTCAATTCTATCCCCATCTAACACCTATAATTTCCTATAAAGCCAATTTTAATACTATTCAAAAATCATAAGATCCTATTGGAACGTTTATTGTTTATAGTTAAATTTTAGTGTGACTAGATTTCTTAAATGGTCTGAACCAAACAAAAAAAATCAAAATCAAGCCAAAAATTCGTGTAAGAGATATCTACCTTGCAAATTCCAAACAAAATCTCCATTCGTTCAACAATTTTTTTGTGTTCGATTCATCTAAGAAACAATGTAATGTCTTACAAAATTTGTGAAATTTTTTTTAGTAAAACGAAGAACATGAATCATCAACCGTCAATTAAGAAGTAAAAATTAATCAACAATTAATCACTCTAAACTTGCATATTTCATGCCTATCTTGGACCATCACCATAACCTACTTTTCATATATTTAATTTCGGCAACAACTATTTTTCACTTAATACACCAAAACAAGCACTGTACACTTTGTCACTTCCCCTGGGCCTTAGCTGTGTATATATATATATATATATATATGCTTCATTACAAAGTCCAAAAAACATGTGCACTATATTGTAAAATTGGATACGGGTAGCAAAATTGCGATCTCAGCAAAAGCCATGGAAGCTGCAAAGCAACAAGTGCATATTATTCTCGTACATGGTGCCTGCCACGGGGCATGGAGTTGGTACAAGCTGAAGCCGCTGCTCGAGGCGGCCGGCCACCGCGTGACGGCCCTTGACCTCGCTGCCTCCGGCATCGACTTGAGAAGTCTGCAGGAGCTCCGCACTCTTGCCGACTACACGCAGCCATTACTGGAGCTGATGGCCTCGATTCCGCCGCAGGAGAAGGTGGTTCTGGTGGGACACAGTCTTGGTGGACTGAATCTGGGCCTTACAATGGACATGTACCCCAAGAAGATTAGTGTTGCTGTTTTCCTGACAGCTTTCATGCCGGACTCTGTACATCGACCATCCTACGTTTTGGAACAGGTAAAGTTGTGGGCTCGCCTAACCTTGGTTACATTTATGCATCCTTAATATATTTCATTTGTACCATTTTTTATGATTTCATTTTAAACATTATAAAAACAATTAATTCGATAAAAAGTAGTTTTATGAGAATTAAAAATGTAAATTTTTTTCCAAAAGTACTAGTTGCCCTACCATTCAAAGGTTTTCCTTTCTTTTGTCTTTGGATTAAGGATGGAACTGGGCGGTGAGATTAATTTTTTTAAAAAAATAATGACAAATAAATATTTTTATTAAAGAAAGTTTTATCATTTAAAAGGGTTGTGGGCGAAAATTTTAAAATTTAGTTTTTAATATGTAAAATTTATTATTAATTTAAAATTATATTTAGTTGAATTCAAAATTATATTAAGTTGAGGAGTTGTCCCTTCCGTTTACTCCGTCCTTATTTAGTAGTTAATTCCAACGCCTAGAAGTGGAATTACTAAAAAAAAATATTGTGCTTGGGTCCAACTAGAAAAAGTAAATATGTGATAATATAAAACATGGTAAAATAATTATTTATGTCTTAGGCATAATCAGTAAATCATTTCAATTATAAGCTAATGCCCACGGAATCTTGTTTTAAAAAAAATATATCAAATTAATTATTTAAAATTGAATCAGATCTAATGTAGTCCTGAAATTCACAAAAAAAACCATCATTGAATCAGATCTAATGTAGTCCTGAAAGTCACAAAAAAACCATCATTAGTGTCACACTTTGATATCACACTAATTACACGTTAATTACACTGTATTCTATCCTCACTCAATTAACTTATTTAATTTTGTTTTAACAGTTATTACACGATTTTAATAACTTTTCTTTTTATTTTTAAGAAAACCTAATAATATTGGTGGAGTCTACACCTAATAAAATACTTAATCTTCATTCTATATCAGTATATATATATATATATATATATTTAATAGATAATATCTAGATAGTTAAAAACGTCAAATCAAACATATTTTCCAACAAAAGTAAAAACGAATTCAAGAAAACATTCATTTGATGCGAAAGCCAAGATCAAACCATTAACAAATATATAGAAAGAGAAAAGTAAAAGGTGTCGAATTGTGAAAGAGACAAGAAGCAACATCATTTTTCTCTTTGAAATTCCACCTATGAATCTTCAACTTTATCTCTTTGAAATTCCACCTATGAATCTTCAACTTTATCGAACAAACATTGGACCCGGATGTCACGTAATTGACCCTTCCACTTTTATCGCATGTTGTTTTTTTTCCCCAAATTAATAATTAATAGGAGAGTGTAATTACTAAAAGAAAATATAATTTACTAGAAATAAATATGTGGTATGATTTGATTTTTAGTTTAATCTAATACTACTGATTAATTTTGATAAGCATTATTCAATTCTTAGTTGTTTCAATGCCCATATCATTGTGTTACATATATAATTTATACTCTTAAGAAATCATCTTATTGAATCATGCGAGCAAACAAGGTAACATTTTCTTTATTTGTTAGTATGAACTTAGAAGGATCAAACAACTCCTTATTATTTATATCTTTTGACCAATTTAACTAAGGCCCAATATAATTATTCTACGCATATAAATATATAAAATATTTTGTTTAATCTATATGTTTAATTTTTATATAACATCATATTCCACAAATCTTTCCTTTCAATTTGAAGTACTTTGAACGAACTCCGACAGAAGAGTGGTTAGACACTCAGTTCTTACCGTATGGCACCCCGGAAGAGCCTCTAACTTCAATGTTCTTCGGCCCCAAGTTCGTCTCGTCCAAACTTTACAATCTTTGTTCACTCGAGGTTCGTTTATTTGTATCTATTTCTCTCACACGTATGCATACTGGTTATACATACAAATGATTAAAATTATAAAAAAAATAATAACTAGAATATGGGGTTTGGCAGGATGTGGAATTAGCAAAGATGTTGCTAAGGCCAAGCTCTCTATTTCTTGAAGATTTGTCAAAGAAGAGTGCATTCTCAAAAGAAGGGTTTGGGTCCGTGAAGAGGGCTTACATAGTTTGCACACAAGACAAGGGTATTCCGGTAAATTTCCAGCGCTGGCTAATTGAAACCATTGGAGTGGCTCAAGTGAAGGAAATAGAGACTGCTGATCACATGGCTATGCTCTCAAAGCCTCGGGAACTTTGTCAATGTCTACTTGAGATAGCAAATAATTATGTTTAGTTCCTATGAAAAATGTATTTGATATGTTTCAGAATTACTCTTTATGTTGTGGCTGTTGATTCGTGCAATAATAAGACTTTTCTTCTGTGGGAGTGCATTCTCATTTTCCTTATTCTCTTTGGTAAAATTGTAGATTTGCAATTCAAACTTGTATAGTGAGTGAATTTTCATGATTAAACGATTGTGTTAATGGAATTCGAACTGTTTGGATCTTTGAATTTTGGAATTGAAACACTCCAGTACTAGTTCATAGATTACTACCACGAAATATTCGATTCATAATCTTCTTGTAGGAAGTGATGGTCGGGCCATGACAGCTCGCAATATTAACCTTGCAGCAGAGAATTTTATTACATTTTATTCAATGTTTCGACAAAAGAAAATGATGCATTCTCTTATGCTTCAACAATTTTGCCAAATGGATCACAAGCATGTTCAGCAGAAGTACAATCAGCAATATTTGTGGGCTAAATCTTGCAGACAGGCGCACAATTCTTGGGATTTGGAGAACATAACCATGTGATCTGCACCAGAAATCATCTTCACCTCATCAGCTGGATTGTTTTCAATCATCCACTCCTGGAAGCCCTGCTTCAGTACATTATCTCGTTCGCAAAGCACGTAAACGCGGCGAACCAAACCGTAGTTTTCTTTCGACAGAGCAGCTTCTTTTAACAAATCTGATTCATCATAAAGTCCTATTGGTCTCACCAACAAGGTTGCAAGAGTCAAATCCTGTTTCAGTTTCCACGTATACAAAAACGAAACACAAATAGAACATATTAGTTATTAGTGATTATGAATCGACGACACGATGAGCAAGGTAGTTTGTTAGTAAGTTTATAGCATGCACGACTTGTTGGTCATGGTTTCGGAATATGAGTTGATATTTAATTAATTAAATAATTAATTGTGTTGATACAGCTTACCTCGGGAGGAGAAAGTTGATATAAGTGGGAGGCCATAAACTTGGGGCCAAAAAGAAAGGAGGTTGGAGGTCTGTCGTCTCCGTTGGTAAATGAATATTGACAATCCATGTAAGAACCCACTTGCCTCTGGTGCTGTATATATTTGTCAAAACAATATGGATCGTTAAAGATATGATTGAGAGATGCGTAGGGCTTAATAGTAATTTACTTAACAACTATCCTGTGGATAAAACAGACATGTATGTAGTCACTACCAAAAGAACTAAAGCAAACCACAAATGGTTAAGACATCACAAAATTTTAATTTCCTGGACTTACTTACCCTTCGTGGTGTTGTTCCAAGCACACCCGATTAGTAACAAAATTAATCAGGTAAGTGTGTCGTGTTCAAGTGAAAGGAGTAAAGTACCCAGAATTGGTGGAAGAAGATAAGACCAATAGAAATTATATCTGATAACAAAAATTAAGTTTCACCTCTCCCAAAGCAGCTAAGACAGTGAAGTCAGGACCGGGCATGAAGGCTGTGACAAAAACAGCAAAATCAATTTTCTCTGGGAACTTTTCCATGGCAAGAGAGATGCAAATTCCGCCCATGCTGTGGCCTACAAGAACCACCCTCTCATCCATCGGCAAAGCCGCCATGAACTCCATCAGCGGCTGGCTGTAATCGGAGATAGAGCTCAGCTCTTCCACACGTTTAGGATTAGCTCCAGCAGCCGCCATGTCAAGGGCGGTTACGCTGTGGCCTTCCGATCTCAGCCTCGTCACCACTTTGTACCAGCACCATGCACCATGGCATGCCCCATGAACCAGCACAAAGTGCTTCTGCTTCTTGTCCTCGTTCATTTTTTTTCCTTGGGTTTTCTCACCTTTTTCGTGTAAAAAGGCTTTTACAAAGCAACTTATTAAATAAGACCTTGATAGGTTCCGGGGGGCCCTTGGGCGAACACATCCACACGACAACGTAGTCCACTGTCCACATTAGACTATGCGGCTACCCATCGGGCATCACTAGAAATAGATTCTTGCATTTATTTATTTACTTTTGTTGCTAAAGTTTTTCGAGAAAATGTGGCGAATTTGGCCTGCATTTAACAAGTCTTTTGTTTCCATAATTCGACTTAAATGGTCAGGAAATTATGCTCAGAAAAAGCACTCATGGTATCCCAGTCGAGAAAAATGAAAGAAAAACGAACATGGTGGCAAGATCAATATAGGGCTTTTCCTCCAGACAAGCCTGCTATTAAGTGCATAAATTATCTGTACAAACTTTAGTCCTAGGCTAGCAAGCTTTTTCCGGCAGATGAATCAATAAAAAAAAATGGTATATACCAATTCATTGACAGACTATAGTAGAATATGACTGATGCTCCAGTAAAGTCAAGAAAGAAGAAAAGCATTAACACTGAGGAATCTGTATCTGAACTCCAAGTTCTGGCATATCCTCTTCTGCTGGTATCAGCCAGCCAAAGAACCAAAAGTTCGATCCCCCTGCCCCATGGATGCAAGTGATATTAGTGCAGGTTCACATTGTTTCCCAAACCCCAATAACTTGTCACAGTCAAACTGGCCTGAGGTCTTGTGTTTTGCCTATTATTTTTGAAGATTCAAAATGTCTTTCTTTTCACTCCTGAAATGCTGCAATCAAACTTTTTTCAGGTCCAACGAGGACAAAATGCATTTCAAATTTTTTGCAATACATTCATGTGTGGCCAGCCTCTTGCAAGAATTTCATAGAGGAATCATCCATATCTTTCATTTCTTTCAAAGAAGATTTTGCCTCTGTCCCGATATCAGATAAGGTAAAGTTGACCCCCCAATCCAATAAAAGAAGTGTGATCTGCATCAAAATACTTGCGAGAAGACGGTGCTGAATGGAACACAGCAATAGTTCACAAGGGAAAACACCTGCTTCAGAGCAAATACACAATGCATCAGTTTTAAAAACATTGTAATGCTTCCAGATCCACGCTTGTTAGATCCATGGCAAGGACGCTTCCGTCCATATGTATGGATAATTTGCTTTTCAAATGTATCTTTTATGAAATTGACTACATGGATAAAGAACATTAAGAAAAACATCTGGACACAACTGCTGAGAGCTACAAAGTCTAAGGAAGAACACAACTTCAAACAAAAGTTGAAAAGTGCACAAGAATGAAATAAAGAAGCAGAAGCATTGGAGCCATGAAGCAAGGATGTTTATTGAGTCAAAAAGTTGAGATCTTACCTCAAAATTTCTATATGTCATTTGTTCAATTTGATGCTTCATAATGGAACCATCAGCGCTTTAACTGCAGTCTCCATCTGTGTTGATTCTAGACCACCACAAAGAAAAAGGTAGCACAAGCAACCCAGTGGCAATGGATTGAATGTTGTTTCTATAATTTATTGCTTAATGCAGAGCTCCTGAAATCTCATCAAACTGAAATAAGAGTGCAAACATTTCAAAGATGAGAATCGTGGGTGATTGCAATCAGAATAACGAGTAGCAAAGCTCTGAGTAGTCAACCAAGAGACATAACTTCAATCTAAGATAGCTGACGAAGTTTTAATAGTATCGTGAAAATGAGCACATTAAATTGTATAATTGAGAAGCATTTGCATAGACAAATAAATAAAACTTTTGTGATCCCAAAAGCTTGAAAATGCAAACAGCATTTAGTGTTACCTTATCTAGACCATAAAATCAAGTGAAGTGTTCGATAAGACTTTCCTTATACCAAAACATCATATGAGCGCTCATAACCCAGTATTAATCAACCAAATTTTATGTGGCTAAGATATGAATTTATGCAACATTCAAGAGTCAACTACAAGGGGAAATGAGAAGGTAGGTCAAATTCCTATACCATCACTTGGAAAGAACGAAGAGAAAAGTTAAAGCGCAAAGAATTGAAAAAGAAGAAGCAACTAGAGGAAGATGACAAGAAATAAGAGAATATTATAAACCAAAATAGAAAGGTTTCCATGATAATCTAATTAGGTAGTTCATAAAAATGAATAACAGAATTACCCAGATAGAAGCAGAAATCTAGCATAATATGTACAAATAAGCTGCATTCATATTTAAATCATGTTCAGTCTTTCAGCTCTTTTTAATTATTCCTCCTGAAAAAGTGCTAGTCTAGTTCAATTCAACTCGCTCCGTAGCTGATCCACCAATTTTCATTGGTTCGCAAACCGGTATGACCATCACTATTTATATAAAGTAAATTGGACACTGATGAGGCATCAGAGGGTCATCATCCTCCTATTTAAACGGAAATATGCACAAATGAACAGCCAAAAAATATATAAATAACAGACAATGACTCACCGCCGCAGAAGCACTTGCGGATTATATGGAAATAAATTCTTTTGGTTAAGACTGTTGATAGATGTTCTCAATGAAACCAAACAATCCCTAGCAGCCACAAATGGTAGCCTATAATTTCTGCAGCACTTTCTGCCATGTGCATGACCTTCATTATGCTCCTTCTCAAGTGATGAAATTCCGCCATCCTTCAATGATGCAGGAGATGATACTCCCTTGAAATCTGTACAGTCTACCAAATTTTTTTGCCTCTTTGGACATAATTGACCTACACCTTCTTCCACTCCCGGAAATTCAACAAATAAGCTCCATGAATTGCAAACAATCCGTAGTGACCTGGCAGCAGTCATGTTTAAGTTAAAACGGCAAGACTAAAAATGAGAAGTTAAACCAGCATAAAGCTTCGGTAAAGAAAGAGTCATGGAATCATAACTCAATGCTTCAGCTACACTGCAAGTCCTCTCACAACCAAAGGGAAGATACGCAAGATAACAGAACTTCCAAATACAAACCTCAAAAGGTACTCAGCACAGCTGGATCCAGTGTCTTTTGAGATAAGATAATCAAGAAGAACTTGATGATCATAGTGTATCTGTAGGAATGTAAAATGCAGAAACATTTACCAGAGCTGTAACTAATTCAATGAAACCAAACATGAAAGAACTTGCTAGAGCACAAGAAAAGCAGTGGTTGGGTCTTCCCTTTCTGCAAACATATTACCTCAGCAAGAAATAGATGAAAAAGATGTATAGGATTAAACAAGTCAGAAGCAAGAAAGATTAGGTGATTCTTCACTTCAGCAAGAGGTTCGTCTCTAATAATCCTACAGAAAAAGTTACAAATGTTCATTAGAAAAACCTCAATAAACACTTTAAAGGCCAACTAAAACAGTGACTATAGTATCACTTACTGACGCTCCGGATAAAATGGTACACAAAACAGTAGCAAGAGCATTTCAAACAGGATATCATCCTACAATTCAAAAGGACGAGATGAATAAGAAAAAATAAATACATGTGAACTCATAAGAATCGCCAAACAAAAAAAGGAAAAACAGAACAACCATGGATCAATTATAACACAAATTGCCATAACTATTACCCAGTAATTACAAACTTTAATTGATACTTCATTTGAGGGCAAATGACACTACCCAACTCAGTTCTCATTGTAAACACATGAGAGCATCCCATCCTCACTTCCCACTCTAACACATAAGGGCAGTCTTGAACATCCATAGAGACAAAACAAGATATATGTTTGTTGATACTGCCACTATTATGCTGCAAATACATGTCTAACTCTGACAAAATTTTGCCTTCTCCCTTTCCAGCTGGGAATTAAATTTCAATAACTACAAGAAACTTTTGAACAAGTAATTCAATTCAAATAAAAATTTTGTAAATTTTCCCACTTTCCAGAATACAGAAAGACACTTCTCTTTTACTCATAAATACAAGATAACAATGCCTTCTGATCACCAAAATCCATAAGCAGAAAATCATCAACAGGGTTATATGCACAGCAATTAATGATGAAAATCTTACTGAAAAGAACAAGTAACCTGGAGTATATTCTACTAAAGTGCAACATTGCCCTACCCACAACAAATAAGTCGCATGCTGCAATAATGGAAATAAGAAAAGATGTTTCCTTCGGAACATCATTTTACAGCAGCACAAGCATGACCTAGCATAAATCTGCACTTGCTTTCAGTGCTTGAAACTTTTATATCCAATGCTGAAAATTCTTAACTTTTATAATTTTAATAATTATAAGTGGAACAGTTAGGCCACTGCAAGAAACAAAGAAGACTTTTGTGAAGAATGGGTAACTTTTGCGTCCATAACTACAGTGCAAAATTACAATTTTTCTGATATAAACCAAAATGATCCATACAGTAACTGCAAAAAATACTCCCGTCAAATCTTACATCCACATAGGGAAGCCAACAAATATTTTCCTCTGCCCATTACGGCTAGAAGTAATAATTTTCAAAGTTTGCTTTGCTAACCACTAATGCAGGACTTAGTGAAGAGAAAGGTAAACAAAGAAAAAGACAAAACAAGTGGAGATCAAATGAGAAGAGAACCCAGCATAAATTGGTTGCCTAGCTATTACTGAACAGAACAGAATTCCAAAATATTGAAGCTTAAATGGGCACCCCACAAAATTTAACGCAGAAACGAGAAAATCTAAGCTTCCTGACATGGAAAAGAACAAGACCAAACTATCAGATCCCACAATATAATGATAAAATCTAAAAGTTAATATTCATTTTATGTCAATGTGTTCTAGAAAACATGCACAAAACAGAAGAAATAAAAAAACATATAAGTCATTTACAAAGTTATACAAGTGGATATGGAGAAAATTAATTAGGATCCCAGGAAAGGTTAGCTGATGCCTGATAAAACAAAAGATATTCAATAGTAACTCCCATAAGGAATAAGAGAATGAGAACAAACCTCATGCATAAATAGCTGGAGGAAGGAAAAGGTAAATCTCACGCATCGATCAAAATACAATTCATCATTTGCAAAAATATCAGCAGGAACGTGAGCTTGAAGCCAGTTATGGAGCTTTAATAAACCTATACTTTCACTGCGACATGCTGAATCCAAATTCAGGTCAGGGGTGCAATAATGCTTCAGATTTTCATATGCACATTGTGGTTCATCAGGACTTCCTTTCATACTGACCAAATTTAGGGAACACTTCAAGAAAACAAAAACAGTCAACCTTTGCAAATGGCTAGACAACATATTTTGTTTTACTGGATCAGAAACACTTGTGCAGAATGGTGAGCCTTCCACAAAGCCATCCTGATCAAATTTACCCCCAGATATGGGTTGCAACAATAGATCTTCAAAGTACTTGTGGACTAGATGCATCCATGTCATGTGTATAGTTTGCGCAATGTGGATACTAGAACTAAGCCTGACCATTAGCATCTGCATATTCAACATCTATCAGGTTAGGCATAGTCATCTTTCATCAATAGAAATATAGTAGCCAACATAAACAAGGTCACAAAAATGTAAACATCACAATAAAAAACACTTGGATTATAGTTCTTACACTAAGAAACAAAATTCTATCTTTAGCACTTTCATACACTAAAAGATAGTTGGAAGAACATACTTGTAGCAGCAAGATGTGTTATGCTTGATATATGTCAAGATAACTTTTTCATCTAACTAGAAGAGACCAAGAACATCATCTACTTCAATATTATCAGTATTGTCAATATAACAAGGATCAATCAAGCCAAAAAAAAGACATCAACTCTAAACCAAGCATCCATGATGATAGTAAGCAATATTGAAGCAGTTAAAAGTCTGAGTGGGTTGAAGTATTAACCTTAGAAATTACACAAGGTTCAGTGAAACTGATTCTCATCGAGGTTGAAACATATTTGGCTAGAGAAAGTAAAACAAACGAATAGACTGCTAGGCCAATAAAAAAAACGAAGCAATATTTCCAGGCCTTGCATGCAACTCGAAAGCTAATGCATAAGCAGAACCAGTAGTCAAACTACACAAATGCGATTTCATATGTGATAAAACGACATTCATCAATAATTTTCTATATCCCATTGTAACATATAATGCAGAAAATTAACTGAGGAATTATTTACCAGAACTTTATGTCTGAAATAATGAGAGATGCGGGCATGATGAGGACTATTAAGCTCGGCATGGCACCAGTCTGCAAGTTTGGGAACAAGGTTGACAATTCTGCAAATAATTGGTGGAAAACCAAGTCCATCTTCTAGAAAACTGCTTTGAGCGACCAAAGAACAGAGAAACTGAATGAAATTTCCAAAGAACACTGTTAGTTCTCTCGGTTGGACAACCTCTATTTGTAGTAAAACATCTCTGGCAGACCCTTTAATAGCTTCAGTATTATTACCAACATAGATATCTCTCAATAAATCCCAGGGAAAATTTAACATTAAAGAGCTGACAGAATCTAGGTATGCTTTCATGATTATGTCATCAGAATCTTGCTTTAGATGTTTTTGTATATTACGTAAAACTCGAAAAATAGCAGCCACCACAAACCAATTGGCACTTTTCAGTTTCAGCTTCAACAAAGATCTTAAAGTGGATGGATCATAATCTAAAAAACTGGTTTCCAATGCACCAGGTTCTGAAGAAGATGTAAGACTGTTACAAATTCCCAATTCTAAGAAAAGACACAACAACTGCATGAAATCATCCCAACCGCTATCCTGCAAAGAAAAAATTATTATTGGAATGAAAAAATATGAGAGATGCCACAATTGCCAGGGATCATATGATGCACATAGGAACATACTGATGTAAGCAAAAACTCAGAAATGGCCACAAGAGTATTCCCCGCTAAGTGCTGAGCACATCGACTGTTGACAGCAAGCAAAAACATCTGCAAAGAAATCAACAAATATTAATGTCTGAGAAATGGATGCAAGCTCAGGATCTGAATGAACGCGTATAACCACCAAAATTAAGGTTAGTAACCCTTTAAATATCTAGTTCAATTTGGGCAGAGTTATTTCATATGTGAGTTCCCAAGATAAGTGGATGGACCGGTTGAGCAGTACTCAATCAATTAACTACACATTAACACAAAAAGAAGATCAATTTGAGTATATTGTTTAGCTCAACACATCCAGTTTGGTTTGCCCACTCGAATTCTAGGCAAGTAAAACACCACATGTTACTTATAGAGAGTAAACAATTCAACAGAGGTGCAAAAATGATCTATGATCCAGTGGAAGTCATGACTAAGCAGGAGAAGAAGCTTTACCAAGTCACCAATGACCTTAGCCAAACAATGACGATTGTCCAAATGTGAATTTGCGGCAAACGAATATTCCCCATCATCAACAGGCTCTGCCAACAGCTCCTGCTAACAAATTTTTCTCCTCATACCCGGAACTTTAGAAATATTTTAAACGAAAAAAAGAACCCTTTTAGAGAGTCGAGTGATAGACAGTACAAACCTCGTCAGAATCATATTCATGTGTCCACTGCTTAACTTGTCTGAAAAC
Source organism: Paulownia fortunei (assembly GCA_019321725.1). Taxonomy (NCBI): domain Eukaryota; kingdom Viridiplantae; phylum Streptophyta; class Magnoliopsida; order Lamiales; family Paulowniaceae; genus Paulownia; species Paulownia fortunei. The sequence continues at coordinate 21,380,276 of CM033110.1, forward strand.
CTAAAGTTTGGAAAAAGAGAATCAAGATTCAATGTTTCAGGAAAAAGAAAAACGAAAAACAATAGGAGAAAAATCTAGTAAAATGATGATTCAACAGAAAATTAATAACAAACCTGAGAGAGAGCGACTAGAAGGTCTTTTTCGATTTCTTCAGTTAAAGAATCGGAGGCAAGATCCTGAAAAATGTTCAAAACAAGACGGAAATGTTTCAAGAAACAGAAATAAAAAAGAAGAATTCCAAAAAAGAGTGAATTGCGCGAAAGAATGGTGAAAAGGGTGGTTGAAATGTTCACTGAAAAGGGATGAAGGGATTCGTCGAGGAGGCGGCAGAGGCGCAGGTATTCAGGCCGAGGGCTCATTCTCCGGCGATATTTCAACCCTCGAAACTTCGGCTGCGCAACTTTTTCTGTCGTAATTTCTGTATTGTTTGTGTCACCTAAGTAAGGTTTTTGATCAGACAAAAAGAATTCAAGATTGGCAAAGATTGGGTAGGAAGTTGCTCTCTCTACAAAAATTGAAATCAGTTTTGAGCCCACGACTCCAATTCATGCTTATGTTAGCCTCAACATTGCTGATTAGTACCGAGAAATTTTACTTCCAGTCAATCAAGTTTTTGATTTACTTTTCCCGTATTTATCAAGACATGTTTTCTTATTTTCAGTAAAATTGGAAAAGACACAAAAGTATCCTAAATCTTATTAGTCTTACTGATAAATATACAGGCATTAGAATCCAATGGTATTATACCAATTGTTCCCACTTCAGTCGAATAATTTAAAATATAAGTTAGTACAGGTAATAAGATATATAACTATGTAAAAATAAAACAAAATTTATTGGATATTTTTCAAATTTTCAAACACATGTTCTGCATCCTTAACAAGTTAAAATTTAAAACAATCTAAACAACATATTGATATAAAAGGGGAGGGGGAAACAAGAAAAGATTAGGAAAGATAGTTCAAAACAGCAGCAAAAGACTTTTTATGCCACCACCACCACTGCATAAAGCTTCTTCCATAGCAACTCACCTCATCCATAAATGCGCCGCCGCAACCTCTCTCGGAGAAGCACGTCAACTGCACGCCCTCCTCCTTACCACCACACCCACCCCAACGGAATCCCCATTATTCCTACAGAACAACATCCTCTCCATGTACGCCCGTTGCGGGTCTTTTGTGGACTCTCAACTCTTGTTCGACAAAATGCCTCACAGAAATGTTGTGTCCTACAACGCCCTGATTTCCGCATATTCTCGTAGTCCTCATCATGCCCATTTGGCATATCGGCTGTTTGATCAATTGGAGAATGAGAGTCTCTCACCAAATGGGCTGACCATTACGAGCCTTTTGCAGGCGTCGGCGGCACTTGGAGACCTGGTTGTCGGCTCTTCACTGCATGCCCGGTGTGTGAAAATCGGACTCTTGGATAATGTCCGCGTTCAAACATCTTTACTTGGGATGTATTCGAATTGTGGGGATGTGGATTGTGCTAAGAAAGTCTTTTTCCACATGATGGATAAAGATGTCATAGCATGGAACTCGATTATATCTGGGTATGTGAAGAATGGAAAAATATTGGAAAGTCTTGAACTTTTTCAGGTTATGTTAAGGGATGGGGTTAATCCTACCCAATTTACATATTCTTTGGTGTTGAATGCTTGTGCCAAGTTAGAAGATTATGATCATGGGAAACTTGTCCATGCTCAAGTTCTTTTATCGGGCACGTATATTGATTTGCCCTTGCAAAACTCACTGCTTGACATGTACTGTAGCTGCGGCGACACCTATGCAGCATTTAATGTCTTTTTGAGAATTTACAATCCTGATTTGGTTTCTTGGAACTCAATGATAGGTGGGTATTCAGAGAATGGAGATGGAGAGAAGGCAATGGGTATGTTAGTTCAACTGATGCGAGTATGTCCTCTGAAACCTGACGAGTATACTTTGGCAGCTGTTATTTCTGGTACAGGTGGATTCCCAGCTTGTGATTATGGAAAGCCACTGCATGCTCAAACTGAGAAAACAGGACTTGCAAGGAGTGTGTATATTGGGAGTACACTCATATCTATGTACTTCAGCAATGATGATTCTCTGTCTTCTCAAAAGATTTTCAATTCTTTTTTGCATAAGGATGCTGTTCTTTGGACTGACATGATCTCTGGGCATGTTAGAATAGGTGAAAGTGAGAGTGCACTGAATTTCTTCCATGAAATGTCTATGGAAGGTTGCAATCTAGATAGTTTCACACTTAGTAGTGCCTTAAGTGCATGTGCTGACCTTGTGACTCTAAGACAAGGGGAGATGATCCATTGTCTGGCCATGAAGACAGGAAATGATGCTGAAGTTTGCGTGCATAGCAGTCTGGTTGATATGTATGCCAAAAATGGGGAACTCAAAGCTGCTACATATACATTTTGTTGCCTGCCTAAGTGTGATTTGATGTGCTGGAACTCAATGCTTACAGGATATGGTCACCATGGAAAGGCCAAGGAGGCATTTCAATTTTTTTTTAAGATGCTAAAGCATGGCCTGAGACCAGATCCAGTCACATTGCTGTCTCTTCTAGCTGCTTGTAACCATTGTGGCTTGGTGGACAAAGGTAGACTTTTCTGGAATTATATGAAGGAAAATTTTTTGAGGCCAGGGCCCAAGCATTATTCTTGCATGATAAGTTTGTTCAGTCGAGCTGGACTATGGGAGGAGGCTGAGGAAATGATCATTGAATCACCTTTTTTAGACGATTATCTGGAATCATGGAGAACTGTTTTGAGCTCCTGTATTAAGAATGGAAATTTGAGAGGAGGAATCCATGCTGCTGAACAGATTTTAAACATTAATACAGAAGACAGTGCGGCAAGTATACTGCTCACAAAACTGTATGCTGCAGCAGGGAGGTGGGATGATGTTTTGGAGACTAGGAGAAAGATGAGAAAATTAATGTTGGAAAAAGACCCAGGTCTAAGCTGGATTGAGGTCCAAAATAATATTCACGTGTTCTCTTCAAGTGATCAATCACACCTGCAAAATGGTGAAATGCAGACCGAGTTGAGTAAGCTGCTAAGGAACTTAATACCAACTGCAGTAGAGGACATTATATTACAGGTATCCAATTAGCACAGAAAGACAGGACCGAAAGGAATAAGGATATTGAGAAATCGCTACCTACATACAGAAAAAGCAGCTTCGCCTTTAGGCAATTAGAAATAGCTCGGGGTAACTTTAATCAGGGAAAAGTTCACGCCCCAAGCACTTTGCAAAGTGTCTCAACGAGTTCAAAACTTCAGAAATTCTTAGGCGACATTGGCCAGTTTAGAGATGAGTTAGCTTACTTGAGAAACAAAATTCATGGTAAAGTAGTTATAGTAAAGCTTTGAACAAAGTTCGACCATTCTTTTGTCAAGGAGAAAACACTATAGCTTGAGATTTCTGCTAGGGTTGTGAAGTTCACTACCCAATCCCCTTGATGACAACCTCCTATAATAGGATATAGAACTTGAACCATAAATTTTGATCGACATTCTCACTATAACATGGTGCAAAATAAAGGTTTTTGTGGATCATCAAAAAAAGAACCAACACCACAAAAAAATGCATGACCTTGCAGCAGACCAACAATTTAGCTTTCTTATAAAATCTCAATATCATGAAATATAATAATAAGTACCAATAAAATGGAAGTGGCATACTGAGTACCATGTCCACAAGACTGACAAATACAGCATAACAAGTTGCTTGTAGAATTAAACCGACAAAATAAATAGCATGTCACAACCAAATAAAGCTAGACAATTGAAGAATTAAAATCTTTCTCAGCAGCTGGAATAGACAATATTCAGTAAATCAACGAGTACAAGATCTACACCTGAGAGAATAAAAAAGGTTGTTATACACTGTTACAATGCAATTCGAAAGAAATTCAGAACGGAGAACTGATATGCAGCAAATGCAAAATGTAATTTTGTTAGAATATCTGCACTACAGGAAAATTTCAACGACAGAATTCAGAAACCCAGGGTAAGAAGTTCCCAAATGCTCAATATCACTTGTGGCCATTGCATGATTTTAGTTCATTCGTGCATATAAAGACATGCTCCATATGGATTGAAGAGAAACAAGCTGGATAGTGAAAGTGAGGATTCCTTCTTGCTGACTAGCGACGCCCAGTGCGACTTTTTGCTCTTGCCTTCTGCAGGACAAATCAGGAGATTAGAACTGAAATCAATGAACACAAGTAAAACTGAAAAAAAAAAATTCAAGCTACTCTAACAAATGATTGGAGATCGATCATTTAACCTCGATTTTGTTCAACGTACAAACCAAACTTGAACATTTTTTTCATTCGATAAATTTTAAAGTTCAACTCGAGCTCCACTCTTAAAAAATGATAACGTGTATAAAAAAGCTATTCGAGCTTGACTTGTATTCGGCTGCGTAAAGCTCTTTTCAAACTCGATTCATTTTATAATAAAACCAAGATCAAACACAATTTAAAAACTCTATAAAAAATTCAAACCAAACTTAAACATCAACTTGCTTTTACACCGCTAAACATGAATATACAATAACATGCAGTTAATATTTTGATATTTGGCATAAATCTTTGCACTATTGGTGAAAATAGGGAAAAGATAAAAAGAGCTTGTTGGAAACTATTCAAATTTACTCACTGATATAGTCCCAAAGCTTGCTCCTGATCCTGTTGCAGCTCCTATTCACGAAATAAAGGAAAGTTCAGAGAGAATGTGCAAGCGAAAAAACATGACAAAAATAAACTAGTTCCATATGGCACTAGTATCTGATGTAATAAATTGAATTGACTTTTGTCTTGAACGTATAGCTTTTCAGCAACAATCTGTGGTTTCTGGAGAAGTTCAGTTAAAGTACTCTCGTACAAATGCATCTTAGTAAAAAAAAATAACTGTCCGCAATTGGCGTATGTCGACCCAGAATTAGCAGACAACAATGTCCAGTCCGATCATATATGTCGGCTGACCAATTATTGAAGCATTTCATCAAAATGGAAATATCAAGGTTGCTAAATGGGACAGGATGGAAAAGATTAGGTTTCTACCGATTAAAAACAAAATGCAAAAGGACACCAGATTCTTCTTTTTTTCTTTTCTTTTTTTTTCTATTTTGGTGTTTTTAGTAATCTTAATAGCCTAGTTAAAAAACTTGAAATTGATATCATAAATTAACTAACCTGTAGCAAAAGGTGTTGAAAAGGTTGAGACTCCAGAAGAAGGGGTTGAACTAAACAAGGGAGTGGAACTGCCAAAGGCAGACGTTGAAGCAGACAAGGAACTAAAAGGTGATGACTGGGGAGAAGCAGCAGTTCCTAACAAAGATGAGAACGGAGCAGAAGTCGTGGGGGTAGAGAACAGAGAAGGAGTTGATGTGGCTGCAGCAGGAGTAGAAAAGAGTAAGGATCCACTTCCACTTGAAGCCGATACAGTGGCCGATGTATTTGTTGCAGTTGATGCTCCAGGTGCTGCTGAGATGGAAAAGGGTCCAGTAACCTGACCTGCTGGTTGTGAAACTGCAGGTAAATGTAAAGTTGGGTGAACCCTTCGAGCCGCAGCCTCCTGTTTGGCTGTTTCCCGCCGATCAGCCTCAAGAAATGGATCGTTTCCATCCCCTCGACGGCGTTGGTCAGCAAGATATGCTGTCCTCATGGATTCAATGTACTGGTGAATGCTTTCCACCTATGCAATCATTAGTGAAAGCAAGTCATTAGCAACATGGTGTGCAAAATCAGAAGCAGTAGCACAAACATTTGCAAATGCCAAAGCACTCCAAGCAAGAAAAAAGTCTGTATTTAAAACCTGACTTTTAAAAAAATAAGTGGAAAAAAAAAAGGAAAAGTGCAGCATAAGCAGACCAAAATTTCAGAAAAGAGCATACATGATTGGGAAAATATAATAAGTAGGCTCCAAAACGGCAGCCTTAAAATTTATTGACGAAGAGAATACGTTAGTAAACTTCACAAAATAGATCGACAAATCAATAAAAAAATTATTTAAAAAAAAAACATAGAAGGCATGAACAAGCTCTGAAATATAAGTAAGGTGTGTATATTCAACTCCACTTTGGCAGTGCGAACAAAAAACCTGAACTATATCTTTCATGAACAGAATTTTAACCTTGTTAAACAAAACTACTTTTCTGTTTTACATTCAGATTTTTCTTCCAAAAATGAGAAAAAGGAATGCTGTGTGAACTCATCCAGTGTGGAACATTCAAGTATAGCTTGATATAAATGATAAAGATATGTCCCCCAATTCAAAACTGACAAAAGAAAACAATGATAAAAGGGTGAAAGAAAATAAGATTCAGCGATAAGATATTAACCATTTAACAGAGCATGCCCTCAGTCAGTCTCATGTCACACCACAAAATGACAAGAAAGTTGTAATAGCAAAATACATCCTTTTACCATTCATAACTAAGAAACCTAAAGGTCATGCTGATAGGAGGATTAATTACTGCAAACAACAAAAAGTTAACCTCTTCATTACCTTTGCTGCAACATGCACAAAGAAGTCATGTACATTAGCCAAGACTTTAGGAAGAGATTGCAACAGCGAAGAACTTGGATTGAAAGAGTTTTTTTCAGAGTCTATGAGCAGCAACTGCTCCAATTCTTCAATCCACTGACGACACTCGGAGAGATACTTCTCAAATCTGGCGACAGTTTGTTGCAAAAAGGGCGATGGCTTCTTCGGTAATCCGCTGTAGAAATCAAGTACTGGCACCATAGAGTTTGCTGCATGTTGACTACTTGATGTTTGAGTGGTAGTTGCTCCTGAAGGTTGGGATGGTACAGTGGCGCCTGCTAGAGCAGCTTTGTTTTGGTGAAGAAACCTGGGTCGTAACATCATAAAAGATCGAACAGCCACTTCTGTATTTCGTAGCATATCTTTCACAACAGTCATTAGCTCTTGTAAAGTTGCCTTCTGTCTTTCCATAGCTATACTAACTCCACCAAGTTCCTGGGAAAGTGTCCCATAAATATTTTAAAACATGCAAAACCTATCATTAAAGAGACAAAGATAGTGGGATAATTTTCCCAGAAATGAATAAAAATTCTGCATTATACAGTGTGGCAAATCAACGAGCCATGATTCGCTGATTACAAAAGAAACTTTACAAACGTTACCAGAAAACCAAACTAAACATGCAAGACAAATCGTCACAACAAAGTCTATCAAGCTAAAAAGGTCCAAATGCAGACATAATGAGGATGAATTCCAGATAACTTATTACAAAAGAAACTTTACCAATTTTACCAGAAAACCTAACTAAACATGCAAGAATAATTGTCGTGACATAGTTTATCAAAGCTATAAAGGCCTAAAAGCAGATACAATGAAGATGAATTCCAGAGAAATTATCGAATAAGTATCAAGTTTAATTTTTCCACAGAACACCTATCAACAGAGTTCCAATTATACTACTAATGCACTAGATCAACAAAACCCACAAAGACTTGAGTTAAACTTTTAAATTGCATACAGAAGTGAAACCATAATATAAAAACCTGAACAATATAGCTAGCATCAAGCTCAAATCCATTATTAGAAATGGACGAGTCATAAAGCCGGCTGCATTGATCCAATCGCTGGCTCTCGTCTCTGTACTCCAAAATCCTCTCCCTACATCCACAGAAAACTTCAATTCCTAATCAACCAAAAAAAAAAATCAAAAGAAAGCCCACTAAAAAACTCAAGAAAAAAAAAATAGAATTTACTCGATTTGAAGTAGGACTTTTTGCGAATCAGGATGAAGGTCAGCCCATTTGGTACTATAAGTAGCGGGAACTTTATCATTTGTAAAAAGATACAGCTGCGGCTGAGGCTGCGTCTGCGGTTGCTGTTGCTGTTGCTGCGGCTGTGGCTGCTGGAGTTGTAATTGGAAAGGGGATTGCTGCTGCTGCTGTTGCTGTTGGGGTTGGAATGGAGTGGATTGTTGAAATGGAGATTGGAATAGGGATTGCTGTGGCTGCTGAGGAGAGAATGAGAATGCCATTCTCGGGGATTATTCACGATTCTAGCTCGGAATTTGAAATCTGAAGCTTTTTCCAAAATTTTCATGGATGGAAGAGCATTGGAGCAAAATTCGGATGCACAATCGAAGTTTGAAAAAAGAACCCCTTTTTTTCATTTCAAAACCCTAAACTGCGAGAGAGGAGAAAAAGGCGCGCCATCTACAAGGAAAATTATAAGTTAAAAGCAAATACTGAGGATGAGCTTAAAAGTTAGAAGTACTATCTCCGCCCCATGTCCCGTGACTTTTTCTATAAATTACTTAATGTTAATTTTGTACTATTTTCTTCTAAGATTTTCACTATTTATTAAAAACATTTAAGCATAAAAAAGTAAATTCATCTATAATTATATTCCACTCAAATATTTTTAACATTTTAAAAAAACTTAATTCTTTAATTGAAAGATTATATTATGGCAAGAATGCTTTAATTTAATTTTTTAATTTAATTGAACGACAAAATAATCGTACCCTACAATAAAACTCTACTTTACATAAATGTTGGGATAAATAAAACTAAAATGCAGATATTTTATACGGGACTAAAAGAAGTAATATACATTTGGATGATTGAGTTATTTCAAGTTTTTATGATTAGTTTTGAAATACAATACTTATGTAGTTTTATATAAATATGTGCTAACCATGTCGTATGTTATATTTTTGAAACTGTGTGTTATAATTTTTGAAATTGTTCTATATTTGTGTCGTGTCGTGCCGTGCAGCAAGTAAAGAACTTTAAATAACTTTAGAATAATTATTCTTTACCCCTAAACTATTAAGTAAATCACTCTTTACCCTCAATTGAGAAATATACATTTTGTCCATTTTGAGGGATATGGCAGTATTAGGTAGAAACCTTTTATGAAAACATAGAACTTATTGAATAGATTTTATTTAGAAATTTTGTGATTTCACTGACAAGCAAAAGAAGGAATATGAAAATCTTGATTACAGGGAATCAGCTCCGTTACCTGCCTTGTGGCAACCCAACGATAAGGCAAAATAGATAAACAAAAAATGCTCGGTAAGTGGTGCAATAGTAAAAATATTTGGGGCATTTGTGAGTAGTGGTGGTTCAAATTCCCTTATAAATTAATAAAGGTTGAAGGGTTGTTAGGGTTTTTTATGTTACTGCTCTAACAAAAAACGGAACGAGCCGCGTGTCTACTAAAGCGTGAGTCGTTCGTACCATATTCGAATTTAACTGATGATTGGTCAATGGAACCAGGTCAGCTATCCCCAATGATTAATTAGAGCACAAGTCTTGAAACTCTGAATCATAAATAAATAAATAAATAAATAATCAAATAAAGATAAGTTCGGGGTCTAAATTAGCAAAACATATACGTTTAAAAAAGACTTGGAAATTTGTTCAAATTTGGTGAACTTTGAGGTACCAAATAAAACTACGAGGGCTCGTCTATTAAATTAAGATCATTGTTTTTTATATTTCGTAGGTTATAAAGAATATAAAAATGATTCACAAAAGATCACAAACCAACCGAGTTTAGGCGGGGCAGGTGAGGTGGTCAGACTTAGTTGGTGGGATACAAGTTCTAGCTCTGGCCCATAGCTTGTGATCGGCGCATCAAACATGGTTTGAAAGAATTTTATGGAATGAATGAAAGTTAACACAATTCTCAACTGATTGCCTGGACGATCCAATCGGGTCAATAATGTGTTGTGAGTGATGAAATTCATTTTGGGAACAAGAAATGTTACTGTCGGCTCCCTTCACTACCAAAGTACCTAAGAGATCTAGATCTATCTATGGTGGGAGGCTTATCTTATATTTAGCCACAAAAACATAACTGTAGGAGACAACTTACAATTATAGGTCCCAAATTTCAAAATTTGCTGGTTTTTAGCAGCCTACTAATCACAGCAGGCTGCCTCGTTAATGCAGTTATTTTTTCAGACTGCAATTTTTTTGTTTCGTTTCTGGTAAGTGAGAGCGAATATATGAAAAAATTCAACGGGGAAAGTTGCTATCCCAAAATTGTCTATTATTCCTTAATTTCCCTTCTCTCAACTCGTCTGGAATTCTTTTCCATTCCCGTCTTTTCCATGATCAGAAATTTATGACATGAATGTTTATGTGCCTGACAACTAATTACAAGGGTCCCTCTTGAAAATCTCTTCTCTTTTCGACTGTCACATGCCACAAATTCAAAACAGGTACATTTGTCATAAACCATTAGATAATATACCAGTAGCGTGTGGACTAACAAAAAATAAAATAAAAAATCATTTCTTTTGTTTATTTATTGTCAACTAAAATTGAAAAAAATGGATACTCAGACATTTAGTTGGCTTTTTATCTTGTAAATTTACTATAGCAACTGTCGCATGAAAATAACCTACTAAAAAATGATTGTCCAAAAACCAGAAATAATAAAAGTATTACAAACTTTCAGCTTTGCATGCATTTACTAATCAATACCCAATCGGCACGGGAAAGGTGCAAACTGCAAGATCTAAGCCATAAAAACTTCAATTTTACTGTCGAAGAGGTAATGCTACATTGCTACTTTGTTCTCCAGATTTCACAGGTACAAAAAAAGCACAAACATTTTTAATGGTTTCATTTCATAAAACTACCTCCGGGTGTGGAAATAGCAAGATCTGGCAAAGCAAAACAATCCCCACCACCAACAAACCCACCCTCTCCATTCTCAAGCTGCCACGTGTGCCCAGACATGTTTGACCCTCCACCGCTCCCACTCGTGGGCCCACCTTCACCAACCCCTGGAAAGGGCCAGACAGACCTTCCCAGCCCAAAGCCAACATCATCAAGCCCAGGTCCAATCCCAATCCCAAACCCACCCAAAGCCCAAAGCCCCGTTCCCTGAGTATTCAACAAGGAAGTAAAACTCCCACACATCTTGGCATCATTCACAAACGGCCCGGCACCGCCGTGATCGGCTGCGAAAGGGACCAGAAGCTGAGAAGCGGCGGCGGGAAAGCTGCGGAAGTCATGCTGAGGAGACGAAAAAACAGTGCCGTGGCCAGTAGTGGCGGTGGTGGCAGCAATAGTAGTGCGGGACCGTTTGGCATTCTTGCGGCTGCCACCGCCGACAGGGATGTCGCGGAGTGTGCCGCCATGAGTCCAGTAGCGGCGGCACGATTTGCAGAAGTGGCGAGGCTGCGAGAAGTTGTAGTTGTTGTAGTAGCAGAACTTTGTGTTGGTGGAGTCGCAGCGCGGGCAGGGAAGGTGCTCCGGCTCCGGCGGCGGCGCGCCCACTTGGCTCGACCTCGTAGCCTTTCTTTCACTCGTATCTGTCGCCATCGTCTGCTCCTTCCTTCGTTTCTTCCAGTAACTGTGCAGAAAGAAGACACGAGAGAAGAGAAGTGTTCCTAAGTGTGCAAATGAAAATGTGGTTTGAGTTATGGGGTTTACGGGGGTTTTATTATGGAGGGTTTAGAGAGAGAGAGAGAGAGGGAGGGAGATGCTGTGTGTGTATAGGATTTGTGTGTCTGAGTTCTGAGACTGGTGAACAGGCTTTTTCAGAAGTATTTGTTAAGAGGAATGCATATATTCAGTCGGCTCGAAACAGGCTTTGTTTGGGTCGGCTCCTAAATGGGGGCTCTTTTGGTGGGGTTATATGCATGAATAACTGCACCTTTTGTAGTGCTCTCTCCTATTATTGTTTCTTTCCCTACTCTACAGATAATGTTTCGATTTAGGTTAATTATACTTTGCAACCCTTTTTTAGGCTTCTAAAACTTTCAAACGCAACAAAAACACCTTTGCCTTTTCAATTATTTATTGACATATACCCATATTTTGTTTTATGTATTTGTTCATATACTACGAAAATTTCTCCAAAAAGACTAAAATAATATTTTATTATATATATATATATATATATATCAACAATTCGAATTCACAGGTCTCATATTTTTTATGTCATCGATCCATTTGTTATATGGCTAATTTTCATGAAGCAAAATTTGCCCACAAAAATGGCCTGACAATTTGAATAGCTTGCTCTATAAATAATCATGAGAGGAAATTTGCAGTCATGCTAACTAGAATCTAAGCAATTTCTAATTATAAATTTTCGTTCTCCAGTTCTCTTGCTTCTATTGAATTATGTAAGCATCATAAAAAATAAAATAAGAACATTTGTTTCTGGAGTTTTTTTCTTGGATAAATTTTTCTAGAGCATGGAAAAAAATAAAAAAACGAAACATGAGAAATGAAATTGTGAATAGTTACATTTATACAATAGAATGGAGGGTATTATGATCAATATGTTAAAAAAAATATTAAAAACAATGATATTTTTGTTATCTTGAAAAGTTTAGGGGGTGAATGCAACTATAGGGATACTATTGGGGTACAAAATGTATTTAGCGCTTTCCATTTAAAATAGTTTTCCTTTGGTGGGCGCATTATCATTATAGCCTTAAGAAATTATTTGGTTGTTTTCTTTGTAGCAGCAAGACATCATTTATGAACATGATAATTGGTAGGGTGGTGAGTGATCAATTTAGTAGTAATTAATGTAAGAAGCATGTACATGTGTGGTAATGACTGAGGTCATCATCATCATCATCATCATCATATAAATATATATATATATATATATATTTGATGGACTGAATTATGATACTCAAGTGTAGTGGGCTTAATAATGTTGCACCTTGATCAGTAAGTGTGAGTGTGATTCTACATGACATTGGGTTTTTGATACTAAACATATTATATTGTCTGAGTCAACATTTAATAATCTTATATTTCTTTTTCATACTTATCTAGACATATTTGGATTTGGTTTTGGACTTTTATGCCAATTTTGTTCTCTTAGGATTAGATCCACTATTTTAGTAATTTTATAAATCAAATGGAAATTTAGTAGTGTGGAAAGAGTGTTGATCAAAGTGGAATTCATTGCATCATTCTGGAAACTTAGAAACTATGTTTGGATTTCAAATGCCTGTTTACTAAAGTAAAAATACTATCATTTCAAATAAACTCGACTTAAAAATTAAAAAAATTGGTACAGCTATTTTATTCTACTGTATTTTGAGAAGAACATATACTATGTAGAATCAAAGATGAAAATCTCTATAAATTGCAAATTAAGTAAATAGCCAAAAAAAAAAGAAAATCAAACCCAAGATGGTAATCTCTATAAAGGGATAGTTACAACTACACAGAGTTAAGATCATCCAAATTAATACTGTTTTTTTTTTTTTTTTTGTCAGTGTCATTTATTTATTTTTTTATGACTAATGGGGAAGAACAAAATCAAAAGAAGAAAGGCGGGAAGGGCAGAAGAAACACAAGACACGCCCACACTGTGAGCGTGTAAGAACAGGAAAAAGATTGACTGATGGGAAGGTGATTGAATTAGGACAGACAACATCATGAATGTCGGAATAGCGTGGGCGTGCAATTATTGGATTGCTTCCCTCCTCCCCGGGACCCGTCGTTTTCTTCCCCCACTTCAGATTCCCCACCCCTCTTGCTCCGTACTCTAATTACTTGCCGGATTTCTCGTTCCTATGTTCCCGCCTTCTCTCTAGTGTTCCCTACCCCACCGTAATTTCCATATTCTCCAACATCACGCCCGTCCATATGTACAGAATCATGTCTGATGACTTGGTCGGGGTACAGGAGCCGGTTGGTATGACTCATTCTTACAATGAGGTCAAATTTTAATTTTTTTAAATTAAAATTTTATTCATAAAATATATATATATATTTATAATTAATACAAAAAAATATATAAAATAAGAAAATTTACATAGAAGATAGTGTTGGATACCAACGTGACAATATAAGAGTAATGTGATAACTTCCAAGGAGTTGCTAAAATTGTCACCCCTTCCCTACTTCGTTCCAAATAAAAGAACACTTGGTCGGGGAATAGGGTGGTTTATGAGTAGCACGCCCGAAGGACCCGACTGGAATCGGTGGCTCTGCGTAACTGTACTATGTGGCAGATAGTCAAGCCCAGGCCCTGCCTGGCGCTGTTGATTAATTTGACTACTGACTGCGCGCACTCCTTGTATCAAGTCCTTTTCAGTTTCACACACTAATTGCGGTATTCTGTGTGTGTGTGTGTGTTTTGTTGAATTCTGTTCATTGGTTGCTGAGAAAAATTTGGCAGTGGGGTGTTCAGTGTTCTTGGGCCCCTGCCTGTGCTACCAGGGTTGCCTATCTTTTTGTCTTCTTGTCCTAGGAGAATATGATCCCCGTTATCCACAGAGAGAGAGAGAGAGAGAGAGAGAGAGAGAGAGAGAGAGCTTATGTTGATATTGTTTGTGCCTTTCTCAAAGAAAACAAATAACACACACACACACACACAGAGGGCTGTTTGTGCCTGAATACATGGATTTGTACCCATTGTTATCCAATAATTGTTGAGCATTTCTTAAGTTGTTTCACACTGAGCTAGTAGTGCTCTTTTTCGCAATTTTTATACTTTTGCATGATATAAAACAGTTTATACAGAAACTACAGAACAATGTTTATACATCCATTTTTCTTATTTAGGTTGCATTTGGCAACACTTCTTCAATAAAATTGCCTCAGTAAAATAAACTTCTCATTGTGCTGAGAAAGAAATACCAAAACGATCAATATTAAGGCCCAAGTCATGTTTCAAGCCCATTAGCAACTAATCGACAAACATTCAAGCACTTTTGCAAAAGAACTTGATAGTCAAGATGGGTTGCCAAACACATTCGTAGCTCAGAGAAGCTCAGACAAACAGTTTTTCTTTGGTTTTTTGGATTGGCACAATACAAACAAGCCAAATGACAATTGGAAAGCTAAGAGCAAATCATAATCAAGAAAATCGGCACATTCAAAGATCTCGAAGTTGCCTGAGATTCACGGGAGATACATATTTTGTGTCGCCATCCACCAATTGCTTGGCAATTATAAGGTTAGCAGCCTCGCTGGGGTGGTAAGGATCCCAGAAAACATGCTTATCACGGTCTGAACACATGCTAGAGGTCGGCCCGCACGGAATTATACCAGCAAACTGCCCACCATTCCCACAGCAAGCTCTACTTGCACTTGTAAATCCTGCAAATTTATTCAGATGTTCATAGCCATTGACTTAGTTTCTTTGTATAACAAAACAGTGTCTGATTAGAATTTTCCATAAAACTCTTTTAAGTATTATTTCCCAGAAACTTCCCTTGTTCACAGAAACTAAAATCTTTTCAATATCGATGGGCAGAAGCTAGTGAAATCTTGTTAAAAAATGATGTTTCATTGCAACAGAAGGTAAGAATCCGAACAGTGAGAATTGGAGCTGATGATGGTATCAGGTGTAAAAGTGATTTTTTTATCAATATTTTACCATATTTGGCGTAGTTTGTGATGAGTTCCATGACAAGATCGTAGACATTGGCATGGACAAACGTTGCCCCTTGGAGGTTTTCATTTAGTTCCTGCAGAAGATCCTTCAATCTTGCATTATATTGAAGTGCTAGCTTATTTGGTAATGAGACGCACTCAGCTTCACTAAGTTGATTAATAGTTTTCTGATAGGGAATGCATCCAATTGGTCCAACATTTCCCACTACAAACTTCCTTGCATCCAGTTGATAAAGTCTCTGCAATTACAGCATAAACATAAAGAATTAATCTTGTAAGAGATTATGAATAATGTATTTGTCTGTGTACAAACACTTGTCCAACATTCTAGTTTGCTCTGTCTCAGTCTTATGCGACACACACACAGTGTCCCTTAATTGTGTGAGAAAGATAAACACAAAGAACACATCATATGAAAGTGTTGAATCTCATATACATGGAATTTTCGTGTTTACGCACCGTGAGTTGTCCTCTTAGATGATTAATCAGATCATCCACAAAGGTATCTGGGTTTTGTGTTATTCTTGCACCCATTGAGATTACAGGTAGGAGATAGTTATTGAGGAAATCATTGGACCCTATTGTGATGGAGAAAATGGATCTCCTACCGATGTATTCTCTTGCCTTTGATCCACCCAACAATTTATCAATTTGTTTCCTGGTGATGTTGAAGTAATCAACCTGAATGTCCATTGAAAGCCTGTTTACCTGTAAATTGAAGCAATCAATTTGTAATAACAGAACCAAAATTTGCACACATTTCTAATGTTTTTGGAGACGGCACGTAATGCATTTATTTTACATAAACGAGATAGAGACAGAGATTATTGTTTCCGATTATTATATGGAATTTCTTGACGTCTTTTGTCCAAAATAGAGCTTACAACTAATAAACTCATGTCTACTTACAAAGATTCTTCCAGTTGCATTCATGATTCCCCCACCCCCTGATGCATAATTAACGCCAAACAATATGGTTCTTCCCGTAGTATTTGGGGCAAGAAATGGCAAGGCATAATGTGGCTGCCCTAATTCCTCCCCTGTCATAGCAAACATATTGGGAAAAAGATTACATATTTGCATTATCAATAAGTGATTATAAAACTAGTAAAATTACGTGGATTCATCCTTTTTCACCCCAATTCAATAAGAAATACACTAACGTTATAGGATTTTGGCGAGAAAAATATTAAGAAAAAACATTGTGTGATCTTACCAACAATGTCTCCTATGGTTCTTCCATTTGTGTATCGACCCGTCGGAGTCCCTCCAGAAGCTTTGAAATCGATACCGTTGGGGGAAATATTAGCCCTAGACAACGTTGGTAAATAATTATTGTTCCCGGCATCTACTAAAGAATCCCCAAAGATAAATGAAGCTCCCTTTGTCAAATCTTCATCATTTTGGGAAATTCCAAAAGAGCTCAAGCTTATGATCAAAGAAATGACCAAGGCCACAATGTGATGAAAGTTGAAGGCCATGGTTACTGCAGTCATAGCTAAGAAAAAGTCCAGTGGCACATATATATATGTTAAGAGACGCCAAGCTGAAAGAAAGAAGATGCCATTAATTGTTGGGAAACTTGTAAAATCTTCAAATTCAGTGGAGTTGTATTTTGGTATGACCCTTAATTTTTGTGAAGGAGATTACTGATTTTTTCTGGGGTTAGGTCATCAATATTTAGTGTATCTTGTCTAAACGAGCATGGACCAAGAGTAATTTCTTTTGATACAAGCAAATCTACCCAAGTAAAGTCAAAGATATAGTATCTTGCTTGAACCCAAACTCAGAATCTTACAGTGACAACTTAGGTGTGTTTGGTTGAGGATTTGAAAGTTGTTTTGCCCGTGGCATGTCGCTAATTAATCTATATGCAAAATTCAGGAAATATTTTTGTCAATGAGAAATAATTTAAATAGTAAAATTGAGACTTGAGAGTTTGGATTAGAGTCCAACAACAATATGAGGATAATTGAATGTTGATAATTAGTAATAGTAAACTATTAATTGATAAATATTAGTTTATTATCCTTTAAGATATAGGATGGTCGCTTCACTAAAAAAAATGACAAACGTTTTTCTTTTTTCTTTTGCGTATTCAAAAATATGTTTTGCCAATGAATTGGGTTTTGGACAGCATGACCCAATCATGTGATATAACTTATATTTGGACAACTTAATTAGCTGGATGATTACATGACTTAGAGGTAATTACAGAATTTGGGGACATGATAATTATTAAATCAGGACTACCAATTTACTTTAACTCAGCTAGTTGATCAATATATACACGAGTAAATGTTTCTTTTTTACAGAATATTTATGTCAGTATCAACCAAGTCATAATTCTTTTCTCCACAAGATTTTACATTTCAATATTAACTTATACAAAAAATAATAATAATCATATTAATTTTCAGAATTCCTTTGTGGTTTTTTTTTAATTTTTTATAATTTGGAAAAGGTGCAATTTAGATCGTAAATTTTTAGGCTTAATTTATTCAAAATCTCATTTCCGTAATTAGTTTCTAAAATTCAAGTTTGGATAGAAGCAAAGCCCAGAATGAAGGCGAACAGTTGGTTGGGCCGGATTAGAACATAAATATTAGTTGCTGGCCCAACCAAAAAACGCGAATGGGGTTTGTCGTCAATTTGCCTCCCTCACTCCTATCAAGGCACTACACTCAAATTTCCCCCGTCCCAGAGCCCCAAATGGTAATATTAGCTGTTGGACTTCACTCTCCAGTCTCGACAAAAACGCACTACCAATTGACCGTTGGAGACCCCTCTTCCTGTTTTACTTGTTAGAAACTGTGACCATTTTTCTTTTCGAATTCGAATTACATCGCTAGCGCTTCAACAATGGTGACTCTGAGGAGTAGAGCTCCGGAAAACCTTAACATCCCCAGAGAACAACAGCAACAAGAACCCACGGAGAAAGAGGATGTCAATGCCCATAAGATTTCGGGGTACGAGCTCTCCAGAGAAGAAAGAATTAAAGAGAATCGGGAGAGGATGCAAAAGCTTGGGATTCTTGATCTTTCTCTCAAACTCAAGGCACTCAAACCCAGTCCAAAGGGAGCCTATCACAGGAGAAGTCCTCAGGGTCACTCTCCTTTGCCTCCTTCTGGCCCCGTCCGCCGCTCCTCTAGGTGCTTTATTATGCTTCATTTTCTGGTTTCAGTTTCTCCCAGCGTTTTTATTTATGGGTTTTCATTTATTTCGGTTTTTAATGTTATCTGTTGTTGGGGTTTGATGTCCAGAAAATGGGTTTTTTGGTTTCGTTTGATGTTATCCATTGTTTGTGTTGCCATTTCCATTATCCATTATATCTTTTTTGTTTCGGGAATTTTGTCGAACTTATCTTGAAAAAAGTTTAGCTTCTATTGGTTTTTGCTGTGTTTTCCAATTTTCACTTCGACATTTAACCTGAAAGAGTGATAGTACATGTGGTTGATTGATAGTCGTCTGTCAGAAAGAAGAAAGATGAGATTTTTGAGACCTTATATGTGAATGATGATCAGCTCAGAAAATGATTATTGATAATGAAATAGATAAACTTTTCTTCTTCTTTTCTTTGGTCATTCTATAGTAATTGCTTGTCTGTTCTTTTTTGGTGGGAATATAGGCTACAGAACTCAACACCCGTTAGCTACTGCGAAGTGCATGTGGCAAAGAAAGAAAAATCTTTGAATGATGATGATTTTCTGAGAGAGGAGGGGTCAAAACCTGAAGTTTACACTGAGGAACATGAAAAATTGCTGGGCAGCACTGAAATGAGTTGGACTCTTTTTGTTGATGGATATGGGAAAGATGGGAAGCGAATTTATGATCCCGTAAAGGGCAAGACTTGCCATCAGTGCAGGTCAGCATCCCTTTCCTCTAATTATTATGATTCTTCATCTATTACTGCTTTAAAATGCCCTTTATATGCAGGATAAGATTCAGATATAAAGATGCAGTTCTTTTCCTTGTAAATTAACTAGATTGAAGTTCACGTAAAAATAATGTAAAGTTGTTTCTTAAACTGTGCTTTAGCTGTGTGAGTTGCGTAAAAACCTTGTATATTCTTAGTTTATTATTTATAAACTGTGGCTTGATTTTAGTATATTCTTAGTTTATTATGAATGAACTATGACTTGATCTTGGTTCACGGTATTAACTCTATAGCTCCCATTATTGCGATGACTGCTTTCTCTGGCACTAAACTCAGAATCCCATCTTTTCTATCCAATGCTACTTAACAGGCTTCAATCGCTACCCATCAGATGCTTCTTTGTCTCAACAATACCCAAACATGCAACAAACTGCACCAGAGCTGGAACCTACTCCACAATATCACCCCTTGCTCAAACATCTCCACCTTAAATACAGCTTGGATGGTGTTTGTATAACAAAATGCTTCTGTTTTCCACAAAAGCTACATGGCCTCCGAGTTGTGTCAGAGATGCCAATTTATACTATATTCTAGGAACAATGGCATCATTTTTCCCCAAAAGTAAATGCAGGGTTTTAAGTATGCTTGGTTGTCATACCAGTTACTATGATTTAATGCATTTACTTTTGTAGAAAATTGGGGCTTTCAGATTGAAAATAGATATCCATATTATATTAGATTTTGTCTCCAAAATCTCAATTTGAATACTCTTGGAAGAGAATACTTTTTTA
The DNA here is from genome assembly GCA_019321725.1 of Paulownia fortunei. NCBI lineage: Eukaryota > Viridiplantae > Streptophyta > Magnoliopsida > Lamiales > Paulowniaceae > Paulownia > Paulownia fortunei. Next base: position 21,400,337 of record CM033110.1, read on the forward strand.
AAGTCATATTGTTTTTCCCTAACCAGATTTTGCAAGTACTGACATTATTACCAAGTCTAGATCTCTAGGGGCCAACTTATTGCATCAATGTTGTTTCTAGATTTTTCTTGCTCTGAGTTTGACTTGATATGGTGTTTATTTAAGGTTAGGTGATTTGTTGTTCGGTTGCTTCGTTGTGTGTTGTATTTCATTGCTAAAAAAACTCCTCAACATAACCTTGTCGAAAGCATGCAGTCATTTGTTTGTCGCCTCACAGTTGGCCTGGTGCATCCATATATGTTTTTATCTTCTTCTTCTTCCCTTTCCTCACTTTGCATTAAAGAGCTGCCTTACTGTTTCAGGCAAAAAACTCTTGGTCATCGTACACACTGCAGCAAATGCAACTTGGTTCAAGGACAGTTCTGTGGAGATTGCTTATACATGAGGTATGACAGGATATGGACATCTCGATAATGCCTTTTTGTACCCCTCAGAATGTTACACAAAGGCATATTCTCATCGTAGAAATTCTCACATCTTCCGGCAATATGATTGTTGCATATGGTTTGATTATCGGTATCCTTCTCCTTCCTATTGAGCGTACTTGCTTGATATACTTGACAATTCAATGTTTTCTCAAGGAACATATTAGTCAGTCCATTTTAAGTCGATCTCTAGATAAGCATGAAACAAGATTTTTTTTAAGTTGTTGAGTCGTGAATACTTGCTAGAATGTGCCTAGGAGTCTAATTTAATTATCGTAGCCATGTCGAGGTACATATTTCGAAGTAAAACAGTAATCTTGCTCAAATAAGCCTTTATTCATTTTCCACTATCCTTAGATTATCTCAGCAATAATAGAGTGTTATAAGCTGGCGAAGAACCTAAATACATAATATGGCCAGTCAAAATTGTCCTTCGGCTATCTTGAACAACTTTTTGAATTTTTTTGTTTTGGTAAACCTTCAACCGAAACAAAACATTTATCAAGAATAAACTTTCTTGCAGATATGGGGAGAATGTGCTCGAAGCAAATGAAAATCCTAACTGGATTTGCCCTGTCTGTCGTGGAATTTGCAACTGCAGTTTGTGCAGGCAAGCAAAAGGGTGGCCTCCTACTGGGACTCTTTACAGGAAGGTAAATCTAGAAACTGTAAACTTAATGGTCTGTTTTGTCTCTTTTACAAAGAGCATTAGTAGCTAACCCAGCTTTCTATCTTTCAGATTTCAATTCTTGGCTACAAGTCAGTGGCACATTATCTCATCCAAACACGACGCTCAAATACAGATTCAGATAAAAATGTTGGCACTAAGGTCCCAATTTCCGCTAAGAGATCACTGCCTTTTTCAGACATTGAGGCAACTATAAGAGAGGATGATCTTTCTAAACCCAGCGGTGAATATTTAAGTACTGATCCTCTATCTGAATTCGATAAAGAATTTGGTGATAGTAAAATGGCTCCAGAAAGTGGAGCGGAGTTACTGAAGCCTGCTGTTGCCTCTCAGACGAAAGATCAAGTTGACTATCCATTGAAGCCTGAACCTGAAAAAAATGGTGCTGGATATGACAAGGATAATGAATCCAACTTTTTGGTGGACAGTGAGCTTGACGGGGATAGTATAAAGCTGCAAACTGTTACAGAGACAAAAACTACTACAGAGCCACTGAATGATCCTTTCCTTACTGAGTCCAGCAATTACCATAAAGGTTTAATACCTGAAACTCTTGAAAGAGGTGATGACAATGAAATCAAGAAAGAGAAGAACTTCATTCTGGACATCAAGGATTTTGTTGCACCAGAAACAAGTCCAAAATCCACCAAGAAGCGTGCGCTCTCTGAACCAGCACCCGATAGTATTGCCGGAAGGTTGAGGCAGAGGCACAATAAGACCAACACAAGTCAGGATCTGGGATTGGTAAATAAGAAAAACACTACAAGAAATGTAGAAGACACCTCCAAAATAGCAGACGTGAACAGTATTGCTGGTAGATTGAAAATGCGACGGAGAGCATAGATCAGGGGGTGCTCTTTTTTTTGGGATGAAAGATTTGGTCAACCTCTTAATGCTGCACCAAATTTTTTTTACAGGTACAAGGGCATCATGGTAATATTGTTTTGGTACTCACAACTCCTTGTTTTGTTGTTAGGATGCACGTAATTTCAGAATGTTGCTTGAAATTGTTTGTGATTTAGCTGCACTACATGCACAATGTACCGTCAAGTCTCTTTTGTAGATGGACTAGTTTAGTGCATCATTTCTTTAGATCGACCCGACCACATTGAAAGAAATTGTTTTGGATTCATCCATAAGCAAAAAGTTTGCACGACGGTGTTGCTGTCTATTTCACATAAATATATCAGAGGAAACTCCTTTAGAGTGGTACTGATGATGTACGTGCTAGCATGTTTAATATCCACCGTAACAGAGACCAATTGGTTGTAGCTTATCTTTTAACTTGAAATTTTCTTGTCCCTGAAATCTGCAATTTGAAGAAAAACGCTCGTCCCTGTTGCAGCATAAAGTTTGCAGCTGTCCTATTCATCACAAAGGATATGTGTGTAAAAAGAGATACACTTGCTCTTGACTAACCAAGTAATAGATCAACTTAAGAAACTGTGGAGAGAAGTGGCAATTTTCTTCACATAACCTAGCAAAAGTGAGGTTACAAAAGAAGACCCCAAAGCAAAAGGCACTCATACATAAAGAGATCCACCTTCTCCTCAATCATTCTGAGATGGAGTTGTTCAAATTCAAAATTGACAAAAATCACCAAAGTTAGGGCTTTGAAAGTACAATATTTGCTCACCTAATCATCGTTCTTCTATGCCTGAAACCATACTTATTCCTCCCATTAATCATAACAACGGATTAAATAAATCATCATGTGAAATTTAAATATCAAAAGTGCCTCAACTATTGTTTCTACCTTGATTTATCCTTAATATAGAAACCATGGATACTTAGCTCCAATTAATATTAATTTCTTGTTTACTTCATCTTAGTAACTCCCACATACAAACTTTTTGCAAAGTTAAATTCCTGCCATCCCCAAATCAGAAGAAAAAATGAAAGAAATTGTCGCACCTACTTATTATCTATATCGTGCTTAAAATTTAAGAATCCAAGACTTTATTCATACATCCTAGTACGTGACTGCAATTGATCATTATCAATCACTCTAAAAACTACAGTTCTTGTATTTTAGTGTTTAAGATGTTAAATCACAAAAGAAAAAGCATTTGTTGCCACTTTGAGAAAAGCTCTCTTAGAAATGAAAGGGACTTGAGCTCAAAACAAATGCAGACAGGATTATTAACAAAACCATATGTGGTAACACGTAGGTTTTTCGTAAGGAAGAATCCAATGAATGTACAAATACTTTGAAAACACTCCAAAATTAATGTTATTATCAATATACCAGATCTTTCGTATACGTAATGCCCTCTTCAAATACTTTTTTTTTTCCTATATTAAAGTATTCTAACTCTATAGTCTTCCTCTTATAGTCATAATTACATCGATTTCACCAAAATATGTAATTAAAATGGAAGCAATGTTGTCAATACAAACGAATGTCTAATTGGGGATGCTGCCAATATAATCTTGATACCTTGTCGATGATTTGGCATTTTCATGCCATTTTTGAGCAATCAATTTGTAAATTGTCACTGTCAACAGGAAATTGTCACTTTAAATCTTACATCAAATTTTAAATGCATGAAACTTTAGAATAATGAGTTATTTTTATTTTTATTTATTTATTTATTTCGGTGAACCAACTAAATTTCATAGAAAAATTAGATAAATATAGGTAATAATTGAGGTTCGTCATATGTTAAAGAATCAAAATTTTAGAAAAAGGTGCGATGGTCTAAGGAATTGGGTTTTGGACCATAGGATGCCTTTTCAATTCACAGGCTGATTGTAAATAAATGCGATAAACGACCACATTATGTGCATTTATTACTGGGCGAAGTACTGAAAACGACGGAGAGAGCGAGAGTCACAGGTTCATATGCATGCAGTGAAAATATTTTTACTGTTGCAAGCATACAGTTACTTTTTGGGCACCTAATCAAAATTACAATTCTGGTAACTCATAGTTCTCCCTGAAATAATATAACTGTAGATACATGGAAAACTATAGTAACTATAATTATATTGGTTATGTATTTATTTATTTATTATTGTGAAAGAATATCTTAATAAACGTAAAATTTATGTGTTCAGTAGTTGGTTTAGATCTGTTAAATATAAAACTTTTTTTGAGTGGCTGATATGAAATTTTTTCAATTTTATGACCGCAAAGTTTTTCTTTTCTTTGCTGCGATGATAAGTTATCAGGATGAAAAGTAATTTAAAAAGATGATATTTATAAGAAGTAATATAATAAAATGACTGTTTTAATTTTCAATATATTGGTCCCAAACATAGAAATCCACCCACCCACCCCACCAACTCACCCACACACACCAAATACTATGCATTGTCTAACACTGTGTGCATATATATATATATATGTGCATACATACATGTATTATATAACCAAGAGTTGATATGTTGCCTTTCACTACAATAAAAATTGCTAGTTTTACAAAAGATGATAAAAATTTTATAAGAACTTTTTGTATATGAATTATAAAAAATAAACAAAGTCACTCAGACCAAAAAAAAAAAGGTAATTTTGATGCTAAAACTACTGGTATTCACTTCATCAAATAGATATTGCAATTGCAAACCCAAAAAATATGAAAAAATATAAACTGAAAATGGACCAATTCCTTAAAGACAGAAAAATAATTTTCCCAAAGTAATGGTGAACCCAAGAGCCAACAAAGACAACATGGGAAAAAGTTAGAAGAGAGGTGGCATTAATTATGTCTGGCTTTGTGCAATGGGTCCAAATTTTGTACCTTCTTGTCCTAGTTATTGTTGCTGAGTAGGTTAGTTGAGCACAGTATCATGATATCATCTTCCCTTTTATTTTTCTTCATTTCATTTTTTATTCAATAAGGAACATCGAAATTTCTTTCTCATTCAAAAAAAAAAATAAAAAAAAAAACAAAAAAGAAGATTGAAATTTAAAGTAAAATTTAATTGCATAGTTTGTATTATTTGTTAGGCATTTAATGATTTCCTAATAATTATATTTTATTATATGCTTTAATAATATTAATTACTGCAATGCTACATAACTATGTAGTACCTATACATACCCCATATTTGGACTGAACGAAATTAAGTCAATAACAATAACATTTGGTAAATTGGAAACTTTGAAGTCAATAATGGATCTTTTTTTTTTATCCCAAAAAGTTAAAATTGTAGTCAAATAACCTTTTTTTTTCCTTTTCTTTTGATCTTTTCAGTGGCAGTTTTTGGGTTCTTGCGCCCCAGTCGACCATCCATCCAAGAGGAATCCTAAGGTAATAAATATCAAAGAAGGGAAAAGATAAAAAAATTAATGAAAAATGCTTTAAATTTAATTTTAACTGATCAAAACAGCAAGATTTAATTAGAAGATTATTTGAACCAGGATAAAGTATTGAATTAATTAATTAAATAAATATGTAGAAAAGTTTGGTCTAGCTGGCCCACTATGGTATCCTAATTCTGATAATTGACCGAGTAAAATAAGGGGATTTGGTAGTGATCCTGGTGGACTGGTTTGGTGATTGCTCATGAACAAATTTTTAACTATTTTAATTTAAGTTTTTACCTTACGCATTCAATCTATATGATTTAGATTAAATGTATATTCAAAAAATATTTTATACTTTGATATATATTTATAATATAAAATATAGAATAAAACTGGTTTTCTTTTGATTTTACAACTTGAATATTTTTAAATTAAGAACCCTAAAGAAAAATATAAAAAAGACAGACATATCTTGGAGCATCTCACACTTGTTTATAAAAATGTCCCTCTCCTCTCTCTATTGTCCTGTTTATGTTCTAATATATGAATTAATTAGTTGTCTTAAAAAATAGAAAGCCTGTAGATTGTTGATGGTTGACTAAATAAACATATTAAATAAATCAAATATATGCAAGTGGAACAATCCGGCACTCAACTTTGGCTTAATATTTAATACCATTATTTGATTTCATTTTGTTTTCTCTATGTTGTATACTTATAATATTAATAATTAATGATAATAACAACATCAATAATAATAATCTCAGTTCGCATCTCCCCGAAGCCAACGTACACAAGAACCGAACAACTGTCTTGGCTTCTAACTTTACAACAGTGTCAGAATTTGGTAAATTAATATTTTTTTACCAATTTTTATGAACAACATAGAGACTTGTATAAATCAAATAAAAAATAAAAAGTTTAAAATGCAATATAATTTAATTTATTTGTTTTATATTTTATAAGTATTTGTTCGCAATTAACACTAATATTTAAGACAATTTTGATTATAGTAGTGAAAATGAAGGGGAGAAAGGAAGGGGTAAAATGGGTATACAAATTAATGCTCTAATGCTAAGCCTATTATAGTGCACATGCTAGTAATGAACAAGCACAATAATTGATCAGTCAGGCTGACCAATTAATTAATAATCAACAGATAATAAGCTTCTAAAGTAGTATTAATGAAATCAAATTCATGATGATATGATGTCAATAAACATAACTTAAACGTCAAAATCTAAGCAAAAGTTGACTGGCTAATGTTTTTTATTTTCCTGCTAAAATCTTAATTTTTGCTAGATTTCCAAAATTATTTCAAAGTATTTAGTGCATTTATCATATCTTTTCATCCCCTTAATATTCAGTAAAAATTTCTAAAAATAAAAGGACATTGTAGTTGGACTTTGGACGGAGCTAGACAGAAACCAGCTTTTACAACCCAGCTGATTATTTGACTTTAAGCCATGACTGTTAGAAGAAAAGGTCTTAAGCGGTAATGGTAGGCCCCAGCAAAATTTGTTTAATCAAGAATCCAATAAATCTAATCAAAGATTTTGATAAACAACTGAACAGAATCAACTTAAAGGGGGAGTGAAAGTCAAACGTAATTTTCCTCACTGTGGCTCAAGGGCATAAAGGCCGGTTTGGTTTCAGCACTACAGGCAATTCCAGAAATAACCCACTAGCCCCCAATAGGGTCAATGTCAAAGGAGAGGGGAGAGAGAGAAGGGGGGGGGGGGGGGGGGATATATACTGAAATAGAGAGAGCACACTCAGCACAGTGGGGTGATGGTAATGAATAGGGGTATTTTTTTGGATTCACAACTGAAGTAAATGTGCATTTGTTGTGGAGGGTCTGCCTTAAATTGGCTTGCAGAAAGGTACAGAGAGAAAGAGAGAGAGACTCTACACAAGAAAGATTGAGAAAAAAGTTAGAGCTCATAGCTCTTGCAGGTGATTCAATAAAAGAGGAAGGAGGGTTCTTTCTTTGATTCACAAAGCTGTGAACTTGTGAGAGTTTTTTTTTTTTTTTTTTAATTTCTCAACAGGTGTTCTGAACTTTTTTCTTGACAAATTCCATTCACTGCCTGCTCGTTTTGCTTTACTATTTCTTGGGGATCTGGGTTTTTGTGTTCTTGGTGCTTTTCTTGCTTTCTTCCTTACTCTTTGTATTGGGTTTTTTGCAAATATGATGTTAAAAGTTTAAATCTTTGGAGTCTTGGGCCTTGATATCTTGTGGTTTCTTATCTTTGCAATTTTCTGTTCTTTGCCATTCCTGAACTGTAGAAAGTGAACCTTTGAATTCAGACTTCCCCAAAATCTGTAGGTATAGTTCACCATTTACTCTTTTTAGTCACGTCTATCTCCCGTTGGGTTGTCATCATCTGAACTATATCTTGAAGAAATGTCGAATCTAGGGTTTCTTTGATCTGGAGCAATATTGACTTTCCATTTCTTTTGCTCAGAGTCTTGTCAACTCAAAATCTGTTCTGTGTTTGAATGTTCGCCTAAGGCAAATGCCCTTGTCCTTTCCCTCCTTAAGATAGGGTCTTTGATTTTTGAAAGCAAAGTTTTATTCTGGAAGAAGCTTTTTCTGTCTTTGATTCCTTTTGCTTTTGGGGATTTAGGGTTTGAACTGAGCCTCCTTTTTCTGGCGTTAGATGGTAGATGGGCTAAACCCAAAAAAACAAGCACTTTGCTTTGTTTTGCTTTGCTTGATTGTATTTTCTCTTTCTCAGATTGATTGTATACACTTGTAAGGGGGGGAAAAAAGGACGCTTTAATGCATCTCTCTCTATGGAAGCCATTATCTCACTGTGCTGCTCTGATCTTGGACAAAAAGAGCAGACGAAGAGATGGGTCTGACCATTCAACAGAAGAAATTAAGGCCAACCCATCAATTCTGAGGAAATTGCAAGAGCACAAACTGAGGGAAGCTCTTGAAGAAGCATCTGAAGATGGGTCCCTTGTTAAGTCCCAAGACATCGATGCTGAGTTATTGGCCAATCAAGATGACAGCTTGGGCAGATCCCGATCGCTGGCACGGCTAAATGCCCAGAAAGAATTCCTCAGAGCCACTGCTCTTGCTGCTGAGCGCACATTTGAGTCAGGAGACTCAATTCCACAGCTTAATGAGGCTTTCTCCAAGTTCCTCACAATGTATCCAAAGTACCAGTCATCAGAGAGGATTGATCAGCTGAGGTCAGATGAGTACTCGCATCTCTCTGTTGCTGCTTCAAAGGTATGCCTTGACTACTGTGGATTTGGGTTGTTTTCATTGCTGCAAACTGTTCATTATTGGGAATCGTCTACGTTTAGTTTGTCTGAAATTACTGCCAATTTGAGTAATCATGCATTGTATGGGGGAGCTGAGAAAGGCACAGTAGAACATGATATAAAGACCCGAATAATGGATTATTTGAACATCCCTGAGAATGAATATGGCCTTGTTTTTACTGTGAGCCGTGGCTCGGCCTTTAAGTTGCTTGCTGAATCATACCCTTTTCACACAAACAAGAGGTTGTTGACCATGTTTGATCATGAGAGCCAATCAGTGAATTGGATGGCTCAGAGTGCTAGAGAGAAAGGTGCAAAGGTCCAGAGCGCATGGTTTAAATGGCCTACCCTGAAACTCTGTTCGACTGATCTAAGGAAGCAAATTTCAAACAAGAAGAGGAGAAAGAAAGATTCAGCAACTGGTCTTTTTGTGTTCCCTGTTCAGTCCAGAGTCACTGGTGCAAAATACTCGTATCAGTGGATGGCCTTGGCTCAACAGAACAATTGGCATGTCTTGCTTGATGCTGGGGCATTGGGTCCAAAGGACATGGATTCTCTTGGATTGTCTTTATTCCGACCTGATTTCATCATCACGTCATTTTACAGGGTGTTTGGCTATGACCCAACTGGATTTGGATGCCTTCTAATCAAGAAATCTGTGATGGGAAGCCTTCAAAACCAGTCTGGTCATGCAGGTTCTGGTATAGTGAAAATCACACCTGTGTTTCCTCTGTACTTGAGTGATTCAATGGATAATTTCCCTGGATTTGGTGAAGCGGAAGAAGCCAGTGGAAATGGTGAAGTTAATTCTGAAACTCGCCCGGGAGCTCAATTGCCTGCCTTTTCTGGTGCATTCACTTCTGCTCAGGTGAGGGATGTATTTGAGAGCGAGATGGAGCATGATAACAGTTCCGACAGGGATGGGGCAAGCACCATATTTGAAGAAACTGAAATTATTTCTGTCGGGGAGGTGATGAAAAGCCCAGTCTTCAGTGAAGATGAATCATCCGATAACTCACTGTGGATTGATTTGGGTCAGAGTCCATTGGGGTCGGATAATGCTGGTCATTCAAACAAACACAAGGTCTCCTCTCCACTGCCACCTGCCTGGTTTTCTGGCCGGAAGAATAATAAGCTGACTTCTCCAAAAGCCTCGATGTTATCAAGCAGCCCTATGTATGACAAGGAATTGAACCCAGGGCGTCATGAAGAGCGCCATGTATTGTCATTTGATGCTGCAGTTCGATCAGTGTCTCAAGAATTAGACCATTTCAAGGAGATTCCTGAAGAAGAACAATTTACAGAGAGACGCCCTCCTTCTAGAGAATGTGGGACTCCCGATAATCAATGTTTTCACGAAATTGAAGAAGAGCCTGCAATCAGCAAATCGATTAGTTCTGTCAAGGGCTCCAGTCTCAACAATTTGACTTCTGTATCCAATTATCAAAATATTCAGAATGGCTCTGCTTCCGAGATATGCCTTGAGAAGGAGAGTGCAATAAGAAGAGAGACAGAAGGTGAATTTAGATTACTGGAAAGGCGAGAAAGAAGTAGAATTGCTGGCGGCAGATTTTTTGGAATAGAAGAGACTGAGCAGCCTGGAAGCAGGGGGAGAAGGGTATCCTTTAGTACAGAAGATAACGACAGAGCTCATCTTAGTCAAACTCTGGAGCCAGGAGAATTATCTGCCACTAGTCTAGATGATGAAGACTACATGAGCAACGGGGAATACGGCGACGGTCAAGATTCAGAGAGGGGTGAACCTGAGATAATCTGCAGGCACCTTGATCACATAAACATGTTGGGTCTCAACAAGACCACCTCCCGACTTCGGTTCTTGATTAACTGGCTTGTCACATCCTTGCTGCAATTAAGATTGCCTGGTTCAAACGGAAAGGACCGTGCACCACTTGTTCACATCTATGGCCCAAAAATCAAATATGAAAGAGGTGCTGCAGTTGCCTTCAATGTGAGGGACAGAAACAGGGGTCTGATCAGTCCAGAAGTTGTTCAAAAACTGGCTGAATCGCATGGTATTTCTCTGGGTGTTGGGATACTCAGTCACATACGAATCCTAGATAGCCCCAAGCAGCAGCGTGGATCTTCAAGTCTCGATGATACTACCCTTTGCAAGCCAATGGAAAATGGCAGAAATGATGGTAAAAGCGGATTCATCAGAGTTGAGGTTGTCACTGCTTCACTTAGCTTTTTGACTAATTTTGATGATGTCTATAAGCTGTGGGCATTCGTGGCTAAATTTCTTGACCCAGCCTTTGTGAAAGAGGGTGTCCTTCCGCCTGTTGCAGAGGAGGTTGAAGAATGAGGCTGGGAGATGGTACTAATGTTTTTGTGCCATTGCCCTATTGCTACAAGCAGAAGATGCAGAATCGTGTTGCTTATAAATATCTCAATGCCGGGGCAGACTGGAATTGTCGAGTGCAACGGAAGGAAACATGGAAAAGTTTTGGCTGGATTCTTTTTGCCCCGCCTGCATCTTTGCTGTACCAGGTTAATTTGTTCATTCTTGTTTTTGATTGCTTGGATTTTATCCTTTGCCTTCCGGGGTTCCTGTATCATTTCAGATAAGTGATGAACTGAAGCAGAGATAAAAATGAGCATAACATCCCCTGTCCACAATGATTTGTTGAGCAAAGTGTTTTCTGCTGTATAAAAAAAGTCATCCTATTTGTTTGCTTCATGCTTCATGCTACATTGTACTGTACATTTATCTTAATCAATTCTTCTAAGCTAACTAATGGTTGAAAAAATAGAAAATATAGTTGTCAATAAGTATTTACATAAATGTGAAATTGATTGATATGTGTCCTGAGTCATTGTGAAGGAAGAAATGCATAATTTGGTGTCACTTAAATGTTGCACTCTGGATGTTACAGGCAACAACCGTCGTCTAACTTTGTACTCCTCCATTTTGTTGTACTCTTCTAAAATACTGTTACTTCCACACTGTTTTATCATTGCCTGAATTAGTTTTCTTACTTTTTGCTCATCTCCAGAGAAATAAAATCAAAATATTATCTCCAACAAAATCTGTGGGAATTGTTATTCTACCAGCCTTGATCTCAACATGTTCAAAGTTGAAATACTGTCAGAAAAGAGAAGCTGAAAAAGAGGAGAAGTTTAATTAGTATGGTTGAATTTAGACGACCAAAATTGTCAATTTAAGCTACCCATTAATTGGAATTAAAGGTTTTTAATTTTTAATTTTTAATTTTTAATTTTTTTAACGAATTTTTCAAAACTGTTCGAGTGAGGTCCCCTATTTAACCCATCAAAAAGAGGGGCAATTAGAAAAAAAATAAAACATCAGGACCCCCTATTCATTCATCATGCGTGAATCAAGATTAACTTGTCAATCTCAGAAAATGACTTCCATTTGCTTAATAAATAAGTTAATAATACTATTATTTTACCCACAATTTTAACTCGCCGGTTTTTCTTCTGACCACATTTCCCAAGTCCCGTAACTCGGTGGAATTCAGATAGAAATGAATAGATATTTGACTATGAACGCTGACAACAATATAAAAGTCGTACCCAATAAAACACGAGAATGACGGTAGAAAATTGATAGAATGCTTTATAATCTTAAATATAATAGCAATTACGAAGTTTAATATTTATTTATTTTTATGATTTTGTTCAGTTTTTATTAATAATAAACATATTACTTGCACTTTCCTTGTGTAATCGCCTATGGCGATGGATCAGACTTGGCGCCTGATGTTGCCTGCACGTGTCGAAAATTCTTATTATATTTCTTTTTTCTATGGTGTTACATTTGGCAAATTGAAGAACCAACTAAAGTAATTGCTATTTAGAAATTACACACTGTTACAATATGAAATTTACATAGTACCTACCATGTATTGTCACACTCTTTAAATTCCATCCGAAAAAAAAGAAAAAAAACAAAAAGGTGGGCATGGAGAGACAAGAGAGTAGCAAAGATGAAAAGAAAAACTCAGTCCTATTTCGTTTAGTAATTATTATTTTTGGGCCACACCATTTAACATTGTTTGCCATGGAGATAATGGTTTCAAGTGTTGAATGATTACGCTACTCTTTTTTTTTTATTGGGTTTTGTAGATTCTGCTTTCCAGGAGAGCTTGATGGGGTGGATCTCCACTGCACCACTCTTTTTAAGACATGCATATCATGATTAAACCTTAACTTTTACTCTATAAAACAAAAAAAACAAATAGACCATTCAAGCAACACAAGCAACCTCATCACCATTTGATATGCAATTCTATTTGAACATATATCAAAAAGGTGGCATAAAGCATAAAAAAGAGCTCTGCATCTGACAAAATCATTCTCCATTCCTCGCAGGAAAAAGAAGTAAAGAACACTGTGCGGTAGTTGCTGACAGTAATATATTGACAGATTAATACTTATCTTGAGATAAAGAGGTTTGCGAGCTCAATTGTCCCAATCAGAATTATAGATTCAGAGGCAATACTTGTAGAATAATAGATTGTAAAGTGACTGAACATGATCGCTATGATCTTTTACATAGCTGGGTCAATGAGCATTGCTAATTTTATGATACAGAAAATCGAGCTTTTAATGGTTTTTGGAATAAAAGAAATGAGCCTTGCTGCTGTTATGTACAAAAGAGAACAGACTTTGACTATATAAAAAGAAAGCTACATTCCACCAAACTAAACCATGCGCCAAAAAGCCCTTCTATGATTCATCTAAACGAGAAAAGTTCTTTCCATCCTCCAGTGTATGGCGCACGCAACGCAGTTGATAAGGTCAGATTTCTACTCGGGAAGAAAAGTTTCATCTGGTAAACGCAGTTTAGGAAATAAGATAGTTAAATATGGCATCCTCCTGGTGAGATGAACTCTACCTTAATCTGCTGACGTCAATTGATCAGATGAGGCAATATAATTGATTCACAATGGTCATAATTAAGAATCCACAATCTTGATGAGAAAAGCAGTCTCCATTGCTGCCTCCTTGCATTGCAAATATCTGTTTTCCTCAACTATATCAGTTGTTAAATTAAGAAGTACCGGACGCATTGGATCATAAATAGAATATTCCCTCACTCGTGCGACCCATTTTGCTGCTTCCCAGACCCCAAACCTGATAAACATAAAGGAGGCAATAGTAAATGCAGTGAACATGATTTAAATGAATGTTGCCATTAACCAGCCTAATTATTAAATACGAAATTTTGTTTTTAAATACATCAAGTGTTTGAACAAAAAAATTGAATTATAGAGAATTTCGAGACTTGTACACTTCATTTATCATCCATCCCTAAGTAATGAACTTTTTCCTCATTTCAATAGTGCAGTAAAAAAAGTTAAATACTAGACGGATCAAATTACCTTGTATTAAAAGAGGATGTCACCAGAATGGCAGGGTATAGTTCATCTCTGTGGATATTATCATAGGGTGAACATTCACGTATAGCCCGAAAATCCTCGATATCCCCAGGGTATCCAAACTCCTCATAGTCATCAGGTGTTAGTGGTAAAATAGGTAGCAGAAGGGTGTGTGTTGGATCTAAAAACGGAACCTAAACAAGAAAAACAAAGAATTTAAACTCAATGAGATGTCAAAAAAGTTGCAATAATGAAGAAAGAGGACAAGAGTATAGATAGGGACTACAAGTCGATTAACAACTCTCATTAGTCGATTCTTTGATGGAAGAGTTTTGTTGCCAAATTTTTTAACATTCTTGCAAATGAAACGAAAGCATTACAGTATACATCTTGCATTGCAAACTCAAGTGGGAAATGCAAAAGGTGTTGTGGGGTTGATCCACCTTCAAAACAGCAGCTCGAAATAAATCTGGACAAAAGTTAATCGCAGAAGCAACCAACAATCCTCCAGCACTGTATCCCCAGGCAGCCAGTCTGGTTTCTTGCACCACCTCTCTTTCAATCAGAAACTTAGCACAAGATATATAATCCTTAACAGAATTGAGTTTCTTTGTTCTCCTGCCATCATGATACCATACTCTACCTCCACCACCTCCACCTCTGGAAATTAAGATCATTAAAGGAGTCAGAGACAAATAGTTCAGCATATTATTTCAGAAGGAACAATTCCCATCTTTTTTAGATAAGCATTTGCAGGAACAATCTGTGTTTCCAAAAATAGCCCTAATGGATACACCATGATGCATAGGAAGGAAGGTCGGCTGAAGAAAAATAGAAGTTGTTCACAAATTTGTGCACATGGACAATTTAAATCAATTGTATCTATAAATTCCAGAGCTAAGTATATATTTAAAGGATAAACAGATGCAAAACAAACCTAACATCAGCATAAGCAATGACCCAACCACGATCAAGAAGGCTTTTTAGCTCATTTCGCCACCTTTTGTCAAGTACCTCACCGTAAGCTCCATGTCCATGAAGTAATCCAGGATTTTCACCATTTTTCTTCCTGTGCCGTGAATATAATATGGTCAGAGGAACCAAAACCCCATCATGTGAAGGGACATCATATTCTTCACAAGCATAATACTCGGAGAGATCATTCCATCCGCTATCATCTCCAGCATTATTGCCAGATAAGTTTTTGGATATAGACGACTTCTGACTACTGCTTATAGAAGATGCTGATCCATACAAAATTCGTGTTCTTTCATAATGCAAGTTTTGCTGTTGTACAATAGTCCATTTTCCATTTAGTAAATCATAGTCAACTACTGCATCGGGCATCTGGGAAAACAAAATTAAATAAATGCATAGGTAAGTATTATAAGAGAAAAATAAGTCCAGTGATGTCATAAGAAACATAACTTCCCTACTTGGACGCCACATCATAGTCCTTGATGATAGTAGAAAATGATGCATAACAGATGCTACGAAACTAAACACTATCCGATTAGCAATACCATAATAAGCCACACTACATAACCACCAGCTTATTCTAGCAAGAATTGACACCAGAGACTGGAAATTATTTTATGCAGAAATCATGAACAATCTGTTATAACTCATTGTCCAGACGACAAATCTGGACAAAATAACATTCCACTGAGCCATGATCAGATATTGGAACAAAATGTTACAACCGAGAAATGCTGTTTGTCTGCTAGATATAATGATAATTGTAGAAATATAATCCTGCACATGCAATCAAAATTTAATAACGAGATTAGAAATTTATTTTCCAATTTTTACTCTATACAACCACAGAATAGCTTTCTAGGCATGGAACCAAGTAGAAATTTTTTAACTATCACCAACCATATAGATTTTCCCACTTTTGCAGCATAGCTCTATAGAGGTACTAGTCCTCGCAGAACAAAGGTTTATGATTGCTAAATGGCAATGTTACCCTCAATAACTAGTGAAAATGTTCTGCACATAAAAAAATTATCAATCATGCAACTCAACATCAAAACATGTCTGCATGTCACATCTTTTGACATTCCTATATCCGAAAGTCAGGAAAGAGGACTAAGCTTTTACTTGTTTAATGGGGGCATATCCACCAATATAATTTCTATGCATGCAAAAGCTCACATGAACCCTCAAGTATCATAAGAAGACGATTCTAGCACATGTTCATGAGAATTAGCATTATCATCTAACAAGTTATTACAAATGAAAATCTAGAAAACCCCTTAAACCAAAAAATAAAATCGATATTTTTTTCCCAGAAAATCTGAGGAAGAAACTTTGAACAACTAGTTCAATCCTACAAATTTAATTTCATAGCATCAAGAATTCAAGCTTGGAATAGGATCACCATCTAAATGAGTGTGGCAGGATGGAAGACTTTCTTTGCCTTTGATGTCCTCATGATGTATCACTTAAAGCCTGAACTAAATACCCAACAGTGTGTGTCTGCGTGTGTGTCGTAATGACATCCAGCAGCCATCTGGTAGTGAGAATTCAGATTATTGTTGTTCTTTTTTTCTGCTGGCTCATTATCATAAAATTAATTGACTTCAAGATACTAGATAATACACATTAGTTTTTACCCAGAAAAAGATTCCAACTAACATGAAATCATTTGATTCCCAAGTCTTTAGCTGCTAAACACCCCGAAGGTGATATGCAGCATCAACTTTACTGACCATATAAAAACCCTTATTGCTAATTCCCGATTACGAAACCGGGAAAAGAGAAATCAAAGGCACAAAAGCACAGCCATGACAATCTTTCCCACATGTCTATTTTACCAGGTACCAACACACTTCTTCTTTTGTGAATCTGAAAAACTGAACTCTCATCAACATCAAGAATCGCATTAGCACCCATCCCCAGATTCGAAGATTGAATTTGCACAAATGATTTAGGGACACAATTTTAAGTTCCACGGATATATCTCACATTTTTCTAAAAGACTAAGAACAACCATTTAGAAAATGCAGTCTTCAAGCCAAAACTGGATGTTGCGGTTTTTTATGTTCCAGCAAGACTAGAATACTGCATGCACATGTGCTCAGTAGACTTGTTTAACTAAGAGGGTTAAGTTTTTCATTTTTGTTTGAAAATCATTCAACAACGTTTCTGAATGTCACTTTTCTCTGGCAGCAAATTTTTTTATAAAGGCCAGCAAATGGAAACAAAGCAATCAAGCCATAAATAACTGAGATTTCAGAATTGCGGCTTTATGATCTAGATAAATATTGTACAACTTGAAAGGGCAAGAACTTTCAGGGTTATCTAGTGTGTTTTCCAATATAATAAGCCATTTAGAGACAATAAGCTGGATATACAGCTGGACAGTGAAATATTCAACAGCAAGCACAGATTTTGTTCCCTTAGTGAAAACCTGGAGCATTCTATCAAACGAGGAAGTCCAAAAGTTGAGACTAGCAAAGAGAAGTAAGATTGATCTAGTTAAGAAACTCTAGCAAGCATTCATTTCTTGTATTTGCGATAGCTTTCAAATTAAATTGGTCAATCTGTCACTAGTTTTGACAGGGGAGATGGTATTCATTTAGCAAAAGAAGGCCCCGAACAAGTATACTTAAAAGCTTTATCAAAAATATGAAATACATACAAAGACAAAGTACACACAACATAACAAGACCTGTCAACTCAATAATTAACACAGCCCAGGAAAATATACAAAAGATTACTTAATATAAACTAATTGCATTCACCAGAAAACTAATGTAGAAGGCAAGAAACAAAAAGCGAAAAATCATTTACATACCACAAGTGATGTTATTGTAAAGCGCATGGTTGAAGAATAGAAGTCATAATTTGGTCCTGGCAATATCTGGGATACATGCTCCGGAAGAGGCAAACTCTGTGGATTGAACTCTTTGAGATGAGCTCCTGCCTGTCAAATTCATTATTTAAAAGACACTGCACAATTATTTATGTAACTTAGCATATCGATCATAATAGTAAATAGTCTGTTTCTCATGGGAGAGAAGCAGTGAGATATAAAGTACAATATATTCAGTGGGGGTGTAATATATTCATCAGAAATGCACAATAGAATACCATCAACAGGACTTGGAATTTATTGGACATGTATTTAAAGGATCAGAAGGCTGCATTACCTTGCCATTACTTAGAGGTAAAGATATAGAATACAGTCTATATTTTCGTCCGTCCCTTATAATAAGTACCAAATGTGAGTCACAGAAATCAACGTCTTCAATAATCAACTGTTGGTCATTGACAAAAATATTCTGCAAAAGATCACAGAAGAAGAGTAAGGATCGTGACTCAGAGACCTAGAGATATCCAGAAGGTCTGGATCATGCATGAATATCTGATAAATTACAGAAATGTGCTAACCTCCCAATTCCTTGGGCTATACGAAGAATTGACAGGACTACGTAGAAGGTAATGGTGATCAACAGGTTGGCCCTGCATAGCGGCATCCGTAAAGAGGTAGAGATATCCTTGATGATGCTCAACAATGCAATGGGCATTCGGCTCACATTCCCAGACAAGTGTCATTCCAGATAAAGGATCAGCTGCATTTATTAGAAAGACCTAATAGTGGGTCACAAATATAAAAATCCAGTTCAATAAAAGTTAATATTTAGGGGGACATAAAACATTCTTGTGAGCCTACCTTCGATGATTGGGTTGAGAATACATTTAGAGTCAAAAAACGAAAATCTTTAGTATGCCTTATGTTCAGATGAACATTTTCTTGAAGTTCCTCCAAAAGCAACACATCCTCGTTATTTGAACCAAGCATGCTACAATAGATCCTGAGAATAATCAAATGTCAACTTTTTCTGGGGATCCAATAGAATCGAGACGAGCATTATAAGGACAAAAAATCAGTAATACCAACCTAAAAGGCCTCTTTTTATCATCTGTGACTACATAAAGTAATGCTTGCCCATCTTTAGCCCAAGCTATATTGGAAACCCGGTCAGCTTGGGGCTTACTACAAAGAGACCCAAAATTCAAGTCTCTAACAGATAATTTGAAGTAATCATTATCCTTGTCATACATAGTGTATGCAAGATACCGGTGATCAGGGGACACTTCTGATAGTTCTTCATAAGCATAACCTGTTTATAAATTTGAATAATAGTAAATTTAGAGAAAGTGATGTCAACCTGACGTAGTAAAAAGTAAAAATCCAATTGTACAAAGGATATTATACCTCCAAATCTTTCAGCTTCTTGATTGTAATCAAGCAGCTTTTGCTCAATTTTCTTTCCAGATGTGAAATCAAAACCAGCTGATGGAGATTTATTAGAAATAAACTCTTCATTTAAGCTTGCTAATCTCCGACATAATACCGGATATTGCTTGCCTTCTTCAACTCGCCTATAGTACAACCTGCACTGATCACAAATAAAACAAAAAAGGCACTTAGACTCCAGCTCTTAACAATACAGAACAAAAAAACTAACAGGGAATTACTCACTTTCAAAAATCCTAACTCGCAAACTTCCATTCAATGCCAAAACAAATCTAAAAGTGTAAATACCAAGCATGGTATTCAGAGCACAACCCAGAGAATGTGTAAGATTCGGCAGTCCATATATCAAAAACTGAACCAAAGACCCTCTAACTGCCATCCAACAAGAACTTTTCTTTCTAAACATTCTTGCTTTCATAAGGCACTTTGGTTTTCGAAAAAGTTATCTAATCGCATCTAATGCCACTGTTAAACAAAAATTTACACGAGCACACTCCACATCTCCACCTCCACCCCTGCCAAAGAAAAAGTAAAAAAATCAACTCCCCTTCCTCCAGACCAACTCCCGAGTTCATTTCTTCCGAACAGCTAGCTTTCATTACTGAACCGGCAAACTTCAATATTCTTAAAATCACATCCTAAGCCATGACTCAAAATTCTGAACAATCAATGAAATAATTACAGTAATGCAGTGAAATTACCAAGGACCCCAGCGGAGGGGAGGGGTGGACAGTTCGGTGGCGAGGCGGGAGGCCATCTCCGAATGGAGCTTGGACTGGAGGCGCTCGGTGTCGGACATCACAGCCTCAGTGTACTTCTCCTCCTGCTCCATGTACACGTCCATGTGCCGCATCGCCACCTTGTCGTTCAGCTGCGACATCCAGTTGTACTCGTCCTCCCACGACTCCCCGTGCAGGGAAAAAGTCACCGGCTTCTTCGGGGGTTTCGGCGGCGACGGTGGGGACGGAGGTGGCTGGGGCTTCTGGGGCTTGTAATGGGCGCGTTGAAGGATGGCACGGTGGCGGAGGAGGGGGCGGCGGAAGGCGGTGAGCAGGTGGCGCATGGCGGTTAGTGTTCGGAAATAAGGTTTAGGGTAAACAGCAATCTTTAGAGGGGTTTTACTTGGCTTTTTGCATCATGCTCTGTATTCAACTTGGCAAATAATTCCTGATATATTAAATCTTAGCAAATAACTTAAAAGTGTAGTTATAAATTCTAATAAAATTTTCGCCCCGAATTAATTGGATTTTAATTTTTTTTAACATTTATAATTGTATATTTGATTACCAAAATGAGCTGTAAAAAAGAGAGAGACTAAATAAATTTTCTAAATATTCTCTTGTTGTCCAATTAGTATTAAACTCCAAGTATAGCTTAGGTAACAAAAATACGTATAAATTTTACTCTAGATATTCAAAAACATTACCAACTCACATTTTAATTGATATTAAATATCCAACACTTTCTTTCTTTCATCATTATATAATTTTAATATTTATTCAATTTTTTATTTTTTTATGATTCACTATAATCTAATCATCCCAACAAATCATACTTCAACTTCAACCATTACTTATTGCAATCAAAATGAATTTAGTATGTCTAATCAGAAACAAAGAATATCTTTGCTTTCATTTCATACAAAACAAAACAAAACAAAACAATGAGCAAGAAGCCTAAGCAAAGTCTTCCTTCTTCAATGTCCTGATCCTGGATTTCGCTCGCCTACTTAGAAACCATTACACTCTAACATGGATTTTCAGAATTTATTTGCTGATAATTTTGTTTTACTTTGAATGCATTGAGACATTGATTCTGGTGTATAGTATACGGTCATTGTTACGGTCTGTTTTCTTGAGGAATTATGAGTTAATTCTGGTCAGGGTTGGATTCATAAAATAAAAATTTTGCTTGGAAAATGCCAAGATCGGAATCAGTTCCCCAAAAACATGGGACGTGAAGCTGGAGCAAATGGAGGATGAGCAATCCCAGTTGTCTCAAAATGTGTTTAGTTATTCGAATGTAGATGGTAGAGTGTGCAATCCCAGTTGTCTCAAAATCTGCTCTCATGACTCATAATGTACAATTTTGAATTACTAATTAATATGTTGAAATGGCCTCTTGTAATGTTGTGCTTGGCTGGAGGAAATCATACGACAATTTAAACACAATTCACATCACTTGCCATATATAATTAGTGATCATTTACTTTCATATTATCGCTTAATTTATGTCACTTTTTTTTTTTTTTTCTTGTAATGTATGTGCATGAATTTCTTAATTAGTTTTTCTTTTTTTAACTTATGATTTCAATTTTTTTGTTCAAATAAATTTGCCAATTAGTCTTATTCTCACTGAATATGGACACCAAAAAACTGATTATTTGAACCAAATTAATCTTTGAAGCACATGTTCTGGAACCGGGTCAAGACATTACAAATTATGATCGGTGGAACAATTTTGCAAAACCTGTGACTCAAGAGTCAAATATACTAGACTATGTGCACGAGTAACAAACTTATAATTAAGCACTTACATTTATTTACAAGAATAATTATGAACCGAATTTTCTTTCTAAATTTTATTGTTTTGAAGTTATAAGTATTAGAGAGGTGCCTCAAATTTTAAATCAACCTGAAACGAAATCTGAACTGTAAAGTGTAAGGCATATAAAGCTGCAAGCTTTACAAGGAACTGCTGCCATTTCTCTGTATCAACTGAAAAGCTGCCCACCTCTTGTATTCCGTGTGTTGTTGAAATAATTTAGTAATATTTGTTTTTGTTTTTTAAAATATTTTGTTATTAGTTTACTATTTTAAAATAAATCAAACTTAAATTAAAAAAAAAAAAAGGGAGAACTAATAGATTTTAAGTATAGTAGTTTTACTATTTTGAAATTGCATAAATGATGTCTATGCATATATTTATCTGGCATGTATAAAAAAGTATATTATTTTTTGAGGTCTTTTAATTTATTAATCAATCAAAAGCTTTTGCAACAAATTAAAAATATTTATTTTTCTTCATCATTATTTACCTAAATCATTTTCTTTTAATAAAGTTTAGAATTTTTTAATTTTCCTAATCCATTTTCCTTTCCAATCAGGGCGAAAGGCTTTGGGGTGAATGCCACGTGTACGAGAGTTAAGGGGCAAAGTGTATTTAGCCCTTTTAGTTACAGCAATATGGCCACAAGTTAGAGAGCAAGAAGATACAGAAAACTATTTGGAGTTCCTATACCACTGTGGTAGCTGCTAAAATTGTTGTTCAAAACTATCAAATGTTTAGTTTTGAAAACGAGCATGCATCCTTCTTCAAGATCTTTTTCTCTGACTTTTCCTCCAAGCTTGTAAGCTTTCTGTGTGTGTGTGCGGTTTTTTTTTTTTTTTTTAAGGGGAGGGGTGTGGGGTACATGAGCCAAATGGGCCGTTATACAATATCTTATTTCACTGAAACATGGTATGTGTGTGTTGCAGCGAATACCAATTCAGTTTGTCAAGAAATATGGAGAAATGCTGTCTGAAGTATCCCTCCTGGAAACTGAAGCTGGAAAATCTTGGGATGTCAAGATTAAACCACTCAATGAGCAGTTCTACTTGACAGATGGTTGGCCGGAATTTGTGAAGGATAACCAGCTAAGTGAAATGGATTTTCTTGTCTTCCATTTAGTCAGCAAATCAACTTTCCAAGTTGCAGTTTATGGAATGGACGGTTGCCCAAAAGAGCCCTCTTCACCAAGTTCTGAGAACTTGAGGAATCCATGTCAAGGCCAAAATTCTCAAAGATGTGGTTTTTCACTTTCATTTCCTTCTTTATTCCTTCTCAACTGCTGCTATCCGCGAAGGACATGTATTTTGCAGAGCTAACTCTTTAAATTTACTATGGAATTTGCAAAAAAAAAACAAAACAGGTAAACATGCTGCACGGCTGGGAAAATTCCAACCCAAAGGAGAAAATTGTGAGAGTATTGCGGAGCTTAGCGGGATTAGGAGCTTTCCAGCAGTCGTCAAGAAACACGACAGATACTTCATGGTGATCCCACAATCACAAACCAACATGTTTCCAATTCTCGTCTACCTTTTCTCTCAAAATCACATTATCGAATTTACTAATGATGAACTATATGGAGTACTTTCAGGCCATTCCAAAAGCTTTTGCAATGGAGACGGGAATAACAAGGAAAAGTGCAATAAACTTGCAGAATGTACAAGGGAAGGAATGGCGAGTTGAAATTGTCATCAAGAAACATGATGGCAGGATTTGCATGACCAAAGGATGGAGGAGATTTCGAGAAGCAAACAATTTGGTTGTGGGAACCAAATTTTGGTTTGAATTTGATGCAACTTCTGGCAATTTGATTCTGAAAAGGGAAATGGAAACAGTAAAGATGAGCTCTGCAAAGAGGGGAAGGGGGAGGCCGCCTAAGAGTAGTATTATCCCTGCAAAGAGGGGAAGGGGAAGGCCGCCCAAGAGTTTGGCAAATTGTTGAATCTGTGGCCTAGGCACGTAAATTATGTATTTAATCTGTACTTGACTGCGTCCCATGTGCTGTTTGAATTGTTGAACCATTATTGAAGGAGTGCTTAGAGGGTGTTTGTTTTCATTTTTAAGGAGAATTTGTTTTCATTTTTATTTTATTTAGAAATATTTTTAATATTAATTTTAATTTTTTTGTCAATTTTGAAAATGAAAATATACTTACTAAAACATGTTATGTTTTCAGATCTACTAGTATTCATATTTTTCATGCAATAATACATTAAATACATTTTTATTTATAAATCTAAATAGTTAATATAGAAACGTACCTAATTCAAAAATATCTTTATATTTAGACACAAATTTAATAAAAAAATTAATCCTAAAAATATAAAAATGAGATTGAAAAATGAAACCAAAGGGGCTCTTGGCCTTGGAAGCACAAATTTAGTAAAAACTGTAAAAATCCCTGTATTTTGCACTAATTGCAAAAACATCTCTTATTTAGAAAAACACAAAGAACCTATTTGTATTCACTATTCAGGGTAACTACCCACACATTCCTCGATTGTCTAACGCCTTTTAGTTTTGCATACAATGCATGTCATACATATTTAGAAATGAACTGTTACTCTTAATCATCTCATTACTTTAATTGAGATGCAAAATTTATTTTTATTTAAAACATTGCAAAAAAAATTAATAATTATAAATTTGAAATAGAAAAAGTCAAGTTG
Source organism: Paulownia fortunei (assembly GCA_019321725.1). NCBI lineage: Eukaryota > Viridiplantae > Streptophyta > Magnoliopsida > Lamiales > Paulowniaceae > Paulownia > Paulownia fortunei. Next base: position 21,424,868 of record CM033110.1, read on the forward strand.
AGGAAATGTAAAAAATAATTGGTCTAATTTCTTACCCAAAATATTTGCTTCAATTTTTACTTGCGTGTCCTAAAAAGTAAAACACAGTGGTGTATCGAACCACGAAAAAAGTAGACAAGAAAAAAAAAAAAAAAAAAGAAAAGCACTTCGGAACTTGTACTTGTACCACATAGTGGTGGTGGTCAATCTGGAAAATGTGTCCAATCTCGCTACCATTTAAGACATCAGGAATCTTCCAAAAAAACAAATTTGGTGTAGTCAAATCTGGTAGCATCAATTCAGCAGGTGTCTAAATTTTCGGGTTTTAGTTTTGGAAAGAAGCATGGAAGAAATATTTTTTCCATGATAGATTGAAGGGTTACTCTGCCTGCCTGCCATGCCCAACTACGTGTATGCTATCGTTTTGCTAAACTATGAAAATATATACTTTATTCTTTTATATTAAAAAAATAATTCAAATTATTTCTAACTTTAATTTTTTTTACCATATATTTGGAAAAATATTAGAGATAAAATATTAAATTATTTTTTCATTTAATAATATAAAAGAGTTTTAAATAGATAAACTATAAACCAATATAAATAAAATTTATATTTTGATTACTATTTAAAAAATGATTTTTATTTATTAAATTAAATTCATTATTTATTATCATACATGGTTGTTAAGTAATAATGATCTTAGGATTTTACAAATACTTTTGATTTTGGTAAAAATTATCTTATCTGTCACTTCGATCACTTCGACCCCTTATGAGGAACACCCCTCCCCAGTGTTATTAGATATTTTGTCAAACTCCTCTCTAGAGTTATCTCACATTTTTTGCTATTCTCTATGTACTCAATTATGTCCAATAAGATAACCTTGTATTTAAAGATTTATAATTTTTTATGGAAGTATAAGCAACTTAATGACTATTTATAATAATAAAAAATAACATTAATTTATTAAATAATATTTTTTATTTAATAAATTAATCTAGTGGTGATTTTATAAGTCGTCTTACTTAAACTAGCTGCTTTATATTTTAACTACAGATAAAAGTATAAATTCTAATTTTTTAACTTTAATGTTTGTTTAAATATATTCAAAGAAGAGATACAATTTAAAAATAGATTATATTTTCTTAATTGAAAGGTCTAAAATGTGTATTATTATAGTTTGAGGGATAGTTTAACACCACAAACGTATAGTTAATGGGGGCAAACTGAAGTTCACCCTAGATTAAGAGGATGAGGCCTACTGTCTATCTATTTTAGTTTTCAAGAAAATATATGCTCTCCTGTGAAAAGAAATACTAATGGGCAGGACGCCGAAATCCAGGCCTTCCTTTTTCAAGGTTATGGTCAAGGACTTCACTTGTCATCTCGTAAGTCATGCCCTTTATCAAACAGAGATTTTCTGGAATTATATAATTCTAATAAGGTTTCTATGTGCATGCAATATGAAACGATTTTAATGGATGATGAGTTTCTTTCTTTTCTTTTCTTTTTTTTTTTGTCATTGAATTGTTCTTTTTGGGTAAGGGGATGATGGGTTTCTTCCGTTTTCTTTTCTTTTTATGTAGCGACTGCCGCCTGTTTTCGTGCGGAAATATGGAAAATTTCTTCCTGAAAATACCAAGCTGAGAACCAGTTCCGGGGGACCTGGAATGTGATATTGGAGCAAGTGGACGAGGAGAAATATTGCTTCACTCGGGGCTGGACTAAATTTGCTGCAGATGTTGGGGTGAAAATGGGAGAGTTTCTGGTGTTCTGGTTTAATGTTGGTATGTCCACGTTTGAAGTGTCGGTGTTTGGAATCAATGGCTGCGAAAGGCAAATTTCAGCCTGTAGTTCTCAGGTCGAGGGCTCTGATTCTGATGAAGACGTTGAATTAAGGAAATATTGCATATGCATCAACCCTATCGCCCCCGGTTTGCCTTTTCAATTTCTTCTTAATCTTATAATTTTTTTTTTGGCTATTTATATTTGCATGTAATGTTTGCTTTCATGTGAGTGTCTGAGACATTGCTTTTGATAATAAATTTAGACTAATGTTGCGTTTTTCCATCTCCCTTTCCTGTTCTTTTTCTTATTTTTCTGACAGATATACACATTCTCGAGGTAGAAATAAAAAAGCAGTAATATAACAATGTGCATTTTAGTCTAGAGATAAATACATTAAATCATATGTTATTTTAGAGATTTTAGATACATTTTATAAATTTCAGTGTTGATGTGTAATCAATTTCTTTTCTTGAAATTCATTGGTAGTAGTACTACTAGAGCTTGCCCCTGAAAATTTTGGTAAACCATAAAAAGAATTTGTCACTGTAATTAGTCCTTTTTGTTTTGAAATCTAGCTATGTCAGTGAGATGGTTTGGTGATTGCTATCCATTCTCAACTGTTAACTGTTAAATGAAGCCACTGTTAGCAATTTCCATCTTATTTTTTGTCATATCACAAAAGCAGAAGTGAACAAAAACCAATCAAGGGCTTATAGTGTGGAGAATGAAGCTGGAAGTGATGATGGCACACAAAAATATGATTACACTTCAGAAGAAGCGCATCCACACTTCAAACTACTTCTGAAGGAACATCACAGATCAAGAGTGGTAAATTCTCCAATTAATTTTCCAGGAAAATAAGCTAGATATTTAAATGCTTCAATTTTCTGGCCAAGATTTGGCTTTGGGTCGATTTTCTTGGTGGCTGTGTACGTTCTTTTATCTTACATTACGACGTTTCCTTTCCTTGAACTTCAGTCGATACGTAAAGAATTCGCGGTGGCAGCTGGTATAAAGAGCGAAGAAGCTGTGGTGCTGCAGTATCATCCGAGGCAGCGTTGTTGGCCTGTTTTGCTGTGTCATTACCCAAATTTGTCACAGTTTAGGCTCGACTTGGCTGGGGGATGGAATGGATTCAGAAGAACAAATGGTTTAGTCTTTGGGAAAACTTACTTGTTTGAATACATTCCGGACAAGAACGTGATCATGGTTAAGCTACTCTCAGTTCTGAAAACTAGCCCACTGGTGCATGGTGATTTTGAGTTTTGGTATGTAATATATAATTTTCAACAGTGGGTAGTGGCTGCTGCTCAATTAAGGATGATATGTGTGTGATATGACTGGGGGTAAAAATCATTTGTCCTTTATGTATGAATCTTTTGGCTCAAAATTGGAAGTTTACATAGTATTATTATTCATGTGTAGCACTCTATGATTGTGCATTCTGGGTGGCCAAATCTCCATGTATAATCTGTCATGTTTTATAAGTCTTTCCTAATAAAGGCAGTCATCTGGGTCAGAACCTTAACAAAAACTAATTCGTTAATTTTAATGTGGATAAAACATGAGACAAATAAATAATTAGAGTTCAAAGAATATATGTACCTCGACAGACACCTGTTCTATGATCTGAAGCAAACACGGTACTCAACAACAATAACAATTGCGACGTGATTGGCGTTTTTTTTTTCCTTGTTACTGATAGAGTACTACAGAAATTTGCTAGTCGTCCCCATTGTGTTTGGTTTAATTTTCAATCTCATTTCTATGCTTTCAATATTATTAGTATTGGACATATTTTTATTAAGTTTTTTTGTACAGAAATAAAAATAAAAATAAAAATTAATTATATTTTCATAATGACTATATAAATTTAAAAATAAAAATATATTTATTTTATAATATTTTTTTAATGAAAAATATAAAATATTAATAAATCTAAAATGAAATTTGAAACATGAATAATAAAAATAAGTAATGTTTCAGATAATTTTTTTTTACATTTTTCAAGTTTTAAATAGTGGTATTCATTATTTGGTTGTGTCAATCTAGCATTTGTCATATTAGGGCGAGAATTTAAACACCACTCCCCAAAAGTTGTCTAGTCAAATCCCATGGTCGCATCAATGCAGATGTCTCTAACTTTACCCCATGACCAACTAAAGTTGTTGGAAGAATTAAATTTCAAAAGAAACAAAAGGCCATCATCTTATTTCATTTCATCAGAAATTTCATCTGCTTCCCAGAAATTGAGCCATGGGCAGGAAGCCAAAAACTAGTAGGCCTTCATTTTTCAAGGTCTTGGTCAAAGACTTTACTACCAGACTCGTAAGTCATTCCTTTAACATAGTTATGATCGAACATGGAATTTGTGAAATTATTTGTTTGAGAATGTATATGATTGTGGTTTTTTACTTGCATGCACTAATTAACAATATATGCCAATGGATGATACACACGATTGCTTTTGCGCAGAGCCTGCCGCCTGTTTTTGTGCCGAAATACGGGAAAATCCTGCCGGAAAGTGCGAAACTCAGAATCAGTTCTGGGGAAACCTGGGATGTGAAACTTGAGGAAATTGACGATGAGAAATACTGCTTCACCGTGGGCTGGAATAAATTTGTGAAATATGTGGGGCTGGAAATGGGGGAATTTCTGGTGTTCTGGTTTAATGGTAAGTCCACTTTTGATGTTTCAGTATTTGGAATCAGCGGCTGTGAAAGGGAAGTTTCAGCCAAGAATCTCCCGGCTGACTCTGATGCTGATGATCAAGCTGTTGACTTGAGCAATGATAGCAAATCCATGTACCGTAATGCCCCCGGTTAGCCTTTTCATCAGTTGCTTCTTAATTTACAATAAATCTTTTGTTACTGAAATTGAGTCCACTAATCATATTTTCTTTGAAGTACAGAAACAATACTCCAACTAAAGCTTGTATTATACCTACAAATTCTTATCACTGTCAAGTTTTATGCCTATCTTTTCTTTTCAAAAACTCCAACTCGAAGTAGGGAAGAATTTTCCACTGGAAATTATGGTGTACTTGTTAGCCATTCGTAACTTTGAATGAAGACAAATTTATTTGCATGAAAACAGATGTGAGTAAGAAACTATCATGGACTCCCATTCCTGGGAGTGAAGCTGGAGGAACTGATAGCGGGACTAAATCTGATAACTTCGGGAAAGAGATGCATCTACAATTCGAAATAGTTCTCTCTGAAAGTCGGAGATCAAGAGTGGTAATAAATTCTGTTGGAATTTTTATGTGCACCAATTTGGTACATATGGCATTAATATTTTGAGTTACAATATGACTCATTTTTTACATTCTTGACTAGCCATTTTGGTAGCATAATGTTAGAGCTTTGGTTGGGATTATTACAAAGGAAAAGACTCAATATATGCATATTTCTACCGACATAATTAATTCTAATGGCTAACAATTTTCCAACTTATTTGAAATATTAAAACCCTAAATGCTATATTTGACTAGACTTAATAGGAAATTTCACGTTATAATTTCCAACATTCCTCATCCATATATACATGGCTTTTGCTAGCTCCAATTTTTGTAGTCATCTGTTTGTCCTCTATTCCAAAGCATTCATGTCTTAGTAATAAGCAATTGCACATTTTAACAAATCTGTCCAGCAATCTCACACTTGCTTTTGCCAACTTTAGTCTCTTCGTAAGGATTTTGCTGAGGCGGCTCGTTTGACTGGCAAAAGAGCTGTGGTGCTGGAGTATCCACCCAAGCAGCGATACTGGCCTGTTCTTCTGGATCACAGGCCACCGAGAATGCTTGACATGGCTGCGGGCTGGCATGAATTCCGAAAAGAAAACGGATTGGTTTTCGGGAAAACCTACTGTTTTGAATTCATTCCGACCAAGAATGTGATTCAGGTTAAGGAGCACAAATAGAGAACTGGGAGTTGATCTTTGAATCCATTTTAACTTTGATTTGACTGTAATGCAGTGTCTGCTAGATATAAGTATGCCTGTGGCTGTGGATAAACGAACTCCTCCATCCTTTGTAGTTTGAATCTTTCGGTTTAAATGGATGTTCTCTCTATGTACGGACTAATTCTGTATGTTTTGTCAATATATATAAGCATGTACTTTTGACATTTCCTTGTAGTATGATCTTCGTACATCAATATTTTGTAGGAGTTCTTTTTTGCCTTATTCGTTTTTTAAATATGAAATATATTTGAGTGAGAGTGACGTGTTTTAAGAGAAAATTGATTATCCGCATTTGAACAAGCTTTTCCATGAACTTTTGTTTGGATTTAACAATCATGTTCATCTTACCCTACCTAATTGCATCTTTTCTCACTCTTGTAGATACCTAGTAGACTATATCCCTTCGGCCGTTTACCGTTCGTAATATTTATGATGAAATGAGAAAGAAGAGTGAACAAGAAATAAAATTGTATTTTAATTTACTCGTTGATTTATGTAAACATCAAAAAATTGAAAAAAAAAAGATTTATTAATAATTGTATAGTTAAATCCTAATATTAGAACATTAAAAAAAAATAACAAACAAGTTACTGAATTATTGAAACTATAAAAACATGTTTTATAAGTATTGTTTTGACCCTGAAATGATAAATTTAGGTAAAATCAAAGTGGTATTTTTTTCAAAAACGAACACTGTTTGATTTTTATCTTCATCAAACTAAGCCTTTTGAGCTAAAATAATCTCATTGAACCATGACATTCTCATTTACATTGCATCAACATTGTTTTTCTATTACTGTGGTTTGATTGAGTTTCCAGGGATTGCTGAAATAGGTTTTTTGAAAAAAAAAAAAAAAGACAACAAGCTTGATGGTAAACTAACTAATATATATATATATATATTTAAAATGTACAAATATTAATATGTTTGAACTTTATTTTATTATTCAATTTTATAGATTTAAAAATATCAAAGAGTTAGGGGATTGAATCACTTTAATGCTGGTAGATTGTCATCACTTTAATGCTGGTAGATTGTCGTATGGAAATAAATCATAATCACCTTTCATATCAAATTTAATATTAAAATAGTTGATCAACTTACTTTATAAAATAATTATTTGGCATTTTCATCAATAACTAGTCCAAATCATGAAAACTCTACTACTTTTTGTAATCAGAATAGATTTATTTATTGGTGCTAATCTACAAATTAAAAAAAAAATATAAGGGAGAAAAATATTGCCAATAGCCTAATAGTGATATCTACAAAGATTCAAAATAACAAAAAAAATAGTTGAATAGAATTTACTTGTTACTTGTATTCTTTATATTTGTGGTTGTCATTTTGATTGTAATTATAAGGAAAAAATGAGAATGTTGAGTTGAATCTATTGTAATTCTTATAAATGAATATTATTATGAATTTTAAGGTTTCTAACTTACATATTTTATGACTTTAAGATACAAAAACAATTTTTACATTTTATACTCCATTCATGAATAGGTGCAAAATTTTTGCAATGAAGAATCTAGAAAAAACCTTTTCTATAGGTAACAAAATTCATTCGGCTAAAGTGGTATCAAGTCGGCAGCCCCTATTATAAGCACCACATTAGTAATTTGAAAATTATTTATTTATCCGAATGTTAATTATTTACTTGGAGATACTATGCTTGCTGGTAAATAGAAACAAGGCAGATGATGAATCTGAATCATTCCTTAATAAACAAAAATATTCTAGAATAAACAATCCCAAATATCTATGTTTCAACAAATATGCAAAAAATATTAACACAACTAAGAAGTCCTAATTTGCTCAAATAACCCAGTCCCAACCCCATTCGCCGGACACACAAATGTTGTAGGGATTTTATTTCATGGGGAGGTGATGCCAACAAGAGTGCTGGTGGCCGCCGGCTAGCAACCCCCTCCCCCACCCACCCCCAATTGCCACCATCCTTTTTCTCTCTGTATTTTGAAAAGGAGTTTCTGAGATTGCTTTTTGTATTTCTATGGGATAGATGGTGGTGGAGAAAAGTGGTTACGATGGGAAGGAGAAGCATGGTGGAGGAGGTAGTGACAGTGGTGGAGTGGGGTGTTGGTGGAAAGAGGAAGAAGGCATCAGCGGAGGGAAGGAGGGTAAAAAGAGGAAGTTAGGTAGCGACGGGAAGGAGAGGAGGAAGAGGAAGTTAGCAGAACTCCGACCGCGGGGGAGGAGAAGACCAAGAAGAAGTTACATCTGAAATTTTTTTACATTTTCAACAAAAAATGTGAGGTTTAAATATGAGAAAGTGAGATTTAAATTTTGAATTTCAGAATTCCCAAATCTTTGGAGGTTGGGAGGGAAAAGTTTAGCTGCAGATTTTTTGATTTAATCATGGTTGAAGATTTATTCTCAATTAAATAAAAAATAAAAAATCAATTTCTGAATGGATTGGGTATTACCCACTAAGGTAGCATCTAATTAGCCTGGTTTATGACTCAGAAATCATAAAGGACAATATATGTTGGTGGTTGGGCACACATAAAAGAAACAAGGAACAGGGTCCAATCTACCACAAATCGACATCATGTCAGGAATAAAATTTAAAACCCCGAGCCAAACTTCTACTCGAATCTCGTAGCAGCAAATTTGCAAGTTTGACTTTCCTTTGGCTTTAGCTCTTATGAATAAGTTTGGACAAAAGATTTTGGCTGACAAAAGCAAACAAACAAATTTATTTCGTATTTAATGTCCTATTTTGAATTGATACAAAACTTTCATTTAAAAAGTAAAAAGTTTGAAAGATGTAGCATATTCATTTATTTCATGTTTAATGTCCTATTTTGAATTGATACAAATTTTCATTGAAGTAACATAAATTTTGAAATTTGTACAGTTTTGCTTTTAAAAATAGTAAAAGGATCATTTATGGAAACAACATTTTCATTTTAATAATGAAATATTAGCAAAAAAAAAAAACATTGATTTCAATATAAAAAAGATTTGAAATAAAAAAATTGAATGAATAACGAACATCTCTCCAATTTTTACAATTTAAAATTTTAATATTAAATTTGTTTTATGCATTCTCATAAAAAATACAATTTTTATTTTTATTTTTAAAATTTATTTTCATTCTAATATCGTTTCATGTTTTTTCATACAAACCTAAACTCATTTTCAAATATAATAATATATATCTAGAAAATACAATAAATTAAATATATATATATATAATAATTATAAAAACATAACAAATTCATTTAATTTTTATACAAAAATTTAGTAAAAATATTTTCAACTCTACAAAAATAAAAATAAAAATAAAATAGACAAAACAGTAATTAGTATTTAATTTCCCATGCCCAATCTGAACAATTTAAATCATATTTTATAAAATAATATTTCATTTTCGTATTACCATCAATATATAATAGAACCCAGGCCATACAGTGCCCTGGATATAATAATTCTTATCTTATTTTCATAGCCTCCCACGGATCACTGCTTTCCTTAACCTAAAACCATGGGCAGGAAGCGTAAACGTAATCCTTCATTTTTCAAGGTCTTAATCAACAACGATTTCACTCGCCAACTCGTAAGTCATTCATTTCCATTATTTTAACTAATCATATGCTTTAAGAATTCATTCTAGTGGATGATTTTGAGTTCTACTGTGTAGAGACTGCCTCCAGTTTTCGCGCAGAAATACAGAGGAATCTTGCCTGAAAATGCTAAACTCAGAATCTGTTCTGGAGAATCTTGGGACGTGAGAGTGGAACAAATGGACGACGACCATTATTACTTCACCAGGGGCTGGACGAAATTTACGAAAGATATGGAGCTGGAAAAGTTGGAGTTTCTGGTGTTCTGGTTTGCTGCCAACTCGACTTTTGATGTTTCTGTATATGGAATCACTGGCTGTGAAAAGGAATCTCTCCGCCGTACTTGCCAAGGTGAGTACTCTGGTAAACCTTCTTGACTCCGAGTGAAAGGAATTTGTTTTCAGCCTCCATCTTGTGATTTTAGTTTCATGAGAAAACAGGTCTGAAGAATAAACAATCAAGGACCCGCATTGTGGAGAATGAAGCTGCATGGACTGATGAGGAGACTAAATCTGAGAACTCGAATCCACACTTTGAAATAGTTTTGAATCGACATCGAAGTTCAAGAGTGGTAAAACTCATCAACCATCAACCCTCTGGAGTCTGGACTAGAAAAAAAAAAGTTCTATAGTTTGCTAAAACTTTCTGTATGTACCATCTTCATTGCTATAATCTCCACAGTCCACAGGGTTTGAGCATATCCAATGGACCTTCTAGGTAAACTCTCTGAAACATTACAGTTAATCTGTTTTTTCCTCTATAAAACTTCAGTGTGTTGCCAAGCATTTTGCGGAGGCGGCTGGTTTAATCGGCAAGAAGAAAGTGGCTCTGGAGTATCCAGGGGGCATCATTCATTTGTTGTACTGGATTTGAGGTCCCAGAAGTCCCATTTCAAGCTTGATATGGCTGCGGGCTGGCCCGAGTTCCGGAAAGCAAATAGGCTAGCCTTTGGGAAAACCTACTCGTTTGAATTCATTCCAAGTAAGAAGGTGATTCAGGTTAAGCAGATCAAAAAGAAAGAAATATAGCTCACTGGAAAGATGAACATTCATTGGCGTCTGTCAGGAGGGTTAATCCATCTTTATATCTACTAATTTTTATGTATATAATTCTGAACAGCAGGATGCTATTGGTATGACTTTTTCCCACGAGATGTAACCTCACCCGTCACTTAACTTGTGGAAGGTGATATGGTTTTCATGACCAATAGGAATTTTAAAAACGAAATTCTTATTTTGGTAATTAGATTTTCTTGAGGGACTTATTAAGCAGTTTCGATTCTACCATCCCCATAATTCATTAGCCATTATACACTATGCTTTCTTGAATGTGAAGAATATAAATAATCATATTAAGTGCATTATTGATTGAGCAAAATTCAGACGACAACAAAATGGAAATGTCAGTTGCAATATTAAAAAAGAAGCATGGATATGTGTTTTTTAGATTATATATGCGACAAATTATACCATATTTTGGATATGGATAAGATTTTAGTTTTTTTGTGGCCTTCTTGAAATTTTTGTATTTCTTTATTTATGCAATTTAAAAATGGTAGGGAAGGTGGAACTCCTGAAAAAATAAGAAAAAATCTCGGTTTAAAGAAAATCTAATTAACTTCATGAATCTTGTCCGTTTCTAACTTACGCCTCATAAATGAAAGATGGAAACTTTTGGTTTTTAGACAAGGTATTAAAGATTGGTACCTCTGTCAATCAATAATTTACTAATATCAATTATCAACAAATCACTATTATAGAAATATATTCAAACTGAAGCAATTGAGTTAGGCCTCGTTAAACACATGTTGGCTCATTTATGAATTATAAAAGAAGCATTAAATAGTCTTCCATCCGTACAACACATTGCCATAGATGGTTAAATAAACATCCCTAAAGGTAGCCTAATTGCGAGTTGGAGAGTAATATATATATATATATATATATATATATAGAGAGAGAGAGAGAGAGAGAGAGAGAGAGTACTATATTTTCCACTCTATTATAGTTGGGCGGCCCAATAGAGTGAAATCCAGATTCTATTGGATCCCTCTGACTTTCTTTTTAAACTTGCTTGAACTCAAATAGGAGTTCAGTTTTTAGCCCAAGTATAAATATAAAAATTTGAATATAGAAATTCCGGCCCAAAATACTTAATAAAAAATCATGAATTATATATGCGTGTATAATGAAAAGTTAGCTATTAAAGTTGAAATAATACAAATTACGAATGGTGGTAATTTATAGTTAACTGGGAACTTATTAAACAAAAAATATTTTCGTTATACATTGCGAGAATTAAAATTATAGTTCAATGGAAGGAGTGAAATCCGATCAATGTAGATTTTAATTATTGCAGTTAATTCTATGATGTAGTTCAAAGAAAAAAATTAATTCTATCGAGCTCTGCTCCATAACATAATTAGTTTGTTTAGAATAATCCAACTAATTATAGGATCTTGAATCATTACTCAATATCGTAGTTGGTGCAATAAGAACAAACAGATTTGTAATTGAAAATCCTGTGTAAATCTTCAAACTTGAAACATAAAATGTGAGAAACTTTTCCCATTAAATATTGCCTAGGGTTCCTAAACTTAGGTTCTGCCAATACTATTTACTACCATCATCACTAGTTGAAACGAAAAGACGAGAGTTTCTTGGTGGAGAACCAAAATTCAAAAAGCACGTCAATTCCAATCAAATTAAATTTCTCTCCTTCCCCAGATATATTGTATATTATGTCTATAATAAATTCACCAGCTTCAACCTTCTGCTCCTCACACCAAAAACACAGGAATGGCTTCTCCTGTTTGGCGCCCCGGCGAAAATCTGCGGGATCACATGCATACCGGAACGGCCCTTAAATTTTTCAAGATTATATTGAACCCTCGAGCCCACGGGCTGGTAAGTCTCATAGTTTACAAGCTATGTATAGCTCGTACTTCCTTGATGCCGAGATTGATTCTTTATGGGTTCACCATCTTGATCTTGTCCTCGCATGCTTGCAATTAGATTCGTAAAAAAGCCATGTAACTAACAACTGGTTTGCAGAAAATCCCGACAGAGTTTACAAGAAGATATGGGCTTGTTCTGCCCAACCGCGTTTTTCTCAGGGCTCCAAATGGACCCGCGTTCCGAGTAGAATTGATTAACTCTAATGGCGAAACTTGGTTGCAGAAAGGATGGCATGAATTCAAAGAGTATTACTCAGTAGGCTTCGGGCACTTTTTGGTATTCGATTACGACAGGAATTCCCATTTCCATGTTCTCATATTTGGTATGACTGCTTCAGAGATAGAATATCCAGTTGATGCTAATTATGGTGAAGGCATAAACTTTACCAGGGCAGCTTACAGAGTGCCCACAACGGAGGACACTGGATCAGAATCAGATGATTCTGTTGCAATCTTGAAACAGCCCTTAATGAACAAGAAAGGCAAAGAGAAAATTTCAGATGAGGGTGATCAAACAGTGGATGATGTTTCTGTTCAAGTCTTGGGCAATCCTGGAAAGAGGAAAACAAGAGAAAGAGCTGTTGACAAGGAAACAAGCATAGCTTATCAAAGGGCAAAAGCTTTCAAGTCTGACAATCAAAACCAAAACCCTTACTTTATATCTCTCATGCAACCTTCTTATGTTTCATATCTGTTTGTTTTGGTAAGCCATAATAGAATTCTCTGTGATTACTATATTTTTCAAGCAGGTTTTACTTTCTTCATCACAATCCCAATATTTTTTTTCTGGCAGGCTATTCCAGCATCCATCGCGAGGGAGAATTTGCCTGATAAGGATAACGATATAAAGCTTCGTGTTTCTGATGGGAAAACGTGGTCTGCCAGGTGCAGTATCCAAGCACCCAACGCAAGAATCACTAGCGGTTGGAAGCGTTTTGTGAAGGACAATGCCCTTAAAGTAGGTGATGCATGTGTCTTTGAAGTGACCAAGAGCAACAAATTTGTATGGAATGTCACCATTTTTCGCAGTTGAAAATGCATTCTGATTATTGAGGAAACCAGAGAATCGTATTTCGGTTGGAAGTGAAGGCTTTGTTTGGGTTTATTTTGAGTTTTCGAGGAAAATATTTTGGGAAGATATATTGTCAGAAAATATGTTACAGAATGTGAAATATGTTTGGTTGTTTAGTTTTATTTGTGAGGGAGAATTTTTTTATTATAAATATTATATCTTACTAGATTTTCTGTAGTTATTATATGTATGTACAGAAACGATTATGATTTTTAAAAATATTTTGGAAATATAAAAAAGTGGTTTGGAAGGAAAACTATTAATTTCTCTTGTTTGTACTAGAGCTTATGTTGCACATATATATCTATATTAATAAAATCAAAATAATTGTGTTAACTATATGTATCGGTATCGAAATTTGAGATCCCATCCTAAATCATTTATTAATACAACTCTGGCTTATCAAGACAGAAACTGAAGTTTCTTTTTTTTAATTAATACTTGAGACTTTCTTTTGTTACTTTCATTTGTTTCCTTCGAAGTTTTGGGAAATGAACAAGACTTACTTTATTAGTGTCACATACGCATGCTAATAGATATATGTCTCTCTCTCTCCTATATATATTATATATATGTATATATTTAAAAAATGAGGATAATAGTCAGTTCTCCTGCACGTACATCTATACTTCGATCAGGTTCTCACACACACACACACACACACACATATATATATATATATATTTGTCTATATATACAAATACAAACAACTTTGATAGAATAACATTTTGTGATGTGTTTGTAGAAACCTCCAAAAATTACTTACCTCAAATTTTTTTTATAAAACAATAATCCAATAAAAAACACATAAAAAAACATATCACTACAAATATCATCATTATATTATTTAAAAAAAAAACCATCCTAATACATATCTCATTTTAATTTTTCTTTATCATACATTATTTTTTTCACAAAATTAAATATCTGAAATGGAGTGTCCAACTGATCTCAGTTTAAATTTCCATCAACAAATTATTATGTATGAATATCTTATTCACATTGATTGCAGTATCATGATCACGTCTTTGACCTTCTTCAGTCCGTTTAGATTTTGAATTTTGATGGGGCAAAAAAAAAGCAGCACAGAAAGCAAAATATTATTATTTGAGTGAACGTTTTATTCACTAAAATTTAATAACCAAACTTAATTTCAATCTATTAGAAAAAAATAAAAAGAGTAACTCAACTGGCGATTGGTACTCCTCAATCAATTTATCACTGCTCGTACTGTGATAGAAACGTCATCGTGAGACTTCTCCTGGAGCCCCGTAATTGCAGAACCCCATTAGTTTCGATCATATCATAGTCTGTTCTCCCGCAACTTCAAAACTAGAATCACCCCTCCTCACAAAAGTAGAGGAATGATCACCAGTTGCAGCCGGCGAGAAGGCGTCCCCACGGCGGCGCCAAAATTTTTTAAGGTTATATTGGACCCTCGAGCAGACAGTCTAGTAAGTTCCATATATGTTGTTGTGCATGTATTTTGCTACCACTAAATGGAAGACTTCAAAATGGCATTACTTTTATTTGTTGATTTCAAGACTCATTCCAGGATTTCGATTGTTTAGTTCTGTTACTATATGCAACTGGTTTCTTGGACCCAAGAAAAAAAAAAATCAATTAACTTTCCTGCATATTTTTAGTCCATGTATGACAAAAATTGCACAGTTAAAATTTTTTTCCCTTCATGTTCTGTGTGCACGAACATGCGTGCGGCTGTTCTTTGTGTGTGTGTGAATATGGGTTTCTTTTCGTGGGGTTTGCCGCGGGTCTTGGGATACGTTGAGATTGACAAGCCAAGAAGCTTCTGAATGATTTTCGTGGCAGATTTTTGGCTTTGCAACCATTTGTCCTTTTTTGTTTTTTGTTTTGGTCAGGAATTTTCTCTACTTTTTAACCTGTTAGCTTCCCAGAACTATTTTTAACTTGTTGTTTGTTCACAGAGAATCCCGGCTGAGTTTAGGAAAAGATATGGACAGAATCTGCCTAACCCCGTTTTTCTGAAGGTTCCAAGTGGATCAACGTTGGAGGTCGAATTGATTCAGTCTAATGGTGAAACTTGGCTACAGAAAGGATGGCAGGTATTCAAAGAGCGTTACTCAATAGGCTTTGGGCATTTCTTAGTGTTTAAATACAATGGAAATTCCCAGTTTGATGTTCTCATATTTGATACGACTGCTTCAGAGATAGAATATCCATTTGATGCTAATTATGAGGCAGACATGGACTATAAGAGGGTAGCATATCAAGTGCCAAAAATAGAAGAGTTTTTGACAGGCAATAGAGGAAAAGGTATAGCAGAAAATCTAGAAGACACTGATCAAACAGAGAATGATGTTTCTATTGAAGCATTGGACAATCCTCTGTCAGGACAGCAGAATAGGAGAAAGAGGTGGCATTCTGATGATACCATTGAATTTTCAGGCGATTATCCAGTGAGGAAATCAGTTAAGGGAACTCTAAATATTTCATCTTGTTTCAAGAAGGATTCAAGATCCAAGGTTTCAACCCTGAGTCATCATTCTGAACGCATCCCGCCTATCAGGGTGAAGCTGGATGAATCAACTTCTGGTTTGAATTTTCGGAGCTTGAAGCCCAAGTTAAAAAGTCAGATACTCTGTCACTTGAATCATGGTTTTGTTTTCTTTCCATTAAGGGTGATGTTCTGAATCTTCACATCTTTTTAATCACACAATTGATAGACAAAATAATGTATTTGCAGAAGAATGCATTGATGGCATAGGAAGACATTGTTCAGATAGAGTGCAAATCCAAAGAGCGGTTGTAAAGGAAACATGCATAGCCTATCAAAAAGCAATAGCTTTCATCTCTGGTCACACTTCCCAGAACCCAGTCTTCATTTCTCTCATGCAACCATCCTATGTTTCTAATAAATTCAGTTTGGTAATTCATCAAAAAACTTTAGTGATCATCACATTTTATGGAGGCTTTAGTTTATGTATCGCATTCTCTGCAATCTCATTCTTGTTTTTCGTTGCAGAATGTGCCATTGTCCTTTGCTAAAGGAAATTTGCTTTGTAAGGGCGCTAATTCAACAATTCTGGTTACGAATGGGAAAAAATGGTCTGTCAGATGCATGGTAGGAGAAGTCCATGCAAAACTATCGTCTGGCTGGAAGGATTTTGTGCAGGACAATGCCCTTAAGGTAGGTGATGCTTGCATCTTTGAAGTGGCTAAGAGGAACAAGCTTGTATGGAATGTTATCATCTTTCGCAGCTGATTTAAAGTTCATTGGAGTACTGTTAGATTGATGGAGTAGAGAGCATGGCAAAGATTGTGTTGAGTGCTTGTTTTGTTAAGCTGTTGAAAATTGTTATTGCACCCTCCATTCTCAATGAAGGCCAGCTTGCTATCTTCCATGTTTCCTATTGTTGTCCTCTATCATGCTAAGTAATCTGCTTACATGTATTAGCTTTTGTGATATGATCACAAGTGATTATAGGTATAATCTGCAATTCATATCCATCAATTGGAATGACAATTTATACCTTCATGAATATTCTTATATGAGTTGGGTGTGAAAATATCAATCTGCGTTGATAATGTTACGTCAGTCAATATAATGTAGATAGATCTATTGATAACGTGGCTTGACTCGTAATATTTAGTATTTTCATACTCGATGCATATAAGAATTTTTCATAGTGGGATGACGATGATATTATATTACGAACTAGCACAATTTATGTGGTAGCATAACACACAACACATGAATATGACTCTCATTAAAACTAAAATAAGAATGGGAGGGATTTTAACAAATTATAACAATATATATATTCCAATTAACCTAAAAAAAAATTAGCCTATGTTTGGATTTATTTTGAAAAAATATTTTGGAGAAATATGTTTTGAAAAATATATTTGGGAATGTGTGGTACGTTTGTTTTTACTTTGAATATATTTTGTAATGTAATGATTATAATATTTGGAATTATTTTGAGGAACAGAAAATTGTTTTGGTGGAAAAAGTTACACGTTTGATCTTTATTTTAATCTCATAATTAAGATAATCAACAGTGTTCAACAGTTTACTCAAATAGAACCTGATTTCATCAGGCAATTCTGATGCCACAACAAATTAAGAGATTCAACAACACTACCTTAAAAAATATTATATAGTTTGAATTAATTCTGATGCAGCAGTTACTTGAACCCATTCTAGAAGCATAGACAAAATGACGAACACAGCTTAATCTATGCAAACATCTTCGGCTTTCTATTAAACAAGCTCGAATTAAGATTGACTGTGCTGGTCAGAGTTATTACCTACGACTCCCAGGTTTTTACTCCATAAATATTTTAAGACTTTTGTTGCTTTGATTCCACGGCACCAAAGAAAAGACACGGCTGATGTATATGGAACGTAAGACCCCCTTTTTCTCAAAATAATTGTTTTGTTCACTGTCAAATCAAATTCTTTAATCTTTTTCTCATACTCAGCTTTATTTTTCTTTAAATTAAACTTTCAAATCTTAGTATTTATCATGTTACATTATATTTGTTCGATTAATTTCAAAAAAATTAACTAAATTATAACAGGAAATGCGACTATTAACTAATGGAAGAATTATCTAATTCGCTTAACACTGTTTTTTCAAAGAAAAATTTCAAAAAATAATATGAGAAATGTCTTCAAGCAAATAAAAAAATATTTTTCTTTCAAAGAATTCGAGCCAAGATGGAACAGCTGGTTTGGTTTTTATTCCAACGAGTAATTTTCAATTTTTTAGTATTCAAACTCTAAACCATGTTTGATTTTGAGCCTTCTCAATAAAATAACCTTTCCCATTAAAAATCTTCCCACCCAAGAATTAGTCCCAAGCCTACTTAGTTGGAACCTTTCCACAATAGTCTTGTTCTGTCTGCATTGAAAGAGAGGAACCCAGGCACGTATTCAGAAGTCAAATAACCATGTATGGCAAAAAAGTAGGATCACCCATGTGAGCCCAAGTTCAGGTCGAACCTACATCATCACATGGCATTATAAAAAAACAAAAGTAAGAGCCGCCGCTTGATCTTGTTTCATAATTTTTAATATTTTAAAATAAAAAAATCAGACAATAAAATTCAAAACCAAATATGATTTATGTCTTAGGCACGACTTTTTGTATAAAAAATCTTCAATTCAATTTTTAATCAAATATAATTTTATTTTTTATTTTATATATCTTTCATTCAAAAGTTTAAATAAAAAATATACGAAAATCAATATAAATATCAAATCTTATTGAAAACGCTGAAAAAAAAACAATGTGAAATTAATCAAACAAGCCCTGGATTTAAGCATTTTTCTATGCCTTTTTTATGGAGTTATACTGCATTTTGCAGTTTGCTTCGGATAAGGAAAGCTCACAGCTCGCAGCCTAACATATTTATGTTGAAATATTTCGTTTACCAAATTGCAAATTCATCCTTCATTAATCTGTTGAATATAGCTTACATTATTGTAATTATGTATTCTTATCTCGCAATGACGTTATAAGAAGATATTAATGCATCTGCACAAGTCCAAAAAGTACAGCTGCAATATTTTTCCAATTATGACAAGAAATAATAAACTAAATTAGAAGTAGTTGACCCGTCTCATTTGCCTCGACTTTTAAAAGATAACCCCCCACCCCCTGTTCCCTCCACACTCAATCAACTGCCCTCCCATGGATTCTATCATCCAATTGCTCTTACCTGTACTATCAAGCCTCTGCGCATTCGTCCTGTTTATCTATTGGTATTATCAATCAAACTATGGTACAACAAACAAGAACCGAGTCCCGAGAGCTGGTGGGGCTCTGCCCATCATCGGCCACCTGCACCTGTTTGGGAGTAAGCAACTGGTCCACAAAACACTGGGAGCCATGGCAGACAAATATGGACCTGCCTTCACCATAAGGCTCGGCTCTCAAGAAAATCTGGTTGTGAGCAGCTGGGAAATGGCAAAAGAGTGTTTTACCACCCATGACAAGGCTTTCTCCGACAGGCCGAAGATAACTGCCACAAAGCTACTAGGATACAACTTTGCTATGTTTGGATTGGCACCTTATGGGCCTTACTGGCGTGAGATGCGCAAGATAGTCACCCTTGAGCTTCTGTCTCATCGGCGGATTGATATGCTCAATCACATACGTACTTCTGAGTTGCATACTTCATTGAAAGAACTCTATGATTTGTGGGTTGACAAACAAAGCCTTAAAACCGGGTTGCTGGTAGATATTAAGCAATGGTTCGGAGACCTGACACTTAATGCATCAGTTCGAATGGTAGGAGGAAAGAGACTCGTCTCACGAAGCCGCCAGAAAGTGATGAGAGATTTCCTTTATTTTTTCGGGGTATTTGTTTTGTCAGACGCAATACCATTGCTGGGGGGTTTCGATTTGCAAGGGCATGAGAAAACAATGAAGAGAATAGCAAAAGAACTTGACAATCTTCTTGAAGAGTGGCTGGAGGAGCATAAAGAAAGGAGGCGGGCATCAGGGGAGCGGAAAGCAGATCAGGATTTCATGGATGTGATGCTCAACATTTTGGAAGGTGCTGATATTCCTGCCTTTGATGCGGACACTATCAACAAAGCCACTTGCCTGGTAAATTCAGAATTAAGTAGACCTTTCTTGGTTCTCAATTTTTCTTCACTGAAACCATTAATCATTTCTTCATTTGGCAGAATTTAGTCTTGGCAGGAAGTGATACTACGACGGTTTCACTTACATGGGCTCTATCTCTTCTGCTCAACAATCCACTTGCGTTGAAGAAAGCTCAAGAGGAGGTGGATACTTACGTTAGCAAAGACAGACATGTTGAGGAATCGGACATCAAAAACCTGGTGTATCTTCAAGCAGTTGTCAAGGAAACCTTAAGGCTGTACCCACCAACCCCAATTATCGGTCTGCGTTCTGCAATGGAGGATTGCACCATCTCATCTGGCTACAAGGTATCTTCAGGTACGCGTTTGATGGTGAATGCCTGGAAAATCCAGCGTGATGGAAGTATATGGCCTGAGCCAAATGAATTTAGGCCCGAGAGATTTTTGACAACCCACAAGGACATTGATATCAGGGGGCAAAATTTTGAACTCATACCTTTTGGTTCTGGAAGGCGATCTTGTCCTGGAACTTCTTTAGCACTTCAAACGGTGCATTTAACTTTGGCTAGCGTGCTACATTGCTATGAATTTACCAAACCGTCTGATGCAGAGATAGACATGACAGAGAGCCCAGGACTCACAAATTTGAAGGCAACACCTCTCGAGGTCTATCTTACTCCCCGTGTTCATCCTGAGATATTTGGTATCTGATTGTGGCCTCCAACATATACCAACAGGCTTGTAGAAGTAGAACTCTCATTTTCAGCAACTGTGTGCAGGGAGTCAGAAATCAAAGAATAAAAGAATTCCATGTAACATAAATATCTATCACTATTAAGTTGGCACCCTTGTTATTTTACTGTACTACATGAAGCAGACTCAATAAATTCCACTTTGACATACTGATTGTCCCACCTCGCTAATTAGAATTGAGGGCTGGCCTCTTTTAACTCGGATGAGGGAGACTGCAAGCTGACATCTAAATTTGAAAAAAAAAATCATTAACCATTGAAAAATAATATTAATAAGATATATACAATTAAAAATATCCCCCATAATATATATCATTTTTTTCAACAGCATAATCTCATTTTTCATATATTTTTCAATCCCACTGTTCTAAAATATATTCCCCAAATTATCGAAAATACTAGCAGACAAAAACAAAGCCCAAACCTTTGACCCTTCATCTTCTAGTACATACACAAACACAGTTCAGGCCATTCTCAATTTTCATGAAGTAGAAATACACGCATCTTTTTCACTTTATTCCACGTTAATGACCAACCCCATCATACATACACCCAAAATCACCAAAACCATCGACCAACAACTAATAATGTATTATTCACAAGAATTAATGATGTGTTCAATTTGTAACTGGCTCTTATGTTTCTCAAGCATTAATGATGTATTCTTCACATGCCAAGTAAAGAAGCTAGCAATGATCTGATTGGAAAGATCACGCCAAGTTTAACATTCATGGGCCTTATTTTGTCCTGCCACAATGGTGGTTGTATTATGCAAGACTGGTTCAGTCTGTTGGGCATCCCTTTTTAAGTCTCAGCAAGGAGCTGAAAGTAATTACAAGTAAAACACTGTAAACAATTCAAATAGGTAATTGTAAACAAAAACCAGGCAGTTTCCAAATTCAGGACTAGAATGATAACACCAGGTGAAAGAAATATCATTTAAATGATCATCTGCCATTCACAGTTGCATTTGCACAGTAAATTAGATGTATTACCATCATAGCATCATCCTCTATCTGAAAACAGTTCATTCAAATTATATTCTGCCTGACACATACCCAGTAGCTTTCGTTTCTGGAATTTTACAATTCTAGTGAACTATCTATCATAAATGCATAAAACTCACCTAAAAGAGAAAACCATGACATCTAAAAGTACCATACACTATTGAATGGCATTTGCTACTTCTCAATCTATCAGCAAGGCCCAACTAAAGTAAACAATAGGAACAGAGTATGATCACAATCTAACTTGTTTTCTCATTCACACATAATTTCTGTACAATGGCAAGGGGAATTCCCCCGTTGCCTGTCTCAGTGAGAGAAGGAACTTGCCTCAGTGCTATAAATCGAATACTCGCTCAAGCTAAAGTTGGGTCTCTCCTCATCCCAGTTTAGAATCTCCCTTGCATACTTTAGTGCTGCATCTACACTATTAGGCTCCAGACCCTTCACTAGTGATACATACAACTTTCGACCTGTCAAGGCTGAGTAGAGTCTTTTGAACTTGACAGCAATATAATGAAAACCCAACTGCCCCAGGGTTGGATGATTTGCATTGTTGCTGTTGCTGCTGCTGCTGTTGGAGCGATTACGACTCATCACCGGATGAAAATCATCAAACCAATCACATCGACTCAAAGGAACCTGTTCTATCTTTTCCTCAAACAAGTCAAATTTATTTAATAGGAGAAGGAAGTCTGTCTGGTCAAAGGTTGGATGAGTAACCATGTTCTCGAAAAACTTTTTGCTCAACAGCATCTTGTTGAGTGTGTTTCCATCAGCATCAACAGCAAACTGATCATAGTCACTTAAAGAGAGACAAAAAATAACAATTCGAACATCTTCAAACATCTGAAGCCACTTGCAGTTTTCTCCAAAGCCTTTCGCCTGTAATCTGATCAGCTGAAATCTGTGATCAATTGAACAAAAAATAATGTTAAGAAAACAAGGGGGAAAAAAGCACCAATCACATGCAGTCTTTAACTTAATCCAGTTAACAATGATCAACAAAACCTAAACTAAAATTAGGATATTCAGAGTATTCTGAATCAGTCCAGCAGTATCTACAAATTCTTGTTCTTTCATTGTCCAGAAGTGTTAACTGATTGAAACTTTGTTTGCCATTTACATGTTCTCTTAAATGCTTGAATAAGAAACAAATGATGCATGTACCATCCCTCATAAGGATAGTCAACAAGACACATTGAAATATACAAACATAAACTAAGAAATCACAAATTGAAGTTTGTTGAGAAAATAACCATAAATCGAAAGAGATTTTTCTCACAAACTTCCAGAGCGTTACAGTACCTGAGTAGGGAATCATGCAGATCCCCACTGTTAGCATCATCATCATATGCTGACTCAGGGAATGAAAAATCCACACACGAAAGCCCATTGGATGAAGTAACATGTTCAGCATAAAGGATATCCACATCAGATGGTTTATAATCTGGTTTCAATATCTCAACAGCCTGAAAGAGGGGCAAAGCAATACAAGAAAGGATCACGCAAATAGTCGACTGAGAGGAAAAAATGAAAATACAATATTGATCTTGGACTATTCAAAAAACTTGAAACTAAATTAATTAATACAAAATCGCAGCTCATTTTGTGAAAGAGCTATTCAACCTTTCCTATGAACCCATTTGAGAACACAGGCTCCTGCCAAAGATTATCTTTAAAGGTGAATGCTTCAGCTCATCCCAACAAAAAAATTGTGATCATTTTTTATTTTCTAAGAGAAGTTTCAGCTGTCCATACCATTAAAAATATCATCAAGAACCTTTGGAAAGAGAAATGCATCCGTTAGGATCATGTTCCATAAGCCCAAAAATACAGCATTCAAAATGTCCTCCTTCAGAATGTGAACAATTTCTTCTTCATCTTTAGTGCCCTACATATTATTTTCTTTCTATAAAATCCTAAAGACACAAAAGGGAGTTTTTTAACTGGTTTTCCCTCTATCTTTCCTTCTTCGGTACAAAGCCACAGATGAGGAAAATCCTTCACAAGTTTAAGCATAATCAAAACAGTCCACAAAGGGCAAAATCAAAGGGATCATATTTTTCTAGCCACCTTGCCAAGTAGTAATGATCTTTATGCCTCTGCAGCTTGCTTGCAAAAGAGGCAAGAATTCACATAGATATTCTTTCTTTTCTGGGTCCTGCATAATTTTTTTTTGTGAGCTGCTTCTCAAGCAGTAATTGGACTGTGGCGGTTTACTTCTCCAATTCTGCCTATAAGGAAAACTCACATCAGATTCTTTGTATAGAATCTAATAAAGACATGTTACAGTCACAAAGCCTCTTGATTACCCCTTCCACCTTCAAACGTCAGTTTTATAATCCTCAAACCAACATAGTAAACAGTTTCCCATCAATCACGTACTCTACTTCCCAATCCTGAAACTTTCTTCCAAGCATTGGTTCGACAGAATAGTTTTAAGATTGTAAAGAACCACAATCTCATGTCAAATACTCTGTCCTCATATTGAACAGTCACTAGGCGTAGCGTCTTCGGCTAGTTCTTCATAATGTTGGAATATTTGCTCAAATTTTGCAGCAAAGCACAGGAAAACTTAGTCTCACCACCAAAGTAAACCTTTCTGGCTGTCTGTCTGTTATTGTCTACAAGGATCACAGAATCCATATAGCTTAGAACTTCTCAAATGATTGGAATTCGTAATTAAAAGATCTATGAATTCTAACCATGATTACAATTACAGTGTAGTCACCCTAGAGATGACTCCAAATGGGACATTTAGAAATGAATCAAAGCAAGCATTCCACAAAAGAATTTGTGGTTTTCATAGTACAACATTTGGTACACAATCTAATTAGCCAGGCCAGCATGTAACATGGGTCATCATCTTACCTGCTCTAGGAAATAACTCGCAACACTGGGGAGAGTTTCCAATTCACTTCTCCGCTTGTAAGTTGCCTGGAAAGCCGCATTGCTCCACAACTCCTCAACCAATTTTGCATATTCCCGACTAGCAGCAGGGAAGATTGCTTCCAAAGTACCTGATGCCATTATTTTAAGGAGCCAGTCGGAAAATACCTTCAACCGTGGACAAATGGAGTAAACAGTCCCTTCACCATTGCCATCAACATGCCCTATTATAAACCACAAAATGAAAAAAGACTTCACATTTAAAAATAACACATAAAACATGTCTGTGACAAAAGCATACATGGAGACCAACCAGTATAGATTTCAGTACATGAAATATGAGGCTGTAGCACTCAGAAACAAAACTATTAATCAATTTAAATAATTTGATACCAAAAATCACTTGAGACGATATATTGAAGGTTTTTTATTTCAACATTATCAACTTCAGGAATCCATGCAGTCAAAGATGTACTTTGATCCATTTTGACATGAAGCAGTCCCGTATTTTGGAAGCTAGGAAACCTTAACATGTCACAGGGAATTCTCCACTAAGATTAAGCATCCCTTCCACATATTCGTAGAAAGGTACCTAAATGCATCTTTTGCTCTTGTTACAGGTTGTGCCTCCACAATCAATCTTCTCCCACCATGTACTTCCAGAGTTCAGGTGTGTACTCCCTACCTCCATGTACTTTGGTTTTTCTTCTATGAATGAACCACTAAGGATCCAAGTCTAGACCCTCTCTTAGACACATACAATTGGTTAAAAAAACAATAATTTGAGATTTATATTGAAAGAAACAAAGGATAGTTTCCCCTGCCCTTCAGGGAACAAAAGTGTCGTTAGTGTTACTATTTTTTTTCTCTTTTTGACCTTTTTTTCTTTCCATATTATGTTTTTTTTCTTCAGAAGTATATGCAACACCAGTTTATGTAAGCGATAATATCCAATTTTATGCGCATTAAAACATACATGAATTTTAGAGTTTTACTAAATAATTTTCCTACTGCAAATATTCAACTTGGATGCCAATGAATAATCAAACCTAGAGGACTCTGTTTCTTCTCATAGCTTGATAGAGCAACTCCATTCGGCGTAAACTTGTGTTGCTCTGATTTGCCATAGAAGAGAAATATGCTCAACTTTATAAAAATGGAAACCTAGAAAGTATTCGATTCTGACAAGGAGAAAAGTGACCCAGGATTTAAATTTATATCCAGTTTTTATTTGGATAGAAAATATCTCACTCCTGCAAATAAATTCCATGGGATATGTACCATATGAAATTTGGGGTTTTGGTGTGTTGGGGTGGACAAAAATAGCAACAAAATGATTAGTTGATATACATCCTCGGTACATCTGATAAAATGATGTTTGAAAAAGAGAAAAAATAAAAATTTATAGCCAGGAATCATTAAATCTTATGATCACATATAAAGTACACAATAAATACATACACACCGATGCAAGTGAAGTTCTAATTTCTTATTAATCTCAAAAAACTATTTGGCGACAAAACATGTCTGAAGGTTGATAACAAGCAACAAATTGTAAACTCTATAATAACAAAAGATAAAAGTCTCAAGCTTGGAGAAGTAAAGCGATTAATAGAGAAAACAAACAAAAGTCAAGGCTATTCAGTATATACGCAATCAAATCCCAGCTTACAAGTGAAAGATGCTTCTATGCTTTCACGCTTCAACAAATAAGCAAAACTGAATGTTCAGATGAACTAGTACCTGCACGAGTGGAACCATCACAAGACTGATTTTGCCTCAATTCATTCAAACTTTCTTCTTCAAAGCGCTCGCGAGCCTCAAGAAGTATTCCAATGTAACTATACACATGGCTCTGGATCACTAATTTAATGTGTTCACGCTCATCCTCTGAGAAAGGTATGTCTTTGTAAAGAATTCTAGCCTAAATCAACAAAACGAAACTTGGTAAAGATGTCAAAGGTCTGAATATTTGTCAACATAGCATATAGGATAAATGACAATCAGAACAAAGCATTTGACTCACAGCAACACTGACGTGACAATTGATCCCAATATAACATACACAGATTATAAGAAACGCCAAGTACTTAAATGCCATTAAATCATAACTTGCATTGCTGGCAGGCAAGCAAGCAAATCCGTATTCAAATAACTGAAATACCACATAGGCTTTGCACTTAACCTGAGTTTGGAAATGCTGCCAAAATCGAATAGCTTACTAAGTGTTGTCATAAAGAAGAGAATCAGAAAGGATTAGAAATAGTAAATAATATAGAGAGAACACAAATATGTGCGGTGTTTGGTACCAAGAAATTGAGATGGTGTAGAAAATAAAAAAGCTCGGTACGTTCCATATGTGAGTAGCCTGGAGTCATCAAAGCCTAAAAACATATAATGCGAGTAAAGCGAACATATTATCCGGCCACAAAATCACACACTTCTTCTTTGTTTTCAAGCATCCCATATTTCACCTCTTATTTTTTCCCTAGCAAGCATGTTGATGATCTCGGTCTCAACCAGTACCAAATGCTTAATAATGCAGCATCTCATAAATTTACTGGGAGAAGGTGCTGGTACTTGCCAAATATAACCCACCAGACCATGACAATAAATTTCTGAATTAACAAATGTAAAACAAGACATGCCACTCTTTTCTGAAATATGATTTCTAATTTAATTTGCAATTAATAGAACAGAAGTTATATTGTGTAGAAATGCATTAGTTGCTCATCCTGATAGTTCTGTTAGTTAAAGTCTTATGACAATAATTGAACCAAATGATGGACATGAAAAGCAATTCAAAGATTCCAAACAAACAAAAACATTTTTTCTTATCCTTAATAAATGTTACAGCATCCCACTTTAGAGCTATCCATTAAATTTAAGATCAACATTCCATTTAGTGGCTAGATGGGGATGTTACTCCAATAAAGAGGAAAGATGATTAATGTGAAAAACCAAATAAGTGGAAAAAAAATTATTCATCAACAATAAGGTCAGCACTTGTGTTTCAAAGTGCAATAAATATCTGGGAAAAATCTTAAGAGCTACCTGTTTAAATATGGTACTTGTCCCAGATCCACTATATCCAATCAAAAGAAGTTTCTGAATTGTTCTCTGTTCAAGATAATCTGGCATAGTCCGAGTAATCATGCTAGTTACTTGCTCTCCACAAGGATGAGATGATTTAGAAGGAACTGGGAGAGAAAGTACAGCACAAAGCAGCTTTGTTCCAGCCTGAACAGTAACATCAATAAGGTAGCGAAACAAGATGATAACAGACTAAGAGATAACAAAAGTGTATGGTATTTTTTTAATTTTTGCGACAGGAAAGAAAGACGTCACAAATAGATTTGATAGAAGTCAGACCTTGCCCCAGATATAACCTTTTGTATTTTTCTGTCCCTCCTCTTGGTATGAACCATCTTCATTCACCCAAAAATGTGGGTTCCCAGCACATTGAACTCCCGCTAACTATAAAATTCAGAAATACAAATCTTAACAAAATATTGTCAAAAGAACAGTTCTCAAATATATGTTGGATGCAACCAAAAGCCAACCTTTAACATACGCAATTCCACTTTTGTGATCTCACGACCATTTATATAAACTTGGGTGTTCC
Source organism: Paulownia fortunei (assembly GCA_019321725.1). Taxonomy (NCBI): domain Eukaryota; kingdom Viridiplantae; phylum Streptophyta; class Magnoliopsida; order Lamiales; family Paulowniaceae; genus Paulownia; species Paulownia fortunei. The sequence goes on from CM033110.1 coordinate 21,453,094, forward strand.
CATTGCTAGCTTCTGCCTTAATAGGACCCCCAACATTGAGATGGGGGCTAATAATTTGAGAAGGCTTCTGTCCTTCCTGTAAAATTCAGTGCATCATCAATTTCAGTTGCAACAGCTAAAAATGAAAGTAAAAATTCAGGAATAACAAGTTGATCTTATCGCCATTCACCTTTCCCCAAAGACCTGATACTTTGTCATACCAATAATTTCCTGGTTTCAGCTTCTTTGGTGGATTAGAGCAGCTCTGCAGCATGATCAACTCCTCATGATAAAGAGGCCTACCATTCACACAGATATACTCGGGAGGCAATTGATTCACTTCACACAATTTCTCAGCCTTCATGATCTGCCGAACCTCCAGATCATTGAGTAATCGCTTGAGCATTCTAGAGCATTTTCCCAAATAGCCCCGCTTCGATTCATCAATGGGGTATCCAATGCAAGTCACGCACTTTCTACCCTCGGGCATGGACCCCATTGCTCTAAGCACACAATTAGTGCAATACTTAGCATCACAAACCATGCATACCTCCTTTTCCGTAAATCTATTTCCTTTCAAGCACCGATAACACGCTCCTTTCCTGACCTTAATGGCAGGTTCCTTCTTCACTCTAACCACCTCAGGTTCAGAACGACTAAACTCCTCATTAATATTTTCGTCATCTGACTCAATATCACAAAAAGTCACCATGGGAGCTCGCCTCACATCACAATTAGATTCATGATTCCCATCTCCAAACTTACGAGAAGAAACCCTAGAGGACAGATAATCCACACTCAAAACTGACTCATTGGATTCCCATTCCGTTCGGTTAGACTCATTAAAATCTAAGCTCTCTTTAAAACCACTCGACAGCCTCGACTTACTCAAACTCCCTGAGAATTCCCTCGACTTCTCAAAGCTATCTGAAGACCCTAAAGCCCCTGAACTCCCAACCCCACCTACAAACTCACATGAACGATCGTGACTAATCAAAGAATATCCCCTCTCATTCACTCCGTTTACCCCACCATCACGATTACAACACTCAAAATCACTACTTAACTCGCCAGACAAAGCACAAATATCATTACCATCACAATTTTCAGGTTCTCTTTCTCCCAGTGCATTATTAACCGAGCTAGGTGAAACACTAGTTTCAGTCCCCAAACCCAGTTCTTTACTATAAGAACCCTCACTCACCTCATTATTCCGCAACTCAAATGCAATCACTGAAGTCGGGGAAACTGTCAATAACTCGGCAGAGGAGGAGCTTAATTTCAAATCCTTCGACAACTTCTTGCTAATTATGTCCGCAGAACATATTGGTTGCACAATAGGCAGCGATAAATTATCTGAAAACGGCAGCGGAGAAACAACGGCAGCCACTGGAATTCGATCCACATTGATGGGCACGGCCCGCGGCAGCTCACGAGTTATCGGCGGCCCGTGATATTCCATTGCAAAGGAATATTCGACCGCATCTTCCACAACAGTCGCCACCTCTAGCGACATATCCTTCTTCTCAAATCAAACCCTTTAATTCAAAACCCACTTCACATAAGTACAAGTATCACCAAAAAACACGAATCTTGAGTAAAACAAGAACAGGATAACGGAAAGAACATGGGTTTTTGAGTGGGCTAGAGTAAATAAACAAACTTTAGATGCAAGGAAAGAATTTGGTTCTATGAAAGAGTGGAATGAAATTAAGTGAAATTTTAGAAGAAACCTTCTCTTTTTTTTTTCCTAGAGGAAAACGAGAAATTGAGAGATTAAGGGCAAGGAGAAGACTGTGGAAGAAAATACAAAGAGGATATATGGGGTGGATGAAAAAAGTGTTGGGAAAGGGAAAGTGGAAGAAATGGTGGTGGGCACTGTTTTGGAGTTGGGCATCTTTTTTTGTTTCTTTTGGTTGTTTAATTGCATTTTTGTATTAAAAAATAAAATCCTTGTTTTGTAAAATCTTGATAGAAAGAGAAGAGCTGAAAGCTCCGTCCCTGTATGCGAGTGACGGTATGGTGGTGGGGCGGTGATGTGAGCAAGTCGGCATGTGTAGTTTAGGGGTGAGGATAGGGGCAATTTTGTCTTTATATGTGCTGGAATTTCTTGCTTTGGATGACTGGTGGTCCCGGGTCGGGTTTTCTTTTTGTGGGTGGGCTAATAGAAAATGGTGGATGGATGCTTCAATTTATCCATGGAATGTTTTTGTCTCTATGGGATTGGGAAATGGGAACTGCGTTGCTGCTGCTGAACCCAAATTCAGTATAGACTTGTGCTTTGTTATACTCATTCCATTTGTGATTACCTCAATTTAGTCATGTCAAATTATCAACATAATTAAATTTATATTTCAGCATACAGCAAGAGTCTAGCTTATATTTCAAGAAATATGTCAAGAAAAAAGATTCATATTTTATTGTTAATAAATTAATATTTCACAGAGCAAGTTTTTAGCTTAAGTTTTAAGAAATATTGTGAAGAAAAAAATTCATATTTTAGTTTTGTCAGTGTTCAAGTAAAATTAACCCAAGAAGTTATACCTTTTGTTTTTTTTTGGCACATATATAATCTTTTCCTCCGAATATATTGACACTTGCACATGTAGACAAAGATGATGCCTAATGACAATGAATCGATGCTTGATTAGATTGGAATTTGTCAGCCTACCCTTGGAGACTTATTTTACAACCTAAAGATGCACAAGAAAAGGTGATATTCCATTACCACCGCTGCGTTTGGAGGCAAATCCTAACCGCTTCTCTCAGCTGTCACTAAAAAGTCTCAATTACCTTCCTCATCTTATTTCTAATATTATTTGAGACATTAAAATAATATTTTATTAAAAATAAATATCTAACTTCGTCTTGGTAGTTAGCTCAAACTACCTGCTGTGTATTTTTTAAAAATACTTCTATTGATCTTATATAAATGAAATATATAATAGTAAATTAAAATTTTTAAGATGAGATAATATTGAAAAAAATAGATTACAATATATTTTATGATGAGATGTGACTTAAACACACAAAACTCAATATGATGTCTCATTCTATGGGCCAAGCACGTAAAACTCATCAAAATAATTCGAATAATTCAACAAGATATTTCACTCTAAAGGTCTTATGAGCCCACGATATTCACATAGACCCTTCAACACCGTATAATAATTCTTTTATATAAATTTATAAATACCCGCTCTTATTTATTTTAAAAGGAAGGTAATTCATTCATATTGTTAAAAGTCTAAACTTTTTATTTTTATACAATCATTCTATCTTTAATTCTAACTTGAGCGGTGAATGATTTTTGTCGGGACAACTACAGCGTTCTAACGACTTGTATGTGTCATGGGCATGAACCCATCTAAAAATTGAAGGTTCGCAAAGAGATGACGTTTGAATATTTAAATTCATACCACATCATTTTGACGTCATCTATGAGAACCCTGCCAAGACATCGAGAATGCAGACAAGAACTAAAGTTAGGGAGCTAGTGTTCAAGACGCCCCCTGTAATACCCAATCCTCACACTACTCATTTGGTCAATGTGATTCATGCATTACATGCTATTTATATGCTAATTTACATTATCATTTACATGGCATCTTATATAGCATTTTTAATCATTAAACCTCCAATGTTATCACATGATATTAGTAGTTGAGATCTTATAACCTAATTAAGAAATTCAATATTTAGATAAGAGAAAAAATATTTTGGTCAATCTATTGGATATTTATTGATTATATGTTATAATTTAAGAAGTAATTAAATGTATTATAAGTGAGCTAATATGTTTCGATTCAACTAAATCAATGTGTTTTAAAGGTACGTATACATCCATAAATTAATAATACTTGTGATATTAAACATGATATAATTTGATTTAAGTATTATATTTCACGGTCCATATATATATATGATTTTAGAAATAAAATTTAGACAATCTACTTAAAAATCGGATGTTAATTGATTTAAAGATCGAATAAACAGTTAAAAAATTATAGTAGAATTTATTATCCGATCATACAGAAATTAAAATAGATTGTAAATAGAGAAATAAATACTGAGAAACACCAAATTATAATTGTATAAGTTGTGTATAATATCATATTTAAACCACCATTTGCCATCTCATGATTTCTTATTAAGTTTAAGCTAACATCTCAAACTAACACCTCAAACCCTTCACCCTTAATCCACGACCAGACCCTCATTTCAGTTATTTTCAGCTTCTAAACACACACCTTAAGATCTCCAAATGCTCCAAATTGATTCCAAATTGAAATAAAAGTAAGAAAAGCAAATGAGAAGTGATTACCATCAAGTTTATCCTCAAAATCTGCATAGATAACACTTATATATGATTTTGCCTTTGGGTTTCAGATTATTTTAAATGAGTTTATTATTTATTAAACTTTCAATATCTCTTATAAAAGTGTTGGGAAGTTTTTAGTTAAACTTTGGTGCACAAAAAAAGGGTTTTTAATGACAAACACTTAATAATAAATACTTATGACATAAATTATTATCTTATTATTTTTTTGTGTTTTAGGTTTCAAAAGTGTATGGTATGTTGAATAAAATCTATAATTATTACCATTTATATGTCTATTTATGAGTTAAGAGTATTAAGATGAATTTTGATCGATTAAAAATTAAAATAGATCATGATATTGGAGAAACTTTCATACTACCAAATTAGCAAAATCTGTTTTGATGTGTTATAAAAGAGGCTGAATTATGGGAGTTAAATTCATGCGTTTTGGCAATTCTATGACATAGTTATATGTTTTTATATGTTAGCTAAGTGTGGTAAAGTTTTTAGAGTGAATAAATATGACTAAGGATGTTGAAATTGCTATGAAACTTAATATAGCAACAAAAAAATGTGAAGTTGTGAATCTGTCACATTTGGTTCATCAACATGTTCCAATATAGATATGGTTAATTTGATCCCTAAATTTTAGGGGGATGTTATAAGAGTTATAATACATCAATTAAATGAGGTTAATATACATTTAAGATATGAAATAAATATGCGTAGAAGGTTGTATTTGGTTATAATTTTTAAGTGATAAAGTTCTTTAATTAAATTGAGATTCAACATCTTTATATTACATCAGGTATAATGAGGTTGTTAATTGAGAATGGTGATTGATATCTTGTATTTTTACAGATTGTTTCACATCTAGGGTTGCGGAGTAATACTTAAGAAATCAAGAAGTAACACACAATCGATAAAAAATAAGTGAAAATCCATTTACAACTATAATGCATAGATATAATATTTCTTGCCTTATATATATATTAAATGTGATTCTTGTATCTTGATGAGTGTATTATGAGTATTATAAATATCTTATAGTGCATACATTGCTTTGATGATGAGACATGGGATTCGTTGTGTCATTAAACATGACATTTATTAGTATTTACATATGCATGCATAACACGTGCTCACAGATAAGGTTTTGCATGCATGACATTTTTTTCAAAAATAAAATATTTTGGTTGGCCACTACTAGTGCATCGAGGCATGCGAGATGTGCTTATGTGATATTTTAGGGTGCCGTGAGTGTTACTTCTTAGATGATCATAGGGGTTGATAGGGGGTGTGCCTTTGGTGGTCACGATAGGGTGGACCACTTGATTGTACTCTTATTGACTCCACTGGTGGGGAGACTTTTGGAGGATCACAGGGGGTGGACCTCTGGTGATCTTAGGAGATGGCCCCTAGACTGACTCAATTTGTTTATGGCCATATAATTATTGATATTGTTTAGAGTTTTATCCGATACATAGTAAGTAGACTAAGGGCCCAGTGATAAAAAATGATTTTGGATAAACTGTTTTTGTTCAGGAGCTTGCATTTCTTATGTGATTTCATAGAGTTGCGTTGTATATTGAGCGTTAACTCACGTAGTTCATGCATTGTAGGTAAGCATGGTGAGACTTGAGACCTTAGTTTACTGGGCTGGCTGTGGAGCTCCTGTAGGCTTTCAAAACTTAATGTACATGAATGATGACCTATTGGGGCTATTTTGTAAGCCGTGCTTTTGATTTTGCAGTCTATTATATTATATTAATGACATTATCCTGTATATTACTTTCAAAACTTCATTGTAAATGAGTCTGAGTTTTGTGATGATTTTGATATGACTTTTTTATCGTTCAAATAACTATCTATCTATATACAGTGTTACAGTATGTTAAAGCACTTTACTTTATCAGTGCTATATCAAACTAATTAGCTAGAAAAAAAAGTTATACGCACACATATGCATACAAATTATGTTGTGCATGTTGTTTATATATATGTATACACATTTTTAGGAGATTGTGACACCCCCTACGAAAGAAGAGACGACAACAATTAAGTGGACCAGCTGGGGGAACCACTTCCTCAGCGTGATCCACAACTGCATCCAAAGGACCCAACTCAACCAGTTGTGTTACAAATAACCCAAAAGGTACTGAGAACAATAATTGAGGGTGCATCAGCCCAAGCTGCAGCTCAAACAATAGCCCAATTTGCTACTAACCAGTGTAGAGAGCAAAAACTCTTTCCAGTCATCTTGTGAGTAACTGATCTTGTGAGTAACTGAGCATCCCTCCCAGCGGACAAAAGACAAAACCATTGTGCCATCAAACTTCTTGGTTGAGTCACGAGTATAGGTGGACCAACGTCTCCTGTTTTCTATAGCACAATCCAAGCGCAATCCATTCTCACCCGCTATCATAGCTAAGTCCCTACCAGTAGGAATCAAGGTTGTTAGCCTTATTGAATATGACGGAATTGGTGACCCTCAAGAGTATATTGACAAGTTCTATGCTAAGATGGACTTGTATAACTTAAGTGACATCTATTTTCTATAAAATCTTTCGTACCATGCTTTCAAAGCTTGCATTGTCGTGGTTCAACAAACTGTCTGCTGGCAGTATAACTAGCCTTAAACAGCTGACACAAGGATTCTTACACTAATTTTCTATCAATCGAAAGTACCCCAAGATGGTCGTGTACCTGTTTGCAGTCACCCAAAGAAATAGAGAGCCTTTGAGGAACTACGTTAAACGTTTTGTGGAGATCGTGAATGAAATTCCCCACGTCAACCATTAGTTGCTCGTGAGTATCATGCAACAGAACCTTCATCATAGGATGTTCAAGGAATCTATTATGGGGAAACCCCTAACACACTAGATGAACTCCTTACCAGAGCAAATAAATACATTCGCACAGAAGAGGCCACACTCCAAGGAGTAGGAGTAAAGTGCAAATATAAAGATGAGGAAAATGTAAGCAATAAACAAACTAAAGAGCAGAGGCACATTTTACTAGGATACTAACAATACACTCCGTTAAACACCCCGATAACAGAAGTTTTAGTGGTTGCGGAACAACAAGGGAACATCCAACCCCCGAGAAAGTTGAATGATGATCCTAAGAGAATAAAGTCCAATAAGTACTACCGCTACCATTGCGATCGAGGGCACACCACCGATGAGTGCTTTCATCTAAAAAATGAGATTGAAAAGATAATACAACTAGGATACCTAAATGAGTTTGTAAATCAAGGCCCCAAGCCCCTTAAAATGACTATCATCTGTGCAACACTTCTCATATAAAACATGAGTTACTCAACCATCTTAGCGAGAGCCGTGGAAATAATAGTCTCCCAATTGCTGGAATCATAAACGTCATCTCGGGAGGACCGTCTGGTAAGGGCCGTGCAATGCTAAAGGGGGCGTTTCTCAAGACAGTGGAATAAGAAGACAGATGGCACGAGCGACGACATGCCACAAGCGCTACTAAGGTGACATGCTCCAAGATTCTTTACTTACGATCAACCTTCCCTATGTGAGGCTTGCCCGAAAATAAAGGGTTTATGATGAGATATGGTCCAAACACACAAAGCCCAACAAGATGTCTCACTCTATGGCCCAAGCACACAAAATCCATTAAAATAATTTGAACAACCCAACAAGATGTTGCACTCCAATGAACCTTATGAGCCCACGAGGTTCACAAAGACCCCTCAACACTTTATAATAACCCTTTTACAAAAAACTATAAATACCCCCTCTTATTTATCTTTTAAGGAAGATAATTCATTTACATTGCTAGAACTCTAATCTCTTTGTTTTTATACAATCATTATTTTTAGTTATAAATTGAGACTCGTAAGGCTTTTGTCGAGACAACTCCACCGCTCTAACGATTTGTGTGTGTCGCAAACATGAACTCATCTATGAGTTGTAGATTCGTAGGGAGCTGAAATTTTAAAATTTAAATTCATACCACATCACTCGTATTTATTATGAACTCAAAAAACAATTTGTTTGTTTGTTTGTTTGTTTTTTTTAGAAATACATTTTTGCATTGTAATGTAACTAATCAATAGCTAAACGCTTTGATATCCCTCATTGGTCTCCACAGATTTAGAAATTTGGATCATGAAGTGTACAAATTTAGAAAACTCCGACAACCACAGTGAGACCGATCAGTAGTTAACGAAGAACAGGTGGCCAATAGCTATTGCATGCCCAATATTCATCAAACAGTAAGCAGAATCACATCCTAGCTAAACAAGTCAAAATATTAGGCCATGTTTGTCAGCAACTGCTATCAATAACCATAAATATGTGGTTGGTTTTCTTGCATGCATGAGATTTTCAGCAAGCCAGCCAGAATTAATGATCTGTGTATATATCAACGTGTTTTAAATTTCAAATGTCTTTTTTATGTAGAATCTTTGGACTTATAAGCAACACACTTAGCACGTACGTGACCAAAATGAATTGATTTGCTTGAGTTAGAGATTTCTAAGTATAATCAAGGTTACATGAAAGAACAGAAGACTGTCAGATTAATGTGCAGTAAGTTAAGTTTGATCTTCAAATCCTTGCTGCTATGCTGGCCAAGCTAGATAGTAAATAGCATTTGTCTTACATTTGTTTACTTGTAAGATCAATATTTTTTATGTCCAGACCGCGATCTGTTCTCATCAAATACTTCTTGAATATCTAACTAATAGAAACACACCACTTTCAAAAAACTTTCAACTTTAACGAGCCAGAACACCAGCTTTAGCATTCATAAGCATAAGGTAGAGTACTTTATCTTACTGAAAACTCAATAATAGTTTGGTGGTCTCATTCAATAATTAGTTGCTTGAAAATGATTTATGCCTCACTAGACAACCTGGTCATTAATAACTCTACAGTGGTAATTTGCTAAGTGGTTTTCCTCATAAAGGACATTTGCTTCTTTTTATTTGATCCAAAAATGAAAAATGAGTAGTTAGTTCCACATCAAACTATTTAGTGCCAAACAGAGGTTTCTTTGCTTTGAAATTATGACTGCAAACTAGTTAGGTCACCCGTAAAAGGTGGTCATAACTGCAAATAATGGGCTTTAACTTCAGCACTTTTCTTGGCGCCTGTCTAGTTAGAGTACCTCTATAATCTATTCTCAAAAGGATGTATTTGATGTGTACTTGGCAGCTGCAGAAAGATTTTTTTTATGTATATGGTTTTAGTTAGTTAGTTGATTAAGTCATGAGATAGAACCTAATCATTCCATCCACTTGTTTCTCCTTTGACTACTGTTACATTGCTGATCTCAAAAGATATCCAAAGTCTAAACCACAACAATGCAATGGAGAAAACTGGAATCAAGGGTCAAACATCATGTGAAAGTTTCTGTAATGTTCATTAATTTATGAAAACATTGGCTGTACATGAATTTCTCACATTCATATTGTGAATCACACCAAAGTCAGCTTATAAGGTCTCTTTCCAACTAAAAGGACAAAAACAAAAAGTTAGATAACTTCTTCCCTATCCCAAAAGATCAATTGTAATAACAATTAGAAAGGAAACAGAGAGAACCACTATCCTTAATTACAAACATCAATCACTTATCAAGGTGATACCCAACTGGATAAATAGTTAACCCCTGAATTTCATGTTTGATTAGTAATCAAGTTCAACAATGAGAGTATTTTCTTCACCAAATCTTGAGAAATGGCATACTGTCTAAGAACATTCAAGTGATTGCTGAATACGCTTAGAAATGGCATAATGTATAAGAACGTCTGATCTACACCACATGCAGAATTGATAATTTGAATAATACAGAAGATTATTTTCATGTTTCAAAAAAAAATCGTCAAAGAATCAATTGTAACAATTTCGACCAGATTAATAGTATAAATACAACAATGGTATGTATTTACGAAAAAGTTGTACAGCAAAACCTGATATTTCCTTACCACTAAGCACTTTCAAGCAGTTTCTACCTATTCATAACTTATGGTCTAGACACTACACAACTGGAGAGTGGAGGCACTGTAAAATGTGTGTGTATAATTCTTGCCATTACCATCATTTATTCTTTAGTACTTTCTCCTTTGGCTCACCCTACTGCTACCTTGTGATGAGAAGCTCATAACCGAAGGAACCGTTTGAGGTGGGTTGTAATTCTCCACTTGATGATGCTGTTGAGATGGTGGACCTGGTGGAGGTTGCACTGCAGCCACCTGTGCAGAGACCCTCCATATCTTCACCGACTTGTCAAGGCTACCACTGTACACCATATACTGCCTTTCACTGCCGTGTAAACGTGTCCCCTTAACCTCTTCGACCGCCAAGCACTTCACCGGGCCACTGTGCCCACTCAATATTGATAAACAAACATGACCTCCTTCTTCCCTTCTCCACACACAAATATTGGTGTCAGCTGATCCACTAAACACTAAATTCCCTGCCGTGGCTAAACACAATACTGCAAGCTTGTGGCCTCTCAAAATGCCGCCATGAGAAAGAAACTTGTCGCGCTCCCAGAAGTTAACTAGCCCGTCTGATGACCCGCAATACAGAGCTGTAGCATAAGGGTCAACAGCCAGAGATGTTACTGCACATTCTTGCTTTAACAATGTTTGTGAAAAGAAATGCTTTGTTCCCTTCCCCTGCATTTCTCTTCGCCAAACTTTGACACTTCCATCAGCTGAGCCCGTGAATACCAGTCCATCAAAGCCGGCAACAACTGAATTTACAGCATCGTCGTGTGCATTGATCGATTCCAAGCACTTTGAATCTGAGATTCTCCAGACTTTAATCGTTTTATCCCACGAAGCGGAGTATAAAAGGGATTTATCCTCGCTCAAGCTAAGAGATGAAATTGCATCAATGTGTTTGATCCAGATCGCATTGCGACTCCTCCTCACCTCAACATAGTTGCTAGGATTGAACGAGCTTTTTATTTTAGCCTTGAAAGTTGGCAATGTCCCAATGCGCTTGTGAACGGTTGGATCCTTTCCTGACACCTTCCAGACCCTAATTTGTCCATCTTGATGGCCGGAGAAAATTCGTTCGCCGGCAATGATAATGGCCTTAACCAATCCGGAGTTAGATTTGAACCCGGAAAATTCTTTCTGATTTTTCCACACCCTGATATTCTTGCTGTCTGAACCCGTATACAGCAAATCCCCAGAAGCTGCTAACGAATAGATGTGACCTTCTTCGCGGACAAGGGACCCCATCAGGCCTGTGTAAGCATATGATTCGGGCGCCACGTGAGAGGACCACGGGGATTTCGATAATGGAGAGGAGAGGTCCCATGATGGGGTCGAAAATGGCGGGGATTGATCCCACACGGCGCTGTTGTAGGGGGAGCTGGTGTCAGAGGGCGGGGGAGGTGTCCTGTCGGGGTTTGCGGGGCTGGCTTCCGACGTGTTGCTGATGCGAAAGGAGTATTCTTCTTGATCAGGCTGCAGCATGTTGCCAAATGTTTGTCTCTTCAGGATGCTGGAATCTGTTGCCATGTGATCATACTTGCCTGTTCTTGAATTCTTCATCTGTTAAATAATCAGGGCTCTCTTTACGTATGCTTATGATATAATAAACAATGAATGAAATTATGTAAATAAACAATTATTGTGCAATACAAAGGAATATTGAATGCTAAGACAGCCGAAAGGGATGAATATTGGAAGAAAGGTGGAGAGAGAAAGAGAGGCGAGAGAGAGTAAACAATAGGGTGGCTGATATAGAATCTGCTCATGTAAAGAAAGGTACGGCCATGAAAGATCTTGGGAGAGAGTCCTTTTCATGCAACTATACAATTTGTCAAACCCAATTGAAATGTCGCAACGAACTATAAAGACAGTCGTTATTTTGTGAGAGCAAGTTTTCTAATTTCTGGCTAAGCTTAGAGCCCTTTTCATAATTTTTCTGACTTTTCAATTGCTTTCGGCTGCATTTTTGATTTAATTTTATACACATCGTATTAAAACCAGCTCCGGTATTCATGAAAAAAAGTTTGGCACTTCGCAGAAAAAATATTATCATCTGATATAAAAATATTTTTCGTTTTTCAAATAGATAAACGGTCAATATATCATCTTCTAAATATTGATGAAATTTTTTGGTATACTAACAATTATGCAATAAAGCAATATGAGATTAGACAAAAGCTCAAATTTTTTATGAAACTTAAACATAATACCTCATAAATATTAGTATATTACGTGTGGACAATTATCATTTGATTTGCAATCGGGATATTTGTTCCAATTTAGTATTTTATATTATAAATATATATTAAATGTATAAAATATTTTATAATTATACATTTCACGTGAATTATATACATTTAACTTGCATTATGAACTAATATATAAAATGAAACATCAAATTAAAATAAAAATTCAAGATACCAAAATTGTACCTCATTAAAATTATATGTAGAATTAGTAGTTAAACTAACCAAATTCAAAATTTATTAGAAATAATTCCCTGGAGTACTTTATGTTGCCATGGGAATAATGAGAAATTATTTTTAAAAATAAGTAATAATGAGCAGCAATTCTAACGGAAGACTCGGACTTTATTTTGTTTATGATTCAAGAAGTGAGTTCGCTATTTATCATTTCCCATGTATTTTAGTTTTTTCAGATGAATTCAGCATTAATCTTGAAATCAAGATTTAGCAAAACGAGCAGAATTTATATTGGAAGACCCATAATTTTGTTTATGATTTATAACCTCTCAGTATCATTCAGCAAGCATAGATCCCCTCTCTCTCTCTCTCTCGGATGATTTTGAAGCATTGATACTTAAATCAAGATTTAGCCAAAAAATCAAGAAAACCAACACCTGTTTTAATTAATGGCTCATATTTGTGCTCTATTTCACCCGTCCCAAATTATGTATATGCATTTGGCTCCGTATAATTTTAATGAAATTTGAAAAAGTGATATTTTAACTTTCAATATTTATAAAATTATTTTTAAAAAATAGTGGTTGAAATTTAAAAATTAGTAATATCGTATCACTATTTTAACTAATTTTTGCTATTGGAGATTTTTTTTTATTGAAGGTTTACTTTAAGATATGTAAAAAAAAAAATAAAAAAAAATTGAGACATAAGAAATATTAAAGCCTTTGTTCCGAGTATAAAATATAAAAGTTTGATGACCTTAAAGATTTATTTTGTGCCCCCTCAACCTTTCCATCAATGTATGAAAAACTTGGATTCATTATCGGTAGGTTTCAGTCTTAAATGATTAATGATTTTGTCTTTCCATATTGGAGAGATTGATTAATGATTTTGTGCGTCTCTCAATATCACAATTATATTTTTGGAATGAATAAAAATATTATATTGATATCGCCAGAAAAGAAAAGTTACAGTTGCATACGGATTGCCCTTTTCCCTTTGTGACATTTGTACATCCCTTCTTTTCGTTTTTTTCCTATCCCAATTCAAGAAACCTCCAGTCTTGATTTACTTTAGCATGTTCTTCAATGCCGAAGCCTTGAAAACTGAGTAAACGATCAAGATAATAAAACGATGTTTTTCAACGATTTTATTCGACGGAGACTGGCAACTTTGCTACAGCCATGGCTGAGAGGCGACCAAGAACTCGAATTCAAACTTGACTTCCTCCGCTCAAACGGAACCCTCAACAACATCAGTTTCAACACCTCCGCGCTTAACGAATTGCTAGACGACCCATCAAAATTTTGCTTCAAGGAAGCAACAGTCGAACACTTGAGCCTTCAATTCTCCCCGTTTTCCTCCGCCGCGTTCACTCTCGTAGTTCGTGGCCTCCGCGTCGTTCTTTCACTTGGGTACGCATTCGATGTGTCGTCTTGTTTTTAAATGGTGTTTGAATTAATGGGTTTCTTGATTTTTCTTGTTTCGTTTTATTTTTCTGTTGGTTTGAAAAGAGAAGAGGAGGATGAGGGAGGAGTGAAGTGGAGGCGGAAACCGAGAGATACCACGGTGGAGGAAAGGAATAAGGTTCTTGAAGAGATTGATCCTGAGGTATTCTAACTATAAACCTCTGAATTTTGGAAGTAATAATACTTGAAGAGAGATCATATCTTGTCATGGGTCTAATTGATCAGCTAACTGAATACCATTAATCTTTATCCATTAGTCCAAATTTCTTATTCTATCTGTATTAGAAGTTGGAGGATCATCATTGAGAGTTTCCTCTTACTCTTGCATTTTTGGAAACATAATTTTTAGAATTTGGGAAGTTGGAACGCCAAGTAGCAATCAGGTTGTTTACATCAGTTGCATATGTGTAGCAGGGAGGGACAGGGAAGGAAAAGAAGTAATTAATATTTTTTTTTGTGCATCCCACTTTGATCTTCGTATAGAAAGAGAAGAAGACAAAGTATTAAATTTGCTTCTCCCATGGCTTTCTTATCTATTTATCAAAACACAAGGTATAGAAATCCTTTTATGCTGGCTTCTCATTTTCTCCTTGGTTCTCCAACTAAAAGAAGTGTTACGGAAAATGATTCAAATTTTAGCATACGATTGTCTTTATGTCAAAAACCTTACATGATCAATAATGATAGTTGACATTCTGCGAATTTCTACTTTATAAGATTGAATCTAAGAATCTGATATTTGCCTTCATCTTATATTTTGTATTGATCGTAAAAATGAATATTCTGAATGGTACTACAAAAGCCCGATAAGATGGAAATTCAAATTATTCAAAAAAAGAATAAAATAAAATGGTAGAACCGCACAATCCCATGATTTTCAGATGCAGTAAAATTTAAGTTTCTTCCTTTATTTCTTTTATTATGCTTTGGGATTTTGTTTGATCTGTAAAGCTGAAGTATGGTTTGCATGTCTTGGATGGTTTCAGGGTTGTGCTTTGCATGGTGCTATTAAAAAGATTTCGGACATTACCACCAGAAGATGGAGAACATCCTTACTGAATACTGTAATTAGACATTGTCACTTGCAGTTGCATGATGTTCATGTGCTTCTGCAATCTCCTTGTTTGTCTGATCCATTCTCATGCTCATTGTACATGAAAAAGTTTGGAGCTGGATCAAGGATTATAGGCCATGGATGCTTTATTAGAGGATTCATGAGTTCACTTTTTGTGCCTTTTGAAGAGAGTTCATTTGATGTTGACATTAACAGTTTTGAGATTAGGTTGAACAGTGAAAATCGCAAGAGTTCTGTTTTTCCTGCGACCAATATGTTCGCTTTAGTTAATTTGAATCATCTTCAGTCCATAAGCTTTTGTTTTCATGTCCCAGCATTAAATTTTTTATTTTCTCCAGCAGATCTCTCTGTTATATTATTATTATATGGACTCCTGTCCAAAGAGTACAAATGTGCTAGACGTGGAAGACAACTATGGAATATAGTGGCAACCAAAATTAGCTCTCTGCTTCCGACGTCTAAGTTGTCATTGATTAAAGTAGTAAGAATTGTGTGTCTGTGGTTGCGTTACATAAACACATACCAGAGAATACTTCTACTAGTTGGATATCCTGCAGATGAAATAATGAAAAGATCAGCTACCTTGATGTTCCAGGACACAATGTATTCAAGATCTGTCAGGTCTCAGTGGAATTTGATTGCTGAAATGGAAAATGATCTGCCTCTTGAGGCAATTGCAGTGGCTCGAAGATTAACTCGCTACAGAGTGGCATCAAATGGTCCTGGAAAAAATTGCAATTTTGATGAGTTGCTGGCTACTAGGCCTTTCTTAAAGTTGCGTCAGCTACTTGTGCTCATTTTGAGCATGATAGGCAGTTTGTTAGTTTCATTTATGAGGATTCTGTTTTTGCACAAACTTCTGGCTATTTTACCTGAGAGTAGTCCGCATTTTGGCTCTGTTCATGAAAATTCCCCTCTACAACAAAGTGTCACTCTAAAAGTTCAAGAAATTTCAGTATCTGTTTTTCCAGACAATGCAGTACAGCCTTCAATCAGTGGGAAGGCAGTTTCAGGCACAGAGATTTCATTCCAAGACTTACTCTCATTCAAATTTTCCATTGATGCGTTCTTCTTGAGATATATGGTAAATATTTCTGAACAGCATTTTACATTCGCATCTGGGCGCTTGAAGGTTTTTTCTTTTTCTACTGCAAGTAGTTACTCAGAAGAACATCAGAAGAAGGAAGTCGACAAAAGGCAGATTGTCGTATGGGGTGAGCCTGCACAAATTATTTACTTTCCTGAAGCTACTCGTGATAATGCTACTGATGATGTTGCTAGAACTTCAGTTCCTCATTTAGACCGCCTTTTAGGAAAATTGTGGTTGAATTGGAAAGATGCTTGTTTGAAATCTGAAGGAGAAAATATACCAAATGTGCAGGCTCCATGGATTCTTTGTGATATATGGAGCTGTTTGATAGATCATGGCAGCAGTGATTCTAGTTCTCGGTTTAACTGTAGCTTGGGTGTTGGTAAACTGAACTTCAACCTGGAATATTATTCTTTGGCATCAACTGTTGTACTCCTCAGACAAATACAATGTGCTTTGTGCTGGAGCCTGAGGAAGAAAAATGTTGTTTTGCATAGTCCAGCAATCATCATTGAGGATCCACCAGTGAGGTATTGGAGTAGTCAATTCGCATCATTTTCTAGCAAAATTGAAATGGACATTATCAGAATGCTTCCTGAGAAGCATGTTCAAATTGGGGCACTCATTGCTGGTCCGCACATTCAAATATCTTTGTTAAATGATCGGTTCCATGCTGAAACTACAAACCCTCATCATCTTGTCACACAGGTCTTATTTGAAATCTGCAACATTGAATTTCTGGTATCACCAAATCTGAAAGATAATGTTGGATTATCAAGTGAAAATGCTTCAGAAAGTGATAGAGGATCAGAGTGCCTTGGACTTAAAGAACCTGAAGAAATTGACATCTCTAAATCAGATAATGGAGCTTACAGCTGTCAAGGGCAGATTTCAATCAATGCATACCTAAACTTTAATGGTTTGAAGGCTTACTTTGGTGGAACCACTGAGAATCAAAAACACCAAATTATTGTATTAAGGCCAACAACCACACAACTTGGTTATGTAAGGTAATTCTCTGTTCTTTGTACATTCGTTCTGCTTCTAATTTTGAACTGTACGCAGCTCAGGATGAATTGTTGTGTTTATTACTGGCTGAATGTCCGAAATCACATCTTAAGTTAACTGGTTGATGAGTGGTCGCCTACAAATATTCCTTAAATACTTTGACCTTCATTTGTTGTCATTCTTCCTTTTGGTTTATGTTAGACGTGATTTTTCTATTCTAAATAAAATGGCCCTCAGATGTTCTTTCGGAAAGTAGAACTATGATGCTTTTGTTCAGTGAGCAAGCAATTTGACTTTTCATTACACGTCCGGAGTTAATCTCCTGCTTTTATCCTCTCTCTGGAAAGCATGATCAGTCAGTTCTTGGCAGTCAATTTCTTCCGTAATCAAGCTTACTTAATTAAAGCATTGCTAAGGTGAGAACTCATACTTAGACGACAAAGTAATAAGGCATAATATGAGGTAAACACATGTTTCATTTTCATCTGAAGCATAGTTTAGCAGATCTTTGATGCAGCTCAAAGAAGATTTGCAATGATATGGTAGTTTCTCAGCTAATGCACATATTGGTTATCCCAAAAATGCACATCCATCAAACCATATGTTATGCTCTGCTGATTTTGAATATTTGTCTTATCCATGGCAGGAAGGATCACCATTCATTTGGCTCATCAGTCGTTGCTGTCTCAGCAGCTTCCCACTGGGTGGCTACTGGGTTTTCCTGTTTATTGTTTCTGGATGAGTTGTATGTTGTGACAAAGGTGATTTGTCTTTCATTATTGGCTGGATAACACAGAGAAAATTGTTGATTTTGTTGTTTCTCTTGTTATAAGCTCAATCGTGCTACTTATTTTATTTGTATTTGTATTGCATATTGCTTATTTTCACTTATGTGCTCAATATTTTTTTCAATTTCATGATTGGTTGTGCTAGAAAACCTAGAACACCTGTTATCACTTTGATGTTATATCTTTACTTCGTTTCTTTGATATTTCACTCCATTCTGGCTCCTTAAAATCTCTGTTTGCTAACTGAGATATCTGATGGCTTATCGCCCATGTTTGGTGATCATAATAGACAGAGTTATCTTGTAAAGCTAGATTGACCCCTTCTATTGGAACTTAGAAGCCGGATCACTTTTAATAAGACTATAACTAGATTAACCACTTTTATGGAACTTAGAAGCGGTCTCACATTCTAGTAAAACTATGTATCTGTGTTGGCCAACACATGCCAAACAATGAAACTTTTGGATACGCATCTATTACTCCATTTACCTTTTCTTAATAGAAGGTCAAAGTCCAGAAATTTTTCAGATAATTATCGGCGACATGTTTCACACTTCTTTTGCAATATCCAGAAAATGGTAACATGAATTTCTTTGAAAGATAATGAGAATAGTTGTTAATAGATGTTACACAAGTAACTGTACTTAGGCCCGTTTGGAACAGAGATTGGCCTTTTGGCCGAAGATATTTCCTAGGCAAGGCCATTCCACCTGGAATAGCCTATTCCCATTCTTGTGCTCGGGTACCCTCAAGGACTGAAGCTAGAGTAGAAAGGCTTTCCTCGTTCTTATGTTTGGTTCATTAGAATCAAATAGCTAAAAAGAATGAAATTTTATCTACTTTGACTGTTACACTTTTGTGTGCATTTATAACTGCATAAAATATATTGAATGCTATATATCATGTACATCATATACTATTATTTAATATGTCATGTATTATGCATAAATTGTATTATAATATTTTAGGTAAAAATCATGATAGATATTAAGTATATAATAAATAGTGCAAAGTATTGTGATATATATTAAATATTTATAGCATATGTGATATGCATTTTAGTATTTAACTATATTGCTAAATCATATTATACTGATAAAGGTACGATTAGTACATATCCTATGATATGTTAAATATATAATAAACAGTGGTGAATATATATTGATATAATTTTATAGTAATAAATGGTAGTAAATCTACAAACTTTTGCATTTATAAAAATGTTCATCTTATTTACTCAATGTATGTACTCTACTTTTGTGTCTGCGTGTTCGCGTGTCTCCATGACCATATCCTTGTGTTTATGTTGTGCTTCTTATATTGGTGTACTAACTTGTGAGAGGTATGAAAGGTAACATGTGATTATCATCTGAAATCTTAATTATTTAGCATTGGATCTTTAAGAGAGGATTGCAATTACATTCCGAGGACGAAAATTTTGGATTTTCTTCTATAATCACAGAGTATTTTTCCTGTCCAGATAGTTTTTGGAGTATTCTATGAGACACTTGCCTTCACTATGGATGGATCAGGTGGTGATTTGAGCTATGAAGAATTATCAAGCAGAGAGACAATCTTTTTTGAATCTGAGTGCGGGCAAACATTCTCTGTAGGAAGCAAACAGGCATCACTTGTTACAAACCCTCAAGTGTTTGTCAACAGCACTTGTGAGCTTAAGTCGTTTGACATGATTCTTCATAATTCCAGGAAAAGTTGTAGTCTGGAGACCCATATGAGCATGATGCCTATTGACAGAGAAACTGGCAGAAAGTCAGCCTTGCATGACACTTCTAGCAACGGAATATACATAACTATTCAGAAGTCAATGGTGGAGTTTATGTTTAAAGGATGGAATATGGATGTTGTCATTGACATAACTGGAGCTCAATGTATCATTTTCAAATATTTGACCGAGTATGATGGAACCTCTGATAAATCTGAGCTCAAAAATCTCTTATGCTCTCTAAATTTCTTGACTGAAGCATCAGTTTATCATAGCAAATTATGTTTCTGCTTGAGAAACCTTGAGAAAGCCTTACCATTGGCAAGCTTGCACAGTACAGCTGATGAATCTACTTCTCATGGTATAACGTTTCACATGTGGGGTGATTCTCCTTTGATTGTGAGTACTGAAAGGCTGGGGAATCATTGGTTATTCGGAAAAATTGTTATTTCTGGAATTTATATGGCTGGATGCCAAGTAAAAGATATTTTGGTCAATGCATTTGAGGAATTTCATGCATCTTATTCTGTTGGGGGCGACTTCCAGGCAATCTCGTGTGAATGCAAGGTGTTATGCCTCTACATAAACAAGATTTTGTTCATGATATGCTACAAATTGAGCTTTTCAATTGCATTTTTCATATATTTGAAATGGTCTAGTTATGCCAGTTATTCATATGTCTGATAATTTTTTGAACTTTTAATTCATAGATTGGTATGTGTGTTTCTTAACAGGGTGGTTCCATGTTACTTGAGGCAACAGCTTTGACAATGTTCATTGAATGCTTTACTTCGTACTATCAATGGATCTCAGAACTTTGGCCTTCTGGTCGATCATCTAGTAGAGTTGTAGTTGCGCAATATATCAGCGAAATGGCTCTTCTAGATGGGCAACCTAGTGTAAATCCCCAACAAGTCCAACGTCGAGAAGTAATGTGGGATCGTCTTGAAGCATTTACCATGAGTCTATTGCATCTATCTGTTGTACTTGTGGAGAGAGATGAATCTGGTATGTTGTCTTATCTTGTTGTTGAAAATGTTCAAAATGTTGTGGTGAAATATGATTAAATAGAAAACTCCAATGCAGGCAGACTTCAGGAACTTCTGTTTGAGGTTGACTTTCAATTCAGACTTGAACTGTTAAATACAGTTAGAAAAATGTCAATCAGTATTTCCAAGTTTTCTATGCTTTCTCAATTCATGCATGGGGATCTGGGACATAAAGCCACGGTTATTCGGACTCCTTTCTCTTCTATCGTGCCTGACAATTCATTATCCAGCTTTATAAGCAAGGACTCTTCACCTTCTCTCCAGCATAAAGATTCTATTCACCCAGACCTTGCTGATGCTAGTGGCCCAAGTACCTCAGTCTCTCAAAGGGGTTCTCATGTTGGTATTTCCATGAGTAACCCAGCACCAAAAAACTTGTACATAAGTCCACAAAAGTATATACTGACAGATTTGCGATGTTTCCTAGCAGTTGAGGGGCCTGTGACAAGAGGCCGTATTAGTCCTGCATACTCAAATAACATTTGGGTTGGGAGTGGTTCTATATCAGGGTTTGATATGACTATCTCTCTGTATGAAATAAAGGTAAGCAACGTTGCTTGGTAATCTTCATAAAAATTTATCTGAACTTCATTTAAATAACATGTTGGCAATTTGCATTGCCTTGACCCAGAGAAATACAGAAATTAAAAGAGATAAAGAGGATTTACACTTGTGATGTTCTTTCTATTTATATCTCTCGATGGGAGACAATTGTTTAATACCTTGTGGCTATGGCTGTGATGACAAACACAAAAACTAAAAAAAATGGCATATTCAACAATATGATTCCCATCTTTGTGGAATTGATCTTTATAAAGCATATTGAAAGCTCATGGAAAGAATTGATCAATGATTAATGGCTTTATAAATTTGCTTTGTAATTTGGTCCTCACGTTGCATAATTTTTTTTCTGGTTGCTGATTTTGTTAATTTTTGAAGCTCCTACATACTTCTTTTTTCTAAGAAATTTTACTTTGGCCGTGTTCTATTCTTTCTGATTATTTTGCACAGATGGTACTTTCTGCTTTTGAATCTTGCTCCAAGGTTTTGAGCAGAGAGGGAGCTTCCAAAGTGGAATCCAGTGCCTGGTCTTATAACCAAGAACCAGGAGGAAGCATGGAAGAAATGGTTCCTGATGGTACTTGTTATCTCATCTTTTTGTTGTAGAACAGCTTTCTTTCAGAACTTCAGCTAAGTTATCCCCGCAACTTCTACAGGAACAATTGTTGCTATCCAAGATATCGATCAACACATGTATATTGCAGTCGGAGGCACTGAAAGTGGATATGATACAGCTGGAGCAATCCATTATTCACTGGTGGGAGAGCGGGCTCTTTTCAGAGTAAGAATGCTTTAACATCAATCTCTCCGATTGATTGCACCTTTTTATATGACTGAGAAACTGCATTTTATGGTAAAAATTGGTTGAAGAAAGACATTGTGTGAGGTTCCGTTTGAGGCTGGCAGACTTAGATTGATACTTCCAATCATTTACTTTATTTAGCATTTGCAGGCTCCTGTTAGTAAGCATCATCCTGCTCTAGACTTAAATTGGATAGATTCTTGTTTACATTCAAAGACTATCCATTTGATATTGCAACAAAATCGTGGCTCTATATGTGAGATTGACTTAATTTGAAGTGATATTGAATTTCTCTCCATCTAGTTAATTATCCTATGGTGTATAGTTCTTCTGCATAGGTGTGACAGGTAATGATTGCTGATATGATATTGAATGACAAATGACAAAGTAATAGCTTCTTGGAGATTGTGTCTGTTTGTATGTGCCAAATGACATCACTGTATGTTTTTTTGGTTCATTGTTCCTATGTCTGTGATACAGCAGATTAATTGGATGTTTTTCTTCCTCTTTAGACTCTACCATTGTTTTCCCATTGATGTTCTAATCTGTTTTTTGGTTCATTGTTCTAGTTTGTAGTATGATACATATTTTCATTGATATTTTCTTTGTGTCTCGACTTATTATGTGTACAGATATTTGGCAAATGCTTTGTATGAGAAGGAGCAAATTGCTGAGATTTTGGGAACTTCAACTATCATTGTTCAAATTGAAATCGGCGAAGAATATTTTCATTTTCTTCTTGAGGAATACTGTTGAATGGCAAAACCTCATTATTTCCTAAATTGTTTTCCTGTTCTCTTATTTGAACTATATGTGTTCTGCCAGTGGCAGATTTTACAGGGTCCATGGTGCATGCGAGGCTTGAAACCTTCTGATGTTCTAAACAATAGCCAAATATGTCTCTGGCCTCTTCCCTTCCCTTATTCTTGAAGGACCCCAATTTTCTAAGGATGCTCCAACTAGCCTTTCCTGCCCTCATTTTGTCCTTCAATCCGGTGATTTGCTGCCTCACAAAACTAAAGAGTTATACTTTTTCATTTTAGCAAGAAAGATAATAAGTTTAATTACTCAGTGCAATATAAAAAATTTGCATTGTCGTCCTTGAAGTGCTAATTTCAATATTTTATTCCGTAGTTTACCGATTTGGTTACAGAATGATACTTTTTGTTTGATGTTACTAATCACTGAGGAAATATCCATGAAAGTTCAGTTTGGATCGCGTGCTTGTACTGTAATGAATTTGTGCAAACACACATTTTCTTGTGGATTAAAAATTTTAGCCTTTGCAATGCATTCTAATGTCCTCAAACATGTGCACATGTTGATTACCTGTGCCATTTTTCTTGTGTTCAAGATGGAGTTTTACAAATTGAACCAAAATGTAACAGAATTGGAACATTCAGGAGTTACATGTTGATTTTTCTGCTCAAAACTACTCTTTTGTGAAATTGAACTCATGTCAATATTAAGAGGGTGTTTTGCTAAGCTTATAAGCTCCTTAAAAACAACTTATAATATGTTTTAGAGCCTATAAGATGTTTTAGAATGTTTAGCATTTTGAGATGGCAGCTTACTCCAAAATAAGATGTGAAAGTATAAGCTCAAAATAAGGAGACCCCAACTTATTTTTTAAAATCTAACAAACTCCTTTTGTTGACCGTATAATTACAAGATTACTGTAGCAAACTAAGAACGTCTTATGAGCTTTTGGAATTTATTATAAAAACAAATTGATAACTTAACTGTAAAATATGATTTAAAAATCTTATTTGCTCCAGTAGATTTTACAAGCTCCGGGATCTTATAAGATGTTTGATATAAGTGTTGCCAAACACATTCTGTATGAGGCTTTGCTGTGATGAGTATGTCATTTTGAAAAGCTAACTTTCTTGAAGGAGAAAGCTGTGTCATGTTGGTCCATTTCTCATTTCGAATAGTGTAGTGTAATAATGTTGTGCCTTTTGAGTTGTTACTAATGATATACAGACTTCAACTGCCTTTTCCGCCCTCTATTGTCATTTATAGTTTTGTTGCTAGCTGAAAAGTTGATGCATCAATATGCTCTTTGTGCTTAACCAAGTAGTAGCTGCAGGGCCTTGTGCTTTGCCATGGTATATCTAAAGTATCTAATGCCGGTCTGCCAGATGTCCTGAAGATTGAAGAAAGATATGACGATGATAACAATCCCCTTTAGTTTTCTATGGATGTGGTTTTTTCCTTGTTACATGCCAATATATGCTAGGAAATGCATCAGCACGCGGGTACACCAGATCTTTGTTTTCACTTTTTTTTCCAAATATTGAACATACTCATTTCTGTCATGTTCAGGGCCGTGTCTGATGTTTTTCCTTTTCTGTGTTTGACACAATCAGCGACTAGTGGACCTTTCCAGCTTGTCCCTGAAAAAAAGCTTACAATCATTTCTATTCTATCAACTTCGCTTTCCAAATAAATCATTTTTGGGAACTGTGGACATGATATTTATTTAGTATCTTCACAACCATGACATCATGCGGGAAGTTTGCTTGTATAGTTATTGGATGAGCAATTTAAAATTCTGGAAATGTTGGGCTTATCTGAACATCCTTGATATGATATATTTGGTTTCCTATTAGTTCACCCATTTGCATTGAAATTTCTTATTTACTTCCCTGATCTGGTGTGAAGACTTTACTCACTACCGCGTTTTCTCCTTACTATAGAGCATCTGTTGGGGTATTGCTGATAATAAACTGGTATCTCATTCTGCTTCTTCATATTAATTGAAATGAGGGTTGTATGAAGAGCCATCATCCAACCCCCTTCGGAGTACAGTATCTTTACTCCGTTAGCCAAATTTTTTTTGGGTAGTTCTGTTGTTGTATAGTTGGCCAGGTCCTTTGCAATTTTGTCCAACAATTACCATTGAATATTTGTTCAGGTAAAGTATCATAAGCCAAGGATATGGAAGCCACAAGTTCAGTATTTTTCCCTC
Organism: Paulownia fortunei; assembly: GCA_019321725.1. Classification (NCBI taxonomy): domain Eukaryota; kingdom Viridiplantae; phylum Streptophyta; class Magnoliopsida; order Lamiales; family Paulowniaceae; genus Paulownia; species Paulownia fortunei. Next base: position 21,478,336 of record CM033110.1, read on the forward strand.
ATTTCACTGTATGGTAAAGATAACTCGGGGGAATCACTGAGATTGAATTGCCGCCCAAGGTCCAGATTTGTTGATATCTCTTGTTCTAATGATAGTGGGTCTGCCCTTTGGAGAATGCTTCCTTTTAAACCTGATGCCTATGAAGATGCTATTAAGCTGGCATCTTCTAATTCTTTATCTAAAAGGGCGTTTCACCTTGTGAATAAGAAGAATGATTGTGCAGTGGCTTTTACCGATGGCATCCTTGAATTCGTCAGCAAGCCAGGAAATCTGTTCAAGTGGAAAGTGTTTGATGACCCTGGTCCAGTGGGTAATAATTTGTTGCCAAAAAGTTATATTATGGAGGGATCTTCCAGCGCCACCTCCGAGTCAAGGGAACTACAAAGTTTCCCAAGGACTGGAACTGATTCTCGAAGTGATTCAAATGTCACTGACAAGGGAGAGTTTAGGACAAATGGAAAACTTTTGGGGATCACAGTTAAGGTGGACAAGGTTACCCTGACAATTGTTCATGAGCTTTCAGATACTGAGGAAAAGTTCCCACTTCTCCAAGGATCAATTATACCAAATCAAACAATAATACAGATCACAAATTTTAAAGTCAGGGTTATGAACACATTTGAAGTTATTCTAAATTACTTTGATGCCCAGCAAAACTCATGGTAACTATTTTCATGCTTCAATCTGTGTCAGTTTTTTCCCCCTAATCTGTCTTCTTTTCAGAAGCTACTGTGTATTTTGCTTTTTTCCATTTCAATTAGATGTTTCAAATTATTTCACTTTCATTTATGATGGCAGGAAGGAATTCATTCAACCACTTGAAATCTGCATTTTCTACTCTCAGAAGTTTCTTATTCAGGGTGCAGAAAATTCTCTTCACGGAGTGCCAAGTCATTTCTATGCTAAAATTAAGGAGGTTTGTCCCTTGATGTTCAATTGTTTGTTCTCGTTAGCATCACACTTTATTACTATGATAAGTTTTTTATGGCATTGGCAGGTGACCGTATTACTGAGTGAGCTTTCGTTGGATATCCTTTTATTTGTGATTGGGAAGTTGGATTTGGCTGGTCCTTATGCAGTAAAAAGCTCTGTGGTTCTGGCCAATTGCTGCAAGGTTCTTAAACTAATTTGTTTCTAGCATGAATAGCTAGTTAAAAATTCTTTCGTTTATTGAAATCATAAAAGAATATTCTCTGCACACATTGAGTTGTGTCTCTTGAACTTGCACAAATTTGTGGTTATTTCTTTGCGTAACTGGGTTTTCTTTTATAATCTTCTTGTTTTCACTGTGAATGTTGCTTGGCTTGTTTTCCCTTATTTACGCTTTTTTTTGTTCTGATTTGACATAGAACCAATTAAGTTTGCAGGAAGCATGAAAACAAAAGTAACTGCCTGCATTGTATCTCCCTGCTTGCTTATCTCATCCCCATGTTTCCTGACTAATGCTTTGATATTCTTCCATTTCCCCGTGTCTAATTCTTCTCAGCTCAGATGGTGATTATGTCGCTGCTGCATCCCTTTTTTTATTTTTTGATGTATAATCCAGAGACTTCTAAGTAGCATTCTAGGCATGGTATCCTTGAGTTAGTTTGTTGTCACTTTGTTTGTTCTTGTGTTTGTTGCAACTCCGGGAATGTAAGAACAGAATTCTCCCATGTGAATGATTGTGTGTTATTTGCTCTAGTTGCCACCATTACGTGATGCTTCACAGATTAGTATGTGCAAAACTCTGCTGATAGAGGAGGAATTTGATAACTTGTAAATTAGAACTTTAAAACTATATTTAACTGTTTGCTTCAAAAAATCAAATCTATAAAGTGGTTTTTACTTTGCCTATTCCCTTGCCCACTTTATTTGAAGAACAATAATAATAGTTATTCTTCAGGAAAAGAGGTGATTTGCTACTTGGGGGTTGAACTATTTAGCGAATGCATGTTGGAAGAATACAAAAATTTTCTTCCCATGTGCATGCTTTTGTTAATATAACTCGAAAGTTGTGGTTGTGGACCTATTTCTTTTTTTGAATTTACTTATCTGGAAGTGTGATCTTTTGACAGAGATGGTGGTCTGGGTACTTTTTTCTGTCTATTGAATGAAAATGTTGATTGCAGATGTGTGAGGCATGGAGCCTAGTGAGATGACAATTCGGGCTGGTTATTGAATGTTTTAGATTATGGATAGGATGTACACCAACTCACATTTTCTTTGTTTTTCCTGAAATTGCCGAACTAATAGATGCATGTCAACTGTGACTGATAAAAATATGATATTGGATGTATAGGATCAATGTGATAACTAAATTTAAGGTTTTGTTGAACATGTCAAAGAGTTTTTGATTTTTTGAACTACAAAGTTGAGTTGCACATTGTTCTTCTCATGCTCATGCCCGAACAGTTTGACAAAAGCTACAATTATCTTTTTATAGGCTCCATATGCTTGATATTCTTATTACATGTTTATAGTTATCTAATTTGTAAAAATGGGTCACAACTTCCTTTAATCTTCCAACTCGGTTATATTATCCCTCACACTGTTGTACAATTTATTTTTATGATGTATGCTTTTGATTGAGCCCTAGCTTACTGCATAAAGTTGTTTTTTCTGAAAAATGGAAGATTTATAACTGAATTTTCTAAATGGCAGGTTGAAAACCAGTCTGGCTTGACTCTTGTTTGCCAGTTTTATGATAATCAAGTTGCATCAATATCTGCAAGACAGCCAACTACCATTTTTTTAAGGTAGCCCCAATAGATTTCATTAGTTTGCGTAAATATCCAGTTCTGAGTTTTTATCATCTTCATTTTTAAGTGAAAATTGTTTACTTTCAATCCTTTTTAGTCTTTACATGTGGAAAATGGATTAGCAGAACTTTGTTTATAAGGAGGATGGGTCAGCGATAACTTCTTACTGTTTTTTGGATTAGAATGTTTGAGATAAAGTGGAAAGGTTTAAAGACTTCTCATACATTCCTTCTCCTGTGAACATTTTGACAACCCATTATGGCAGAAGGTATCAACAGTTGATTTGTAAGCCCGAGTTATCAGATTCATTACTTTGTTTTGGTGAACAGTGCCCAGATTTTAGATGGAAAAGAAAAGAAAAACTATAATACGGAAGATGATACCCTCTGGCTGTAAATGCACTCCACAACAATTGGTGATAATATATCCATGGGGTTTGGAACGTATACCACAACTCCAATGGGTGATTAAATTATGTAACTTCAGGAAAATTTAGAAGTATTTCTGTCATCTGAAGTACTGCTTCAAGAAAGGGAACAATTTATTTAGAGTTACACAGATTCCATTAGAAAATGAAGACATCATTGAATTTCTGGTATTTTATTTTCTTCACTAGCGGTTTTTTCACTTAGATGGTTTCCAATTATCTTTCTGCAAAGTTGAGTATTTATTGGGTGAGCCTTCCATTTGGCATGTCTTTACTGTTATCTCTTGAAAACATATATATTCATTTGTTTGTCACTTCCATGGGTAAATTTTTCTGGTCAACATTTGATGTGGGCTCTTTAATGTTCTCAAGGCACCAAGCTTTGGCAAATCAACCACCAGAAGCATCTTTCTGCTCAGTTCAGCTTGTCCAGCAAGGTTGCCTTTCGACTTCTCCAATTCATCTTTCATTTTTAGAAGCTCGACAATTTGCTTGGAGGACTCGCATTGTATCATCGCAAGGTGAGGTATCCTGCTTCTTGTTTGCAACTTTATAGAATCATCTACTAGAATAGGCAGCTATTGGTCCTCATTTTGCACAGGAAATTTGTAAATGACAACTGTTGCTCAAATTATTGAAATAGCTGAGGGTTGTCTTTACTCATTTAGTATTTACTTAACCTGATATGATAGAAGTGTTTTGAGTTAGTAGAGCAGAAGTTTCTGGATGTGAGTGAATGAGTAATTTATACATCCAAAATGGTAAGCATGATAAGAACCAATTACTGCACTATGGTGATTTTTCAAAAAAATTTCTAGTTGCAAATTAGAAGTTCTTTCCATATTAATGTGTGCTAGATGCTGAGTAATTGGGCATCCATAAATGTCATCTAAGAGTAAGTTGTTGGATTTTAGATTTGGACTTTCTGATTGAGAATTGAAACTAATTGCAATTTTGCCTTCTGGAAAATTTCATGCCAAATTTTCTGAAGGTATTGTATAGTTTATGTCTTTAAAAAAACATTTGATATTTGTTTTTTGGATAGCTAACCTGAAAAGATGTTTCCTACTGTTTGTTGGGGATCAACTTTTATGGGAACGGAAAGATCTACCTCTAGAACTTATGCTTGATAAAGCATAATATTGATGTTTTATTGACAATATTATTTAAAATTTATCTCAGTAACTTATCTGTGGCTATAGTCTGCAATTTTTTTAATTCAGGACATGAATCATTTACCCATATGGAGCTGAAAGCTTGCATCAAGTAGAAAGACTTTATTTTACTCAAGATTTTAACCATTCAAGGATGTGATGCAGTCCATGACTAATAATGGAAAACATGCTAAAGAGTGAACATAATCGATTGAAAGACAAGCTCAAGCCAAAATTGTGTCCAGCAGTCCATGTCTAGTAATGGAAAACATGCTAAAGAGAGAGCATAGTTGATTGAAAGTACAAGCTCAAGCGAAAATTGTGTCCATTTGAATTAATAGGACGGGGTATATTGTTACATAGCTGTAGCCACATCTAGTTCAGCAGGGTCTGCCAATGCATTGAATTTAAGAATCTATTTTTGTATGATGACATGCACTTTGGAAAAGTTTAAAAGTGTGGGCTGAAGTTATTTTGAAATTATCTAGTTTTGTGTGGGTGGGCTGCTACTACGACCACAACTTATTACTCTTTGTGGAAAAAAAATTTCAGCACCAACAATTATTATCTAAAGTCTCAGGAATTGTTGAACCAAACACTTCTACTACTAAATAGTTGTCAAATCCATTGGCTTCCTCTCCTTGTATTAAAACAAAAACTGTTCTATAGTCGTTGAATTTGAATCATCAATGTTGGCTTATTTCAAAGCTATGTTATAGTTTTCAATTCCATCGGCTTCCTCTCCTTATATTAAAACAAAAACTATAGTCGTTGAATTTGAATCATCATTGTTTGCTTATTTCAAAGCTATGTTTCTTTCTTTATAAGTGGATGGACTGTTTTCCTTATAGTTTCAACTTAATTTTCTTTTCAATCCTGTTTATTCTGTTCTAGTAATCAAAATTGAACATAGCCTTTTTACATTATTCATTATGGCCGACTGTTTTTAATAAGTAGCGGTGTGAACATGTTGGGTCAATTGATGGCGTGCATACTAGAATAGTTTCCCAGATTACAGTTCTTAGCTACAGATACTGGTTCATGAGTGGTGAACCTATGCAACTTGAAAACAAGCATTTTACGAGTGAAAACATATTAGGTTATGAAAATGTTGACTTCGTTTTACTGTACCTGTAGCATTGGAAATGATTTAAATGAGACTCAGTTGGAAGATAAGGAATTTATTTTAAGTTATTAACTGATAAGGATCAACTAATGAAATCTGAGGTAGAATAATGTGCTAAGATGTTCTGACTTGAGTATACCCATTTAGGACTACTCAGTATCATGCTGACAATTGTTGGGTCTTATTGCTTTACCTTTCTTTTCTAAGTCATGATCTTTGGTTGTCATGGTTTGTAGGATTAACTTTGAATTATTTCCTTTGCTCTACTTTATCAGACTCCAAATCTTTTCCGGGTCCGTTTATTGTTGTTGAAATTTCAAAGGGAATTGAGGTATAAATTCATCTCTGTCATCTCTGACTTTTTGTGATGGATATAGCTTGCTCGTCTTTCTAGAATTAATTTGGCTTTCTTTTTCCCCTGTGTTTATTACTAGGATGGCTTGTCAATTGTCGTCTCTCCTCTACTAAAAATACACAATGAAACTGATTTCTCTCTGGAGCTGCGTTTTCATAGGCCTCAGCAGGAGGAAACTGAGTCTGCTTTGTTGATATTAAAAGCTGGAGATGTTTTAGATGATGCTATGACAGCATTTAGTGCTATTGATTTGTCAGGTGGTTTGAGAAAGGCATTAACATCTCTAAATGTTGGTATGTTTTTTCATTTCTCCATTTATTCAGTACAAAGTTGAAGAAGTAACTAGAAGAAATTTAGATTGAATAATTTGTTTCATAGCTGTGAAATCGAAATGCTATATATGTAACCTGTTAATCTGATGTACAAAGAAGAGAATGCAATGAAGAAAACAAAGACATGCAGCACTATTTCCATGGCAAAATAAAAAATCTAGGCCATTTTATAGATGATAAAATTCTCTGAAATCAGAATCATTCATTACACTATTCTGTTAATTTTAAATTTCTTTCTTTCATCTTTGACAATATTCAGAAACTTGTCATTATTAAGCGAGATGTGAAATCAAAGATAAAAGACGAATCTTCAACCAATGATAGACGATGCGTTTTCAGGGTTGTTAATTTTTCAGCTTTGATTTGCCATGATTTTGAGTTCTTTTAAATGCCCAGATTTCAGGTCTTTGAACTTTGGTCGACAATTTCAAAGATGTAGTTGGGTTCAGCTATCAGCTGACCCTTTCTTTGTATGATTTTGTAGTTGTTACATTCTCTTGTAGTTTTTAATTTTTATTTTTTCATGAAAAAATTAACTAGAATATATGAAAACTGGATACATATTGTGTTTATAATTAGATATATTTATGATGATTACCATTTCTGCTATTGGTGAATCTGATCTTAATAAAATTTGGTGTCTTCTTTGAAGCTAATGAGGTCTAGAGAAGGGAAGTCTAAGATATCAGTTATGGACTTCAGCTTTTGTTTGGGGAAGTCTAAAACTTACACCTCACTCTTTACCGATGTGTGCAGAATGTATATGAAGAAGGATTAATTTAATTTGGTAAAAACAAATTGTAGGGAAAATCTAATGATTAAGGCATGGTGCATGCACGTGTTCTTTTTAAAGAAACAGTGGCATTTTATGCTGTTCTTTCTTAGATAGAGTGAGTTGTTGCGCATACATTCTCTCAATATTAATCTTGAATTTTTTATATACTAGCTGTGCTTGTCTGGAACAAAATTTTTGTATGAACATCACCTATGAGATTTTGGTGCTTGTAAGAATTAAGAGTACATTGCAATTTATCTTCTGCAGCTGCATGCATCTGGATTGTTCCATTGGATGACTTTGATTTTCGTCATGGAATTGTGCAATTCTATGATACTTACCCAAAATTTTGGTTAAAGAATATGAAATGATGCCGCTAAGTAACTGCCTATAATAATCTTGCCAAACATAAATGAAATGCTATATTGGGTGGGTTTCCAGCATTACTTTTTTTCAGGGTCTTTGTCGTAATGATATCGAATATCTTTACCCTCCTATTAACTATTCTATGCTGTTACTTCAAGAGGTGATGATTATTTGTATATCAATCTGAATTTGTCTTTGTCTTTTTATTGTTCTCTTATTCAATTTTGTATCAATACATTCTCATCCTTATTTTACACAATGAGAACCTCTCTGTCTTTCTACTAGTGTTTTTGCCCAGAAATTCATGAAGTTAATAATTGATCTGTAGGGAATTATGAATTCTCGTTTAGACCCAACATTGCAGATGGTTCAAAAAATTTTGAGAAGTCATCAGTAGAGTGGTCAGATGATCTTAAAGGTGGGAAGCCTGTTCGCCTATCAGGGCTATTCGACAAATTAAGTTACCAAGTGCGGAAGGCATTTTCTGTGAACTCAATAAAATTTTCACTGAGCAGTGCAAATTGTGCTCTCAAATCTGAAGAAGGTTTTGTTGCTAACATATATTTCCTGATACAAACTGTTGGAAAGGCAATACCTGTTGTAAGTCCAGATAACTTTGGATATGCCCCTGGGAATAGAAATTCACCAGTTGCAATGCAAGAGCAGAAGGAAATTTTTGTTCTGCCTACAATTCAGGTTTCCAATTTATTGCACACGGAGATACACGTCAGTTTGACAGAAAGAGGTAATCATTACAGTTTTTGTATCGTGTTTTTGTTTAGTTTGTTTGATATGTTGTTATAAACAAATCTTAACCTTGTTGCAGATCCACACAGCACCACCATGGACTGTGACAATACATGGAGTCAAGCAACTATTTCATGTGGATCAGCTGCCAATTTTTATGCTAACCCTTCTACCATATATTTTGTGGTCACTTTAACTTGTTTTGGCTCGAGCTGTAAACCAGTCAATAGTCGTGACTGGGTGAGAAAATTACAAAAGCAAAAAGGTGATGTTACTCATTTGGACATTAAGTTGGACTTTGGTGGTGGGAAGTACTTTGCTATGCTGAGATTGTCTCGTGGGCACAGAGGCACATTACAGGTACTTACCTGCAGCATTAATTGTATACATATTTCAAGTTGAAACTTGTAAAGTTATTAAGCTTGTTTTCAGGCTGGTATTTTTACGTCATATGCATTGCAAAATCATACAAATGCGCAATTTTTATGCTTTCCTGCCAACCAGAAGACTTTATCTAGGTATATATGTTCTGTGACATAATTATTTAGACATTGACTATTGGTACAATTTTGTCCTTAAAATAAGAGAATATTTTTGGCAGGGGTGACATGGAAAGATTTGGTACAGGTATTCCTCTGGAGTTGGGATCATATTTGCCTCCTAATTCTATCACGTCATGGTTCTTGAAGTAAATATCATTTTTCTCTCTGTTTTCTTACTACATTGCTTCTTAAGAGAGTGCTTGGTATTTTAAGTAAAGGTGCAATAATATCTGGTGGTGGAATAATTGCACGCATATATGTGCTAATGCAGTAAGATTCAGCAATTAATTACAGAATTTCTATTTATGGAGGAATTGGCTTTACACTTACGTTGTTCATTGCTAGAAGTCAATTTAGTTCCAAACACTTAAGATGCATAAGAAAGAACATGATTCTTTCTTCTAAACTATGTTTTTGCACCTTAAATTCATCAGAATACTTAACTGTTAAAATTACTATCATTTGTTGAATTCAATTAATTATTTTTGCATGAAAAGATATAAAGAAAGATTCTATATGAATTCACAATTGCCTTTGGTTGAATTTCCACTTAGTATAGGTTAAACCTTTAAGTAATTCATATACAAACGTCTCAAATGTACATGTACATATTGAAGTTTCCCTCCTCAAAGTTAACGTGACAAAATTAATATTCCTTAACATAAACATTGAACTTTTAAAAATAGTTCTTTTTTTTTTTTTTTTTTGGTTTTGTGTTGCGGGGGGGGGGGGGGGGGGGGGGTTATGGTTTTCCAAATTTTTCCTGGGAGATGTGACCTAAAGCAAATGTGTGCTCATGTGTATATAACTTTTCAAGTAAAATTATTAACAAGAAATTCTGATTGAGGTCATAATGAAAATATTGTTTGTTTGAGCAAACTAAACTTCAGTGTGGAAAATCTTGGGTTAATAAATTCAGAAGTGGAGATGAAGTCAATCTATAATGAGTTAACTGTTAAAATATTGTATAGTTATGCATGGAGCTCCTATGTGATATACCTTTTTCCAATGCTAGATGCCACAAATTGCGCTTCAAGTTGTTGGAGGAGAAAGCATTGGAGGCACAGTTGGACTTGGATGTGTTATCCGGCCTTACAGAGATAGACCTTGAAGCTGAAGAATTGTTTGGATCAAAAGATATTATGAGGTTGGGGGTGTCTTTAAGGCCACCGCTAACCAAAGAGGTCTCCTCTCAGATAGTATCTTTTAGCTCGCGGTATGTTGTATGCAATGAATCAGAAGATATGATTGCTATCCGGCAATGTTATATGGAGGTCTGCTCTGACTGGCACAAATTTAGTCACAATGGTGGTGTTATTTTCAAATTCTGAGTTGTGCTCTGATATTTCTCTTCTTCTTCTTAAAAGGACATGGAAGAGTTGATCGCTATCAACAGCAAACAGAGGATAGCTTTAAGGCTGAAGACAGTAATAAGTAACAAGAAAGAAACCAACGTTATTGAAAATATTCTCAGAAAGCATACAAAATCTCAATATGATTCATCATTTTTCATTCAATTCCGACCAAATGAGACCGGAATTGGTTGGTCTGGGCCAGTATGTGTGGCTTCATTGGGACGATTTTTCCTGAAATTTCGAAAATCCTTGGAATTTCCTGAAAGTCAATCAGGTAACATGTCATACAAAGACAATTTAGGTGGATTTGCAGCTGTTCATGTGGTGGAAGAAGGGTCTACCATCGTTTTGCACTTCCACAGGCCACCAGTTACAAATCTCCCCTATAAAATAGAGAACTGTTTACATGATGCTGCTGTAACTTATTATCAAAAGGTTGATGTGTAGTTCTCCCATTTTATCATGTACAATGTAGTCCGTACAACTTTTTCTTACATATGTTTATGTATTTCTTAAGTATCATCAATTATTTTCAGGGTTCATCGGAGCCAGAGACTTTGGGCGTTGGATTTAGTGTAAACTATGTCTGGGATGACCTGACTCTTCCACATAAGCTAGTCGTCCAACTTGATGGTAATTTTCATGCTTTCAACATTTTTAACTTTTAAGTTAAATTTTGAGACTTGTCACATTTTTGAGTGAATCTTTTATGTTCACTTTTAGACTTCCATATGTTCAGTAGAGTCGTTGGCAATGTACTTTTTCAATTGTTACTGGAAAGACATAGATGATGCAATGATATGTCTGGTTTTAACATAGGTAGTTTTCTGCTGTATCAATTCAATAGAAATAAGCACCTCCGCTCAATAGCAGCAATTTAATATGAGAAAATATTCACAAGTAAAACATATTTTTTGATTGGCTTGTTCATGCTCAGATGCTTCTCCATTAGAATCCAAGATAAATGCAGCAAAATATTGAAGCGTATTCTCAAACTCCTTTCACTTGGCTAATAGTTCTGAATTTAAGTTTTGTTCAGATTAGTGAGGCGAAACTCTCTTCTGAATGTAGCAGTCAGATGATGTGAAAGAAAGAGAAAGGGGAATGTTGAAAGAATATTTTTTAAGATAGAACTCGACGGTTCATGAGCATTGAAATTTCAATAACTCATACTTTTGTCAATTTGACTTGAGGATGTGAAGAGTTAATTGTTATATGTTTACATGTTATCATGTTGGTGGAGGAAAGGAAATAGTTGATTTGTTAGGGTTAGTTACACTTACCTCCCCTCTAAAGTAGCTAAATTACTAACAACAAAAATTGAGTGAAAACAACAAAAGTTGAGATTGACTCTATTATAAGAGCTCAATTGCAGATCCAAACTTGTTCTTTATAATTGGGGGCGAAAATGATTTTTGCATTTAAGATATTTCAGAACTTTTTGGGACAATGAAACCTAATTAATTATGGAGTATATTACAAAGACACCCTTCAATTACAGATATACCCCTTCACAATTATATAAACATATTACCAAGAGACCCAGGAGCAGAACGGCCATTCAATAAATTGATTATTTAATTATTTTTTAATTTTTTATGTTGAGGGCAAAATGGTCAATTCTGACTTATGTCTGGGTTTTTTTAACAAAGCAAACTTTAAAGGGAGGTTTTTGTTATTATGAAGATGGAGTGAAAGAATTGATAATTTAGCTATTTTAGAGGGGAGATAAGTATAATTAACCCTTTTAGTTACAAAACAGAAACTTCTTTTCCAAGTTCCTGTTAGTGCAATTCAAATGATGTGTCTGATTATGTGGTTCACCCCCCGGCAGATGTGCATCTGTTGTGTGAAATCAACTTGGATAAGGTGCGGTCATGGAAACCATTTTATCGGAACAAGCAAACCAGAGGTGTGGGATTTCATTTACCCCTGGATAAGAAGCCTGAAGATCAGAAACGTACTACTTACAGTCGACTAATTGGCTCAGAGACTGTAAAGGTGGGTTTTGAAGTATATGCAGAAGGTGTCACACGAGTTTTGAGGATTTGTGAGTTCTCTGATAGCCATAAGGTGAATATGGTGTCTGGCTTCAGTAGAAAGATGCGGCTGAGAATCCCTTACTTTTCTGTCCACCTGCTAGAGCATGCCCTGCAGGTCAATTTTCATACATGAATTTGTTATTCCAACATAATATATTTGACTATCTGCTCATTTTTTAGTTTTTCTTGATTCTTTTAAATGCATTTTATCCATCTCACTGAGTACTATGCTTTACTGCGGCCAAATTTGTTATAATCAGTACTAGCTGGTAACTGTCTTATTTGTAGTTGTGTTGTCTGTAATACATCACATGCAACATGATGTCTAATTGAAAATGTTCTGTCTTTCCTTTATACTTAAGTTCATTCAATGACTTTGTAGTGTATTTTAATTGTGCCCCATCCATAACACGCGCATTCCAACCGACCTCCACCCCCCCAACCCATCCTAAAAAAGTGAAAAAGAAAAAGGAAAATTGTAATGACTTCAAGTAGAATTATTGCCAAAATGGAGCCTTAATGTAGTGCTCACTCTTATGTGTTTGGTATTCGGTTTCCTATTGGTTTCTGAAGTTTACTTTGTTTGAGGTGATGGAAAGTAATTGGCTTGGAGTCAGTAACTTAAGTTGAACATGGGAACTACCACCTTTATGCTTGATGTAGGCAGGAATATGAAGGGAAATATAGAGAAAGGATTTTGATGAAGGATAATTTTATCTGGAGGATATGTTCATTTTTGGTGTTGACAGGCTAACCTTCTTTATGCATGTTTAAATGTACTTTTTGAGATAAAGAATTGTTATCATAATTTCTCTTATATAAAAGACGATAATAAATAAAGGAAAAGAAACGAAACAGAAAGTGTTGAAACCAACTTGACAATATTCATGGAAAATTACAAAAAGGTTTGAATGAGCATGTTTACCTAAAATTTTGATTACGTGATGATCGATCATATATTTTTCCCCAAAAGTGTTGCATGACGAGGGCAAATGAAGAATTAGCAGCTAGGGAAAGCTAAAATCTGACATTTGATTGTCGCATCTTGATTTCTTCTAATAAAGCTTAGAATTTTTTAAGAGAAGAAAGAGACTAAAAAAGATGAATAGTCATTTTTAAGGATAAAGCCGATCACTGATTTCCAGATTCAACCTTCGTTTTTAGAAATATTAGACCCTTTTTAACTTGCTTTCTAAGATACCTTTTCCTCAGGGTTGATAGAGCCTTGTGTTATAGAATATATGTAGACCCTTTTAACTTCGCTTTTTAAAATACCTTTTCCTCAGGGTTGATAGAGCGTTCTGTTATAGAATATATGTAGCATTCATCAATCTTCCATTTTTGAAAATGTAACTAGACAATATTTTTAATTGTCGGACTATACTTGTTACTACCTGGATTAGCTGTTTCCTTTCAAATTTTTCTTGTATGGTTCCTCAAAACTTAATTTTGTTTTAAACTGTAATTTGCTGAAGGAGGTAGATCTAGGCGAGCCATCCAACTATGCACCAATAATTATTACGCGGGTTGAAAGAATCAACTGGGATGCTATTTTCACTGACCAGCATAAATGTAACCAAATCAGAGTGCAGGTACATGCAGTTCTGTTATTATTATTATTGAGCTCTCTTTTGTTACCAGGGGTTTGTGTTCGTAAGAACTGAAAATGTTGACTAATAAATGCAGTCATTGAGCGTGGATGAGAAGTGGGTCGGAGCTCCTTTTGCAGCAATGCTTCGTAGGCACCAATCAGAAAAGTCTGATGCAAACGATTACATTCTTCATGTTGCAGTTGTTTTACTTCCAACAAGTTCTTGTGTTAAACAAGTGAAATACTTTTCCATTGTTCTGCAGGTAAAGTAAATAAAGTATAATGGAGTTTCCCGTGTGCTTTATCTGTGTTTTAATGTTTTAAACGTGGCTTTTGCAAGAAACTTCTTGGTCATCAATGATATGTTTGAGCAAACAGTGACATTCTTTTTGTAAAGCTGTTTGTCAAACTCCATCATCTTTGCAGCCTCTTGACTTGAACCTTGATGAGGAGACACTAATGAAAATTGTCCCATTTTGGAGAAGATCACTTAGTGATTTGAGTACTCCCCGTCAACAGTACTACTTTGATCATTTTGAGATCCACCCTATAAAGGTTTGATATCCTACTTGATTGCATTTTCAGAATTTCTGAACCAGTTCTTACCCTCTACCTCTTTCCTTATTACAAGTATTTAATATCAATGATGGCCAGTAACTGATTTGTGCTTCTCTGTGATATTGAAGATTGTGGCAAGCTTCCTTCCAGGGGACTCGCATTACAGCTACAGTTCGACCCAAGAGACTCTGAGGTCCTTACTCCATAGTGTGATTAAGGTCTGAGTGATGGCTTGTGGAATAATTCTTTTTTCTGTTCTTTTCTCCAGTCTAAGAATCGGTATATGTTATTTTGATTTGTTGCTATAATCCCCTGCATGACTTTTCTCCCTCTCCTCGTAGATACCTGCCATTAAGACAAAGACCGTTGAGCTCAATGGGGTCCTTGTAACACATGCTTTGATAACATTACGTGAATTGACTATAAAATGCGCACAGCATTATTCCTGGTATAGTGTTGCAGTTTGATTGTGTTCCTTTTTCTGTTTTAATATCTCAGCATCCCTAAATTTTATTTAAATTTTGTAGGTATGCCATGAGAGCAATCTATATAGCAAAGGGAAGCCCGTTGCTTCCTCCGGCTTTTGCTTCTATATTTGACGATCTAGCGTCTTCCTCGCTTGATGTCTTTTTTGATCCTTCAACGGGCTTGCTCAATCTTCCTGGTGTGACCTTAGGTATCTCTTTTTCTCTCTCAATATGCTTGCAAAGACAAGAATGGGATGTGTTCAAAATTATTGCTCAAAGTTATTTTATAGCCTTACTGGTCATCTATAACAATAAATAGGACGTATTGAGCTCTCAATGGCATCTTCACGAGTGAAGTTATCTTTTTGGATGATGTATTTTTCTTTCTGTAACTTTGATGTTTATTCAATCACAAGCAAAAACTTTGCCTCATAATTTAATTGAAGGTGTATAATCATTTTTGAATCACTATCCACTCATCTTTTCTCTAATGCTGCTAGCATGTGGAAACATTGATAATAATAGGTAACTTAGGAGTGTAATTTTGTTGCATATCATGATTTTGTTTGACAGGCTAGCAAAAGTTTTAAACATTTAGAGAACTATAGTATGATATTTAGACTTGCAATTTTGTTCATACCATTACCATCTCTATTTAATTTAAATTACTTGAATCGTTCTATAAAAACATATCAATGACACCTAACAATGTTAAGAGCTAAAGATCAAGTTTGTCATATTTTTACCTTGTTATGAAGTTTAGGCACGAATTTAGAACTAATCATAAAGTAACTTAGAATAATGGCCATCTAGGTAAAGTAAGTGATCTGAAAACTAAATATTTCTTCATTACGAGGCGTTGAAAACAAAGAAATTGTTGGAGTTCTCATTTCTATCTAGTCTAGCACGCTTGATATTAAGAAAAGATAAGGTTGGCTAGAGATTTCTTGTAAAAACACTAGCCCTACTTAGTCCATAATGAGAGTATTTTCATATTTTTGATTTCATGTATTATTCTCCTTATGCACAAAAATACGAAAAAAGAGTTTCACCCAAATGTATGTTTAATTTTTGCCCTTAAACAAATATAAGAGGATATTGTTCTCTTCAAACGATGGATGATAATTTTAGAACTACGTTTCTCAACCTTTGTGTATAGGTAATTACAAAGTTACAATAAATATACCTACAAAATACTTGAGAAAATTAGCAATGAAAAAAGGTAACTACCAAAGTGAAATTGACAAGAAGAGTCAAGAAATAGTTAACTCAAGCAAGTATGATGCAAGCATGTAAATATGCTTACATGTATATAAGCATTGAAAGTGGAGAAGAAGAAAAGGTTTGATCCACTGACTTCAAAACTAATATGATGAGTTAATTTTTTAATTAAGCTTTATGAAAACTGGTTTGGAAAAACTTCTCTGAAATTTTGGTTAGTTTTCTCTGAATACAAGATGGAAATGGAAGAGTACAATCTATTTTATAGAGGAAAACAAGAAGTTATCTTGCCCGGAATCTGCTAATGAGGCTCAGAATGTGGACCGGATAAGGCTCTGATTTCCTAGGCTTACAAGATAAAATATAAAAGGAAATAATGCTAGCTCTTAGCTGTAGGTGTGTCTGACCAGAAGCTGATATATATTCAGCTTGATTGACAACATCCTAGGAAGTAATCAGCTTGATTTCCACATTTTATCGTAGACAAAGATCTTTATTCATGCATCACAAGAATGGCGCTATTCTAATATAGTATTCTTAAAGAAATATGAGAATCTTTAAAATCAAAAGTATGTTACATCATAGTATAAATAGTTTATTTATCTTATTTATTTATTTATTGGCAATATGTTGTTACTAGGATTAAAGTTTTCTAATGCATTGTTTGCACGGATTCATAAGCTCAACACTTTTCAAGAAAAAGAAATATGCAGTAACCATCTATGTGCAACGTTCGTGCAAATTTGCTAGTACTATAAATGTACATATATATGTGTGTGTATGTGCTGGAAGTCTCTTTTACCTGGCCATGAACATGTTCCATCCAAATAGCCTTCATTTTTGTCTCGAGCAACTTTACTGTCTAATTCTCATGCTCTGAAGGCAAGATAACAGTAGATTATGCTCAAGAAACATATATTTACAAGCTTAAGAAGTTAAACAGAAAGGAAATTTAGTTGAAGATTATTTGCATGAAAGGCCGTCATTATTTTGAGCACTCTGGTGATGGGTGAAGTGTATGATTTATTCTACTTATTTTTCTTTTTTTTGCAAGTATTGTAGCACTTTTCTGCTCTTCAGTCTTTATGAGAATTGGCATGACTACGTAACTGCAGAGTGTTTTCTGGATGATTATAAATGTATAGAAACCAATTTTTGTCCCTTTGAAGTGCTTATGAACGCTAAATTGTTATATTTGTAATGTGATTTTAGCCTGATTCCGAGGTCATTGTGTTAGATATTTATGTACCTTTGTTCAAAATAGTGGTTTTTGTTTCTTAGTATTCTTTCTGTTTTTTAGTCTTCATGGTAATTGGTGTGACTGTGTAATTGCACAGTACTTTTTGATGTTTATAGCAGAAAGAGAACTTGATTTATGTACCTTTTAAATGTTTATTTCAAGCTGTTTAAATGGTTTTATTGCAATGTTATTCTGGCCTGATTCGTAAGTTTATGAATTAGGGACACTCAAGCTCATCAGTAAATTCATACATAACAAAGGTTTTTCTGGAACGAAGCGCTACTTTGGTGATCTGGGAAAAACGGTAGATTTTTTCCGTTTTAAATTCAAAGACTAGTTGAAGTTGTTTTGAGTTGCATAAAATTTCAATTTTGTGTTTCATTTGCAGTTGAAAACAGCAGGGTCCAATATGCTATTTGTTGCAGTCACTGAAATATCAGACTCTGTTCTTAAGGGAGCGGAAACAAGTGGTTTTAATGGAATGGTCAGATTCATTTGCATCTTATTATTTTTCAAATGTTAGTTACGGATCTGTCAGTTGTTGACTGTTTGGAGTGCGTAATTGTGTAGGTAAATGGTTTTCACCAAGGAATTCTTAAATTAGCTATGCAACCGTCAGTCCTCGGTAGTGCTTTCATGGAAGGTGGGCCAGATCGGAAAATCAAGCTTGATAGAAGTCCTGGGGTTGATGAGGTAAGTCAAGTGTCAAGTTCTCCTTTCCTGGGAATGTGTAGTGGTGCTGGTGCTTGTATCAATATAATCCCTTTCTTATGAAGTTCAGTTTCTGACAAATTTGAAGTGTAGTGGGCATCATATAAGTAAATGAGCATCCTCCTCCTCTTACATTATGTCAGCATAATTTTATAGGAGTAGATGTGCTTGTGGATAAGAGAAACTGGAAATTGGATCACAAGCAGAAAGAGCATCCACTAATAGTTCCAATTATTTCCTCCTACCCAATACAAATAGTATCGTATTTGTCTTCATTTCATTTCTGAGTGCTGAATGCTTCTACAATGTACAAAGTCTCTTGATCTTTTATGTTGAACGATGCAGCTATACATTGAGGGTTACCTGCAAGCAATGTTGGATACAATGTACAATCAAGAATATCTTAGGGTGAGAGTCATTGAAAACCAGGTAATTTCTTATTGGTAATGTTATGTCATGCCTATAGTTTATACATCAATCTCAATCAATGTATCAGTATACTATATAAAATGTCAGCTGCTTGGATAAAGACCTCTGTTTATCATCACTTGGATAATGTTGCTGTATGCATTGCTGGCATGAACTGATCTCAGAGAAATTTCGGCACTCAATTGTCTTCATTATCTATGTTTCCTCTAGGATGCTATATTTTAATATGACCGAATTATATTTCAAATGTTCATTTTCCTATAGGTTGTTCTCAAAAACCTTCCTCCAAGCAGTTCTCTTATAGACGAAATTATGGAAAATGTAAAGGGCTTTCTTGCAAGCAAGGCATTGTTGAAGGGGGAATCTTCAACAGCTCATTCCCTCCGGCACATACGAGGAGAAAGGGTAAGTGTGTGTTCTATCTATTTCTGCTTGATATCCATTCTTTTGTTCTGAGGAGAAACGCAATCCACTGCATCCAATGTAGGACATTAGAACTTTGCTTGGACACCTTGTTAAATTTAGTCTATTCCCTTGGCAACTTATACAGCAATGGTGCCCTATCTTGTGGGTCACAATTTGGAGACTGAAATAAGGCACAGTGGGTCAAAGCTAAAACTATTATAACATGCATAATGATCTAATGGACTAGAGTATGTTTTTGTGTTCTTTCTGGTACGTCCTGGACTTGGTAGATTTTTACTTAACGCTGGAAAACTATAGGCAAATGCTCTGCCATCCTACTTTGGCAGGCAAACCTTGTGTCCAGTCATTGTTGAAACTTGTTACATGACATTTTTAGGAGAAATATTTCATGACTCATGCGGACTTTGTTTGTATTAAGACTTCCAGCAAATACTGTCTAGTTTGGTGCTTATAACCCACTCAATCTTCAATGACCAATTCTCATAACAGGAATGGAGAATTGGACCTACTATACTGACTTTATGTGAGCACCTGTTTGTGAGTTTTATGATTCGTGTGCTTCGAAAGCAGTCTGGCAAGGTTATGGGTAGAATCAATTGGAAAGAAAAACTGAAGGCAGATGAAGAGAAAAAAGCCATTGTTCCTGCGACCAGTGGTGAGGAACAGAAGGTGAAGCTCGTATGGAAATGGGGGATCGGGAAGTTTGTATTGTCAGGTATAGTTGCATATATTGACGGGCGGTTATGTCGGAATATTCCTAACCCTTTAGCAAGAAGAATTGTTAGTGGTTTTTTGTTAAGTTTTCTCGATCAAAGTAGTGATGAAACAAAGCAAGGAAAGTGAGATAGAATTTTCTTTTTCTGCCATTGGAAGCTTGCAGTTTCTTTATCCTTTACAGCGCTTGTTACGATATTACCTTTTTTGCATTTTGTAACGACTCGAGCTTGTGTGAAATCGAAATTGCACCAAGTGGCAATAAAATCCTAAAAGTTTTCTTATCAATTGAGGGAGGAAAAGTTAATGTGCGATCTACCAATTTCTTCATTCCGATGCCAATCTTGGAGCTAAAACTGGGGTGCAGTTGTCTCCTCTGCTAAATCCGAAAGTAACATTGTACTGCTAAATCTGAATCTCCATTATGTAATGCATTTGTTTCAATCTGGACTTGGAATTGATAGTGCGTTTTGATGCATATTTTTGTGATAATTAAGATGTAATTCCTATTTTTCTTTACGCCAAAAATGAAAATTATTTATAGTAAATCATCCATGAGTTTACTTTGTATATAGATGCATCATGATATTAGTAAAATTCTTTAGTGACTTAAAATGAAATATTCAGCCTAGAATATTGTCAGAAATTTGGGAGTTGGGTTCAGTGGGTGTAAATGGTAAAGGTTTTGCCCTATGGAATTGAAATTGTTGGTTACCTTTTTGAACAGAGTGACTCAATTAGGTTAGGTGTTTATTTACTAGTTGGGGTGGTGAGTCAAAGATTGTAGTCCCTAATAATTCTTGTTTGTATCTAAAAAGAATTCAAATTTTTATTTGTATGTGCAGTTCAAATTAGTTATTATTGTAATAAAAAAAAAAAAAAAAAAATAGAAGGGAGGGTGACAGAGCAAGTTAAATTTCAGTTACTAAGTGACTATTAATTAAAATTTTAAAATTAGTAGTTTTTAGGTGATGGGATTGGATTGAGAGGGTGAATTGAATGGGATGGATTTACGCACGCTCAAAAGTAAAATTTCTTAGTTGGGAACAGAAATGTACTGTAAGCTCTTTAGAAAACGTACATTGGATTGAGCATATATGGGTCGCATATATGTATATATATGGAAACACTAAAAAAGAAAAAGGAAAAAAAAGGAAAGAAACAAATCATTAAGAAAGTTGGTACCTCTTTACGATGAGTCTGGAAAATAAGCACTCAGAGTTGGTATTCTCAACTGGTAGCCAGCCCACTGTTTGTTAAAACTATGATTGCTATTTTCCAGTGAATATAATGCCTCTGGTCCCTCAGCTTTATTTATATTTCGACAAAAATGTACTTATTGTTTTCACTGAACATAAACGCGAGTGGAATTCTCTCAACTTATCTTTGGAAACAGCAATACGAATAATATAGGCATTACTGTTCTTATCATGTATTAAGTCTGGATAGGTTTAAGTATT
This sequence comes from Paulownia fortunei, assembly GCA_019321725.1. Taxonomy (NCBI): domain Eukaryota; kingdom Viridiplantae; phylum Streptophyta; class Magnoliopsida; order Lamiales; family Paulowniaceae; genus Paulownia; species Paulownia fortunei. The sequence continues at coordinate 21,499,115 of CM033110.1, forward strand.
ATTTTTCTTGTCATGTGTTAAGTCTAACTAGATGCAAAATATATTGCTAAAAGAGACTTGCCCAGCCACAGAGGTGTTGATTGGTCTCGGCATTTGGGCCTTTTTTTTAATTGTTGTTTTCTTTTGAAATTAAGGGCGTCACTTTTCAGCTGAAATGGAGTATATTTTTTGGCTATTTCCTTCGTCTGTCTGTATCTAGATATTACAAAAAGGAGACTGAAATTTCAATGTCTTCAAAATGAACCAGACCTATTACCAAACTCAATAAAAACTTCGATAGAAACAAGGTCGCGTAGTACGGTACGTATATAGAAAGAAATAGAGATGGGACTTTGATAGAGTCCAGATTCTGTTAATTCTATTTCTTTTTATCCCCTCCAAATAGTTATTATATTCAGATCCCACTACTGTTTTATGCGCTGCGGGATTTTCAGGTTCACTAAAAGCCATAGCCCACACTTGGAAGAGGAAACCACTAGACAATTTAATAAAACCTAGGGGGCCAAACTTTCAGTTTCAGACAGGCCCACAGAAACAATAATCAACTAGAAAACCTAAGGCAGGCTTCCATGCAGATACCATTTTCCACCCCTCTCTATATATACTCTCACCAGGTGTCGACTGTCAAGTGTTATCCTCTCCCTCTATATCTAGTTATCTACTACATTTACTTGAAGAAATTCTTATGGCTTTTATGGTCTCCAAAAACCAGCCATCTTTCTCCGATGAGGCGGAGAAGATGAGCTTCAGTAACAAAGATGGAAGTGAACCCCTAGGTTCAGTCTCCACCCAGCTCTTTCTGAAATCATCGCCCCAAAGTCTCGACAAAGATGTCGTGCTCAGGCGGCTTCGCCATCACAAGACCATGAGCAAGGTTAAGAATACTTTCCAGGCTATGCTAGCTCCACAGCCTGTTAAAATTGAGGAAACGTATGAAGAGAAATGGCTGCAACTAGGTGACACTTTCACCTCCCCATGAGTGGAGCAAGGCCTTCCGCCGCCGGCCAGTTGTGGTTGCTGCGGCTGAAGTGGAGGTGACAGGGAATGAAGTGCCACGTCTTAATGCGGAAGCGAAATGGCAGTCGAAAGTTTATGAGGTGGGAGTCATCTTAGTCGTCAAATGAGCAGACGGAAATTCCGATGATGTTCAAGCATTTCTTTGTGCGTATAAACTTGTATGATTGATTCTTCTCTAATCCTTAAAATAAGTAATATAACTGAGCCATGTTCTATGAATCCACTGGATGTCAATATCAACACTTCCTTTTCATAAATTCAACTAGTTTAATTGGTCTGGCGTAGCTTTGGTTCATGGCAACTTTATTGGCTTCAAATTTTTGTTTTATTGAAAACAATGGGCAAATTGATGGGCCTGTTAGAGTTCTCTTGAATAATTAAGGGAGCAGAATAGCTTAATTTCCACTTTAAAAAATGCTCACAAAGGATAAGAGCTTGTACTAAACTTCTTCTCTTTGCCAGACTTACCTAAATTGATGAGGCAAGACAATAATTGAACCCACATCCAAAATCAATTCATTGAATGAATTGTGTGTAACACTGTCGAGTGGGCGCCTTTGGTTTAAGATTCAGACAGAAATCCAAGAATCTATCTTTGTTAGAGTTTAGCAATAATAATACAACACCCAAATTGAATATTTATTTAGACGTTCCCACCAAGATCAGAGAGTGGTCTACTCCTACATGCCAACAAACTAAAAGTCCTTTTTCCACATCAGAGGTGTGTACCATCACATCATCCATTTCTCTATTCCAAATTATATTATAAGAACACAATGATTTCAAAGCAAATTAGAGCACTTCTCTCCACAGATCAGACTCTAGAGATGATTTTCTTTTCACTCACTTGCATACTTGGTTTTTCTTTTAATAAATCCCTAAGTAGCCAGATTTTCGGGCCGTAAATTCAACATGTGCAGGAGGAACCATGGTGGACAAGATAGCCTCAAAACCATTTGCCATAGCAGCACACTTGCCAACAAGAAGCATAGTTTTCCCCTATGTACAACGAGGGTTTTTTCCACTGTGAACTGAAATGAGCAGTAGGAAAGAGATGCACAAAACCAGGTGACCGAATCGGCAAATCTCTGGCTAAAGCATTGGCCTTTCTCAGGTCCTAACAAAATTGGGAACAACCAAGAATCCTACTGCCCAATCCTTCTACTTTAAACTTGTCGAATCATTATGCAATTATAAAGTGCTTCACTATGCCCTAATATAATACTAAAATGATTGCACCTTTTATTCAGGTGCATATGTGGAAACCTAACGAGATTGTTTTATAATTCAGCATAAGTACTAGAAAATATTAATAGTTAAGAGGTGAATCAAACTATAACATCAGCAGGGTTTATCAAATATTTCATGTCAGTTACAGTGCAAACTCCCAAAAACATAAGATAATTCGGTATGACAAATGAAGACATCTCATGATGTTTACCTAACTATTGCAAATTGAGTAGAAGCTGATGTAACCATCAAAAAGAAGAGTAGAAGCTGCTTTAGAAAACAACCTATATTTCTGAGGCAATGGTTGAATATACTGAATCCAGCAGCAATAACATAAAGCAGACTAACCATACCCAGGATTTCATTGAGAACAGACAAAATCAGGCGCAGCGCCTGGTTTGAATTGTTCAAAACGGCAGAAATTCTTGAAACTTGCATTTTTCGTTTCTCAAGAAAGTCCAATGAATTTTGTGCACATTGAGAAGACGGTGTGTCCTTCAAAATAACAGGTTCTGACCTGTGAAACAAACGAATTTTTTTTAGCTTTATCCTCTTCGTTAGATAAGTTTAGTTTCAAAAGCTTCACATCTACAGGATATTTATCTGCTACGAGAGAGACAGATGAACACAAGATTTTTTGGCCTTCTCATTCTTTAAAACTTTTCTGCAGATGAAATATGCCCCTATGTAAGAACTAAAACCCCATCATACAAACATGAATACTGGCGCATACACATGCACGAAGGTACAAAGGAATGTCAGAGAAACTAAGAGAACATACTTCTCACGAGCTGCAAGAAGTTTGACAATGTCATCAGGTAATATTTCTTGTTATCCTTTGCCTCTACAAATGAAAATCTCAATGGAAATCACCAAATCCAAACATATTTTCATTTGTCAGTTATTTAACAATTAAAATTCAAAAACTCATCTCAATAAAATAAAAATAAAACATATGGGGCTACAAGATGTATCAATCTCATATTGAGTTTTGGACAAACAACATAACATACAGTATTATCGCTTGTAGCGAGTGGCGTGAAACATTACGAACCTGCAATACAAACAAAACTCCAAGATTTACAATTTCCGTTTTTTTATTTTTTATTTTTTATTTTTTTGGAGACAAAGGATATACTATCTATCAATACTTAAGAATATTAGACTAAGATAAACTTGTACTGTTAATCCACTTTTTTTAGAATGATTTACATTCAGTACCATGAAACTCGGGATTTTAGTATTTGGCATTTGAATTAATCTTATGGGCAACATTTATAAAAATAAAAGATGCGTAATATTATATTCGATTGATCACCTTAAAAATAGATAAGTTGACACTTATTAGACTAACATATATGCCTCCATGACTTGGAGTGTCATTCATGCAATCAACGCGCTGCTACTAGAAAAAAATCGCTATTCAGCAACAAAAAGTTTTGGCGCTAACCTACTAAAATCCGTCGCTAATAACACTTTGAGATGAAAATTATTCATCGCCACATTCGTCGCTATCAGAGCATCGCCAAACATTAATGAGAAAATATTTAGTCGTTGCACACTTTGCAATGAAAAAAAAAAGTCGCAAGCCCCACAAACAAAATCGTTGCAAAAATGTCAATTTGCTTGTTTATATATATATATATATATATATTATAGATATGGTCGATTTTTGTGATAAAATTTTAAAGAATTCATCACTAAATTTCAAATTTAGTGATGAATATATTTTAAATTTTTTGTCGTTAACTAATTAAAAAAATATAAAAATATTTAATAGTTAAGTTAGGGACCAATATGACAAAATCTCTTTGGAAAGTTTAAATTTTGAGATGAATGGTTCCTAATATTTTGTAGCTAAATAATAAAAAATATAAAAATAAAATTTAAGCAATATATTTTGCAATGAATTTTTCCAAATATAGTCGATAATGTTTTTTGCAACAAATTTTTTCCAGAATTTCGTCACTAGCTTATACAAAAATAAAATAATTTAAATTTAATAATTCAATTTACGACGAACTTACCGGAAAATCATCACCAGCTTGTCACTTTGCAACAAATTATTTATAGAATTTCATCGCAAAGCAAATAAGAAAGTGTAGTGATAAAAAAATTAATAATTAAGTTTTCAACAACTTGACAAAAAATTCGTCACAAGTTGATAGTGAAGAATTAGTTTTAAAATTTCATTGGTAAATAATTAAAAGTAATATAACAATATAAATTTAACAAATCAATTTGTGATGAATTGACCAAAATTATGTCACTAATTGAATATATATATTTTTTATTTTGTATATTTGCAATTATTGAAAACGAATTTAATTTTTTTCTTTTAAGTTAGTTGATATTAAGTTTTGAAATTATAATTTTGTATAATGTAAAAAAAGTATCATACATAAATAAAAGTATCCACACTTAAATAAATAGCACATATCCAGAAACATTACAATAAAGATATAAAGTACAGCCTACAGTTACATTTAAGTCGGTGGAGACAGCGGAGTTGAGGAGGATAACTGCCGGGTCAGCGACTATAATAAACCAGGTGCTAGCCTCTCCACAACCTGTTTTATCACCTGTTCATTTGCCTTAATCTTTTGCAGTTTATCTCCAAGGATTTGAAAGCCGGCCTGAACGATTTTTAAGTCGGCCTCGATGCTCAGTCTCTCACTCAGTAGTTCACTCCGGGTAGCAGATTGAAGCTCATCTCTAAACCCGCATTTGTCGGTCTATGAGCTGTAGCATTTGAAGAAGTCGATATGGCAGGTTTGCAGTTGAAGTGTTTATGTATTCTAGAACCATTTGATTCAAATTCATTATCCAACTTCAATCTATAATTTAAAAACCTGTTGAGAACACTAATTAGGAGGACTTGCGATGTGTGCATAATAATCAGTCCCTCTTGCATTCAAGCATTCCAAATACTTCTTACATTGTCTAAGAATATGTTTTCCACTCTCTGGTCATGACTTATTCCATACAAGATCGTACACTTATTTATGATTTTATTAGTATGACCAATTTTTCGTGCACGTGAACTCCCATAGTTTTCCAAGTACATATAACACTACACCAAAAAAAGAAATGGAGATTCAAACCAAAATAGGCAATCACACACACTAAGATAAATTGCATACTAATAGAATCCTAGATAAGTATATGTTCTCAAACTATTTGAACAAGACAATTCAAAATTTAATATCGAATTTTAAAACCATTAAATATTTTCAAATTTCGATGCTAAATGCCAAATGGAGACCAAGGTTTGTTAATGCATATGCATGACATGTATAGTTGTTATAACACTAAAAAAATTTCATGTAAAACAACAATCATATATTTTCGCGTCAAGCAATAAGTATAAAACTATTATCATAATCACTAAAAAAATAAATTGCAAAAGATTAATTAAAAAGCAATTATCATAATTATACATTTTCATGAAAAATAATAAATTAATATGCTATTAACATATACTTTAGCTATCAATATATTACTTTTTTTTCTATAATTTTAGTACTCTTAACTATATACCAAGTGAGATTTACCTACTTCAATTATCAAATTTACTTTGTACAAAAATTTTAGTGTTACTCATAAGAACAAAATTATGTAACTTTTTACTTTAGATAATTTTAGTTTCAAAAGCATCACATCTACAGGATATTTATCTGCAATGAGAGAGAGAGAGAGATGAACCCAGATTTTTTTGGCCTTCTCTTTCTTGAGGCCGGCTTCTTCTCAGCTTTCTGATCCTCATAGTCTGATGTTAAAACTTTTCTGTAGAAGAAATATGCCCCTAGTAAGAACTAACCCTATCATACAAACATGAATACTGGCACATACACATGCATGAAAGAATAAAGGAATGTCAGAGAAATTAAGTGAGCATACTTCTCACAAGCTGCAAGAAGTTTGGCACCGTCATCAGGTAGCATTTCTTTGTTATCCTTTGCCTCTTCATGTGTTTCAGTTTCCGTTTCATCTTTGGAGGGGTCTTCCTTGGGCAATGACCGGGGTCAATTTTTGTGCCCACTGTGTGTGGCGTTCTTTCCCCTCACAAACTACCCTAAAAGAGGTTCATTCTTTATTACACACGATATGTGTCCTCGACAATCCTAGAGATTTACAGAAAGTATCCAAAAGGAGCAGGCACTATTTCACAGAAAATCGAGCAGATGATTAGCTCTTATTTAAGCATGTCCATAACGTGATATCTGAAATGGATGCCAAACTGTCAAAGCCGATACTGTCAAATGAATCTCAAAACATCTTCAAATAATTTAAACCGCCTATAATGATAAATAACCACACATGAGATAAAATCCAATTCATTTAATTTCCAAGAAACAAGGCAGATCAAACCTTAAAGCAGAAAGAAAGAAAAAACCATGAAAAGTTACTAGCAATGTACAAATAAACAAAAATTTACATGAGCAATTTATACATTCACTATCCCCTGCATATCAGAATTAGATGAAAGAGCAGATAGTGAATAGGCAAAGTACAATTTGGAGTTCTTATATACTCATTCTTCAACATGTCCTAGAAAAATCAACAAAAGATCACAAGAAATTACGAACAAAAAAAAATGTAACCCAATTAATATAATGATCCCATTCTCTAATTAGTTTTACGAGTTCTCCATCCAGGTTGATACTACTACAATCTTCCCAATACCTACAGAACTAATATATATCCCAGACTTACAAAAATTCAAGCTCAATGTACAATCAACATAGTAATGATACAATTATACAAAATCGTTCTATTAGCATATTCTTAAAGCATAAATTTTGAATTTTGTCCAACAACAGCAATTGAAAAAAAAAAAAGGCGAGGTACCTGGCCTTTTTTTTTTTCTCTGGACTTCTCTTATCTCTTCGTCTTGTTGCATCCCGTGAAAAAGCCGAAGAAAAAAATGAAGAATAATTACCACTAAATTTCCAATAGATAAAATTTGTTTCATAGCTGATAATTGTGCGAACCTGCTGCGATGTAAATTCCTCGGGAGCACCCGAGTTGCTGTCCACTTCGCTGTCTGACATATATACTCAGAAACTTGAAAATTTGAAAATCCAAGATGAATAAACTTCAGGGATTTAGGGTTAGGGTTTTTGCTGCCGCTCATAGATGCACAATGTACTAATTTACCGCTTATTTGGGCTGCTCAAAGCTCGTAAGAACCCAGGTAGGCTGAGCTTGGTCAAATCATATTGGGCTACTACATATCAATCTCATATTGGGTTTTGTCTTGGCTTAATTTTTTCTCTTTTATTTATTTATATATATATATATATATTTTACTAATTGATTTTATGCAGGAACTAAGGGTGCTGTGCAGTCGGAGGCTTTATAAAAAATTTTAAATTAATAAAATTTATATATATAATTATTAAATTTAAAATTTATTTCTTCTAAAATTTTAAGTATATATATTTTAATAAAATATTTAATTTTTATTTTTATTTTTATCTTTTACATCATTTAAAATATAATAATGATATAAAATGTGGTCTATTACAGTCATTTTGAGTCGCAAAAATTTCTATTGGGCGTTGCGCACAACCATGATGTGGAAAATTAGTTTAGCTCCATCTGACTTTTTCGAGACCTAAAAATTTAATTGAGGTTTAGGTTTTTTGAAAAAAAAAGGAGTAAAGGATTTTTTTTTCTTTTCTTTTTTTGGTAAGATCAAGAAAAGATAAAGGAAGAAGGGTAAAGGCAAAGTATCCCACAAGAAAGCAATATTTATTGTGTTCATATTTCTTCTGATGATGTTTTTTTTTTTTTTTTCCCTTTTATAGAAACGATCAAATACTTACATATCATTCACTATATTCAATTTCAAATTTAAAATTTATCAAATGCATTATTAATTTTGGCTTTTATGAATAAATCTTGATGATCGGTTTTCACAATGGAATAACATCTGATAAAAATGTTTAAAAAATAAATGTTTCTTCTTTTTTTTTTTCATGATATACAATAATATTGAATTATTTTTAACATTTTGTTTCATGAATATTTATGTTATCATCCACTTATTTTTCTCCTCAATTCTAACATTTGCTATGGCAATCAAAACTTATAACCAGAATCCCCCATTAAAAAAAAAAAAAAAAAAACAGTCCGATAATAAATTTTTATTTTTATTTTCTTATAATTTCAGTAGAGTGATGTCAACCACAATGTTCCAGGCATAATTATAATAGCAAAGAAGAGCAGATATTTATCGAGGGTGACATATCACCTAAAATTGGTCGCAAAATTATTTGAATGTGCATGATGTGGGGGGCTCACAAGACATAAAAACGCCGTGTTAGGAAAGTCAAATGGACTAGAAAACTGAATCCCCACTTTAATATGGAGAGCATTGGGAGTCTGGGGTCTATGTTTGAATTTTAGTATAGATGTCACGTCGTTTTTATTATTTGGTGGAATTTTTTTTTTATTTAGATAAAAGTTTTATGTTTAATCTTGAAATATTAAATGAAAATGTTCCATAAGATAGGATATTCACAGTTAAGATTCAAATCCAAGAAGACGCCAATTTTCCTAACTAAATGAATTTAAAAGAGTTTTAATTTAAGTATGATCTCTTATTGAAAGGTGCCAAAAAAATGAGAGAGGAAAAGAAAAAGGTTGTGAAACTTTAGTTTAAGTTTTCCAATAAAGATCATTTGAGATGTGAATATTCAAAGGACATGAGCTGGATATAATATGTAATAATATTGCATCATTTTTATCAAATTTTGTCTTTAAGAGATATTGCCAAAACCATAATACTATTATTACATGGATTTGTTGCATCTCTTTTTGCGTCCACTGTCTCATCATAATTATGTTTTAGTTTTCATGCTTTGTTTGTTTCACTGCCAAGACAGAACCATACATTATTATTATGACTGGATGGAGCAAATGAGTGATTAAAAAAAAAAGTGATTAAATGAAGAATCTGATTATTTATCCAAATAACATTATGTTTACTTTATATGAATAAATGTATGATGTGGAAATATATTTTATATTGTGTAAATACTGGGATTAAAAATATATTATTTAAAATATTATATATCATGCTGCGGACCCACGAGTGTAAACTTAGAAGTTAAATTTCAGCACAACGAGCTCTATTAGCAACTATTTCATATTTATTCTCACTTTAAAAAAATAATTAATTCAAATTATTAGAAGAATCTATTATATCTCCTTATAAATTAATTTATTTTTCCTTTTAAATATCACACCATCGATCACTCACCATGCAATAAAACCAAAAAAAACATTTCGTAAAATGAATTATTTCCTAACTATTGTCAAGTGTTTTATTCACTATTTTTGATGATTTTTGTAAAAGTAGTTAAAATCTTCAAAATTTTCAAGATAAAAAACAGAGTTATAATATTGGGATGGAGGGATTATATATCTTTTTTTCTTTTTATGAAAATTGTGGAGTAGTTTTAACACTTGTAACAAACAAAAAGAGTAGGCACATGGAACAAAAATGCACCCCTACCCCCGCCCCCCCCCCCCCCTCCAAGGCCCACCATCAGTGTCTAAGTCTACGGCCCAAGCGTCACGCTGCAGGACTGGTGGTGGGCTCTGTCTAACAAGTTGATTTCGTCTCAGTCAAACCAGTCTTTTCCATTGTCCTTTTTGACCCACAAATCCAATCTTATACTTTAAGTAAAAGTTAATATTTTATTTATAAAAAAAAACATAATCTGGCCATTATACACATTTGTCACCCTCCAAAATCAACAATAAGGGACAACTTATAGAGGCATGTAGGGACATCACAATTAATTTCTTTAATAGCATCAATTATTTTTATCTTCTTAGTCCATATGAACAGGAAATTTTTAAAGCAGTTACATTATTAATTAGCTATTTTACATCTAATTGTAAATGTATACATTCTTATATTGTGAACATGTGTATATGCCTATAATTATTTAAAAAATAAATAATCGAACCCCTCTAAATATATTGGGAGCATAATAAATTAAATTAAAAAAATAATGTGGATAGGATAGCCTTTCACTTTATTTTTCATAGTAGTCTACCCTCTCTCTATATATAATTCCAAAATTAAAAATAAATTTTCAAATTGATGCCCAATCCATGATGAAAACTATTCTCATTGACCACCCAGAATTTTAACCACTCCAAGGGGTTATTAGACTAATTTAAATTTCAAACAAGCTAGAAGCTGATCAAGAGATTAAGAAAAATCATTACCAATTACCCAAGTATGATAATTACTGAGTTATCCAAAAATAGACAAGGCTATAAATGTCATTTCAAATAGCTGTCGTGTCCATGTACTTTCTGCAAGGTGCTAGACCGCCGGATAAACTTCCGTCTCCCCCGAAAATATACACACTATTGCTTTCTTCTTTCCCTCTGCACCAATGTTTCATCAAATCGAAAAAAATTTCTAACTTGTGAATTACCCATTTTTCTGCAGCAGCAGCCATGGAGAAGAAATAGAAGGCCGTTGGAACTTGGCCGCAATTCAGAAATGACTGAGCAATTACTAAAACACTATTAAATAGCATTTAGTTTTCTTCACAAGCATCAACTGCCCCCCTATTTCCCCCATTAATTCCCTCCGCACAAGTCAACCTTCATCATCTTTGACTCTCTCTTTTTGTTTTTTTTTTACTTTTCTTTTGTTTACATGTTTCTTGTTGCAGCATGTTCGTGATTGTTGCTCTCTTCCACCCACAATGAATTTTCATTTTCACCAAACAATCATCTGTGTTGTTCTCTCAATTTTAGCCACGTTATCTTTTGCCCAGAATATCAGTTCAACCCAGTGTGTTCAATTATGTGGCAAAGACAGCGTGCCGTATCCATTTGGATTCTCTGACGGATGTGGAATCAAGTTAAATTGTAGCAACAACTCTGGAATCATTGAAATTGGTGATTTTGTTGTGCAGAATGTGACATCTGATCAAATTTTGATCAGTATTCCTGCCAAATGTGACCGTTCGATTGAAGAACTGTCCAGACTTTTCAGCAAAAACTTCTCGCCTACGTCGCGTAATGCGCTTCTGTTTGAGAACTGCAAATCGCCCCTCAATGACTGCGTGATTCCAAACAGATTGGCCAGGTCTAAGTTCGAGTTCGAAGCTTGCAATTCCGGGGCAAGAAATGATGATCGTTATAATATAACTTGTTATTCTGAGGGGCTTGATGATGAGACGGAGTTTTTGAATTATGAAAAGGTGATGAACGATGGGAATTGCAGTGTTTTGTTTTCATCGATCATGGTGGATTTGAATGAGAATGGTAGGAGTGTGAGGGGGAGCTCCTCTATTTGGCTGGAGTTTCAGATGATGGAGCTTAGGTGGTGGATAGATGGGGTGTGTGATTGTGATCCAAATGCGACTTGTACGCCGGTTCAATATGGAAGGCGGCAGGGGTTTCGCTGTAAGTGTAACAAAGGGTATGATGGAGATGGTTTCACCAATGGGAAAGGTTGCAGCAAAGGTTTGTTCATTTCTTCTTCATACTATTTGATTTGATATGTAATTTTTATTTCATGGCGTTTTAAAGTTATATTTATGATGCTCGTTCCTTCATGGTATTATAGTTTCTTTAGGATGGCATAATTGCATTTTTGAGTTTTGAGAAGAGTTGAATTTGACCATTACGAACTGGATGTATATGGGAGCTCTGGTTTGTAGCATGATATTGGGCGGATCCATTTCTCAAATAAGCCTAGTTAGATTTTATATATTATGAAGCTTTCTGCTGTTGAAGGTGGAAATATTGATTTGTTTTCCACCATCTACATGACTTGGTATTTGGTCATATCATTGGAAGCTTTTTTGGTTGCTGGGATGTTTAATTGGCTAAAACATGATCATAGGTTGAACTATATTTATAGACTTTAGTGGATACAACTGAAACTTCATTTTAATAAGTTGAACAACATTTAGCATTTATTGTATAAAAACTTAAAATTTTAGCGAAGCATAGATAAGTAGGGCGATCAAATGGACTCAACAATTTAGTAAATATCGAGAGGCTATATGTTTTCAATAATCTTACAGGTGTCAAGTCTAAAGCTTATTTCCTTCAATTTCATAGATGACAGGGTAGCAATTGGTTCAAAAGGATGTGATTGAAGATTTATTCAGACAAAGTTATCTGCTCCTAATCCTGATGATTTATCTGCAGCTTTGGCTAAAAGAGAAGATAGAAAAATTATCAAAGTTGACTGTGGCCTCTGAGATGATATCCGTCAGCCAAATATAATTTGCTAATGAGAACTACGGATTACATTATTTCTTGTCATTGCAACTTTCAGATTGGGAAATCACAAAAGTCAAAGCTTCTATTTCAACTCATATTATAATATGAGAAGGAGCACATGGTCATTGAGAAATTTTCAAAGTTTTCAGATTTTCAGTAAGCAAAAAAGGCAGAGAAAATATGGAATGCAAAAAATGAACACTAGATCAACCAGTGATTGGTTATTTATGCCATATTGTGGAAGTATCACTTAATTATTTTAGGACAAAACGGATGCAGCAAAATATTTGGAAGTATTGTCTAGAGGATTTTTGATTTGTTTAGTCAGACAGCGGGGAGAAAAGAATATATGACTCTCTTTAAACCTATTACATGTTATGAAAGGTTAGATCTACTATTTCTCTACATTATGCCAGATGTGATAGCTTATGTGGGGATGAACACGGTGGAGTTGAATGTAGTAATTGAACTTTCAAAATATGGAGTTAGATGCTTGAAACGTGTTACTTTCGGAAGGCAAAGTATCCTCAGGTCAATAGATGGCACTTTTATTGAGGATTATATTGGGTTGTAACAGATACACCCACTGACCCAGAATTCTCTGTAGAAGTTGTTTATTATATACATGTTAGTTTCGGAGGACAGTATCCTAAGAGTAAAAGAAGGCATTTTTTTATTTTTGGGACTTAAATCTGGGTTATAATAGGTCGGCCTGGTGAGGTGAGGTGAGAGTTATTTCTGTTAGAATAGTGCTTTAGACGAGGACACAAATTCATGAACTTCTTTTGTCTTCCCTGCTATTTGCATGGAGGAATCATTAACCATTCATTTGATTGATCTTGGAATATCCCTATTTACATGTTTTGAGTAGTGAAAATTCTCATCCTCGATACCTGGATTCTGTTTCAATTAAATCCAGAGATGTTCTCTAACACGGTGAACTTCAAGATAAAGACATTTAAGATATTCTGATTCCACTGCTTGGCAGCTTAAATAAGTTGAAACACTTTTAGTTTCGATCCTGCTAACATTTTCTTCTCTGTTGATTTTCATGTATCAGTTTCTGACTGTAGTGCTCCAGGGTACATGCCAGTTCGATGTGGTGGAACAAGAGTAGGAATTCTTATTGGAGGTACTTCTTACCCTGGTTTAGTTCAGCATTCTTGATATCAGTTTCTCTTAACAAGTTAAATCTCTAGTAGTTAGAAGGATTTTCTACGAGTTTTTAGATATTTTTCTCTGCTGAAGTATATGCTTGTCATTTTCACTCCTAATTACACTCTTGTCTGAGTGAAGGTGATTTTAGTGGTTACCCTTATGGTTTCTCTTTGCTTTATCTGGCAGTTATTTGATTTTTAACCATGCTGCCTATTTTTGGGTTTGAATCAAATCAAAGCTCAATTTTCTGAAGCTCTTAGGTATAATTTGAGTTCAGATTTTGATGATCAAGTTGCTTTTGTCATATTGTATCATCCCCTCATCAACCTACATACTATTGAATAAATATAATACCAAGTTTTTAAGACTCGTGATTCTGATTATGGTGCAAAGCTAGATCTATCTCCTTTTCCTCAGTGCCTTATTTCCTACCATTGCACTTGGCCTATGCATTCTTTGTTATCCTGTTCTTTAATAATCTTTTTGTGATTACATCTACTTGATCCTGTTTAGCTGTGAGCATATTATAAAAGAGTCACATCTGTTAAGTGGTTGATTGGTGTTGCTTAGTTATCAACGCATCCCACCTCAAGGGTGGTGATCAGAGAATTCTTCATAATTTAACACTGTCCATTCTGTTCCAATTTTTAGGGGTTATTACTGGCGCCTCTATGGTGACTGTTCTGGCTGTCATATGCCACTGCATAAAGAGACGATCTAAATCTTTGAAGAGCAGATTATGTGCAAAGCATCTGCTCTCTGAAGCAGCAGGCAACTCCCATGTCACTTTCTACCCTTACAAAGAAATTGAGAGAGCCACAAATAGCTTTGCTGAGAAACAGAGACTGGGAACAGGTGCCTATGGCACAGTTTATGCTGGAAAGCTCCACCATGATGAATGGGTAGCAATCAAGAAAATCAGATATCGTGATCATGACAGTGTCGAACAAGTAATGAATGAGATCAAGCTTCTGTCCTCTGTTAGTCATCCAAATTTAGTCCGCCTTCTAGGATGCTGTATTGAGAATGGCAAACAGATTCTTGTGTATGAATATATGCCAAATGGTACTTTATCTCAGCATCTTCAAAGAGAAAGGGGTTCTGTACTGCCATGGACAATTCGTCTTACCATTGCTGCTGAAACGGCTCATGCTATTGCCCACCTTCACTCGGCAATGAACCCACCAATATACCACAGAGATATTAAATCTAGCAATATACTTTTAGACTACAATTTCAACTCAAAAGTAGCAGACTTTGGTCTTTCAAGATTTGGCATGATGGATGACTCACACATTTCGACAGCACCACAAGGAACTCCTGGCTATGTTGATCCTCAATACCATCAGAACTTCCATCTTTCAGATAAAAGTGATGTCTACAGTTTTGGGGTGGTTCTTGTGGAAATAATCACATCAATGAAGGTAGTTGATTTCTCTCGACCTCACAGTGAGATCAATTTGGCTGCACTAGCAATCGATAGGATTGGGAAAGGTTGTGTCGATGATATAATAGATCCATTCCTTGAGCCAAATAGAGATGCTTGGACACTGTCATCTGTGCACAAAGTGGCTGAGCTGGCTTTCAGATGTCTTGCTTTTCACAGGGATATGAGACCTTCGATGATAGAGGTGGCAGATGAGCTAGAGCAGATTAGGCTCAGTGGTTGGGCACCATTGGAAGAGAATATATACATGGGATCATCAGTGGCCTCTTCTTGTTCATCACCATACCTTGGAAGTGAGAAATCACTGAACACTTCCACAACTAAGAAAGTAGGGGTAGGAAGTAGGAGGTTGATTGTTGCGCAGAGGGCGGGTGATGCTCTGCCCACAACAGAAGAGGCAACAGACAGTTCCCCGGTTTCTGTACAGGATCCTTGGTTGAGTGAACAGAGCTCACCATCAGCAGACAGCTTATTAGGTAAAGTAGTTCGATAACTGGAGATTGCGTCTTTTAACCTTCATCATCTATACGGTGTATACATGGCATGGATACTGAAGAAGTGAATCTAAAGTTTTGTGTTATTCCATATAGTGTGAATATAAAAGAAAAGTTCTGCAATTCTTTTTCCAATTTGGCTACTCGTATAGTCGTATATCTTAGACCAACACAATTTGTCCATTGTCATCAGCTATTTATACTTGTAGTTTTGAAAATTGAAGGATCTGTACTACTTGTTCATAATATAGTCGCATAAAAGTAGTACTACTAAATTTCTTATAATCCCTCGTACCCGAAAATAAAACCAAAGAGAGCCGTATAGTTTCCCAACCTAATGGACCCGATAGTAATTGCATCCTTATCTAATTCAAAACATGGAGCCTTATTCCTGCCTAGAATTAGCTTCTTTATTTAAAGTTATTGCCTGTTATTTTGATAGAGCAGATTTTGGCTATTAAACTAAATGCTATGTTTATAATAATTGCATTTGAAATGTCAAGACTTTTTGTTCCTATAAAGTTGTCAACTCTTTTGGTATTTGGCCATGTATGATCATGATGGCTACTGAGTTCATCGCCCCCGCTTGGCTCTTGTTGGAATTTTATTTTCAACACTTTTGGTATTTCATGAATGTATGTGCATTCTTCTTTTCCTCCGTTATCTACCTTCATTTTACTAAATTAAACTTCATTGCGCTATACTAGTTTCCACTATCGAATTTGAATCTTGAAACTCGAATTCAAAGTGATAGTAACAATAATTCTTATTTTAAGTTTGTATTTTGATTCTAAGTTTTCAAATTCTTTGCATTTTAATCATTCATCCTTGTGTTTCTTCTATTTTATGTTAAAGGAAAATATAAAAAACAAACAGGCTACCATGGAATTATTTTCATGGTATCAAATAGATATCCAAATTTTCAGAACAAAGGATTTATAACTACAATTCCACCATGTAGACTTGATTTTATGTCGTATTTAACTAAGTGAACTTGTCAACATAATATTTATTCAGTTGAATTTAATGTTTGGACAAAACTACTCTTAATAAAAGAAATTTATATAGTTTTTAGTATATTTTTTAATGTTTATACCCTAATTTAATTTTAAATTCTTTATTAATTAGAAAAATATTTTAGAATATATATTTTTTAAAAATAATTAGTAAATTAAGCTATAGTAATAAACGTGTATAATAAATAAATAAATTAAAATATTAAACATGGAAATTATTTTGATTATTTGAATTTAAAATAAAGTATTAACTATTTAATTTAAATAAACTGTATACTTAATTTAGATATATATATATTAATTTTTTTATAATTTATATTTTCAATATAATGACATATGTAATGTTTTACTATAAAAGAAAAAATAATACATTTTTTTTTATAATATTTAAATATCTTTAACAATCTTTGTTCAAATAACAAAATTTAGTGCCCAAAAGATCATAGTAGAATTAATTGGATGTATTTTCGGTTTGTTTTATGAATAATATCAAGTTTAAATGAGATAATTTCCTAATGCTATGTTTTAGACTAGGATCCAAGAAAAAAAAAAAAAGGAGAAGTATCTATTATATATATATATATTAAGTAAGTTTTCAAAAAATTAGACTTATTCATCTTTATCTAAAAGAGTTTAAATTTACTAAGATTAAATAATTAATACCTTATTATGTAAATAATCAAAACAATTTTTTAATATTTAATATTTTTTTATTTATACTCAATTGTTACATTAATTTTTTAATATTTGAATTACTTAAGTTACAAATTAATTTTTTCAAAAAAATATAATTTATAATATTTTTCTAATTAATAAAGAATTTAAAATCAAAACTGAGATATAAATATTCAAAATATACTAAAAATTATAAAAATTTATTTTATTAAGGACAATTTTGTGCAAACATTAAATTTAAATTTTATTCAAGTAAATGTTAATTTGACAAGTTTTTTTAGAATAAATTCGAACTAAGATCGGGGTGTTATCGTATTTTTGCCCCTAAATTTTAACAGATACTATATTTTAATTGCATCCTTCTATTTTAACCTTTCATTAAATTTTTACCGGGGATATTACTTTCTCAACTTCTCCACATAACTTCATACTATATTGAAAATCATGTGAGGAGCACAGGCAGCCAAGGCATAGCAGCAAAGGGATCTCCAGAGGCAGTTAGAGAGATGAAGGGCAGGCGCCTCAAAGTATTTATCTCCCCAAAGAAATGCTTCAAAAAATTACTGTGCGCATCTGCGAAATGTTGGTGCTGTGGTCTAAAATTCGCCACCAAAACTTGCTGGAAAACGCTGCAGTCGTGCCTCCGCCACTGCGTCCCCTCCGCCTCTCCACCGCACACTCCTCCAATATAATGAAACTACTAATTCTTGTGTTACTACTCAAGCTTGAGTAATGTGTTTTCAAATAATATTTGTTTAAGATTTAATTCTAATTAAATGAATTAAATTTTATTTTTTTTAATATTTAATTTTAATTAAGTTAAATGGCATGTTATAATCCAAGTAAACAAGTATAGACCATATATTTTTGGTATGTTTAAATCTCTTAAATGTGCGTAAATCGTAAATACTTGTTTTTTAACATTGTAATCTTTTAATTATTTCTTATTCTCTCATTTCGCAAGCCCAGCAGTGAAAAATTGGCCTTACTCACAAATCAAGACTTGTTTATGGATTCTTTAATTCCTGCAAATACAAAGGGTACGAGCCTAAATATTTTATTTTTTTATTTTTAAAATAAGTGATTATAACATCAATATAAAAATATTTTAATTAGAAGTTAATTTAATATATATATTAATAGTCAATAAATAATAAGATAACAAATTGATATATAATAAGATAATATTAATACATGTGGTAGAATTTGAACCTATATTTTTTATTTCGGATTACAAATTTTACAACCGGTCAATGCCAAATGCTCCAACGTACAAACTCAAACAGAACATCAACACAAAATACAGAAAAAGAAAAAGACGAATAATGTGATTTTTCTCATGATTTTTGAGCTTCCGGCCCTAAAATCCCATTCACAACAGAAGTGGCGATCAAAACTCCGAGCGCCTCCGCTCCCGCGACCGCTCCAGCCTGGGCCAGCCCGCCGAAGCTTACTGCCGTCTCAATCTCCTTTTCTGCTGCCTCAATCCCCTTCTCCGCCGCCTCTACTCCCTTCTCTGCAGCCTCAATCCCCTTCTCAGCCGCCACGATTCCCTTGTCCGCTGCCTCGAAGCCTTCCTTCACTATCTGTTCCGCCTCCTGCTCCGCCTTCCGCAGGCCTTGCCTCAGACCGAACAGCGGTATGTCCTGCGCTCTCGAAGGCATCTCCATCGCCTTCAATGCCGTCGTGGCGGTGAGCAGTAGCAAGCACTGCCTCCGTGTTGGAAGCGCCACTGGCGCATGTTTTCTAGCGTGCGCCTTTTGGGGAGTGGGGTGCGCTGGGAGAGCTTGTGCTACGATGAATGAGCTTGTGGACGCCATGGCTTTTCAGTCTGACAGCGAAAGTGATCCTCTCAATTCATTTCAATGATTACCTGTAGCTATGTGGTCTGGCTTTCCCGGGTTCATAGAGTGGAAAGACCAAAAGCCCAAAGCCGCGAAAAACAAATTGAAAAGTGCAAAAATAGAAGGTCCAGTGGATCATAGATTTTACTGGGTGTGTTGGGCTTCAGCTTGAAAATCTCATCATTCGGGTTGGGCTAGCTCAGTCTTATACTTAGCCCGCTTAGTATCAATTTACACATAAACGAGTTAATGAAAATGTAGTATATAAGAGATGACCCCAAAAAAAGCTTCTAGTAATCTGATCAATTTAATCCTCCGTCCAGATAATCTCTCAAAATAGCATTTTGATAAGAGTCTTTAAATTACAATCTGTAACTTCTAAACAAATTATTTTCAAAAAATCATACTACCGTATTACTCTATTATGGGTTGGGCTGTTCTGCCATTGGACTCTTGATACGAGTCCAAGTACAAATCTCTAAACCCAGCCCAAGCTCTGCTTTCATTGTACGGCGTCGTCTTACCGCACCGCTCGCACCCTCTATATGTGACAGGCTTTCGTTTTTTGTTTTTTAATTTTTGCGCCAGAGGGGTTTTGGTTTCCATGCGAAGCAGTTGAGCCAAACGATAAAAGAATTCCATTTTTCTTCCTCTGGACATAAAATGGCAGAAGAAGCCGCGAATTCCTCCGTGGAAGGCCGCTCCGCAGACCAAAACCTTAACTCTGTCGAAGCGACGATGGAATCCGGCGTCGATTGTGGAGCCACGGAATCCACTTGCAACAACAACAATAGCAACCATGCTGAAAGCTCTGTAGTAACTTCTGATGGTGACCGCGAGAAATCGTTGGAGTACGGCGACGAGTTGATGGCGCGTGGCTCTAAAGCTGCCGAGGAGCGTGATTACGCCGAAGCCACTGATTGCTACAGTCGTGCCCTAGAAATAAGGTGAGGTTTGTTCATGTATGTTCTTGGTTTTTTTTTTCTTTTGTTTTTTCCTTTTATAAAGGAGGTTTTTTTTATTTGGATAGCAATTTTATGATTTTACTGTGCAATTGCTTAGCAAAAAGGTGTTAAAAGCTTGGGTAAGGCGGTTTTACTGTTTTCGGTGGTTTTGGTTTATGCATAGTTAATTTCCTTGAAACTTTCTTTTAGCTTAAGTGATTTGCGTGGCATCAACATGCCTTTGTTGCTTTATCGAAAATGTTAACGATCGTGTTCAACTGCCAGGTCCTCACTCCTCTGTACTTGAGCGCCTTGATTTTATAGTCTTATTAGAATATATAAGAAGCCGAAACCTCTTTTGGCCGCCGAGTTCCGAGCTCTATCTCGGAGTACTACAACAGTTGGGAAGGTTGTGGTTATGCCATTTGGGAATTTGTTGTTCTGTTATGTAAACTCAGTATTTGGCTTGGTGTTCTGAAGCTGAAAAACTTTCATGTACTGGAAAGTATAGAACTATTGGTATGACATAGACGAAGTTATGTGAAGAAACATGATGGTCTTCTTTCAGGTGGTTTTTCATATAATTGATCATGTGTATGTTTTCACTTGTTTTTATCTTTGGTGCTGTTAGCCCCCCTTTTATACATGATATGCTTATATGCCAATGTATGCCCAATATCTACAGTATTCAGAGAGTTTGCACACTGGTTGCGAATCTAATTCGTAGATATCTTCTGTCTTAGGCTCTATGCAGTGTGGACAACCTATATCCCAGTCGGGGATAATGGGGGACTGTAAGAAGAAGCTAACTTATGTAAATTTTAAGAATTATAGACTTATATTCTTTGTACCGTTTGGTGTTCCTTTTTCTTGTACTTACTAATTATTTAACAAAAAATTGGAACACAAGATCATATATGGCTAAAATGAAAGGCAGTTGACAAATTTCTCTCATATGTTTTTGCCCCTTTTTTTTTTTAAAAACTCAAGCTCCTTACAATCTAATGAAAGAAGACAAGTGTTTGGTATATTTTTCTAATGTTCTTGCCAGTTATTTCCTGGCAGAGCATAAGAATTGTCAAGACATTCAACATTTTCTTTTGTTACTTTTTACATCCTGAAATGGCTGTATGGTTTAAAAATTGGTTATAGGGTTGCACATTTTGGTGAACTTGCTCCAGAGTGTGTTAACGCTTACTACAAATATGGATGCGCCTTGCTGTACAAAGCTCAAGAAGAGGCTGATCCATTGGCTTCTATGCCCAAAAAAGAGGGTGTATCTCAAGAAGATTCTAATAAAGATAGTTCTATAAAGAATACTGAATCCTCTGCCGCCTCAGTTTCAAATAATGCAGAACAAGGTGGAAGCACAAATTGTTCGGATGAAGCTCCAGATAACAGTTAGTGCTTCTTGTCTCTTAATGCTTTGATGATTTAAATGATGAGTTCATAGATAATGTGTAGTTTCCCATATAAGTACAACTTTGACAGGCAGAGATATGCTTCTTGATACATAATATTTCTTGGATAACTTGAGTACATTATTGGTTAACTGAGAATATGCAAATCTACATGATTATTCTATTATTAAGGAGCTGCAATTTTCAGGCAGTCAAGTGTCTAATTGTTTGTCTTGTAATAAGCAATGCTGTTACTGCCTATAGTATGTTGGAAAAGTATCTTTGCATTTAGCTTGTGCTTAGGAAACTCGTTTGCCCTCTTGAAGACAAGGAACACTTGCCTCGCCTCAGGTTAGCTTTGTAAGATAGGCTACACATATTGTGACACCTAGAGTTTGTATATCTACAAATTTGGGTTAAAAAGGTACTTGTCGTCGATGACTCAGGTATGACTTCATCAATTATGAGTCTATCTTCTATCTTCTGAGATCTTAGTTTCACACTCACTGTCGGATGGATGATATCTATTTTCTCAGCTAGATTTATATATATATATATATATATTGAGTTATATCTCTACCTAAACCTACATTATGCTATGTCCGCTTGAAAAACAGAAGGTTTTTTTTTCTTATGTTTTTCTTCTACTTGAAAATAGGTGCTGAAGGGAAAGATGAAGAAGGTGAAGACGAAAGTGATGCTGAAGACCTTGCTGACGGTGATGAGGATGATTCTGACCTGGATTTGGCATGGAAGATGCTAGATATTGCAAGGGCAATAGCTGACAAGCACTCAGGTGAAACAATGGAAAAGGTTGATATATTGTCAGCTTTAGCAGAAGTAGCTCTGGAAAGAGGTCTGCATTTATTTAAATGATTGTTATTATGCAATTTATCTACATAGAGATGGGCCTTCTTTGCTTATTATAGAAGTTTTCTGCTTTGCCCAGAGGATGTTGAAACTTCCCTGAGTGACAACTTGAAAGCCCTGTCCATTTTGGAGCACCTGGTTGAACCTGACAGTCGGCTTGTAGCTGAGCTGTATCCTTTACAAAGTGAGACAGCATTGCCAGAAAGCTTGGGAATTGAATGCATGAAATGCTAGGTGTGTATGCAAGACTTAAAACCTTTTTAGAGCTTATTTTGGATCAAAATAACTTCCTTAACAGGAGAGTTCAGAAATTTTAGGATATGCTTGTGTCTGGAAATTGGTTCTAAACCTGAGGAAGCTATTCCGTATTGCCAAAAGGCTATTTCAGTTTGCAAGTCTAGAGTGCAGCAACTTATGAACGAATTAAAGAACTTGTCAGGACTAGCAGAAACACCAACTGCCTCTGAGTTGTGCCAAACTGTTCAACCGTCTTCTCGTGCATCCCAGTCTGGTGATTCTCTGGCAGGCAGAGAAGCAGAGATTGGAACACTGACTGGTCTGTGTGGTGAACTGGAAAAGAAGGTAAGAGTAACTGAGAGATCCACTACTATAAAAGCTTGGATCACAGTGCATTAACTGTTATTCATTTGAATGCAGCTTGAAGATCTTCAACAGCTTGTCTCAAACCCAACTTCCATCCTCTCAGATATCTTGGGGATGATGTCTGCAAAGGCTAGGGCTGCCGAGAAAAATGCTGTTTCAGTAGCAATGAGCTCCAGGACTGGTGAACATACCGAGTCTCCAACTGTTTCGACTGCTCATACAAATGGCGCTTCGGGAATAACACACCTAGGCATAGTGGGAAGAGGAGTGAAGCGAGTGTTGATGAGCTCGGCCTCAGATTCTAGCCCAGTGAAGAAGCCTTTAATGGATCCATCATCAAACAATAGTGATGGCAGTGCCTCTTGAAAGATTCTGTATGAAGGTCAGTTTTTGAAACCTACACCACTGACAGATAAAAACTTTTGGGGCCCCAAAGAATGCAAAATGATCGAGAAGAATGATGCATGTATTGATTGTGAATGGAAATTTATTTTTGGTGCTGAATTCTTTTGTGCTCTCTTTTGCAATTAGGAAGGGTGCTTGCCAAAGTTTATTAAAAATATCTTATAAGTACAGTCATCCTATAAAATATTTTTGAAACTAATAAAAAGTTAAATTTTGTTCTAAAAATAAGTTTTTGGTGTGTGCATGAAATAAAATCATGTAGTTTATAAGATGCTACTTATAGCAATTTGATAATTAATATGATTAAAATAAAGGAGTTTGTTAAAATTCTAAATATAAGTTAGGAATCTGTTATTTTTTCAAAGAAAAAGAGTTTATAAGATGTTAATATTTTATTTTGGGAGTTTATAATTAATTTTTCTAAAAATTTTACCAAATACACATCTTATAAGTGGCAAATATTTTATAAGTTGCTTTAATGAACTTAACCTAAACACCCTCTAAGACACATTTGCATGCGTTGCTTATTGTACTGCCATTTTTGTCTTCATCTAGTTTGTCATTACAAAAGGTTGCTACTTCTATTTACATGGTAACCGTTTCTTTTGGAATGACCAGACCATGTGAACAATTGCATCAATGTGGATAGGTATTGCTATTGATTGTCAGCTTAAATAGTAATGACTGCAGGCTTGCTAATGCTCTGTTTTTTTAATATGTACAAGAGTAAATTGTGTTATAGTTCTCATCCAAAGAAACCTTTCAGTTATCTATAAAATGTTTGAACTTTCCCATAATGAAACTTGGTACAACTTTAAATTTTAGTTTTTAACCAGTACAAACTATTGTAAAAAAAATAATATATCTGGGTTGATGCATAATTTTATTGAAAAACCATTTTTTTCTCAATTGAACAGTGATATCACTGTTCATGATTTAACAAATCATCATAAAATAATGTTTTTCCCCACCAACCCATTTCATCATATCACCCCTCCCTCCCCCTAATATTCTCTCTCAAAAATTTCTCAGGCCACAAAAATGGCTCCTTCCAATCACAACGAGAGGACCAGAAGTGGACCATTACCTCCCCTCATCCCAAAGGTACCGAATGATACCCATTTTACCAAAGGTTTTTTTTTTTTTTTTTCTAAAATGGCTATGCAATTTAAGGTTGATGATATGATAATGAAATTAGTGACAATGCCAGCGGAGTTTTCTTTCTGAATCTACCAATCCTCAAAATCCTTAACCTACCTAAATTGTGGCTGTCATGCCATAGAAAAAGAAAAAAAAAAAAAAAAAAAAAAGAAGAAATGGCTGATGTTGTTATGATTTTTCGAAGCAATAGACCAGATTTTGAGCGAACCGTGCGCGGCAAAATTGGAGAACTTGTAAGATGGTTTTTGTGTGATTTTACTCATTCCTCGTCTGATTTTTTGCTGGCATGGCAAGTTTTGCCAGTGTTTTTTCTAATGATAAAAGGCAAATTTGAGGTTCGATATAAAAAAAATGATAAAAAAATTACAAAAAAAAAAAATATATGTTTTATTTTTAAAAATGAAATGGAAATTTATAATTAAGTGTAAACAAACTAAAAGAATTTTATAAAGATAATATGTAATTTTTTATATAAATAAAAAATAATTATGAATATTATTTGGAAGAAATAATAATACTTTCGATTTTTACAAATATACAAAAACTTTATGGTTAAATTATTAGTTATTAAAATAAATTTTAAAAATAGATGGTAATATATAATTATTTTCTATTTATTACTAATTAAGTAGTAATAAAAAAATAATTATATAATAATCTTTTTAAAATTAAAATAAATTAAATTAACAAAAAAAATCAAAATCCACATCCCAACAATATTCCATAAATTTTTTTATAAAAAATTTTACAGTCAATCACCACTTCATTCAAAAAAACATTACATCAAGTATCATCATTTTATTTTCTATTATATCCAATCATACTCTCAAAATTTATTATTTTTTTTAAATAACTTTTTTTATTATTTTCTCTCAAAAAGAAAATGAACTGAAAGAACAAACAAGCCCCTGTCTAGGCCAGTATGTCTCAGCCCAAAAATTACCCGAGTGAAAATATCAACACTCCTGTCCTAGTCCTTGTGGACAAGACGTCAAGACCATTCACAACCTCGATGTTTCTTTTTCTTTTCGTTTGGTTGGGTTGATTGGGTTGGTAGTGTCGGGGTGGGGGTGCGGGGTTAGAAGGGGGACCTGATCCCTCGCCTCCAAGATTACATGCATGTGAGATTTGAATAAATACCGTTTGTTACATTTTCAAAGGATTTTTTTTTAATTTGAAATTTGAAATTTCAAAAATATGAAAAATTTAAAAATATATTTGCCTTACTCATTTTGCAATAGAAACCTCTCTTATTTACATTTTAAAGGCTTTTCAATTAAAGTTAAAAATTAAGAATGTCATATTTGATCTATAATTTCTATTTTGTCTAAATAGAACCCACAACCTTAAAATTTATTATAATATTCTAGCAAGTTTAATACAATTAAAATCTATTAATAAATTAAATAATATTTTATCTTTCTATCCACCTAACATTAATGTGACATAAAAAATAATAAAATTCAAATCAAATTAAATTCTCCACACATAATTTGATTGATGGGATATCAAGGATAATAATGAAACCCACAAATTATTATTTCTATATTAAAATATTATAATCATATAAAATTATTCTTTTGAAAATATCAAAACCAAATGTATTTTTCAAAAAAAAATAAATCACATATTTTCACCCATTGAAATCATAAATCAAATATATTTTTCATTCCTATAATTATACAGCCAACATTTCCACATAATTAAACCAAACACATTTTTATGTTAAATGAAAACTTAATAAAAATCTTTACATCGCTAAAAATGCTAGAAATATAAAAAACGAGGCTAAAAATGTAAAGAAACGGGCGTAATGTAAACAATAAAGCAGAGGCTACCACTTTCATTGCAAGACTGTAAACTCGGATTTTGTGAAGCAACCATCTTCTGTGGAACAGAGTGAAAAGGATTGATTTGATGACAATGAGGTTGCTACAAAATTCTACATAGGGGGGAGAATATGTGGATGAAAGGGAAACTAATGGTGAAAGTGAGGTACCTTTCAACAACACTCACATACAGCTGGGAAAAGAAAAATTACAGTTTTAGTTGGATGTGTTGGTGGCTACAAAATCACTTTTAAGGTGCCCAATTTCTGATGCACAGTCACAAACTTTCATGTGATGGTCAAATGATACACCCCAACTACTTTTGTTTCATCTTGCCTGGATCTATCTTTGCACCAATGTTCTTCAACCATTATTATTTACATGATGAAGGGCCTGGATTTTCATTACAGTAAGTGATTACTGGACAAACCATTGATCCACACAACTGCAGCTTGCTGACCTTAATCAGACAGTCCAACTGAAACAAACACCCTGCAAACAAACAAAAAAAAAAAATTAAAAACTAAGCCTTTTGAAATTTGCATTGGGCAGCCTTAGGGTTGTGGGCTGCCCAACAAGAAGAGAATTTCGTTATATTCAAAGACGAGGAGTTTTTCATGGCGATCAAATTGGTTGTAAATGGGACCAAAATTCATTGATGATTTTGATGTAAATGAGATCCTATATAAATAGAAAAAAGCATCAAAATCAATTGGGGATAAAAGGAGTGAATTAAGAATGTGCTACAGAGTGGAGTGCAAGAAATGTGGGAAGTACTCTTGGGGAGGATGTGGGAAGCACTTGACCACACTGTATGCAAACATTGAAAAGGGGAAGCACTGCATGTGCAAATCTTGGCCTGGGGTTGTTATCATCCCATCTGAAACTCACCCCTTTGGATCCCCATCTTCAACCACCCAAGGTATATATATATATATATATATATATATATATATTTACATGCAAAAGTTATGTGTAGTAACATATGGTATTTTTATGTGTGTGAATCTCACACATTGATGTGAACTTTGTCATAGGATAGACTGTTAGGTATTAGTATGTGTGTATGCATCATACTTTAGGGTTGGACATCAACTATCAAGATCATTCTACCAACACTTGTATATATATTTAAGATCTATTTTTTGATTTTATTCATTTAAATTTGAATGGCATTATAGGACACAATAATCATTCAGTATATAATGCATTTGGTGTATAGATGATTGTCAAATATATTATTTTATACAAAATATACTGCATTGAGTATTTGATCAAAAGAACAGTGGAAATCATTAAATTTTCAACTTAAAATATGTGAAATTGATCAATTTTAAATATGTGATGACTTGAAATTTAAGCAATCAATATTTGATACGAGTCCTGGAATTAAATTCATGCGTCCCCTGGTGGAGAATCAGATTCTCCAATCATTTATTGGTACATACCAAATTGGTAGGTCTCTCACTAATATTTGCTATAGAATAACAGCATTTTGGGTGTTTGGTAACTATTATTCAGTTAAATATTCTATTTTTGGAGTCTAAACACCAAATAATTCAAGATTTTATGATTCATGAATTTATTATTTTTTGGGAGCAAATGTCATTACATTACTTTAATGAGTACAATTTCTTCTTAGTTTTTTTTTTTAATTATTTTTCTTTTGTGTGTGCGCCATTAACTAGTCGCATGAAAATAATGCTTCAATAAATCAATTTTTTTGTACGTAACACTGTTACAATGCCTCTAAGCAAGAAAATTACAGTTTCATGCCAAAAAAACAAAAAACAAAAAATCCCAACCAAATTGACTAGAGGGGACAAACATAATGAGGCAGAAGCAGCCAAATTTGGACAATAATCAAACAAAAACTTATAGCCAATAAGTGCAGAATTTCTAATTATTTTAGCATGAAATAATTAGCTCAATTTCATTGCAATAACCAATGGCCTTTTTCCCTTTTTCTTTTTTTATGCAGAAAAAACGACATCTTGAAGTCGCCTTCAGCCCAATAGTCATAATGGGCCCAACCACAAATAATTGAGAGCATGTCTCCACAAATTTCATCCATTTTTATTATTACGGTCACATTACGCTATTGTAATTTTTTTGTTTTTTTATCTTTCCTAAGTTTGATTAGAAATAATATTGTGCACTAAATATTGAGTGCCCAAATTGAGGTCAATAAACATTGACCAATCAAAGTTTCAAGTTGTGCGGAAATATTAAAATTTAATATTGCAACAATTGATTTATTATTAATTATTTTTTACCTAGTGCAGGGTGCCTTAATTTAATTTAAACTTTACACCTAATCACGGGGTTTGTGCAATTTTGGATTATCTTGTTCTGATCTTTGTGCTCTCTTCTTTCCAACCCACTGTTTACCTAGGCTCTTTACCGTTAACCATTTATTATTTGCCCATAATAATTACACTTACACACATACATTTAGCAATATTAGAGGTTTTTTTCAAAAAAAAAATAAAAATGATTAGGGCCGTGATTAGGATGTCCACTAATTATTATTAGCAAGTGGGAAGCAACTATTCATCGTTTGGGACAATCTTGATTCGTGTTCCTCGCCCATGTTTTTCAAATTTTCCTTGCACCAACGTTAATGCATGTTGTTTATTATAAACATGTGACTAAGCATGGAGTTAATTGCGTATTACGTTTTTCTGTGGTAAATAAAAAAAATGGGAAAAAGAGTGTATTATTGATTATGCATTTGCGGTTTTTTTACTTTTTAGAAGGACAATTGTACTAATCACGTGCGTGAGTCTCACACACCATTTTTAAATGAGTTTATAAATTTCTTATAAGATGTAAAAATTTGGAAAAATGAGTTTATAAACTTCTAAAATATGATATAGAGGTGTAAGTAGTTCTTAATTTATTTTTAACATATTAATAAATTTATTCAATTTTCATCATATTAATTACAAAATTACTGTTCCTAGCATCTTATAAGTTTTATAATTTTATTTTAAAATAATACTCTACAAAATTTAATTTTAAAATAGAAACTAACATCTTATAATAAAAAAATCTTATAAGATATAAGAACGAATAATTTTTTTAAATAAATTTAACCAAATTAAATAATATAAGCATATAATAGACAAAAACATGCAACAAGCAGAATAAAAATTACCATGTCTTGTAACTCTCACATACTGTGCATGCTGCATAGCACAATACATCATAATAACACAAAAAATTAAAAAAAAAAAAAAAGTTACAGATTATTCTTCCAGAGTGAAGAAAAAGTTAGAAAATATTCCCATGTTTTAACAACCCCCAAACGTCAAAATTTGGCATTTAATTGTCCTGCAGACAAAGGGCCCACATTTGAAAAAAAAAATATTAAAAATGGGCCTCCTTAATTCATTCAATTTTTGGGCACCTTTTATTTATTAGTATTTAAAGAGTAAATGAAATAGTAGTAGGAGGCTATCCTTTTCTGTTCATTCACATGCATAAACTCTTGCAAACCTGAAATTTAATATATCAAACAAGTGGGTTTTTGTCTGTGTTTTAATGACATTGATATCTTGGAATTTTGTTAAGAGTTATTTCGCTGGGTCCCTTAAAAATTAGACCTATTAATAAAACTTTTATTTTAAATAAATTATAAGTTTTGTTAATTCAAATTCATATTATACTCGTATAATATATATATATAGTTTGTAATTATATGATCGTGGCTTTCTTACTACTGCTAAATAAACTAAGAATATCATTAAGTGCTCATATTTATTTGGGGTATGCAAATATAGTGAGATTACTACTGATTTTGTTTTTCTTTTTTGAAATTTGAAAAGGACTCGTGTGATATTAAATATATATACCTACTAGTATGTCAGTAAATTAATAATGCAATCAATGTACATGCAAGAAAGCGTACAAAGGGTAGATATGTTGTCATTAATGGCAAGAATCAAGAATTGGAGCATGCCCATGTCTGTGTTTCCATTCTTATAGCTGTGACCGTTTTTAAAATTCAAAAAATCCAGACAATTCCCACCATTTGTTCAAGGATCTTAAATGTGGTTCATATGGAATATGTGACCAAACAAACTTTAAGATTGCATATTTTGTGTTTGAGTGGGTATGCAATTAATTACACCACTAAGACAGTTTAAGTGAAGTCCCAAAACTCTCAGATTTTATGTTTGAATCCCATAAAAAAGTAGAAATTATTTATCTATTTTAAATGATTGTTGATTTTTGATAATTGTTAATGATTGAGATTCTTGATTAACTACTTAATTCTATTTTCTTAAGCATTTATATAAAAGTATGTTTTTTCTCATCTAGAAATTCATGGGTTTGGTGTACAATGATTTGATTTATAAACTGCTGGCCTGCGGATGGGCGTCATTATAGTCCTATAATCTCAAATAATTTGTCCTTTTAAATTCTTTAGTTATATTTGATTAAGATATAATCAATAGATAAAACAATGAAGAAAGTAATCAGACGGTAATGATGATGCAACATGCAGGCTCCAACATGGAAACTTTCCCCCATTTCAACGTCCGACAAATTTTGGTAATGAAATAATAGAGCTTGGCGTCTTCATTTTATTTTATTTTTGAAAGAATGATAAAATTAATTAAGCAGTATTATTGTCAAATAAATTAATAATTGGCTCTCGAATTCAAAACATCTTATTACTGTAAAATTTCTAGACATCAGTTTTAGCACTCAAACTTTATTGATAGTGAAATCAAAATTAATAACAAACAATAATTTGTATAAATTTTGAATTGTCTTGATTCCTTAGTTTTTGGTGGGGTGGCTTCATTTGAAAAATTGTTTAAACAATGAAAAATTTGCAATCCTATATAAAAGCATAAAAATAATGACAGACAAATTCATGAAATAATTAAGTTTGACACCTGAATATAATTTTCAGATTTTCAAACATTTATGCGGGCTAATCAAACAACTTTACATACACACAATAATTAAATCATCGGATCTAACTCAACTGATGGAATAATTAACACTAGACTTATTTTCACCTTTTAGCGACAGGGTGAGAGTTTAAATTTAAGTGGGGACTGCGGCCAATTTCAATAAGGAGCAATCATTTTTGTGGAAATTTACAATCAAATTTCAGTATGAAACAATCATTTTTGTGGAAACCTACGATCAAATTTCGATATGAACTAATTATTTTGAATCAGCCCCTTTTGTGCAAAAATGTACAATAGGTGAAGGAATTTGAAATCTAATTAAGGCATATCACGTTATTTAACCTTTTCAAAAATTTTGGAATTGTAGCATTTAGTTTGACGAATTTATTATACCTGCTTATAAAATAAACAAAAAAAACAAAAAAATAGTATGACAATCCGAAAAACAAAAATGAAATATCATTGGTCAATCTGGTCAGCCACCAATGATGATTGATGAAGATGGGGTTGCAATTGAGTTGAGGCCCATGCAATCCCAGCAACTTAAAATTACTAGCCAAAGCTCATTTTGGGGCCTAACAAAAGCAAAAAGACAACAGTTGGCAAGCAATGCAAATTTTTGGGGCCTTGCTTGCTTTGCAGATGAATCATCATCATCACCACAATCATAATTACCAACAATAAAGAAAAACAATTGTTTCTTACTATAAAGCAGAAATTAAAAGTCACACTTCCTTTCTGAAACCCAACCAACCCTTTATTTTTTCTTCTTCTTCCCCAATTAACTCTAACAAAAAGAGAGAAGATTCTGATCTGATTCAAGAAAAGGGTGAAAAGATGGAAGTAAAAGGAAAACAATCAATACGATCTCAATAACCCATCATCTTCCAACTTTGCCTTTATCGATTTCTGCTCAAAGGCCCATTTGTCAATTGTCCGTTCTCTGTTTCTTTCTTCCTCTCCATTGTTTTTTCCAATCAATCTTTGCTACCTATTCCCGCTTCAAACACCTCCTTTTAGACTTGTGCTTGATTTTCCACAAACATAATCATTCCATAAGACTCAGAACTCAGAAAGTTAAGCTCATTTTTAGTCTGCATTTCATACGTAAGTCAAATCCCCCCTTTTTCCAGCTTCATGAGTCTCGCTTATTTCATTTGTTTCTAGCTGAGCTTGAGGTTCTTGTTCTAGTGAAGAAAAAATGGCAGCAGAAAAACCCAGTTCCAAAGGGCAAGCATGGTGAGCTCAGATTCCGGCCGCTGAATCTCATTTTTTCTTGTTTTGTCTTCCACTTGTTTGATTTTATTTCTGTACATTTGTTTCAGGTTTTGCACTACGGGGTTACCAAGTGATATTATAATCGAAGTTGATGACATGACTTTCCATCTTCACAAGGTCAGTTTTTTTTTTCCCATCAAAACCACCTGAGTGTTCAGCCCATAATGACCTGCCGTCGATTATTCTTCGTTCTTTTCGTCATATTCTTGTCCTGTTTTATTCTGAATGAATTTTCATCTACAGTTCCCTCTGATGTCAAAAAGTAGAAAGCTTCACGAGCTGATAACAGAACAAGAAAAGAGCTCAGTAACAAGAAGAACCACTAGAATCCGAACACCCTCTGAACCCAGCCAGCAGTTTGACAACGACACTGAAGAGAAACAAGAAATCCAAGAAGAAAAAAACGAAGAGGACGAGGAACAGTGTCACATCACGCTCCCAGATTTTCCGGGCGGCTCCGAATCCTTTGAGACAGCCGCGAAATTCTGTTACGGTGTAAAAATCGACCTCTCAGCCACCAACGTCGCCCCCTTCGCTGCGCCGGAGAATACTTGGAAATGACGGAAGAGTACTCGGAAGATAACCTCGTTTCCAAGACCGAAAGGTTTATTTCACAGTCAGTCCTGAAAAACATTAAACACTCCATCAAAACTCTAAGCTCCTGTGAAGGACTAGTGCCTATGGCGGAAAACTTGGGGATTGCTGAGAGATGCATTGAGGCCATTGCTGCCAAAGCCGCTGCCTCAGATCCGTCGCTGTTTGGCTGGCCGGTGAAAGACGGAGCTGCCAACTACAAAGGTGTGAATGAAGCTAGGAAATTCGGTAATGTGACGAGAGCAGGAGCTGCGGCTGTGGATTCATGGTTAGATGAGCTCGGATTTTTGAGTTTGCCATTTTTCAAACGTTTGATTTTCGCCATGAAAGCTTTGAATCTGAGCGGGGAAATTATCGAGATCTGTCTGATTCACTACGCCAAGAAGTACATTCCCGGAATTTCGCGTACAACTCGAAAGCCATCGTCATCTTCTACCAGTGTGCCGACAGAGAACGAGCAGAGAGAGCTTCTGGAGACCATTATTTCCAATCTCCCCAAAGAGAAGACCCTGCAATCGGCTGCCAATACCACGCGATTTTTGTTTGGATTATTGCGGACAGCATATATTTTGAATGCTTCTGAGGCCTGCAGGTTAACATTGGAGAAGAAAATCGGATCGCAATTAGAGCAGGCGACTTTAGACGATCTGCTTATTCCGAGCTACTCGTATTTGAACGAGACTTTGTACGATGTGGATTGCGTGGAGAGGATTTTGGGGTATTTTCTTGAAGAAATGGATGAGAGATCTGCAACTAGAATTGAAGGCGAAGATGAGAATACTAGCGTCAGATCGGCGGCCTTAATGCTGGTTGGAAAATTGATCGATGGCTACTTGTCGGAAATTGCTTCCGACGCTAATTTGAAGCCGGAAAAATTTTACGACCTCGCAGTTGCCCTGCCGGATCACGCTAGACTCTTTGACGACGGACTTTATCGAGCCGTTGATGTTTATCTTAAGGTAAGCATATATTGCCGATTACATTTTAAAGAAAATTTAAGTGATTTCCTCTGGATTCAGTCTTTGTTGATTCAATTCATAAAACAAAGTGTGTGATTATTATATTCCAGAAAATTCAATTTCAATTGTGCATATTTGCATAGGCGCATCCGTGGATTTCAGAGGCGGACAGAGAAAAGATTTGCGGAGTTCTGGATTGCCAGAAGCTGACACTAGAGGCGTGCACTCACGCTGCGCAGAACGAGCGGCTGCCGCTCAGGGCGGTGGTCCAGGTGCTGTTTTTCGAGCAGCTTCAGCTCCGCCACGCCATTGCCGGAACTCTCCTCGCCGCTGATGCGGGGACAGCAGCTGAGGCTGGACGACTGTCTAGTCACGGCGGAGGGGAGGAAGAAGAGGAGGAAAATGAGATGGCGAGGGCAGTGGCGGTGGTGACACATACACAGGACGGAAGCAGCACTTGGAGAGCGGCGGTGAGGGAGAATCAGGTACTGAGGGTGGACATGGATAGCATGCGGACGCGGGTGCACGAGCTAGAAAGGGAGTGCACCACCATGAAGAAGGCCATAGAGAAGATAGACAAGATGGGCCCACGCGGAGACGTGGAGAAAGGAGGGTGGCGGGCCAAGTTTGGGTGCAAATTCAAGACTCAAGTGTGCGATTCACATGAGCCGACGGTGGTGAACACAAGAAAGGCCCGCAGCCACCGCCGGGAACAATAATGGCTCAATAAATTCAAATTCTTCATTTTTTTCTGCCCTTCAATTACTTTTAATTTACCCCACTTTCCTTTTTTGTGTGAATACAAGTAATTTATGAATTTGTTCTTTTTTTCTTTGTCTGAATAGTATTGGTCTTCATTAATTTCGTTTTTAAATTGGGTGTATTGATTGATTAAGATTAATGCAAAGTGTGAGGCATGTACAAGAGAAAAAGGCTAAAAAGGGGTCTTTATTCCGGTTTGTAAGAATGAATATGATGAATAATTTTGGCAGCTAGTAGACAATCGATGAAGTGGTCACTTCTTTTAAGATGTTTTCCAGTTCAAAAGGCAAAGCAGCAGGTAGTGGGAGTGTGTGTGTGTGTGTGTGTGTGTGTGTGTGTGTGTGTGTCAGCAGATTTGTGTGTACTTACAATTTGGGTGGTGGTTGGTATGTTCTTTTCCCATTGCTATACCATCATCTTTTTTGTTTAAATGCCCACATTCTTGTCTCAGTACGTAAACAAATATATATATATATATATATAAATTTACATATATATTCAGTAAAAACAAGTCTTATTGCACCAAATATTTAGTTATTTAAATTCTAAGGATTATAGACATATGAAATTACATGTTTTTGAAGCATCGTGCATCATTGTTTGGTCTATTTATTATTTAGTTTTACACTTATTAAATTATATTTATACAATGTATTTTACATTTGACAATTGTTTTGTTGTCAAAATTTGTGTCATGTGATATGAGAGTTTGATGTCTTGTCTTATTGCAGTACCAGATGAATAGGGAACATGAATACTATGTTAGCACTTTCCCCCTACTCTATCAAAACTAAAACATGACTAAGAAAAAGTTTCTTGTGTTTGGTTACACTTTTATGGGTGAGAGTAGCCAAGGAAAGAATACATATACTCCACCTTGTGCTATAAAACACACACCCCCATACAAATATGTAAATTGAGTTATAGCTTTGTGTATTGTGATTAATGTTCTTTAACATTGAGTTTTGATTTTCTGCTAACTTCTTAGTCTGAAGATTGGTACGTCTGTTGATAATTTTTCTCTCTTATTCCCTCATTTATAACCTTTTTGTTTATTTTTTCAATTACGAAATGTCTTAATAATATCAGAATTGCCTGAAAAAAATACTCTCATACAATACTAGTAGTCGAACATACTGCATTACACAAATGGGCCATTACCGCTTCGCCGCTAAAGGCCTCACAAGGCAACATGGAAATCTGGGCCTAGGACATTTGGTTAGGGATCTGATTAAGAATGATAATGGATCAGGTGGATTAGATTTACCTGAATTCAAAACTTGATCTACTAAAGATTTTTAAGAATACAGGTTTCAGATTCGCATCAAAACTTGGGTAAATCTATTAAATTTGTTTTATAATTTAAAAAATATAAAAAATTATACTTTTTAAAAATAAAATTATTGAAACTTTCTATAAAAAAATCATTTAAACATATATAATATTTTTTAAAAAAAAAAGTGAACAAGTTGGGCTTGATTGAGTCGGGTTTAAAAATAAATAAAATAATTCAAAATACAACCAAAACTTATTTATACAATTAAAACTAGACATAAACGGCGGCAAATCCAGATTTAAATTTACTCTATTACCACTTATGAATTACTTCATGACCTGCAATTGCATTCTACTAATACAAGATCTTATCAGCAGAATTTGGAACCTTAACCCTTTGAGTAAGATTTTATTGACACTAACAAGATTAAACTTAAGATGCAAATCCTAAGATAGGTGGAAATATGGTTATTACTTTTCATATTATTGCAAAAGCTTACTGTTAGAAGAAATGAAACAGTATTTCTTAATATACTCATCCTAAATGACGTCCTCAAGGGCTAAAATAATGACATAATAATATATTTAAACAAAGAAAATGATATGCAAATCCAAATAAAACATCGTGCAAGCAAATATGGAATATAGAAGGCCTTTCCTTTACATTGAAGACTATAAAGACGTCAAAATTGTTTACTCGTTCTATATTTTAGTAACTACGATTAACACGATTAAAAGCATATATATAGGATTTTATTTGACCAAAATCAATGTTGATTATCCTACATCACTCATAAATTGGATTTAAAAGGCAAATTGAAATTATTAATTCGATTGAGAAGATCAAATTGCTTTTAAATTATGTAAAAAATAAATCAATAAATCCTTAATAATATTTTCAACTCCAAAATAAATAAATAATAGAGGTAAAGAAAAAGTACACGTACACGCCTGGCATCTATACCTGCTCCACGTGGCAATCCCGCCACAGTCGAAAGAAAACACAAGCGAGAAAACGGTTGGATCCGTAAAACCGCAGTGTTTTCAGCCTCGACTGGGACGCACAAATGGCCCCACTTTCCATTTACAGAACCCCTCCCCTTCGGATATGATCGTAAACACATTGCCACTCTGTACTTGGTCACCCCTATTAATAGCATCAAAATACAATACAATAATTACCAATTGATTTGGATTGTACCGACTCAGATCTGAATTAGAGAAGTAGAAGAAGAAGAATCAAGAGGAAAAAAAATGGGGAGGATTGATTATTTGGCCATGAAAACTGATCAAGAAACTGCGGCATTGCTGGATTCAGACTTCAATGAGCTGAAGATTGCCGCCAAGAAACTCATCAACCACGCCACCAAATTGGGTGGCCTTGCCGTCGGCACTTCTTTCCTCAAATGGGTGGCCTCCTTTGCTGCCATGTCAGTTTTTACTCTGCCCCTTATTCTTATTTTTCACAACATACAGTATCATTATTTAGTGTTCTATGTTTTGCGTGTATGTGCAAATGCTATTTTGTTGTTTTATGATTTTGTGGTGCTGAATTATAAAACAATGACGTTTGCAAATGTTTTGAGGATTCTGAGAGGGAATGAGGAACCGTCGGATGAAATTTTCGATTAGTCCCTCTCTGTTAAAAGACTGAAAACAGTAACATTAGAAAGAATTGAAGATCATAACATGGTGTTAAATATAGGGGGAAGTGTTCTAGTCCAGCAATTGCAAATGTTAGATAATGATTCTTAGTTCATGCTGCTGCAGTAGGTGCATAATCCAATGCAATACACATGGGGCAAGATCCTTATGATACAGCGTCTTCTGCCTATGCTTGACAGAAACTTATATCAAATACCTTCTGATCAGACCTTTTGTTGGAGTGCCTATTACTTTATCTAAATTAAATTTGTTCTGATGCACCAAGTTTCAGTCTCTGATGTGTGACAACATTGTGCAAAGGACTGTAGCTCAGTCCAGGGACAGATATTGTGTAAAGATTTCTCTGTCTTGATCGCAATGTTGTTAATTTAAATGCTTCTTCCCTATTGTCTTATAGTGACTCCCAAAAACTTGTGTTGATGGTGTTCATCTGTTCGTCTCCTAAAATACTCATTAATAATTTCTTTCTAACTGCAGCTACTTGTTGATCTTGGATCGGACAAACTGGAGAACGAACATGCTGACTTCACTTCTGATTCCTTATATTTTCTTCAGTTTTCCTTCAGTGCTGTTCAACTTTCTTAGGTGATAGTCCCTATCTGAATGCTCTTCTACGGTTCATTTCTTGAATGAATTAGCAACTCTTTATTTAGCACTTGACATCATGGTGCAGGGGAGAAGTTGGTAAATGGATTGCATTCATTGCAGTTGTACTAAGGCTTTTCTTCCCCAGACATTTCCCAGGTAAAGTTGAGGTTTTTGTCTTGTCAATGGTATGCTAAACTAAGTCCATGTCCATCGGATATAGTTTAAAATATCAGGAGCCTCAGTATTCCTGGTAAATTAGTGAAATCATTTGTTGTCTATTAATATTGCAATTTGCATTCATGCACAAGCATTTTGTTGGTGCCACAAAGTGTCGCATGGCTAGTGTAATTACAATTGCCTTGTGATAATTACCTGCCTGGTATTGTGAACCAATCACATGAAAACTTTAAATCAATCGCTTTGTTAATGAGTGAAGAGTCACTCCCTTTCCCATTTTTTATGGTCTTTGCTTTACGACTGAGCTAATGAGGAACAACGGACTTAAGGAAGCGACTCTTGATTGTCTAGTCAATGAGTTTAGTCAATGGCATAGTTCTTCGTTCTTTATTGTAACCTTATTGAAACTAATGCTTGATTGGTTACAGACTGGCTGGAGATGCCGGGATCTCTGATTCTTTTGCTGGTGGTTTCCCCTAATTTCTTTGCTCATACTCTGAGAGACCACTGGGTTGGCGTAGCAATATGTCTCGCCATTGGTTGTTATCTACTGCAAGAGCACATCCGAGCATCTGGTGGATTCCGGAACTCCTTCACTCAAAGCCATGGCATCTCAAACACAGTTGGCATTATCCTCTTGTTGGTTTTCCCCATCTGGGCTTTGCTAACCCGCGTCGTCTGATACTGCATTGCTGCAGCAGCAGCATACCTGTTTGCTTGTCCCCAAATTGAATAATCACTTCATGAGAATAGCTTGCTTATACTTTCCCTTGTATATGTTTTGATTTTTATCCCAGGGAAGCTCAAGTTTGTGTCCCCAATAATTCACTCTTGTGACCTGACATTTAATTTGTTGTCTGTAATTCTTAAGGTTCTTGTTTTGTGAAATGCGCGCTCTTTAATTTTTTGCTGTGTAATGCCAGTTCTGCCTGTTTGTAGTTCTGTTGAGAGCTTCACAGACTCTATAACTGAGATGCAATTTGTGTAGAGTCAGAGATTGGTGTCAATAATTTCAGAAATTGTTAATAGGACGAGCCTGATTACAAACTAGAACAAAACTTTGCTTGTTTATCACTCAATAATACCATTATAATTTCAGAATATGATCAACATGGAAACATGAAATGAATTGCTCCATTCAGACCAGGTTTCAACCTCCGTTTTGAGCATGTGATTCATCTTTATTCATGGTTTTAAAATTGAAATAAAATATTTAATCCTTGATGAATTTAGATGTTTGCCTAAATTGAATCACAACTTAGTTGTCACCCTCCCAACTAACGATTATAACGGTGGGAGACCGACCAATCCTAAACATGACCATAATGTTCGGAGACTGGCCAATCCTACACTGGCTAAGAGTTCAGCTTCGGAAATTAAACTATACACTATTGTTCTTGTATTTGTATCTTTTGCGTAAGAGTTGTTGATTGCTGATACTGATTAAGAGTATGGAGTGGTTAACAAAGTTGGGCCGGGTCAGTTGGCAAAGAGTCCAGTCCAGCCCAACTAACTCCATAGGCATTTTGGTAAATTTAGGCCATTCCAGAGTCGAGGTGCTAACCCTAACCCAAAAACCCTAGAAAATAAAATGGCACAAGTACGTGAAGCTATTATAAGTAGAACCGCTTGCAGTACCGCTGCCACTTCTCACGATTGGCCATTTACCTCTGCCATCAATCATCCCTACATCTATTCATTTGGGAATTTCAGGTATTAAAATCCCTCGTTTCTCTCTCTAATGGTGCCCAATCATTTTTCTCATAGTTTTGCAATAATTTTTCTCCATCATTCCATCAACTTCCTCTTCTTATTTATCTAATTTATTTCGTAATTTCGTATTATGTTATTTTTTGTTTTTACTTTTTGAGTTTTATTGATGAAATATAAGGAAAAAAATTTGGATGATAATTTGTGTTTCTCGGTGATGAACAAATTATGATGACGAGTCCGATCGAAATCCATTCGTTATAAAATCGTGACGACAAATCGAGGCATTTGTCTGAGAGGAGCTCCATTTCACCTGCGATTTATTCTCTCAGTTTTTTGTTTCTTCCATTAATTTCAATTTCTATTTTCTTGGTTTATTTTTGAATAGCTGAATAATTTCTTGTCTGAGTATCTCTTTGTTAATGCTAGTCCTTTTGGGGCATAATGAGGATCACAAATTGATCTGAACTTTTTTGATTGAATTATCAACCTCCTACTCATTCTGAATGCCCCCCCTCCTTCAATTAGATTTCGCATTAAAGCTTCATTCAGTTTGCAGATTTCAGTTCCTCAGAGTGAATTAATTTTTTTTTTTTGTTAAGAAATTCGTATTGTCTTCAAATATAGCGATTTCAAACCCATAAAAAATTCCTCCAATCCCGACTCACCTCCTCAACTTCATGATTTTGAAATCTTAGTCAGATTCCAAAATCCAGTTTTTTGAAAAACATGAAAATATAAATGGTATTTCTTGGTATTAATATCCTAAGAATAAGATAACGCAAACAAGTGCAATGCCACGTCAAAAATGAAGTTTGTTTGTTCGAGAATTAGTTGAAGTTTTTGTAGCTGTTAAGGGTTGTGTTATACTCAAGTCTCAATTATAGGCATTCCCCATTATAGCTTGTGTTATACTCAAAGTATAGGCATCATGCCCTATTATTTCTATTTAAATGTTGAAAAGTTTTCTTAAGTTTGAAAAGTCTTGAGGGCATGCTGATATTATTTTATTGTCATATTTTAGAGTTATTTTTGTAATTCCAAAATGGAAGGAAAAGGAATTATTTTAAAGTTTATTCTATTATGTGGCAATGATGAGAAACTCAATTCTCTTTTATGGATTGAGGTGCCCTCTCAGATATCAATCATTCATTTGAGAGGAAACTATGATTTGTTTTTCAAGCACTTTTGAGCCACTTTGATTTTTTTTTTTTAATGACACATTTCATATTGTTATATTGCCTACCAATGTATATTACTGGTCTTACTTTGCACAAATTGGGCCCATAAAGTATTATGTCTTTCAATTTGAAACTGTGAGCGGGTTTAAAGTAATTCGCTTATAGGCCAAGAATGGCCTAATCTGAACAATTAAAGCAAAGGTTGATTTTTAATTGAACCATTCTCAATTATATTAAGAAGAAAAAAGAGAAATTACATGAATTATTTAGTATTCCATCCTCTTATTATTTTATTAAGAGAAAGATATTTATTTTTTCTTAAAATTGTTAATTTCTTATTGTTGTCTTGGGCACGATGAGAGAGTTGCTTCTAAAAATTTATGTTGTGTTTTGGGCAATCATCAATGACACTAGAGGTGTCAATATGGGCCATCAGATTCAATTTCAACTTTGGATCCAACAAGTGTAAATCAATTTTAAAAATTCTAAAAGTTTATGTTCAGAAAATATAAAAATAGTCTTACAAAATGAAAGGGCATTGTCAGATTCACTAGATCGCGGTCAGCCTATTTTCACCCATCCATTGGACCTCAGTTCAGATCCAACCCATCTTTCACCCTAGAATAAGACTGCTTGTTTAAAATTGTTATTGTAAACGGAATGAGAATATTCTTCTATTTCCTTTATTAGTCCTTTTGTTTTCTTAATGAAGCAACTGAACTGTTACTTTGCCGTAGCTCTTCATTCCTGGTTCTGCTATCTTGCTAGGAACCGGCTTGGTTAGAGCCTTCTGCTAATAAGGGGTAGGTCGCAGGTCCCAGACCTGCATGGGCCATGAATCAGAAATAGACCTTTTTATCCAGCAGGCCAAGTAAAATACGTTATTCTAGCCAAAGGCTTTTTGTTTGGCATAATGTAGTTTTAAAAAATCAAGATCAAGAAATGGCTGGACCCAGTTTCAAGAGAGGATTTACCAGTTACACTGGTTTTTTTAGTTCAGAACTGGCATTACATTTTCTGTTCGAAACAACAAAAGTTCACATTTTCGTTAATAAATCAGTAGATATAAAAGATCGACTCTTAGTGCCATCATGGTATGCAATTTAGAATTAAATTGTATGCTACATGGATTAGTTATGGGAGTAGTTAGCAGATAATGCAACGTACTATTGTGATTGTGAGGGGAGTGTAGTTTTCACTCCTGCAAGAAAAACGCACTCACGAGCACGAGTTTTGATCGTTGTTAATTGTACAGTATTCCAATTGCTCTATGGTGGTAATATATGTTGTCTTAATGAGTTGAAAGGGTGGTGATTGAATAATAAAAATCAACTTTTCAGCCTTTTCACATTGTTGAACACTGATATCAGAGCAAGGATGGCCCCATATGCAACGGCATATGGTCTTTTCCATTGAATATTTTTAGGTGGAGCTAAAATTCCTCGCTTTTTCAGGTTACGAGCTTCAGTATAATTAATGAACTCCAAAATATTATGATCTAAATTGTGGCATAAAAATGCAGTTTTTTCACCTACAGCATTACTCGGATTTCCTTTTGATCATTTTCCATGGATATTTTGATTATATAATTCTTTTCATTATATTGAAACCGTGGCTGTCAATCAACATACTTCCTCATTGAAGAAGTATCTTTATCCTAAAACCAAGATTGCCACGTGGCAAGCCATAAAACCAGTGACACCAGCTGAGTCCAACCAATGGAAGAAGACCTTATCCTATCTCTTATCTTACTCACAGCAAAGCCACCAACATAATTTGTCCCTCCCTCCCTCACACATACCACTTCCCACTACTATACTATACTTCGTAATAAGGGTAGGAGCTAGTTAGTAATCAAGAACCAGAAAAGAGAAAATGGCAACCTCACTACAGGCAGCTGCCACCCTCATGCAGCCAACCAAGGTTGGTGCCTCAGCCAGAAGCAGCCTGCAGCTCCGATCAGTTCAAAGCGTCGGCAAGTCCTTCGGTGTCGAACCCGCCGGTGCAAGGCTGACGTGTTCTCTTCAGGCTGATCTCAAGGACTTGGCACAGAAATGCACTGATGCTGCCAAGATTGCTGGCTTTGCTCTTGCCACTTCTGCACTTGTAGTCTCGGTATGACACCTTGCCAGCTTTTTGGAAATTTTTCATATTAATTCATAGCATGAAATGGCCGGTAGGTTTTATTTTATCAGCCAATTAGCTGCAAGTATATTAACTACTAATTTTGCACGCCAAGAATGGTTACATGGTAACAGCTAAATTAGGACTCCTAATCTAGTTTGTATCAAATTAGTTGGTGGGTCTCATCTATGCATTCATGGCTGAATCACATGATCACTGCACTATTTGATTATCTTAGAACAAATTTTAACCA
This sequence comes from Paulownia fortunei, assembly GCA_019321725.1. Lineage (NCBI taxonomy): Eukaryota > Viridiplantae > Streptophyta > Magnoliopsida > Lamiales > Paulowniaceae > Paulownia > Paulownia fortunei. Next base: position 21,542,980 of record CM033110.1, read on the forward strand.
GGAAAGAAATGAAAAGTTTCAGTGTAGATGAGCTTGAATCCAGCAATGATTTAAAATAATCACTGTGGATTAGCAAAGAATAGTATGAGAATTGATGGCTCACCATTTTAAACAGTTTAGCTCTTACAGACTACTTATGATCCACAACATTGAACAATTCTGACACAGAGATAGAACCTGACTTCGAGAAATGAGGCCTTAAAAACATTCTAGGGGGAAGAGCAGGCGGCAATTGGATGTTTCATTAAAAATTAGCCGGTCAACATCATATTTCTATCTTTCATGACTTCTAGAAAATTACAATGAATCTAGATCAAGAAATTCAGTATGACTGAAAAATCAGCATGGCTGTCACGATAAGTGCAGAACTTTGTCAATATTCTAATGTTCTCACACAATTTGTAGCTGGACAATTATAAAGCAAGGGTTTAGAACTCACATGTAAATACATAGTTCTAGTAAAACAAATTAAATCACATTCATTTGTTTTACAGGGAGCCAATGCTGAAGGAGTTCCAAAACGGCTAACATACGATGAAATTCAGAGCAAGACCTACTTAGAAGTGAAAGGAACTGGAACAGCTAACCAGTGCCCGACCATTGATGGTGGTGTTGACAGCTTTGCTTTCAAGCCAGGCAAATACAATGCCAAGAAATTCTGCCTGGAGCCAACATCATTCACTGTCAAAGCAGAGGGTGTAAACAAGAATGCACCACCTGAGTTCCAAAAGACTAAGCTCATGACCCGATTGACCTACACCCTTGATGAGATTGAGGGTCCTTTCGAGGTATCTCAGGATGGCACTGTCAAGTTTGAGGAGAAGGATGGAATTGACTATGCTGCTGTTACTGTACAGCTTCCCGGAGGTGAACGTGTGCCTTTCCTCTTTACCATCAAGCAGCTCGTGGCATCTGGCAAACCAGAGAGTTTCGGGGGAGAATTCCTTGTGCCATCATACAGAGGGTCATCCTTCCTTGACCCAAAGGGAAGGGGTGGATCCACTGGCTATGACAATGCAGTTGCATTGCCTGCTGGAGGAAGGGGAGACGAGGAGGAGCTCGAGAAGGAAAACATCAAGAATGTTGCATCTTCAACTGGAAAGATCACACTGAGTGTTACCCAGAGCAAGCCCGAGACTGGAGAGGTGATTGGAGTATTTGAGAGCATACAGCCATCTGATACTGATTTGGGGTCAAAGGCTCCCAAAGATGTGAAAATCCAAGGCATCTGGTATGCCCAGCTTGACTCATAAGAGCGTCTTTAACATCATTGTACTAATTCTTGGTTTGAGTTTTGCTGTAAGTGAAAAGGATCATTGAACTCCCCATTACAGTGTTGGACAAGCACCGAGACCAGTATCATGCTTGTATATTAGTGTGGTTGTTTAATATATATGTCTTTGAAATGATAATCAATGAAAGCAACTGGGAAAATGTTTTACAGCACATTCATCTTAAACCCGATGGACTATGTTTACAATGCAACTCACTATATTAGATATCATCAAGTGCATGGAACTCTTTGGAGTAAGGAGGCTTCCTAAATGAGGTTTCATGTTATGGAAGAAATTACCTGGCAGGAGAAGTTATGAGATTATCCAGTGGATAATTGTTGAATAACAATCATAATTAGATCGAGATGGATAAGAAACACTAATCGTCTTAATGGAGTTTACCAGCTTAATGCAAAATGATTATAACTAGACACCGCACAAGAAACAGATGAAAGATACAGTAAATCTTGGGCTGCTTCTGAACCCAAGAAGCATCATCCAAATTACTTGCCAAATTCTTCCTTGAAAGCCCAGCCTTTCTATAATCTAGATCTCAACCAGGTACATTGGTTCCTAAAATTGAAAAAAATATATCCAATATCAGGCACTTGTACTCGAGAATTGTTATAAAGAAAGGCTTGCATAGTTATACCTTCTCATGGAACGTTTTTCCTTTTATTGCAATTAGATAAGACTATGATGACCTGTATTCACATATTTCTCGTCCATAGTTTTTGCTTCCTGCAACTAAGTATTTGTATAGACTACCATTTGGAAAAGGAGCTTAGCGAAGATTTTTCTCTTCGAAGAAAGTATATAGCATATGGATGTTATTCACAGAAATTCAATCCACAAGAACCCCAATAATTTGCTTCATCTTAATGAAATTCCCAATGTCACTTTCTGACACCACCGATGGAGTGAATCTTGATGTCACCAAAAATCTCCACAGGAACATAACCCATGTGCAAAATGGTGAAACCTCAAAGCATCTCTAACAATGATCTGCACTCCTACAAATTTTGCTATGAACTTGATGGTGTTATGACAATCACCACATATCCTCAAGTTCTTAAAGACTCTAACAGATGATTCACCTTTCAAATTGAGTATCCCAAAAGCAACAGCCAGCTTCTCACTATGATTGCACAAACTATCCTCCTGCTCCTCTCCATCCAAATCTTGTAGAACAAATTCTGTATCAGGGTAGTATCCGGCTAATTTCATCTTCATGCGTATTGCATCCAAAAATTTATATATGTCATTGCTCTTATCATTATTTTTATCACCAACAACAAATGTATACACTCTATTCTTCACTCGAACCCAACTGCAACCAGGAACTTTCCTAATCCCTCTGTCTCTCATCAATTTCCTAGTCTCAGAAGCTTCTCCCCACAGTTTGGCAGTAACAAGGATGTTGAAGAGTAAAACATAATTTCCAGGGTTGTCTGGTTCAATCTCAAACAGGCGGTTTGCCGCAATTCGCCCCAGATCTACATTCTTATATATCCGACATGCTCCAAGCAAAGCTCCCCATGCAGCTGCACTTGGTTCTATGGGCATTTGCTGGATGAAGTTATATGCCTCTGCTAAGCGACCACCACGACTAAGAACATCAACCATGCATGAATAATGCTCTGCATCAGGTTCAACTTTATGATCCTTAATCATTGAATGAAAAATTGAGAGCCCCTCGTCTACCATCTGTGAGTGGCTACAACCAGATAGGGCACCTGTAAAAGTAACAGAGTTTGGTTTCACCCCTGAGCTCACCATTTCATTGAAGAGTGATAAAGCTTCCGCTCCTCTTCCATGCATTGAGTTGGCAATAATAATTGTGTTCCATGCAACAGTATCTTTCCATGGCATCATGCTAAAAAGTCGGTTGGACATTTCTAAGTCGCCACTCTTGGCATATATTAACACAAGAGCAGTACTGGCTGCCAAATCCTCCATAAAACAATGTCTGACTATATATGCATGAATCTCCTTTCCTCCCCTCCAAACTTCTAAAGAAGTACAAGCAGTTAACACACTTGTAATAGTGATTTGATTTGGTTTGCACCCTAGCTGCTGCATGTCTCCAAGTAACTCTAGAGCTTCTTGTGCTTTTCCATTATCAGCGCACCCAGAAATGACAGAATTCCAGGAAACAATATCCAACTTGACTCCTTGAATTCTCATTTGTTGAAATTTATTAAGTGCCTTCCCGCACTCACCATTTGAAAAATATGCTGATATAATCACATTCCATGACACAACATCAAGCTGTGGCATGTTATAAAACACTAATTCAGCATGCTTAATACTTGAACAACTAGAATACATATCCACAAGAGCACTGTTCACAAACACATTTTCTCCCATCCCATTCTTAATACCAAAACCATGAATCTCTCTACCCAAATTTAAACACTTCAAATCCGAGCAAGCAGGAAGTACAGAAGACAATGTCATCCCATTAGGCCTAATTCCAGTCAACCCCATCTCCCGAAAAGCATGAAGAGCCTCTCTTGGAAGCCCACAGTTAACATAACAAGAACAAAACGATGTCCAAGTAATCACATCCTTCAACCTCAAATCATCAAAAACTCTTTCTGCACCCTGAAAGTACTTACATTTCCCATACATGTCAATCAAACCATTCCCCAGAAGCAAATCCGAACTGAACCTATACTTCAGAGCATCACAGTGAATTTCTTTCGCCTTTACTAAATCCCCTGAAACTGCACAAGCCTTGGCAACTGCTAAAATAGCGAACTTATCTGGATTTATCTTTCTGCAGTTTTTCACTTCAGTGTAAAGTTTTATCGCTTCTTTACATCGACCATTCTTGGTATAAGCTGAAATCAACAATGTCCATGACTGTACATCCGGGTAAGAGATTCCATCGAACAGTTGGCGGGCGCGTGCTAAATCTCCCAAATTCAAATACTTTTTGATGAATTTGATATTCAAATGAGGTGGGAGATTAGTGGGTACCTTTGAAAGCATCTGACTGTCGGCATTCAATTGTAAAAGAGTGCAATGCAGAAAATTAGTACCCTTTTTGTATGCTGAGAGAATATAGTAATCAAAGAAAATAAGGTGGAAAGTAGAACTTCAAATTGACTTTTCCAAGTCTTTGAATTCCACGCCTTGGTCAGAAGCCAAACAAAGCTTTGAATCATGATCAATGGGCCGACAGTTTAACGGTACCGACGTCATAAACCTACATGTTTAAAGTTAAAACAAGAAAAAGAATTGATGGCTCATGGCTCATGGCTCATGGCCCCATGAAACAGATTTGGAGTAATTTATTACACTAGTAAATAATTTAGTGGGGGATATGAAGAAAACAGAAGAGTTATTCGGAGGAGTGCGGGGGCTGGCTCCTGCAAATTTGAAAAAGACTGCCCATCAGCCATTTCGCATCTTCCAATTTTTCTTTTCTGCCCTTTTCTTTTTTCTCTTTTTCTTTTTTAAATGACTTGACTATTTATTTTTTGACTTTTCATTTTCTGAGTCATCTTTTGAACGGAGAATCTTTTACCAATATAACGCACAAAATAAATAAATAGTATCAATACTTGAAGGGAACTTCCACAAGATATTAATATTTAAACCAGCAAATAAATCAACCATAATTACACTTTAAAAATCCTTTTTATTTGACTTTTGTACTATGAAATATTTATGGAGGATCGATCCTAGACAGAATAAATGACATTTATAAGCAATATCACGATTTAATATTTATGCATAAAAGTTGTAATTTTTTGTATTTCCAGCATTTCGTTTAATGAAACCAATAATGTTTAAAATGCATGCATCAAGAATATATTTTTTTTATTATTTTAAATATTACAAAATAAATTTAAGTGTCGCTCAAATAAATATTTTGTCGGAACAAATTCTTGTTGGAAAAAATTGTGAAACTTACATAGTGACATGTCATATTAAAAATCTCCTCTATAAGTCTAAATTCCAACTGAGCTTTGATAAATTTAATTTGCATTGCTTTGTGAAATGGGGCCCGATCACTTGGAATTCAATGTGAATTAAAAATTCCCATCAATAATTGATATAATATTGTCTAAAAGGAATCTGGCAATAGTAAAAGACCACAAAGACTACACAAGCATATTTGTTCCACCACATACATTTGAAAATAAATGTAAATAATTACAGTTTTATATTACAGCGTATATACCCTCTGACATAAAAAAGCTGTGGTGGAGATGAAATGTGTGCTCCCATGAAATTCCAACCGCTCGATGTAGAATCTCATTCCCATTCATATAATTTATTATGCTTCAATATTTATTTACACAATTTGCAATGCAAAGATTTCTTTGGTGGCATTTACTCTAAAAGTGTTTTGGAAAAAAGAAAAAAGTTTATTCATAAATATGAAATACATGAATTTCTTATTTACCTTGAAATCGAGTAAAATTACGATTCAATAGTTGATTACACAATTTATTTACGTATGTATGTTTATGTTATTTTATTTATGTAAGCTTTTTCTAAAGATTTTACGTATTTGTTATCGGCATATTTGAGATATTGTTCTATATTTCCTTCTAAATCCAGCTGATAAAGGATGACACGTTTAATTTATTCTTGAAAATAATAAAAATTAAAGCCTTTGGTTATAAAAATGTAAGACATACAAAGAGTCAAAATTAAATTCAATAACCAAAAAAGAAATCCATTTAAAATAAAATCACATGTTGATTAAGACATTAACTAAAGAATGAATTTTTAAAGGCCACGCAGTTGGTTTCTTTCCATATATGGTGATTAATGTTTGTAAAAAAGTATTATTTTCTATCTCATTAAATTTACAAAAAAACATAAAAGTAAATAGATGAATAAACAGACTAATTTATAGCAAGGGACAAGTAATTTGGAACTAATAAAAATGGAAACCCAAACATATTTTAATAATCATGCACCACAATTTTTATGATAGTTATTTATGTTATGTAAAATAATTTTTTTAATAAAAAATCATTTTAAAATGATAGTACTTGTACTTTATTCTTTAATTCCTTTAATTTTCTTCTTTCCTCGCCAAAATTCAAAATTCAAACATGGCATTAAAGTCTTAAACTGCTTGCAAAAATCGTTGACATATCAATATTAGAATATACTATAATACATAGACTGCAGGACATGAACACACTACAATTATAGTATTTGGTAATTATTGATGCAATTATCGATAAGATTAAAAAAAATATTACACGTTTGATTGAAATAGTTTACATCAAATGCATCAATAAATAAATTATGTGAATCATAATGCTACAATAAGCTTGAAATAACATTCGTACGTTGAATTTCTATGCGTGGGAACAATATTAGCTTCCACGCAATAAATTTATATTTTTTAGATTAAAAATATGAGTTTTAGAAAATTATTTAAAGGTTTCCAATGGCATATAATAAAGTAAGTCGATTTGAAATTTATGATCATAATAAAAAAATAATTCAAATTAGCTCTAACGAATTTGAATTGTGTGTTACTTAAATTATTTTATGAATTTAAAATTCTAAAACAGATTTTAGGGTAGAAAATACAATTCTCATTATCAGCATTAATTAAAAGGAAAAGAAAAGGAGATGGAAAAAGTCTTCTTTCCCACCACCTCATTTCCTCCCTAACCAATCTCCACCGTTTCCTTTTTTCCTTTTTACGAACTAATCCATTCCATTGCACAGGCACAAGGAATAAACCGTTGCTCATAATCTTCCTTCCAAATCACGATAGAAAACTTACTTCTTTTTTTTGCCCTTAATATCTTTTGATGAGAAACGTGGCATGGGCTGGGGAGAGAATTAAATGGCTATGAGGAAGCTGTGCGATCACCACCATAGATATACAAGAATCGCATCTATAGAACAATTTCAAGAAAAGACAGAGCCTTATGTGTGGATGATATGGAAGAATTGCCGGGGGCTCTGGGGACAAGTGCGAGCTTGGCTCTGAGATTGGGACAGGCCATTTTTGCTGTTGCTTCATTGCTCTTCATGTGTTTGGATGTTGAATTCTACAGTTACACTGCCTTCTGGTAATTCAAAATTCTGTTTTTTTTTTTTTTCTCTCTTTATCTTGATTTCTTAGAGGCCCTTTTGTTGTTGCTCGTTTTAACTCATGTTTTTCTTGTTTACTGTTTGATTATTGGTACTGATTTTCTGTGAATCGAAGATTTAAACGGTCCTTTTTTCTGTTTATCAATATGATTTCTTCTATTATGTATTTGAAGTTTGTGTTACAATCTTTTGCTGATATGTGAGCTTTCATGTATGGCGTTGGGCTGATCACAGGATTTATGTGATAAGAATAGACAAAGAGGTTCGGTGATTACAATTTACAACAAACTTCGTATTCTAGTTTTTTGGTTTTTGTCGGTAGAGTATAGCTGGTTGACAGCTATCGTTTGACATTTTTTGAGGGGCATTATTAAGAATTCAGAATAGATGGGGATGAAAGGACACGGACAAAAAATGAGAATTTTAGGACTTAGAAGAGGTCAATGAGATGGTGCGTTTCAATTATGGGTGCGCCTCAGTGACACTGCCATTTGCTGAGGGGAAGATGGGTTTAAGTTTCTGCAGTCACTTTTGCCTGGTTTCCGAAATCACTGTTGTTGGAATTAGCATTCATTTTTATGATAACAGTATGCAAGAACAGAAATATATTTACATTAATCTTTGTCCCTTATATTTGTGGCCAAGTACACGTTGCAAGATTTGGTTTCAATGCATATACATTCACCTGATCAGTGCGTCATCTTTCTGTTATTCGACTTGATTGAAAATTTAGCATCACGTGTTTTTTGTTCATAAATGAAGCTGTCATCAACATGGCTAAACAATTAGGGGACAGTGCTGCAGAATTAATTAGGGAGAGGAGATTTTAATGTTGTGTCTATGTTTTGCCCGCAAAGAGTATCCTTTTTTGTGTGGCTTTATAATACTTTGCCAAGATAACTGGTGAGCTCTCTGTCACTGATTTTGCAATGGGTGCTCTGAAGAAGACTGTCTAGGAATAAACTTGAGTGCAACTCATTGGATACAATAGTAACTGAACTATTTTGGTATATTCAAGATTGTTTGTTGGTGCATTGCCATGAACCAAACTCCAGCAGAGAGGATCGGGAGATGTTACTAGCTAAGGCCAGCTTCAAAAAACTGTTGTGACATTTATCAATATAACTCTTATGGGGCAGTCATTTGAGTTTTGTAAATTCATGCAATTGCCAATCTGTTCAAGTCTAAAAGTTTCGAAGATGTAAACTATCTGGAACAATTCATTGTAGCTTTAATTATGTTCAAGACACAGTTGCTAAATTTTACATGCCTACATCATTCGTCATTATTTTGATCCTTGTTTAACCTTATAGCAACATTTTTGGTAGGAACCACAACAATGTGCTCCCCAAAGACTAGACTTAACCCCCCCACCCCCTGCTAGTTAATGTCGAACCCTGAGTTGTGTCAGCACTGCCATTGATATTGACTGAATTGTTATTTTAGGGATAGTTGTTTCCCATTGTGCTGTTGTTTTTCATGCAAGAGAAATCAATGCATTGTCTGTAAAATTTTGGTCTTGTATTTTATAATTTTTGTTTCAATTCGATTCTACTTGCAGCTTCTTGGTAACAATTATGGGCTTGGTAATTCCATGGAGCTTGACGTTGGCAGTGGTGGATGTGTTCTCGGTTTTCATTAAACGCCCAGCTCGTCAACGTGGGATACTTTCAATTGTTGTCATAGGAGATTGGGTAGACATCTTATCATATTTTATTTGATATCCTTCATATATAGTTTGTCACGTATTGCATCACTTACAGAACAATAACAATAGATGACATATTATTTCGTAGGTCCTGTCGTTTCTGTCACTTGCTGCATCTTGTTCAACGGCTAGTGTGACTAGTCTTTTGCTTGCTTCTGATGTATTCTGTGGCTCAAAGTTATGCACGAGATACCAACTGTCTGCAGCTATGGCGTTCTTGTCATGGTTTCTATTGTTATCCTCCTCCCTCTTCAATCTCTGGCTTCTACCTTCTGTGTAGTTCATCTGTGTCCAAATGGCCTATGTGGAAATTAAATGGGAAATCCCAAGAAGATTTTGTTGTGTAGACCTTCCAGTTATAGTATTGTTCATTGTAGTCTTGCAATTGTACAGTTATATGGAGTTGCCCCGTGAAATTTGTAATAAAAGAGGGCAAACTTAATGGACTTGATACTTTTCTAAGAAAGGTATGGAAAGTGAATTGGTTTTGAACTGCATCTCCATTCAGCAGGCATCCAATAAAATCTTTGTTTCTAGTTGATAAATTTCAGATCTCTGTTTCAATTTAATATTTTATTAATATTTTACTTCATAAATACATATTATATATACACATCAAGTGCGTATAATTTATACCAAATTTATATTTAAAAAAAATATTTTATATACTTGCCAAGTATTTGCAAATTGAAACACTGATTAAAATAGAGAATATAAACTGTGTTGACAAGGGAATCGGCCCATTTCCAACTCTAAATAATGAACATTTGCTCCTTTGATATGTATATACGCGCACACACATTCTGGAACGTGGGGTCCTTGTTGGAAACTTGGGAGACTTTGATACTAATAGTTTTACTATTTGAATTGGGCCTGGTCTAAAGCCCAACTGGTTATACTAAAATTGTCTGTTTTTCCATGGATCGTGGAGTACAACCATTTTTTTCCACTCAACTAAAGTTTTATATGTGCACGCATTTAATTGTATGGGCTACGGGATTATATTTTCACCACTTAATTCACCAGAAATCGTGTGCGTGAACATTCAAAATCTAGGAAAATTCTTTGGTGTTCTTGGATCGATTAATCCAAACTCCCACCATTGAATTTTCGTTTGTAAATCCCATAAAATTAATGGTTATAATTATCTGGAAAAAAAAAGCATATATTATAAAAGAAGAGGAGAGAGAGTCTCAACAGGAATTAAATGTATAGGTCTTGAGGTCCAAAGCATTGATAATCCGACGTCGTCTTGCCGGTTGGTGACCCTGTTCAAAATACTCTCATTATAAGCAATACATTCAATTTAGCAAAGAAATTTCAATCAGGGGATACGGTTTTTCTTTTAGATACTTCAAATTTGAGACACGCCGGCTTTAAATCGCTATTTTAAACATTTTTTTGTTTTTTATTTGTATTCTTTAAGGTGGTCCAATGGGAGAAACAAATATTATTAATCTCATAACATAAATGCAGCCTTCATAAATTATGATCCAACCAATCGTGTACACTCCAATTTCTGAATTGACAGCTCAAATCAACACACGTGCATGCATCCAATGCAGCGACTGACCACTGTAGATCTTGTCCTTTCTGTATACTCAAAATAACATTACAAAATTTTCCTTTTTATTTATTAAAATATCTAGCCCCATTATGAAGATCTAAAAGGGCAAAATTGTTAGCATCGTGTAATTTAAAAAAAAAAAAAACTGCGATGATTAATTTTGCTAAGACAGACAATTCACATCGAGATTAGATAATTTGTAAAATAATTCTTTTTGCCTCACCTCGAAAACTTTGCACTGTTAAAAATTATATATATCCCTAATTAAATAAAATTTTGTTTCCTAGAATATACAATAATAATAAAAAAAAAACCAACGACCACCCACCCACCTGGATAAATTCCACAAACGTAATCAATTTGTTCTTTTCTCGTATATTGGCTTAGGAATTTTATATAAATTGATGGCAGCACTTCTCATTTTTTGGTGATCTATTATTCTAAAGTAGTTTCCAAGATTAGGACAAGTTCAATGTTTGAATACTTGATAAGGTAGACAAAACAATTATAATTTGGGAGTTAAATTTCTCTCCTGAACACCAATTGCCTAATACTATTTTGCTAAAATGTATTTTAGGAGAATATATTGAAGGATGTTTGTATTAGAAAAAATATATATTAAAAAATATAATATATATTTAATTTTATTTTGAAAGATTAAATTGAAAATAAAAAAGGGAAGAGAATTTAGTACTAAACACTGCATAATTCTACATCTAATAAAAAACGTGTTTATTCAAACTAATATCATGTGAAGGAAGCTTCGAGGATGGCCATGCAAGCAATATTGGCCCACCCTTATATGATTGATCATTGGAAGCATTCACTTTATTTGAATTTAAAGTTAATTCATGTCCAAAAGTGTGTATTTGGTCCAAGATGAAGCCAATACACAATTATATACAATCTTTAAAGATAATAGTATAATAGTTGGACAAAAGGGCAGCATCACAGCTAATGATGCCCAAGATTCGGAGGGATGCCATATTATTCGACCAAAACCAAGCTTAAGACTTGTTTTAATTTAATTCCAAGTTGCTTTCTTGGTAGGTTATATCATTTTTAGCGAGTCCCTAACTCAGATTATATTCTTTATTTTTTTTCTCTATTTATTTCTTTTATTTAGCTTCCTTCACCTCATTTTTTTTATAATAAAAGAAAATATTACCTAATTCCATAATTCTATTTCAAATGACTATAATTGATCAATTAGATCATAAATGTAAGATATTTACCAACATACTATATTGTCTCGTCACGCTCCATTCACACTCATGCTTATTAATAAAATAGAGTGAATAAAAAAAATAAAGTCAATATTCAAAATAAATAATGATCATTTCATATAAAAATTTAATTTATAAAAGATATACGATACTCAATGCTATTTTAATTAGTAGAAAAATAAATGTATATATCTAGTAGGCCAATTTTTAAATTTGTGTGTAAGGTATATAAATGGTGTGTGTGGCAAAGTGAATGAAAAAAATGAATAGAACCCCATAGGGCCCAACAGCACAGATCATGAGGGTAAGTAGTTGTCGGGTTGTTGGGAATGCTGGTTCAAAAGACCCACACCACTTGCTTGTCCCTAACCCCTGTACCAATTTCTGCGAATTAAGGTGATTTCTACGTGTCTTTCTGCATGTTTCGCAGCTCAGCTTCGAAGGGCTCGCCCACTTGCCACGTTTCCTAATCCTTCTTCCACAACTACCCTTCTTATTCACTGAAACTACATTATTGTCTTGGCTTCCTCCCAACACAATCCTCGTCAGACTCCTCCTATAGGCACTCACAAATAGAGATTACTCAAAACTCCGTCCAACAATCAAACGGCCAGTCAATTTAATTTTAGTAAAAACAATATTATTACTTGAGATTAAAAAAAATTAATTCACAAGAAAAAGTTCATAACTGTTTTTTTTTTCACCTGGTATCATTTTTATTTCTTGCTTTTAGTTAATTGTTATTATTACTAGTAAATAAATTGGATAAAATCTTTTACAATAAATTCTTTTATTTCAAATTATACTTAATGTAGGTTCGGATTGTGGATCTGATTCAGTTGCTCTTTAATAATCAAAATGACATGCACTCAAAAAAATATTAGGCTCGTTAAAATGATTATTACTTAAGATTATCGGATACTTAACTTAGGTCGTGATATTTGGTTTCTTTAGGAAATATTTACTGTTATTAATGAATTCATAGTTCGGATCACATAATATTTGATGTTCAGGTTTGGATTTGATCCGAATAAAAATTTGCGGATCAGAACCAGTGATTATGTTATTAAAAGGGGCAAAATAGATAAATTTTGTACTATTATATCTTAAATCGGACTACATTAATTGTCAATAGATGTACAATTGTACTAAATGCTTCAACTTAATTGGTATATCAACAAAATACCATTAACTGTACAATTTACTCCTACCGTTGGGCAATGGATTAATTGGGGCGGCTGCATAATTTCGTGTGGTCCACTACTCCAGCTTATCTTGTCTCACAATCCAACCGCCAATTAATCAATTCTAGGATTTTACATCTCACAATTAAAGTTATAATTGAACTTTGAATTCAAGAGAGAAAAATATATTAATTAACGCAAATGATAGTATCATCCTGATTGTGATAAAATTAATGTTTTCTCTAATTATTTTATTTCTAAAGTTTCATATTCAAACATGATATAAGTGATGTTTAGATTGGTACTGAAAGATTTCAAATGGAGGTACAAAATTATCTTCCTTGCTCAAATCAAAATCGCGTTATCCATCTACCCACCAATGGGATATTGCTAATGGAAATCGCTATAAAAAAGGTACAGAAAAACTGTTTGAGGAGAAATGGTGGTTGTTTGGTACTGTAGACCCACCATTAAGTTATCTCACGTGAATCAATCCCATCCACCATTCTTCCTTCTATTTCAACTTGCTTCTTCCCACCCTCTTTTCGTTCAAATCTTCTATTTTATTTTTTAATTCATGAGATAATTTTTATTAAACTATCAACAATTTATTTTATGAACATGTATCATGAATTAAAAAATAAATTATGAGATAGAATAAGAAAAGTGGAATAGAATATTTGAACCTCCCTCCTCCATCCATATAGCAATCCCACCTTTTATTTAAATTACTAATAATTCTTATTTTCTGCTCTTATTTTATTTTCTCAAATAACGAGATGCATTGTACACTGCTGAGAAATGGGAAAATATTATAGCAGATTAAATGCAATTATTTTGATATCTATTTTTTATATATATTTTTTGAGTTAAATAAAGTGCATTTTAACCCATAATTTCCTTCTTCTTTTTTCAATCAACTATTTGCCGAATTATATACCTTGCTACTAATTAAAAACGACCAGCGAGTGCATGTAATAGTGGAGAACTATAATTGTTAATGATCAAACTCCGAAACAATATTCTTAGCCATATGTAGTCTCTCCAACACTAAATTTTGAAGCATAGAATCCACCATAAAGTCATACCACGAAAAGCATGCGTAAAATTTTTATACAAACACACACACACACACACACATATATATATATATATACATGATGAAGAATTATTCGCAAAAACACTTTCAAATGATACTTATAAATCTCACCACTTAATAACTTATCTATCTATAGAAAAGGTTTATCATATATGCCCCCACCATTATACCTCTCACTCAGTGTACATATTACTGCCCCAGTGAGAAAACCAGAAGAAAAGCAACCCCCAGTCCCTGTCTCTGTAATTTCATCGAAAAGCGTGGGTCAGAATAGGACTCCCAGCATACAACCTGTCACCCACAAGTTTACAGGTTGGCAGCCGTGCCCACTGATCCAAATACATAAACGCCCTTTCCCTTTCCCCGTCCCTTTTCTTTATTCATTTCTCTTGCTGACATGTCCTCCTGGTTCAATTCCCCATATCACCCCTCCGTTCTCCAGGCTCACGCGCACACATACACATATATATGTACTCACCCCACTTCTCACATTCATTCAACAGAAAAAGGAAAAAGAGAAAAAGAATTGAAGGGAACATGGGTATATGCAGTTCCTGCGAGTCAACTTCTGTAGCTACGGCTAAGTTGATATTAGATGACGGAAGATTACAGGAGTTTCCTTATCCTGTTAAGGTTTCTTGCGTTTTACAGAAGAATCCCGCCTGTTTCATATGCAACTCCGATGAAATGGATTTCGACGACGTTGTATCAGCGGTGAGCGATGACGAGGAGCTGCAGCCGGGTCAGCTCTACTTCGCGCTGCCGTTGAGCCAGTTGAAGCACCGGCTTCAGGCTGAGGAGATGGCCGCATTGGCCGTGAAAGCCAGCTCGGCTTTGACTAAGAGTGGAGGTAATTGTGGTGAGAAATGCGGGTGTCGCCGGAATATCCTGGTGTTTCCAGGAGAGTATGGTCCGAATCAATCGAGAAAGGTGGTGGACGGCGGCAACGTTGGAGGGACTGGATCCGGGAGAAGGAGGAGTGGCGGGGCCGGGCGAAGAGGGAAGATCACGGCGAGGTTGAGTTCAATACCCGAGTAGGGGTGTTTTTGGAAACGGAAAACATTTTGTAAATATAGCGTATAATGAGTTGAAGTAACTTTTTGTTTTTTTATTGAACAAAATAATGAGTTGAGGTAATTACAAGAGCTACTCTCTGATTAAGCCAAAAATAAAAAATAAAAAATAATTATTGGGTGGTTCAAATCGGCATTTATTTTTTTATTTCCTTTTTTGAGTTAAAATTTTGTTCCCGGTGAGAGTTAACCAATAAATAGACATTTGGCTTATTCATTAATCTTCCGGTCTAATCATGGTTTGATTGATCCATTAATCACAACTCCAAATAATTTGATCCTAGATGTATAATTCTTTAAAATCCTGCCATTCCTATTCTGTACAGGTTGTTCCTTAGCTTAGCTACTGGATGGATAGTGTTTTTACTTCATTTCTTCCTTCATAGAAATGATCGACGCGGACGCTCATCTGCCATTGAAGCTTCGCTTTTAGTCTCCCAAAATATTTTATTTTAGGACGTACGTGAGTCAAGTGGTGTAATAAAGATAAGATGGGTTAAAAGTGTGGTTGATTCGTTATCGTGATCATACTTTGTTTGCTGCGTACGCTACTAGCTTTGAGATAGACATTTATGAATGCCCAGACAATGCAAACGATAAACAACATACTACCTACACTGATAAAGATCAAAACAGAATCAACGTCACGAAATGGTCATGTAAATATGCTTTTACTCTCCCCCCACTCCACAAGAATCACTTTTTGATGACAATATGATCTTTTTACCAAAGAACCCTCATGAATTCCAAACCCCAAAAAACCTGAAACGTAAATTACTCATTTCTCAATCTATCAAATAAATAACTTTAAAAAAAAAAACTATTATTACCTCGAATGAATGTTGTGATCATAGAGATCAATTTTTAATGATGTAATTTAATTAGGACGATGAAATGTTAAACGCGGAAAGAAGAGAAAATGTAAGGAGTTTTGAGCCATGCATGTATTGGGACTCCCAGCTTCCAGGATGGTGGGTAGTAGGTTGGGAGGAGGATAGGCCGAAAAATGGAAGAAAATAATAACACTACTCCTTTACAGCTGGAACCACGTAATGCATATAAAAGAGTACACTGCCATATGCATGGGTTACAACCCAAAAGACAATCTATTGGCATTGTCTGAAATGATTCCTCGATTGCGACGAAGATTAATCATGCTTCAACTGTTCATGCCACGACAATCTGTAGTCAGTCCAAACTCCAAACAATGATGGTGAAAATGATTTTTCTCAAATAATTCAATTGTTTACAGTTTTTTTTTTTTTAAATATGATATTATTTGGTTCTCATCTCCGCTTCAAGATTAGTTTCTAGTGGGGGTGAATAGTAATTAGCTAGGTTTTGTATGGGTAGAAGAGGTCACACATTATACTACTCACTGAAACTATAATAACACAAATTTGAGCAATTAATTACAGATCCCCATGTCATAATCAATAATATGTATATATATATATATACACACACACACGCAAGCTCGTTTTCTGTGTACGATAATACTTGTGACTTCAAGTTGAATAATTCTTGGTGTAATATAATACTATTGAATTTGGAACGTGTCTTTTTGCATGTGTTGCAAATTTACATTACTATTTATGGTGTAGGGTTTGTAGAAAAATTTTGTGTATTCTTGTGTGTTACTCTGCGACCGAAATTTGGTATGGAGCAATTACTTTACAGGCGGCTTCTTGTGCGCAGAAGTGTACAGTTATAGGGAACTTGTGATCCACTTGAGACATATCCTGCAATTTACCTCTTCAAGGTGCTTGGAGTAAAGGGTTTTGGAGAACCAAAATATAGTTTGGCGCAAGTTGAGATACGTGGATTATAAAAAAAAATAAAAAAAATAATGATGCTTGACTTTCAAAGTGATGTACAATTTTATATATGATTTATTAAAATATAAAAAATATTATAGTCAATAATATATATTATATATGCATTATATTATATATTTTATACATACTCGTATAAATATATATAATTATATAATAAAATATATATTCGATGAGACCCTTTACGTTCCAAGAAACATCTACAGGAAGGAAATTTGAAAGTCTTCCTGAAAGGTCCTTGGTTGCTAGCTATTTCAGCTGGCATTAGGAAATTAAAGGCGCCGTCCCTTGTGAGGTCCCCTCGCCAGTCTCCATTTCCCATTTTTCTAAGCCTTGTTTTAGGCTGCGAAATTCGATATCCATTCACATCATGGGAGCCAACTGCGAGAATCCAATGTATCTAATACCTAAAATCGAAAATGCTCAAATTTTTAAATTTACTAAGTTTTGCTATCAGACTTTAATTTTCTCAATTACCATAAATAATTGAGATGTCAAGATCATGGAGTACAACATTTTCATTGGTTTCAAATCTCCAAGTCACTTTCTTGATCGAACTATGGTCTTCTATGTATTAATCATTTTTCGGTTTAAAATAAAATGCCCATAAATATTTTTATCATTTTTTTAAGTAAATAGTTATTAACATTTCGTTTTCGAGTATTTTATTTGAATATATGTGGTTGATATAATCTTAAACACTGGTTTTAAGGTGATAAGATCTTAGTTAAGTTTTTTATTATTATTTCTCACTTCTTTAAATCAATACTCCTAAGATCCAATTTAAATGGGGAAAATTTGAATTAAAGGAATATGATTATTATCTTTATTTAATTGGAGTGGTTGTAATTATGGGAATTATGTCTTCAAGTAGACTGGGTTTGATCAGATACAGTGATTGTCAATCTTCTTGGACATGGTAATTTAATTTGCTCTTCATGTATGGCTTATATTTGACCAGATTCACTTCAAGTTGTAGTTCATTTCTTCTATCTGTCAAATGATTGAGCTATATGATATACCATTACCGTGGCAAGGGAGGGGGTTTATGCCCGCCCGATTTATACGATTTTTAATATTATAAATGAGTTCGGATTGAATTTAAAATATTTTATTTTCAAATTCAATCCAATCCGACAGACCTAACTCTTTTAATTTTTATTTTATTTTTAAAAGTTATATTATATATTTATGTAATATGTTGTTAGAAAAAATAATTCTTTTAGAAATTTAATCAAATTTTTTTTAAAAAAAAAGTCTAATATTTTTTGAATTATAAAGCAATTATAGCAAGACTATCCACTGATTCTAGGTCTGAATTTAATTTGGGTCCTTAAAATTTTTAATGAGTTGGGTTTCGAATTTAGACAGACCTAATCTATTGTTATCCATATATACCATAATGACTAAACGTACTTATACTTCTCCCATCCTCGTTCTAAAAATTCATTTAAACTATTACAAATATCTAAATAAAATTTTGGGTTAAATATACTTTACCCCTTGTATTATTCATTTTTATATCAAATACTCCCTTCTATTATTAAAATCTTCAAACACCCTCCTAAACCAACAAAAAATATATTGATGGACTAAAATACCCATAAGTTAAATAAAATATTGAATTCACTTTACCCCTCTATTATAAACTATGTAATATTTGCCCCATTTATAATTAAATGTCAATCAATTTGATCCCAAAATTTATTCAACACTAATTTTTTTAAATAAAATAATCTTCAATTAAATTTAAAATAATTAAATAGCCAAATACAACTTTAATATTATAGAGAAGACACAATAAATTCAAAAAAACTATATCACATAAATTTCTATTACTATCATTTAGATATATAGCTTTAATAAGTAAGTGTTAAATTTAGAGTCAATTAAACTAATATTACTTAATGGTGTAATAAGTTGTGCACGTGTAACTCAAATATAATAACGATATGTTGTTATTTATATGTGAAACATAAATGAAACTTAGAAAATAAAAAATGAAAAAAAACTTATAAAGTATATTAATATAATAAAAACCTTTCGAGTGAAAAATAAAAATAAAAGTCTAAGAGATGCTTTCTAAAATAATATATATAAGATAAGAGTAATATTAATTTATGTGATATATTTTTTAATTTAATATGTCTTTTCTATATTATTAAAGTCATATTTTGTTATTTATTTAATTTAATTTAAATTAAATATTAATTTATTTAATAAAATTAGTGTTAAATAAAATTTAGAATCAAGTTAATTGATATTTGACAAATAAATTACTACAACTTGGAATTTAATTATAGGTTTATTTATTTAATAAAACTAGAGTTTAAGTAAAATATGAGATCAAATTAATTGACATTTAATTTTAGAGGGGACAAAATATGAGATTTACTATTTATTTAGTTCAAGGGTAGTTTTGTTTATCTATATATTTTTATTGGTTTAAAAGTGTATTTGAAGGTTTTATTAGTACATGGGGTATTTGATGCAAAATTATTAGTGGGGTAAAGTGTATTTAACCCTAAAATTTTACAAAATAGAATCTCATTAATTTTCACAAGTTTAATTTCAAAAGTTACAAAAAAAAAATAAGTAAAATTTAAATGCTATTTCAGTAAAGCAATATTAACTATTAAAACTAATAAAACGAGCAAATATTCATTTCTGTTTCCATTTAAAGTGATGATTTTAGCACTTCGGATTACTTCATATGCTCCAAATCACAGTGCTAAATATTTTAAACATTGACAAAATACATATATCATCTTGTACTTCAAAATTACTTAACATACTCCAAATTCACTTGTTGACATATGCATTATTTTAAAAATTTATGTAATTTTTGGAGCGTAAATAACTAATATAATTGATATTTTTATACATTATTTTTAAAATCAGATCACACTGATCGGTTCAATTAAAAATCGACGGTTGATGCGGTTCGATTAGCTTAAATAACCGTATTTCCAATTCGAAAGGTCAATCTGATTTTTATTTTTTTTATTTTGTTGTATGTAACTGATTATTTGGATTTTGTGTTTTATTAAATATTTTTTAAATAATTATTTTTTTAAAATATAATATATAACAATTAATTAATCTATTACATAATATAATAATTATATATAACCAATTTTTTATAATCGAACCAATTCGAACAGTTAAATCGTAAATTAACAATAAAATCGATTTAATAAAGGAGAGAATAATAAAAATACTGTTTTTATCAACTAACAGCAGTCATGTCTCATGTGACAATAGTATAGCATTTGTTGAGAAATGTTACTCCACATGTCTGTATATATATGGGCATATAACTAAGTTTCACGCATGAACTCATATAAGTGGTATTCGGCTAAAATTGTTCGACCTGATCCACTCGAAGTGCCATATATATAGTGCGTTTTTAAAGTCAAAGCACAAATTATTATTTGGATTATGTACTATTTATTAATTTTGTTTATTTATTCCTCGACAAACAAAAAGGTTGCTCCAATTCTCCATTCAATATTTTAGGGGAATCCTCAAAAAACAAGGTTCTAAAGTTGTTTTACTGGTTTTTGGTTTTGTGCTCAATAAGATTGATCTTACCTCAAATCAAGATCCCACTTGGTTAGACAACTTGCTCAATGCTGTGTTATTCATGGCGTACTTGACTATTTTACCTAGGCAAAGACCGAAAGTCTAGAATGTACTTTTATACATTATATTTATTATTAATTAATTAAAGCCATCTTTGACAATGATTTCATGACAGTGGCATCTTAGGCAATGATTAAGATCTAAATTTTCTTTTAGCTAATCAATTATTAGTTGCAAAAGGGAGAAACTAAGAGAGTTTTAATTGGTCTATGGAACGCATGAGGTATTTGCGAAACACTATTCATAGGAGTCGATAAACTTTTTTTTTTTTCTCTAATTTCATTGGATTAAATTCTTATAATTCGTAGAAAATTGATGTTTAATTTATGTTAATCCGAGACGGATTTATTTTCCATATTAATAAATTTGTCTTTCAAAATTGTATTCTCGTGTCGTAATTGTATTGAAATAAAGATACATTTTTTTAGTTCGAATTTTATATTTAAATATGATATTTTATTTTATATTTTATATAATATATGTACGTTAATTTTTAATTATTGAAAGGTGATAGAAATGTGTGAAACCCGACATGATCTTCTATTGAATCATTCGTTGCACTCGAAATCGTTTACTTCTTTGGTTGTGATGAAAAATAATTGATGAAAAATATGATAAAATATGAGATTATAATTAAATTATCAAAATATATTTTATATGTACTTCATATGCTTATTTGAATGATATATTAATATTTTTTTTATTAAAAGTGTAATTTGATAGATAATTATGCGGATTATTATATTTTTTACTAATTTATCCTTAATTAAAAATTATAATAAATTAGTTTAGGTTTAAATTATGATAAATAATTTAAAATTATGGGTATTATTATCAAAATATATTTTAAATATTTAAATAGGATGGTGTAATTATTTTATCCTACTTTATAGGTGAGATGAATTATTAATAAAAAATAATCAATTGTATCGGATTTGGAATTTTATCATGATCTATCATCATCAAAAGTAAATATGTGATTAAAATATCCAACACAATCAAATGAAATAAATAAGCCCGTATTGTATTAATTATCGTCTTTTGTACACTCTTCGAATAAATTTTTACGCATAATGAATAATTTATTTAATACAATAGAGAATATAATATAATTTACGATTTTAGAGAATCAGAACGATAGTTAAGAAAATCACAATTGCATCAATTATTAACACCATTAATGCACACATAAATTTAATTGATAGCCCATGTCACCTATTGATTACAAACACCCCAAATCACTTTTAAGCATAGTTGAACGTCCTCCTACACTTTCAATATTATGATGTAATACTCCGTTTCCCTTCTCCAGGAAGTGAACCAAGAATGTAAAATTGAACCATCTCCTTTTCCTTACACAATAATCAATTATAGGATATGATGTGCCATGGAGAGCATAGTTATCGAGTTACAAGATATTATTTGTTTTGGCTCGATCTCGATTACCACGTTTCAACCTCGACGACTTCAAAAAGCCTCTTGAAAAGAAATGAATCATTTTTACTATATATATACATGCATATAAGTCACTTCCTATATTAAAAAAAAAAATCTTCAACCAAACATATCAACTCCATGACGTGATGTATTGTGCACGGGACAACTCAAACAACAAACCAAACATAATTCAATAAAAATCTTGAAATTTTAGTGGGCACCAAACTACCACAAATCACTTAAAACACAGGTTGTCTACCACTCATTCTTCGTTTTCAGACAATACAACAGAGAGAAGAATCCTAAGATTTAATCTATCCGCTGCAATATCCCTACATCCAACCATAGTGCGGCTGTGCATATCCGCAATTTAGAGGGCCACTTGATAAATCTTTTTTCGCCTTTAGAGATATCCATATATCCTTGTTCGAGGTGAATTTCTTTCCATTTTAAGCGAAGTGTGGGGGTGTGTATTTCGCAATTATTGTGGTCATTTTTTTGACTGAACTTGCTAAATAGCCTTAATCTAATTCAATGTGTGGAAATATGAAAAAAGGGGTACTATAGTTTGTGTGTACTTAATAGTGAAAAAAAAAAGATCGACCCGTGAAATTTGAAAGATATTGTTCGACAATTATGAGGACTAGAATTCATAACTAAGATCCGTCGGGTATTTTAAGTCCCTAAAATAAGCAAGCAGCCCGGAAGATCAAATTTGGTGGTAACTTCTAAGTGCCAAAATTCAACATTTCCACATGCAAAAACGATTGGGTTGTAATATTCGAATTTTATGAATCCAAGACACAGTGCATAGGAATGATGTGCCTGATTACGTGACTAAACAAAATGAGAGTTGTCAGGTTTGGTCTTTGGGGAGTTTGGGCTCTTCTACAATTAACGGGTTGAAAGTTTAGGGGGAATTTTTTTTTTTTTTTACCCTTAAATTAGTTCTTTTGTACTAATTTAGACCCAAAACTTTTAAGCATACTAATTTGATATTTTAACTTTTAATATGTATCAAATATAATGTGTATCAAATATGACTTTTCCGGCCAAATTCATTTATCAAAAAAATTAAAGAAATATTTGTATCTCTAATCCCTATACTTATTAAAAAAGACATAACTTTTAAAAAATTAATCATAGTTATTTTTACAATGCATATTTATTTAAAAACAACTAAAAGATCAAAATTAAGATTTAAGTCATATGTACTACAATAAATAGTATAGAGACTTGTGAGACCAAAATTTAAACTATGAGGTCTTGGTCAATTATGTGTAGAATATGTATATTGTTATTTATGCATAAAAAAAATATAAATTGGAAAATAACTCACGTATGATATTTTAAAAATTATATTACTATTGATTATATTGTTAAAGTTAGATTTTGTAATTAAATTTAATTCTCCCATAAATTAAATTCGGGTCTCTCACTTTGTTTAAAAAGATATGCATCTGAAAAATTGTGAACGATTTATAATTATGAAAAATATGATTACTTTTGATGTATAAAAATTATTATCAATCCATACTCTTTATATACTGAAAAAGCCTTAAAGCTTAAAATTTACCCTCATCTATTTCATTTTTTTAAATATGCAATGTAAAAATTATTACTTTTTTCCCATAAGTATCATGGATGGGTTTATTAATTTTTTTAATAAAATATTATTACAATCGTTGACTGAATAGTGTTGGAAGAAAAGTATTCATAAAAAAATTAATTATAATGGAGGCAGATGGTAAAAGCTAAAACTTAAGGGATGTAAATACAAATATTCCTTTTTTCTGTAGATGAACTGAGTTTAGCCAGAAAAGTCGTTTTTTGTATATATTTGAAGTGGTAAATTGGTACGTTTAAAAATTCAGAGTCCAAAGTGGGTCACTAAAGTCACGATCACAAAGGTTGAAATTCTAATTGGATAGGGGGCCCAACTCGTGGCAGAGCCTTTGTGGTCATACGTCTTGGTCTTCCCAGTCAACTGTGGGCCTAAGTTTGGATAGTGCTGAAATTGATGGCAAGGCCCAAGACTTGATTTTTGGACTTGAAATTTGTGAAGTATGGGCTCACAGCCCAACATCGTCTTAGACGTGTGGGGCTTTTGATTTATGGATTACCCACTTACTAATTATAACATCACTGGAGAGAACTTTGGTATTTTTTCAAGGTACAATAAAATTAACTGCGAGGAGGAGGAAATCCGAAAACCTTAACATACTTCCTTTAACACACTTCCATCTGTCAATAATTTTTTGTTTTTATTTTTAACTATTTAATTCTCTTTTCTTAAATTTCAAATTTCAGTAAATTTTAAAATGTGAAAAGTGAAATATTTTTGTCATTGAATGCAAAAGGGATACTCAACAAAGTTTCACATTGAAAGGGGTTTGAAGATGAATCATAACTACCATGGAGTATATTATCAAACAAAAAAATATACCAAAATTTATTGGAAATACTCATTTTTATAAAAAATATTATTATTATTTTTTTTAAAATTCACTTTCGCTTAACATAATTATATGGACCACTAAACTCTCGAATTTCAATTACTTATTCTCTGAAGAATACATTAAAACAAATAAATTTTTAGGAAATATTTGTTTTTATTCTGGGAAGCATCTTCTTTTCCCCAAAATGAAAACACGTTTGTTTCCTTCTTCCCCTAAAATAAAATGGGGCTAACCATGCATCAATATTTTTACATTATTGAATTATTATATTATTATAAATATATATCATTTTCTTTATACATTAAAGTGTTGTTTATTTTTTTGGTTGAAATGAAAAATAATTAATGAAAAATGTGATGAGATGAGGAATTAGTGTTAAATTATTCAATAAATTTTATGTGTACTTTGTATAATTATTTGAATGATATATTAGCTAAAATTCTTATTAGGTGTGTGATTTGATGGATAATTATGTGGATTATTGTACTTTTGACTCATTTATCCTTAAACAAAAATTCCTGTTTAGGTTTAAATTATGATATATGATTTAAAATAATAGGCATTATGATTAAAATATATTCTAGATATTTTAAATAAAAGGGTGTGATTATTTCATTCTACCTCATAATTGGGATAAATTATCCAGCAAAACTCATCAATTATACCGAGTTTGAAGTTTTATTATGAGTTATCATCGTCAAAAGTAAATATTTGACTATATTGAAAATATTAGTATATCCAACCTAATCAAATAAAGTAAATAAACTATAAAAAAATAATATTAAAAAATACTGATATAATACTATTAACAACATAAAAACTTACAATACATAACATTTGCTATTAAAAATTATCTCCTCTAAAATAAAATTAATTTTTATTTTTATTTTTATTTTTTGATTCCTTCCCCCAAAATACCTACCTCAAAACACCTAAAATAAAAACAAATATAGCCTTAACTTTTCAAGAATCAAAACCATTGTATTGGGGATGGATGGAGTAAGATCAACTATGGATTATAGTTAATTTGCAAACACTCCCAGCCAAGAATTCAACGCGGTTGAAGCATTTCACCACACCCTTTTACCTTTGTTAAGTCCTCGGTTTTCCCATAAGATAAAATGATCTGAATCTCTCACTCATTTCTGAACAAGGGATCACGTGCGCAACAATAAAAAGGCACCCCCATCTCACATGGGGCCTCACTATCAAAGTCAAATCTACAGGGGTACAGACACTGTCCATCGCTTTTCCCACAATAAGTCACCACGTGCACCCCCCATGCCCAAAGCACCTCTCATTCTTCAATTATTTCTAAATACTATTCTGCTTGACTCAGCTGAATATTAGCTACCCCTGCCACCTTTTATAATTAAATTGATAATTAAATTAATTTATAATTAATAAATCATTTATTCGATTCCATCAATTTAATCGCCGTGTTTGATTTGATTGGTACCATAAAAATTAATTATATTATAAAAAATAATAATATAACATATTAATTATGATATATAAAATAAAATTAATTAATTAATTAATTAAAAATATAAATAACAAATAATCACGTACATATAAAGTATCAAATTTAACATTTTTATAAAAACAAAAAAGTGAGTTCTATCAAATTGATTGATTTTTTTATTGAATTTGATTGAAGTGGCTATTTTTTATCAATTTGACCAATTTTTTTATTTTTTTACTCATAATATGATATTATATTGGAAAAGTTTAATGTTCATTTCTTGGTAAATTAATGATTTTTTGCTAAAAAAGTTTCTTATGAACTTGTTAATTTGGAAGTGTGGGTATGAAATAACAATGTTTAGGATTTGTTTAATCACATAAACATTGTGACCCTATCTTGTTTTAGTAAAAATCTTGTATAAAAATTCAATTAACTTAATTAGGACTCATTTGATTTAATTATTTTGTTAATCTATTAATAACATTAATTTGCATTCATAATGTTATCTAAAGAGTTGTTCGGCTTACTTAAATAATAATTAAAGGATAAATTAATTTGAAAGTTGAAACATAGTTTTTGCGAAATTAAGTATTAGTTAAAAATCGTATTGTATTGGTATAATATACACATATGAATAATTAAAAAATATTTTTATTTTCGTACATATTTTGAACTGTCGAATAATTCTCTATACTTTTAAGTTAAAATATTTAATACACGTAGTATACTTATTTTATATAATATTGACGAATAATACTATATTTTAGTAAATATTTATATATAATCTAAAAATTATTTATAAGTATTAATGAAGTATCATATAAATAAAAAATAAAAAATATAATAATTTATAAATATACTAACTATTATTAAATAATTTATTTTTAAATTATATTATAATTATAAAATAAGAAATATAAATAAAATAATTTTTGTATAATTTAAAAATAAGTACAAAAATAATTCATATAAAAATCAAAATAAGTTATATTTTTCCTCATAATTTTTTTTGACATTCTTATTTTACTAGTATATATACAAATTCATATATTATTCATTTTTTGTATTTTTGATCGATTTTTACACCATAATTTTTAAAGAAAAGATTCATATTATAATTTGTATTAAATACCCAAATTTTCCCGTCCCCATCTACATAAATGAATTTTTATAGTGAAAACGTCTACCAAATTATCAAAATATTTGACCCTCTAAACTGTTCAACAAAAAATTATTAATATGCCAAAATACAATTACATTAATAACCTTTTTAAAGTGATCTAAACTGAACATGTTCTTAATTTGTGTTTACTTTGCCTAACACATAAATAAGCAACCTAAGAAAATTAAAAACTCTAGGACGCCTATATATGAGTCGAACTCTTGCACACTTGGGGGACAGTTTCTAGGAAAAAAAACAAAAAGACAAAATGCTAAAAATCTTGTCTACATTTACTGCTCTACTACTAGTCACATGCCGATGTTCAGCTCAAGCAGCGCCACCGACGCCGCCAGGCGGCTCCACTCCAGCGGCGCCGCCCTCCAACGACTCCGAAGAGTACCTGGAAGCACACAATCAAGCAAGATCCGAGGTGGGGGTGGGCCCTCTCCAGTGGAGCCAGGCGCTGGCCAAATCCGCCAGCTTACTGGTGAGGCTTCAAAGGGACAAACAAAACTGCAGTTTTGCAAACTTGGCTAACAGCAGATACGGCGGGAACCAGCTGTGGGCCGGCGGATTCAAGGTGACGCCACGCGCGGCGGTGGAGACGTGGGTGGCGGAGAAGAAGTTTTATAACTATGAAAAGAACTCTTGTGCGCCGGACCACCGGTGTGGGGTGTACACTCAGGTGGTGTGGAAGAAGTCGGTGGAACTGGGGTGTGCACAGGCTGCATGCCCCAAGGACCAATCTAGTTTGACTATATGTTTCTATAATCCCCCTGGAAATGTTGTCGGAGAGAAACCTTACTAGAATGCATTGTAATAATACTGCTATGATTGTCTCCGTCTTCAATCTATTTTTGTTGCCAGTTTGCTTATGCTGGGTTTTGTGATTGAGTTATTATTGCATCTTTTTTGGTTATTTGAGTGGGCTTAATTTTGCTTTCTTCTACTATTAACTTATTCTACACTGATTGTTCAAGTGTGCGTAATAAAGGTGCTAATGAGTTGCAGCACATGGTGGACGATTGTGGAGTTGAAAGGTAACAAAAACAGAGTCCATGGAATTGGGCTTGATGAATTACTGTTTTAAGTATCGGTTGACTCAAGGCAGTGATCAAAACCTGATGATTGATATTTGACAGATTAAAATGTGCATCAGAAAATTACATACAAAGTCTGAGATGCAAAATCATTTGTTTCCCAACAGATCACAAAATCAGCACAACTTCAATGGAGAACACATCCCACAGCACCCAAAACCACACGCTATGTCAAGCCATCATCCATTCCAGCTCAAATTCTATTCCTTTACACTAAAGAGAAACTAGACCTCTCTTATCAAAAAATAAAAATGTAATAAAGATAATTGTTTCAGGAAAGAAAGAAAAAGAACCAAGGCAGTGAGGTTAGCTACTTGCAATCAACCCAGGACCGTATTTACTTCACCAGTTCTTTCAATATAAGATACCTGAAAGCAAAATTATGTGGAACCCATTCAATGTTTTTTCGGGTCTTCCCCTGCTGAGATTTCTTAATGCTTTTCCTTAGAGAGTCAGGTAGAGATTGTTGGATCATCTCCACTATACCAGCATGACATAGACCTGAATCCTTGGCGAAGGAATCCACAATCTTTGGCAGAAGGATTTTATGATCCTTCCGAACACCAAAAGTGGCTCGAATGTAATCTTCTTTTGCTGCTTCCAGCTCTTGAAATACCCTCTTGGGCGTGAAAATGCGAACCTGAGAACAAAAGAAACACAAAACTATAAGATCACCCAAGTTCAATGATGTTATATTTTTTAACAGCGCTCGTTTCTTCGACTCTAAGCACGGGCAACATCTTGAGTTAAAAAGTAATGCCTATCTTAAGAATAATTTGGCATTCTTTCAGTTTTCACAAATTATACATCCAGTACAATAATAGCACACAATAAACAAATTTGATGCGCCGGTCCGGCTGCATAACTTCCCATTGTTAAACAGGTAATGGAGTCTTTGACCCCCACATGCAGAAGGTAAGGGTAAGGGTCCACGTGCTCATCTGGCAAGGTCACCCAGGAAGACAAGGTATGTAGGTAAAGTCCTCAGGCATGAAAGTTTGAACATGCACCAATCCAGAATGATAAGTAGCACGACTATAATATTTGACCAATACATTCTTCCCATAAAAAGCATGCAGAGATTGTTGAATATATCTAAGGTATACACACGTGCTGTTGAAGGGCAAGAAGCCTAAGGCCCTAAAGCAGAAGGGAACTTCACAAGATGGTCAAGCCTAAGTTCAATTTAAAAAAGTGGCCTCCAAAAAAAGTTCTCAATTACATCTTCAAATCTTTTCTGCCCCAACCCAGAAGCAATGCCCATAAACAAATTAACAGAGAAAATAAAGAGTAAGGATTACATCAAAACAAAAGTGGTGGACAATTACCGCAGGATCAGAATGGCTCCCAGATGAAAGTGCAAAGTACAGAAGGGGCTCCGGACGTTCAATCCCATATGCTTGCCTTTCATCACCAGCTTTAAATTTTGTTTTTGAAGAAAGTAGCAACCTAAGCCACTAAACATAGAGCTAATATAATCAGCAGCATAAAAATTAAGCAAATTGGTTGAAAAACAAGAGAAAATTAATGATGGAAACATTAATAAGTCTACCAATTGAGAAATAAAAGTTAAAAAGAAATTCTTTGACAGAAAAATGGACAGGAAAGCTTTGGTACATTTCTTACTAAATTTGGTAGTTTAGAGTTTATAGATCCTGAGAATAAACAATTGCAACTACATATTAGCATAGTTGAAATAGCACCTACTGATATAACAAGCCGTGGATATACCTGTCCAGGACGAGACATTCGGCATCCCAAGATTGAACTCTGTATGACATCTGCGCTTACTATTTGACCTCCAACATTGTAGGCAGCCTGGGTAAACAGAAGGGTTAGACCATATTTTGCAAACCTATCTTCATCCGGAGAAATTGATTGTTTCTTTCACCTTCAAGAGTAGAAACATTCGCTTCATATTGTTTTGCGGGATACCATATGCCAAAAATGCCTGGTTACATGAAAAATTATGTCAGCTCATGATTGAGATGGATTAATTACATCAAAGTGTCATGAAAGTTGTTGATGGATATCTTTACGTGCATCACCAAAGCATTGTGCACATTGATCCAGAATGCCAACTTCTCTTCATGTGTCATCTTTCTAGGGTCCATCTCTTCCAATCGAGAAATAAGAGACCTGCAAAATGTAAAGTCAGTGACTACCAGCCAGCTTAGGTTCTTAGGAAATGAATCAACTCAACATTTCAGCATCATGCAATGTCAAACATATCTGCATCATTCAAATAATCTCACCTAAAATTTTGCAACAAGTATTCAATATCACCCAATTTCTGACTATCTCTGTATATACAATGTACTTCAATCATTGAGCTGTAAGGTCCACTAAAATCTTTCAGTCCTTCAACATGAAAAGGGTTATCCAGCCGAACATCAAAAGAAGAATCATTTCTGAATCCCGGACTCCACAAGTCGCATTGATCTTTTGGAGAAAATGCACTTATAGATGATAAAGATGAAGTTGGAGAAGAGAGGCCATGATTTGCCAATGGGGATCAGCAAGCTTGCAATAGATATTGCACATGCACTTAACCATATCTTCAGAAAGCTTGTTAGGTGTTTCTGGAATATGATCTGAAATACGGGTCCCAAGATGCTCTGCCAAACTGGTTACATGTGAAGAAGAGTTCTGCGCATACTGTAGAGCACCAAAACTTTGGTAAATCATAAAAAAATTAATATTAGAAATTTAAGATCCACTTAATGGGGTCTGTGCTAACTGAAATTTCTAACATAATCTATACAAGGATAAGACAACTCTTCTCCACATAAATGTAATATCAAAATCTAGCACTATCCAGATGACCCAAGTATGAGAATTCACTGTCCAAAAAAAATTGTTCTCATGCTACTTACATAGTGAAAATCATGCAGTTGCAATATGGAGTTCTACTTGCATTGAATATAGAAAAACCATCTCATGATAGTTTTAAGGTCAGGGATTAAAGTTGAGATACCTCCATCATGGATAATGGTTGAGAATGACATGCTCGCACAGCCTTGCCCAAGGCCTCTGCTGGAGGAGAGTTTCTGTTTGCAAGAGCTGAACACTGCGATAGGGAAGAGTGAGAGCGTTGAACACCAGAATCTATAAGCTTCTCTTCAGATGGACAATTAGCTGCATTCCTTGAATCTGACAATGTCTGAGTTTCAGCTTTAGGTGCAAATTCCCTTGCTGATGTAATATCTGATTTTGAAAAATCTAGGCGCCTTCTCCTTGGTGTTGCTAAGGGAGATTTCAATGCTTCATCTTTCTTTGAAGGAGATAAAGAAGAGATTTGTTGATCAAATGCTTTCCGGTAGAGTGACAGAAGATACTGTTCCAAATGCCCAACTTCTAGCTCCAATACTGCAATTTCTTTAATGAGTTCTGTCGCTGGCTGAAAATAGTTAGAGAAATTTTTAGTAAAACCAACAAAGAGCATGCTTTACCTGAAAATTCCAGATTACAACATACATATCAATCTCAAGGAGGTAGGTAACAGCAGTACAATTACGTAATTGCAGAGTTAAAGAAAAGTTAACCATACCATGTCAACGCTCAACTAACTAAAACAGTTAAAACTTAGCAAAGATAAAGAGAATTTTGTAAGAGCAAAAGACTTCAACCTTAGGAATTGTGGCTTCATTCGTAATATCATGGGAGGAAGCCCTATAACCGAGTGCCTTTTCTAACGCACAGCGAACAGAAACTTGGTT
Organism: Paulownia fortunei; assembly: GCA_019321725.1. Classification (NCBI taxonomy): domain Eukaryota; kingdom Viridiplantae; phylum Streptophyta; class Magnoliopsida; order Lamiales; family Paulowniaceae; genus Paulownia; species Paulownia fortunei. The sequence goes on from CM033110.1 coordinate 21,575,020, forward strand.
GTGTAATCTCTTTTCGAGCATCAATATCTGTACGGGTGACAGAATAGTAATTTGTAACCAATACTCATTATACAACTTATTAACTTGACAGCTAGGAAACGTGTTAGCTCTTATCTTCACTTCATCGAATAATATAATACAATTTCTGTAATTCATGTTTAGAGTTACGCTCAAAATCAGAACCAACTTTATAGGAGCTTGTAAAATCAACATTCTCCAATACCTCCTGCCTCAAAGAATGTTGGATCTCAGCATTTGATGATTGCTTCTTCTTGCTGTTGGTACAACCATTCAAGCGCCCCATATCCTGGCAGGAAAGAAATCAACATTTGTTATCAAACTGCTAGTTGATTTCCATCCCATGTGAAATACAATCCTTTCAGATTGCAGTAATTGAAAAGAAATTGTGAACATTATAATGCTATACATGACATGGTGAAGGTTGAAAATCTCACGTTTTTAAGGGTCTAAGTTTCACAAGTCCTGCTAAACAACTGTTACTTTAATCACAAGAGCAGAAGGGTCACAATAAGGGTTCTTACCAACTTCCGCCGATAAGCTGCTTCAGTGGATTGAACCAAGTTATTTTCCTCAGGTGCTCTGCTATCTGGGAAGCTGCCATTGCAATAAATCGTTAAGAAAGAGAGCTTGACATTCAACATGACATGCTTGCCAGCTCAATCTATTTTTCACTCACACAAAAGATTAAACAACATTCATCTCCCAGAACTCACCAAAAAATAAATAAAAAATTAGTGAATAATCATGATTACTAACAGAATCAGAAAACTCTATTTGCCAAGTAATAGTGTAATACCAATATAAAATTTTAAGAAAAAAATCTCAACTTGGGAAATAAGGAGATAATACAAAATTATAAAAACTTGGATCCCAGATTCAAGATTTCACACTAATCACATACTCACATTCTCCCATCAACTGATTTCTTCCACAAATTCTTTGAAGATTTGTAAATGCAAGAAAAAACTCTCGAAAAGAAATATGGTTCACCTAGATAAAAGTTATAATGAAGCTACTGTTATTTACTCTCCACTTGCAGAGGACATTAAAGATCAGCTCCAAAATCTAAAGTCCTTTTTCCGCCTTCCCCTGGAACCGATACAGAAATCTTTTTGTTCCCAAAAACTCATTAGCTAAAAAATACTAAAAACTGCAAGCAGAGAAAGTTATAGCAACAAGCTACCTCTTGGAACGCTTATGTCTAGCCAGGCCAGGCCATTTACTATTGCTAAACCCTTCGAATCCCATCTCTGCAAATCAGACGAACACAACACCATTACATCTCAACAAATACCATTTAACCGTAGAAATATATGCAAAGCTAAAAGAACCAAGAAAAGCCTGAAGAATCATTACCACTCACAAGCGCTGTTTTGAAGAAATAAGTATCAAGATTGAATTTTTACAATATAAAATGCAAGAATGCCCAAAACGGGTCCTGAAAAACCTCAGCTTCAGTCAAAACCCCCAATTGTCTTCTAGCATATTTGTCACCCTTTTAATGCTGGTCTGAAGTCTGAACACAACAGATGGTCATGTGCGCAAGCGAAAATGGCCAAGGAAAGGCGGTCCTTTTGACTATAAGGTGTCTTCTTTCTTAAAGAAAAGCTCCATTCCTCACCCCCTAAAATCTGTTGCTGCAACTATGGCTTTTAGGCAATGGGGGACTTTTGGTGTTAAAAGAAGTAAAAGTAGTAAACACAGATTGTGTAGGCTTTTCTTTTGTTGAAGTGAAGGAAGAAACTCTCCTACTAAAGTCAAAGTGAACAAAAGTAGATGCTCTACAAATTACAAAAGGTGGCACGATAGCAGGAGGAGAAAATGGTTGCTACGAGAGTAATATAGTGATGAAAAATGAATTTGTATTATTATTAACAAACGGAAAAAGAATTTTAGTGACAAGAAATAAGGAGCGAGCTCCAAGCCCACATTTCCTTATTGCAAGTGGGAGTTGGTGACTGTCCCTCCACCCAATTGTCCCTTACTGCCAAATATATACTGCTACAAGCCTATATTTTGTGGTGAGCCCCTGAAATTCTTTTTTTTTAATCGGTCCCTCAATTTAAACATATTGTGTATAGAGTACTTAAAAGTTATAAATATCCTTTTGTAATTGTTTATTGCATGGTGACCTGTAATTAGAGAGTAATGGACTGAGTATAGAAAAATCGAGCCCTTGTTGTTTTCCCTATAACAGGCTGACAGCAATAGCCACAGAAAAACATAACTTGAATTTTATTTCCAACATAATAAAATGGGTTATTTAGAGCAAGTATTTATCATTTTTTTTTTCCTGGGGAGAGAAAATCCCAGTAATTTATGATATATTTTATGGATCAAAGATTGCGCCAGGGTGGATTGGCAAAAGATTCCATACCATAAACTATAAGGTATTTGATGAATATACAATTAGAGTAAGGCTACCGAAATTTATCAAAAAGAAGAGCAACTGAATAAGGCTACCGAAAAGAGGTTCAGGAATTTTGAGGTCAACAGAAAGTGAAAGAGAAAAGGTGAATGTAAAAAGTAAGCGAAATTCGAGGCTTGAGAAATTTGATAATGGTATCAAGTCACACTAATGGAGAATATATTACATGACTTTATAAACCACCCCCACCCCATATATATATATATATATATTCATTTACTTACCAAGAAAGTAAATGACAATGAAACATCTAACAATTTTCTCATTTATAAAACCAACACACAACATTGTCAGCTTTTTGGAGGTAAGAAAATTATTAAAATCTCAAATGATCTTTCACAATTAAGTTCATCCCCTTCTCTTAAAAGAACAGTTGAATTCTTGACTTAAAATCCTTCAAAGGGACATTAACATTTTGAACTACCACTTTCTCCTAGATAACTTAAACATTGATTAAATAGATTTGAAATTCAAATGTGCTTATGTTTAAACATCTATAAAATAAAGAATTTTGCAATACATCCATCTCGATTTCTAGGAAAATGCTACTGTTAGTTTGTCTGTTTGCAAGCAAGCGCCTATTAAAGCTCTCCAAATGTGTTCATCCAAGAGCAACATAATTATGGACATAAATCGAAATGGGTCTGTGTCTCTACACGTAGAATTAAGAGGAAAATTTGAGGGTTGAAGAAAATAGTGTCGCCTCAAAAGGGATGAAAGTTGAGGCTAAAAGGCAACATTGGATGCTTCAAATGAAATGAAGGGTTTTCTTTTGTCTAATCTAATCTGTGGTTGAAAAAATGGAAAAATTAAGAGAGTAAAAATGGTAGATACCCACATTGTCCTAGAGCATCCAAGAGACTAACGTTTGTCATAGAATCAGGAAATAAAATAAGGAATAGGGGGCTTGAGGCTTGACCTTTTCCAAGATCGATACAAAAGAAAAAGATGATTGTGGTCAGGTGTTCAGGCCTCTCTTTTTGTCGTCATGTAGACCTCCTTAATAAAAAAGCTGCCTTTTTTACAGCTGCAAATGGGAGAGGGGAGCATGGGGTAACTGGGGTTCTCATGCCAAGTAGTGTTTGTACACTCGCATATTTAGTCACACATTATTTTTAATATGTGATTGACTTAGAATAATTGATAGAAATTTTTACATAAACTGTTGCGTATAAAATTAAATTATCACATTTTTATCCTTGATTGCAAGAACTGGTACAACTCATGACTGCAATTTCACACTTTACATTTTTTTTTTTGTTCAGAAATCGATCTATATATTACATTGTTTTTCATATCAACATGTCATATTGAAAATGTATCATGAAAAACTTTTTCAAAAAAAATATTATATTATATTTAATGTAAAAATTTATTATAACAATATACTAATACATATACATTTAATAGAGCTCGAATTCCATGTGCCAAAATAATTTATTAATTGAGTAAAATCTCATTAATCTCACACTTTTACATACTACATATATGTCTATGCTATATGGAGCTACATAACGCTTTTAATGGATACCCAAAATCATCATGTTTAAGCAATTGATAATTAATTCCTATATATATATATATATTTTGGGAAAACAAACTTACATGATTTATTGGGTAAACAGCGTGTCACATCTTTGAAATTTGAAAAATTATTATACTGAGGTCTCACTTAAATGGTAAAAGATAAAATCATAAAATTGTGCAATTAAAAGACTTAGTGTTTAACTTCCATAAAAAGTATAGGGATTAATTTATTTCATATTATTTTCTTTTCATTGAGTATATTCTTTTATATAAATTATTACATTACTAGAAAAAAGAATGTTAGTATATATATGTCATAATTTTTTTTATTTTTATCACAATAATAATTTGTACAACGTGCATAAGCTATCATCATATTGAAAGTAATTATGTATAAATTGGTTAAAAATTATAATAAAAATTATTATAATAACTCTGTGATTACATTTATATTTATTACTAAGTTGTCCTTATACATATTTTATACTGACATCCATACACAATTATTGTCATTATTAAATTTATAAAAATATTATTATGAAGGAATAAAAATTATTGTTATTTATATTAATGACAAATTAACATCATCGATTAACATTTTGCCACTGGTAGTTTTTTCTTGTAGGATTATTGTATTTTATTTATCCTTAATATCTTAGAACTATTGTGTGTGGACCAGTGAAACTTTTTCTTGAGTGTTAAAAAAATTCTACTTTTTTTTAAATTAAGTCAAAATAAGTTCAACAGGAGTCAAACACAGCTCTCCTATATAACATAGTATAGAAATAAATCTCTGATGTATAATCCCCTCATAAAAAAAAAGGAAAAAAGAAAAACACCACTCTGATGTAAAAAAATTAACACCAACTTAAGTGACATAAATTGATTGAATAGAATATGAATTCAAATTCTGTCTTTGCCATGGGATTGTATTTGTATATTATCAAGGAAGAAAAAGAAATGGCCATTTTTGGACTCATTTGACAGCTTAGACTTCAACATCACAAGATAAACAAAAAAACTAACTGGGCCTGTCACACATATTACCAAGAAACTTCTATTTTATCTTTTTATGAAATTTTATACAAATTGGTCTTCTAATACAATTGTTTCTTCCCAATGTCAAACTTAAAAATATAGTTAAAAGTTTTGCATAAATTTTGTCATTTGGAAGTAAGTGAAGCACCAATTTTTCTAATCAAACTGACAGACATGCTTTACAGTGTCATGAATAATTGAGCTGTATTTATGATATTCTTTAGTTGTAGATTACAAGAAAAAAACAGCAGCCCCTACATAGTTTACCCAAAAACATCACCCAGGATTCCATGCTACTGAGATATTCTCCAAAATTCATCTTATTTAGTAAGAGTAACACAATATTAAGTTAGATATATCCATATGTCTTTCTGATTTATAGTAAAAACTATTTTTTTATTTTTATTTTTATTTTTCTTATTCACTTATCAGTAAATTTTGGGAATTGGTCAAACAGGAATCAGTTTACATTTTTCATTACAGTAGGAAGACAAGGTTGATAGATTTTCAGCTACAAAACCAATGAATCAAGAGACAATTGCTGGATTTTGCAGTTTCAAGAAATCAAACACAAATCTCAATGTTTGTTGGCAAATAAGACCCCAGTTTGATCAGAAGCAAGATTACTAAGTTCATGGATTTTTCCTTTATCTGTTTTATGGTTTTCTGTATAAAGCAGACAGCAATTGTGATGTGTCTGGCTTATAATTTCAGTCTGCATTACAGCAATCTTACATATATATCTGTATCAGCTTTGCAGAGGCCCGCATGCTTTATTTGAAATTTTATGCAAATAATTACAAATCAGTAAGTTACAGTAGAACTGTGATATGGGCCATAGAACTTTGAGAAGGCTAATTTTTTTTCTAAGAAACAGCAGAAAGTGACAATAGTCAGAAGAGCTTATTTCCAATTTTAAAGGTGAAATTCCAAAATATGAATCAGAATCTCTCTTTTTTCTTGTCCATCAGTGACTCCAGATAATGTGTATATTGAGGACTGAGCATTGTGTCTTGAGGCACACATAAACATGTCAAAAAAATTACATGTACTGGCACAGAGGAAGAATGATGTATCTTGATGCCTAGGGTTGGGTGGGGGTGGAGAGGGGGTGGGGGAGGGTGAAAGTACAGTAGAGAGATGGGCGTTGATAGTTTGGGAAAGCTGTAGAATCCCCACAAATGAAGACTGAAAAAGTGAACTTTCCAAAGGCATTTGGACAAGTGAGTCAAGGCCAATGATATGTGGATGCAAAAAGGCATCTCTTCCTCCCACCACTGTCCCCACGCCACCCCACCCCACCCCCATCCCACTCCTCCCGCAAAAAACTCATGCAATAAGACATAAAGAAGTACTTGGAATTTAATTGAGGGGACAAGGAAAATTTGGTGAAATTTTTTTCACTAAAAATTCATACACGATATAGGCAATAAGTTTACAGAAACAGGTTTTCCAGTGCGGCCACCAGCCGCCCCATACCACCTTCCCACTAATCTTTAGCCACCACGAACGGTAACAACTGTTTTGGCCATACACTGTTGCAAAAGTACTGACAATATCAGGCTCACGCTAAATTTCCTCTTCTTTTTATTTGAGACAGTGGGATTCTAGATCTCTTCACAAATTTTAAGTTCTAAAAATAAGCACAAAACATGCAGCCTTGTATCTTCTGTTATATTTTTTTGCATGTTCGTCCGTAAGCAGTTTATCAAGCTGGTATTATTTTTCCCCCACATTGGTCCTCAAGAACAATGAAAGAAAGCACAAACATCGTCTTTTCATCAGCAATTCCGAGGACAGCGTAGTTTACCAACAGAAGAAAACTAGAAAGGACTGAATTTGTACAACATTCTTTAAGCACTTCATGTATTAATCAGGAATAAGTACTTTTAACTTGAAAAATAGATGATCACCATCAAATCACAGTCTGTTGTTCTAGCATCTGATACACTATCTACAAAAACACATTTCTTTATGGTCAGGGACCGTAATTCTATAAGGAGCAGCTCTCAACACCTGTCAATCTTCAGGATTTTGGCAGCTAAAAATGGTGAGCATACTCCAGACTCTGCAGATGCCTAATGCAGTTAAATCATTCTATAGAGAGTGCATACTCTTAAAATACATTTTCAATGCAACAAGTGTATTGCATACTTCCTCAAAATTGTGCACATTCTCATCAATTGATGTGTTGTTGCCTGGTTCAGAGTCGAACCTTGATCATGGTTATTACCACTTTGCATTACTTCCCAACGCATTTACTGGTTAACTTGATCATTGCAGTAAATAAAAAAAAAAAAATAGTTCCCTCGACATTTTGCTTAATGCATTGATCTAGATCCAGGCCTAGTTGTCGAGTAATCGGGTTCTACTTCTTGTCAAAGGACCACTATGTTCTACATCTTCCACATTACTGTTGCCCCTCCTTTTCCGTTCAGCCTTGATTTTCTTATGATTCAAGAGTGTTTTGTCAGGGGTAGAAACCATATTTTTTATCAGCTGAGAATTTTCTTTCTTTGCACTTGATGCTCCACTGCAGTGAAAAGCATTATCATATTTTTTTTGCAGTATATCATCAAATATATTCCTGCTCAGCATATTGGTTCCATGATCGCCTGGGTCGGGCGTTTTATAAGCATCAGAACAGGAAATCCCTTTCGAAACAGAGAAGTGGGCTGGTTCTTCACTAACAGATAGGGCAGCAAATTCTTCCCAGTAATATGGAAACCCAATCACAAAATGATCGCATACCTGTCCAAAATAGAAAGACACAAAAAATGTCAACTTATCTGAAGGAGAATGTCTCTATGTATATTATCAATGAAGAGGTGGGTGAGGACATCATAGAGAGGGAAACAAAAGAGAGAGTTCTACCCTAATTGCAGAGCCTTTGATCAGGTATGGAAACAAATAAACCAATACTTATACCTCATGAGAGAAGCCACTTTCGAGTGTGCGAGACCTATTGAGATGTCCATGGACCAAAACTGTTATGCCATCATCCGTCCTAAGAGTAACAGCATCATGTCTCTTGACTACCGGTGCAGAGGAGAAGCTTCTTATCCCTTGGCTCCTGCATTACTGAAATCAACAAACCAAAGGATGCAAAATAAAGTAACACCTACTGAAAGGAAAAGGGGGAAGATATTATAGACAGGAATTTTGTATCCATAGTCCAATATTAACCAAATAAGAATTGAATGTGACAGAGCATTTCACAACTAAACAGTTAAGGGTGGAGAGCCAAAATAATGCAAGACTCAGAAAATTGCATATTTGGTATCAAGTACTCCACTAGATGACAAATCTGTATATTTATTATAGAGTACTCCACTAGATGAAAAATCCTCCAGATTGATAATTTGCAATTATTTGATCAATGTTAGGCTACTGAACAATGATTCTGCAGAAAGACGATCATCGATGATGCATTCCAAATTGACTTTTTTGACTTAGTGATTTGGGTTTACAAACCTTGCTCAAATGACAAATATAGTTATAAACCTTGCTAAAAAGCCTTTTAGAGGTTTGTGTTACCTACATTTAGGTTCCAGCTCTACCATTCCTTAGTAAAACTTATAGTCTGTGTTTGAATTGAAAGACTTAAGAGCTAAGCATTTCAAATCCTTCATAACAAATACATTCGACTAATTTGGATAATATTACACCATAAATCAAATCCTCCAACAACCATTTTGAACTATTATTTGAATTACTATAGCTTGCATTTGAATTGAAGGATTTGAGAGCTAAGGATTTCAAATACATAACGATAAATCTACTTGGCTTGTTTGACTTGTTTGAGTAACTTCCAGTTACAATGGATTTGAAATCCTTTAGTACTCAGTTTGAGCTATTTTCTCCAGCCTTGTGGTGGATTTCAAAATCCACTTAATATTGGAGTCATTGAAATCCTTAGCTCCAAATCCTCTCCTCAAATTCAAATTCTTCCATCCAAGTACAACCTAATATGAATTTGAAATCCATTAAATGCTAAAGTCCTTTTGGATCATTAGCTCCGAATCCTTCTGTTCAAAGCAACCATAAGAACAATAGTTTCTTCAGAAGGAAAAAACCTAATTAAAAGAACCAAAAATACAATCAACATCCATATTCTCACATTTCATAAATTACACTTCGTATATGCCTTGGAAAATAATTTCAAACTTTAATTTAACTTTTCTAAATTTCTCCACACTCCCATATTCCTTTTATTATTAGAGGAATAACACATGCAAATAAATATACCAAGAAATAGCAAGAAAAGTGAAAACTTTACTCTTTGGAAGTGAAACCTCCAATGCCTAATCGTTTGCCATGAGAATCTGAATCGGCTTTGATCAGCCACCAATCGTGCAATAAAACCTGCTAGAAGACCACCATTAAAGGCAAGTGAACATTTGTCCAAACTATCACAATGACAAAAATAACAGAAAAGGGGGATGAAATGCAAACTTGTTTCAAGAAGGAAGAGCATATGGCGGTGTTGGGGGTGGTGGAAGGAGTTGAGGGGGATTTCCGGCGACAGTTGCGGCGGATAAGAGCTTCGGTTGGGGTCGCCATGAGATAAATACAAAGTTACGGGTAAATTTTAGAATTTTCCTTCCAACTTGGGGTTTTTGTTGGGCTGAGCGACGGCTTATGCTTTGCTTTCTCAGTGAGTATTATTTGTGCAATTCCTTTTTTTTCTTCCCTGAAAACATAAAAAAATTCAAAGTAAAATGCTGCATGCATATAAATATTTGCTATAAAAAATCCAACAAAATATTCCTCAATTGAAAACTCATCCACCAAATTTTCAATTCAACAAACTCAACTATAAACTTTTGCGTGTTTTACCCTCTGTTTAATGGTAAAAAAGATAATTAACCCTTATGCAATAAAAAAAGCCTAATTTTCTCCTTGTGTTCGAAAAAAAAAGGACAAGTAACACTAAACCTCAATTTTTATAGTTATTAAAGTATAAATGACCTACATACCGTTAAATATATAAAAGAAATTTCTATTTTTATTTTTGTTCCGTAATCATGTTAAGTAACATGATTAAATAGAATAAATGTTCATCGTATGTATATATTGTTTTGAAATATGTGTATAAGATATATTTCTATTATTTAAATTCTTACTATTTATTTAAAAAATCAAACATTAATATAAAATAATATAATGCTTCAAGTTTTAGGATTTTATCTTATATAGCATTATTAGTAAAACCATATTAAAAAAACTCTGAATATCAATCACACTATGTAAGCATGTTGAACTTCATTATGCTAATATATATTGTTTTTATTTCCAATGTAGGAAATAAAATCTACAACTGAAAAATAACTATTTCTATTTTATATATTTATAAATAAAATACATGTTATTACTAAATATATATTCTACATATAGGTATCTAATAACTATTATTTTAAATGATCATCAATTATAAAGTAAAAACATCATCATTATTATTATTATTATGTATAAGGGTGTGTTGGTTATTTCTAAATTAATAAATAATAAAAACTATAGTAGGGTGTTATGTGCCTTTTAAGAAACACACACACACACACAAGAACGTAATGGGTCCTTTTTTTCATTTTGCAGGGGTTATTTTCCCTTTTACCATTTCATAGTAGGTAAGTTACCTATTAACTTTTTCACTGACTATGTTAAGAATTAATACTCTTCTGCAAACTATCACTGGTACATATTAGATTAAAAACATAGTAAATTATGATTAGTAAACACATTATTATCTTGCTGTGCTTGTGAATTCCATGTTAAAGTATTTCACATTGATGATAAAAATTTGGAATTTATGAGCTTAATAAAAATGTTAACTAATTGAATGAAAATTTTAACAAAATAAGATTTTACTTATTTAACACATAAATTAAAGACCTTTGAGATTCAAGTAAATGCTCTAAATTATATCTGGAGTTATTTTGGCTCCATTTGGTTTCATTTAGAAGTGTTTCTAAAAGATGTGTTGAAATATGAGTAGAAAATATCTTTTAGCATTCATTTGAAAATGAAATTGACCTTGGAATAGTTGTATTTAAAAGTTGGATAAAGAGAACATATATTTTGCTTTATTTTCAAAACATATCAAATTTGATAGCATTTGTCAATTTTATCATTGGATTTGATGTAATGTTAGTGTTGTCAAAATATGAAATTAGTTATGTGTTAAGTAATACAAATCTGATAATAATTATCTGCATGATTTAAGAAATTAGTTATTTATTTGTATTTTAAGAATTTTTTATATTTTATATTAGAGAGAAAGATGGTGGGTAGCGACGGGGTTAATTATGAGTAGAACGAGTGAAAATAAAGAAGGATGATGTAGTGGAAAATATAATTTTTTCATAAAAATTGAATTGGGATTTTTTTATTTTGTATTTTAAAAATGGGGGTAAAAACTTGCCTCCAGAAATGTAAACAAACAAAGGAGCCATTAGTTCCTATTGTTGCCCCAAGTCCCCAACTCGATAGGCCAGAAAAACTCAACCATATCAATGGTTGAGCAAAAGGCATCTTGGCAGGAAAGAAATCAACATTTGTATCAAACTCTACACACTAGTTGATTTCCATTCCATGTGAAATGCAATGCTTTCAGATTGCCATAATTGAAAAGGAATTGTGAAAATTATAATGCAAATTCTGACACTGTGTCGAGCATAAAGTTGATAATCTCAGGTTTTTAAGGGTCTAAGATCCACAAGTCTTGTAAAACAACTATTACTTTAATCACAAGAGCAAAATGCCACAATAAGGTATCTTACCAACTTCTGTCGATGAGCTGCTTCACTAGATTGAACCAGGTTATTTTCCTGAAAGGCCACAATAAATTGTTAAAAAATAGATCTTGAAATTCAACATGACATACTTGCCAGCTAAATCTATTTTTTAATCACGCAAACAATTAAACAAAATTTATGTTCTAGAACTCACCAAATACAATATTAGCGAAATAATCATGATTTCTAACAGAATCAGAAAACTCTATTTGCCAAGGAATACCAATATAATATTAAAAGAAAAAAATCTGAAGTTGGGACATAAGCAGATAATACAAACTCATAAAAAATTGGATCCCAGATTCAAGTTTCACACAGATCACATACTCACATATTCCCTCAACTCATTTATTCCAGAAATTCTCCAAAGATTTGTAAATGCAAGAAAAAACTCTCGGAAAAGAAATATGACTCACATGGATAAAAGTAATAATGAAGTTAGTGTTATTTACTCTCTACTTGCAGAGGACATTAAAGCATAGCTCTAAAATCCTTTTTCCTCCTACCCCTGTAACCCATACAGAAATCTTTCTTTTCCCAATAACTCATTATCCAGCACTAAACAACAGGCTACCTCTTGGAACGCTTGCGTATAACCAGCCAAGGCTATATACTACTGCTAAACCCTCCAAAACCCATCTCCGCAAATCAGAGTACACAACATTATTACATTTCAACAAGTACCAGTTAAACGTAGTAATATATGCAAAGTTAAAAGAACCAAGAAAAGCCAGAAGAACCATTACCACTCACAAGCTCTGTTTTGAAGAATAAGTATCAAGATTGAATTTTACAATATAAATGCAAGAATGCCCAGGAGGGGTCCTGAAAAAACTCGGCTCCAGTCAAAACCCCCAATTGCCTTCTAGCATATTAGTCACCCTTTTAATGCTAGTCTGAAGTCTGAACACTAGAGATGGTCATATGCACAAGCCAAGATGGCTTAGGAAAGGCGGTCCTTCTGACAATAAGGTATCTTCTTTCTTAAAGAAAAGCTCCCATCCCCATCCCCATCCCCCAAAATCTGTTGATGCAACTATGGCCTTTAGGCAATGGGGGACTTTTGGTGTTAAAAGAAGTAAAAGTAGTAAACAAAAGGCTTTTCTGTTTTTGAATTGAAGGAAGAAACTGTCCACTAATGTCAAAGTGAACAAAAATAGATGGCCTGAAAAAGGTGACACAATAGCAGGAAAGAGAGAGTGGTGGCTACGACAGTAAAATAGTGATGAAAAATTTTGCATTACTATTAACAAACAGATGAAAGATTCTAGGGACAAGCTCCAAGCCCAAATTCCTTTCAATTGTTGTGTTGCCATTGGTGACTAATACATACTGCTACAAGTAGGGGTAGGGGTTGGGTTGGGTACTGACGGATTTTGTTTTTAGTTTTTTGCTTTTTTGACCCAAAAAAAAAAAAAAAGGAAAGGCAGAAAAGAGGGTGCGGCTACTTAAAACAGTTAAACTGCCTCTGTTTCCTGACAGAATCCAGGGCCTTGATTAATTTGTGCAGTAAACATAAAAAAGGGCAACAGAAAGCCCAAAGAAGCTTCTTTTCAACAAAAAAACAGCTCACCAAAGCACTCCTCACCATTTTTAAGAATGCAACAACTTCCTTGCTTGTTTACTCAATAGTTTGTCAAAGTTTTTCTCTTCTTCTTCTTCCTCCACTATAGAAAAATTAACCCTTTCCCCTTCTAAATACACTGTAGAAAAATCTAAAAAAAATGGAATAGAAAGACAAAGCTTACGTCACTGATAAGCCGCCGCCGCCGGAAAGTCGTATGAAGGAAGGCTTGGGGTTGGGACTTAGCCGGACGAGTTTGGGAGTTGGTCGATATGTGAAATGAAAATGAAAATTGGAAAAGCCCGGGACAGTAGCCCCTATTTTGTTTTACTTTTTTTTTTCCAAAAGTTGGCAGGATAACTGGTACTTTAACGGTTTAACCTAAAATTTCAAAATCGAGTTGGAATAATCCAACCCAATTCCAATCTTTAGCTTGGTGGATCTTCGATATGCAACTCAAACCCTACTTAGTTCAGTTTAGCCCATTTCAGGCTAAACCTTTTAAAATCAATTCGGCCCAATATTATTGTGAGGCAATTCACTTAAGATGACAGTCGGTGGCACCAAATCGGATGAAAGTGAGTAATTTTAGGAAAGAACGGAATTTTAAAAATACCTTAAAAAATGGCAGCATGAGATACATGCATAGTTATTATATATATATATATATATATATATATATATAACCACAATTACTTATGATATAGCATCTCATTTTTGTATAATCTTTGTGTAGAAGGACAGGTCTGACCCAACGCGTATGAATTGATATGTGAATAAATATGTACGTGAGTTTAAAATATATATATATATATATATATATATATATATATATATATATATATATGTATGTATGTGTGTGTGTGGAGAGAGAGAGAATTTGTGTTTAATTAATTTAAATTAATTGTGGTGGCTAAATTAAATGGCATAATATATATATTTAGTCGTATAGTGAAGCTTCCAATATATGAGCATGAATTTTGGAATGAGCTTTTATGTGGGCTAATATGATTTATGCATCCATTTCAAACACAACACCACAAAATTTGTTTTAAACATGTTAAGAGACTCTGTTCAAAAACAATGAGACATAAATTATGTCAGCTGGGACTATGTTAAAAAACTATTAAGTCATAAAATAAAATCATAGAAATATATGACTATAGTGAAAAAACAATAGGACAATTTAATAAATTCATATAAAGTATAAGATGTTAGCAATATCACTTCTATAATCACTTCTATAACTTATATAATTAGATTAAAAAAATTCATTAAAATCTTAGCAATAAATTGGGATCTTTTTATTTTATTTGAAGATCTTATAAGATAAGATCATATCATCTAATTTTTTAAGTTTATATATTCCTTTTTAAAAAATAAAAAGCTTATCTCTTAAATTTTTATAGAATATTTTTAAATATTTTACAAGCTTTCAAATATCTTGTAAGACATATGAAAGAGTTTAAGAGCTCAACCAAATATATGTAAATATGCGGTATAAAAAATTAATGAGATTTAAGGCAAAATATTTTATGTGGCAAAATGAAAAAGAAATATATTAAACAAAAAAATAAAATATTCAATGAATATCACTTTAGATTATACAATTGAAAATAATTTTAACATAAAGTAAAGATAAATTTCAATTTTTTTGTTGCTTTTTCTTGTTTAATTTAATTAATGCTAATTCATAAGCCCGAGCCCGACTGTCGATGTCCACGACTCCTCGCATGCAATTGCAACCCAACCTCCAGATTCCATACCCAGTCAGAACCGTAGAAGTAGAACAACATTTTTCAATTTCCCAAAATACCCCACACCACGTTACAAGTCTCGTTGTGCCTTCATGTATATATTTTTTTTCCCTAGAAAATCTTGCCTTAGGTTTTTCCTTCCATCTCTCTCCCTTCTGTGCTAATAATTTATATTTTACCCTACCAATTTCCTCGTACCCCACCCTCTTCACCCACCCCCTGTAATCCTCCCCCCTCACTCATCCAATCTCACTTTAATTTTCCCTTTTTAGTGCCCTTTTTTTCATATTGGACCTGTTACATACATACCCACTCCATTCCATATTCCCCAGCTAAAAAATCTGGTCACTCACACCATCCACATCTAAAAAATTTCCCTTAGCAGTTTTACGAATTCCTAGTCAAAACTCACAAATTGACACACCAAAATTTTACCCAAATCAACCCAAGAAAAATTAATGGTGATCCACAGTTCTTAAGGTACATTACCAACAATTCTTTTCTGCTCTGTGTAATTTATCTTAGCCATGTCTTTTTTTATACATACATACATGTATATCTATCTATGTGTAACATGTTTCATGGCAGCATTGGCATAGCACAGCCATGACCTAGCTACAGAGTTCTTTTCCTACGCTCAATTAAATTACTAACAAAAAATGGTTACCCGGATGAGGAAAATCACTTGAATCAATCTGTTTTTTGGTTAATTAAATTGGTTTCTTGTAAAGATTTCACATGCCATTGATTGTAACTTCAATTTTCCTATTGCAGGGGGGTGTCGATGCTTTTCTTTCTTTTTTTTTTTTCGTTCCCTTTTTGTACTTTCGATTTGGACCCACTTTGCGTTTGCGTCTATAGTTTTGAATTTTACATTCTGGGAATTTTTTTTTTTCCAATTTAGATAGGGTTTTTAATTTTTCACTTTAAATTAGGGTGATGTAGGGTTTTAATTTGAAGGGTTGTTTTTCAATTTGGGAACTTGAAAGCCCTTCAGAGGGCATGCATTGATTGTGATTTTTTGGCAAGGGATTGTCGTCCGTGGTAGCTTAGCCTACAGTCTTTGCATGTAATTTCTTGAAACTGGACTGAAAAGAACAATTTTTGAAGTAAAGCGGGGAAGAATATCAGTGTTTCTTGTCTCTTTTCAAGATGAAGGTGGCCTAGTTTTTCGTTTATCTTTCTTTTTAATTATTTCTGCCTTTCTATAGTCCATCATTTGTGTGTATACTTTGAAACATTCAAACTATATATGTCCGTGTATATATGGCCATTTCTGTGATATGTGTGAGTTTATACTACACGATTTTATTGCAATGAGCTGGAGGAACTTGAATGCTAAATACTGGCATTATTAATGGCTAATATGACACACTTGGCAAGTTTAAATGGGATCACCGCTGACTCCACGTAGGTTTTTATCTATTTTGAACTAGTCAAGCAATTATACTTGGAGTTATTTCTGGTTTCCTAGTTCAATTCAGCCAAACACTGTTTTAATTTTAACTTACTTATAAACCTTTTCTTACTTATTGAATATCTTTTTTGATAATTTTGATCTTGATTTTATTATTTCTTGTGTTTATACTTGGTTGAGACTTGAGAGGGAACAAATAATTTGATCACAAGGATAGCAGCTTTAATATTTTGTAACTATAAAATATTCATTGATCATGGAGCTGAATTTTCAATAATTTGTAACTTTTCTGGCTGGAATTATGTTCACAGTTCGTAGAAAACCTCTGTTTTCACCTTTTAAGTACTTTAAATTACTCATAGAACAAGGGGATGAGTTTCCAGAAATTATTCACGGGTAGAGTTTTGTTGTCAATGACATATATGTGGTTTGGGTGGAAGAAGAACATAGGAGAAAAGAGAGAGCAATCAGAGAATGAAACTGAGTGGAAGACTAGAAAATTAAGTTGTTTTTCCTTTTCTTATTTAGATTAAAGTGAGAGCATATTTGAATAGGACATCCTTATGGAGAGAAACCTTTCTGTCCACGAGCAAACTATTTTTCTTTTGTTTTCTATAATTTCAAACCCAAAAGAAAAGGGGGGAAATCTCTAACTTCACTCTTCTGTATACTCCACCTCACTTCTGAAAAATGCAAGGTGAGTGGTCGGTAATTTGATCAAATGAAGAGATGAAATTGAATGTGTACTTAAAATATTTGTTTAACAAATGGAATTGAAGGGCTTTTCGGATATGTACTGCTAATTACCCTTCATTTGATTCTATTTCTCCTTGGTCGTTGATTCTATTAATATTTCTACTTCTTCTTTTCCCTGGCCTCAGTATTTTAAATTTTAATGGGGGAGCATTGGAATCCTGGTTTTGTACCTACATTAGAAAAATTTACATGAAGCCGTTGAATTTTTTCTAAGATACTATAAATTGAAACTCTGGAACCTCAGTGAGACCGTTCCACATTTTCTCTTCATTACATTGCAGTTCATTAATGTGTCAGATGATTGATAATATAATTTCATTGTAGTTTTGGATGAATCATATTTGTATTGCATATGTCGTGTATTGAAGCATAAACTGTGGGTTTGACTATGATCACTTTGCACGTGATGGTCCTTAATTTTGTTCCGTCTCTCCATGTCTTTTCAAGTGAAATGCAATTACCAAGGTGTTAAATTCTTGTCAAGTATGTACAGGGGAAAAAAATCATATGTCCAACATAGGTTTGGTACATGTTGGCACCTGTTTCTCTGTTAAACATTGAATTAGTTCTCATTTCATTCACACATTTCAGTTAATCTTAGAATTGCCTTCTCTATGGTCAAAGATGACCGTCCTGGATTACAAACTCAAATTTCATAATATGTGAAGCAATTCTCTAACATTTAGTTATCGAGCCAATGCATTTCCTTTCTGGACTAATAGAAAAAGAGTAGTTCGAGATCTACATCTATAAATTGAAAGTTCTGAATGATTAACTCTTTAATCCGTTGTTAGAATGCATTAAAATATTGAAATCCTGCTATGAAATAATTGCTGTTTTTTCTTTTTCCTCTTTTGCAAATGAACTTCAGCCATGATTTTTGTGGTCAGGTAATAACTTTCCCTTTGCTGATGGTCTTGTCCTGATGGGTTAAAAATAAATGAGGGCTATAAAAATGTTAGTACTTCTTTTCAGCTTTGGTGAAAGTGATCTTGTACATCTAGAAGTTAAACTGAAAGAATATGTTTATAAACACTAATTTGTCAAGATGGACCTGGTGCAAATACTCAGGCATAATATAGAACTTCTGAATTTGCTTTATTGTCTGATACGAAATCAATGAATAACCCAATCTTTTATTCGCAAGTACTCTTAAGTATTTTAGCTGAAATCATAGTTTCATTTTTCTGAGCTGCTGTATCATAGGTCCTTTTTTACATACTCCCTTCTGACACTTGCAATTTCCCGGTGGGCTGCAGATTTAGTTTTGCTTAACTTATGCTATGCACATAAGCTGGCATTAAAATTTTAGTGTTGAATTATGGAAGTGCTTCAATGTTCTGGTGCTCGTCGTGTTGGAGAATCTGATTGCCCTGAACAGGGATCAGAAGCAGCTTTTAAACATGATGGAAAATCTGACTGCCTCCAAGATGCAGAACAAGTTAGAACAGATCTCAAGGTTGATGGCTTAACACTTAATGTTGGAGAGTCCCATGAAGTAAGAGAGGATGGAGGTCAATTTATATTTGAGGGTTTCCCTGCTTCAGGAGGCGGCTCTAATGGGGATACATACTATGAATTTGATGTTGATGGTCAAAATCTCTCTTGTTACTCCCACGATTCTGAAGATGACAACTTAGACAAAAGAGATAATCTTGCAGGACCTGGTCTCACATTAGAAAACTCTCACCTAGTCTTGGATACAATTGAAAGTGGACTGCGAAATAACAACCAGGAGGGTTCATCCCATTCCGAAATCAAAGGCCTAGAACAAGATGAACCCCAAGCAGTTTGGGTAAAGGTAAATGCTACTCTATGTTTCTTTTGACTTCACAAATTCCATTTGCTGCCTGTGATAATACATTGTGATTTATTCAGCATTAATGGCTTCATCTAGATTTGTTGGCTCTACTTAATACTTGAGGTCAATATTCTAAGTTGAACAAAGAAGGGAGTCTCCAATGTTATATAGTTGTATATGATGACGATCTGAAGTTTCTGCAGTCAAATAATGTAAACATATGGTCTGTCAAAATCAAGATAGAAACCATTTTAAGAATGATGGACAAAAATGCTAGGAAATGTTGGATGATCATGTGAAGTGCATGATGTTGAAATGTATCCGTAGAATGATTAGCACTTAAAGTTTGTAACTTTTAAGATACAAAAGAAACTTTCATCAGCATTGAGATTATTTAATAGGACGTCACACTCACTATGGTGAAGTAATGCAGGACAAGATAATTTATGCAAGTAGGGGCAGGCTAGAGAGGCCATTGTTCCCCCAAGAAATAAATACTGATAATTATGTTTTTCCACTTGTAGTGGAGAGGGAAGTGGCAATCAGGGATTAGATGTGCAAGGGCTGACTGGCCATTATCAACTTTAAAAGCAAAGCCAACTCATGACAGGAAACAATATCTTGTGATATTCTTTCCCCGAACCAGAAATTATTCTTGGGCAGATGTGCTACTAGTTCGTCCAATCAATGAATTTCCGCAGCCCATTGCATATAAGACACACAAAGTTGGTATGAAGATGGTGAAAGATTTGACTCTTGCTCGTCGTTTTATCATGCAGAAGCTGGCTGTGGGCATGCTAAATATTCTCGATCAATTGAACCTCGAGGTTTGCTTTTGAGTCTACACATTCATGTATTTATGTTTTTTATATGGTTCTTAACATGATTTATATTTACATGCAAGTGTATGTAATAATTATCAACTGAATGTCAATTCTACTGCTGTTGATTTTTGTTCATGTTTTATTAAGATGTTCTCATGGCAATCTAGGCTTTGGTAGAGACTGCTCGTGATGTGATGGTTTTGAAGGATTTTGCAATGGAGGCTTCCCGCTGTAAAGATTATTCTGATCTTGGAAGGACGCTTTTAAAACTCCAAAATGTAAAATTTCCCTCCATTTTGTTGTAGTATTATAAGACCTTTTATTGAGCTACCAGTCTTTGTTTTAATCTTTATTCTCCTCTATCTGCTGGGTATACATCAAGGCATCATAAATTTTCCTTCAATTATGTTACTCTTTTATACCTTTAGAACAGATCTTTTTCTACTTATTTCAGATAATCTTCCCGTTTGGTTATGATTCCATGAAATGGAAAGTTTGGGATGCTTTTAAGCTTCATATATGTAATTGCTTTTTGGTCAGTTATTAATTGGTCTTTTCCACCTGTCTTGATCTATTTGGTAATATAATGCTAGTTTGTGCATCTCTATGTCCAATTGTTGCAATTTTTATTAACTTGTGAAGAATGTAATCGATCTTTTGTTTTGTAGTTCATGTAAGTTGAAGGATGATGTCAACAAACCTTTTTTAAAGACTTAATTTTTGTGGATAAAGCCTAACCTTATTTATTATTATTATTTTTTTTTGGTTAATTTTTACACGAGTATTTTCTTCTGGTCTATCTTTGTCTATACTATCTAGTCAGCAACTCAATCTTGCTCATTAGCTTTTTGAGTGTGTCCATACTTGGATTTAATAGTCAAATGAGCCAAGCTTGAGCCGAAGGTGGCTGATTAATATGCTTGTGAGTTTCCTTTACTATTTCACTAATTATTTAAGATTCAATATCTATTTTCTTTTTGGAAAATTATTCCGTTATATCTAACTCATGTTGTGCATCTTCATTAGTTCATAGAATCTAAAAACTTCTGCTGAATGTTGAGTTCAGGCTTGAAATTTCTTCCAAATTAAGCTCAAAGCTCAAGTTTGAAGTATGTTTAAAAGTGAGCCACGCTAATATGCTCAACAGTTTTGATCTTGAATCACTGCAATGTGTGCTTGTGTGCAGTATTTCTCACTTAGGCAGTTATGATTGAGATCAGGCTTATAAAGTTTGTCAGTATTTCGGCTTGACTGGGATTGTTTGCATACCCTGGTGAATTCCACATTTAGCGCTTGGGGATTTACAAAATGTTTTCTGATATTAATAGTTTCTGTTAGTGAAATGGTTTTGAGATTTTTATATTGTGCTTTTCCAAGTAGTTTCTAAATTTCTAATTGCAGTTACAATTGCATTTAATTCTGTATGCCAAACTGAAGTGAACTTTTGCTCTTGTAAGATTTTTCTAGTTAGGATCCTGTGTAATATTAAACTCTTTTATTCAAAATGATTAAACTTTGTCAGGTTCTGATGGTTCCTGAAATTTTAAAAAGATTTTAATTTTGTTACAAGCTTCTTATCCTAAATTTAACTGAAAGCAGTTTATCTGAAATAATAGGGAAAATAAAATTGAAATTTGTGCAACATCTTGATAGTGTTTGATTGTTTTCCTTTTTTTTTATTAAGCTAATACTGAGTTAACTCTGATTGTTTATTTTCCAGATGATACTGCAGCGTTGCCTAACTTCAGATTGGCTTCACCTGTCGATGCAGTCCTGGAAGCAACGATGCCAGGATGCAAATAGTGCTGAATGCATAGAAATGCTGAAAGAGGTAATTAGAAAGCTATAATCTTTTACATATGTTTATAAATTTTCGGTTCTGAGTGTCGTTGTGGAGTATGCTTGTTTGATCTGGGAAAGAAGTTTATCGTGGTACTTTAGAATATCATCAAAACAAGTTGATGAAACCTCTGATTTCTAAATTAGAAGGCTCTATTTTCCAACTTGGTTTGGGTTGATTTTTATTCCTTCAATTGAAGTACTTAGAGACAAAGTTCTCCTCTTTACTTATGCCCATTGTCACTTTTTTTGTATCCCAGCCCAAAATGCTTCCAAAACTACCAATTCCAGCATTTTTCAAGCATAAAATGTTAGTGGCAATTACCTGCAAATGTAATGCTTTCATCATCATTGAACAACATCATGATGGTATCCATGCCATCCAAACACAGCTGCTTGGATGTATTGTGTTCAATTCCATCTTGTCTAATCACCATATGCTTTACTCAATTTTGAAACTTGCTGGACTTGGATTGATGGTTTCCATACCTTTCTCATGTTTGAACCTTTCTTACTCTGTCTTAATGGATTGATATACTTTTTTAGGTATAATAGGATTAGATTCTTGAAAACTCAATACCCAACATACTTTGAAGGTACAAAATTTAGAAAAATGCTCTAACACCTTAAGGGAGCAGATAGAGAACTGAACTCTGAATTTATGTTGGTCGAACATGTTTTGATTTAGGCAAGATCATGCTAATTACATTTTTAGGTTCTCTTTTTCTTTTTTTTCTTTTCAAGGGTAGGCCTCATGCAGTCGTCAATCTATTTGAATTTGTCTTAGGATATTGTAACTGGAGACTAGAATATGCATTGTTTGACACCACAATAATAGGATCGGTGTGAAGATGAGATAACTCATCTGTATGTTTCATATGGAATTAATTCCTAGTGGTTTGAATTTTTACAAGTTTTCTACAACTTCAACTTCTTTTGATCTCTTTGCGGTTCAGGAATTGGCTGACTCCATCTTATGGAATGAGGTAAACTTGCTATCAAGTGAAGCGGCACAGTTGGATCTGGGATCTGACTGGAAGAGTTGGAAACATGAGGTTATGAAATGGTTTTCAGTTTCGCATCCCATATCCACTGCTGCGGCCTCGGACCAACCTATTAATGATAGTCCATTGACCATGGGACTTCAGATGACCAGGAAGAGGCCTAAGCTTGAGGTTCGTCGTGCTGATACACATGCGTCTAGTTCTCATCAGTCTGTTCCTGTTGAAACTGACTCAACCTTTTTTAATGGGTATGATGTTGTAAGCACTGCATCATTGGATTCTGAAACTCTGAAAAAAAACAGTCCCGTTGAGGATGCTAATCTGGTGGGATCTCCTAGTTGTGTAGCTAATAAATGGAATGATATATTCGTTGAGGCTGGAAATTTGGAGGTTGTTAAGACTAAAGATGTGGAGCTGACTTCTACTAGTGTTGTTACCCAGAAGTCCATAGAATTGGGAAATCACAATCGACAATGCATAGCTTTCATTGAAGCTAAAGGAAGACAGTGTGTGAGGTATGCTAGTGAAGGAGATGTCTACTGTTGTGTGCATTTGTCCTCTCGTTTCGTTGCAAATTCTGCTAAATCTGAATTAACACCTCCTGTTGACTCACCAATGTGTGGAGGTACCACAGTTCTTGGAACTAAATGCAAGCACAGAGCTCTAATTGGTTCTTCTTTCTGCAAGAAACACAGGCCCCAAGATGGCAAAAAAATGACATCTCCTGTTAATAAACTTAAAAGAAAAAATGAGGAAAATCTTATTTATCCAGAGAGTAAAAGTCCTACAAAATTTGTGCTTGCCAGAGAAGATGAAATTCCTGCCCATTTAGATCCACTGTTGGATGTGGGTGAAGGCTCTGTCCAAGAAAGCAGCATGAGCGAGAAGCCTGAGCAGCCTCAGCAAGCTCTGAGCAGTGATGAGATAGTGCAATGCATAGGTTCGTGGCCCCAGGGTGGTGAAGAACCCTGTCTTGAAAGTCCCAAAAGGCATTCCCTATATTGTGAGAAACATATACCAAGCTGGCTTAAACGTGCAAGAAATGGCAAGAGTAGGATAGTGTCCAAGGAAGTGTTCATAGAGCTTCTGAAAAATTGTCACTTAAGGGAGCAAAAATTGCAGTTACACCAAGCATGTGAACTCTTTTACAGGCTTTTCAAAAGTATATTATCTTTGAGAAACCCAGTACCTAAGGAAGTGCAATTTCAATGGGCCATTGCTGAAGCTTCCAAAGATATTGGAGTAGGGGAATTTTTAATGAAACTGGTATGCAACGAAAAAGAGAGGTTAAAGAAGCTCTGGAACTTTGGAGATGGTCTAAACTTGCAAGCTTCATCAACCATTGAAGAATTAGTTCCAATTCCGGTGCAGACGTCTAATGATAGTGATCACGAAAATGTCATCAAGTGCAAAATATGCTCAGAAAAGTTCCTTGATGACCAAGCACTTGGAACACACTGGATGGATTGCCATAAGAAAGAAGCGCAATGGCTATTCAGGGGCTATGTGTGTGCAATTTGCCTGGACTCTTTCACTAATAAAAAGGTTTTGGAAGCTCATGTACAGGAGAGGCATCATGTGCAGTTTGTGGAGCAGTGCATGCTTTTACAGTGTATTCCTTGTGGCAGCCATTTTGGGAATCCAGATCAGTTGTGGTTGCACGTGCTCTCAATTCATCCTTCTAATTTAAGGTTGTCAAATGTTACTCAACAGCAAGAGGATAGTTCATGGCAGAAAGTAGAGTCGAACAAGTCAGGTTCGGTGGAACATACGATATCTGAGAACCAGTCGATTAATCGGAGATATGTTTGCAGGTTTTGTGGCTTAAAATTTGATTTGCTACCTGATCTTGGCCGCCATCATCAGGCTGCTCATATGGGCCAAAGCTCCACTGGTCCTCGCCTGACAAAGAAGGGTATTCAATTTTATGCGCATAAACTGAAATCAGGTAGACTGACTCGTCCCCGGTTTAAAAAGGGTTTGAATTCAGCGTCATATAAGATTAGGAATAGAAGTGTGCAAAATTTGAAGAAACGCATCCAGGCATCAAATTCTATTGGCCCAATGGAAATCATGGTTCAATCTGCTGTACCCGAGGCTGCTACTCTTGGTAGATTGGCAGATTCTCAATGCTCAGCTATCGCAAAAATATTGATTTCAGAAATTAAGAAAACAAAACCACGGCCAAGTAATTCAGAAATTTTATCAATTGCCAGCTCAGCTTGCTGTAAGGTAAGTCTGCAAGCCTCATTGGAGGTTAAGTATGGAGTCCTGCCTGAAAGGCTGTACCTGAAAGCTGCCAAACTATGCAGCGAGCATAATATTTCAGTTGAATGGCACCAAGAAGGTTTTATTTGTCCTAAAGGGTGCACACCAACTGTAAGGTCACCAATTTTGTCTCCGCTAGTGCCCTCATCAGACAATTCATTTAAAGCCAGATCTTCTGTTCCATCACATGTTATGACTTCAGAATGGACAATGGATGAATCTCACTGTGTTATTGATTCCCGACATTTTTCCATGGAGCTCTCTGAGAAAAATATTATTTTATGTGATGACATAAGTTTTGGACAGGAGTCAGTTCCCATAGCTTGTGTGGTGGATGAAAATATTTTGAATGCCGAAGGGCTTGATGGACAAATTATTGAGTACTCCTTTCCGTGGGAAAGCTTTACTTATGTCACAAAGCCATTGCTTGATCAATCCCTTGTTCTTGAATCAGAGGTATCTTCACTTAAATTTTCTGTCTCTTGTTCCTGTCTAATTTTGACGTTACTGCTGGATTAGTTGGTATCTGCTATATTTTACCGTATTACCTTCTGTGTATCATGTCCACTGTCTAAGAAGAGGACTAACTAAGAGATTATTTTTCTTGTCCTGCAAGAAAGACTGAACTTTTGTTCTACATTTCAGATTGGAAGGTGCTCGTTTGGTTTCATTTTCAAACTCATACCGAAAACATGTTTTGTTTACCTATTTTCAACAAAAAAATACCACTTTTTCTTTATCATACCTATAACCATAAACCTAAACACCTATCTAGTCAAAGTGGGACCCAAATTATTAGTATTTGATATGATGCTTCACTAATTTTAAAATACTTAAAATCCACTAGCTAATTAAATAGTAGTTTCTCTTTCTATAATAAGACCTACAATACATTAAATAATAATTTCTCAGCCCACATAATTTGAGCGATAAGACATAAAGAAAATGTAATGGACCCATTAATTATTATTCTTATACTAAAATATCATTTTCAATCTAATAAAGTCAATATTTTACACTATATCCAAACACATTTTCATTTTCGCACAAAAACCAATGCAAAAATGAAATTACACTTGACAACACTGAAAATAAAAAATGAAAATGAAAATGAAACCAAAACGTTTGCTTTTCATGAAAAGATATAGATGGTCGGTAAAAAACAAATAAAAGAAAAAGATAAGCAATCTATAATTTTATCAAATAATTTTCGTACTAAGTTCTTCTCCCTGGAACTATGTTCTACTCAAAGATATTGAGCCATTAGTGTCAATTCGTGTAAACATTAATCACAAGTATTTAGGATCTAAAGAGTGGGAGGAACTTCTTGTGTTGTACCTCCAATGAACTTGAACGGAAACTGGAAGAACAATCTTAATTGTAGCTAGGATATTAAATAATCTCTTGTGCATATCCTTTTTCTAGCTTGCTGCCATAGATTGTTATACCCTATATAAGAAGCAGAATACGACAGTGAAATCTGTTATACTCCATTTTAATACTTATACTCTGGTGATTCTTTTACTTATGGCTATTATTAGCAGTATTCCTGCATAACTAAATGCGTATGCATTCAAATGAGACTTTCTAACTCTCATATCTGTTGATGTCCAGAGTTCTCAATTGGGGTGTGCTTGTGCACATTCAACGTGCTCTTCTGAAACATGTGATCATGTGTATCTTTTTGACAATGATTATGAAGATGCAAAAGATATTTATGGAAAGTCCATGCATGGAAGGTTTCCCTATGATGAGAGAGGTCGGATTATATTGGAGGTACACAGCATTCTCTTCCTGTTTCACCTCATAAATTTTCCTTACATTACACAATTTTGAATACTTTCTGGCATTTGCTCTATGCTGTTACCTCAAATTTCCTTGTGTTACCCAATTTTGAATACCATCTAGTATTTGCCTTATGCTGGTTGATTATAAATGGAAAACCTATAAACCTGATTGTCAAATATAATAATTCTGGCTAATTTAGTTGTTGGCTTCTTTGTTTTGGATGTTTTTTGGAGTTAAATAAAGCTGTGTCCTGTCAACTGCTGTTTTGGGTTTTGCATCAAAAGTAATCTTGCAAAAAACAAGCAGAACCAATTCACAAGATTTCTTTAGCTATAATACTTTCACAAAATACACACCATGAATTCACCCAAAAAGTTATCATTTTGTAAAAATTACAAGATTAAAATTGAGATTGCACCTGAAGAAAGCTCTAGCTTACTCTTCCATGTTTTTGGCCCCCCATTAGATAGTTACATGTGGGGGTGCTCATTGCACTACATTAATTGAGTAATGGATGAATAACCTTCTTCGTGGCTCAACAGATCATTAAGGTGTCTGCTACAATGTTTTGCAACAATAATTCCATTCAGTTGTATTTTGACCAATGAGTATCTGATCTTGCTTAATCTTCAATGAAACTGTTATCTTTTCTTCTACTTTATGGAGACTATGACCTGTATAACATGTAAAAGTTTTTGCATAAATCGTCAGGAGGGGTATCTAGTTTATGAGTGCAATCAGAGGTGCTGCTGCGGTAGAGCTTGTCGAAACAGGGTTTTGCAAAATGGAGTGCAAGTGAAGTTGGAAATATTTAAAACAGAAAAAAAGGTAACTGTGAACATATATTTGGATTTTCCATAGAATGAATAATGTGATTTACATTACGAACAGGTATCGGTACAACATCTATTAGATAACTTCCATCTTGAAAGTTACATAGCATCTTTTTATAAGATATCTTTTTTTTCCCCCTGATTTCTAATCCATTACTCAAATTAGTTGATTCTGTCAAGCTAGCTATATGTTGAGTAATATCAATGATCTCTACGTCAGGCAGTAATTGACCTACTTAAATTGTCATTTTGACTTCAGGGTTGGGCAGTGAGGGCAAGGGAAGCAATTCTTCGTGGCACCTTTGTGTGCGAGTATATTGGGGAGGTCATAGATGAAAAGGAAGCAAATGAGAGACGCAATAGGTTTGATTTTATGATTTTCTGTTCACCTGATCTTTTCTTCACTAAATCTTTGTCACATATCGATCATGTTAGACTTCTTGTACTTGATTGAAATATATTCCAATGTTTCATGTATTTTGAAAGCAGGTATGGTAAAGAAGGTTGCAGATATTTTTATGAGATTGATGCTCACATTAATGACATGAGCAGATTGATCGAAGGGCAGGTTCCGTATGTAATTGATGCCACAAATTATGGAAATGTTTCACGTTACATTAACCACAGGTGGGGGAAGCGTTCCATTATCTGCTTTTAAATTTTTTTACTCATTGCGATCTTTCTAAGGTGTTGGACAGCTTCTGTAACTTTTGCCACTTGAAGGAAAAGTTCTTGTGGTTCTTTCTGTATAATTTTTTCCTTAGATCATTTGCTTGAATCCTGAATGAGATACGTGTGACACGTTGACATCTGATGTCCAAAATTATGACTATGAGAAGGCTAAATGCTGAATTCTTTTCAATGTTAAGGAAACGGAAATTTTCTTCCTCTTTGGAAGCTTTCCAGCCTCTTCAAGACTAAACCACTCATATAAATGATACCAATTCCCATGTTCTTTTGAGTATCATTTTGTTTCGAAAGCATCTCTCTTCCGTTCCCTTACCCATTCTTTTCAAAGTTGTCATCCTTCATTTGGTTCCAAGCTGTCTAGTAGATTGCTCGTTGAGGAATAATGCTACCTCAGGGACCATCTTGTTCCATTTTCATCTTTGTCATGTAAATGACAGGCCAAGGATGGATTTTCACAGGTGAAAAGATTTGATACATAAAGAACATTTTAAAATTAATCTTTTAGGAGAAAAATGGCTTAAGGTTTATCAGAGGTTTGATAATCTCTGGATAAGCGAGAATAGAGACATAGGCTGACATTTTGGATAATTTTTGTTTAATTTTTAACTTTTTCTTGTTTCCTTACCCTGATTGCATTTCCTGGGAAGATATAGTACAATTGTTCTGTTCCTTAGTTTATTTTTCAACTATTGCCTTTTCTTCTCAAATAATATATCAGATGAAACCGTAAAATCTAGGTTATAGATATTACACTGTTATGCCCATTGATGAAAAAATACGTAAATGAAAATAAAATCCTTGCTGAATACTCGATAAAAGCTCATATTATCAAATAGACAATTGGCACCAAACAGTGGGTTGCCGGGGATTCATGTGCATCAGATTTAGCACAATAACTGTTTCTACTATTAACGTTAATTTTGGTGCTTGTGTTTGATGTTCATAAGGATCAAAGTAGTTTATCTATAGCTAAATTGTGCATAATTTCCTTAAACTTTTTCTTGGGGTGGGGGTTTATGATATAACCTATTCTAGATTATGTTCACATCCATCCCACTGCTGTAGCGTTTGATAATTTTCCAACTTCATGGATGAGAGTTATTGTCACTATTCATTCATGCGATTAACTGGAATGACCTTCAGGAGGAAATTATATTTGTCAGTGGAACTTCAATTTTTTCTTGAAAAGGGTCCCCTTATATATGATTATACAAAGAAGTCCCTTGTATATGGTACTGGAAGTTCTATGCAATTTCCTTCCATAATATGTAATCATTATTTGTGTTGGATATGATTTTCATTGTACTGGTGGCTGCTAATTTGATGGATCTCTTATTTCTTAGCTGCTCGCCGAATCTTGTGAATCACCAAGTTCTTGTAGAAAGCATGGATAGTCAGCTTGCACACATTGGTCTCTATGCCAGCCGAGATGTAAGCACTCTCATTTCCTTAAAACACCGAACTTAGGAGCTTTATCCTCACCAAGATACAAGAGTTAACTGCTTATTAAATAGCTTTAGAAGTGTTCCATTTAAAATGTCTTGTTTAATGTAAGTTTCTCAGTCTATGACCAATCAATTATGAGTTCTGTTACCTCTTTGGCTTTTCATCGGCTAACAAGTGCAGAAGTCACCCTTGCCATTCTCCCTAGATAATCCATAATATTCTAATCCCTCGCACTGCAATGCATCATTAAATTTTTTTGGTATTAGCAGTCTAATGTCAACCCCTCTTCCTCTTTGTTCTTACCTATCTCCTACTTTTAAATATTATGAGCAGATAGCTGTGGGGAGGAATTAACATATGATTTCCGATACAAGCTATTGCCTGGAGAAGGATGCCCTTGTCTATGTGGAGCTTCCAGTTGCAGGGGAAGGCTTTATTGAATTCCTAATTCAAGCTCCTGCAAGCTTTGCAGCATTCAGAGGCTAATGCCATCCTTCTTAATAATGTTGAGGATCTTAAGAAGGGCAGCATTTGTTGCAGTTCCGGTGGTCCTATTGCCAGATAAAATTGTTTGCGTCTTGTGTACCTCTACAAGTTGGGTTCTGCACACTATCCCAGCCAATGAATGACCAACTGGAGTTTGATCAAGAGAATCTAGCCTAGGTCACTGGATTAAGTGTACTTTACTCTCTGGTTCGCTGCTAATTTTTCATATGAATGTAGATACTTTTTTCGTCTTTTCGTTAATTTTTCCTCGGATGTGTCTTATAAGTTAAAGCTTCTCAACCATAATGCAACATAGAGGCAGCCTCATTGGGACAGGAATCAAATGGCAGTTTCCAAATAATGGTTTCCCCGAGGGTTGATTTTCTCGTTGTTATTTGTTTTTCGTAGTTTTCAATTTTCAATGGGGAGATCAGATATTATGATTTAGACATGTTGGGGATGACATTGCAGGGGCAATAATACAGCAAATGACATCTCTGGCATGGAATTATTTTCATAGTAAAAAGGACATTGGTTATCATGGAACTTGCTCCCTTTAACTTTCACTGTCGCACTCATCATGTCCCACTTGTCAACTCTTGACATCCACTATTCCAGTTTTACAGCAATCCATGGCCCATGTCTGAATATAAAAACCAAAGAAGAGGAGAAGTCAAATAAAATACATTTTTTGTACAAACACTGGAATTGCTCTGCTTTTGTAATTGGTACGAAAAAAAATTGGCAGTTCGAGGCCCGCCATAACCATTAATTTGTGAGATTTATATGACTTCCACAATATAAAGAACTGTGATAATCATCTCGGTCCTGAGATTCGTTAATAATTATGGTTGAAAATTGAAATTTTGTTCAATGAGTTTCTCAGTAGGTTGGGATTCCGTGATATTTTGAGACACTTGACATTCCTCTTTGAGGAAAGTTAAGTTTAGACTGAGTTCTCTGGTCATAGAAATCTTCCAATTCATGAATAAACTTTTGATGATTCCGAAGTTAAGGTAGTTTTTGAGGATTCAAAGTTTTTACCCTAACTTCTGAATTGTTTTGGTGTGACTCTTGGATTATTTCCAAGGCCTCCCTTCTAAGTTGTTTTGATCAAAGATTTAAAGAAAAATAAAATTTGATTAAACACCAATACCCTTACTCTATTCTATTGGAATATTATCTTCCCAAAATTGAAACTATCTTCCAAGAAATATTATCCCACTTTAATTAATAATGTGACGTTACTAATTCATAATTATTAATTTTCACAAAAATATTATAAAAAAATATTTAAAACTTTTATATTTTTAACTTTTATCTAAAATTATGTGCCTAGTCAAATTGAATACGATAAAAAGTAGTATATAATTTTGAAAAGAAAATGAGTGACCAAAATTCTTTTTTAAGGTCCTTAACAAGAATGAAACTAAACTGAATTTTAGTAATTAAAGAAAAAATACTAACTTTAGTATGAAAAATGTGGGCCTTACTATTAACTTCGTATTATACTCATTTTTTAATATGAAAATATCAATACTAGTTTCAATTTTCCTCTTTTGCCCTGGAAGAACTCTATAGGATATCCAACTACAAATTGTGGTCAACATTGACTCACACGACTGGTTTCACCTCAAAGTTCAACTTTTATTGAGAAAGCAAGCAAAGCAAAATGTTGGTTTAATCGTCATTTAGTGAGGACAGCCTCACCAATTGTTTGTTTTGATTTGAAATTTTGGTCTTGGAAATTGAGACCATTTTATTGGTGACATCCCATGTTTTCACTTTATTATCCAACAATATATATTATTCTTGTCATAAATGGAAAAAGTCAAATACCTTGTCTAAAGTCTCTAAAGCATCGATAATAATCTATCAATTAAATAGTTACTTGGTAGCACCAATTACGAAAATATAAAAAAATATAGATACATATAATCCCTTATTTTTTGAACTTGGTGAATAATGAAAACATATATCTAGATAAATATTGATCTAAATAACCAATCAACTAAAATTCTCATGACATAACTTAAAAGAAATTTATGAGTTATTTACTAAGTTTAGAAAATCTTTAAAATCCTACTTACGAGATGCTAAAAATTTCACTAACTTTCACAAATTTATTATTTTTATTTTTATTTTTTGTGACGTCTCTATATTAATTCTATTTTCTATAATGATTTTTTAATAATGTTACTCATTTAGTTAAAATAATGAAGTGTACCACCAATTTCAATAACTATTTTTTAGTATAATAGTGTAATTACATACAATTTTTGCCTTTTCAGTTGTTAAATTTTGTGCTAAATCAAAGTGGATTGGACTATAAGTATAAAATTCTCAAAGCTCTTATTATATATATATATGTCTCATAAGATGTTTAAGAATATAAAAAAAGAGAGAGGGCTAATAAAGAATTGAAAACACACGCACGCAAGCTTGAATACAGAGTGCGAGATCAAATTGAGTTGCAAAAGACCTGGCTTGTAATCTACGGTGTCTTCAAGTAAAAGAGATTCTCTTCATCATCAACGACCCCACTGAAAAAGTAGCAGCGTCCGGGACACAACAAAGCTTAGAAAAGCACGAACAAGATCGAAAGGTGTAGTGACAGCCCCATTTCACTTTGCGTGCCTGTCTCTCTTTGATCACTCTCAGTTTGTTATTTGTGGGTGTGCCTAGTGTGTTAGAGAGAAAAAAGATTTTCGCAGAGCCAAAGACATGATAATATCTTTCAGACCCACAAAAAGTAATAATTAAAATCAAGAAAGCGCACAAGCAAAGCTACAAAAAACACAGCCATAACATCAAAGTTCAAAGTTTGTTAGGAGTATTTTTTTAAACCTTGATTACTCGTATTATGTTCTTTGTCTGCTCAAGATTTATTTAATCATCATACTAATAAAGTGCTTGTTATAGTGCTTTCCTAACTTCCCCTGATGCTTGACATCTAAGCTCTTCAATCATTTTCAGTGGCTAATAATCTAAAAAGAGAGGGGGCTTGCGGAGAACCCTCTGAGGTTTCTCAGTTAATTGGTGAGTTTTTGTTGTTTTCTGGGTTTCAAGATCATTCCTTGAAAATGGGTATTTAAAAATTCCATCTTTATGCTTCTTTGTGATCTCCCGGAGCTTTAATTTAAAGGGTTGTTGTTCTTTTTCATTTTAGGGCGGGTAGATATTTGTCCTATTTAGTTGCTTTTAAGAGTGAAAGAAATGTGCAATTTGAGCAAACGTGGTTCGTTTTTGTGCATCCGTTGTGGAAATTGTGGTTTCACCTTTAGAGAGTATGGTTTTCCAGTGTCTGGTTTGCTGCATTCTTTTGTACTGGAAATTGCATTATTGAAATTGTTCATAGAGAATGAGTAGATTGTGGAGTAGTTATTTATAGGTCCTTTTAGAGTTTAGTTTCTTGCACTTTCGAAGAATTTGGTGAAACACAAGAGTTTTTGCTGCAATTGAGAATTACTGTTGCTTCGTGTGTTCTCTTGCTCATATCTTCAAAATCATTTTGGCAAACGGGGGGTTCTTTCATGAGGAAAGAATTTATATTCAAATTTAGACCTTTCTGTTCTTCATCCTTTACAGCTTACAGAATACTATAAGACAGTTTTTGTTCGAATCGCAGTTGAAACATAATTTCAAATTTTTTGACCTCCTCGTTTTCATTGTATATGTAAATGCCATGTATTGACGTAATTTGGGTTTGAAGTCTTCTTGAATATGGCTGAAATTAGACTTAGAAAAGTAGAGCAGGGTCAAACCAAAATCAGAACTGTTCCAATTGCTGTGACCCCAGAAGGATTTTGGTGTTGTCCCTCTCCCGTTGTGTTTCAAAAGACACTCAAGACACAAAATCCTCCAAACAAGCCCAAATCATCTCCTACTACCCAAAGTACTTCAGTTCAGAAAAAGCAAACCTCAGTAACAGAGAAAAAGCTGGGGACTTCGTCATCAGAGACAGGTATTGTTACCGATGAGCAAAGAACTCATAGTTCCGATGCAACTGTTCTCAATTCGTCATTGATGAATGGAGAGACACCTCAGCCAAAGCTTGAAAACGTGCCTGGGAAGGTAAGAATTGAGTTTGGCGAACCTGGGACCAGTGATCTGAAGGTAATCTTGCTCGGAAAGCAGGGAGTTGCTGTGAAATTGAGTGTTCACAGGAGCATACTTGTGAAAAATAGCAGTTTCTTTGCCAACAAAATATTAGAACAGCAGCCTCTTTTCCCGTTTCTTGAAATTAACGACTGCAAGGACGTAGAGATATATGTTGACACTATTGGACTGATGTACTACAAAGAACTCAAGCAATGGTTAATCAAGCAAAGCGTTTCACGTGTGCTACGTATTCTCAAGGTAACCTCTTGTGTTTTCTCTTCTATCTTTTCAGTGGAATATTGGTTGCCCTTGATGTTCTTGTGATAGTTTATATTTGAATTTTTTTTATCTAGAAGTCAGTTGTTTTTCATGATACTGCTGGAGGGTTTTACTTTCGGAAATGTAGGATGATCCTTCAGACAAACAACAACATTTTGTTTAGGGTGCTTACAATAATGTACAATACTAGTTTGAGACCAACTTTGACTTAGTTCAAGTAGGCATACCAAGATTTTATTCCGACAATTTCTAGGTTTGCCTTAGTTTAAACTAAATAAATCATGAAGTTGGCATGTCTAAATCATTAAGAAAATTACTTCCCTTGTTTTTCATCATACTTTAAGAAAATGCAGCATTGCCTGGATGAAATCTTCCATTAAATATACTCGCTAAAATATACTCTTTGATTTTAGTTGATAATAATTTTGGGCAATGATGATATCTAATATTATATTAAGTCACATATCTTAGGGCCATTTCTGTCAGAGATTATAACTTGTGTTCTTCTTTGATTTTAATATATCTTTTTGCTGAGGCAATGATTATACTTCAGACGCTTCTTCATATTAAACCATGCATTTTGGAGAAACTTCTGTATGAAATTTTTAATAACATGTTTGAAATTTTGATGAAAACTTAGGTTGCTGAAAAACTTGGCTTTACAACATGCATCCAATCGTGCTTGGAGTACTTGGAAGCAGTCCCTTGGGTTGGGGAAGAGGAAGAAGAGAAAGTGGTTTCTTCAGTCTTGCGTCTCAAAGATGAGAGCATTGGAGTCCAACCAGTACTAAAACGAGTGTCTTCTGAGATTTCGAAACCACCTAAGGACACCCTTTCTCTCATATTGGAGCTAGTGCTCAAGAGCAATGAGGAAAGAGGTAGACGTGACATGAAATCCATCGTACTGAAACTCCTTGGGGAAAGTAGCAGTCCTCCTAGCTCTTCAGGCTCATCAGACTTGTGCAATGAAACAATTTACGGATCATGCAGAAGCTCCCTAGATTCCTTATTGTCTCTGTTCAGACAAGCTGCTGAACCTGATTTTGATGATAAACCTATACATAAAAGAGAACGAGTGATGAAGTTGATGGCTCTGGAGGCTGATAATCTCTTATGGTTATTTGATATTTTAGCTGACAGGCAAGCAGCAGATGAATTCGCCATAATTTGGGCTAGTCAGCAAGTTTTGGCTTCACTTCACATGAAACTTCCTATTGTGTTTCGCCACCATGCTAGCACAATTACCGCAAGGCTGTTTGTTGGAATAGGAAGAGGGGAGCTTCTTCCATCCAAGGATACCCGTCATTTATTGATACAAACCTGGCTACAGGCATTGACTAATGACTATAGCTGGCTACAACATGGCTGCAGATCATTTGACCGGAAGGTTGTCGAGGAAGGAATAGGTAAGACAATCCTCACGCTGCCTTTAGACGACCAGCAGAGTATTTTGCTTTCTTGGTTAGGAAGTTTTCTGAAGACTGGTGATAACTGCCCAAATCTTCAGAGAGCTTTTGAGGTCTGGTGGAGGAGAGCTTTCATTAGACCATATGTAGAACCTGCAATTCTCCAGCAGCCAGATAGCCTAATGACATCAAAGCTGGAAGATCAATAGCATTGCATGTTTGCTGTGTGGGACTACTGAAGACATCTGAAACGCTAGTCCACTCGAACCGATTGAACTTCAAAGAGGAACTTGGAGCTTGTGGAATGTAAGGAGAAGCAAACAGATTCGTGATCCTGATGGTAAAAATAGAAGCTAGAAATCTACTTGAGGTCTAACAGAAACAGTGCGCCGCTTAATTAGACCATAAGATGCATTTTATCAACTTTCCTTTGGATTGGCCCCGTGAGATGCATGTTATAAGCTTTCGTGTGGATTAGTTATTTTCTCATTGCATTTGGAGTTCATAAAAGGTTTGACAGTTCGAGTTCCAATTTTTGTGCATTTACTTAATATTTAGTCCAATACAGAGAATATGTCATAACGAAAATGAGATGCTATTCCTCCTTTCTGGACAGTTGCATGATTTTGTCAATGGCAGGTGAAAATGCTATCTGTATCTCTTTCCACTTTTTCCATTCTGTTTTCTCCCATTTAATACTTTTGATCGTTCTCGCTTCCATGCTACGCTCATTCTGCAACTTGTTCGTCGTAGTATCTTTTATGCTCTGTTTACTTGCAATGGGCTACTGCCTCTAGACGAAGCTGACTACCAGCAGAGGCCCGCAAACAGTCCTGATTCTGTTGTGCTTGATGCTTTCCAAGTTGCAGGAACTCAAGATATGCTGACTTGCTTCTATGGCTTTATTTTGGTCTGCAGTATTTTTAGCTCATTTTCTTCTTTCAATTCTAGTTTACTATGATTAGATTTTGCCGAAGCGTGGATGAATCTCTTTTGTCACCATAGATTCTGTCCTATGCTTATGCAAAAATGAGATAATTGGTGTTTCCTCTTCCATGCATACTACCATAGCAGCCTGCCTAATGTTGCTACTGCAATGCGGTAAAGACCTTAAAATCTAATTTTATAATTTTTTTTTCTGGAAACTGTATGTAGAGTCAAGCTTAATAGCTATGAGTGAGTTGGTGTATTGATAGACCTGCGAGACAGTAGCCAATCAATTCATCTAATGGACGAACCGGTCGGGATCACCTGAGAGTTTTTTGTTCTTGAAAGTGTAATTTCTTCATTTATTATTTGAAATTTGAAAATTTAGATTTAATAATTGATGTGTATTCGACTGCTTTTTTTTTTTTTAAATAAAAAAAAATTATACATGCCCAATTCAAGAGTGCTTTGACCTCTTTTTTTTTTGGTGGCCTATTTTCTAATTTAACAAATTAGCCCTCATTAATTAACTCATTACGAACCTCCAAATAAATGTCTGGAAATACTATAACGTAAGCCAAAAAAATAAAAACTAGAAAAAAATAGAATATTAAAATACTTCTCCTATTCCATTATTGTATTCCTTACAGGAAATAGTGTAAAAAATTATCAAAATTCATGATTGTAACGAATAATTAATTATTCACACTATAATGGTGTCATTGCAACTAATATTAACAAATGTGACATAACATTCCTTTCATTTATATTTTTCAGCATAAAAAAAAAATTGTTGAAAACTTATTCGTGAGGAAATTATTTAAATTACATTATCATAATTATTATTTTCTTAATTGAAGTGATGTATATTTCACTATGGAAAATCTTTCATTTCATTATTAAATAAGATACTCCATACTACATTTTCAACTCACAATTGTTTAAACTAAGACTAGAACTATCTCTCTCTAAGAAAAGCCATTACATTCGCAAACCCCCAAAATTAAATATTTGGATAAACAAAAGATCGGGCAAAAATGTAAAGAGGATGATTATGTGCTCTTTTTAATAATACATAGGATAACATGCCCCTTTTCAAATAAAAAATAAATAAAGGAGGTAAAATGCATTTACCAATTATATACTAATGCCAGAGTGCATGTGACTATCTCCTAGTCTCCTACATCACACACGCAGTTGTCTCAAGGGTATATTTTGATTATCTTCTGCAGGAATTCAAACTGTTTCAAGAAAAGAGGTTTCTGTTCTTGCTTTTTTACGCCAATTTTTTTAATCCAAAACTTGGTATAAATTAAATAGGAATTAATTTTTGTTAGTCTAGAATTGCATTAATCTATCCAGATTAATGCAGATAAAATAGACCAATCAGGTCAACTCATACCTATATTCAGATTTGATCTATATAGAACATGATTGAGGTAGGATTTGTACTAGATTTTACCACTTCTCCTTTTTCTTCTCGTTAATGTTGTAGTAAGGGAAGGACAATTGAGTAAATGTAAATTCCCATGTAGCCTGCCTAACAACTTATTGGATTCATGATCCACCTCTTAAATATTCTGGGGATATTGCTGAAGAAACTGGGTTGTTATCTGTCAGATGATGATGGTCCTTGTATTTTGTGTTCAATAAAAGGCCTCTCTTTCTGAAATTCCCATCTTCAGAGCTTTTAATTTCCTTGTCTGGATGATGCTAATGTGGTCCTCTTTTTGCCTTAATTGGCCGACTTAATTGTAGTAGGACTCGAAATTATTGTTTTTCCAAAATGGGATTTTGATCTGAAGAATTTCTGCATTTCAATACAGTTTGATATTCAAGATTTCACTAATATATCTTGTAGAAATGAAGCATAACCCGAATGATCTGATTGCTTCATTCCATGTAAAATAGTGAAACATTCCCAAAATTTTTACCTGCCTAACACAGAAACTGAGGGGTCTGGCCCAATGGACTTTAAATTGTGGCCCAAAGACCATCATCTGTCATGTCTTTCCAACCCAAAAGGGCCCCGCATTTTCGGCCTGTATCTAATTCATCAAGGGCCCACTTTGTCTTTCGAAAAACTAGTATGCTATTATTACGGAAAGCATACTTAATTTTGGTCACAATCTTGACATTTGTGGAGGCTCAATCAATTCTAATAAATAGGTAATTATAATGTGAGCTAACAAGACAAGAAGACTATTCTCAAGTGTTGGGAATCCCTAGGCTGGTCCAAGTGTTATGGTCCATGGTCAGAACAAAAGCCTTGCCGCCCACCAGAAATGAACAATTTATGTCACACATTTAATACAACCTTTCACAATTCACATTGATCACGAATATATGATTAGGTTATTTTCCTCTTTCCCCCAACTCGTGTCCCAGCTGAAGATATTACCCTTAAATTATCACTGAATTCCACCTTCGAAGACAAGATTGCCGTTACGAACGATTGAAAAAAGTAATTTTTCAGGGTATAAGCTCAAATTGACCCAAAATTAGTAGGACTTGCAATTTCGTTTGTACTTCTACCTAATATAATTGGAGCTTGAATTCATTTTAGGGATTGGGCTCTCATATACATTGTTATATAAAAAAAAGGATAAGGTAAATAACCTAGGTCTAAAGCATCAAGAACTTATCTAGTTCTTAACTTACTTAGTCTAGAACGAATTATTGAGTTTAGTTTCCATTAAAAACTAAAAAAATTGCACCATTTATAGGCTAGCTAAAAGAGTAACACACACCATTTCATGTAAAATTTAATGATATGTTAAGAATTATTATGTTTCATGTTGTGTCTGAGCATTTTCCTATCATAAGAAAAATGGGTAGCATGAAATTTGTCATCCAGAGGATTTTTTTAGCCAAAAAAAAAAAAAAAAAACACAAATTGTCTCAGACATAATGACCTACTGCAGCTATCCATATTAAATTTTGGCAGAACCTGATAATAACAGCAATATCACAATAGCTTTGTCAGGTAGAATTGTTGTTGGCCACAACATTTCTAAGTTAAAAAGCAACAAATCTGGTAGAGGGTAATTGTTG
This sequence comes from Paulownia fortunei, assembly GCA_019321725.1. Lineage (NCBI taxonomy): Eukaryota > Viridiplantae > Streptophyta > Magnoliopsida > Lamiales > Paulowniaceae > Paulownia > Paulownia fortunei. Next base: position 21,615,068 of record CM033110.1, read on the forward strand.
CTTTGCATATAGTTTTTCTAAATGTTAAGGAACTGTCATGTGGAATGATCAATTGTAGGAGAAACAAATGAAAAAAAAAAAAAAAACAGATTTTGTAAGCAAATGTAGATACGAAATTGACTTGACATTGTATAAAGCAGTTTCCCCTTCGTTTTCCCCACCCAAAAAACAAAATAACAAGAAACTCTGATTTGATGTATCTTTTCATGCACAATTGCTTAATATTATTGCAAATAATTAAATGGAGTTGAAAAAGGCGTACAAAATTTATTTCACCAGCTGCATGCATTAAAATTTTAATGAGTAATTTTAATCATGATTTGGGCTATGATTAGGAACTTTCGGTTCTATGTTAATGCATATTACATATTTAATTCGCAAACGAACCCTAAATAATATTATATGTTTCAAAAGTGTATATTTATCAAACTTAAATTTGTCTCTAACAGGGTTCCTCTATATAAGGGTGGCATTCTACAATTTGTGTACTATTCATCTTCTTTTATTTCACAATTCATTTTTTAAAACCTATTTTCTTCATTTTCTTTTATCAATTATTTAAAGGCTCAATTGTGATAGCTTAAAATAATATTCTCTCTCAACTCTCTTATAAATGATAATATGATATTCTTCTATGATTAACAATTTCAAATATATTGCTTAGTACCTTCAATAATTGAGCTTGTAAAAAGACCAAAGTTTGTCTTCATTAATTATACATAAGGGTAGACCCATAATATTATTATTGTTTATCAGGTGCTTAGATAATGAACAAGTATCCTACTTTTTATTATATACACATTCAATGTATTGTTCATAAGTTATACTATGTCAAAAATTAGAACCTCCCACTAACACTTCATTAAATAGAAGCTAAATATTATTTCTCGTGAGATGATAATCTTATCTACATATAATCAAATAAATAAATAAATCCCACATGTAACTAAATAGAAGCTAATAAGAATTAGTAATCATATAATATTAGATTTGGGAGGGGATTATATGATAGAAATAGCAAAGAACTTAAATGGTAACAAGGCTTAAAGTTTATAACTTGAAACTTTGTATTTCTATTCTACAATCTCAACTTATTGGATTAGTGATCAAGATAGTCTGGCAGTACTATCTCTTGGCTGTGTGGAATAAATTATAGTGATGAAAGAATTGAATGTAGCAACAGATGAAAGAATGGTACGTATACATGTCGATATGCCTGAAATACTTTATAGATTTAATAGCTTCAAGCCATTTGTGAACGCCAACTGTGTGCATATCAAAATGACAGTCATTTATTGCTAAAGGGCAATTATGAATTCATAGATAATCTATGACAAAAAATAATGAATTCAGAGGTAATCTACGACTAAAATAATTTCACTACATCTACGTCATAAGTACAAAAGGGCGAGTTCTTAATGCTTCATTTTTTGTCTTTGACTCTTGAAATCAGCCAATATGAGATTTAATTCAAATCGCGAATGTAGAGACTCTAACACTCTTTGGTTACAGTATTAGGTTAAACTCTTAATTATCAGAAATTTATGTATTTGTGTGGAGTATAATATTAATTTCTTTTTTGGATTTTTTGTGGACCTTTTTAAATGATTTTTTGTTCATGGTATGTAGTTAATTAATCACTGACATTCCAATTTAATCATATACTTTTTTTTCACAAAAATAAATTATATCATTTATTATGTCAAGATTACAAAGGCTCATTAAGAACAACGAGTGGTTCCAAATCAAAGCTCAAAAACTCATTAAATGCAATCAATGAATTTAAATCAAACATGTCACACACAAATGTGGGATTCAAATCCGAATTTTTTTAATTATAGAATCTCAGGTTTTACATTTAAATAAAACCTCATTAGCTAAATTTGATAATGTTAGTGATTGTTTTACTAAAAGATAATTTTCTGAAATAAGGTATAGTACTATAATCCGCAGTTTTGAAACAATTTAAATAGACCATCTCTCTCTAATAATCTGAGATGCTAACTTTATTTTCATTGAAATGGTAATACAAGGATTGCAGGCTTTGAGTACAGATACTACTAGAGGGGATATATAAAGGTGCAAAAATTTTAACTATACAATTACAATAAAACCTCGTAAACCTTGCTAACATTAGTTTCTACGTTCTCATTATGTGTTTGTCTAGGGGGAGAGATAGAGAGAAAAAACAAAAAAGAAAAGAAAAAATAAAACAAAATAAAACTAATTTCAACCATTGCTGAGACAAAACTATAAAACGTGACAAGGTTTAATTTCTTATTTAAGCACCGGTATAATTTAATTAATTAACAGCCCCCAAAGTCTCTAACTGAGAAAGGACTCTTTTCCGGCAAATTTCCGGCGTGACGTAGCCCTAGAGTGAGTGAAACGTCGCCGGCGCTCGTCCCAAACCTTATGAGTGTAGCTTCAATATCAGCATTTGTAGGTTGGTCGCGGCACGCGTCAGGCTCGTGCATGGCTGGAAAAGAATGCGCCGCCGAGGAAGAGGTGGCGGGAGGAGCGGCCGAGGCAGGCAGGGAAACATTGCTGTTGGGATGCTGCTGCGGCTTGGCTTGGTTATCCGAGAAGCATTGCCTATTAATTGCGATGAATGAAGGGTCGTTTTCGGGGGCATTGATTTCGGATCTTTTGCCTGGCGGAGGAGTAATTGTGCTGGCAGCGGTGGCGGAGGTGGTGGTGGCAGCAGCAGCAGCAGATTTAGGCGTTGGAGTTTGTGCACTGCCGCTGCTTTGGTCCTGCTCATGTGCAGCCTCGTCTTTGGCTTCTTGTTGGTACATCTCTTCGACCATGGGTTTCCACAAACGGACCCTGGCATTAATGAACCAGTTTGAAACCTGAAAAAACACACAAAAAACCAAACCCATTAAACATATGGAGTTAAGATTGTTCACTCTTCAATAGGCAGATAGGTTTAAATGATGATTCACTACTGAAAATTTAATGATGTTACTATTTTCACCAGCTACATTCAGCAGAAATTTAATTAACTCAGAAAAAGACAAATGTGAACATGACCTGCTAGATAGGTAATTATCTAAGTAATAAAACCTACTTGTCATTTCCTTCTTTTCTATGATATAATCTACATAATTTACACAGATTATGTTACATAATATCCCTTTATCCCTTTATCCCAAATCAATTGTTTCATTGCTATAATATGAAATTAACAAAAAATATGTTTCAGATTTTGATAATTTTAATAACATTTTTAAATACTTTAAAAAGATAAAAGTTGTTCTTTATTACACCTATAAAGAATTAGTTAATTTCTGATGGAAGGAGTGTATAATGAATAAACACAATAAAATGCAACATTAAATATGATCCCTAGATATCCCCAATTTTTACTATATAATATTTATTTTCTCGTTTTATTGTTTTGCATTTTTATGCTGATAAAATAAGTAGAGCAAGAAAAAGCTAGCTAGCATCTTGCCTTAAATCTACCGTTTTCAGTACAGATCTGCAGCTTCAATGGTTGAACCATTAAATGTGTGGACGTAAGAGAGAGAGAGAGAGAGAGAGAGAGAGAGAGAGAGAGAGAGAGAGAGAGAGAGAGAGAGAGAGAGAGAGATTGAAATCTGCAAACTTTCATGTCTCACTCTCCTGTACTTGACTCTGCTCTTACTATTGGCAGCGGTTTTCCCTCTGTTTCAGAATTTATGTCTTTGTGGAAAAGGATCCAAAGAAGCAATAAAAGGGGACCAAAACAATCGTCTTGGCTTTTCTTCAACAGAAAGAAGAAAAACCACAGAACAAAAACGCTATTCGCCCCAGCTTCTTCCAATCCATTACTGTTGAGATTTTTACTGGGATCAGTACCACCCAACCAACCCCGATTAAAACATAAATGCTATACTACTATTTACAACGAACTGTGATGAAAAACCCGTTTTTCTCATACGATGAAAGAGAGAGAAAGAAACGCGATTACAGTAATGTGAAGACGAAGAATACCTGGTTTCTTGATAGACCAGTCTGTCGGGCCAACAGATGCTTATCTGCATCGCTTGGGTACCTGAGATAGAGACCAAAAAAGAAAAGGACATTAGATTCAGAGTCTTACCTAAATCAGATAAAGCGACGCCCAAGCTTTATGCATTGTGTCCGTAGATATATTGGACTTATACTACCTTTTCTTTTCCTTTTTTTTTTTTTTGCTTTCTTTCTGCATGGGCGTGGCAATCTAAGAGAGATCGTAGAACAGTGGCAGCAATAGCTGCAGAAGACGCAGAAGTAAAGTGGACAGCTGCACGCCCTGCTTTTTTCTTTTTATAAACATATTTCTATGGTATTTTGTCTCACATAAAATGCTATTTTGAACAAAACATGATCAGTTAATATTTTAATTTACTTGGTATAATGAACTACATATTCTACTACCTTTTATATATTGACAGTAGTATTTAGTACAGTCTCATTGACTGCAAGAATTCTTGCAGTCAATGAGACCCTTTTGTGTATTTTATACTACTACTATCAAGGTTAGAATAGGTGGGGAGACATGCTAGAGTCTAGAGAGAGAAAGGAAGAGGCCCTAGCTAGGAAAGGACACTGTGAAATTGCAAGGAACACAGTAGCAGTAATTATAATAACTATAGAGTACTTGTTCATAGGTACTTTTCCTTCTTGTAAAGCATAGATCAGCTGGAATCTAATGGGCTATTATATGATTATTAATGCCAGGAGAAATATTATGAGAAAGGGAATGAATATATGAAGAAATTACTACTTTTCCAGCTTTTCTAACTGAAGGGACAACATCAAACACTGCATGACAGTACCTTTAAACGATGACCACAAGGAGAAAAAAGAGAACAAAAAAGAAAAGAAAAGAAAAAGTTTGAACAGTATCAAGCATGAAAAAAAATTGTCTTATCATAGAATTCTGCAATAATGATTTCTTTGGTGATTAAACTTCTTTTCTTGATCCCATAATAAAGATTCATTCAGTTTTTACTGCATACCAACTAGAGGAAGTGGGGAAGAAAAAGACTTAGAGAAAACGTACGGGTGCAGAAAATGCTCAAAAAGCCAAGCCCTCAAAATGTTGACAGAGCGTTCGGGCAATCCCCTTTGAGGTCTCCAGGCTTCTTGTTCCATCATTCCCATTTGATGAAATGCTCTTTGCTGCCTCAGGCTTTGCTCCAGAATTCTCAGCCTCGGCGTTTCGCCTTCGTCACGCCCGACGTGCCGGCGTCTTTTTCTCCCAACAGCTCGCAGCTGTGTTTTAACTGGGCCGCAATGGCGTCCTTCAGGCACCTGAAATGACGTGACATTGCCTTCTGCGCTAAAGAAGTGTAAGGCACTGCCGCCCCGAACCCCATCACCATGTCAAATGAATTCACCACCATTTGCATTTGCTCGCAGTAATGGTTGTACCTTCGATCCACCTGCATTTACATGCATTAATTGTTGCCAGGGTGCTGGAAAAGATTAATCGAGAAAAAGGGAACGTAATTTATCATCTGCTTATTCAACAATATAAGATAGAGAAATGGTAAGACTGTGACTTTGGCCTACATTTTAAGAATAACAAGATTTTGGAAAGAGATTTCCTAATCCCATAAATGAGTGAGGTGATGAGGATTTTAATACTATTATTTTACTTATCAAGAATGGTCAAGAGTCGAAAAATAATTGTGTGAATCAGAGCCTTGTGCAGTGAAATGATTGTTGATGTGAAGGAAGAATATCCTTGTCTCGCTTATAATGCTCTCTTTTCCAATACATCCAACAAGATATGCTACTGATGTAGGACTATTTGAATATTGCTCAAATGTATTTTTGAAAAAAGAAAAATGGAAGAAAATTCAATTGTCAAGTCAACTGTGGTGCAAGAAAAAAAAAATGGAGTTTTCCAGGCGATGACCAAAAAAGAAAAGAAAAATCCCAAGGCTTGAAGCAGCAGCATTCTTACTGATTACAAATCTTAAAACGACTAACATTGATATTTCTTATGATAGTTCACTATCACCTTCCCAAACAGATGGAAACCATTTTCCTGCAGGACGTGCAATTTGCACAGCGAGGGTGGTTACCCACTCGTGTTCTCTCACCAAATGAAAATCCTGTGTGCCCTAATTATACCCCACTAATCTTATTAGTAATCAAAAATATTTTAGTAGGTACAAGTATAAAATTCAGTAATTTGAATTAAAAAATTGAATCCGTGGCAACCTGTTTCATTAGCCGGCAATAATATATTATCCTGGAAACTAGCCGGAATTTTCAGTCCGGTGGATTTCATAAACAATAGACTAATTAAGCAACAATGATTGGCTAATGGCTCTATACTTTAGAGAGAGAAGTTGACACAGCGAGAGAGAGAGAGAGAGAGAATACATGCCTCGTCAAGCATAGATAATAGTTTGACCTTTCTTCTCTGATGCTCAAGCCTGTCAGCAGCTGATAAAGGCGGAATATCTTTCGAAGAAGAAGAAGAATTTCCACCACCGGCGCCGCCACCACTGGTGGCGCCGGCACTTGGGTTTGAACTAGGGTTTCCGTTGTTATTGTTCTGCCTCCGGAATTTGTTTTTCTTGAACTGACCCCTACCAACACTACAAAACTCTTCCAGCAACTCTTGGGCTGCCTTAGCGTACTTAGAATTACGCAGCATATTCACTGTTCCAAAGGAAGACCCTATCCCCACATGCAACTGGTGGTTGTGGCTGACTCCGCCTTGCAAGTGCAACGCGCCGCCGCCACCCAAATTCTTGAACTGATACTGTGAGGGAGTTGACCCTCCGCCTTGCCCGAAAAACAACATACCACCTTCTCCCATCCTCAATTCCTCAGCCTTCGCAGCCTCCAAGTGTTGCAATGAAGAAGATAGCGACAATGAAAGCCCTTGCCCTTCCACAACTCCTGGAATTTCACTAGGGTTGTTTTCATTTCCGCTGTTTGGAACCCATGTGAATTGGCCAAAAGCCCCGCCTGATGCATTATGTAAGGCATGGAGAGTGGAAGAAGAAGAGTGGTTTGGAAGCAGCATGTGCAGAGTGGAGGAAGTAGATGGAGGAGGAGGATGGGAAGGAGATGGAGAAGGTGACCTTTGCTGCTGCGGGTTCATGAGAAAAAGCTGCATGGCTGCTGCTGAATCCGCATTAATGCTTGAAATCTGATGTTGCTGGTGATGATGATGAGGAGCAGTGTCATTGACTACAGTCTGATTCTTGGAATCCCCCAAATCACCACCTACCACCATCCCTTGGCGGTGTGAAAACCAATCCGCGGCTGAGGCCACTCCAGTGGACGGCACAGCCCTCGGATTCCGGTAACTCTGCAATATCTGGTTCTCAAGCAATTCGGTAGCGGTGGCAGCACCACCGGATGGAAAATTGAACATTTCTGACAACATACCAGCGGTTTCGTAAACCGGAAGCCCACTGGATTCTTCTTCTTCGATACCGACTAACGGCGGTGGTGGCTCGAAGCCTTGAACTCTCAGTTTGTCCCGTCGGATCTGCTGCGCTATGTGTTGTTGCTGCTGTTGCTGTTGCTGTTCTTGTTGTGATCTCTCGAATCCATTCGAGAAACTGAAAATACCAGGATGATAATCTTGGGACATAGAAATTGGCAATTTTTGCTTGTCAAGGAATTGAAGAGAATTGTGACCTTTCGAGTGAGAGGTAACAGAAGGAAGTGCTGGTGTTGCTATTCCCATATCACAGTCTTTAACTTCATCATCATTTCTTTCTAAGCCCCCTCACAAAGCCCACCTTCTTCTTTACTCAGCTGCTCGGTTTTTCAATGGATCCATGGAGAAAATCCAAGAAATGAAAAGCCCGTCATGGAATTTCGAGTTGTTCATCGAACAATTTAATCATACAGATGTATAAGAGAGAAGAGAAAAAAAAAACAGAAAATAAAAAAGAAGAATAAAAAGGGAACTGAGTAAAAGTGAAAGCATCAAACGAGTCTTTCTTATAGTGCTCTTTTTGAATTTGATTGTCGTTCACATATACAAAGATTTCAGCTTTATTAATTCATGTATACATGTACATACCTCTTATAGTTGCAGGTTGTAAAAGGGTGCGAACCCTCAGACATCGTTTTCTTCTTCTGTGGGATTTGGGAAAATTAAAAAAAAAAAAGATAAAAGAAACACACTCTTGAGTCTTGAATTCTCTCTTTCTCTCTCTCTCTCTCTCTTTGTTGCTCTCTATCTCTGTCTGCTGTTTCTGAGGCTGTCGTTTCTCTCTCTATCTTTCTCTTTCTCTCCTTTTCTATCTCTTTGTTGCTCTTTGCAGTGAGAGTGCTGTTGTTCTCTGCAATCGCCTTCTCGAAAGAGAGAAGAACTAAAAACAAGTGTTTTTAATTTAAAAAGATGTCTTCTTGTATGAACATGAATATTTATGTCTGTAACTCTCTCTCTCTCTCTCTCTCTCTCTCTCTCTCTCTCTCTCTCTCTCTCTCTCTCTGTGAGGAAACGCACACCAAATTATGAGAAGGGAGAGAGAGAGAGAGAGGTCGCTATTTGTGCTACACCTCCTTTTTCACCTAGCTATATTTTATGCTTTTTTTAATTTCTTCTCCAACTTGACAAAGAAAGTTAAAAAGAGTTTCTTGATCCAGTTGAGGACAACAAAGATAACAGACCTGAATTATTAATCAGGATTTTGAAATGACGAGATTGACCCTTCCTTCGCAAGGGTTGTGAAAAGAAGCTTTATACTTCTACTATATAAATGGCGTGCAATTCCCATATTTGAGAAAATCTAAGGACAAGATATAAATTTTTGAATTTTGTTGTGGAAAAGGACACGAGAATGAAAATTATGGGACTAGATATTTTTTCCAACTATTGCTTGCAAAATTTTATTCCGAAGTCAGTTAAATCACATTTCAACTATTCATAAATCAAAGTAATTTGAATTTATCATTTGATCAGCTTGCATATAAAATATGTAACCAATCAGAATTCTTGGATTTTTGGTATTTTACCCTCTTAACTTTTGTCCTTTTGCTCTTTAGACCTTTAAGAATTTAAAGTTTTCATGTTGCAAAAGGAAGAAAGTTTTCGAAGTAATGAGCATATTTATAGTAATTCTTAGGAGAATATAGAAGTTCTCTTTATAGTATTTGAACCAAATTACCGGGTACAAAAATTATTTAAAAATATTTCATAATAGTGAGTGGCTACATCTGACTGCGAATCCTAAGTATTAAGTAATCCATTTTGCATGATAATATGCGCTTACTTAGTATTCCAAAAGGAATTGCATAAATGATAAAACTCATAAAAGTTAGGTGTAGACTACAAAAACATGAGAATAAAAAGACCATATTAATGTCAAACCAATTTAACTAGGGAAATCAATATATATTTGGCACTCTACTATGAGATACGTTCTTGTAATTCAATCAACAAAGAAATTGTATTTCTTTACATTAATATTTCAAAAGACTTGGTTGTTGATAACCATCGGATATTATTTTTTAGACGTCAATTAATTTTCTATGTGGCGACAATCGATACAATATAATATAATACTACAATAAATTTTTTATTCAAATAACAATATATATATATATATATATATAAGCACTTGGGTGTTGTTTGTTGGTTTATTAGTCGACAAGAGGTCGCACTTAAGAATTCAAACCGTAGAATGGGGCATTGCTTTCTATGTTTGCAGCCATCATTGTAACAAGTAGACACAATTTAATCGTATACCACTAATCAGAGCACAAGATTTTTATATAACATATTGCTGGTGAAGCAGCTGAGCTGGATTGTGGTTCTTGGTTCCCCACCTAGTTATATATATAAAGAATAAAAAGAAAAATCAAATTAAACTATAATAATAATTAACATAATAATTTGAAATGGTGCTACTATACACACCATCAATTGCTCTTTTGCAAGTTCAACAATTTGATTTACAACTTATTGATTATTGATCAATGTTTTAGTTGCAAATTTCAAATGGCAAAACTATCATGTTTTAATGTGCTCTATGTGGTAATCAATCAACTAAATAGGTCATTAGCCCCTAATTATTGTTGTAAACTTTAAGCAATATAAAAAACAATGACTTGAGGATAAAGTCAATCTTTCATTAATATATTAAGAAGCCCATTTATAAGGTTTGTTCATGTGACCTTATTGCCCTTGCTCTTATAAACATGACAGCAACATAATCAGATATGGTCCATACGTTAAGGATGTTATTTTCCTGACCTTCATTTTATAGTATCGTCTTAGTTTGATGATGTCTCTGACTAATTTTCTCGTACTTTAAATAATTCTTGTCTTTATAAAATTACATTAGTGTTCAGAAATTTTTTAGCATATATACATATATATATATATATATATATATATATATAAACACTAGTTATTAAAAATAATAAAAGACCATTTCCTTTAATATTAATAATAATGTGAGGTGTTAGAGTGAAGGGACATTTAATGTTATTAAATTTCTGCAAAATGTGAAGAAAAAAAAAAAGAGGCTAAAATGTAGATTGAAAAATAAACGCCCGCTGATATTGAAATCAGTAATTAGATACTGGCACGTGGGAGAAGTTGGGATTGGGGCTATGGAGTTCAGTTCGCATGGGGTGCGCGGCCTGAAAGAAACATGTAACTGATTTACCGTTTAGCCATGCCAAATTCATACTTTCAATTACACCTTTCTCAAAGTCGTCATTTCGGGCAGGCTCTTTTTTCGCTTCACCTTGCAATTTCCAAGTTTTTGCGACTATAAAATTTATAGTATTTAATAATTCAATATAAAAAATTTTCGTTAACAACAAAATAAATATTTTGTTAAAAAATTAACCATGTACAAAAGCATAATTACATTAAAAAAAACAGATATCGATAAGTGTTAATGAATGGGCTTCCTTTTTTTTCTTTTTTTTCGAATCAATTTTTCTTTTTCTTTTTGCTTTTTCTTTGAAATTATTTTATAATATAACAGTTATATATATATATATGGCCGTCTCTAAATCTAGGAAAAATATGCTTTTAAATAAAAAAATAGAATACGTTCTTGTAAAAAATTATTTAAATTTTTAGACAGACTTGAATAAATTGAGCATTAATTGGAAGGCCTATTATCGAAGTCTGTTTGAAAAGGAAGTCTCTCATAAAAAATCTGCAGAATATAAATCCGATAACATGTTACCACATCGAGACCGAAAATGACAACGAAAAACCATTTTTGTCTTATTGCAGAAAGAATTATATATATATATATATATATTATTTGGGCTTTTCACGTTTCAGTGAGGAAAAAAAAATGTCATAATATTGCACAACTACCAATTTGAGTCATCTTGGAGTCAGCTCATATTTTGGCCCTACTTTGACATAAAGATGGCACATGATTCCTTTTCTATTATTTCTTTGAGCAAAAGAATGGTAGAAATATAGCAATAAATATGGCACATCCACCACAAAATTTTAAAATGGTGAAACTCAAAAAAAAAAAAAAATGAGAGATGAAATTTTTAGCTAATACTTGGTTCTCCTTTTTTTTTTTTTTTTTTGGCATTTGTAGATAGTGATAGTTTCTCGAGGTTTGTCTATATTATCAACATGGACAATTAGAGTGAAAATTTGAAGAAACAATAAATATATATACCATTTATTTTCATTGACTTTGGGACTTTCTACATGTTAATTAATGTGGTAATTTGATAAGCCTCTCTATTAAAATTCAAGTTACTATAAATTCAACTAATAAATTATCTAAAGTTTTTGTAAGGGTAAAAAGCAAGCAAGGGATGCAACCAATTGTGCTCCATCTGTCTAATTCAAATACTCATTTAAGCTAAGCTCAACCATGATATACCACATTAGCTAAGCTCAAGCTAATGAGACTTGATTCTAGCTTCGAACTTCTTCGTATTAAAAAATAAACTTGCTCATAATATATCACATTACACGTCTTATGATTATTTCTTTAATTTATTTTAATTTCTCATTTTCATCAAAAGATAATTTTATATTGTGTAATATTTATTTTCCCAATTATTAAATTTGAGAGTTCCAAATTCGAACAAAACAGCACGCAAATGCAGTCGGTAATTTGTTTGAAACTCAATTTTTATGCTTTAAACTTTAGTCGAGCATAATCCAATTATAATTTTATATAAAATTTACCTCAAACTCAAAAAATTAATTTTGGATTCAATTAAAATCATTTATATTAACAGCATTAGAAAGTATATTAGTTGAGGTAGTAGGGTGAATACTGAATATATAGCAAGAAGGGTGGTGAAAGGGAGAAGAAACTTTCCAACTGCAAAGCAGATTGATGGATGACAGGCCAACCCTTTTCCATCTGTCGATATATTTTTGGGTGATTCTCACGTGAATCTCACCCCTTTGCTCTCACACGCCTCAAACTGGACCACTTCTCATCATATATTCATTTTGCAAACATTATTATTATTATTATTATTATTATTCAACCCCCCAAATATCTCTTTATTCTTATCCCTCCCCTCACGTGCTTAAGTCGGCTGCACACGTGCCCTCTCTTTTATTATTAATATCACACGCATTTCATTGCTTTTTGCAATGCTTTGTTGTTGGTATAACTGTTCTCTTGAAACTTTATTTGATTACCAAAAATTACGTAGAGTCAAATTAAATTACTTTTTTTTGTTAAAAAAAATAAAATTAATATGATAGGGCAATATCAATCTTTTTTTTTATGCACTGTAATTTTTTATTGATAATTAATTCAGATATAATGCCGATCATGGTAAGACCATAACGAAAGACTTGGTTATGGAATTATCAATTTCTTAATCTAATAGTACTATAAATGAGAAGGCGAGAAAATATAGTTATTTGGCTAAGGAATATTAGAACAATAACTAATTTTTTTCTTATTCCCCTACCTATCTTACTAATCATAATCAAATGACCACGAAAATATTAAAGTTTCTATTTTGATTATTTTAATATTGAAATACAATGTTCCTTTCCATTTATATATAGCTTGTCTAATTTTTTGCCAAAAAAAAAATGATACTACTAAAATAGTAAGCAGCAGAGTGCAACAACAGTGAAAGAGAAAGAAATGGTAAACAAGGTACATAAGAGAGTGTGTTCGTACGAGGAAGCGTCAACGCCAATTTCTATTCTAACTGTCTCTTTTGCCCAATGGAGAATGGAAAAGGAAATGATGGAATGCTAAAGCAAAAGCTAAAGGCCAGTAGACATATTGGAGTCCCCTTCAAAGGAAAAAACACTACCCCACCCCCACCCCACCCCACCCCACCCCACCCCACCACCGTACCGTATGTATGTATAAACATACATTCATAACAAGTATACTACTTACATGGATGGATAGATGTATGTACTAGATGACAATTCAATTGAAATTGGATGGTTCTTTACTTTTGTTTCTCCTTTTCACATCAAAGAAAATTATTCCCTTTCTTTTTCTTCCGGATGCTTCTCCTTTTCTTCTAGCTTTTGATAACACGTAATTCACATAACCAGCTTTGTTATTCCGTGACCACAATCCCACTATTTTGGACATTAATGTCATGACCATAATATTTTCCATGTTTTCACATTATGTCAAATTCTTTCAATTTGTATGTGCAATTAACTAATTTGAGACTTTGACAAGAACCCGTACCGTCAAGTTGAACATTCACATTTAAGGCGAATTACAAAAACTACGCTTCATATTTATGTTGTTTACAAAAAATTCGTCTAAGTTTATAAATTACAAATATCTTTTTGATATTTTTTTTTATTTTATAAATTACACCTATTGAAAGAATATTTGTAAAACAAAGATAAATGTGGAGGGATATTTGTAATTTTAAAAAATAATTGAATTTTTGTAATTAGACTAAACTTGAAAAATAATTTTTTTCTAATTTACCCTATATTAACTCCAAACAAATGTTAAGCAAGTTGGGAAAGATACCAATTGTTGGTCCAAGAATAATTTTAAAATTCATAAATTTTTGGGGCAAGAAAAGTATTCATTGAGTCCATAATAAATTAAAGGAAATTAATTTGTTAGATTTATCATGGGTGGTGGTTAGAATTTTTCAGCTCCATTGTTGAAGACACAGTGGTTTATATTCCAAGGGGGTGATGAGATCCGTGTCATGTCACTACCAGGAATGTTTTGTCCACACATTGAATCTTAGTGTAATCGATACACAAAAAAGAATCCAAAAACTTTCAAAGTAAATAAAGGCATTAATTATTGTGTGGGGGAAAGGTCTCACTCAAATGTTATCTGGGGAAGTCTAGCTACACCATTTTTATAATTGAGAAATGCTAATCATGCTGTCATGATTACCCAATAGTGCATTAGATTTTTCCTTATTATCATAGATAAATAATTATATAGATGGCCATCCACGAAACCCTTATTCCTGTTTAAAGAATGAACCCGAGTAATATGTTCAGTTTAGAATTTTCAAATAAGGGCAATTCAAAGTCCAGATTTTGGTGATGCACATGTACAAAAATGTAATTTTGGAGTTTCGCCCTATAATTTGGTTAAATAATTGAGTAAATCAGTGTTTTCGTAACAGAACTGACTAATTTAACCAAAAATAGGTAGTTGATCCAATCCGATTAGCTATCAAAAATAAAAAATGAGGTTGAATCAGTCAAAAATCAGTCAGAACCAGTATAATTATTTTTTATTTTTTTTTTGTATTTTTTGTTTTATGTTTTTGTTTTTTTTAGAAAGTTTAAACTTTAAACTTTATTTTTGATTATATGTATGTGATTATTTAAATTTCGTACTTTATTAGATGCATTTTTTAGTTAATTATTTATTTTTTTAATATTTAAAATTAATATATCAAAATTAATCTATTATATTATAATTTTACATAATATAATGAAAAAATATAGATAATTTTTATTAAATCAGTTGGACCGTTGGTTGAACCGATCCAACCAATTGAACCGTTGACCAATAATAAGACCGATTTGATCATCAGTTTGTTTATAAAAATATTGGAATAAACTATGAGTTAATCTATGATTTCAAACGATTTTTTGTCCGAACAATAAATATAAGATGAGGCCCAAACATTTTATAAATACGAGATTTTAGTTCAAATTTCATTAGAAATATGGGTATTAGTCTCGTTCCATATCAATATGAGCATCATCATCTCATTATAAGTTGCAATTGAAGTAATTATTAATATAATGGTGTTATGATGTAATTAATCATCCATTAAAAAAAAAAAAAAAAATTCAGGGTACTTTACAAAGGTGATCCACTCTTCAATATAAAAGTTTATGTTGATGAGATATAATTAATTTAAATGACAAGGTTGGTAATATTTGTCCTCATCCCCCTCTCCCTCAAATACCTTGTAAGTATGTATATTGATTGAAATACGAATTACGTATATAATTCAGTTAAACAATGACCTTTCAATGCTTAAATAATAATTATAGATTCTTAAAATGTGATCAAAGAAAACGGAGTAGCTATATGTAAAATCAAATGGCCAATAATATCATGATTGCTTGTTTGTATATGAAATTAAGTACAAAAACAATTTAATAAAAAAAGGTACCTTTCACCTAATGATGTAAAACATTAACCAACAAATTTCCAACAATTCAAGTGGGATCCCAAGATATTATGGATGATATTTAAGCAACTGAGAACCTTACATTTTACTTAGTATTTAAGCCTGTGACTCCCACCCCACCAAACATTGGATTGACGTTTCTTTATTATCTCAGTTTCCTCTTTCATTGGTCCAAAAAGTTGAAAATCTATGAGAAGAAAAAATTAATAGAGTGATGTCAAAATGTTGCCGATTTCAAAGGTGCCATTCATGTTACACACGAGTCATTAGAAAAAAAAAATTGGAAAAAATAAATTATTTATTTTGTTGAAAGAAACAAAAGGGCTACTTGCATTTGTTAAATAGAGTGATTGAATATCAATCAAATATGGGGCCAGATACTTATATACTTATTGCCTTTGGTAGATCCAAAAGTTTTCTCAGATTATAATACACGATTTTAGACCAAGTAAAACAATTACTACTTTTAACTTGTATTTAATTCTTGTGGGCCCATATCTTGGAAAAATTCAGTCCAATTTTAAATGATATGGTTAAGGAAAAGGTTCATTCTGTTCAATATTAGACTTTTGAACTTTTAAATCTACCCCTCAGCATTTCATTCATGTTTTTAGGTCATTTGCCCTAAATATATAGGATTAGTGTAAGTAGCTGTTGTTCAATGTTTGGGAGTACTAATTTTACTTTACATGGCAACTGTGAAAATACTATAAATAACATAGGAAAATTAGGACTTCAAGTCAAGTCAAACAAAGAAAGACTTAAAATGTCTCATTTTCCACCCCTCATTAAGTGAAGAATTTTTTTTTCCCCAAGACAGCAACTAGAGTGATGACAAGTGGGTTTTGGCACTTTATTCTCAAGATTTCTAAGTAAACCCTAACAAATTTTTGGCAATTTTCACAGACTTGACAGGCCCCCAGGAAAATGGGTTCACTGACCCTTCATTTCAAGAATTTTCAAATAATTTTCCATATCTCAGTAGTTGTGTGGTAATTAAAACTGCCCACAATACAAATAATCCAACAAGCAGCCACCACACCATGCCCAAAAATTTTAATTGGTAGATTGTTCTTCTAGGAACCAAACAGTAATGTCCTTCTCATTTGGGTCACTTTCCACTCTGATGGTTACATTAAGTAAAGGACCAACATTCTCATGGTATATGGCTCCACAGTTTTTCAAGATTTTCATTTTATTAACCAAAGACTTTTTATGTGTTTTTTTTATTTTTCCTTTTTTGCTTTATTTTGTGGATTATTAGACTTTTGCATCATTATAAAGTACTTGTTTACGTGCAATTGTACACTATGTGTTTTATAGTCATTTTAGTTATTACTAACGAATCATAAATTAAGACTAATCTCGTTCTCATGAAATCTACTTTGTGTCATGTAAAACCAAAAAATAAAAAAAATTGCAACTTGTGGATACCTGATTTTTCATGAAATTGACTGTTGAGATAAAAAAAAAAAACTATATTTAGTGAATAAAATGAAAGAAAGGTTAAAAAAAAACAGAGGGGCATGCAGGAGAGAGAGAAAAGCATCAAAGGAAATATGGGCTTTGGACAACTTTAGGGAATGGCCCATGAAGACAAGGACATGAAACAATTGAAAGGCAAGCACTTGTGGAACAAAGAGTGGGAGTGTTGCTGATATGATCCCAAAGGTGGTCCTCCACCGGCAGGGGTGGCGCGGCCGGCAGGGGTGGCCGTGGCCACGTGGGAGCGGTGGTCCAGGTGGGCAACGGCTCTCATAGCCCGACACGTGTTGGAAAAAAAAAAAAAAAAGATAGGTGACAGACTGTTTAGAGGCAAGGGCAAATGCCTTGGGAGATAGGGATGATAAGATAATCTTAACAATCAGATCATGGGTTGATAGGTCAATAGGTTTAGTGCAGTAAAAGTGGGTAGAGGTTCCTGGGCCTTGGCCCGGGGGGCACCTCTTTTGCATGGTGACAAATTAATTTGAGTCAAAGACTCTAGTGATTTAGTTCTTTACTTCTCATATGGTCCTATATTTGAAGGGTCGATTTGAGTTTGACAGCTAATTTTCCTTCCTCTTGGTGTCATTTATTTTCGCTTTTTTTTTTTTTAGAAACAATCTTTTCAACTACTTCCCAATAATAGTTAATTATTTAGAAGCATTCAAATAGAGTCATCTAAAATAAGATTAATTTGACTTAGGAGAAATGCATTATATATAAATAAGAAAAAAAACAAATATTTATGCTACTCCTACTATCTAATTTCCCTCTACACACGATTCGTCTTTGTATTATTTTATTCTAATTATACCAAAACGCCAACTGCAGTTTCTAGTATGTATAGGGTCTACTTAAGCTTCTGCTTTGCATTATTCAACTAGTTCGATTTCAAAACACGTATACTACTACTTGAATTTATACGTCTGTACTTATAGTGTACGAAATGGGCTACCTGTGGCCTGTTTTAAAGAGGGCCTTGGGCTAATATTTTTTAAGTCATAAAGGCAAACGTTTTCAGGGTGTGCTTATGTTTGTACGGTCCTCCACAGTCCAAAATCCTCCCTGTTGGATTCATCCAAGTCTTGTATTGGAGCCCCCAGAACCTCCAAAAAAATTGGGCCTAGTCCATGCAATGGTGAATTATAGCCCAAGAGTTAAAAAGATGGGCCTTAATCTGCCTGCCTTCCAAGCCCAATCCGCCTCTAAATTGAAGAAAAGCCTAATACCAGTGTATATAATATATTTTCCAAATTTTATTCATTTAAGCTTTCTGAAGAAACAAGAGATGTAAAGAACAGCACAATGCTGTGAAGAGTAAACACCAAGGATTATTTGATTACAATAATTTCATACCAAACCCATTAAATATTTTCATACTTAATTTTGGTACACTAAATGTTGTGATAAGTGTACACTCACATCAAAAAAGATAGAGCTGGATTTAAATGAATTAAACAACTTATTTTAAACTTAAAAACCGAATGGTTGGTTGTCACCAACCCAAAATAACTGTATTCTTTTCTTAAGCTATACTTAATAGTTGCAACGCATGGGTTTAGTCTATATTTTAATTATGAGATAATGACACTAAATTGCTTATTGGTGGCTAGTGCGGCCTCAATTATTTGAAAATAATTATATTTTATTTTATATTTTAATAATATCATCAATATAAATTCGATTATTGAGATGAAATAACATTACGTGGTTTATTCTCTCTAACCATCGAGATGCATGTGTTTCGGGAGTTTGATGTCACCAACAAGACCATGTCAGCGCTCAAATTGAAACTCTTATGTTGCTTAACTACTTAGGTGTCAAAATTCAATATTTTTAAAGTTTTAGGTGCATATCATAGTTTTGGCATTTTAACTTATTGTGTACTTCTACTATAAATTTATATATATATTTGGGATATATAAAATTAATTATATACAATTTCATCAACTAGAGAAATTGATTTCTGTGATTTATAATAAAGTTTATGTCAAAACTTTTATTTTTTCAATATTTGTTCAGAACTTCGTGCTAAGTCAAGATGGGCATATAATATTAGAATAGAGGGAGTAATAATTTCTTTCAACCACAGGAATTTCTTAAATGATTATTGAATTTGCCTACGCAGTTATTTATAGATATAATTGTTTTATTAACTCACCCAAAAAAATAAAAATGAAAAAAATGAAAAACCCATGTAACATTTAAGTTTCCTTAGAACTTCTCTTTTTCAAGGAAGTGAATCGCAACCCAGTTTATTAGGCTTCATAAAATCATGAATATATATAAAAAAATTATTTATAATATAGCTTTTATTTTTTTGTTGTTTTTTGGTTAGAACTAAGACTAATTATACAAGTCCATGCTGACGTGGAAGTTGCCCTTGAGGATTATAGAAGGCCAATCCAAGTACAGACATAAAACATACAACATAAATAATTAATTTGTGGGTCATGGAAAACAAAAACTAATGCAATTTTTTCTTTCCTTTTTTTGTGTTGAATATTTTCCATCACTCGTAGTCATATGCTACCGACAACCTACCAAACCATCTCAATAATTTATTTATTTTTAATTTTGAGAAAAAAATAATTAATACGTATCATTATCTCATGGACCAAAAATTTAAAATTAAAAAACATAACCTTTTTTTTTCTAGAAACAAAAAACCTATCCTATTCACTCCAAGAAATAACGATAACTGATATTTACGTTTTTGAAATTATTATTAATAACTTTTTCTCGAGTAATAGAGCGTTAATATCAATTCGTGCATAAGAATTGACATTTTGTTTGGTGCAGATAAATTATTTCAACTTTGATAATTCCGATTCTTTGATTGGCTCTTTCCACAAAATAAAGGAATGATCCATTCTTTGCATGGGCATGGGCATGGGCATGGGCATGGGGACATCTCTCTACTTGTGCCATAATTAAGGCAGGTGGGCATCACTCACGCGATCCAATTCAACTGTCCTCAAATTAAAGGCCATTTCTTCCTTCTTTTTTATAATAAATATATTGCATGAAAATTGTCAGTTAATTAAAAAATATTAGCTTAACCTAAAGTATTGTATTTCGTGAAATGTCACAATTACCAATCATGTTGAATCTTTATTATGTTAAAAATAGTTAGGCAAAAAAGAAAATAAAAACCACAGTGGAACCCAATAGTGGACATTTGTTTGATCACTGATGAGATTTTTTTTACTTCTGCTACTCACTATCGTCTATCAGTAGACAGAAATAGGTTTCTGCTCTTAATGAGACTGGACCCTCTTGTACGCATATAACAATTGAATTCAAGAGGATTGCGACGCTTGTTTTTATTATTGAGCTTTTTATTTATGTTGAAAATTAAATCTGTTGCACCTATGATCCAATTGATAATTATATTTAAGTTAGAATTTAGTTCTACAATTTGGTTAATTTCACTTAAAGTATTGAGATATTTCTTAAGTGAATTCTCTTTTAATTTATACATATTTCCCCTATTTAAGTATGAAAATGGGATAGGTGTAAATCAGACTCGCTCACAATATAAATAAACTCGAGTCGAAATTTGAATTTTTTATTTTCAAATTCGACTTACCCAGGTCCGACCTATTTTTTTTATTTGTTTTTATTTTTTGAATTTGATTTACATATTTATATTATTTTTTTACGAAAAATAATTTTTTAAAAAATTATAATAATATTATTTTTTTAAAATATAAATTTTAATATTTTTAAAATTATAAATGAAATCTAAAATCTACCCACCAAGTTTGACTCTCAATCTTTAAAATCTTAATATGTTAAATTTTGAATCCAGATAACAAGATACAATCCTATACAATACAATCCTGACCATTATCATTTTTAGCAAAATTCTCTACGAAGTTTCCTTGAAGCATAACCAATAATAAAAATAAAATAAAATGTTAAAAAGGGATAAAACAATCCAATAATGGTATTATGAAGACAAAAAGCAGCCATAGGTTATTTCATCTTTAAGCCACTTGTCACAACGCAACAGCATAAATTGTACTTGAAAACCTGCAACAAACCAGAAGGTCATATTTATACTCGAGTTTACTTTCTTGAAAAAGGTCCTCCAATAGAACCAAAATATTATTAAATAATTCTTTTTGTACTTTCAGTAATAAAAAAAACTACAAATAAATCTATCAAATAAAGCCTGAATTGAAATTTCAAAACTAAATAAAAAAAGTCATTTAATCAATAACTTGGATGGATTGCTTGTGGGAAATTCTACTTAATCCCTTTTTTTTCAGGTAAAATAAATAATAAAAAAGGAGAAGGTTTTGATTGGCTAAACCAGCCTCTCTTTGATGACGCTTTGTGAATGGGAAAGGTTAAACAGTATGGGTTTTGACATTTAGTGGAAAAATGGGGTAAAGGCAAAAGGTCCCACGTCAGAGAAATACACACAAAATCTTGAAACTGAACCCCCTCCTTTGGACGTATTAGTCATTCTTACATCATCTCTCTCTTAAATAAATGCATTAAAAAAAAGTTTGTGAAATTATTTGCATCACCTTCCTTGAGCTTCGACTCTTTAGCAAATACCTATTTTAGTATTATTTTTTATCAAATATTTTAATAAAATTTTAATTAAAGACCAAAATATCCATACCTCTATATTTTTATGAAAGATAAATTATAACTTTCAAAACGCTATATAACTTTAGAAAAAAAAAATAATGATGATATCAAATTTTAAAATTTTAAATTTTTGTGAAAATATAAATTAATTAGAAGATATGAGTGATATCAAATTTCAAATTTTAAGATCTTTTCAATAACATAAAGAGTATAAACTTATTTACTTTACATAAAGAATATTAATAGTTTTGATAATTGTAAATGTCTCACAAATTTTCAAAATAAAATGAGAGGCATAAATTAATTATAAATTATTTATGATATATTAAATTTCTTAAAAAAACAAAAGAAATTATGTTCAAATGCATTATTTTTATGAATAAATAATAATATATATCTTTTATATATTATGGAAATTCATTATTTAGATTTTGGTCTCACATTTTTTTATAAAAAAATTCTTTTTCAAAAATATCCTCACTTAATATTTTCAAAAATTATGTACTTAGTTTATACACACAAAAGTTAGTTTATCCTGTTTGTTTAGTAATATGTCTGAACCTTTAATCGTGATATTTTACTTACTTTTAAAGTTTATGCATTTCAAAAACTAAGTGTTCCAATTGGTATGCATAGTTTTCTCATTTTAAAACTAGTATTCTCTTTTGTAATTAAAGAGGGTAAATTTTAATTTGGTGTTTTGAAAATAATATTCATTAAAAAAAACTTAATTTTTAACTTGTATTTTGATGAAAGCTAATCAATATTATTTATATTATTGAAGATGGTATGAAATCAAAATTTTGGTCTTTCGTTTCTTTTTTAAAAGTATATAATACTTTATATTAACTAATTTGTGCATAACTGAAAAGAGTTCCAAAGTCGAATTCTGCTTCTCTTTTTTATATTTGTAATTTGAAATATGATTTTCAAATAAGTTTTTTAAAATGATAGATCTTATATATATATATATATATATATATTAAGTTAGGGATTTTTTGGTCTTTGAATATATTTTTTGTTGACATCTTTAATTCAATAATAGAAAAGTATTTGGCGAAAATTCAAATTTAAAGACAAGTGACTGGCAAAGCTCCAAACTCAAGTGGATGGAAATAACCCATCTTTTGGCCTATGTTTGCTTAGAATTCAAGTAGTAGTTGTCCACTTTTGTTCTTTCTTTCTACTTGAATGTTCTTCTAGTTATTGTCGTGGAGAAAATGAGCACTGAGTGATTTGATGTATTTGTTTTCCTCTTTGTTCTTACATTGGGTGATTTGTCAGGTGTACTGAGTAATATGTGGGGAAATAGAATATCTTTTGTGTCAGCTCTTCTAGTTCTTGTTGGTGGCTATGCTTTCATCTGGTAAATCTGATGCCTTGTCTGATCTGGGGTTCATCAGATTCCTTGAAACTCTGCAGATTCTTCTTCTGTTTGGGGTAAAGCTTCTGACACATGGTTTACTTTCTTCAACTTTTATTCCTCTTCCATTTTTCTTTCTTTCTTTCTTTCTTTCTTCTTTATTTTTTTTTCTTATTTAAGTTCTTGGTGTTGTGGACAAGTTTTCTTATCCAAAAATCTGAAAGAGCCGACCAATCTTGAAGAATCAAGCTTTTCATTTTGATGGTCTAATGGGTAAATGGTTTTTTGAACTCAGATTGTGGAGTTGCTGGGTGCTTGAATATCCTGGAAGCTTGATTGTTAATTTATATTTCTTGATGGATGATATTGAGATTTCATTGGGCTAAATTGAATTGAAAGCCCTTCTGCGGAATTTAGGAGTAGAGTGTAGTAGCTTTGCTTTAAAAAATTGGGAAGTTGATGCCTGATTTTTGGAATTTATGTCACAGATAATCAATTTTTTCCAGTCATAATCATAGGAGAAATTGGCTTGAGTGAGATTGAATGTTTGATCTCGATTCATTTGGAAAGATGGTTGAAAAATAGCTGAACAATAGACGTGTCTTTCCTCGATTGGCACCGAACTTCATTGTCAATTTTGAGATATTGATTGAAAGATCTCCACTAGTTTTCCCCCTCATAAATTTTCACGATTGCTTGTCAGTCTGCAGGGTATAAGCGCCGACCCAGAAGCGGATAGCAATTTGCATTATGGATTGGCTAACCAAGATTCTTGGAGGTTCCAGCCACCGAATCTCAAAAGGGCAATATCATGGGAAATATGAAGATGATACAATTTGGGAAGGACCCCCTACTTCAGTGGTAATCATCCCTCTTCTAGTCATTGATCATTGATGATTTGACTTCATCTGCATATCCATGAGACCTTCACATCATCTGATTGGTTCTCTTTTTATTTTGTGTCTTAAATATAGGATCAATTGTCAGACTTTGACAAAGAAGAACTGGCTAGAGCACTTGCACTTTCCATTACTGGAGAAGATGAGAAAGGGAAAAAAGTAGTAGGTAAGTCAAGAGGCTGCAAGATTTTGTCGCTGAGGATTCATACCCAATGGTAGATTCTTTCAACTTCTTTATACATTTGTCTTTGGGTTTCTCTTGTGATATTTATAGCTATGCGAATATGGACAAACTAGAAAAGAATTAATGAAAATTGTAATACCTTTTTATATTAGCTCTAGGATGTATGTATAATCTAATGTATTGGAATGAAGAAGCACCAAGTATTTGAAAGTTTAGTAAGGACTGGATATTAGAACAGCTTGCTAATTTATCCAAATTCCTAATTGTACCAGATAATGAATCTCAGTTGGACGAAGATGAACAGCTTGCTAAGGCTCTTCAAGAAAGTTGGAACGTGGAGTCTCCACCTCGATCACCTCCACCTCGATCTCCTTCACCTCGATCACCTCCACCTCGATCTCCTCCTCCTCGATCACCTCCACCTCGATCTCCTCCATCTCGATCACCACGATATGATTATGGAAGTTTCTTACCACCTTATGCGTTCTACTATCCTTCAGGGTATAGGTAATAGATCTCCTTGTGAGCAAGTTTATTTTCAGCTCTTTTTCTGTTTCATATACACTTTAATGATTTAAATTTGTCAATCAAATGTCTATTCAGAAATTTGTTAATATATCAGATGGATTGGAGAAAACGTATTCCTCAAGGGTCTAGCTACCATACCCGAAGTTTAGTAGGATCTGCTAGTTGAAGTTAAATGATGGAATTGGCAATAGATAGGATCACTCTTACTCTTTCCTAACCCATGTATAATATATAATTCATATTAGAAATTGCTAAGAAGTGAATTGTTTTTATGGAGTACATGATTTTGTTTATTGAAAAATTGATATCTACTTTTTCAATTATGCAATTTTTATGGATGTGAAGACCCTCAAGTACATTAACAACGTCACTAATTCATCTCATACATCTCTATTTATGTGTAATTCAAAGTTTTTCACTTGCTATGTACAATTGATCAGAACTTCACCTGCACTATTAGAGGTTGCCTGCCTATACTATTTGAAGATTAGTACGAAATCAACCAACAAAGACTTGGACCAGATGGGTCTCATGTTAATTGGTTTTGTCCCCCATTCGATGCTCTAACTCAGTCAGTTCGCTCAGATAGGCCATACTAGAAAACTTTTTAAAAGCTTTTATATGGGTTTTATCTCCCTTATAGTAGAGAGGTCTTGATTCTCTAAGAGATTAGGCACTTATATTCAGGTCATACAATGTTAAAATGGCATGAGAAATGCAGTGTCAGGCTAGAACTTTATGACCTTTTCTATATGCATTGCATGAGTGTGTTGATCCGTGTGACTCAGAAATAGTAATCTTTTGTAAGTCTCCTGGACCTGACATAGTTTTCTTTGTAGAATCTGTGCTGGTTGCAATAGCGAAATTGGCCACGGAAGATACTTGAGTTGCATGGGAGCTGTTTGGCATCCAGAATGTTTCCGTTGTCATGCTTGCAATCAGCCAATTTCTGATTATGAGGTGCTGAACTGATCCTAGAGTACTAGCAGTGTTATCTGGTTTTGGTTCTGAGACAATCTCTAGATGCTTCCTTGATATTACTTTATAACCCTTGAGTGGACCAGTCATTTTGTAAACTGACTTCTTAATTTCTCTTTCAGTTTTCCATGTCTGATAATCGCCCTTACCATAAATCTTGCTATAAGGACCTGCATCACCCCAAATGTGATGTTTGCAAAAACTTTGTAAGTGTCTAAATTCCATCACGCAACCTTACTCGATAGCAACATAGTTCTCAGATTTGCTTGTTAGTTTTCAAATTTGCAGCATATTAATGCTTATATACTCCTGTTAAATTAGGCTTATTAGTGTACTAGTGATTGTTTGAATCATTTGAGATCACAATGACTACATTATGCTTTGTCATTAGATGATATTGCTCCGTTCACCTGCAAGTAACATACTAACCATATGGTAGCTGTGGCGTTTTCTCATTTTCCATTAATGTAGATCCCCACAAATGCTGATGGACTTATTGAGTACAGAGCCCATCCTTTCTGGCATCAAAAGTACTGCCCTGCACATGAAAATGATGGAACACCTCGCTGTTGCAGCTGTGAGAGAATGGAGGTGAGCGGGGAAAATACTCCCTTTCCTAAATAGAAAGAAAACCTGAAAGAATGAGGAAATCTATCAATAGGATATCTTCTAGAACCTGATAGAATAGACCCTGCTATTGTTTGCCTACTTGATGTGGTGGATTAATGTGAAACCCTTGGATCAATGCAGCCTGTAGATGCCAGATATTTAATTCTTGACGATGGAAGGAAGCTCTGTCTGGAGTGTCTGGACTCTTCAATAATGGACACCCACGAGTGCCAACCTCTTTACCTTGAAATACAAGAATTTTATGAAGGTTTAAACATGAAGGTGGAGCAGCAAATCCCATTGCTCTTGGTCGAGAGACAAGCACTGAATGAAGCCATGGAAGGAGAGAAAAATGTAGACTTTATTCTTTATAAATAATGTAATTTTGCTAAAGTTCTCCTTGTAAAACCTCGCTGATTTTTGTAATATCTGTTGCCAGGGTCATCACCACATGCCTGAGACTAGAGGACTTTGCCTGTCAGAAGAGCAAACTGTTAGCACGGTATGAATATCTTCCAAGAGCATAAAAAATATGGACTGAATAATGTTGCAAGATTACTTTTAATCTTATCTCTTACCAAAAATTCCAGATACTGAGGCGACCGAGAATAGGAGGATATCGGATAACAGATATGTTCACTGAGCCATATAGGCTGGTCCGCCAATGTGAAGTAACAGCAATACTTATTTTGTATGGTCTGCCTAGGTAAGAGTTGTTTCTCATCTACTCGTGGCTATACTTGATTTTCTGCACTTCCACGCTCACAATGAACAACCTGTTGCAAATTTAGGTTGTTGACTGGGTCCATCCTGGCTCATGAGATGATGCATGCGTGGCTGCGACTTAAAGGTAATTTTCCACTAGTTTCATCATCTTTCCTGAAGCTCCTCTTGCTGCAATATGCCTGAATCGAGTGATCAACTGAGTTGCCTTTCAGGTTACCCAAATCTAAGTCCAGATGTTGAAGAAGGTATCTGCCAAGTACTAGCTCATATGTGGTTGGATTCTGAAATTCTTGCTGGCTCTGGTAGTAATATGGCTTCTACTTCTTCATCATCATCTTCTGCCTCCTCGTCCTCCTCCTCAACGCCACCATCATCTGGCTCTTCAAAGAAAGGAAAACGGTCTGACTTCGAGAAAAAACTTGGTGAGTTTTTCGAACACCAGATAGAATCAGATACTTCTGCAGCATATGGAGATGGTTTCAGGGAAGGAAATAAGGCAGTGCTCAAGTATGGCCTAAAGAGCACTCTTGATCACATTCGGCTCACAGGCAACTTCCCATGTTAACTTGATTGCTGATTTGCTCTGGAATTCTTGATCTACATTTGTATATGCTGGCCTTTTCATATTGGATACGTAGGATCAAATGAGAGAACTTTTTAACTTATAAGCAAGAGAAAAGAAGCTGAGGGCTGAGGCTAAAGAAAAGAGAAATAAGCAATGTCATTACAGTGTAATATTTCGACTTTGAGCACCACATGTATTGTGTCAAAATACTTGTTCATACATCAAGGAAAATTGGGTATGACAATCTTATACAAAGTTTTCTTCCAATAGTAGTATCCTTGTTATTTTAACCGACTTCAGCTTTTGAAAAATATGAATACCTGGATATGGATCCGAGTCCTCAAGAATTATTTAAAAAAATCAATTAAAATTTTTTCTTTTGCATTAGTAGTTCACAGATAATGGTTTTCTATGTACGAGAATATTTTTTATTGCAACTTATAAGAAAGTCATAATTTGTCAATAATCATTTGTTATCTATAGTAAAACCTTCATTTCTATTAACTTCATGGATTTGGATCTAAACCAAATCGGGTCACGAAAACTTTGAACCGAATACACATATATCTGAATAGAATTTGTGAATCTGTGATCGAATTCGGATTTGGATATTTAGTATGTCCGAACTAATATTCATCCACTATGTTTTCCAACATATCGATTTCCAATATAGGCCCAAAAATAGCTTTCTTGGGCCCTTTGCTTTCACCGAATACAGGCACTCAAGATGTTTGCTCAAAGTCCCAGAAGTCTTTTTTCCATAGTTGATCCAAACTCTGAAAAAGATTCCAGACTTTTGTCATGCCCAACATACCCTTGTCGGGCTGGCCAAGATTCTCGCGAAATCTAGCAAAACGGGTAAACTTGGGGCGTTAATTGTTGCCGTGAATACGGGAAGTTCAGAAATGTGGCATGTTTCAGTTTCATGGATCGCATGTAGTGGTCTTTGCAGCGGGTGTTTAATGAGGAAACTGATTTTTGGGACTCCCTTTCTGGCCCATATTTGTAACTCTTGTATAACCTAAAAATAAATGTTGAATCAGGAATATTCAGTCGTCTGTTCTATTTGATCATCGAGCTGGAAGACAAAATTGATGGGGGATTATTGTCATTTCCACTTGCGAGATTTTTCAAGTATAATTCAGAAGCAAAGACGAGTTCTTGCCGTCTGAACCTGAGTTCTTTGTTAAACTAGACTTCAATGCTTCCAATGACAGCAGCAGGAAGGGAATCGCTATAGAATATTAGAAAGTGATGACAGTTTTGTTGAGTTTTAGCCTTTTTGCGTTATATAACTATTGGAGTATTACTAAATCAACTAAACTAATAAGCACTCATCGGACAGAAAAAACAAGGATATTGTAAGCAAAGCTGGGGACAAAGCTTCTATAATATTCTATAAATTATCAATAAAAAATCTGATGATATGCATCAAACTAGCAATCCTCTTTGGCTTTTATATGAACCCTTTAGGAAGATCCTGAAAATTTTCATTTTCTGAAGCATATATGATTTATACGCCTAGCTATCTTACTATCTAACCTCCAAGAAAATGGCATTCTCTCTTAATACCTTTCTGACAATATCTTCTGTTTTTCTCATCTTTGTAGCCTCCCGTGTTGCTGCTCAATTGCCTAACAATACTGCAGGCACCGACTTCACATGGTCAGCTAACTCACTTACAACCTGTGGAACATATGTTACATACCGTGTAAGATTACCTTATTCAGATCTTGGAAGTATATCTGATCTGTTTGGAATCAGCAGAATGGATATAGCAACAGCGACTAGTCTGGCATCGGAGGATGCTCCTCTGGTTCCTAATCAGCTGTTACTGGTACCAATCGAATGTACTAGCAATGGTACACATTATTTCTCCAATGTCACTTATCCGATCAA
Organism: Paulownia fortunei; assembly: GCA_019321725.1. NCBI lineage: Eukaryota > Viridiplantae > Streptophyta > Magnoliopsida > Lamiales > Paulowniaceae > Paulownia > Paulownia fortunei. Next base: position 21,644,500 of record CM033110.1, read on the forward strand.
GAAGGATGATAGCTTCTATTCAGTTTCAATCAAGCCTTTCGAGAATCTGACCAACTATTATGTGGTTGAAGATATGAACCCCGGGTTGAATCCAAACAACTTGACACTTGGGGTGGAAGCGGTCTTTCCTTTGCTCTGCAAGTGCCCGAGAAAGTCATACACAGAAAAAGGAATTCAATACCTTATTACTTACGTATGGCAGCCAGGTGATGATATAGCATCTGTGAGTAGTATGTTTCAGGCATCAGCATCAGATATAGTGATGGAGAACAACAACAGAAATTTCACTGCTGCGATATGCCTTCCGGTGTTGGTACCAGTAAAGTCACCAATTATTCTGCAAAACTTCCCTTCTCCAGCTGCCCATAGTAAATCCAAACACCACTGGATCCTCATAGCAATTTTAAGCATCATTATGACCTTTTTGGTTGTTTCCTCTGGTCTAGCGGTATACTTCCACCTCTTATACAAGAAAAACAAAATGTTGGCTCGGAATAGTTCTTTAGAAACTTCTGATATTATTCCAACCTACAAAGCCTCCAAAGATGAAACTTTTGAGCCTAAGACCATTCAGGATAAGCTACTTCCTGGTGTGTCGGACTATCTTGGCAAGCCAATAATTTATGATCTACATGTGATTATGAAGGCAACTATGAACCTCAGTGAAAGGCATAGAATTGGCGGATCAGTCTACAAGGCCATTATAAACGATCAGGATTTTGCAGTAAAGAAAACAAGAGATGCAACTGAGGAGCTCCAAATATTACAGAGGGTGAACCATGCAAATTTAGTGAAGTTAATGGGAGTCTCCTTGGACAATGATGGGAACTTTTTCATAGTTTATGAATATGTTGAGAAGGGATCGCTGGATAAGTGGCTGTTCCCCAAAGTATCATCTTCTTCAGCCACAGTTGAATCCCTCAGTTGGAACCAGAGGTTATTTATAGCCTTAGATGTTGCCAATGGTCTGCAATACATGCACGAGCATACTCAACCAAGTGTTGTCCACAAGGATATCAGAACAAGCAACATACTCCTTGATTCTAATCTTAAAGCCAAGATTTCAAATTTCTCTGCAGCCAGACCAGCAACTTGCTCTATCATGCTAAATGTTGATGTGTTCTCTTTTGGAGTTGTACTCTTAGAGCTACTTTCAGGAAAGAAGGTTATGGAGACCAAGGATAACGGTGAAGTTGTGATGTTATGGAAAGATATAAAGGGCATCTTGGAAGTAGAAGATCACAGGAAAGAGAGACTAAGTAGGTGGATGGATCCAAACTTGAAGAGCTGTTACCCCATTGATGATGCTGTAAGCTTGGCAACCTTGGCAAGAGCATGTACATCAGAAACGTCCTCGGAGAGACCAAGAATGGCAGAAATCGTCTTCAACCTCTGTGTCCTCACTCAAGCATCTCCTCAGATATATGAAAAGTCCTGGATTTCAAAATTTGAGGCAGAGGAAGTTTTCCCTGTTATTAGTCCAGTCAAAGCTCGTTAAACTTTTGCCTTATTAATAGTATATTCATAGGCTCATAGCTGTATGATTTAATATAATTAGATGTTTGCAACTAGAATCTCTCTCATTTTGTAATATACTTAAAATGAAAACAATCCTTGTACAAATTTTCTTTCAGAAAAATAAAAAAGACATTTGGATATATTTCTGATTTATGAATCTCCTCAATGAATAACGAGATACAAGCATTGCAAAATAAACTTTGGTGAGTTACAGGCATCTAAACCTCAAAAAATTGTGTAAATAGTCTAGGGAAGTCATTATTTCACCTCTGATGCTAACACATTCAAACAATATTCCTATTCAATAGAAAAGCATTGAGAGTTGTGGACATCTGGCTGGATTTTCATCAGAGCTGAAACCACTTCAGCCATGCTTAATCTGTTTGTAGGTTCTCGAGCCAAACATGCTACACTTAACTTCAGCAAATGCGATGCAAGTTCAGTATGATTAATAATATAACCAAATGGATGCTTTACTTGGAGGCGAGGGTCAATAAGGTCATTAATTTCAGTTCCTACATGTGTTCCATCCATGGCAGAAATCACTGTTTCAGACAAAAGAACTTCTTCACCATTGCAGAGGAAGACAGCTTCTCTTCCTGTAATCAATTCCAATAGAACTACCCCAAAGGCATAAATGTCTATTTTAGGGGTCACCTTCCCAGTTTTTATGTACTCAGGTGCCATGTAACCTTTTTCTCCAACAACACAGCTAGCATGTGAATTTCCATTTTCTCTTGCAAGGCTGAAATTTTCAATCTTTGCCCTCAGGTCTCTGTTCAGTAAAATATTGCAACTGTTGATGTCCATGTGAACATAAGCTGGATCAGTGAAGTTGTGAAGATAATCCAAGTCCATTGGCAACATCTAAAGCAATAAGAATTCGGTGGTTCCAGCTATGGGCAAGGGGACAGTTTTCCTTATGGAGCCAGTCCTTCAGAGATCCTTCTTCCAAGTATTCATAAACAAGATAGAAAACTCTATCATGCTCACAGACACCATAAAGACCAATCAGATTGAAGTGGTTGATATTACCAAGGATTTTGATCTCTTTCGACACATCTGTGCCCATCTTTTTTATAGCTAATAATTTTCCTCGAAGAATCCCGTGGTAAATGGAATTACTCAACCTCTTCTGTGGGCCAAAGTTGTCAGTAGCTGCCTCTAGTTCTTCATATGTATATATCTTCAAAATTTCACCAATTCCAACAACTTTATCTAAGAAGTGCTCCGGCAATTTCTGCTTCTTTTGTCCCTGTCTAATTTTCCATGAGGCTTCATTTCTTCTCTTTCTCCTGTAGTGGAAGAAGCCCAAGACAAGGACAAAGCAAAGGACTGCTAGAGCAGCACCAGTTCCTATCCCAACATAAAGCCCTTTATATGACGTCTTATGCTTTTTCTGAGGGACTGTTGGATATGAAGTGGCTGTTGGGTGTGAACTTCTCATCTGAGAACTTAGAGGTTCAGTTGGCAGAGGAATCAAAATAGTTGTAAAGGGATAAAGAACTGGATCTTCATCAGAAAATCCATTGGCTATAGCTACACTTATGGCACTTACATTGAACTTTTCGCTGACTCGAGCAACTGTATCTTTCCAAGTGACCAAGAATGTCAACAGAAACTTGGTGCCATTTGCAATCTGTTTTTGTGTACGGCAAGCGCACCTAAGGTGCACTTGCAATTTCAATCCTGGAAACAAGTCGAATTCACCATATGGATTTTCACGCTTAAGTGCATCACAAGTGGTAAGCCCCTGATATGTCTCGTTTGCAATTGTGAAATAGGTATTATCAACAGGCCTAGAAACATAAGAGGTGTTAGCCTGATAGTATAGACCTGAACAGGAACAAGTTACCGGAACAATAATCTCATTGTCCAGAGGCAAGACCGCCGAACTTGAGATATTGTTGATGCGAGCTAATTCCACAGGGTCAGAAGATGTAAATTTTGAAATGGAGGAGAATGAAACATAAGGAGGCTTTGTTTTAAACATCAAGAAGGCTCGGCAAGAAGGCATTTCACTATTGCAGGTATAAAGAAAAGCTGGAGATGGTCCTGTTTCATCGGAGTTATTACATTGCATAACTAAATTTCCTGAATAGTTCTGTTGGGCATGGGAAGTGGATGCTGAGAAGGTTAATATGATGAGAAATCCAAATAGGTACTTGCTCATGATGAACGCTTTTGCAGGGAGGTTTGCGAAGCATGAAACCTTCATCTTTTTCCTACCTAACAATTTGGCCGTTGGCGTAGCATCTGCAGCCTCGGATTAAAATTATAAACCACCATTTTGACTATGTGAAGGAATCGAATGTCACTTTCCCAAGTCTACTTTTTCTGGAGTCAAAGTTTGTCCATCTGAGAAATAATTTCCCACATACCACACATATCATTAGATATAGCCATTTTCATAGACTTATGTAAAGAAAATTCATGAGACTTAGCCAGCCTAAATCATATGCAAGAGACTTTTATAGTTGAACAAAAGACAGAACGCTTCAAACTTCATTTGAGACATTAAAGAATGTCCACTTATGTCATGAGCAGTCGAACCATCTTGCAGCACAAGAGAAAGCAATCATCTGAAATTCAACTTCAATATTGCACAACAAGAATGAGGGATAGCAGATATTAAATTTTCAGAACTGTTTGCAAAGCATATTCTAAAGCAAAATACTGAGTCGTGATTAATTAATTCGAAGAACCGATTCAAAAACACATTCTCAAGCACACCAGCATTATAAGAATTAATTGAGTGACCAAGCAAGCCAAGTGGTTCTTGACTTGGAATATTTAGACAGCAACAGGTATAGCTAAGAGAAAAAAAAAAAAAAAGAGCATAATGTGGTAGATTTGACACTTTGCACTTGTTCTTATATGTTTATTCATGATGAAGTAGAGATTATGTGATGCTGAGATTCTTCCTGCACCTGCCGGCCTTTTCTTTTATCCCCAGTTAAGTACTTAATTTTGCCATTGGTTTGGATTGCTTCTTATTGCTCTTTCTGGACATACTGGAAAAGATATTTCCCATTTCTTAGTCTTTAGTGAGAGTGACTGCTTTATTACATAAAATTTTAGGTCAGGAAAAAGAATTCTTCCCAATGTTACTCAGATCAAAAAGAATAATGAGCAAAGAAATGGACAATTCTAATTCTAACCCCCAGAACTCTTTTTTATGACACTCAACCAGACAAGAAAAATCACACAGATATCCTGGCCACAGTAGTTTTTTAAATAAAATACAGAAAATGACCCCAGACCCACTTACATCCATGACTTATAGACATTATCCTCGTCCAAAATCCAGCCAACCATCCAAAGTAAAGCACCCAAAACCACACAAAAAATATGAACCAAGCAAAAATCTCAGAAACAAAACTCAAAACCAAATAACGTCCCAATGACCAAATTCTTCGCTCTCTCTCTCTCTCTCTCTCACATGACACATACCACCACTTCTGGTTTCTGATACTGTTAGTTTCTTCCTCCCATGGAAACTATTCTCTCCCCTCACTCCTTCTGCCCTCTTTTCAAGACCCCCCTTCTTCACCCACTCCAGCCCAAATTAAGTTCTGGGCTTAAACCCATTTGCTGCTCCCTCAGAAAACAATCTTCTCAATCGGTTAAACAACCTTTTTACAAGCCCGCAAGTTGGCTTTCTAATGTGCACCAGGGACTAGCAGCCCTCGCCATTTCTTTGGCCCTTAACTTTTCCTTCCCAATTTTAACCGACTCTGCATTGGCGTCTGAATTTGATGTTCTGAATGATGGCCCTCCAAAGGAGTCATACGTTGTTGATGATGCTGGTGTGCTTAGCCGCGTAACTAAATCTGACTTGAAGAGATTGTTGTCGGATTTGGAGTCCAGAAAGGGATACCACATTAACGTTGTCACTGTCCGCAAGCTCACTGTAAGTAAAGTATTTGCGAGTTTGATGTATCTCTTGATGTCGTGTAGTATGTGAAACCAAATGTAAGACAAACTTTATAATAGGAAATTTTGAAATTAAGTGAAGGAGAAACAATGGAGCAAAGAGGGGAATCAAAGTGTAATGCAAAAAGATGTAGTTTCTTGTTATTGGATACAGGAACATCACTAAGCCACTATTTAAGAATGCAAGATTTAGGTGTCACATATGACAAATCATTTATTCTCTTTTTCACGTTCTTTACCTGAAGAGCAAAGCAGATGCATTTGAGTACGCTGACCAAGTATTGGAACGCTGGTATCCAACTGTTGAGGAAGGCAACAACAAAGGCATAGTTGTGCTTGTTACCAGTCAAAAGGAAGGTGCAGTTACAGGTGGCCCTGAATTCATCAAAGCTGTTGGTGATTCTGTTCTTGATGCCACTGTATCAGAGAATCTTCCAGGTATATCCTGTTTTTCCATTTTGATCCAAGTAATATATCATTTGGCTGAGAGCTAGCATAACAAAATGTCTGGTAGTACCAAGCTTTTGAGTGTCTTTCTCTCATTTTTTATCATGCATGCAAACATTTGGTTCATGGTTAGCCCGCATCTCTATACTCCTGGTAGATTGAATATGCCTGAAAGGATTTTTTGTCTTTTACACATTCACTTTCACTTACAGAATTTTGTTGGTTAATATCGGATATGAATTGCTTGCAAATCTGAGAATATTTTGTCCGAAAATGGACAAAAGCTTTTCAAGAAGCTGGTCTCCGACAGAGACTGCTTGAGACTTATGAGAAATTTGCAAAAAAATTCAAGTAGAAGAACTTACTACCTGACCTAGCAAAAAAATTGTACATATGGTGTAGCCCTCACAAGGAAAAAAGTTGTGACTCGATTAGACAGTTTAAAATCCTGGAATATATCATTACACTAATGAATTATTGCCAGAAATTATATTATACGTTGTATTGCTGCAACATCTCAATTTGTAAGATTCAATCTCTGTCATGTGACAGAAGACAAAAAGACACATTCCATGAGAAAATGTTTGGAGAAGTCCAAGCCATTGCCAATGTTTTCTTTAATTGTATTGCAGTGTCTATTTACTATACTGGTTTAAATTTTTGCAGTCCTAGCTACAGAGGAAAAGTATAATGAAGCAGTATTCAGTGCTGCCAAACGTCTAGTGGCTGCGGTAGATGGCCTTCCTGATCCTGGTGGCCCAATGGCTAAAGACAACAAAAGAGAATCTAACTTCAAAACCCGGGAGGAGACAGACGAGAAACGGGGTCAGTTCACTCTTGTAGTTGGAGGTTTGTTAGTGATTGCTTTTGTTGTTCCTATGGCACAATACTATGCATATGTCTCAAAGAAATGAAGTAATCTATCTTTTCCTGATCTGGGATTTTTATTTCCCGTTAGAGTTCAGTGAATGTATAAAATTTCTACAAATGTTCATATGGAATGCTTAATTCACAGAGCGGTGAATCAGCAAATTAAATTTTCATGATATCAACTTTTGTCTCCTTTTTTCGTTCTTTTACACGCAATTTTTTCTTTTACTTTGGCCCACTTTCCTGTTAATATTCCTATGTTTATCTCTGTCATCTTGAAACAAATCTAAGAGTCCAAAAGCCATCAGCTAGGAAGCTGGACAGAATTGAAGTATAGCAAAGATCTTTCTTGATATTAATTGATAATGGGAGTGACACTAAGACTTTGAATGAAAACAATCAAGTTGTTGACCGGTAATGGCCAAAGTCCGACTGAGGCCAAGAATCAATTGGCTAGGATACAGCAATCTCCTGACGTTTCTACCTTGCAGTGTTTTAGAGAATGCCTCAATAATTAAATTCATTTGGACAATATTATATTGCATATATAACCAAATATGAGAAGTCTGAAAGCATGATAAGCGTCTTTAGAATTTTAGCTTTAGAATGAAAGGCATCTTGTCTGCAAATGGTGGATCGGAGTATTTTCCTGCGAGAATCTGTGATGCAACATACTGATTTGCAGCCTCTGTGTAATGAATTCCATCCCAATTCACGTATTCTGTGCTGTCATTGCAACCTTTGGCTGTGACTGAACTTCCATTGAGAACTTTAGTTTGACCACAGGCAATCCGACTGTCATAATTCAGTGGTGGACCTCCATACCCACAGCAGGCCATTAAGGGCTGCTCAAATCCTGTACGTTGATGTATGATTAATATATTATTTTGCAGTTGGTTTTGAATAACTTGGTATTATGCTGCACCTGACTGGTCATTACTTTGACACTAAAGTTACATATGTTGAGAATGTGGTGCTTAGTGTACATTGTTTTGAAATTTCAAACTCCTAATAATGGAGTAGAATAAGTAAAATATATGAAGTAAATTATTTGAAGATGTCATGGATAAAGCTATAGTGAATTATAATTTAGGCTAGTAAATTCAGAAACATAGTTAGGTTGTCATACCTAAATGGCTAAATGTGAAATTGCTAGAAAAGAGGAAACCACAAAAAATAGCTTAAGAGATGCCCTACAGTTTTAACTGTAGCGGTTGCAGATGGTACACTAACATTTAAAAGTTATTTACTTTTTGTTTAGAGACATAAATGAGAGAAATTACTTATGTATACTAACCGTATCGGGAATAGTTTGCTATGAGATTTGACTTAATTGTGAAAATGTCAACGTATGTGACATTTGCATCCGGATATTGGCCTTGCAACTTTTTACAGAGTGCGTGAAGTTGCAGGTTGAGAAGTCTTGAAGCTTGATTGTGAGAGCTGACACATCCAAGCTCATCTAGCTTTGACGGATCAGTTCCGAATTTTGCAATATTCTGAGGTAAGCAACCAAGAGGACCTGTGTTGTGAATCCAAAAATTTCTTGCCCCTTGATCATATAATCTCTGAGAGGGAAATGAAAGAAATCATAAAACAGGAGAAAATTGGAAGATCTAAAATTGTTCAGTCATGCAGACCGTCGAGGTACAATATAGCAGAATTATATAGAATAGGTTTCAGGCTATGAGATAGTTGTTATTATGTTCAGAATACAGTTTACTAACCTCGATACCATCTTCAAATTGTAATAGAATTGTTGGAATAGAAGCAAGAATTTGATCCAACGTCTTGGAATAAAAGGCACCAGCGAGATCGTTCTGACCTATGTCAAACATGTAGAGCGCCTTCTGAAAATAATCTTGAGCTGGAATGTACTTGTCAAATTTCCTTGCTGCCAAAAAGTAAAAATAACCCAAAAACAGTGAAATGACAGGTTTTTGAACTCAAATATCTAATATGAGGTACATTTTGAGTTGTATCATGATTTATGACACTGGAAGTACTTATAAGATGAGGAAATACTTTTAGCCTGGATATCTTGAACTTTTGCCTTGAATCTGAAAAACTGAGCCACTTGAATCCCAAATGAAAATGGGCTAACAGATGATGCAGTGGCTGGAAGTATGGTAGAGCCTGCAGCTGCAAAGTTGCATCCTCTTCTAAAAATTGGCGCGCCTATTGATTCCAAGTATGCATTCAGAAATGGCAAGTCCATCGCATCCACTGTTACATTATACAAAACCATGATAGAAGCCTTGTTTACCAGCAGAATAAATAGACGAAACAAACGTGGCTGAATGCTTTTTTCACCTTTTGTGTGTTTGCGTGTGTGTTTCATCGAAATGCTTGATTATAATTAAGTCAGAAGAAGAATGTTTACTTAGAAAATCATTGATTAGGCGGCCATCGCAGAACCTCCCGGACGGTTTCTGGAAGTATGTCTGCCCGTTAGGCGGGTCAAGGCGTTCGCCAAGGCCAGCAACTAGGTCTCCAGTGTCGGAATTAGAGTCCCCAAAATTGAAAACTGCAGGATAATTGAAATCAATGGAGCTGGCTAGAGGGAAGCAGATCATCAAGAGTAAGGTGAGATTTTGGAAGGTACAAGCGTTTGAAGCCATGTCCATATGTGAAACAAGTGACAGGTCTTGCGTACCTATAATAGAAGGTTGGGTGGTGCTTTTAGTGTGCACTCAAAGTTACCTTCCACAACTGGACAAGTCCAAAAGTACAAGTATTTGTTTCCGTTGCCAACAGGCTTTGCCCACTGGTCCCCTGGTTGCTGAGTTATCACTTATCACTTATCAGCTATGCAGCATTGATCCAATTTCTCTCTAATCATACCGATTTCCATCTTAATTGAGTTTATCTTATAAACTGCACTTTTGGCCGGAGGTTGTTCTTTCCATATCAATGTTAGTTTGACTTGGTATATGAGTCAACTTTCAAACTTTTTTCATACTGCCAATGGTGGCTAGGCCTGAGGAGCATCACTTTTCCTTCATGGAAATTCTTTCCCGAATCTAATTTCTGTAACATCATGAACATGAATTAACAATTGATTTCCAGAATTAGAGTCCCCTAGCCAAGACCACCAACTCCACCCACTGCCACCACCACCCATGACTTGTGGGAAAATATCTTCATACAGCAACAAATCATCAAAAAAGAGTCAAAAATATTTTTCGCTTAAATCAACCTCCAAGAATTATTTTACGTTGAAGCAAACAGAGCCAATTAAGACTGAAAAAAAAAAAAAAAAAAGAAGAGGAATTATCAGAGTAATAGTTCAGTTCCCATATAAATGTAATTCAGTGCATACACATGTAGATATTAAAAAGCAGACCACAAAAATAGAAGCTAAGAAGGCTTTACATCATCTTATCTAGGCTTAGTCCGTTATTCTGAGATGCTAACTGCCCATTCACCAGACAATGTGGAAGTCGAAATTCTTGACAGAGATTGAAAAATGTCATCCATGTTTGGGCGATCTGATGGATCCTTCTTGAGGCAATTATCAATCAATCTGAACAATACAAGGGCAAGATCCGGAGGATACTTTCCTTGTAACGATGGATCCATTAGGTTTCTTGGATTTTCCTGTCCACCATCTTCGGACAACACCGGAATTAAGACCTCTGATAATTGCATATTTACCTCTTCATGCAACTGGGAGACTTCTTTTCCAGTGAGAATCTCCAGCATGAGAACCCCAAATGCATACACATCAAGCTTAGGAGAGACTATTCCATTCTCCAAATACTCAGGAGCCATATAACCTTGAGTCCCAACAATGTGTCTTGTCAAGGCAAATTGACCTTCCTGTCCCTCCGTAGATCTTGCCAGACCAAAATTTGCAATTTTGGCTCTGAAATCACGATCAAGAAGGACGTTGCTGCTGTTCAGATCTTTGTGGATATGGGGAGGGGAAGTGTAACGATGGAGATAATTTAGCCCTGCGGCTACATCCAGAGCAATTTGTAGTCTCTTGTTCCAGTTCATAGTCTTTTCTTCACTCTTGTCATGAATCCAATCACTCAGAGGTCCATTGGAAGCGTACTCGTAAACCAGATACCAGTGGCCCTCATTAAAAGAAACACCAGAGAGACGGATTAGATTGAAATGGTTAATCTTGTTCAACAGATTGATTTCTTTTGACACACCTCCATTCATTTTCTTTATGGCAGCAAAATCCCCATTAATTGTTCCGCAATAAACAGATCCCTTAATCCAGCTACTGGGGCTGAAATCTTTTGTTGCAACTTTAAGTTCTTCAAAAGGGTAAACTTTAAGAGACTGCGCTATGCTGGAGATACTTTCGAGAAAGTCCTGTGAGTCTTCATCTGCCTCTTTTTCGAGTGGTTTCTCAACAGATTCAAAGCCCTGCGATGACACAACTGGTTCAGCTTTCTGCTTCTGTTTACGAAAGAACACACAGAAAACTATGGCCCCAACAATTGATGCAAGAACAAGCCCCCCAACAACGCCAACCACAGCATATATCCAGGTTCTGCTTGAGCCACCACTTGGCGGAGGGATCAAAGCCGGTGGCATGACTGAGGGCGGTGGTGGAGGCTGAGGTGCTGTAACTTCAGGACTTGTCGGCGGATCCAGAAGGGGAACCAAAAGAGTGGTGAATGGATATGTGGTAAAATCTGTTTCAGATAGGCCATTGGCTGAAAGAGTTCTACCAGTATCAACCCCAAATAATGCACTTATGCTTGAAACAAACTGATTCCAGATGACCAAATAACTCAATAAATAATTCACACCATCATCACTTTGGTTCCTAGTTGGACAAGCACATCTCAGTGGAACAGTGATTCTTGTGCCGGGATACAAATTCGTGGCTAGAATATTGTTCTGAGCCTGGAGAGCTTGACAGGTTGATAAACCCTGGAAAGTGTTGTTTGCAATCGAGAGATACGTGTCGTTCAGCTGGGTAACGTAAGAAGTATTAACCTGATAGTGCTGGCCTGAGCAAGAACAGGTTACAGGAACAAGCACCATCCGATTTGTTTCGAGTATCGCATCTTCAGGAACTGAATTGAGTTGAGCCAATTGTGATGAATTCACAGCCAAGAGAGTGGATATGGTGGATACAGAGTTATATGGCGGTTGAGCCCTGAAAGTGAGATAAGCTTGGCAACTACGCCTTAAGCCATTGCAGGTGTAGCCCAGAACAGAAGTTGAATTATCTCTGCTGTCACATAATGTTGTGGCCCGCCTAATGTAAGGCTGCTGGGCAAGAATCACCGGAAAACAAGAAATCAGAAAGATGGAAATTGCAGAAATGAATCGGGAAATAGTCATATTCTGATTGGGGAGGAAAAGTCATCAGAGCTTAATTTTTGTTTGGGGAATGAATGTAGGAGTTGGAAGAGGTTATTATAATGTGTATCACACTATGTGAAAAGGAAGTTTCGTTGAATGTAGCTGGAAGACGACATAGATAATGGGTGGGTGATCAACATAAGGAACAGAATATCGATTAAAATATGGTTAAAGAGTTGAATGTTTCAATTATTAAAAGTTATCTGTTCTGTCAACAATATCATAAGCCCAGGATCAGATAGTATTAGATTTTATTTTATTTTTCTTTTTAGTACTGTCTTTCTCATGTATCAGGAGAAGAAAGAAAATTATGGGAGGACTACATTACTATTAATGTTAAAATTGAACATTTGGTTAGAATCCACTTTATATGTTTTTGAATTTAGGTAAATGTAATAAATAAAAAATAATTTATATGTACCTTTATATTTAACTTTAAACAACAACAAAGAAAAATTGCGTTTTCTTACTAAAATTCAAAATTCAAATTTATTTTTTATGACGCCCAACCCAAGGCAAAAGAAAACTTCAGCAACTTGTGTGGGACAAGTTGGGGCAATTGACTGAAAAGTAGTTTGGTCAACATCGTGCCCAACAGTGCAAGTTAAAAAGCTGGTACAGCGTATGTGCAACGCGCAGACAAAATTAGGAATACGATTGCGTGGATGAGATTATAAGTATCAAAGAGAAAATTCAAAAGCCAATTCCATAAACGATGTCCCTTTTTTTTGTTTTTTTTTCAGTTGACTTGATAGATTTTTTTAAGTTTGATAAATTGATCAAATTGAATTAAAATAAAAAATTCAGTATATATCAAAATTAAATTAAAATATTTAATTTAATGTTCGATTCTAATTTTTATGAAAATTCAATATTCGATTTAGTTTTTATTTTTGGTTTATGTTTATCGAATTTATTTTTATATATTTATATCTATTATATTTTATACTATTTTTATTTTTTAACTTACCGAAAATAAAATTTAAAATGAACAATATAATTATAATTTTTAATATTTAATTTAAATATTTTTTAATTTAATAAAATCGATTACCAAGAAAAATAGATAATGATGAAATCAAACCAATTAATAAAAAACTTAATTCAATTCAAAATTAAATTTAATAATATCTAATGAACACTGAACAAAAAAGTCTGTGTGTGGGTGCAGTCAATTATAATCACCTAGTCCAAAATCCAAATTTCTTTCTTCCATATTAAATGAATTATGTAAACTGTATTAATCCCAAACCTTGGAAAGTTGAAAAAGTCAATAGTCTGAAATCATTAGGTGTGTAGGCTCTATTTGAGAGGAATTAAAATCACACGCTCAATTTTATAAATTTTGTAGCGGTGCTGTTCAACTTTAATACCTGGGTCAGATATAATTTTCAAATCTCAAACGTGGATGTGGATCGTGGCATAACAATTTCTTTTTTCTTTATAAAATTTTCCATATTCAACTCTCTTAAATGTAATTAATTATTTAATCTAAACATTCACATTACAAGATCTCATGATTAAAATTTATATTATATTTACATGGTACACTTCCTAATATATATACCAATAATTAAAAAATACTTTTATTTCTCATACACATCTTGAAATGTTAAGTAATACTTCTTATTTTTCAAATAAAATATTTAATATATGTATTACACTTTCTCATATAATATTTGATAAATAATAATATATTTTAATAAATATTTATAATATTTAAATATAATCCAAAAGTTATTTATAAGTATTAATGAAATATCATATAAAATAATAATTTATAAATATACTAATTATTATTAAATAGTTATCTTTAAGTTATATTATAATTATAAACTAAATAACATAAAAATACTTAGAATTTAATTTTTGCATAATTTAATAAGTACAAATATAATTTATATAAAAATAATATCAAAATATGTCGTATTTTTATTTCTAATTAATTTTTTACATTCGTATTTCACTCGTACGTCTACAAATTCATATATTAACTATTTTCATATTTTTGATTGATTTTTTTATCGTAACTTTTAACAAAAATTTATAATATACTCATACATATTAAATATCAAATTTACATCTTATATTTACCTAACTAGATTCATATCTATGTATGAGATTTATGCACATATTCCGCAATAAATCCGATCAATGCAAATCGCCTTTAAGTACATATCCGAGTGATTAATTTTTTCTTTTGGTCATCATTTATTTTAAATTTTGTGCATCCATAACATTTTTCATAATATAAGAATTATTTAACTTGTTATTTACAAATGATAGTGGTCATATATGAGCAACACTACTTTTTTTTTGGTACATATACATTTTTCATACACTGAAAAAAAATATTAAAGACAAAATATTAAGTAATTATATAAAAAAATGTTATTAATAATAAATATTAAATAATTATTATTATATTTAAATTGTAATTATTGATAATTAATAATATATAGCTGCAACACATGTATTCTCACACATAATGATGACAATTTTTATATGTCATTGAACAATTAAAGATAACTTTTAAACTTTCAAATTAAAAAGTTTACAAGCCACCCTCGTGGACATGCTAACTAGCACAAAAACCCGGGTATCTAAATCCTCAATCCAAGGTAATTTCAGGTTCTGAGATTGTGCTGTAGAGCTTAAAGAATGGATTCCATGTCTAATTATTAAAAAAGGAAAAAATTACATTAGGTATTCTTGTCAGCGACTTAGAAATTGAAACAACTTAGAACAAAACATGAAAGTAGTGATATGGGTTCCAAAACCTACGAACTCTAACTGCCCAAGACATAGAAATCGAATTGATTGCTTTAATGATCACCAATTCGAATTGGATTGCTTTAATAATCACTAACTCAAATTAAATCTTGAGATGTATTAGTGCTTATCATGTTCCAAAAACTTAAGAAACTCGTCAAACTTGTTGGGAGGGTGGCCTTCAACTGTAACCCTTTGATACCAAAACAAAAATTCAAATTGGGAAAAAGTAAGAGAAAATAGAAGCTAAAGATGAACAAAAGTGATAAATGTCACCCACTCTGTTAGAATCAAGTGAGAATATTTATAGATATAACTCTATACACGCGGCTAATCTCTAATCACATAAAATAGCACTTTAGGTAGCTGTGAAAGTAGAATCTTTATTTGGATTCAATTTGGGTCGAATACTCACTTCACCTTCTTTAATGAGTATTCTTGTTTTTATAATTTTATTTTATTAACAAGGTAAAATAGTATTTATATTATTCTTTATATTATTTCCCACATTATTACTCCCCTCCATTCTCCTAAAACTCTGAGAGAAATTCAAAATTTGAACTTGGGATTCTTGGGGGAGTGGGAAAGTTATAAGGAAATAATCTCTACAGTCTATTCTAAGCTATGTGGCACCAATCAGATCTTACATGTGGCCAACGTCATTGCTCTGCTTCGTTCTCTCACTATAAAAGAGGGTAGTGCCCGTTCATATCCCCATTTGATCATTGTATTCATGCATCTCAGAGTGTTTCTTCTTTAGATCTACCAAATCTTTTGTTACCATGGAGAGCCTTCTATCCACTAATAATTTTTCATACTTCCAATAGGAACATTGAAGTGATAATTGATGAGTAAAAGCCAGGCTCCACACATAAATTTTAAGTTATTAAGCAGTAAAATCAAAAGCAGGGAAAATGGTGTGTAAAGACCTGCATCATACTATGTGCACAATACTCCTCTAGGCGAGGGTAACCTACTCCAGCAAGAACCACCTGATCTTCATGTAATAAGCCAACCTTGTATAATTCATACGAGTCTTCCTCCACTTGAGACTTTAAAATAGGACTCGAGGGGCTGATCTTTCAGTCCAAGATGATTTTTACTCTCGTTCATCTTTAACTTCTATTTACTCTTACTTTTTTCCAATTATGAGTTCTTATTTTGGCATAGGACGGTTATAATTGAGGGGCCATCTTAATAAGTCTGACGAGTTTCTTAAGTTATTGAAACATGGTAGGATCTTCATTCAACCCTAATAACCCTCAAAATCCAATTCGAATTTGTGATCATTAAAGCAATCCAGTTCGAGTTTGCTATCTTGAGCAATTCGGGTTCATGGGTTTTGGGACCCAAATCAAGTACTATAATATTATTAGATATTTATAAACAAAGAAAAGTATAATTGAAATTATAAATTTTTTTTTCTAAGGTTCAATACAAATATAGGTACATCCTAACAAATATGTTTCTCCAACTGTTAAGAGTGTTTTACGAAAATTTATGATATCAGTAAAAAAAATCAATCAAAATCTAATTTTAGACATTGTGTTGACTTGTGTAAAGGTTTGACAATTTTTTTAGATTAAAAAGGTATTGGGCTAAGTTTATTTAAGATATCTTATAAACTTTTATATCTTATATCTTATATGATATTTTTAAAATTTATAAAATATTAGATCTCATTTTAAAATAAATTATCATTTAGATAAAATAAAATCATGTAAGTTTTAAAATGTTAGTAATGAGAATTTTATAATTAAAATTATCAAAATTAAAAGAGTTTGTTAAAATACAATCTTATTTTGAAAATAAATTATGGTAAAGGTATTTTTTTGTAAGGTTATAAAAAGACAATTTTTTTTTTGGATCTTATAATTTTTTTAAAAAAAATTATCAAATATTTTTTGACAACTTATAAAATATTTTAAAAAATTTATAAAATCAACCAAATATCCTTTAATTTATCCTTATGGATAATTATATATATCTCCTTTGATGATTGGTGTAGTTATAGGTACACTCCCTAAAAAATTTTAAATTATATCCACCTTCCATAAGATTATTGTCATCTAACATATAACTCTATCATTCGACATCATTATTTTCGGAAAATAAAAATTTATAAAGCTCTGATGTTTGTTCAAATTCATAAAAAAAATCCCTTAAAATTTGTACATACTTACATAAACTCCTCTAAATTATATGCAATTTATACTAACTGATAAGACTTCAAAAGTAGGTTACATAATATTAATAATAATTATATTATAAGTTATTATTATATTTAAAAAATTAATTACACTTATCTGTTATATAATATTTTTTCTATCACCTTATTTTCTATTTTTTAAAATTAATAAGTACCACCATATCATTGCTACCATCACATGAACAATTAATCAACTATTTATATATAAAACCCCCACTTTTATAAGTTAATTTGAATAGGTTTGATAGGAAAAATAATATTTACAAGTGAGAAGAAAAGTTAATGACCAAATTTATATCTAGATCTAAATCTAAGTATAGTGTCATAGACCTAAATTTGAGTTTTGACATTTAATTTGATTTATGGTTAAAAAAGTAGGTATAGGTTTATAATGTTTTATTATTTTATTAGGATAAAACAGGGTTTATGTATAAAATAAAAAAAAATAGTCCTAGTTTATTTTTTTTTTAGGATAAATCAAAACAAATTTTAAGGAAGATTTGTATAATTTTAACAAAGAATAAGAAAATTATTTTAGAAAAAATGTTATGATTTTTCTAATGATAGATACTATAAGGGACGAGGATGTAATTTTGAAAAGGGAATAGATGAAGGACGTCCTTGTGACTATTCTAACATAAAGACACCTCTTACGAATCCCTCTCCCGCCGTAGGTAAAACCCTAACCGCGAGTCCACTGCCTCCATCAGTCGGCCGCAACCCCCGTCTTCTCCGACAAGAAAACCCTAACTCGTCTGCCCAATTTTCATTCTTCAAACCTCTCGGTCGCTGCCGCCTAAGGTCCCCTGCCATGGCGGAAGAGAAAGAGGAGAAGTCATTCGAAGACTTGGGAGTAAACGAACAATTAGCAGAGGCGTGCGATAATCTCGGCTGGAAAAACCCTACAAAAATACAGGTGGAAGCTATACCTCTTGCTCTCGAGGGAAAGGACATAATCGGACTTGCCCAAACAGGGTCGGGTAAAACGGGGGCATTTGCAATTCCGATTCTGCAATCGCTTCTCGAAACTCCGCAGGCCTTTTTCGCATGCGTGCTCTCGCCCACGCGTGAACTCGCCATTCAAATTGCCGAGCAGTTCGAAGCCTTGGGGTCGGGAATTGGTGTCAAGTGTGCAGTGGTAAAATAATATAACGGAAATCTCACTTATAGTTGCTAATGAGTGTTTTCTTTATTAATTTGGGCTGCTCGGAATGTTTCTTTTGCAGCTTGTGGGAGGGGTGGACCAAGTACAGCAGAGCATTGCCCTTGGAAAGCGGCCGCACATTGTCGTGAGTTTGTGTTTTACTGCATGATTGAGTCTCATTATGCTTATCTTCTCAAGATGTAAAAATAGCATTTCAAATTTTTTTATCTAGTCATTAAAATTGAAGTATGGTCAAATGTGGTTGATGATATAATGAAAATTGGTAGCAGCTGCACTTGCTATAGAGCACATGTTGTGGTCAGTTAAATGAGAATTGGAAGGATTTTTTCTTTGTTCTTTTTGGCCTAAAATTTATCTTCCATTCATTTTGTTGTTGGTTAGTTATCAACAAGAATTTGTGCTGGTGAGGTATAGGATTATAACACCTAGTTTTGTGGGTCGTACTTTTGGTTGACTTCTCAGATAAAAGGAGATGTCAGATGCCGGTAAAGTCTTTGTTATGGTGATCCTCAAAATACCGGAAGTGCTATCCCCCACCCTCCCCCACCACCGAACACCCCGAAACCCCTCCCTCCACTGTCCCCCCCCCCCCCCCCACCGAACACCCCGAAACCCCTCCCTCCACTGTCCCCCACCCCCCAAAAAAAAAACTGTGAAAGAAAAGGACCAACAAGAAACTTGGTGATGGATTATTTTAGACAGAATATGTTGAGAGTAGTAAGAGCTGAAAGGTTGTGGTCCAAATTTACTGCGACCAGGTTTTAACATTTGTTTATGTTTGGGCTTCTTAATCTGTTGTCACCTACTCCTTACTTAGCAAAACTGTATCAGGGGATGGCAAGTAAAGTAAAACAATCATATTGATGATCACTCAATGTCTTTTTCTGTTTTTTTTTTTTAAATTTTTTAAAACCTAAAATTGCATCTGCGTAAAGCTTCGGAGAATTGTGAAAATCTTTCAATTTCAAAAGTCGAAGTTGTCATTTTCAGAGGCTCTAATGATGATCACTTGTTTGAAATTCATGTATGAAGACTTTGTAATTGATGGAGCATAAATTCTCAACTGATATGGTATGGCGTTCATTTGTGTGCATACTAAAAAGAATCTTGGATGGTTAACCGTGTTTTCTTTTTTGGTCCGCTTGCTAGGTTGAAGTTCTGGTATCTGTTATATTCTAGAAAAATTGTGAAGCACATTTACTTTGGGTTGTATTTTCTGATAAATTTAGTCTTTTTGTTAGACACTTTATTGTGACTCTCTGGAAATTATATTTTGTCCTATATGTTGTAGGTGGCTACACCTGGTCGTCTTGTTGATCATCTTTCTAATACCAAAGGGTTCTCTTTACGTACATTGAAATACTTGGTAAGAATTTCTTTAAATGCTGATTGGAGCTTGAAAACCCTCGTGCTTTCTCTGTTCATGCGTGCATCTATGTCTGTCTGTAACTTCATTATATGATAAAACAATGCAGATACGAACCATATGATACCGATAGAATGTGAAAATAGTTGCATTGCCAATATTTTTCAAACTTGTGTATTGCATATTTAAGTCTAATTGTGAAATATTAGAAACTAATAGCCCGATTGAGCTTCCTTATGCCAACTTGGGTGCTGCTATGATACTTGAAGCGATAATAACAAATATATTGAAGAAACACTGGCAATGCTGTTGCTGTTGTTACTGTGTTTTTTGTATGTTAAGATTAGATATTGTTGATTTTGATCTGTTGTAAATAGAGGAGAAATGCTGTGACAAAGTTGTTGCTTACCTTATCATCTACGTAATGAATACTGATTAAGCTCCCATGTATAATAATTTTGCAGGTACTAGATGAAGCAGATAGATTGCTCAATGATGATTTTGAGAAAACAATTGATGAAATATTGAATGTCATTCCTCGCGACAGGAGAACATATTTATTTTCTGCAACCATGACCAAAAAGGTATGCAAGTAGTAGTAGTTATGTTTATCTAGTCACTGCCATATGATAGTAGCAACATTAGAATTCTACCAGTGATTTTTTTGTTCTTGATCCCTCTGTTTACCATTACATAATTGTTCATTCTCTATTATCTTTTTGTATATTAAATTTGCTTGTTATCATTGATAACCGACTCTCCTTTGCAAAGTTGCTTTAATTTTCTAGGCATACTGAAGAAAAGGAAAATCAAGAAAGAAATAGAAGAATGATAGATAAAGTTTCAGAGGAAGTGTCTCTAAAAAACACATAAATTTTTTGTTGAATTTATTTAAGTCTTGATCTTTGACTGTTCGTTTAAATGCAAAATCATTGTTGAACAAATTAATCTTTTATGTAGATTTTTTTTCTTCTGCTAATCAAGTATAAAATTGCAGTCAGCATGTTCAACCTTTTGGTTCTCAATCTCAATTATTCATTCAGTCATTGGTTGCCATAGATTAACTCGTACTGTTAGTGAAAGAAAAAACAATTGGTCTAAAACAGCCGGCACAGGACAGTAGTTTAAGTGGCCATCAACCATCATCTCATCTTGGGGGATGGTGAAAAATTGCAAATATCTCTCTCTCTCTCTCTCTCTCTCTCTCCCCTCTCTTTCTCTCTCTCTCTCTCTCTCTTCTCTCTCTCTCTCTTTTTTTCCGTTTTATAGCCATTCCTTCTGAGACTGAAGAAAAAACATCAATAAGGCTCTAATGAGGATAGGATTGGATTGTTATTGAACCCAAATGAGTTGTTTGTATGTAAATCTATCTATTTTTTAAAACAGTATGAATTCATAATGGGTGGTGCGGTCAATGTTACAGGTGAAAAAGCTGCAAAGAGCTTGTCTGAAAAATCCTGTGAAGGTATTGCAATGCTAGTTGTTTCCTTGTCATTTTTTGGTAAATTTCTCTGTTCCTTTTTGTCTTATCTTTTTTTATTTGACTACAGATTGAAGCTGCTTCCAAATATTCCACTGTTGACACGCTGAAGCAACAGTATCGCTTTGTTCCTGCAAAGCACAAGGTCTGTAAATTCAGCAACTTCACGTTCTTCTTTGTATGATGTCCAGACTGCTATCTGTTTGTGTGATATGCTCTTGGCACCCTAACAGGAGTCATGTAAGTGTAGATCTCTAGTGAAGTAACCATAGGTTTATTAGTGTCATGTGCGTATGGGTTTTAGTTTAAGTACATGAGTAGTATCCATAGTTACGTTAATGCCATGTCTGAAATGATTTTAGTTTTAAGTACTTGAGAAAAGGAAAGAAAGTTGAAAAGTTGCAGTGTATGCTACACCTGCTTTCACGTTCTCTTTGCCCGTGATGGATTTGGAGATTGAACAGCTTAACCTTAAGGTGGTTGGCCCTAATCTACTTGTACGCAGGATTGGCTACACCTGAGAAAGGTGGATGAGAAAAAATTCCCATATTTGTTGTTCTATAGAAAAGGGGGTTGCTAGCATTATACTAGATGAAGGCAAAGTTGTGAACGTGTACCTTACTAAACTATTACATTATCTTTCTTTCGTTTTGATTTTTCCCTTTTTCTTTCTTTGTGCCAGGATTGTTATCTTGTTTATATTTTGACTGAGATGTCAGGAAGTACATCTATGGTTTTCACTCGAACATGTGATGCAACTACACTTTTGGCTTATATCCTTCGGAACCTTGGCTTCAGAGCCATTCCAATTAATGGTCATATGACCCAGGTAATATTTTAGATAATCCAATGATGTGTTGGAATACTTGTGTTTCTCATCTAACTATACATCCAATTTGCTTTTTTTCAGTCAAAAAGGCTTGGAGCCTTAAACAAATTCAAGGCTGGAGAATGTAACATTCTTATCTGCACTGACGTTGCCAGTAGAGGACTTGATATTCCATCAGTAGATATGGTTATCAACTATGATATTCCTACAAACTCAAAGGTTAACCTTCTTCTATGTCGTTTTCCATGATACTTCCGTTCCTAATCTCCTACATCAAATACTGAGCTCTCATATCTTGTTGACAAACAGCTGTTAACAACACTTTTTCACTTTGTCTCTTCTATTCCTTCCATCACCTTCTTATTCTATTAGTACACATTTGTTACATGTTGCAAGTCATTTTTTCAGCTGGCTAGAACAATGATCTCTGCTTGTGTGGTGCAAATGCATGTGTGCATATGTAAGCAATGTATTAATATGAAGAAATGATTACAAGAGGGCCGTGAGACCACAATTGGAAGAAGTGCCAAAAGATAATGAATAAAACGAATGTTTGTAACCGAATCTGCTACATCTAATGTAGCTAAATGAGCAAATATTCTTGCATTTTTGGCATCTCCATGAAAATTGGATATGATGGGCAAAAAAGTGTATTGTTGGTGTTATTTAATTCTTCATTTTTCTCCCTTTTGAGGTTTTGGAACTCAGTTTCTTTGGGCTAAAGTGAGATGACTGTTATTTTTCACTGTGCATTTGAAGTGTCTACTCACGTTTTTTCTGTGATATTTATTTTTGCTTAAGAACTGCAATTCATGGTTTCTTATGTCATCTTAGATCTTTTGAGACCTAGTATATTTACTAGTTCTGTGAATAGTTTTGCAAGTTTGCTCTGCCATTGCTTTTTACTTTCTCCCTCATTTTGACATTTCATTAGGTCTTGATATATTATGGTGTTTGGCTTCTCCTTCTCTTTGACTTTCACTGTTATTAGATATTATGGTGAAGATACGATCGGACATTATGTCAACGAAAAAGTTGACTTGATGCTGGCTAGTGTATGTGTGAATTAGAATAGTTCATATGTTTTCATGTATCTAGTGTGTTAACCCATTCTTTTGTGAAATGCTTTCAGGATTATATACATCGGGTAGGAAGAACTGCTCGTGCCGGACGGTCCGGGGTCGCGATAGCAATTGTGAATCAGTATGAGTTGGAGTGGTACTTACAGATAGAGAAGCTTATAGGTAAGAAGAGTATGCTGTAGTCGTGGTAGAAAGCGACAAAGTGATAATCTCTAGTCTGACGTATTGTTTACATCAGGTAAGAAGTTGTCCGAGTACCCTGCCCAGGAGGAAGAGGTTTTATTACTGTTGGAACGTGTTACAGAGGCCAAAAGAATATCTCAAATGGTACGTATTGATTAACTTTATTGTAACCTTTTATTTCTTATTTTGCAACTGGTAATATATGTTATTCTGAAACACATCATGGATTAGACTTAAAGAGTTTTTGTCCGATCTGATTTATATAATTTTAATAGATATACAGTTTGATTCTGTATTAATGAAATATGGGCCTAGCATGCTACCATGGGATAAGCAGTAACTTTTCTCCTCAGGGATCGTGTACGACATTTAATTGTGTGATCAACTGCGATGTGGTTATTGAATTTTATAGAAGAAACAAACAAAAAGAATAATCACAAAACTATATTAAGAATAGATTGTTGGCTTCTCATTAATGGTATTAGTTGGTTGGCACATTTTATAGGCCACTTGATGACAGTAGTCATTATGTTGTTATTTGTCTTCATCTATCTATTCAATTCCAGACCTGAGTCTTGCTGAAAATGATCAATTAGCTCTTATAGATCCTTCTGAGTTTTGGCCTGGGTGTGTTAAACTTAGAGATTGAGAAAGGATTGTTACTATGTAATGAATGGTTTGGCAGATGACAAACCACAAAACATACATTTAAGTTTCTATAAACAATTAATACTGGTTTTTATTATTTAAGTGGATAGCAATTAGTCTGCTACCGTAATCTTTATTTGAATGGCTGTCTCCTCGTCCCAGGCTTTGACTGCAGTGACATGTTGGATGTGTTGCTTTTCCTTTTGATGTTTTTTTTCATATCCTACCAGTTGTTTTAATACAGACTGATGAACTGTTTACTTTTTAAATCGAAAAAGTCCTATACTTTTTATTTCTTTCTACTGGGAGTTCCCTGGCAATGAGTATAATAATTCGGTTTCATTGCTGGAGTAATTATGCAGAAAATTAAGGAAACTGGAGGCAAGAAGAGGAGAAGGGGAGGTGAAGATGATGGTGAAGAAGATGTCAATAAATATTTGGGTCTCAATAAAGGGAAATCATCTAAGAAGGCGAGAAGAAGATGACAGAAGAATCATCCGTATAATCATATTTAATTTTGACTTATTCAATTCTGTATTCATTTGAGATTGTGATTTCCCCGTAGAGAAAAAAAATTTGCAGTGAATTTTTAGCTGTAGTCTTATTGATGTGTAGCGTGTGCCTTTCTTCCGAGGAATTTCATCTGACCTAGTGCATGTGTTACAGAAAATTCCATCTTATTCTTGTGGTGCTTGCTTCTGTTTATCTGTGGTTGGCGGTTTCCTGGCTAGGATGAGAATAGTACAGCATAAATATGGGCTGCATATTTTTCAGTGAGAATCATCTCTACTCGTTCTCGTCTATGACAGGCTCACATTTCAAAGTAGCTGATTTAAGTAAAGAGCGAATGAAATTTATTTGTCATTGAATCAAAATTTAGCTAGACAAGATTCTTACCACCCAATTTTTCTCATAGAATCCTTTTCACAGAATACTACCTTCATCAAGAGTGAATGTTTGGTTTGTGTTGTTGACCATAAACAGACTTCTTAAAATGCAATATTAAGCATTTATTTTAATTATTAAAAAGTATTTTATTGATTTTATACTCCATAATTGATGCCACTGTGCGAAAGCTCTATGATACCAAAATCAGGAAAACAAAAAAGAAAAGTTGTTCATAATATTAGACATTTGAATGAATTTGATTTAAGGTAGTGGAACCATTGAAGGGTGAATTTTGCGAGTCATGTCTGGGAACCAGTCAGACACAGACGTGTTTGGAGTTGAGAAGCATAAGAGTAGGTTTAGAAGTTCAAGGCAGGCTGGTGAGTGGTGATGATGGCAAGACATTGGCAGTTGCGGAATGACGGCCGAAATTTATTGACCTGCCAACAGAAACCAATAATTTCTGAGTGGACAAAACAGAAGAGCAGGAATTAGGAGAATGGGTTTTTAATCAATTAATTAATTCTAAGAAGATAACTATCATATGGAATTCATCAATAGCAGTATGATGTAAGGTGATAGAGATGATGAAAGCTGTGCCATTCATTCGGACACGCGTCCCCACCTGCATGCAGCGCACCGTCGTCGCTCTTGGACTCTCCTTTTTGCTTTTTTGTTCTCTTTCTTGTCAATTAATAGTATTTTATTGTGGCATGCAATTTTTTTTTTCTTTACAGCTATTTCATGATTAGAATACATATATCTTTATCGCTTGTTGAGCTCCACTCAGATTTTTTTTCAAATTGATATGTGATCGAGCTGAATGAATTTATAACTTTGGACTTGCTAACGAAGTGTCACCTCCGATAATTCAATTTTCTTGAGTCAACATTAAACAAAACCATACAGGGAAATAAATTGACCTTCTCTTTCAGTGTAAAATCGAAATCACAAGACATATGGGGACACATTAAATTAGCTTAAACGACATCCTATGAATGCAAGTACAAAGTGGACTCATTTCAACTTTTGAGCTTGAATGTGGATGCTTTCGTGGTCATGTTCAGTTGAAGAAAATTGAATTTTACTCGAACGCTATCATTTCTTATTTGAATTTGGACATACACTCCGCCTTGTTCAATATTATGCCTATGCTGTCATCTGGTGGAATCTTGCCATATACAGTAAGTTTTGTTCGCCCCAACGTTTTTTCTTTTTCTTCTCAGTTAACAAATTTAGAATGGTGGGCTGTAGAACATAGGACCCCGTGAAGACCCATACGACAAAACATCCAAGAATCTGCAGACATGCGAACGTGACAGATCAAGTTTTATCTGTCAAGATAACTCTTTAAATATGCATCATTTTTGTATGTACGTGTTTCTTTTTCTTTTCTTTTTCCTTTTGTGTATATGTGTGTGTGTCTTAAGAGATTCAGGAAGACTTCAAGTGTAACAGTATAATCCACTAGAGTTTATGATAAGAGAAAATAAATCTCTCCTTTTAAGATGATTTTTTTTTCACGGTTATCCAAGGGCCAAGACAAAAATTTCGTGCTTATTTCCAAGTTTCCTAATTCTTTTAGAACATATATAGATAAATGCTTTCCTTATGAGACATTATTTTTCTTTTTTACTTTTTTTTTCTTTACTGTACTGCACAATAAATATTATTGTTATAATATATGCTTCCAATGTAGTGATTAAAATAGACCTATAAGGGAACTGAATCGGTCAATTGACTTGATCTATATATTTGTATTATAATCCTAAGATCTTGGGACCGATTTCACATTACTAAATATGAACTGGTTCAAGAAGCCTTCGCTTAAGAGAAAAAAAAGTACGTGTAAAGAAAAAAACGAAAAAGAAAACTCCACTAAAATATAAGTATTAGCTTCGGGCTCAATGGCCTTCTTGTCCTAGTACACACCCCCCCACCCCCAGGAACTGCAGTTTAAGTTTTCACTTTTCACACAGCCTGCACAGACACAGACAGAGAGATGAAATCTGCAGCGCGGAATTCGTTATCTTATTGTGTAAAGGAGAAAAAACCATGCATCGGTTGGGCGGAGAAGTATTTCAAAGACTGCCTGTGCAACATCAAAGATGAATTATCTTTCGGTTTTGGACTGATAAGTCTTGTGTGTTGGGGAGTTGCTGAAATCCCACAAATCATCACCAACTTCAGAACAAAGTCTGGCCATGGAGTTTCCCTTGCGTTCCTCCTCACTTGGATTGCCGGGTTCGTTTTCTTCGCTTTTAAAACCTTTCGTTTTAGGCTCAAGAACATGAATATTGCTGACCGACTTTTTTTTTTTCTTTCCAAAAGTGGAAAAACATTCTTGTACAAAAAGAGACATATTATGGATTGATACGAGTACATTGTTTCCTATTCTTTTGGGATCTTAGATGTTCATTCTTTTTTGTTGTAAACTTTGCAGTGATATATTCAACTTAGTGGGTTGTCTTCTTGAACCTGCAACGGTGAGTCCTAATTCTTGCCCTGTTTGCATTAAGTTACTGCAAAAGTTTAGGTGTGATAAAAATATATAGTTGTGGATGTCAGCGCCACACAGTGTTTCATATGTTTAATGGCTCTGCTCAAATAATTTCCTGTTTCTCTTCTGTTTCTCATTTTATTGTCTTGTGTCTTGGGTGATGCAGTTGCCGACCCAGTTCTACACAGCGGTGGTAAGACCATTCTTTCAATCTGCTCTCGAATTCTGAAACAAATAAAATCCTACTATCTTCAGATTGATATACAGTTTTACACTGAATTGTAGGCCTAATAATGTCCAAAATGGCACTTATTTCCTTTAACATTTTTTTTTCTCCATGGAGCAGCTCTACACAACCACCACAGTGGTATTAGTTCTGCAGAGCTTATATTATGATTACTTCCGCAAGTGGAGAAATGTCCAACAGAGAGAATCAAACCAAGAGGTACAAGTAACTTTTTATCCCGCAGGAACATTTATCCTTATATCTTTAGTTAACAAATGACTTGAAAATAATGTTATGTTTAGGTTGAAGACGTGAAAAGACCTCTGAGATCACCAAAACCAATTGATTCTGCCATCCCAATACCAAATGGCACCCACCGGAGAGAAGCCTATTATTACACGTGCGTCAATAGTTGAATTTGTAACTATACTCTGTCATCTATGCCATAATGTTGTCATTTATTATTGTGACAATGGAGAAAGGTAATTCTTTCCAGAAACAAAAATTCTGCAGGTCAGCAAGATCAATGGCCGGTAGCACGACTCCGCCTATCCGGTCTTATCTTTGGCCCATAAAGAGTGGTCCTTCGGCAGTTGGAATTGACAATGACTCCTCTTCCGATGATGAGGCCAATCCAATTCCAGCCAGGAAAAGTGTCAGCAAACCGAAACCAATCCCACGTTCTGTGAGTCTTCCTGAAATCTTGTGGCTCGATATAAATATATTAATCAAACCGGATGAGTTTCAAATGTCAGACATTTGGAATTTTGTTGCCACTTGTTCATAGTGCTCAGTCTACAAAATGTCGAATAGTTGCTCCACTTTTTTGTCAAGTGCAAGTCTTGTATGTTGGGGATAACATTTAAAGTCATCGTGTTGCATTATTCGGCAAGTTGAAAGAAGTTAGTAATAATTTTGTCATGAAAAGCTCCATTAGTTCTGGTTGCTTTTTGAAAATTTCATTAGGCCTTAACAAGAATCTTCATCCGTGTTCCTTGCTCCTCAATTACATTGAATTGATTAATAATACCAGACTGTTAAAGAATAGTATTGCGCAAAGATTCCAACTTTTTACTCATACAGTATGGTTCTCAGGCAGGATATGGAGCATTTTTAGCTACATCGATCAACATGCCTCGAGAAACTAAGGCTTTGATGCAAGTGTATGTTGGATTGACTGGGAGGAAACTGTTGCAAGTAAGATGGAGATAATAACTAAATGAATGTACAGATTCAACTGTTCTATTGATTTCATTTGCTTAAGATTAGGACCTGTTTTTTCGTGCCAGGAACATGGGTCAGAAAGTGTGTATGGTCAGTGGTTGGGATGGATGATGGCTGCCATATACATGGGTGGAAGGCTACCTCAAATATGGTTGAATGTAAGTACTAACTCATCGATATCCTTAAACGATACAATCTACAGATCAAACTCTGTGTCTCTGATTAATGTGTTTGTTTTCTAATGACCAGATTAAAAGAGGAAGCGTCGAGGTAATTCTCAGGCCAATAATTATGCTTGTGAAATTTATCGTCGAGACTAATTTTTTTTGTCCATTAATGCAATAACTTCATCTTTCAATTTTAACTTGTATAGGGATTGAATCCTCTCATGTTTATCTTCGCACTTGTTGCTAATGCTACTTACGTGGCCAGGTACATCATCTGTCTGACGATGTTTAGAATCAAACCTGATGAAGTAATACTGATAAAACTTGTAAACTTGATTGCAGCATTCTTGTGCGATCGACTGCTTGGGATAAAATTAAAGCCAATATGCCCTGGCTGCTGGATGCTGTGGTCTGTGTACTGCTCGACTTATTCGTATCCTTTTTTGGCTTTAGTCTTAGGCTCTTTTCTCCAATCTATCCAAAGAAACAACCTTAACTGGTAATAACAGATAATACTGCAGTATGTCTACTACAGATACCTTCGCAAGGAAAGTCGCAGCAGCAAAGAAGAATATGGAGATTACATTGAAGCAAAGTAATGAAACCTTGTATTTGTCATCAAAGAAGAAAAATAGAGCCTCAGTGTAATTTGAATTCGCGGAGAACACCTTTCCTTTTTTTTTAAAGAACAATATGCAATTTTGGGTTATGATTACATTTTCTTAGATGAGGGAATTATGCTTTTGGCCTGGTTGATTTTAGGATTGTGGTTAAGTACGAGGAAAAATGTGACATCTTTATGCTAGGGACTTGAGAGTCAGGTCATACATAGTTACTGTGTCTGCAAAAGTATTATGTATGAGCCCAACCTATTTGGTGTTACGAGAGAAGAGAGCCCAATGAATCATATTTCAGATTTAAATTTGGGCCAACTTTAATCCATTATGAAATGGAAATTCACCATCACATCTATACAAGTCCGGTTATGCAACAATGCAGCCCACAGGCCCAGACGTCATTTCTAGTTTCATGGAATTTGGTTGTTCAGGAATTCTTGTGCTCGAAAAAAAAAAACACATATCACATATTTTTCTGCTAAATGATTTGTTTATTTCAAATTGAGGGAATGAATAATTTGGACAACGAAAAAAAGGAAAATCTTGTAAATTTCTGATTCGACGCTATTTATCAAGATTATATATCCAAGTCTTTCTCGTTTTCATCTTTGTTTGTTTTTACTGGAAACCAACAAGAGGTTTTCAGAGCTCGTTTTGTGGCCTATTTTCATGTTTCAAGAATTTTAAAATTAAAAATACTTTTATTAATTTTTTGTGTGAAAATAAAAATATATTTGAATTAGATGTATGAATCTTGATTTTATAAGGTTGCAATGAAAATGCATTTGATTTATGTGTTTTCATTAGAGAAAACAAGGGTTTTTTAAAAAAACGTATTTAATTTTGATTTTTTTTAAAAAAAATTACATGATAATAAAATAGATAATTTATGGATCCATTATTATTCTTTATATTTCATCAGTCAAATTATATTTGGAAGAATATTATTACTTAATTTGATATAAGTCTCATTACATTTTTATGTCACATTATTAGTATATAAATATAAAGAGAAAAATATATTACTAAATTTGTTAAATTTTTATTATTTCAAACTAATAAAATATTATATCAAACATTAATGATGTGAATCTTATTTTTACAAAATATGAATTATAGGTGTGAAAATCACATTTAGTGTAGAAATGGTTTCTTCCAATTTCTAACTTTGACTAACAAGTTGTGTTTCTCTTAAAATTTAAGCAAAACAAACACATTTGGAGATTTTAAATAATAAAAAACAAAAGAAC
The DNA here is from genome assembly GCA_019321725.1 of Paulownia fortunei. NCBI lineage: Eukaryota > Viridiplantae > Streptophyta > Magnoliopsida > Lamiales > Paulowniaceae > Paulownia > Paulownia fortunei. The sequence continues at coordinate 21,675,211 of CM033110.1, forward strand.
TCATTTTAAAAATATAAAGAAAGAGGTTCTATTACTTAGGATGCTCCCGATGCCAAATACAAATGGTATATAACAACACAAAGCTGGGAAAACTGATATAAGAAGTAAAAGCCGTACCATTATAATGATGCATTAATCATAAAATGCTTTTGATATTGTTGTCTTTGGATTTATCATTGTCCGGATTCGAGTGATCCAATGTGTTTAGATTTTCAGCATTGACTGTATTGATGTACTGGAGTGGAGGAGGGCACGTTGTCCAAACTCTAAGTAGACTGAAACTAAAATTAAATTATTTAACTTTTTTCGATTTAATTTATTAAATATAATAAATTAAATTTAAATATATTTTTTTATTTGATAAGAAATTAAACTTTATTAATAAATTAAATTATTCAACTTCAATTCATATTTAATTTGATTAAAGTTATTCTAACTAACTAACTGGTTTTATCCCCTTTTAGTGATGAATAAAATAATGATTTGTTGATTCTTTTGTAGATAAATCAAACAAATTATGGACTCTAAACCGTTAATGTTTACATGGAAACTTTATTGGCTAATTTATAACTAATAATTTCTGGGAAGGCCCCACATTGAGGGTAACATGTATATTTTGACAAGAAAAAAAGAGAGAGAGAGAGTTGCGTGTCAACAATGGAGTCAATTTATACATATATATACATATATATATATATATATATATGTAGACACACACATTTATAGAGGCTAATTGTAGTGGGCCATGTGGTCGTGCCCAAGGGTAAAGAAGGGTTTCTGTCCTTTGCCGACCCAACTGATCACCGACACTCTTTCTCTTCCTCATTTTTTTAATTATTGGCTTCTAAGAATTTAATTCGTTTGTTACAGAATAAATTGCATTTTTTTTCATCAATCGCTCCACTATTGATTAACTAACTTCAAATTAATAAATAGTAACATGATAATAACTTTGGTGTGATTTGTTTAAAAATGTCCCTACGTTTCTAGAAGAATATATATTCCTAAGCCTAGTACTTAGATAAGCATGCATGCTCCAACCCTTTTTTCTTTTTTATTTATTTGGCTTAGTAAACTGTTTTGAAGTTTTGTAATATAACCATATTAAAAATCACGGAATATTATTCAGAAGATTAGATTATTTTTACTTTGTAATGTAACGTACTAAACATTCAAAAAAAATAAAAATAGATATATAGAGAATAGTAGATAAAACAGCGAATTCGTTTTTCCTTTTAATTTCATCACAAAAATTGCCGACCAGGAAAGAGGGGTGCTTTAGTTTAGCCATGATTGACAAGGAACAAAAAGGTATCAGTTAGGTCAAAAGGTTCAAAAGAATTGCGGCACATAATCAAACATAAAAGAAACGTCATGCTTAAAGTAAAAGCACCTTAATTAATGGCACTAATTTATCTTGTACCACGGATCAAGTACCTATAGGATATACATTTTATATATATATATATATATATATGATATATATATATATATATATATATATATATATGATATATAAGTGTGTGTAAAATATAAGATAAAGACATCTTTTAAATGGATAGTTTACAAAATTGAATTATATAATTAAAGCCCTTTTCCCCCTATATTTTGTCCAATTTAAATTGCTAGGTCGATACTTTATATAATAGCCGGGGGAGGGGGGTTGGTGTCTTTGACTTCAATTAATCTTGACCAAATTTTGAATTCTTAGAATTTTAAGTTTTTTTATTTAAAAGAAAAAAAAAATCGTTAGTTTTCTTGGTTTCCCAAATTATTCAAAATCTGCAACTAAATAATTCCCTCCTAATATGCTTTAAATTACTATCATGTTAATATGCATTAATTACTAATTTATTTTTAATGCCAAAAAAAGATAGGTCTCTTCCTCCCAAGACGACCCTAACAATATATTTTTTCATCCCAAATTCTATGTTACATACTCCCTTCACTCCATCTCCATCAACATTATATTTTGCAAAGGTATGTAATTTCATACTATATATTTTTCCTGATCTCAACTATTCATCTTCCTCATCCCTTGTGGAACTTACAACTGGGCTTTGCTCTGCCTGAAAGTGTTCACCTTGAGGCTGTCGGAGAAGTGGGCGTTTCTGCTACTATTGTGCAATATGTATTTCGTTTGGTTTTACGATTCTTGATTGTACTCCCGATGTATTTATTTTCGTTTCTTGTTATATTTTATTACATCTAAGTTTAGTATATTTGATTAGTTTTATTTTTTTTTAAAGAAAAGTTATTTATACACCCTAACTACCTACTTATTGTATTGCATACTGAGTGAAGAATAAACTATTTTTTTTATAATTTGGTTATAAGTAAATTGTTGGATTACATTTATACATTAATCTTGATTTGTTGGTTATGCATATGTTTAGTTAATTTTCTTTAAATGGCCACAATCCTTCATTATTTCATTTTTTCGTTCTATTTGCCCTTAAGTGCTTAAAATCTATTCTATATTACATACTAGTGGGGCCTATGACCGTAATTGCTCATTTTTAGCTTAAGATCTGAATTCTTAAAATATTTGAGTTTTATTGATTAAGAAAAATATCATTAGTTAACAAGATTAAACCATATCTAGTTTGATAACTTCCATATCATACTTGTATAATATATTGTACTTAATTTTTTGAGAGATAATTCCATAATTAATATATTAGAAATACAATCATATAAATGTTTATATTCTCCATTTTATCTGAAACCAATTAAGCCTCAGTTTATTCCTATATATAATTTCTTTGCTTGTAATTACTTCCCTTATCCCTTTTTCTTTTTTATGTATCGTTTCTTTCTCAGCTATAAGTCTACATTACTTTTAGAGATATTTTTATTTATGTTTTGTTTGAGATTATTATAGAAACCGTGGCATCAATCTTAAATTTTTGAAAAAAAAAAAAGAATATGGTCTATATATTGGGTTTTAGTCAATTTTAAATGATGAAAATGTATGTGAAGCATATTCTTAATTTATAATACTTTTCTAAATGATTTCTACGCATAGCACGGATACATATTAATTTTGTTTTATTTAGTATCAATGACGAGCATACATATATATATCTGGTGCCCTGCTAATGAACTAATGATTAACTGCAAGGTATATATAGGTAGACAAATCTAGACAAAACAAAGCTAAAGGAACAGCTAGTATGAATATATTCTTGGTCTATTTTAGTAATCTCAACTGTCTCTCAGCTACATGATCCAATGATCCGGAGGAGTAAGATTGTAAAATTTGTCTATAGCTATATAATGTACAAACAATTCTTACTCACCTCAACAATGTTCACTTACAACATATTCAACTGCTAACAGTATAGTATTTCACACAACAGAGTGGGATCTCAACCCTCAGAAAGATCTCTCATCTCTCTTGTGTCTTGTCCATCTTGATGAACTGCTTAAAAAATCAAGAAAAAAGAAATACCTAATCAATTAATGTTTATCAAACATATATAGAACCACAATCTTAATGAGTTTGTAACTGCTTTGACAATTGAAATTCTTAAGATAATATTTTAGTAATATTGAAGTCGCATTGTTTTTATGTTTCGAGAAATAATTGTAAATTGGATTTCCAAAATTGAATTCATACCTCAAGATTCAAGAATATATGGCGTTCGTAACAAATCATAAGGTGCCCACAAAGCATCCAGCGGGCAAGGCCGGTTCGCGTCGAGCCGGGCCCACGGTTTACCCTTTCCACTCCAATGCAATAGGCTCACCGGACCAGGGTGCAAATCACGGCAAAGCCCCCGGAAGTTATCCCCGCCGAGGCCGTGCTGATTCCACCGGTGATCCACCGGAGCTATATTCCCTGCGAATACGAGTAAAAAAGGCGGCAAAGAACCCAGCTCATAAATCCTCATCCTCTTCTGAAGCTCCATCCATTCCACGATCTTCGTTGTGCAACCTCCAGCTCTCCATCTTTCAAGATCAATTACCATAACTCCGGTGTTGAAGTAACAAGGTCTTCTGTTCGCGAAAGTTAAGGAAAGAGAAGGGTTCGACCAGAATGTTGGCGTGAAGTAGGAAGTGAAGTTGGCGTTGCAATATTCGGGTGCAGCTAAGATGGCGTCGTTGGTTAGAGGCGTTGCAGCGAGTTTTGCGATGTCGTCGACGAGTACGAGGTCAGAATCGAGGTAAACTATCTTTCGAATGCATGTTGGGAGGAGATCGGCGAGGTAATTGCGGGCATAGTTGAGCGGGCAGTCGAGAGCCGCCCGAATGGAGGTTGATATTAGGCCTGCAGCAGCTGAGTCGTCGAAAGGATATATCTTGAACTGGAGATATGGGAATGAGTTTGAAATGGTTCGCTGGAGGTCGGAGGTGTTGGCGAAGGAGGAGGCGACGAAGTGGAAGATGATATTTTCCGGGCAAGAGGAATGCTGGAGGACGGAGAGAATGGCTGCCATTGAGCCCCGGAGGTAGGCTGTGTCGAGGGTCATTGCAACGTGAATTGCGTTGCTGTTATAACAAATGTTTGAGGTGGTGTCCGCGGCGGTGGTGGGAGGAGTAATGGAAGGGCAGTTGGGGGAGTTGTAGAACTTTGGGGCTTCTCTGAAATGAAGGGCAGCGGCATTTCTTGCGGCAATGGAGATGATCGTGATCAAGATTGTTGAAAGTGCAACACTTGGTGGCATAGCTTGGTTGGAAGCAAAAATAGCACGAAATTTTCATAAAAATGGAGAACAAGAAAGAGAGAAGTCTAGCTCGCTCTCTATCTCTCTCTCTCTCTCTCTCTGAGGCTTATTCACTAGGTTCCAATTTAATGAAAGACTCGTAAATTGAAGTATATAACATGTAAATATTTGAGTCAATCAAAAGGTTTTAAATGAGGATTAATTCTTGGAGCCTAATAAAGGGGTGAATCATGCCCCCTAAAAATGTTCATATCTAACGGCAGAAGAGCAGCCAGCACGTAGTTCTTGGCGGGACCCTTTTGTATCTAAAGCCGAAACAGTGCGTTTCAATTCAAAGTTTGCGCTTTATCAATGGCTCAGCAGTCTTTAGTTGAGCCATCCACGTCTTTACAAATGCTTCCCAACCTTCTTTACAAAGCTTGCCACTTCTATTTGCTATTTAGGAGATTCATCCGGTTTTATTTACTTAAAATCTTTTCTTTACGCGCTTAACCCGAGTCACTTTAATTGATGTACATATTATTACACCTCTATGAGATTGTGTCCAACACGTATAATGGAATGCTAAAAAGTGTTGTGGAAAATCTAAATTAAATAAATACCAATTTGTAAAATAGTGAAGTAAATATTGAAGTACCAAAAGTTCAACAAGAGATTTACCTCGGGAAATAGATTTTTTAATAGTTATTTTTCTAATAATGAATATTCTTGCCTAAATTAGATTCTATCATACTTAACTAATTATATCTTGTACTTGATATGCGATGTGATTAATTTTGATTTGACCGAACTAAAAATTTCTAAAAAATTTACTTACGTTGTGAATTAGGGTTTTCAAAGCCTAGACAGCTAGAAGCGGACTCGTTCACACTGGGGGTCTTTCTTGGACTTGAGCTGCAAATATCAGTATTTTCAGTTTCTTGGATAATGAAAAATAAAGACCTCTCAACAGAAATGTACGTAGATCATCCCACCGACTTATCAATTGTAGTTTTGAAGCTAAGGTAGCTGCAAAATCCAAGCATATATAAAATTTTAATATCTGCCAATACTATTCCTGATATTCCGTATAAACATTTAATGCAGAGAGACCTAATTGACTGCTGAATAGTTAAATATCCTTCAAATCCCACTTTTTCCCTACTGTTTCTTCCCCTCCATTCGATCCACAATCTACGCGACTGCTTATATATCATTAATATGGCAGATGGGTGACTCATGGTCGTGGGCCAGCCAATGCTAATGAAGGGTCGATTTTTGCAAGTATTTGAAATGGACAGCAGCTCAAGAAAATTAAAACTAGGGGAAAAGTGATTTGAAAATTGTGACGTATTTTTTCCTTTTTGGCCATGTGAAAGGGCTCACATTAATTCACTGCTAAGATGTAAAAAGCAGAAAATAAGGGTCATAGTCCGTAAAGAAGATACCTGTGCTCACCTGTCCCCCCCCCCCCCCATTCAAACGTAATTTGATTGAATCTAGGGGAGATTTAACAGGTAAGATAAACTACTTTTACGGTTTTGATGTATTGTCTGAACAGTTAGAGGCATTACACGACGTATTGGCAAGAAATGCTTCTTACATTTGAAGAAGGATATGTAAAGAATAAAGTGGAAATGCTAGCAAAAAGGTTTCAATTAGTCGACACAATATATGATGTAGCTGAATGCATATATGATTGTCAAGTATTTCTTAAAAAAATATGCGTTAATTTTTCAATACCAAAAATTAAATGATGATGCCATCAATTTTGAAATTTTTTAAATTGAGGGCTTATCATATTTGACACACCCATGATTCTTAACTTTTTCGCTGGAAGTTTGCTTAAACTTGAAAAAAAAAAAAAAGAATTATTAACTTACTATAGTAATGAACTATTTGCAGAATTGACATTTTTTTCTTGTTTTCCCTATGCAAGGAAGTAGAGCCAATAAATGTATGATTGATTTGATTTATTTCTCCAATAATTATGCATGTGCAATCTCACATGCTCAGGTCATGAAATTGTGGCTTCCTAACTAAAAGGGTGGAGAATCCCCCATTATTAAGGGTCCATAGAAACACATCATAATTCATAAATACAATTCCATGTTCTCCACATGATCATTGATAATAGTTCCAAAAAAAGGGATAAAAACAGCTCAATAGCAAGGCAGTAAGCAAAAGTAAACTCAAATTATATTTCCCTTCGAGCATATATTTCTTGATCGTTTTTGGGATATAACTTGTAAAAATTCATGTGCAGGATCTTTGTACAAATAAAGTATTTTTTCCACAAATATGACGCAACATGAATACATCTCCAAATTGACAATGCAAAAAATGTTGAAAAACTGATGTTTTACTTTTCTTCTTTTTGTGATGTATGGACCGTAAGGAATAACAAATTGCTTTTGGCCACAGTGAGCCACCCCACACCGCAGATAGGTAAAGAACAATGAAAAAGGTCGGCAAAACACGCAGAAGGTGTAATTATATGCAGGAAGAGTTGGTGATGTAAAATGGTTTTTCCATTCAAAGCGTAAATTATGGACCAAAGTATACAATTCTCACTTCTGGTCCAATTTTCAGTTTTTGGTGGGCTCAAGAAAGCTAGAAAACAAGAGCAAATAATTCATAGCCTACTTGTAATGTTTAATGGCACTACACAAAACCATGAAACAGGTAACAAAACAATGATGACATAGTGTATGAAATTTTTTGAACATGACAGCAACTGGTGAAAGGCCGTCATAAAGCTTTCCTTTGTTAATTGAGGTCGAAAGCAGCAGAACAATGTAAATTTTGATACTTTGTTGAGCTGCTAACTTTAACAGGAGTAATTTATGGCTCATAACATTATGATTAAATGTGAAGCATTATAGTATTATATTCATGATTCCCCTTCCCACTTGGTGTCATGAGAAAGAAATACTTCTGCTGAAAAATGATAGTCCCCCCACAAGATGATTTGGGAATAACAAAGTTGCCATAAGCTTCTTCAAAAAAGAGGCATTGAACAGTGTCACAAAGCTCAATTAATCCAGAAAGCCATTGAGAAGCAGAGGAAGGAGTATGAGAGCAATTTGTTGTGACTAACGTTTGGATGTGGATAAAGCATGCACAAATAGATATGAATCACCAAGAAAAGATTAACATCACTTTCATGCAGTACGCACCCATAAAAGATCTTGGAAGTACATAACCTTAAGACATGAAATGATAGATACATTCATTTGTAAAGGCACGCTGGAATGTAGCAAGGGAAATGTTAAGAATTACATACATTATCCAGGGCCAATATCCAGATTGTAGCAGTAGAAGAAAGCAAAGGATAACATTTTATGATAGTGCCCAGCCTTCCATACTGCAGATAAATAATGCCTCAAACCTGCAGTAGCACATAGCTAGCAAAATCATCAATTTCAGTCAACTAGATTATTACAGCAAATTAAAATACCATACAAGAAACAGAATTTAGTTCACAAATAGCCAAGAAAACATAGAGCATTAATCTTCTTCATACATAAAGATTAAAAGGTAAGAAGCAAAGGAAGAAACATCATAAAAACCGTGAGACAGAAATAAGTGCTTCATAGCCTACATATATGAATAGATACCAAGATGCCCCAGAAGCTGAATCATTCAAACTGTGGTTGATAAAACTCTCTTCTTGTTAACATCTAAAAGCATCTAAGGAATCAATGCAGTCACCAAAATTCTCCTCAACAAATAAAATCAGGCTCAAAACAACCAAAAATCTGAGAATAATCAATGTAAGTATCACATCAGCAAAAAGACATTCGTTGACTAAAACAGGACTGTCCACTGTTAGCACTTATCTATTGGTGTTACAAGCAAGTCAAAATTCATTGACCTTACAAATAGTTAAAAAGATCATCCAAAGAAAAATGATAGCAAGAACCGGCATCAGAACGTTATATGCAGGCTATACTTTTGTCAACTACACCACCCCAATGTGAACCGGGTCATCAACAATAATACCCATATTTAGAGCTGCAATCACTTACATACGGAACCCATAAGGAACAAGATATATGTAAAATAGAATTATCTACCATTAAGCAACCAATTTGTTCGGTGTAAAATGAATTTACAGAGTACCCAAAAATCAAGCACACGCAAAGACCATTGCTTTGCAAGACGCAAACCTTCTTCAAATTCCTTAGCACCAAGTTTAGGAAAAGAATTCTTTTACATTGTTAAAAAAGTAAAAAGTACGAAAACAAGGATTACAAAAAGAATCTTCTTCAAATTCTCATCATCTGCCCGAGCAGCTTGACCAGCCTCTCTATTTGGTCGGCCTTCACTATCACGAAATGAACCAGTATATCCATAATGATACCCTGATGATCCACCATGTCCACTTGCATTTGAAAATCCATGAAACTGGACACCGAGAAAAGGAGAAAGTACCCCGCCAAAACCAGCATACATCCCAAAGTTATTGAAAGTTGCAGATGCAATTGGTATGAATCCACCCATAAGTCCTAGAATAAGATTAGCAAAGTTATTTTCTAACGGAGGCACAGTCTCAGGTCTCTGCCCCGCAGGTCGATTAGGGATTTCAACCCCCGGCACAGGTTTTGATCTTGGGTCAGTTGGGGTCTTCCCTCTGCCATATATAGGAATCACCTTTTCCTCCTCTATTAGGGCCTTACAGACTGGGCATTCATGGGACTGCGAGTGACCTCGTAGCCATCTATACAGGCATGGCCAGCAATAGAGATGCCCACAGAGCGTGATTACAGGATCCTGTGCTAAATCAAAGCAAATGTTACATTCAAAATCACCAGCTTCATTGTCATCGCTCCCTGAGGGAGATGTTCTTTCTGGTGCACTAGTAGTCCGATCATGAGCCTCTGCCATCAATCCAGTACACTGCAAATCCAAATGCTGGTCAGGTGGGACCACAATGAATCTGGAATTGCAACCTAAATTGCTACTGACTCCCAAATAAAGCTAGAGTTCATGTGAATGCAAGATCTATATGTTTAGACCAACATTGTAAGCAACAAGTTATGTTTTGAACTCAGAATAGTTCAAATTGCCAAGAATCATTACCATAGAATTCTAGTTTGCTTCAGAGCTAGATTAAGAAAAGCTATTCCAATAGCCCAAGCTTTGATATGATTACAAAGACACTAACTTCAATCTTAGATTATTGAAAACCCTCATGCTAATCAATATTCGATAAATACATCATCCCAGACACAGAAATAAGAAGAATCATATATTAACCGCCCTTATTCTGAAATTGAATAATTTTAAAATCTAGCAACCCTGAATTTCTATCGAAAATTATAAGGATATGCAACGTAAATCATCAAAAATTAAATCCAACATAATCATTGGACAAGTATCAAAACTACATATAAACAAAATAAAAGGAAACAGAAGAAAAAATGGTAATCCTAAAGCGAACACTCACCTTTGTTTACTGATCAGTGCGGCAAACGGTTGACCGTCGGAAGGAATTGAATTGTGAATGAATGAATGAATACGAGAATGTCTATGCAAACGCGTAGAACTTTTGCCTTCCAGAAATTTCCAGTTTTTTCTGTTATTTTAAAACTTTAAAATACCACGCCCGTTGTTTCTGACTCAGAATCCCCAATAGAAAGTCAACTAAAACTGCCATTTATCTTGGGCCAAAGCCTCGTTAGTCTTGGGCTACAAAGAATGGGCCGTAATATGTAAACGAGCCGTTCTCAGTAAATCTTTGTGCTGGGTTGTGGTCTCGCTCACACTATGAGTTAAGATGTAAAAAGGGCTGTTATAATGTTTCTAGGATTTTAACCTAATGTGGCATCGAGGTTCGGGAGTGATAGACTTGAGGGGTATTCGGCTAAGTTCATACTGAATGTCAAGTGACAATTTTTTAAAAAATTTATAAAATATTAATTCTTATGTTTTAAAAGGATCAATTTAACCAAATAAACTCGAACTTATAATTTATATTTTAGTAGAAGTAAATATGCCGAAATAAGGAGTTTGTTAATCTTTAAAAAAAAAAAAATCAATTATAGACCACTTAATATTTTTAAAAAGTTTTTAATATTTTACTTTTGGAGTTTATATAATCACCTCCTTTTTTTTGTTTTTTGTCAAGCATTACAAAGTATCATATACATTTTCAAACATTTAATAAGAAACTCAGCCAAACACATTTTAGAAGCTATGATCGAAGATGTCCAAATCGAATTCAAAGATGTTATTGTGTTAATGGAAAAATTGGTAAGAAAACCTTGAGCACTTCCCGCCACAAATACTACTGCTACAACTAATTTTTCCTCGCTTCATAGTCGGTCTTGTTACTAAATAATACAAAAGGCTTAATCATTATTAGAAAATTGAATAATCATAGTTATAAAATTTAATGACAAGCCGACCAACACAATCACACTAATAAATGTGACGACATTAAACCAATTAAGGAGTGATCAGTTTTGCATTGGCGGCTGATACCAATTACATTAATAATAAACTCACCTCTCCTGGTACAATTATGAAATATAATAAATCGGTCGTGATTTTTAATAATCACCGTCCATATCCAATCTCTTTAAATTAAATTATGAGATTTTCTATCATTTTTTTTTTTTTTTTGTCAATAGTGGATTTGGTATTGAACAATCGAGTTATGATTAGTGTCCATTACATAGTGATCAGCCACAATAAATCAAAATATCCAAAATAATATAAGAAATTTATGATAGACATGTAAAATGCTACCTCTTGATCATACATAAGTTTATTTGTAAATCATTAAATTTATCCTAGAAACTAACCCCAGTCAATTCTTGTATGGTGTGCATGTTCTGAATTTTATGTTCCTGAAAAATGATGCGCCATCCTTTTAAGAACTGTCTTCTAGTCTTTCAAGACACTATTGCTAAAATTCAAAATTTTAAAATAAATAAGTGGTCAGTAATGCAATATTCAAATTATATTAGAATATCTTTTTATTGGTATAAGATATCCAGGGCAAAAGATAAGAAAGTTTTACAAGACATCTCAGTCATATCTACCTCGACACCAAATTATCAACTATTAACTAGATTGCACGATATTTTTTTCTAATCACTAGTTGCTGAGAGAGTGACAAATGTATCACCCGTCACCCACCCACCTACCCCCCCTTCAAAAAAAAAGAAAAGAAACCCAAACTCACAGACGTGGTATATATATGCATATATATATATATATATAATATCTCTGTGTGGGTGGGTGGGTATATGCATATTTATAGACATATATATATAATCTCTGTGTGCGTGGGTGGGTGGGTATATGCATATTTATAGACATATATAGAGGGTGTGTGGAGAGGGGAGGGGGTGGCGGAGGTCTTAACGACAGCATCCTGCCATGAGTTTCTTCTATCGAAGAGATTTTAATGCTGTTTGTACGAGTATCAGCCATCCTTGTCTGTAGCACTTTATTCATGATAAAAATGGCTGATTTTTGAATTTGTCTGGTTGTATTTATATCAAAATGGGAGCACATATTTGCATCTGATTTTGGTTGGAATGCTGAATCTGTCGACTTCTGCGCATTACCATGCTTTTGTGGATAATGAAGAAAATAAATCAACAAGTAAAATTTTATTTGCATCAATGCTTCTTGATATGTACTCTCTCCGTCGTATTTACGAGTTTAATTTAATTTGGAGTTTTATACTAGAGTTAAAAATAAATAAACTTTGTATATTTTCATAATATTCTTGAAAATAGTAATTCAGAGTTAACACTGCTGCATAATTACTTTTAAGTGAAGATATATTTTTTTATAAAAAAAAATTACTATATTGGAAACGTAGAGTAACTGCTAATTAAGCTTACCCCATTGCTTACTTCATAAATTACTATATTAGTTTCCCTTGTTCATTTTCTAAGGATAGTAACCCTTGAAATCATTTCAACCATCAACCATAAAAAAAAAATAAAAAAAAAAGGAAATCAACAAAAGTTCAGGTGTGGAAACAATATAAGAGAGAAATTTAAGTGATTTGGATATTTGGAATTGAACCCTTAAAGTAAAATTTTGTAAAATTATGGGTTCTAATTTTGACGATATTTCTTTTAGTCCAAATTTTTATTAATGAAGAGTGCTTAAAATCTCTTTCAAGTTAAAACAGCAATTAATCATTTCTTATGATATCCGATTTATTATATTTTTAGGCCATCATATTAGCTTAGGAATATAAGAGACGTGCCCAATAATTTTATGACTTATACCTGAACATTATAAATTATTGTTAGTTCGTGCCGAACCACAATTTTTAGTATTATGACATTTATTTCTAAGCTTATTATCCTATTAAAATCAGATTTTAAAAATTGTAGATTGAAAAGTTGAAATTACCATTCAATTCACACACACAAAAAATAATAATAATAATAAAGAAAAAGAGGGCGAGTCGTTTAATTATGAACTAGTTACTTCACTATGCATTACAATGGGCAATAATTTGAAGCAGAAAAACATCACCACCAATGTGATACAATGTTTTTCTTTTGGTCCCTCATAAATCATAATCAGAGATTCCAACCAATCTTAAATGTTATTAAATTAGGAAAGTCAATATTCATTAGCAATAAATAATTAATCATTGACAATTATCATAATTAACATTCATTGAAATACTACTGTTTAAAGTTTCCTACGTTTTAGCCAAGGGCTTGATCAAGCCTCGTTTGGTCAACATAGTGAGAATTAATTCTATTAATTATAAATTCAATTGCATTATAATCAATTATCATGTTTGATTGTAACTCTTAAAGATAATAATTAAATGAAATAATGGGATGAGTTGGTCTATTATTATTTAATTTTGATTGTTCTTTCCTCTTACCAGCTTCTGGTTATGCTTTTTTTATTTTATTTTTTTTCAGTTGATGCTCAAACAATCAAATATATCATTACATTAATAAATCAATCAATCAATCAATAATAAATGAGGAATCATCAATAATAATTTATAGATTCTAATTATCAATAATCAACTACTACAAAAGAATAGATATCCAAATCAAGTAAATAAATGCAATTTCTGCTTATGCAAGTTTATCCTTTACAAAAAGGCATAAACATCAAACATTACCAAGAATATCTTTGGCCTTCATTGTTTAGAATTTCATAAATAGTGTTTTGTTTGGAAATATTTGACTTACATATGTTCACTTGAAATTCTACTTGCCCTCATGATTACACGTGCAAGTTTATCACTTCATTACTCTTAATAATTTGATATAATTTGCCCAAACCCCATGCTAATTAATGGTGTGTGGATGCTTTTATTATATACACGTCTATACATTTTATTATATATATATATATATAAAATGTATTGTGAAACATCTCTTAATACCTAATTAATTTACCTTTTGATGTAGAGTATCCTAAATGATGACTTTTATGTAAGAAACTGAAGCCTCAAATCATGGTTTGAATCTTACACTCTTACAAATAATAACTATTAATTAATTATAAATTGTAACAATCTAAAAGTTGATTTTTGATTTTGTCCACAATATAATAATGTACGTAATAGATGATAGAATTATTTAGAAAGAATTTTTTTGTCAAATCATAACAAACCAATAAGATTTAAAATTTCCCTTTTTGTGAATTGAAGTCTTAATAAAAATTGTTGAACCTTCTTAATCCGTACAGAATTATAACAAATTCTAGCCCAGGACTTTTTTCTAAGGCAAAATTAATGGCTAGTGGACAATCGTCAAGTTGTTGAAGAGCTTGAACTGGCACTCAGTAGGGGTAGAAAGTAGGCATATGACCAAAAACAACAAAAATCACGACAGAAAAATAGGACTCCACAAAATAGGACCCCCCCCCCCCCCCCCCCGGGGATCCCACGTCCAATCACACTCCTCCACGTACCCCTTGCCTAACACTTCTTATTCACCAGTCGTCGTCGTCAACTCAATCTCACCCTCCAACCAAAATTTGCACCTTCATTTAAAACCTATGACCTGTCCACTCGCAATCCTGATTTCCCAATGATTCTCAATTTACAATCACCATTGTATTGAACCACGGCAGGTAAGATTAATTTTTAAAAAGAAATAAAAAAAAAATTGCCAAGTTTTTGTCCCCCTTCAATTTCTTGCGGCGAAGATTATTTCTTTTCACCTTCTCCTCCTCTCCGCGTCAATTGCAGAAAACCAACCAAACAATTCGCAGACACAGAGAGAGAATTGTGGGGTTCGTTGCCTTTTTCTCGTCCGGTCAACGACGAGAACTCCGGTGTATCAACGCCGTCTTGTGACAGATGACGTCGTTTCACAGCCTGAGGTATTACCTCTCGGAGCACCCCTCTATCGTCGGCTTCCGCTGGAGCCACACCCAATCATGGGGCTCCACGTGGTCTTTCCTCTTCACCTCCATCGCCCTTTATATCTCCGCCGCCGTCCTCCTCCACGTTCTCCTCCTCATCCTCTTCCGCCATCGCCGCCCCCTCCCCTTGGGCCCAGTCCCCGCGGCGCACTCCCTCTGCATGGCCCTCATCTCGGCCACTATCTTCGCCGGCACCGTACTTTCCACAGCCGCCGAGATCCGCGACACGCGGTGGTTGTGGCGCCGCTCCCGCACCACCCCTTTCCAGTGGCTCCTCTGCTTTCCCCTCGGGACCCGCCCCTCGGGCCGCGTCTTCTTCTGGTCCTACATTTACTACCTCTCGCGCTTCCTCCACGCGCTCCGGTCATTCATCACTATTCTGCGATATCGAAAGCTATCTTTCTTCAAACTGTTCAACCACTCGATTTTGATATTTATGTCGTTTCTATGGCTCGAATTCTCGCAATCTTTTCAAGTGCTGGCGATTCTTTCGACAACGCTGGTGTATTCCGTCGTCTACGGGTACCGATTTTGGACAGCGATTGGATTGCCGAGCGCGTGTTTCCCGTTCGTGGTGAACTGCCAGATAGTCTTGCTGAGTTGCAATCTAGTGTGCCACTTTGGAGTGCTCCTGCTGCATTTTATTAAGGGTGGATGCAATGGGATTGGAGCCTGGGTTTTCAACTCTGTTCTGAATGGGGCAATTCTGTTTCTGTTCTTGAATTTCTACGTGAAAATGCATCTCCGGAAGATAAAGGCCGGTGCTCTAGGCGGCGCCGGTGATGATGGCTGTTTCGTGGCTGAAAAGCCGGAGCTGGTCAAAGACAAGGATCTTTGATGTCTGACATCTTTATTTATTTCTTTTGTTTTTATTTCTTTTTCGTTTTTCCCTTTAAACTTTTGAGGTTAGTAGTAGATTACCACAAGTATATATACTCCTTAATATCCAATGTAAATTATAAATAATCTCGGGGCGCAAAAGTGGATAGGCCCTTTTTCACTATAGAGTTTTGAGTATATGTAAGTGTGAAGAAACATAGCAATTCGTCCTCAATTAGTTCCTTCTCTGGCATATGGGTTTTAACTATGACTATCTTCCTTGAATTTGGGCTGCATTAATTGAGAAAATACAATTCAGTAGCAAGTAACGATGAAAAAATGATCATGCTTTGCTCTTAATCTTTTAGAACGACTGCTTTTCAGGGGAATATTATTGTAGTATGAATATGTGAGTAGTAAGGGGAACTTCTAGGTAGCTAGCTACTGTCAGTCTACCAATGATTTGTGGGAAGAAAGCAAGCTGATGTGTTTGATGTCAAGATTGTCTGCCAATAGTTTGCCCTAGGAATTCAAGTGCTAAATGACTCGATCTTTACATTGAGATGGGTTGGTGGTAAAGCGTTAATGGAATTTCGCACCACTTTTTCATACTTATTGGTTTTATGAATATCCCATTCATTATACAGTGTCAGTGTATGTACATAAATCTGAAAATAACAAAACAGAAAAATGAGTGCCCTTTGGGTTTCTTTTTTAAACTCATTTATATATATATATATATATGCTCCATTATATTTGTATTTATTGAATTGATTAATAATATCATTACATTAATTTTTCTTATAATTAATACAATCACCAATAACTAACACACTAATTACAGTCAATATGATGTTAAACAAATATCCACAAATTTAATGTGACTTGAACTCAATATCGAACTTGTTTAAGTGTTGGGATCTTCGTATTTACCTTAAACAAGATTGGTGTTGTCCGCTATTTGAGTATGGCATCCAAATTCCTTAATCTTTAACTCACTCTTGATATTTTGGTAATTACCTCTCTTGGAAACTATTTCATCAAAATGCTTTGTTATATTATAATCAAAAGATGAAATTGGGTGATAATCAAAATATCTTAGTACATGATAAACAAAATGACCTGGAATTACATTTTATTTGTAGAAATGATTAGCTACGAAATTGTAGGGCTGGAGTAGGAAAATTAGTGAGTCACTACCTGCATCATGAACAATCATTAGGAGGGGCGACTAATTCAACGAACACTCTTTGACGCTCAAGTCAGTACTTAAATCATAAACTAGAAAGTATTTAAAATTTAATTGATTACATACCTTTCAATTATGAAATGAGGGGTATTTATAGTTGTAAAAAAAGTGTAATCCTGTATGGAGTAGTGCATACACCAAATTGATCTATTTGGCCCATTGAGTTGAATTTATCATATGAATATCTTCAAATTATTTTATTGAGTTTGTTTTATTGAATTAATTTTTGTTCCAACTCATAATTTAGATGGAACTCTTGAAGTTCACTATTTTTGAATCTATTTTGGACCTTAGGCCTAATTCAGACTCACCCATCACAAAATATTTTAGATATGAAACTTGGAACTTACGGCAATTATGGCTGATTCCAGACAAGCCTTCCCAAAGTTGAATTAAACTCTCACGAAATCAATAGAAAATATTTTAAAGTGGAAATTTCAAAGAAGTGTCAAATTCCGATTTGCCCCCTTATGCAAAAAGGTGAAAATAGGCTACAAAAGGACCCAAATTTTGTTACGATGCTCCAACCCAAGAACTATAAAGCAACTTTGAAAATTTAAAACTCTAAATTGGGATCAAATTAAATTTGGTTGGAATTTCCCGAAAGTGTAATTAGAAGAAGAGTCGGTTCATTGGACGCAAGACTTGGAAGAAAGAATATTCGCGGAATACTTTTCAGCACAAATTTAGCATCTTATGCGGAAGAATTTTTAGAATTTAATTGAAGTCTATGCGTACAAAATGTCAGGCAGTCTACTGAAGAAATAAAACGTTGGACTGATACCCTACTTTGCTGCTTTGACTGAGTTGACACATCCTTAGACCTTGTTTGTCTTCGTTTTCATTTTCATCTTTTTAAAGTATTTTATTTAGTTTTTGAATTAATTTTTGTGTGAAATAAAAATATATTTGAATATATAATAGAAATGTTGGTTTTCTTGAATTGAAAATGATATTTAAGTATAAGAGTAATAATTAGTGGATTTTATTACTTTTTTTATCTCATCATTCAAAGTTTGTTGGATTGAGAAATTATTATTTAATTTATTATTGATACCATAATAAAAATAAAAATTATTATATAATTAGTTAGTGGGTTATAATTATTTCTATATTAATAAAATATTATATCAAATATTAATGATATGGTTCTACTTTATGTTTGAAATTGATGGTTATGAGTATGAAGATTAAAAATATTAATATTTTTTTAAAATATGTAAAACAAATACGTTTTTAATATTTTGAATATTTTTTTTAAAAAACAAGCAAAAATAGAAAATAATAAAAAAACAAACAAACAAGTTCTGATCTCGAGGGCCCTGACAGGTGGTGTCTTAACACGGTTCCTCTTTCTGCACAATGAAATGGGAGACTAAGAAATGTTTATTATCAGCCGAGAAAAGAAATGAAATATTATATTTATTTTTGTTAATTATTAGTTTCAAATTGCTGGAATTTACTAATTACTGATCGGTGATTAGTATTATCATTATTTTTTATTATTTTTTGGATTTGCTTTGAACAAGAAAATAAATTATATTGGACAATCAGATATGAAAAGATTAGACTCCAGCTGGTCATATTCTACTCTGATGATAGCAATATCTTTGATCGTTTTCCTTCCATGAATGAGAAAAAAAAAGACGGCACTTCTGAAATTAGGTCTGATGTGGAACTGTTTTAAATTTTAAATTTCCTCATAGAGAATTAAGTTGGTAAGGATTTAGGGTTGGTAAGGATTTAGGGTTTGCACGACCAAGACTTTTTGATGTTTAAATTAAAAATATATATTTTAACAATTAATGATGATGTAGGCAGAATTCGGCCACCTTTAAATTGATCCATTATAAAAATAAAAAAATAAAAAAATAAAAAAATAAAAAAATAAAGCAATTCCACATTAAGGTCAAAGTCAGTGAGTGGTCAGCATCTAAATTCCTGTACCGCCTGCCGACCTTTCTGTGGCATTCTAAGCACTTAAATTTCACCACAAGTCCACTAACCACAGACAAATTTATTCTCAACTTAACAAGGATTTGAAAGGTGAAATATAAAAAAACAAGACCACATATGAGCTTTTGCATTCACGACAGGCAAATCTTATCAACACCTTAATAATAAGACATGACCTTCAACGTTTACATCATTGGACGTGCAAAAATGTTGCTAAAAGAAGTCACGAGATGACAAAATTATTAGCATGAAAATTATTAGAAATAGTAAGCCATCGCCCATCAGATAGCGTATGATTATGTTACTCTTTGAGAATTGAATATAAATATTTTTACACAAGCTGGTTCCGCATGTAAATTGAATCACATAATGATTGTCCACCAACATATACAAAATTTCTCCTAGTTAAGAACATAAATATTTGTAGATTCACCATGTGGGGTGTTCTCAAAAAAAAAAAAGAAAAAAAAAGGGGGAGAATATTTTTTTTAAATAGAGTGAGAGAGTTTTTTTAAAATATTATGACTATGTTATAAAAATAGTGGAGTTGAGTTTTTCCACACTATTTGAAATCTGAAAAAATTAATAGATTTTTTTTTGTGTATTTAATAGTGTTGTGAAATAGATAAAAAATAATTATTTATATTTTCTCCATTATTGTAATTAACTCAAATTTGGAGCAAAAACTTGAGGTATTTGTAATCACTATTTGTTAGTAGATTCTTAGTGGATATTTTGTCTCGTGGTTTTTTTTCTTATTCTTTTAAGATTTTCCACTTAAAATTTGGTGTTTTGGTTTATCACTTTATTTATTTTTATTCATTTTAATTTGAATAATTATTTATTTGGAGATATTTAGTTTGTTGCGTATAGTATCATTTAAGTAAGTTCTCTATAAGGAGATTAAATTTTGAGTGAGATCGTTGTGACTCTTCCAATTTTTTTTAAAAATTTACTGTAATTAGTATTATTTATTTGTGGATTTTTAGATACCCTAATACCCCAACAAAAATATATATATATATATTTATGGGTTCTGCAGATTCAATAATTAATCCACAATAAGCATATATTGACATGATTTATGTCTTCATCTACATCATTTTGCTCCAGCTGTAGCTAAATCAATGGCATGCCGCAGGCAGCAGGCCAATAGAAAGTAAAATCATTTTCTCCAGACCTTAGATTTAATTTATGCAATCTCGAACAACTTTACTTTAGCTTGACTTTTGCAGTAAGAGAGTACAGAAACTATACCAAACTTAAAATTCATTTGCAACTCATCTATTTCAAATTATACTCTAAAAATAATATTTTTTATTATTTCATATACAATAACAAATTTGTTTCATCAAATATATATTAATATATTACATAATCAATTTTTATTTTATGTCTAGTTAACTAAATAATATACTTTTTTATATAATATAATTGATAGTAAATTAAATACTATACATTAAAAATAAAATGATTAAGAATAAAATTTAAGTAGAAAAATAAAAAATATTACATTAAAGTAGATTAAAAAATAATACAAATAAAATAATTAAAATTTATTTAAAATATTTATGTATATAAAATATAAAAATATAATTTTATTAAAAAAATATACAGTTTAAGATAAAATATGAATTTTTGAAATATTTTTAAACATAACAAAG
Source organism: Paulownia fortunei (assembly GCA_019321725.1). Taxonomy (NCBI): domain Eukaryota; kingdom Viridiplantae; phylum Streptophyta; class Magnoliopsida; order Lamiales; family Paulowniaceae; genus Paulownia; species Paulownia fortunei. The sequence goes on from CM033110.1 coordinate 21,695,928, forward strand.
AAATATAAAATTTATTAAACAAAAAAACAACAATACTAATACATTAATTAAAATTTTATTATAAATATTTATGTATGTATAAAATAAAAAAAATATATTGAAAATATACAATTAGGATAAAAATATTTTTTTAAAATATTTTAAACTTAATAAAAAAATATAAAATTTATATATATAAAAAAAGATAGCGTATCTGTTCACTGCATAGCGCTGCGTTGGTTTCATTTTTTTATTTTTTTTTTTGTGATTTAGCATCCAACCCTGCATTTGACGGTTGGGTTTGCCCTTAGGGATGAAGTCGCTAATTCTTAAGCAACGTCTGTTTTATTCTTAAGTTCATTACATCGAGTTTTTTAAATTATTGATCTTTTAAATAAACCTTCAAACTATTGAACTCTCAAAAATATTATTGATCTGTTGTCATAAAGTAATCTTGTTCGAATCACCTTTAATTTCTCCATTGTAAATTTTCATGTTACAACTCCCATATTTACAGAGAATTGGCACATCTCCAGTATCCACCTCAAGTAATACTCTCCCAACTGGACACGCGTTGACCTAATCTAACTAATTAATTACTTTCAACAAGTGGACTTCTTTGGAGATGGGCTGCCAAAAGACTAATGTTTATTGCATGGTGGATGCTGCATTATTGTAAAATAATGCAATGATTGCTATGTATTCAAACTTCAATTTACTTGTAAGAAATTGGGCTTCTCCTTACTTTTGTTTCTCTCCACCTTAGTCCACACCTTGTAACAAGTCAGAACTAATTGGACCGATTGCTACTTTTCTTGTTCGGCTAGGACTAGGACAGGTCCATTCTGCAATGTTAGTGAACCCATTTTCAGTATCTGGTTTCACAACAGAAAATTTACCCAACTCACCTTAAATATGATCACACATACAATCTTACAAAAAATTCAAGAAGCGAGAATGTCAGTTTGAGTAACACAAATATTTGTGAGAATTCAATGTCCCTTAAAACCTAAGAGTTCATCCGCAAAGTTCATTCATGGAGGGTGAGTAAGGTTAAGATCAAACACAAAGGTGTAGTCGATGGACAATATATAAATATTTTTATACTATTCTTTATTAGTGCCGAGTAATGAAGTTTAGCCCAAAGATAATTATCAAGTTGTTCTTTAGCAAAATCGAAGGTTGTTATTTATTATAAACCTTTTACTCATGAGATTATTATGTAAGGACTTGTGGTCTTGGTATATTCAGGAACCCAAATGATGCTTCTAGCTAAGGGTGTATATTCAGTTCGGTGAAATTATAATCAAATTTTTTAATTTGGTTAAGTTATAATTAATATTTTATTTTTATTTTTTGGTTCAGTTTTTGGTTAGCCAATTTTTTTAAATAAATAAAATAAAAATTAAATAATAAAATTATAAAATATTTTTTTTATTTATCATTTTTAGTTTGGGTGAGAAAAACATAAAAAATAGTATAAAAATAAATAATAAAATATAAAAACTTAATTTTTAAAATAAAAATAATAATTCGACTTTCGGTTGAGTTTGATTAACCGAAATCAAAAATTGAAATCAAACCGAAAACTAAATATTTTAAAAATAAAAAGTAAAAGGAACCAAAATTTTCGATTTGATTTCGCTTCAAATCAAAATTTTGATTTCGATTTAATTTGACCGATTAACCGAATTATATACACCCCTATTTTTAGCTAACCTACTTGATATTGTTGACACAGCAGATAAATGCTACGAAACTTATTGATTAGTACAATGAAGATAAGAAAAGACCCTTCAATAAATCAGAATTATATTAAGAAATAAGCTACACCGCCAATTGCCATATTGTCTTCATAATTCCAATCCTCCATAATTTATTGTTAAAGAATCAACTACATTGCATTGTCAACGAATTGGAGCCAAGCATAATTCATAATAAGTACTTCTCCTGAATCCTAATATATATATTTCATTCAAAGAATTCCATCTATAATTAGTGGCTTGAATTTGAATCTTACATTAATTAACAGTTCTTCTGGACGGCAAGAAAGAAAGAAAAATAAATAAATAAAATAAATTATTATTATTGCCAAAAAGAAAATTTAAGTTAATTAGACGAGGCAATGGCTGCGGGAATAATGCATCAAAATAGAGATATTTTTTCTTATAGCATTCTGCGTCGTGGAACACATTGTAGTTTGTTAATGAAAAAAATGTTATCCATGAATTGAAGAGTGAAGGGACTACTATTTTTAGCTAATATTCTGACTATTTCAATTTTTTTATGTAATTAAAGGAGTGGCATTCTTATCATCAATCTGTGGAAACGCAACATGCAAAAATAAATATATAAATAAATAAAAGATAGGTTGAGAAATCAATGTGTGTATGCTCATCTTATAATGAAATGCATGCACATTATCACATCGTTGGAAGTTCTATCCAATGCACCCTTTATTCTATGTTAAGATTTGCATCTGGATTAGACCCTAGTTAGTTAAAGGTAAACGCACGAATATATTATAAATTTTTGTTAAATATTACGGTTAAAAATATTATAATTATTATTCTAAAATAAAAATACAGTTTATTTTAGTATCATTTTTATATGAATTGTATTTGTATTTATTTTTAAATTATATAAATATCATTTTATAAGTATTTTTGTATTATTAAATTTATAATTATGATATAAAATAAAGATAATTATTTAATTATAATTATTATATTTGTAAATTATTAAAAAATTATGTTTTATTTATATGATATTCTATTAATACCTATAAATGACTTTTAAGTATTTTTTAGATTATATTTAAATATTATAATATTTAATAAATAGAATATTATTCATCAAGATATATTTTACTAAACATTTCATTTCAAAAGTATGGAATATTACTCGGAGGTTCAGAATACATATAACATATAGGAAGCAGAAGTATTTTTTAATTTTTTAAAAATACATGGTATTACTCGACAATTTAGAATATGTACGAGAAATAAAAGTATTTTTTTAATTATTTATATGTATATTATACAAGTATAATTAGAGTTTTAACTAATAATTGAATTATTAATGCAAATCTCATTATGCCAAAATTTGATTGCTTAGTTTTATTACAAAGTAAATGAAAAAAAGAAAATAAAAATTAAAGCGAAGCTGTAAACTAGTTCCAATACTAAATGCGCGGCTCCCAAGCACCTGATTGTAGACACCACACATTACTTGGGAAGAGAAACGGTAAAAAGGATTTTAATTGTTTTTTGTCTTATTTTCTTTCTTAATTAATGTAGCATCTACCAATGGCAATCTCCCCGCAATTCTAGGCTAAAGGGGAATTCTTGAACTTAGAATCTAACTTGAAATACAAATAACTTTGAATTATGTACAAGGACACGGCCAAATTCATTCCAACTTCCTTGTCTTTTAACTGTTCTCAGAATTCTAGTTCAGCAATGCCAAATCCAATCACACAAAATAAATGAATCTATACTTATGATCTGGTCCAAATTCAATCAAAAGTCAGTCGAAATCCATGAATATTTTTGAATGAAACAGAGTAAATTGGATGAAAAATGGCGAAGGGAAAGCAGTGAACCAGATGACATTCCAAAACACTGAAATCTAAATAATAATTGCACAGTGAAAAATGAGGTGAGGGTGAAATTGGATTTGAATAAAAGTTTTCCAAATTTTTATTTATTAATCGGCCAATAAAAGAGAGACTTATATGTGTGCGTGTGTCTCAAATACCTATGCAATAAATTTTGTTAGGAGTTTGCGAAAATCAAAGATTTGTGCATAATGCTTTTCAAGTAGCACCTTCCCTAGTTTTTTCCTTACCAAATACCTATATCCTAATATGGATCGACCTTGCTCATAGGAAACACTATTTTAGCTGCATCCTCGATCTAGACTATTTGGTGGTCCTATTACTTGGGAAGTATGTGTTCAGTATCCGTTCAACGTATGTGGAAATTGGCAACGGATCAGGTGGAGAAGGGATAGATAATTACAATCCTTAGTATAGTATAGTTACAACTTGATGTATTACTGCTATCATTTGTAGAATAATGCAGAGTTTTTAATAATTCACATCCACTCACTAATTATTCCTAGTGACGCATCACCAATATTTTTAATTTGAACTAATTGTACTAAACAAGACAATGTGTAATTTGTCTAGATTGGGTTTCTGACTTAATTTCAATCTTTATGTCATGTTCTTTGATTCTCCTCAATAGTTGGCAATATTTAAACTATGCAGTGAGGGAAAAATACAATGCACATATGTAATAATTAAGATACCCAACTCACCAAAAAAGGTGGAAATATACAAGAATTTAACTTGAAGGCAGAAGACATAAATGTGTGTATTATCCGTGCTACATCAGGTGTATGATACAACTTATGTATGAATGAAGTTTAAATGTCTCATTTTATGAAAAAAAATAGGACACTTATATGATAGATATATAGCACATACATGTATATATCATCTATAAAACCATAAATGTGTAATTTGATCCCATTTTCAAAAAAGCCTCTACAAACTATGGTTACAAGAGCCGCCAAGAAGTACATCTCTAACAATCTATTAAAGGGTACAAAATAGAAAAAAATAAAAATAAGAATTCACTTGAATTTTTATTTTTATTTTTTTTGTTCTATCTAATACAATTAATTTTGTTGATCTAAGTTTCATATTATGCAAACAAGATTAGGCTTAGTATGCCCTCAGTGCATGACTGGAGAAGTAAATGTGAGAGGACTTTCCCCGGGCGCCGGTGAGTAAGGATAACAAGCTTTCTTCAACTCGTTATACCTCTCAATATCAAAATTTTGAGCCTTCATTAGGCGCTTCTGCTTTGCGCTGAACCGGCTCTGGAAGAACCCCTCGAAAGAGGGCTCTTTGGATGTTCTTAGGAAGAATGCATATCCACCCATGAAATATATGGATGTAACATAAAAGCAAATAGGTTCCATGACATCCCATGAGAGTTCCCAGAATGTTAGCCTCATGAAGGCTGCTGTTTGGACAACCAGATAGCCTAATCCACACCAGAGCTCACGCTGTACCAGCAATTTTGCTTTCCTGTCAATCCCTGCCTTCTGTTTCTCCATTTCTTGGAGTTCCAACATTCTTGGATCATCAGGGCTGTGTGGTGAGGGCACAGGGATTAGGCCTTGGATGGCTTTCACCACCTGTATCCAAAAAAATTGCACACAACATTTGGGTAAATATGGCTCCATTTCACCTGTATTTTGTTAGTATGACTTTTTAATGTGGCTTTTTCTCTTGACAGAAACAAACACAAGAGTTAGTCAATTCTAAACAGCTTGCAGTTTCCTGCAACTTTTGTGACACCACATCTGATTATAGTTAGACTCAAACCACTCAGAATTGAAAACTTGTAGTCTTTCTTTCCCATACTCAGCTGTCATCCCAGGCCACCCCAAGTTTAACAAATAAATTTCTTTTCAACTACATAGGTATTCTTTTGAGACTAATCTTGATTTCACATCTCTTAATTAGTTTCATAGCTTGCTTGAATTTGTTGTCCTCCACTAAAGAGGATGTACATTTCATTTTCCACATTTGACCCCTCACAAAAAGAATCAAGATTTTGACCCAAATCAAAATTAATCCTTTTTCTTCCTCTGCATCACACAGGGGGTATTTTGTTTAAGAAATTTCCTTTTTCTTTTGGGTTAAAGACGAAGGTGTTGAAGAGGGGTAATTTTTTTCTTTATCTTTTGTTTTTCATGAGTTAAAATAATCTGCACTGATCAGTGGTCCACCCCATAATAAAAGTCACCATCTCGTTTTAAGAGATCTCGTTTTCAATTTCCTGTGGAAGAGACAGAAACACAGACACATAATAAAGAAAAAAACTGATCAGTTCTCGGTAGTCTCCAAATCAAAACTTGGAAAAAGAAAATCAAAATTAAATTAAAAAAATTTAATCACAAAAAAGACTTAAGTTTTGATCAAATCCTATTACTCTTACTACATAACGTGCTATCAACTTGGTTTAGACTTGGATCAAACTAATCCACATTAACAAAAAATGATGGAAAAAGAAAAATAAAGGGAAAAACCAACCTGTTCAGGCCTGAGGAGCACGATGTTTCCAAGAACAATCACACTCCCGGATTGATCGAGCATTTTAGCAAATTCCGCCCCTTGATCAACACTCGAGCATTCTTTAGCACAAATCTCCAAGAATTCCGGATAAGAAACACATTCCTTCTCAATCTGCCTCAGCCTCGACTTCACCATTTCAAGCTGGGAAAGTCTAAGGATCTTCACGGCATCCTTCACCGTCAGCTTTCCCTCCGGCGAATCCACCTCCGCCGCCGTCGCCGGTGACGGCGTCAGACCGTCAAGCCTGATCCTGTGTCTGGCAATGTCCATCTCCCGGAGCTTCTCGATAAGCTTTTCTCCCGTGGGAAGGAACCGTAGCTCGGGGGACGTGGCCGCCGACTGGCGGTGGAGGTATCTCCGGAATATCTTATCATCTCCGGGATCAGGGGCGAGTTTGTTCGGCGTCGTCTGATGATTCAAGGCTTTCGATTGCGCGGCGGTGCATGGGGAGGAAACGCGGCAGTTAGTTAAGGCAGCGTTGGTGATTCTTGATATGCTGAAAAGGCGTTGAGCTAATGTTTTCTTGAACGCCATTGATGAAAAAACAATACTGAAACAAGATTTTCTCGAGAGAAAAAGATGGAAATAACAAAGAAAGAAGTGAAGAAAGAAGGATTTGTTAGTTAGTTTCGAAAGGTTTGCTAATGCTTCAACAATGGAGAATTGTTACGTGAGACCCTCTCTATATATAGCTCCCCCGAAAGAAATCATAAATAATAAATTATTATTACCTACATAGAAGGAAAAAGGTTTCTACTTTTTACTCTGTAATAATCTGAATTTGAAATTTTCTTAAATTAATTAAATTATTAGTGGTGGAAAAATACATAAAAAATCGTTAGACACAGCCCAATAAAGTGGAAGAAAACAGGTAAATATTCATACATATATCATCTCATATATCGCGACTAGTGAGTAGGTAACAAATTTCACGGGAATTGTTTTAATCAGCGGACGCGTGTTTGGCTAAGGATCGAGGGATCAGCACCGTCAGATTGCTGGACTAATCCCAGTTGGTCCGTCCAATAAATTATGTATTACACGTGTTAATTGTGATAGGTAATAAAATGGGACGGGGTCAAGGTAATAAAATAGTCCGGAGCACAGAGGATCAAGTTGGTGAAGATGACGTGGTTGGAATAATTTTTTTATTAAAAAAGGAAAAAAAAAAAGGAAAACCCGAAAGAGGGGGAGTGGCAGCGACTTGACCGCAAAGGTGGCTGGGAATTTTCCTATGTTAACGCTAACGTGTCGCCACATAAACTTTTGGCCGGATATACATCCGAAGACCCGAATCCGGTAGATTTTAATGGGTACTTGATTAGCTGTCCGCGAGATATCGGAACTTGCGGCGTAAGTTCATGAGTGTGTTGTATGAACCTACACCGAGTCCAGCCTGTTGCGTTCTGGCCTAATCCAGATGATCTCTAATCTTTTATAATTATATAATTAATTTTAAATATATATTTAAATTATAAATTTTAACGTAAAACTTATATAATTTATTAATAGTTAGGGAGAATTTTGTACAATAGACTTTTAATTGTTCAAAAGCATAAATTTATGTGTTTAATGTTTTCATTTAATGAAATACAAAACGCAAGTACAATTGATTGATTGTTTTGTGCACGAATATGACATAAGGATAGAGGACCTCCACATAATAATATGGACTGGAATCAGGTAATTTAAGATAAAAAAAATTAATACTCCCTCAACGTGTGTACTGAAGTAATTAAAATTTTCGTTAAAATTAATTCTATTAAGATCAATTATTGCAGAATCAAATTTTCAAAAGTTTAGCCAAACTCATGCTAAGTATAAATTATGGTACTTCATTTCTTGTTCACTCAATGAATAAAAAATATGTATATAATCTAGAGATTTAATTAATCGAGATTCAGAAGCTGAATTTTCAGCTCTACCATCAATAAATTTAGTTAGGGCGTTTATATGTAAGAACCTATTAGGATTCGTTTCAATATAAGAACCACACAATTTACCTTGCTTTTAAAATATCTACTAAATTTTTTCAGCAATTTATTGAACCATATCTTTATTAATTTGGGGAGGTTCAGTGGGTGCAGTTGAATGAGACATGATATTTAGGGTTTTTGACAAGGACATTAAAAAGAATCAAACTTTGATGAGAAGAAAACGTATGGGTTAGACGTTCACATTTTCTTGCAATAATTTTTTGAAAGTGGATTGAATCGATGCTCAAATCAAAATAATTGTTTCATTTTCTTCATTAAAAATCCCAAGTTGGTTTAATAATGTGGGAAATCTTGTTAGAGGTGGATCCAAATGGACCACCTTGATTTTGCCCTTAGGGAAACCTGTGTTAGGGCTCATCTAATATAGAAGTAGCTTCACGGAATTAAAATCTACCTATTAAGAAACTAGTAGAAAATACGTATCTTGATTATGTCCTTAATAAAGAACTTCAATAATTTAATATAATAAATAATATTATTTATTTTTTAAATTGACTTTATATTACTATTGTATTTGACTTTTTAATTTTGTTTAAAACAAAGCTCTAATTACATTTCAAATAATTGATAATTTGTTTGTAAAAGTAGGGTTAATAAAATATACGACCTCACAAAAACTATTGTATGATATATAATCAAATATGGATAGAAAAACAAATTCACTGAACAAAAATGATTGAGTAAAATATTTAAAAAATTGAAACAAGTGAATATTTAAAATTTTAAGTGATGATATAACTAAATAAACTATAACTCTATAAATTACAATTATTTATATTCTTGGTTGCGTGAATTCTTCATGTGTTTGACCTTGATGATTTGAGATGTTATCTTTTTATTTGGTTTTATCAAATTTTTTGTATTTTACTTTTTATTTTCTGTTGTAGCTGCTCTCTCATTCAAGATTGAGTTTTTTATCTTGTCATGAACAAAGGGCATTAGTATTTTTTTAAATTTTTTTATGTTTTTTAGATTGTAAGTTACTTCTATAAATTTAATATTAAATTAATATCAATTAAAGTTTTTAAGTAAATAAAGTTAAAATTGAAATAACAATGAAGCGCTTGCTTAATAAGTTGAACAAACATAAGTCATGAAAAATATACTATTGCAAAAAAAAATTAGTTATTTTTTATAGTCGAAAAAGGGACTAATATGTAATACTGAATTTGATATTGTTATTGTTATATTAATTCATGATATAAAATTTAGTACTTATTAAATAACTTTATGTCCTTATTGAAAATTAACATGGATACTTACATTTGAGGGCATTCGTATTTTGAAAAATAAAAATAATAAAATGAAAAACTACAAATTTTCGTGGATATTCACATTTGATTTATTTTCATTTGATAAAATAACAAAATTTCCAAACTCCAACAAGTAAGAGGATGATAATGTGTGACAACAGGAATAAATCCTCAAAGTCCAACGGAATAAAAGTGCAAAAAAAAAACTCGGATGGTAGTTATTGGATTGCTTCATTATTTTTGCCTTTAGGATAGATAATACGAATTATGTTCCATGTTCCTGAGACGCAGAAATCAGCGAGCATCATACCAGAAAGCGAGTCTCCGAGTTATTGAGAACGTTAGCCTGCTGCAGCTGGAAAATGCTGATTTTACAGCATCGTTTTTGCTCATAATTTAGGAAGCATATATTCTGAGAAATGATCCTGAGTCAGACATGTATCCATCAGTCATCACTCTAAGTTTTCTCCTCCACTATTTTTTGGCATTCGAATACCTAAAAGGTTTCTAATTGGTGACTTGAAATCAATAATATCAATGGAAAGTTGAAATCTTTCTTTGTATGCGACTGTATGTTTACGTCCTTAATGAATAGCATCCATTCAGTTGTTATCGCTCGTTGCAAAGTGCGCAGTAACAAGTACGTAGGGTGCAAAGGAATTCAAGTCAAATCAAACAGAGTTTGGCTTGAATGATTTATTGAGATTAAAATTTTGATTTAATTATTAAACTAATTGAATTTGGATATGAGCAGAGTTATACATTTCTGAATATTTTATTTATTTATTAATTAATCAAGCCAAACTCGAAATTATACCTAACAAACCAACTCTTAACCATCTATAGTATAGTCGAGTCTAAGTTTTGAATAACTTCATTCATTTCTCAACCATACTCACACCCGGATAATGTATACGCCTGTGTGAATTTTTACAGAGTTTATCTCGTTTATACACACTTACAATGGTTCCAATAGATAAATAACAGAATTAGAAAACCAGACATCTTAGTTTTCTTTTCCATGTAGCTACACAGAAAAAACAAGACAGCAGTAACATAATTCATTGCTTTGTTGATGATACAATAATGATCATTTTCGTTTATCCTTGTTACTATTCAGAGTGAGACAGTCTCATTATATCGCACAAGAGTCAGGTGTGCTGCATATCTTCCTGCTGCAGTCTAATTCTTGATTTCCATTGTCTTTCCTCATATCAGGAAAACATCAGAGTAGTATCTCAAAGACAATTAATTCTGGGAAATCCAACCCTGAACAAGGTACCCAAAAGGCATTTCTGAATCTACATCTAATGCCATTCGTTAAGACCAACTCAGCGTGCATGGTTTTGTTGCCACCACCATTCTTCAGATTATGTTTGTTTATGAGCGTTTAAAGCTTTGTGAATGTTGGAAATCAAGGACTCCAAAACTGCTTTGCTGATCATATCGAAGAACAAAGGTTTAAATTTCCCAATTCTGTAAACTACCCTTTACCGCATACAAGTCAAACCTGTTTCATCAATCCTTCTCTTAAGCCCCTCATCAACCAACGAAAAACAAACTTTCAACTAATGACACCTTATTTTACAAAATGTATTAAGCCATAAGGAAGAATTACTTGAATGTGTTGGCATAAACTTAGCAACATCACTTACCAAAACATCTCCAGCTTTATCTCCTTCCATCTTGCACAATCTCCAGAAGCTCTTTCTAATGGTTGCTTTGTTAGTTACTTAACCAACAATCACCCAAGGTTTAGTACAACTATCATTGTTGTCCAACATCTTAAGCCAAACAATTACCTGGTAGAGAATTGCTTGCCACAACCATAACTCCTCAAATAAGTACACTTTGTGGAAACTGCTGCAAGTTCAGAAATAACTAGCATCAAAAATGCCATCCTACCTAAACAAGTTATAATGAAATACAAGGAGCCAGTGCCATCTTGTGTGGGATCACCAAGCATCTAAATGCATCAAGTGGACACAATCAATGGGGCAGCATGCTCAATCCCAGGATATGAAATATGTATAACACTGGTGTATCCTGCAGTAACCATGATCCTGATCTATCTAGCATGATTAGCAATAAAATCCCCAGCAAATAGAAGATTACATATGGTTTCCTCCATCGAAACATTTGGAGAACATCTTTCAGTTTGCAGCCTCTTCTTTTCTTTCCTGTAATACTCTAGCTCACGAGCTTTACCACATTTTTCAAGACCAGCTATCAAGACACAATAAGTTCCTAAGGCAACATTGACACCCTCACTTTTCATAATTTTGAATGTTTCAAGTCCCATGTCAGCATTCCCAGAAGAGAAGTAAGCACCAATTAATGCTGTATATTCAGCAGTACTCTTCTCTTCATCAGGTAATAAATCAAACACTTTTGCAGCAGAGGCAGCTTCTCTGCCGCAGCCAAGACGATATATTAGAAGAGAATTTAAGTGTGTGCCAAGAGAAAGACCTTGCTCGACCATTTTCTCAACAATCTCCACCACCTTTCGAAATGAATTTATTCTAACGGATAAGCCTATTAAGGCAAGATATGCAGTTCTGTCAATATTTATGCCTGACTTCACACTGTACTCATGTGCCAATAAAGCACCATTTTGTCTGTGACGAGCACTGTTTACCTCAATAATTTTTGAGATCACCTCACTTTCTAATTGAACACCCTTGTCCATCATGTCAGCAAGCAAGGCGTCAACAGCAACAAGATTCTGCTTATTCATTAAGTTCAAAGCAAGGCCATTCTCCACCTCAAAGTCATTATCAGGACATACTGCATCATATCTATTAGTGCCCTCGTTGAAGTGTTCTGCAGAGAAGTGTCGATTAACTTGCCTCAGAAGCATATCACTTTCCCCAGCAATTTTAAAAGTTTCAAGTGCTTTCTGGTATATAGGATAATGGAGGACAAAGAAATTTTCCTTCATGTATTCAAGAATTTTAATTATTGCCCATATTTCCCCTGTTCTGCAACAAATCTCAATTAAAATGTTGCATGTAGCTTTATCAGGTTGCACACCAGCTTCTTGCATTTTGTTAAATATCTCCAAAGCTTCACCGAACTTGCCTGAGATCAATTAAAAAGAAAACACTTGAATAGCTTACTAGATTACAACTATAGATTATCCAACATCTGCATACAATGATGCTGATCACACTGTAACAATTGCGTTCATACAAGGCATAAGAAGTTATAATGCTAGTTCTTTTAGCAGAAAATGCATGGGATAATTGTTTGCTCCGCCTAAATACTAACTGTATAATTTACAAAACAAGCTTTCTATAAATATGAGATTCTAAATGTCTTCTACCAAATATGGTTTTACCAAAACCAACAAACAGAAAGAACAGAATACTGTGTGATAAATATGCATAGAAGTGGGAACTCAAAATAATTGGCCTCATAATCATGCCTGACATTTGTGAAGGTAGTTAAAGCAATGGAGCAATAGATTATAATCTAAGTGCTTCTCAAGTTAGTTGCAGAATCCATGTGTGAAATATGTGAAATGATGCCAACTGCAAATAATGCACAATACATCAGATACAAGGAAAAACACGTGAGGTCAAAGTTCAAGAAATACATGGGAGCAAGTAACCTTGGTGGACGATTGTTGTACTCGTTGGCCGCATAGTCTACATTTTCCAGTTTAGCTATAACTCTACCATTTAATTGACTACAAAATAGTAGTAGTTCATAGGATAACTCAAATGCAGAAAGCATTTCTTTCAACTTTCCATCCATTAATCAGGTGAAAGCTGAACGGTGTACCAGATTTTTAAGATGATGTACCCAAGCAATGGTACTGATATAGAAGAAACCCAGTCCCTTCCATTCATGTGTTCTGTTCCTCTGTTACTTCCTTTTAATTGAAAGGAGGAATACATTTCTTGATATTTTTCCCTTTCCTAACAATTTAACCACATTGCAGATTTGCAGGGAATAATCCCACTAATTATAGAAGTGAAAATCAGCATTCCCAACTTCTTAGTAACAGTTAAGTCAGAATATAGAAAAGAAGACTTCATAAGCATATGAAGTAAGCTCACTCACCAGAGGAAGCAAGATATTCCATAAGGACAGTGTACGTGTAACAATTGGGCGACAGGCCTGATTCAAGCATCTCTTTGTACACATCAGCTGCCTCATTCACTTTCTTTTGATCAAACAAAATCTTCATATAAGCGGTGTATGAAACAACCGTTGGCCGGCATCCCTTTGCCTTCATCTCCTTCCACAACTTAATTGCCCCATCGACATCCCCATCATTAGACATCCAATGCATCAGCGAAGTGTAAGTAACAACATCAATCTTGACCCCTTTATCTTTCATTTGCTTAAAAATATACATCATCGATGAAATTCGCCTGGCTTCCCCAAAAATATCCAACATTGTAGTGTAGGTATATTGATCGTGCTTGAAATTTTTCCTCCCAGATGCCCAGTTGAAAAAGAGCCAAGCTTTTTCCATTGGAGGATGAGTCTTGAGAACTTGGTTGACAGTGTAGGAATCCCATTTGATAAAGAGATGTTCCAACTGTTCTTGAGCAGAATCCCAGTTCGAATACTTCAGAATATTGTATATTTTTGTGATTTTTTCCCTTGAGTAAACTTTTGACTCTACATTCTGTTTCTTGATCGATGATTTCAGAGTAGGAGACTCCTTAATCTTTGGAGGGATATGCTTGATGGGCTTTCTCTGTTTGGCGATTTTCTGAGAGCTAAAAGCCTTGGTGATACCTGGACCCAAGAAAAGTTTGAAACTTTTGAGGAATTGACGGGAAACATGGAAAGTAAACATAGGGAAATAACTCCAAGAAATGTCTTCATCAGGAGCGAAATCAAATAACCATTTATTCAGAACACTCAAAAAAGATAGTGAAAATTTGTGAAAGAGCAAAATTTCTTCAATTTCAGTTAAGGACTCGTTTGCTTGGCTTGATTGGGTATGATGTGTTTGCTTGGCCTGAAGGAGCAGGAAGAATAACAGAAGGAAAGAAGAGAGGGGTGGCGGATGGAGCGGCGGCAGTGGTGCTGTGGCGGCGGTGAAAGAGGAGCTGTGGTGGAACGTGAAAGAAGAAGGGTAAGCGAAAAATAGATTATATTATGAATTAAAACTAAAGCATAATAAAAAAAAAATTAAAAATATGAAGATGTAATTATAAAATTATATGTCATGGCTTAATTTATTTCATTACTAAATTTACCAACCAAAATAAAATCAATTAACAATATAAAGATGTAAATATAAAAATTATATATCATCCCTTAATTTATTTTATTATTAATTATATCACACCAGATATAAAACTAAATTATTTTATTCTAAAGGATCGAAATATAATTCATTTTCTTTTATGTTAAACTCAATCCCATCAATGGGAAGCAGAAGCAATGGTAGTAGTACGAAGGGCGGCGTCCACGTTGATGATAGCGGAAAACAGGAAGCCCGTATATCGCAAACCGAGTTTTGTATTCGGTTTCTTAATTTCTAGTTTAGGATTTAATCTATGTCGCAGGTTTCTATAACCTTGATTTGAATGCGCGAATCAGGAGTTAAACAGCAACTGTAACGAAATCGTGTTCAAAGCTCATATAATCAATAAATTTCTTATTTTTTAAATTATTTTATAGTTTTTGTATCAAGAATTTTATGTTGGTTCAAAGTAATTATATTGTTGTGGTAGAGATTGATATCCTATATTGGTGTGAAATAGGAATTTCCACGTACAGCGTCACTAATACGGTTAAAATCGATCGTGTCCCACTACGATATTATCCGCTCTGCCAGTCGAGATCGAATGGCTCACTGTTTTAAAAGGCTCATGACAGGTTGGGGTGAAGTCTAAACTTATAGTTGATAAGGATTCTCACAGACAATGTCACTGATGCGGTCAAGATCGACAGTGCTCCACCACGATATTGTCCGTTCTGTCGGTCGAAACGCGTTCGCTCGATCGAATAGCTCACGATTTTAAAAAGTCTCATAACAGGTTGGTGTGAATCCCAAACTTATAAACACACCGTCTCATCATTCCACTACTCATCCCCTACCACAACAATTATGTTAAGTTGATCCAATTATGGGTAAATTTTTTGAAAAGTTAAAACATTGAACTAGGTTTCATCAATAATTTGTAGTTGATAATTAATCCTAAGTGATGCGTGTCAAAATAATACTACCTACGAAATAGCTCTTCCTTGATGAATAACTCAAATCACTCAAGAATCCTTTTAAAATAAGTGTTAGGGAAGTTAGATTTTGGTCCAGTAAAAACCCTATGAAGCTCAACTCATAATCAAATCTCAAGGAATATTGTCAAAAGTATGTGTGGAATGTAATGCGTAGCTGAGCTTTCGTTTGAAGCCTACATATCTGAGTATTTTGACTAAGTTATCTAAAAGTCATGTCTTAATTGGACTCAACCCTTTTAATATTTTGGGTCTTCTTGAATCATCAATTGTGCCAAATCCAAATTTATATATATTAGGAAGAACAAGCCAAACCAACCCATTCTCACCTTGTTCATAATCTTGGTCCTCCCCCAGTTCCTGTGTTTGACGTGCTCACCATCCCAGTATCTCGACCCCACTAACCAGACTCAAATTCTTAGAGCCAATCTCTAAGATTATGTTTTAAGAGTATCCAAAGCCATGTTCTCAACCATTTTTCAACCACTTCAAGATAGGGTGTGATCCTCCTTTAATATAAGCATGGCTTAATGTTTCATTTACTCAACTGTTTGAATTCCGAACAAGTCAGGAATTAAAAACATTTTGAAGTATTTAATTTATCATCTGGGCTGAACCCTTTTAGCTTAAACTAATTATCACTATGAAAGTTACACAAAGAGGTTGGACCTTTGGATTGAGCTTAGCTTCCCAAAGCAGATCAAGACTCATAGCAGGAACAATTCAAAAGCTTGGAAGTAGTTTTCAGAACCTAATTAATTTATTTTCATATTTTTCTGTAATTAGCCCGATGAGCAGGTTCAACTGAAACATAGATTTTGTAAAGGATTTCTCAAAAATGTTTTCGTCTGGACGAGGGTTCAACTGCATGGCTTTCTCCTTTCGTTTGCTAAGCAAGGTGATGCCATGTGTAAGATGAATTCTTTGCCAAAGCTAGTTAACCAATGGTTATTAATCTTCACTCCTCAGTTTTCCAGAATGCTTGCATAAGTCGATGATTGATCAAAGGATTGACTCACTCAAATATCTAGTACATTAAAGCAAAACTTAGGCTTCCAGACACACATTTACCTCATGAAATCTAGCGATAATGAGAACAAGAGAAGAGGAAAAGACTGCAGATGGCTCTTCCTAATCAATTCTTATTCTCTAGTGTCAGATATGTGACGATCAAATGGACCTGCTTCATGCACCATTTCTTCAAATAGCTAAAATACTTACAAGACAAAGGTACACTTGGAACATTATGAACTCACAAGTCCATTTCAAAGTCAGAGATCACAACCACAATACTAGATTTTACAACACAAGAACTCAGCATCAAAGTTTTCCTTATCACCATAACAACACAATGAATTAACATTATTTTTTCTTTATCATATAATGTCCAGCAGAAGCAAAGCACAGGCACAATCAGGGGGCCACCCCTTGTTATATGCTTTGTAAATCTGCATTCTGCATCTTAATCCATTGCTTTGTTATTTTATTATTAAATTCCACAAAACATAATGAAACATAGAAGATTAACAAAAAACAAGAAGATAAAATAATACATGGTTTGGCTCGGGTGCAGCCATGTCCACAGGTGAAAACATGTGTTTAGGTTCGAATTTAAGACATCTCAACGTATATTACTCTACAGTTTCCATTGGTTTAAGTTTCAAGCAGAGTAATTCTATTGCAATCTCAACCAAAGGCATCCATGGACTGTGGAATCCACTATTACTTGCTTTAATAGTGTATCAGATTAAGCAGTAGAAGTTTGGGTTGAAGTCTCTTTCACTACTCTGCCTGTCTGCCATGAGGACCTAAACTACAAATATCTCTAGCTAGGCAAGCCCTGAAAACTGGACCATTCTGATTCTTGGAAGAGATCAGGATTGAAAATAGAAAATAACTAAAATTTGTTCACACTGGTGGTGAGTAAATTCAAATCACATAGTTAACATATAATCAATCAAAGAAATGTATAACCTGATAAACATATGCACATCTTCGTGGATAATATGCTGGAAAAAACTTTGGAAACAGGTAAATTGAAGAGAGCATATAAGTAGATGAAAAATTAAGAGATTCTTAGCAGTGAAGTTGCAGTTATTAAAATTTGAAATCTAGATCATCAATCATTAGCAAACCACATTGGAACTCGTGGCTTGCATCTTTGTCACTCTGCATTTTCTCTGAGGAGAAGGCGACAAATTCTGGCAGCTCGAAAGCTAACACTCTCAAAGTACAGAAAATGTTGCATGTGGAAACTTGGAGTTGTTGTCATATTTCTGTTAGATGCACTGGAATTGGTTGACATTAAGAGATTCTTAGCAGTGAAGTTGCAGTTATCAAAATTAGAAATCTAGATCATCAATCATTAGCAAACCACATTGGAACTCGGTGGCTTTTCTTAGGAGAAGGCGACAAATTCTGGCAGCTCGAATGTCAACCAATTGCAGTGATCTAACAGAAATATGACAGCAACTCCAAGTTTCCACATGCAACATTTTCTATACTTTGAGAGTGTTAGCTATTGTACACCATTTTATGCACCCATTACTTTTCCAGACTGTTTTGTACACCATTTTTTTACCTTTCTTTTCTCTATATCTTCCGCTGGGCACGACTTTTCATTCTCAATCATTTCTTTTTTGTTTCATACTTTAAACTTACGTGTGTTTCTTTTCTTATTATCTGTATATATGTTATGAGAAGCTTCTGTTCTTAGAAAATCAGTTCATAGCATCATTTTTCTTTTCAAAAAATTCAAGCTTTTTTCTTTCTTCTGCATAATTATAAGAAATTTTTTCACGAACAATATCATTATAAGCAAGTGACGTGTAAAACTTTTACCATTTTTAAGTTTATGCAATATGTTGGTCTTTGGAGAAAGCGGTTACATGCAATCTGACCACAATTCCTTCGTAATAAGTTGAGCAAGAAAATGGTCTGATACCACTGCAGATTGCCAAAAATGGGTCTTTGGTTACGAGCAGATTTTGCTCACTCTCCTCCTTTGTTGCTGCTAAAAGGTGGCCGTCCCTTACGCCAATAATATGCCAAAATTATGGCAGACAACAGCGAAAAGAATAGTCTTTGCTCAATATCGGTCCACAAACATTATCCAGCAACAAGGGATTTGTCTAGGAGAGATAACAAAGACCATTTCTCATCCACAATCACTGCGGTAATATTTCACAGGAAAAATGAAGGCACACTCTATGCAAAACTAGGAAGATGCTTTCATGTCAAGTCAACAATAAAATTCTCCTCATGTTGCAGCTTAACTAGAGTATCCTCTCAAATATCTAGACTACAGAGGAAGATCAGCATCTTTTGCTATGCTGATCTACAATATTATTCAACAAGAACACGTTGAACGGGTTGAATCCAACATGCTCATCACGTAGATGTTGGCAACAATTACCAAATCACCACGGTACGCCTGCAAGGTGAGACGCATATTGGTTGCTGTCTTCACTCTGCGAAATGCCACTTTATCATTTAGAGCTTTTTAACGTATAGCTTAGTTTTTCTTCAGGAAAAAACTACTCTTGTTGGCCAATTGTTATGTGCCACACAACTATATTACGTAAAACTCAAAGAACTCCGTTACTATTAAATGACATAATTTAGAACTCATGCATTCACAATTTTACTTATGAACAATCCATTCTTTAATTTCTATAACAGAAGTAATTAACTCTATCAAATAGATAAAATAAGATCAATGTATATCTCTAGTTTGATATAAATTTTCGTTGCCATCTCTCAGGAAGACTCCATTTAAAAATGCGCATAATTAGCATTTTTCTTTACACATTGACTTCATTCTATTTACTTTGTACTAAGTCAGCTGCATCGAGTTCAGGCATTAGGAAAACATACCAATGTCCTGATTCGAGCTGCTGGGATGATTGATAATCCTCCGCAATATCAATGTCCTCGCCATCCTTGTTTCTTGAGTACACTTATTGGCGTGTTTACTCAAATCATGGATAGTCTTGACAAAACTGTCCGCCTTTTTTTTAATCTCCTCCACGGCAATCACAACTGCCTCCTCCTCCCTCATTGCAAAATCTGCATTAGCCAACAATGCCTCAATCTCAATCTGAAACTTGTCCACCAGCACCCTTATGTTATCCAAATCCTTAATAACAATGTAACTACCTATCTGCATTGAACTAATTATCTCCCTTTGCCCCCTTAAATCCCTTTCACACTTTTTCCAAATCGAGTTAAGCCATTTCCCCATTGACCCTAAAGGCACGGCAGCTGCAGCCGCTAAAGCAGTCACCACTGGCGGAGCAGTGACGGCAGCAGCCACCACCGAGCATATCAAAACGGATGCAAAAGCCACAACGAATATCACATTGGACACCTTCCTCCACGCCTTCAATTTCCCCAACTTCTTATCCAGCTTTCGTTTCTTCGCTTGCAATCTCTCCAACATCAAAAGCTGCTGTGCATAAACCGAATTAAAAACCTTAAAGAACTCCTGGGTAAACGGATCCCCAGCCGTTCTAAAATTCCTCAATTCCTCCAAAGTGTTTGAATAATTCTTGACCGACCCTTCTTCACTAACAGTATAATGTTCTTCCTGGAACTTCCGGAGGGCCACATTGATAATGGACTCGATATGGCCGGCTCGTTTAAGACAGGCATCAAGTGCAGTGCAGAAATCTAAGGTTAAAAGACTGTTTTCGAAGTAATCGTCGACGAGATCGGACAATTCTTTATTTTTCCAAATGTCTTTTTTGTTTTGGAGAATGATTTTGACCACTTCTTGATTCATTTCAAGTAAGCATTCGGTAACTTCGCTGAGGGAGTCGAGGGAGAGGGACCGAACTTCGAGGCCGACGACTATGGAGTTGATGGCTCGGCTGGTACGGACCTGGAGGGTGGAGTCGAAGGTCCGGAGGTCGGGATCGGCGCGGCACGCGGCTTCGTATGAGCTCAGATCGGCATTTGATGGTCTCGCCGCCTGTGCGTTGGAATTGGAGCTGGGGCCTGAGATACTTCGAGCTGGAGGCTCCGTAGACGGCGGGTGGCGGGTGCTGCTGCTTCGTTTAGTTCGGCTCATCATACTACCCATTTTGGGGGCGATTTTCAAGAATTCTTGCTGTGTGGATGTGTTTTAAGACAATAACTCTAGGGAAGATTAAGGAAGAGAAAAGAGGCCGAGTTGTCCGAGTTGACTGCACTGTTCTTGACTTTGACACCTTTGACTTTCATGGCTACATAGAAAACAGAAAAGAAAATGAAACCACGCGGAAATAGGAAAAAAATACCATAGGTGAGGATCATTCGTTTGTTTGATTTAGATGTAGATTTACGAAATGGGATAATATCATCTTCCTCGTTGATTCCATTGTCATTGTCTGTAGCTTACAAGATTGACTATATATTTCTGCTTATAGAAATTTCATCTTATCAATTTGATTGTGCTCATCTCAGTTTATTAATTAAACTATTTGAAAAAGTACTTCCCGGTGCCGAGTTTTCTTATGTTTGAATTCAATGAGGTATCTCCAAGAAATACCAAGTCCGAGTCTAGTAAAAAGTTTGGAGAATCATTACAAAATCTTTTATTTGAGATTTGGTTTAAATATAAATAGGTTCTCTTATCATTTCGAAATTAGATTCCTTTTTCTAACACTAACAACAATTACAAAACTATAATGTTTCTTTAATTATTTCGTTTGTGTTCCCTTTGCTAAGTTGGTTAATTATTGACATTATGATTTTTTTTGTTTCTTTTCTACTATTATTGTAATATGCTAAAAAAAATTACAACTTTACATTGTTTGACAAATTATATCATTGTCATGTATATTAGGCACCTTGATGATGTGACAAGTAGGGTATAATATTGTTTTAGCTTGTTCATTATGTGGGTGGTTGAAGATCCAAACCCCATTTAAAATTGTAAGATTTTGAGCTGTGTGTTATAGGTTATTGGCCAAATAAAGGCTAATTAAAATTAAATAATTTTCTTTTCCTTTTTCTCTATTGACAAATTTAAACCATTTTGGTGGAATGATTCACAGTTCTGTTTTTTAACCATATAATTGTTATTTGCCTAGTAAAATTATTTTAGATGACTAGAGAGCTATACTTTGGTGAAATCCATCTAGAATAGCCAATAAACTCAATCTTATGTCAACAGTCAACCCTACAGACGGCCCAAATGATTTCAAGCCCGATCATGTGCAATTGACAGTGATTTCATTCATGCATCTGGGCCCTATCAATTCTCAAAAAAATCAATTTGCCCAAGTGATGCAAGTTTTGATAAATAATTATTGTTGTACTTGGTCAATAATAAAAGATTATGTCATATCTATATTAATAAATTTAAAAAACCTCAATTATTGTGTGGGAAAGAATCTTGTAAATGTTACATGTAATATATATATATATATATATATATATTTGTTATGAATACATCATATAAATATCTTATTTTTTATAAAAATATATACTTGACTTTCATCTATACACATGTACACTTGATAACATAAATATTAAGCACCAAGTCCCCATTCTGGTAAGAAACCAATCAAGAACCGGACATGAACGGTGTGATTTCAAAATGATGACAAGTTTCTCCAATAGAATAGAGTGACAAGATTCAAATTGATGAATAAAAATTCTTTCATCATGTTAAAGTGTTATTTTATTTAGCGTATTTTCAACAAGTCGTTGTAGTATAGTGGTGAGTATTCCCGCCTGTCACGCGGGTGACCCGGGTTCGATCCCCGGCAACGGCGTAATCCTTTTTGGCTCCTTAAGGGTCCATCGTTTTCCTTGGGAGCCAAATTGATGTTTATTGGGCTAGACAGGCCCAAAAATCTGGGCTGTCGTTTTGTTTCGAATTGGAAGTCCAGTCAACATAATCAGCGCATCACACCATAACCCAGACTTCTTACCATGGGTTAACCGATTAAATGTGGACTCACGAGTTGAAAATTGAAAATTCATTATATTCTTGCTCCTCGAATTATTAAAAATCATGATTAAAATAAATAATATTTTAAAGAGAATAGGAGTAAGTCATTCTACTGATCCATACATAATTTTAGTATAGTAAGGCAAGTTAAGGTTTGAATGCTGTGATGAAGACACTTTGGCAAACGTTAACTCAAACTCCATGTACTAATAGTGTCTGGCAACTAGAATGGGGCTTAGGAATTGAAAGATTTTTGGTGGTAATGCAGTGAAACATCGAAATCCAATTCTATTCTTTTACTTTGTATAAGCAACTGTTTCGTCTAATAATATAGGAACCTAAAATCGAGGAATTTTTAAAATTTAAAGGAAATTGTAACAAATTTTATTGACTTAAATATGCGCCTGTCATATTTAAGGATAATAAAAATAATAGATGTAAATTTGATTAATTTAATGAAAACTTCGAAATACGATCTCTATTTTAATTTTTGATATTCTCTTCAAGAGTAATGCATTTTGGAATTTTTGAAGATTTAAAAGTACATTCAATGTGTTGATCTCGTCTACTATCAATTTAATTTTCAATAATATTAATTTAAAGTCAGATTCAAAATATTGACCTCATTTTGATTTTTTTCTTTTAAATTTGAGGGTATTGGACAACAATATTTTTTGACTTGTGTCACGATAAAAAAAATTAGTATTTAACTCAAATGGTAATCTTCTTGAATTTAATGAATTGACTTGAGAAAATTTTGAAACTTTAATTATAAATTTATCCAATTTCTTATCACACTGGATAAGATGTTCTTGATATAGTTAAGTAGCACAATTTGATTTATCTTTAATTGTGATTTTAATTGCCTTTAACACCGCAAACTCATACATTATCATATTTAATTTGTTTATCAATTAAATATTTTATTTAATCTTAAAATTCAAGTTAGAAAATTCCAATATATAAATAAAAAGCATAAAACTGATAAACTAAATACTTTACGCATGTCGTAGTATAATTAAGAAAAAATTTAACTGTCTACAATATAGTATTTGAAGTTCATAGCAGAATTTGATTCAACTGATAATGTCCTCAACAATATTCATTTGAATTTGTCTAATTGATTTATTTAAAAATAAAACCCTATGTGTGCTATTATCCTGAGTGGCTCGACATTTGTACCATGAGTTCCTTAATTAATTTAATGAAGCTGTCATTAATGGAGTTAAGATGAATCTGTTGCCTTTTAGCATTCGAACAGGCATTCAGCCCAGAGGGGGAAGATGGACATAATAGACAAGAAAATCGAAAATTCTGATTCTCAGACACACCTAAATCCAAGAAGGATTTTATCAGTAATCTGGTTAACTGAACTTGGTTAATGATTATTAATCCATAATCTTACTTCCTTAACAAACCAGTCCATAGTCACTCAATTCTGATTACTCAGTTGCACTCATTGAATTGTGAATTCCGGAGTTGTCTGATTCCAGGGTCCAAACTTTGAGTATAAATCAAAACAAAGATTCTGCTAATGACATACTTATGATCTTTTCGGTTTGATTAATGGGATCTGATTCCAATTAATTAATCAGTGATTAAGAACAGCCCTGTCAAGTTAAAGGAACAGAAAGAAAGATCCAGGCAACTGCTGGCTACAATGTGAGGAGAAGGGGCGATGTCCATCACTGGCTCGTCACGTGCTGGCATGTCCACCTTGTACCGCGCAGCCGTGTCTTGTTTGTGTAATTATTTATCACATTCAGGCTTCAGAAATGAACCAGGTTGGAACACTTGGACCAAAAACCTGGTCCACTGTTTGAAATTCCAGGGAATTTTGAGTGTATTTTAATCTTCATTGTCCCCCCTTTTGATCAATGGTCTTTCTTTATATCTATCCCTGCAAAGACATTATTCATTAATATGATTAGGCCCCACAACTCTACAGGATTATCATCATGCCTAGGCTGATTGAACAACTTTTTCTTTTGTCTTGGACTCAGATATTTTGCCTGTTCGTCTGTGTTCCAATATTGTGCCAATAAGTGCAAACTCTCCCGTCAGGATTTCATTAAGTTAATTTAGTTTCGTCTTATTCCTATTATAAAGAAACATGCCTTTTTATGCCTATTCTTATTAAAAAAAAAAAAAAACCATCGACCAATGGAACTTTTCGACTCTAAACAATGCTGCAATAAGTCATGGGAGGAGCACAAAACAAAACATCGGATTGCGAAAATTGTTTTCAACACAAGGGAATGGTCAGCTGCTGCAGGATGGCTCCAAATCAATGGAGGAGCACTAAGCGAAGCATGTTTAGCACTGCACCCTAATTCCAAAACTAAGTGTTAATAAATAAATAAACTCTGGTTGGAATTGAAGCTACCCATATCCTTCCACTGCAGTCATATTTCAGTTCAGCAACTGAAATTTTTTCTTAGTACTATTTTAATTTAGGTATTCACAAAAGTCTCTCGACTGTCCACTCTTCAGGAGTCCTGTTCTGAAATGTGGATAATATATCCAGTTCACAAGTGCAGCAGTGTGAAGTATCACTTCTGCTATAATGTTTGACTGACTGACCTGCTCTATTGTGAGAAAACTGTATTGATATGTGGTGTAGTGTGGATATTTATCGAATCTGGTTAAATAAATTTAACACTATTTACATGAAAACATCATAATTCAAATTAAAACATTGAAATAAGTTGATTGTAACACACAGTGGAATGTGACTTTTAAAGGGACAAGTCTTGGTAGGAACTAGGAAGTGTTATAGCTTCTTCTCCTTTATTGAAAATTTTAAAAGCATTGAAAACTGTTTAAACAAGAAACAGCAATAGGAACGGGGTAAAAGAACAACAAAAGGGAACTCAAAACTTTCCAGGATACCTGGTACCTTTTTATCTCTTGGGGGGGCCGACCAGTTATCTTGGAGGATGATACCTGCATTAATGTTGCTGTAGATGATGATGTGGCAAACAGAAGATGGGCCATGGACTTACAAGTCCTTTGGCCATTATAAGAACCCCTTTTGCCCCCTCATTTCACACTCAACAAAAGGAAAAAACTAAACAAAATTTGCATACAATTGAAACCCTTTAGTCTTGTTGTGCTTCTTCTCATCATTCTTGAAAAATAAAAACTCCCACAGAACTTTCAACAGCCAATCATTTCCCACCAACCCCTCCAACTGTATCCAAATTTTCTTGTTAATTATCTGTTTATGAAGCAATTAACTGGTAATCTCACTATGGAGATGAAAATGGGCAATTCAGCATCAGTGGAAGGATCAAAGAAAAGATTGCCAAGCAGAAGACTGGGAAGGTTTCTCAAGGAACAGAGAGGAAGGCTCTACATAATGAGAAGATGTGTAGTGATGCTTCTTTGCTGGCATGACTGATCACAGAGCTAGAATTATATATGAGATAATTAAGTCCCTTGAAAGGGTTTTGCCCTTAATTTCTTTCTTGAGCTTCCTGTGATTTTACCATCCAATTGTAAATAGCAGAGGGAAAGGTTATCAAGATCATTAATCAGCTTGGCTGTTTGGAAATTTTTGTAAGAGTCTGTTTCTGGTTTTCAAGCTGGCTAGCATTGTTAATTCTAGTGTTTTTATATTGTTAAAAGAGTTTAAACTTATTTTTCATTTGGTTCCTTTCCTTTCTTTATATATATTGTTGGGCATCAATAAAGAGAATTGTTAAGATTAAACTATTTCAAGAAGATATAAAGGGACAACCAAGAACCATTTTCATATGAGCATGATATTGGACGTTGTAACACCACCATCAGCATTGATAATTATAATCCCTTCTTTCTTCTTCTTCTTCTTCTTAAAACTTGGAGTAGATAAATTATTGAAGTAAATCTATGATTCCACACAAGGCAATCAACATTCTACTCATTATACAGAAAATGAGAAGCCCTCTTTTGAGCCACAAAATTATGGACAGTGGCATTGATGGAATTTTGACCAAAAAAAAACGAAAGAGGCTTCAAAAGGAAAATAAGGCATTGGCTGCAAATTCAGAATTGCATGGAGTCAGGAAAGAGTAGTGAGAGCAAACTAACATACACACAAAAACTAACTAATATCTCCACTTCAGCTTAATGTTAATTTTTAGAACTGCAGTCTAAATTGTATGTAATGGCTATTTAGACTTTCATGATTGGCGTTGATCAGTATTTTTTTCCTCAGCTTTCAATCTTCTTGTAATGCAATATTAATCTCGTTTTCAATACTAGGCTGGAATACAGATTTCAAATCAGAGACCTTTCATCTTTTATTTCATATATAAAATATTTTTTTTTAAAAAAAAATAATTGTGTATTACATACACTTGTCGTGTACAATATATGATGAAAAAAATCAAAATGCTAGGAAAAAGCTTTAATATTAAATGACCAAGCTATTTACTTAAAATTAACCACATATTAAACAGGGAATAATGAAAGTTTGCTGCTGCTCTAAGAAACTGTTTGTGGGATCATAGTTTTATATGCCTCTAAGTTGGTGGTGAAAAAAGTAAAATATCTTCCTTCATAATATGCCTCCTTCCCCGCGCGCCCCCGTCATTTCAGTTTTTCTTTTCTTTCACTCACTTTGTCCCATTTGATAGCCAGCACAACAACCAATTAAGATTTATTTTTTTCTTTAAAATCCTTTACAATTTTTTTTATCTTTTAAGGTTTAATTCTTTACAAATATGGAAACATGTTCAAAGATGGAAATTTCATACTAAATAATTGTTAGAGCACTTTTAAATTGACGCACACTACATTACAGAGCATCTCTGAATTTGAATAATTGACAGATATAACTTTTGACATTTTTTGGGAATTTAGTATCATACTGACAAAATTCTCAATTACTGGGAGAAAATGAATCTTTTGTTTTTCCTTGTACGAATTCTCTTTGGTGAAATGGGATACATCCTCACGTACATACATAATTGATGTCCTTTACTTTCTTTGATAGATGCCATACTTGATTTCAAAACGTCATATTTATTTAAAAATAAAATAATGCTCCAAGTAATACACACTAAATTCTTGTAATTTATTAGATAGTGAGAAACATCTTGAAATTCTTGAGATGTATTGCTATAAAAATATATATATATATTTGAATGTAAATAAAATCAAATTAAATACATGCAAATAAATCACAACATTTCAAGAAAAGTTTATGCAGGCGGGACCTTGTGGGACAGTAGTTATTTCAATTTATTTTGAAAGTGAAGAAGGCTACTAACTATCAGGGGAGTCACCTTTCTGAAAAGCGGGTTCAAAAATATTAGAGATCGCATGTGGGTTTGTTCCCCATGAAAGGACAGTAAGATGTCGTTATTGTATGATATCAACTTTGTCTTTCTTTTTGGCCCTAGATTTTGTATTGGTTTTTAGTTTCAATCATTTTATGATCAACTTCTCCAACATATGTATGTGGAACTGTAGTGGGATTTGGACATGTTTTCAAGTAACAGTGATTACTGAACTACTCCTGTAGTGGTGTTGGTAACATTTCCAGGAAATGTCTTAAAAAGGAAAAATCTTGGTTACTTGTTTAATTTGATATTCACTCGTTACATTCAATTATTTAATCAATCGATGCAAAATAGTATGTCTTTACCTAAAATAATACTCTTTAACTTTAGCAATATTATGGGTTCAAATCATTTATAAAAGAGTAGAGAAAGAGTTACGTTAAGTATCAGTTAGTATTATCATTTAAAATATATATATATTAAACAGTGAGAAACTTATGTTTTAGTTTAAATGGTAGGTTCAAATGGTAAATTTATTTATTTTTTTAATTTAAATTTTTAGGTTTTTATGAATAATTAATTGAAATTGAAATTTTAGTGAAGAAAACATGTTAAAATATCTTTTACTAGTTTGATTTCAAAAGAAAACAAATGAAATAGTTGTACAATTGCAGTAATGGATACATTTGTGAATTTAAGGTGTCAAGTGATTTCTTTTTAAGTTTCATAATTCTTAAATTGTATAAATAATGTAATTGCTGCTAATTTAGTTCAAAATAAAAAGTATCATGTAATTTAGCTTTTATAATTTTATATTTCACTTTTTCATTGCCAAATTCTAGGTAGAAAGGGAGGGAAGGAAAAATAATAATTAAAAAGAAAACAATTCAAGGAAGAGACTATGATCCTATATGTTTAGAATTCATTTCACTTTCAGTTTGTCAAATTTTTTTAAAAAAATATTTTGAGAAGATTGTTAGAGAAATTTGTAAAAATGAAAATGCATTTGAATGAGCAAGCTATAATGTTTGATTAATTCAGTGACACATTTATTTGATATTTCATTTAAAAAAATATATTTCCTTTTTCTATTTTCAAACATAAAACAAAGATTTTTTCCAAAAATATGGTATAGTGTTTCGATAAATGGATTATAGGCTTTAAAAATTATGGTGAAAATAAGAGATGTAAGATTGAAGATTTTTTTCGAAATTAATTTTTAAAAAATAGTAAATCCAACATATTTTTCAAATTAAAATTTTAAAATATTTCAGAAGATGAAGCCTGATTTTTCCACTTGGAAATGAGCATGACCCAAGAAATTTGCAGTTAGGCCCCTTGTATGCCGTGGGCTAACTTTTTGGGTTTAGTTTTTAGCCCCAGGCTGACAAACCTTATCAGTGGGCCTCACTCTGGTTGTGGAATCCCAGTATTCCAATCCATGCTGCATGTGACTGCAGACTAGTCAGAATCCAACAGTTCTTCTTCCTATTTGTTTCATTGTTTTCAATAAACGGCGACGTTTAAACTTTAAAAATTATATTATCCAAAAAATAATTCGAGGTAGATTCTTGCTTCTTAACTACATTGTCACCTCAAATTGGGTGCATATAATTCTAGTTAAGAAGCTTAAACAACATTGGAATAGTTAGAAGAATACTCTAAGTGGAAAACTTTATTTAGATGATTCATTAAGATGAATAATATATTTATGAATTTATTAAGTATTGAACTTAAAGCAGGATAATAATTAATTTTATTAAAATTTTCGGCAAAATACAATGAATTATCCATGATTGGAAAACATCCCAAACGTTCATCCCACCTCAAATAAAAATAAAATTATTTTTTATGTATAATTTATTTCAAAACATAAATTTGCCCCTAAGATTTAAATTTTTTTATTTACTTAAATACTATATATAAATCTTTTCATGAAATTTTCTTCATCAAGTCTTATCTCAATTTCACGATTCTATCCAAGTGAGAATTGTAACATAATCTGTCATCCCAGCCTCTGTTTGAATATCTCGTGACCCCAAACACGTGTGCCAGGTAACAAAAGTGAGATTGGTCAATATGGCAGCATTATTGTTCCCACGTGCGGCAGGATAATGCGATCCCATGCCCATTAGTATTCCACTTTTCCCATTATTCCGACAATGGAATGGGATTATGGTGGCTAGATAATATGTTGATAAAAGATAACGTGTCCTAAGGGATCCACAAAGGGTTACATTGATTTGAATTATTACAAGCTAGCTTTTAAGTAAATGGCGTTTCAATTCAATTTAATTTTAACTAATAGGTAAATTTATATTAAAAATTAACTAATTGAACATCGATCTAGATCATAATGAATAAAGCAAAACGGACATATAATAATAATTTTAAACTTGATTCAATAAAAACTGAAGTATGATAATCCAAGTGAATGAAATTAAACTATAACTAAAAGTAGAAATCTATAACATGATATAATAAATTAGAGTCCAGAAAAAACCACAAAATCATATAATAAAATTGAGCCTAGAGAAAACCACAAAACTCAATCCGATATTCACCTAACTTATTGAAATATAGCTAATTCTGGGAATGATTGCTAGGCCATTCCCACTCAACTTTCAAATGTAGTTTAATTGACAAGTTATTTATAATTGTTGTGTGAGATGACATTATCAGTACACCAACTCTTTTTGTTTTATAGTTTTATTTTATTTTATTTTACTATTTTACTTTTTTTTTTCTTTTTTTCTTTTTTTCTCTCTCTTTTTTTTTTTTTTTGGAAATCTATGGTTGCTATTAAACATTAACTGAATGGTTAACTTACTCGTTGACAATTGATCATTCAGAGTTCCACATAGCCTCTCCATTCTCCAACTGTAATGAATAGGATCATTCCATCACATTCTTACATTCTTAAATGATTGACACATTATTCAAGATTTCTAGGAGATTAAATACTTGGACAATCAATGAGTTGAATTAATTTTTTAGAGAAAAGTAATTAATTACATCAATTATTATATTAAGATATTAATTATAATAATATTTTTTACTTTATTAATGATAATAATTTTTTCAAATTTAATAGTGATAAGAATTATGTATAAGTTGTCATTATTAAAAATAGTGTATGAATTATCACTTTTGACAATAACTGAAACATGTATGGTGATAATTAAGTGACAATAAAATTGTCAAAATGATCTATGACAATATTTGTATTGTCATTAATTATCACTATATATACATATATCACTAATTATAAATAGTAACAATTTTGACACAATTATTGTCATTATTAAATTTATGAAAATTATTATTTTGGCATGACAAAAATTGTTATCATTTAACACATATCATTAATAAAAAAATTGGCATTATCATTTAATATTTCTTTTAGAATATGTTGTTGTCTTAATTAATTCAATTAAATAATTTTATCAGATTTGTGATGTTTCAGTTTAATGTTATAACATCAATTAGAATATGAACACACATGCATGACAGAAATTAAAATTGACACTAATAATTTTAACAAAATTCGGATATCAAATATCATACTTTTCGAGACCACTCACAGAGAGAAAACAATTCATTATCACTAAGGAATTACACAATACAATAATATGACTTATAAAACAAAATCAAAGACTCCTTCTTTATTTTGATGCCAGTGTTACATTGTTCAACTCCTTTTTATTTTGATGTCAGTCTTACATTGTTCAACTGGTGGATTTGTTTGCGAAATCCTCTCGACTTGAATCTATTTCGTTGAACTCCTTCAATGCTGAAACATTTCAGACAGCATAGCGCTTTCTTCCGAAAACTCACATCATTCTCTCGAAAGATGTACAATGGGTATTAGCGTCTTCTCCTGAAAACTCACATCCTTACATCTTTATCCTTAATGATGTTTAATGATAATGTTTCAACACCTTTTAGAATACGGACGAACAACTCCAGAATACTTTGAAACTCAATTCTTGATCATCGATTTCTGATTTATGTAGCTTGGGATCAGTTGCACTCTTCTGTTAATTCTCTATGAAATCCGCAACCTAAAACTAATAAAAGAGTGCATTTAAATACACATTTTTGAATAGTAGATCTCCGATTTTTTATGTTTAACAAAATATAGAATCCAATTACAACTCATATTCATATTCTAAATCAAAAGAATAGAATTTTTACTTTCCTTAACATAATCTTTCTATGTTCAATAAAATATAGAATCCAATTACAATTTATATTCCTACTCTAAATCACAAGAATATGATTTTTCAAAAAAGGTAGAAAATCCAATGGTTTGGATATGGAAACTTCTCGAAGAATTTATTTCCATAATTTCTACAAGATCATCCAATATGGTAAGTATGTAGAATATTAATCCTACAAGAAAATAAATCTTCTATTAAAACTCTCATTAAAACCATGGAAATTCAACTTACCATAATTAAAGAAATCAATTAAATAATTGGTATTTTGCACAAATAATGCCAACAAATGATAATTAAGTTATAGACTTAATAATTTTCTCCTTATTATTATTTTTCTTCAAGTGAACTAAAATCCACCAAAAAAGCAGTTCATAAAAAAAGTAAAAAAAAAATAGAAAATATAAGAGACCCTTAGAATAAAGTTTACCACCTGAAAAACCCAATAACTCATTTTGCAAACTTTATAACCTATCACACGAATAGGTTATATTATGTCAATATGTATATTTAGTTATAATATTTTGTTTATGAGTAGCACATCACCCCCAGCCCAAATGTCTTTTATTACATCATATGCCCACCGGGCTCAACTCAAAGGGCCCAATTAATTGGGTGTCAACCTGAAGGAGAAAGACGAAATTACAATAGTCCATTAAGAGTTGGGAGTTGGCTAGGCAGTGGGCCATGAATTTTCAAATTGTGAAAAACTTGACGAAAAAGGGCAAGAGAAAAAAAAAAACAAAAGAAAAACTCACTGTCCAAAAAAAAGTAGCGTAATGTTACAATTGACTAATCAATTTGATTATATTTTTATTTAATAAAAAATAATTTAGTTGATTTTTTTTTTAAAAATTAATTGAACAAGTAACAGATGTTAAGATTTAAAATTTTTAGTACTGTTAATAATACTAAAATTATCAAATAATTAGCAAAATAAGTTCATCAAAATTCCTTACTTAACATTTAGTGTTATAGGAGGAATTATTTAAAATATAGGAGTAGTATTCAAATAATAATACAAACATGTATCATTTACAATGCATAAAATATTATTGTTTAGTGTTTTTCACAGTAGTACTCATGATATATATAACATAAAAACTTTAAAACTCAACGAACTTATATGTAGATTCTATAATTTTTGAAAAGGTAAAATTTATTTTACTCCCTTGTACTAATGTATTTGTATCAAATACCTTCTTGTACAACCAAAACTTTCAAACACCCCCCTCAATTTAGATTTTTGTTAGCAAATTGAAGTTTTGGAGTTGTTATGACAAAAATACCCTTTTGAGTATTATATAATGCTCATTTTCATTTTGATCCAAGTTCAATTTTTCATGCACTAATTCTTTTAGTATTTATATGCCAAAATCCTTTTGGAAGAAAATGTGTTGCTTCATAATTTGTAATCATTTATTTTTTTTTAATAACTATTTGTTTTATTCTTATAGGTGAATTTTTTTTTCTCTTTTTTCGAAAAAACTTAAGAATTTAAGTAAGCTTTTTTTAAAAAAAATAAAAAATTGGACCATATAGAATCCTTTAATAGGTTATAGGATGCTTTTATTTTAGATAATTGAGGATATGAACTATCAATCAATTTGTGTCACTTTCATTGGAATGTTTTTTTATAATTTATTGTATTAATCAATTTTCTACAATACTAAAAAAAATAAAAGATAATAATATTATAAAAATATTATTATTTTGGCTACAAATTTCTTCCAAAATTTTGGTATAAAAATATTATAAGGGAAATTAAACCTATAATAAAATCAAATCTACATTACATAACATCCAAAAGGCATTTATGTCATAAAGCTTCTAAACCTTCAATTTGCTAATAAAAATCTAAGTTGAGGGGGGTGTTTGAAGGTTTTAGTTGTACAAGGGTGTGTTTGATATACATACATTAGTACAAGGGGGTAATTTGTTTATCATATCAATCATCAGTTCTAAAAGTTTTATTTTTCATTCCTGAAAGAAAATTCTTCATAGGGTTTCATATTTAACTATAAAATTCTCCATAGGGTTTCATAATTTTCATACTTTTTCGTTCCTAAAGATAATTAATTAATATTTAACTATAAAAGTTATGGAGAAAGATCGAGTGACATATATCTGGAACTGACAAATAGCTATTAATCTGCTTATTGGAAAAATAGTGATGGCTACAGCCTACTAATATGATCAGTCACAGAAATAAAATTGAAGTTTCAATTTGTAAATGAATTTATTGTTTATTCTACCACAAGGTTTGCATTTAAATATAATATTAAACATCCATCTAGGTAGAAAATAAAGGAGGTGCAGCAAATGGTCAGGATTTTTTTGGTTTAGAATATTTTTTGATTTATTGTTATGTAAAAAGTTAATTATGAAACAATCAATTTAAAAAAAATTAACTTCTATGATACATTGTTTGGTGATAAGTTTGAAAAACTAACAAGTTTTTACAAATCTTACCATAATTATCGCAATACCAAAGTGCATTTTACTGAAAATTTTAGTTTTCCATTTCCTACTTATTTGCGTTTGATTGGATTTTACTGAAATTTTTTGTTTCAAAGTCATTGGATTTTACTGAAAAATCTTAGTTT
The DNA here is from genome assembly GCA_019321725.1 of Paulownia fortunei. Taxonomy (NCBI): domain Eukaryota; kingdom Viridiplantae; phylum Streptophyta; class Magnoliopsida; order Lamiales; family Paulowniaceae; genus Paulownia; species Paulownia fortunei. The sequence continues at coordinate 21,730,554 of CM033110.1, forward strand.
CAAAATTAATGGATTGTCTTAATTGGTTTGCCCACTTTCACCTAAGAGCTCATTGAACTAAAAGTAAGGATACAAAGTTCTCAAATGTAATTAAAAATAATCTAAATTAAAGGATTCGAAAATGTTAATACACGAATGAATTAGTGATGTAATTAACTGAAAATGAAACAATTTTATTCATAGTCACACACCAAAATTGGAATTTTGTTTACTTCCAGAATTAGGACTTATTTGTAACAGATCGTGAAACACAAGTAGAAATGTTTTGGCGGATGAAATAAAATAACATGATCAAATTAAGAGCCTGATAGGGAAAATAATAATAATAATAATAATAATATAATAATAATAATAATAATAAATCTGTAAAAACCTAAAAAAGGGATGTGTGGGGAGAAATGGTGCACTCAAATTCCACTACTATAATGGAAGTTTGGATTTATATTCAGACGACCATTTACCTTAAATGTTTTTTCTTGTCATTTGGATATCAGTGTCTAAATACCTTGATCCTAGTTGTGGAGCACGAACATCTACATCTAGCTCAATTGTCTTCGACTCTAGTGCATTTCGAATGCACAACATGATGATCAGATGTCACTTTCTATATCTTTGTATAATTTTATTTGAGGTGATGTATAACCAACATCATCTGTTACATTCATCTTCATAACATCAATCAATAATTTCACGTGAAATATAATCATTTCTTGATATTTTCTGTGACCTGTACAGCGATATACAGATATATTTGATAGAATTAATGTACCATGCCTGTCGAATTGGCCCAAATTTGTCCATTTAGTGACATGTCTTATATGGTTGGAAGATTCACTTGGATATCTTGTAAAATTTAGATTTTAGAAGTACCATCCCAAATGAAAAAGTATTAATTCCATATTTAATCAGGATGATAAACCTTGCAATACAATATTACAGACTTAAACGAATCTTGCTACCATTTAGGAAGATTAATTGATTTTTACCAGGCCAAATAATATTACTGTCTGAGAAAAGAAATAAACTGCAATAAAATCAGGATTTGTTGGTGTGTGTGTACATTAAATAAAAAAACTGACATTTATAGCAACATTTGCTGTGATCATGTAACATCTATCTTTTGAAACTCGTACTCTCGCATGCATTAACGTTAAATCATGTCCCTTAAACAGTAGAAATGGAAAAAAGTTAATGAAAGGGACTTGTTGTAAGTTGATTGTCATTTTGATGGAATGCTGAATATTGACCAATTTTGTTCAGGTATTGCCCTCTTTAACCCCTTCTTTTTTTCACAGGTTTTCTGCACCTCTTTCTTATCCCAGAATTTGTTGTCCAAACTAAAGTGGCTGAAGAGTGAAGAGACACCACAAAAGAAGAAGGCGTAGATTTTGCCGTTGGTTCTTTGAATGTAAAAAAGAATAGTACAAATTTCTCAAAGTTAATGATCATTTATCATGATTTTATTCAACGGACATAATTAAAAAGCGTAATGTAGTGTGCCTTTTCACCAATGGAATGGGTAATCCACATTCATTATGTCAAAAGGATATTTGTGTAGATTCAGTAAAAGCCTCACCAGACAAAAATAAAAAAAATATGAATAAAAAACTTTTTAACATTCTCTGAAAATGAGAACACAACCAAGCCAGAGAATGCATACTTACAACACATGAGATGCCTAGGGAAAGAGACAACTATTGAGAATCGGAACCACATGACCAAATATATGTATATCCTCTCACTGTCGAGGGAGTCCCTTGATTTTTATTTTTGAAAAATATCTACAAAAAGTACTGAAACTATATCAATTTGTCAAAGGACATATTACTTGGAAAATATATACAGGAAAAGGGAAATTGATTCTAGATCATTTAAAGTTAGATAAGGTTTTGTGTTGAAGTATTTGATCAACAATTTTCATAAAAACCTCATCGTGCAAAAAGGAAATAAATATATGTATCTGAGCAAATAATAGAAGAAAAAAATCAAGAAAACAATCTTTGCAGCTGATTAGATTCTCAAAACATAACCAAGTACAGTTTTGCAACACATGAGATGCCGTAAAGAGTGAAATTAAAAGACAACTGTTGAGAATCAGAAGCAACTCAGCAGTTCCTTTGACTGGAAAAAGACTAAAACTAAGTTTGTGTCTCTTGATTTTTGTTTTTAAAAAATATTTACTGGAAAAAGTGAAACTAATTTTGTGCGCATATCTCCAAGTTTTCATTGTGTTAGGGTTTATTTATCCAACATAAGCATCTGGATAAACATCTACACTCAAATTCTTTTCCCATATATATATATATATATATATATATATATGTGTGTGTGTGTGTGTGTGTGTCTTTTCCACTTACCATAACTCAGTTACCATGGCTTTTCTCCGACTGCAGTATCTTATCCCTTGTACAAACAGATTCAAGCTTCTGTTCCTGTCTTCTTTAATTAAAGAAAACAGAAAACGATTCAACAGTAAAGGTTAGTTCAGTACAAAATAATAAACTTCAACAAAACAGTTCAAGAACCCAGAACCAGTCTTTATAATGTAGTTAAAAATTATCAAAATAAAAGAAAAAAACAAGAGAAAATACTGTAGCTGAAGATTAGGGCATGAGAACTCCCCCGTTCAGGAGCTAGGGTTTGTAATTGGCCTGCAAATCTAAATAACTGTACAAGCAAACCCCAATTGCTCTCACTTTGTACCACAAAATCCAAAACCACACACACACAGAAGAGGGCTAAAACAGAAGATAGCAAATTCCAACTCAGAGCAAATGAAACGCACTTTTCAGAGTTGCAAAGAAGGAAAAAAGTCAGTACCACCAAAAGAGAGGAGATTTGTGATGTGCTTAGAGGCATACCGGAAATGGAGATTGAGGGTTCTTTTCTGAGTGTGGTGAACAGGACACGGAGCAAATGGGGCCCGTCAGAAAAGCACAGGAAATGAAATAAAATTTGTCCATTGCGTAGGGAGATAGACAAAGGTACGTGTAGACTCTAAAAACTGTTCTAAAAACACAGCTTTTTTCCCACACATGCAATGGTCACACCTACAAAAAGCTCACGGCCCTGCTTGCAAAAACCTAATTTAAGTTGAAAGCCACCTCTATGATTAAACCCTACTTTACACCTCTATATGCTTGTATTTGGACCGGAACAGTATTTTTTTTCTAATAAATCAAGCCTAAATGCAATAGTGTATGTATACTGTTGGTCTACTTTGTATGTCTAAATGTTAGGTTTTGTGATGGTTGAAATGTACTCTCTATCAGTCTTCGGCTTTGTCATTCTTGACCTACCTTGAAGTATTTCTCGTTTTCCTCTTAAATTTTTTTTTGCCCATGTACTGCTTTTGACATAAGATCAACACAAGGTGTAAATGAGCATATCATTATTTTGGTCTGATTTATCTGTTGCTGAAGTGGAGGAACTGTAGCACAACTGTAGCTTAAATTTAGATTAATACTGGTAAGTTGTACTTAGAATGAAGAAGATAAGTAAATTAAACAATGTAGTTTGTTCACTAATTGATACCCATCAAGTGCATCTGAACAGTTTTACTTGGAGTTCAAAGAAAGGGTACAGAAATTTTCTCCTGAAACCCCAGCTTCCCAAATTCATCATTATCTTCGTCCTCCATTTTTCCCCTACCACCTAGCCTCCAGACTTTCTCAGGTAAAGTCATTTTCCATGTAAATAAAGAAAAATACAACTTTTATATGGCTTCAATAAATAAACCTGTTCGAGGTATTAACCTCTTGAACATCCCTTTTCTCTATGGATCACACACCTCCACTACGGCCCGGAGTACAGAAATTTATTCCAAGTTGATTGCGGAACTAAATGCTTGATTCCAAGAAGGGTTTCCAACAGTTTTCTTCATACTTTATGTAGAACGATAGGGTTTGCCTTTTAAATCTTTAAACTCCAAAATGTTCAGCAAGAACACATACCTGCTTCCACAGGTTTCATCCTCTCTTTACCCTCGCGCCACTAGTTCTGTTGTTGACCTCAATGGGGTTGAAATCTTGCTTCATCACCATCCCGACATGTTTTCTGGTCATTACTTAGCCGCCAATGCTCCAATTATTCAGGCTGCTACCTTGCTTAATCAAGATGATGGCGGACTAAATGGAGATCCTTCTGCCGTGGCAAACACATTTCAGAGAAAACAAACGGTGAAAAAAGACAGACACAGCAAAATATTCACAGCTCAAGGACCGAGGGATCGGAGGGTTAGGCTGTCCATCGGCATTGCGCGAAAGTTCTTTGATCTTCAAGAAATGCTAGGTTTTGACAAGCCAAGCAAAACTCTTGATTGGCTGCTTACGAAATCAAAAGCAGCCATTAAAGAGCTGGTGCAGACGAAACAAAACGCCAGTGCTAGTGCTAAGAGTAGTTCTTCATCCTCTGAATGTGAGTTACTCTCTTCTGTAGGAAATGGGGATGTTTTTGAATATGGGAACTCTTTAGGAGCAGATTCAAAGAGGAAGTTTGGTAACAAACATAAAGGAGCAAAGGATCCACAGCAGGCAGCATCAAATCTTGCCAAAGAGTCAAGGGCAAAGGCAAGAGCAAGGGCTAGGGAAAGAACAAGAGAGAAAATGTGCATCAAGCAGCTCAATGGAGCCAGGAACACGGGTTCTGATTTGAACCCCTCCATCCCAATGCAATATAGGAACAATCAACTTGAAGTTTTTCAGTTATCTGCGGGTTCTAGTAGCAACAACTTATCCTGCTTGAAGGCGAATGCTGGAATTCGTGAGCCTATCTTCCATTGTCCCCTAACTAATGAAGCAGCTACTGAAGACCTAATTCAAGAATCTATTGTGATCAAACGGAAGTCGAAGAATCCATCATTTTTCGGGTTTCAGCAAAACCTTATTGTTTCGAGAGATTTGAGTTCAAACTACGGTATCCCATCTGCTAATACCACTGAGAATTGGGATATTTGTAGCTTCACCTCACAATCCAACCTGTGCGCCATTTTGGATCAGCACAAGTTCATCAATAGGTAAAACCATGTGAAAAATCATATCTAAGTATGACGCATATATATATCAGATCAAAGGTGACTTTTCTTTTGTCTTTGTCTACAGCACTTCAAACATATAGGAAGCTTTTGGAGTCCATGCACAGGATTAATGTTGCTCACTTGGTGTTTGAGGAATGTAAGTTCTGGTACCTTGTTCTTCAGCAATCTAAAACTTCAAAGGATGTAATATTTTTGTCTGGTTTTAATTGCCAATATAGACTACTGTCAATTGTTGAACGTTCATGAATCTTATCTGTATTATTTGTGCACATATATCTTAATCGCATCTTTGCTTCTGGTTAACAATGTTTATACGACCCATGGACATAGCCTAAACACTACAGTCAATGCTCTCAATGGGTGATTTCAAGTTGTCTTTGTCAATATAATTCTGAATTTGATGCAGGCTTTGTGCATTTGACACTAATATATTGCAAAATATACTGTTATTTCAAGAGTTGAAAGCAGATGATGATCAAAATGTAACATCAGATAAATGCTTCACTTAAAAGGCTAATATTCAATAACATCAGACTTCAAATCCAACTAATTAGAAAGCAGAATGTCAGTTAAGTGGAGAGGGGATTGAAACAAACACCAAAGAAACATCTGGATATACCTATCTGATATCCCCCAGTTCAAGAGTAACGGCTTCTAAAATAAAAGTCATGTCAAGTAATTAGATTTTCAACTGATTTAATAAAAGAATGTGAACATCTCCTGGACATTGTTGTAAAGGAATGTGAACATCTCCTGGACATTGTTTGAATGTTAAGGTCCAAGATGATTATGATCCAAGACAAGTAAAATTTCCTTGTCTTATTCTCTTGAAAGTCATTTTTAAGAGTGTGAGCTGAATTTCTAGGCTTTAAAGTGTTCAGTAGACTTGCTTCCTTGTAGCCAGAATGATTATTTTGTCTGCCTTTCTTAGGACTAGGAAAACCATTCAATTGATTTTGTAGGTCTCTAACTTATTGAAAAGTTTGGCTGATAGCTTAAAGCTGAAGGAAAAATGATCATTTAATTCCTTATTTATAAAGTACTATTTAAGAATGTTGTGATGTTAATTACTTCAATAAAATTATCCGTATGATGTTTTTGTTAGTTTAACAGAAATGAAATTCTTAAGAAGAACATCAGTCATCAAACCATGAACATATTAAACAGATTATATTTCTAGAGCAATTCTTTAAAAGATTTAAACAGTTATGAGAGCTGCTTCCAAAAATTATTACCATTCATCATGTAGGTCTGTCTCAATAGTAGACTAAAGAACAGCTTCCAAAATAATTTGATATGTTATCCGCTGTTTCTGGAGGAATCATTTTGAATTGGCTTGTTTAACTAAAAAGGATATCTTATTTACTTAGTTTTGAATTTTGTTCTGTCATATACTCCTTGAAAGTTTGGAGGGTTGGCTGTGCACTGCGATTACCAACAACTTAGTGGTCTGATACATTTACCAATTGACCATTGTTTACTAATCTGGGGAAATACTTTTGGATTCATGATTTTTAAGGTCTGAGGAAATACTTTTGTTTGGGCTCTGTAATGACCAAAGTTACTGTCCTACAACCTCCGCATCACCTTCATATGGATAAATTTATCTCTAAATCCTGTGTTTTGGTTGAATGCAACATGATTACTTATGTCTGCCTTCAGGAAAACTTTATATTCATGTCACCGGAATCGATTTAATATCATTCTTGATGCTAGAAATATGTTCATGTTCAAATCAGAATCTTTTCCAATCCAAGTTTTCAGAGAAGCAATTATTTCATCATCATCATTATCGCTTCATTATTTCATCATCATCCTCTTCTTCTTTATCTTCTTCAGTACCAGTAGTTTTTGTTTTCAAGAAAGCCTGACTTAATCTTCTTGTTTTTCATGAGGATTTTGCTTCATCTCAGCCATTAGAGATATAGCATCCAATTGTTTTTTGCATTGTTTGATTTGTGATAAAGTATGACTTTCAGTGTAGGGATGCATAAGTATAAACTACTAATACGCTATTGCATTTCAAATCTTTTAATTTCATATCAAATAGTTTGGTATTTTTATGTGGAAAACAAACGCTTTTTTTATTTTTGTTCTAAGAATTTGAAATCTATAATTTTCATTTAGTTAAGATACTTAGGCAATTTCAAAACCATGAATCTGAAACTAAGGATTTTATCTTCATAACAAAGTCCTTCAATTCAAAGAAATTGTTTAGTTATTTCATTTCTAAAACTATATTAGGTCAAGACGGAAAAAAAATTTTGCACCACTCTATACCTATACCAATATAGGAGAATCTGGAGATATCTTATTCATATTTGGCCCTCGCTCTTTCAGTGTCAAGTACTAAATGTGTTGATGTGGGTAGACACTTTAAGTTAATGATCTAGTTAGCGAGCGGGCAGGGCCATGTTTCCAGTTATTAAACAAGCCTAATCACATGTTAAATTGAGAACTCAAGTTTGGCAAAGAGAATTTGTTACCAAACTACTTGGAGGCAGACTTAAAATTTATGTTAGGTGTTGCTTAAAAGGACTATAAATGTCTAGCCATTAATTCAATTCAAACTTAAATGAATGAACATGAGATCAAAGAACTCAAGATGATAGTGTAAGAGGAAATATACCTTCACTTGATTCAAAACTGGAACTCCTAAAAAAGGTTATCACATACTCAGTTACATACATGGCATAGAACTTATGAATTTGTTCAGATTAATGGTGTCAGAAGAAAATATGGGAAGTGAGATTCATTAATTGAGAATGTTAGCACTCTTTCATGAAGCATTTAAATCGCTTCAAGAAAGCAAGAGACAAGTAAGAGGATAATAAATTTCGGCAGCTTTGTTTTGTAAAAATTGACATTCTTTAGTGTGAGAAACTTGGGAAGCAGCTGAGGAGTTTTCTTTTCAAGAAAGATGAACATTTTTTCGGCCATATTCCAAAAAATAAAAAATAAAAAAAGGCCTCTTAACGTTATTTATTAATGCAATGTGACTAATTTGGCTCAACTAATTTATTAGCAAATTACAATAAAAAAAATTTGGTTTATTCATGAAAAGGACCACTTTTGTTAACATTGTCTAGATATATGTTCCTTGAGAAAATATATCATGTGAGTAACAGCAATGTATTAGGTTCTTGTTTTGGATTTTACTGTAAGAATCAAAGTGGGGGGATAAATATAAGAAGTTGTTGGAAGCATTGATCTGTTAGTGAGAGAACTACCCTGCAACACCCATCAACATGTGGGTGAGTGGAGGGAGTGGTTGAGTGAAGAGATTTTTTGTCAATGGCTTCTGCTAGTTTTTCACTCATTTTCTGGTCGCAGTAGAATTGGTTCCATTGTTGCTTAGAATTGTTCCTTTAGTTTAATCTTCATTTTGTTTGTCAAATTTAATTGATTTCTTAATTCTTTCTATGCTTGAGGATTTAGTTGAACACTCGTACTTTGTTAGAAATGAAAGCAAGAAATACAATTATCAGTAAGCACTACATATGCAGATCATTCTTTGATTTCCAAATATCAAGTTCGTTTGAATGGGGGCAAAAAAAATAAAAAAAATGAAGAAGAATTCCAAAGAATTGCTAGTATACAAGTAGCATATATATAGAATCATTCACCTTGAATTTGGAGAGTTTATCGAAGTTTATTTCCTTGAGTCATTATCTTGAAAGCAAGAATATGATGATAAAGATCAGATATCAAGTAAAACAATGAATAAGCAACTCTGAATATTTGCATGCTTCATTAAAACAATTTTTTTTTCTCCTTAAAATGGTTATACAATCATAAAGACTTACCTGGATATCAGGCTGGACCAAATTAAGGTGCATATGTTCTGTGTTAATTCTTTTTTCGACAATGCCACTTGTCTCGCAGGAAGAAGGTAATTTCTGTTGTAAACGCCAAAAAGAGGAAAATCAAATTAAAATAGCTCCAAAATCAAAATAAATATAAAAAATAACTAAAAGAATCAGTAATGTGGGATAAAGAAAAATTATGGGAACCAAGAAATCTGAAACCGCAATCAGATGATTATGAGGTTATGCAAAAGAGGAACAAATGGAGGAGTTCAAGGCAAAAACAATGAACTCGCCCCAAGATTTTCACAGAAAAAGAGCCCTCATTCACTACTTCTCACTGATATATACCACTTGCATGTGATACATCATACTCAAAGTTAGTTTAATAATTGGATTTCCCAAATCTTTGACCACCTTGAGGGCAACTATATATATTTCCAGCAATAGTTACAGTGATTTTACCATAGCATCAGAAAACCTCCAGGAGGGGAGAGGGAGAACAAAAGGCCTATATGAATGAATTAAACTGATGATGACTAATAGAGCTCTTAAATTCTAGAATGACAATCTATTCATTTGTTTATTCTTTAGGTAGAATGATTGTAATATTAGTTACATGGAGCCATGTGTCACAGTCTGACTCATGATTTTCTTGATCAATTTTGCAGAATAGGTATGGTGGTGATTGTACCAGAAAATCCATTATGTGTTGAATATCCTGAGTGGAACCTGGAAGAGTGATTGGTGGGTGAAAAGATATTGCCCCAACAAAATCTTGGATCTTCCCTTTACTCTTCAATTTTTGAACCTATTTTATGGCTCAATCAAAGCAACCTCAATATTCTCTAATTTGGAAAGTAGAGATTATTACCCTATATCCCCTTTCCCAGATCTAATAGTAGAAAATTGTGAGTGAACCAGGGGAGGAATAAAAAATGAAAAAAGGTAGAAAAAGAAGTAAATCTTTCCTTACGTATTTCTTTTATATTAATTTACTCTTTTGGTAGGAAAAGCAGAAAGATTTATTATTTCCTCTCCAGCAACCAGCAACCAGCAACCAGCAACCAGCATTCAGGAACTGGAAAATGTTCCTACTGCACTTCACTCCATTAAGCAAACAGCAAGCAAATAATCAAGCCCAATATTTTCAAGAGTACAAGCATATAAGAGACAAAAGATGCATGGGATGTCTTGCAGAAAGAGTGTCGATGTATTGACAATTTAAGATCTACCTCCACCAGAGCTACGGCTGCGATCTTATGGGGAGAGATTAAGACAATTGGCATGAAAAAAAAAAAAAAAAAGATTGAACATGACAAAATTCTTTCACAAGATTAGTTGCTGCCATAAACTATATTGACAGTCTTGGAGACACCTTAGAAACCATGAAGGTGGTTGAGATAGGCCAACAACAACCCTTTGTGAAAACGAAGTTATCTCAATGACAAACTTTCATACTCGTTCGAGCATATAAAACTGGAAATACACTTGGTAGCATACTCCAGAGACTAATTAATTAGCAAACCAGTCTAACAATATGTGTAGTACATATGTTATCTTTGTGACCAGAAAGTAAAGATTGAATAATAAAGAGAGCAACAACTCAATATTTTCTTATGTGAAACTCTTTTTTAAATATTAAAATGGATTTTAATGATCGTTCGTTAGGACTAGTTGATTCGACCTAAGTGATTTAAAAATTGAATTTTAGTGGAAAAAGTTTCTTATAGCATCAAACCACCTTATAATCCGTTAATTTCCCCAACCCAATGTTATTTATCCAACTTTGACATTTGCAGAAAATTATTCACTGTCCGTGAAAAAGAAAGAAATGTAAGAAAATAAAATAAAGAAAAGAGGGTTATTCTTTTTTATGCATTTTCAAGTTGAACAAAAACATAATATTAATGGTTAAATTGTGGAATTGAAGCCTTTTCGTTCATTATTATTTTCTGATTATTTTTAAGTATCAAAACACAATAAAAAAGTTGGTAAATCAACTATAAAAGTTCTATATATTAACATGAATTTTATACAAAAAAATTCATAAAATTCATTTTAAATTCTGTCACATTCAATCTTCCTGCTAAAACTTCCTTAATTCACAAAGTTTTGTCTCATATTCTTTAGTCTACAAAATCTAATGACCCTATCCCCAACTATCCCCAACAATCCATAGTTGGCTTTATCAGTAAATCTAATCCCCGTGAAGCTTCTGGGATACCCCCAAAACTCCATACTTGAGTTCTGAAATAGGTCATTGGATACGATATGGAGTATAAAATACTCTCTCAAGATACAATCATAAAAAGAACACTATACCATAAAACATTTACCTACACTCCAGATTTCATATTAATTAGTCATTATAATGCCATACTAGCACAATATGATTTTTTTTTTACAGAACACCTTATAAGAATTTTCTCATAACTATATATGAGGTTTCTCCAATTATTTGTAAGGGGAAACAACAGTAGACTTTTCTTGCTTTATTTTTTACTTTCTACTGATATTCCATAGGTCCACATTCCTCAAAATTAAATTGTGCAGGTCCATCCATAGTTCTCTAATATTACTATTGTCTTCCATTTATTATTATGATTGGTACTGAAAAGGACAATACACCAAGAACGGACAGAAAAACGTACAAATTGAGAAACATTATGTCTTCTCTCTTCCAGATTTGGTGATGATTCAAATGCCCTCTAAATATTTATGTCTGACAAAGACAAACTACTCTATTATTTATTTATCAAATATATAGTATAGTCTGAATATCCATCATTCCTTGCTTTTATGGCTCTTCTTGCTGATTTTTGTAGAATTGAAAATGTATTAGTTGAGATCGTCCGGGGTTGTCTACGCCTGTCAAGGACTAAAAGTTTCACTAAAGTTTCCAACTACTATAAAACACTGTGGTAAAAAACATGCAAAATTAAAAATAAAAATAAAAATAAAATTATCAGCACATTATGTTGTTTATAAATTATTATTCCATACTCGAGTTAGTGAAAGGGTTTGAAATAAGAATGTGGCCTGACATCCATTCTTGGCTTCACGAGGACAGAAATTGAACCCACTGATTCTAATAATTTATTCCATTTAACTAAGATTTTCACTAACATTTGGACTTTATTTCAACTATTAATTAGTACAGTTTCTGTAAGATTAAAATGTGTGGACTTTTCTTCGGCCATTCAAGTCGGGAATAGCGAGGAAGATTAATGAGAAAATTTCTTACAGCCTGACATGCACCAAAAAAGAAAAAGAAAAAAAGATGTTTTGGGCCAACAGAAAGAAAACTAATTGCAGAAGAAAAACGGCCCACATAACAGCTGACCCAACCCAACAGAGATCGCTGTTTTTAGCCCACATTCACTTTCCTCTCTTTCTCTCTTTCTCCCTTTTTTTTTTTTGTTTTTTTTTTTTGTTTTTCTTTTGGTACTCTTCTTGCGTGAAAAGATTTCTCAGAATTTTCTTCTTCGTATTCTCTCTCCTCTGCAATTGTACTCCCATTCTTCCATAGCAAAAAGGAAAAAGGAAAACCAGTAGAATAGAAACTATAATGGATTTGGAGAAGATGATTCCGCTCGAAGGACGGAGAGACGATCCACTCCGATACGGTATCCACGGCGTGAAGAGCGATATCATTGAACCTCACCCCTTGAATCTGCCTATCGCTCTGTAATTTCTTTGATTGATTATTTCATTTTTCTCTCTGTTATTTTTTTACCTTTTTTTATATTATTTTTATTTTTGCTTATTCGGTGAATAGTCGAAGGTGAGGCAAGAAGAAATGAACAAGAAAATTTTGATGAATACTTACGGAGCGGCGTTTCCGATTAAGATGGAGCTCGATCGTCAGATTCTCTCCAAGTTTGTGTTTCCCTGGCTCTTTACTTTTTGTTCCGTTTGGGTCTTTTACCTCATTTTCTTTACTAGTGGTGTCAAATGTAGAAGCAAGGGTTTTGGTTACAAATTAAGGTTCACTTTGACTTTTTTATGTGCTTGTATCAATTGTATGGGAATTTTTTTTTTGTTTTACTTTTTAACAATATCGAACTTTGGGCTTTCTAATATGCTGTTCCAGTTGTAAATATAATGTAAAATCTTGTGATAAGTGGGAGCCGAAGTGAAACGCTGACTTGCTATTTCAATTTTAGGAAATTATTTCAGTTAAATGTTCTTTGCTGATTGCAATTGTATTCCTTAAGTATGAAGTGAAAGAAATGGGGCCTCAAAATAGATATTCAGTTGATTTTCTTTTCTTGTGTTCTGATTCAAGGCTCCTAGTTATGTTGGATTCCATTACAGTTTCTTTTGACTGTGGATATTCCGAATCATGATCGTATATTGGATCATAGTTGGCGTTAATTCATCTATGGGTCACAGAGATGATGTTGTGTATTAAATTTTAACTTGTTATCGAATTTTTTTTTTTCTGTATTATGTCTTCTTTCAAATGAGTAGCCTGTTATTGGTATGATTTGGTAGTACTTATCGGGCTTAGACATAGTAAATCAGCCTGGATGCTTTTATTTCATCTGATCCTTTTTCCTTTTTCTTTGTATTAACAAGTAAAATATTGTGATAACTTCAATTGAAGAGCTAAACTTCTTTTAATGAAGTAGTATATGTTTAGCAATTTACAGAAAGAACTTTTCTTAGAAGGGGATAATGAACTTTTCTTCTATAAGTCGCACTAGTTACAAGCATCATATGGTTTACATATCAGTGGTGTGGTATTTCTATTGCGAACTGGTTAAAAGAGTTCTACTGAAGTGCTGGAGGTGTTTAATGCTCTCATTAAATGCTCAAAAGCTATTTTTTATTTTTCTTTGTTAATGCTCTTAAGGTTCTACTTCAGCTGATTTTAGGATTATTGATCTTTTGCTTTCTCAGTTGTAAAGTACAAGAAGGGTGCGGGAGAGGGTTCAGAGTTGGTCTGTAAACATCTTCAAATTTATTTATTTGAATGTCGTCAAAAGTTTGCAATTTATATACTGATTTGGGTGGGATTCTCATCTCTTTGTCAGTGTAGATATGAACTTATGCTACAATATTGATCCAAGTGGCAATATTTGGTAAAAAAGACTGATTTTGCATCCATCAGTGGTGAAGCTTTTGTAGTGCATCTAGCTGCATGGACAAAATTTAGATATGGGATTTAGCTGTCATGTCGTCCTTGTTGTGATTCTGCGTATGGTTTAGACACCACAGCTTGCACGACTGCAGATAAGTAAGAACATTGGCTGACAGAAATTAGATATTATGCACATGTGGTGTTTGAATGGTGGCATTTGTGGTTGTCATTCTTCCCGTTTTGTTTTTATCTATTTCCTGAAGCTTTATGCTAATGGGGAAAAAAGAAAACGAAAACAATGAAACCATTTAATGGCTAGTGACCATAGAGTAAAATAATCCTTAAGAGACAGTTTATTTGCACACATGAGCACTTTATGTTTCTTATATATGGATCGACATAATCTTGCCTCATGGAATTGCTGCTACAGTGCTGGTGTATATTGCTACATATGTAGATTTTTTATTGGTAGGATGTTATCACAAATTTGCTAGAGTATCTTCTGGGTATCTTTCATTAAAATTCTAAATATTGTCCTCAGTTTAGTAATGAGGATCCAGAAAATTTGCTATAGTTTGAGGTTCTTTCTTTAGGATCACAAGGTAAAACTGTGTATTGCTATTTTGCGGTTGACACTTCCAAACTGGCTGGGTCATGAGGACTGTGGAAGTGGAATATCTGAACCAAGAATATGCTTTTCTCTCTGAAATTTAAGTCTTATAAGTGTCATCCTTCTGTTAGTGGTATCTATGATAACTTAGGGGTTTAACTTTCTGCGTCCTTTCAAGTGATCTTGGTTTAGTGATTTACGACTTACGGAGGGTTAATGCATATGTATTCTAGTGTTATGTTGGCAACCATAGAAGATTGCAGATATGATGAAGATCATTATTTTGTGAACATATACATATATACCATATAAGATGACATGCTGCTTTCTTTCCACTGCAAAATAAGGATAAATTCGAAATTAAGTAAAATCTTGGTTCTACTTCTCTGTTTCCATCTATTGAGGAATTTTAATGGTTCTTGGCCGTTGACAAGAATCATGATGTGATACGTTTCTCAAATGATACTCTGTAGGATTCTTGTGTTTGCTTCTAATACTATTGATTTCTTATGTCCTTGAGGCTTGAGATGATACACATATTTTATATACTTTTCCCTTTTCCAGAACTTCAAATGGTTGATTTATTTATCATCCTTATGGTGAAATTAATGTCTCTTAGCTGAAGCTATGCAAATTTTGTTTTATTTTCAGTTCTTGTCTACCAGCTGCATATATTGCTTCGTAAACTGAAATTATATAAAAGGATCTCTCGACAAGTTTTCTAAAATGATTTTCTTACAATTTTTAGGCTCTTTTGTTGATTGCAGATTTCAAAGGCCTCCTGGAGCTATACCATCTTCATATGTGGGTTTAGAGGCCATGACTGGAACTTTGGAAAGTTTTGGTTTTGAAGACTACCTCAATGGTAATGAATTACTGCAAAATGCAAAAGATTTCTTTTTAACTCTATTACAGGTTTTTATGCAGAGTACATAATTGTTAGTGAGATATCATGAGACTGGATAATAGGAACTTTTTGGTGTCAGATTAGTACAGCATGATCATTTAATGTCATTTGGTATCTTAAATAACATATTTCCAACCTTCCTTTACACTATGTTTGGACTCTGGATGTTAGTGAATAAACGCAAAGGGAACATTGCCCTCCTTTTGGTTCAAAGGAAATATAAAGCAAGTCTCTGTACAAATCTTATTATGAGAAGTAATTATTAATTTATGCGTCTATTTATTTGTTTGTTTATTCTTACTACTTAACTACATTTATAAAGTATTTAAAATTCATACTTATTTTGTGCACAAGGAAAATATGATGGATTTCAGCTTTGAACGTTTTTCCTTTTCTTTTTCTTCCGCTAGATCCTAAATACTGTCAGAGCCTTAAATTTGTTAAAAAATGCTCTAGAAAGCATCTAAAACCATGAACGTCCAAAAGGTGTTTTCCACTATTTGAGAAACAAGAAACTTCGCCGCCAGTGCATATAGAAGTTATTTGTTCATTGCACCCAATCCCTAGAAAAATTCACTATTCACACATAAAGCCAAACTCCCTCATCTCCCCTCTTCCCCACCAATCATAAAACACTAAATTCCAAGCCCTCTATCTTTCTTGCACACAATTTCTCTCTCTACTGAATAAATGTCTACATTTGCCTGAAACACTGAACTGTGGAACTCTGATAGAAAAGCCACATATGTTTGTCATCCTATTTCCCATGCCATTCAATACTAGTTACTCTTGGTTTTATGCATCTTGTGTTTAGAACTAGTGAATGTGGATTGTTGCGTTGATGTCTGCTTTTTGGGTGTGTCTGTGTTTCTATTTAGCATTCGTGCGTTTATGGAAATGCTATTTTATATTTTAGTTGGAAATTGCGCTTTTAAATCGATTCATGAACTGTTATTTAAGGTTGGTCAATATTATGATTCAACGCTTTGGTCATGCATACTAGATAAATGAGCTGCTGAATGGGTTTTGCTCGTCTTCCCTGATGCTTAGTCCTGTTCTTGCATGTTTATTATATGCTTTCAGATCCTAGAGATTCTGAATCATTCGTCCAGTGGACATGCATCATGGTATGGAAGTGCGTCTTGGGCTGTCAAAAGGACCACCGCACCCCAGTTTCATGTGAAGCATTGAGCAATTTCTGGGGACTAAATTTCGAGTCTTCAATCATATTCTTGCTTAAATTAAGCTTTTTTCATTTAATACAATCAGTATGATCTGTATTTGATCATATTTGGCTAGTCAAAGAAGACCAATTTCCTCTGGTTCATTGATGTACTTCAGTTTGTTTTTTTACATTTTTCATGCTCAACTTTAATTGGTTATCTGCCTACCCTGAGAATATATGTTAGGTGGGGTCTAGTTTTACAGCATATCTCGTGTTACTGCAGGAACGTGGCCTTTGCTAATCTTGTAATGTGAAAAACTTTTGAAGTATATCTGATCAGTCAATGTCCAGCGCTATGACCAATCGGATAAGTTAGTGTGAGCAAAGGACTTGAAGTCCACTATAAATAATATGTAATACGATTAACTTCAAATTATTATAAATTTCAAATACTTTCCCAATCATTCTAATAGATTTGAGACCTATCTCATATTTGAATTATATAAAATCTTTAATTTTAAAATTCAATTTCTTCAGGGAAATTGTGAATTCTGCCTATACGTCTTCTTGTTTTTCTTTTGAGGGAAACGATTTCTGTATAACTCGAAACTAAACCTTACACAAAACCTTCTTGGTTAAGGGCTTTAACCTTACACAAAACCTTCTTGGTTCTGTAGCTTTTAGTTCTTAGAATAACATGAATGAAAAGAAAGAAAGTATAACATGGGCAGAATAGAATTTCTGCAAGAAAATCAAAAAAACAGACAAAAAGAAAAAGCAAAAAACAAAAAGCCCCCAAAATTCCTTATCCAAATTCATTTCCTTAGTCCTTGCCCGAATAAAGAGACTCCAAAATTTAACTAATGTCCAGTTCAGCCCACTGCACAGTATACACGGGGGCCGTTTCTCCCCATGTAACTATCCCCACCTTAATTCCCCCTCTGAACCCTAGATTCTCCTCATCTCCAATAAAAACTTAACTACCCGAAATTAAAGGAACAAAAAACAAAACAAAACAAAAAGGCCAATCCCTCGCATCCAATCCCCGAACCCGAATATGGACCCTCGCCGCGTTCCCCGCACCGTCAGCGACCCGAAGGTCCGGCAAGTCGGATTCTTCGCTCCAGGGCCCCACCCGACCGTTCTCAATCGGGTCCACCAGCCCCAACATCCTCGTCGCCTCCCGTATCCGACGTTTCCCCCTCCGGCAATTCCTTGTCCCCCGTCATGATCCCCCCGCCGCGCCACCTCTCTACCGACCTCTCCCGCCACTTTCCCCACGCTCCGCCTGTCTCCCCTCTCCGCGTCGCCCGCGCCGCTGATTCTTCTATTCCTGTCGGCAGTTACAATCCGTCTGAGTTTCTATCCCCTACGGCTACCACGGATTTTTCCGAGGAGCCACTGTCCCCTAGGTGGGGTCGTAGGAGTAGTTCTGGAAAATTCGCTACCTCGTTGCCTGCTGGCGGGTTTGATATGGCGTTGGCTAAGCAGAATAATGTTGTTAACTTAACCCCAGGTAGATTTTATTGCTCCCTTTTGTTCTTCGGTTATGTATTCTTTTGTATTATATTTTCTTTCAGTGAGCGTTGAGTTAGTTTTGGGTTTGACGGAATTGTGAAACAGATGAAGGGGCAAATGTGGAAATGCAGAAGGAGCAGAGAGCGGTGAGTGGAAAGCTTTTAAAGGAGAAGACAACGAAAGCAGAAAGACGGGCAATGCAAGAGGCGCAGAGAGCTGCAAAGGCTGCTTCTAAAGGTGAACATTTTCTGCTTCTTTGTTCATTTTTGGAGATGTTCCCAAGTTTTCTGATGTTGATTTTGCTTGATGCTTGTGGAGTTCATGCTAGTAGTTTTTATTAGCAGTTCAGAGCCATTAGCTTTAATTGTGTCCTGAGGCTTCTTGTTTTTAATGTGTTGATTTGTGTATATATAGAACTTTGGTGAGAAGTTGAGAAATGAGTGATTTATCGTTATAGGAATTGATCACTCTTTAAGTTTAATCTTTTTATCATTCCAAAGGCTTCTGATATTGTTGTGGAAAGCTTACATGGGTGAAGCAACGCTGACTTTGATTCAACTATTTGATTTATTAGTTCTCCATCTTAAATATAGAATGAACAATTCTTCTTAGTTTCTACCCCAAGCCATTTTGCATCATTAGTGGAGTTTTATTTTTGATAAAACTGATGTGGAGGATATTTCAGTGTTGGAAGTCTTATTCCACCTCTTTTCTCATTATATGCTCAATGGCATTGTTAGTGGATTGACATGTAAAAATGCTGATGGCTGATGATCTCCAAATGCTATTACAATTCATGGCTGCTTTTGAAAATAGAATAGCAAAATATTTAGGTGATATTGCTTCCTTAATGATCAGAATTATCAGATAATCCTTAATCTTCATATAGCAATTTGCTTTTGATAGTTAGGAGGATGTTTGTGGGAGAAATAAGTTCCATTTTCCTGTAGCAATGATGAGGAAGCAACTATTATTTCTTCTGCTGATTAAATGCTTGACAGTGACATGCATCTGGTTCTGTTTCTCTGCAGCCATTTCTACGTGCTTTAAAGTTCATCGTTCTTGCTAATGAATAAATAATTCAAAGAAATCCTGCAATTAACTTTTGTTGCTTCCTGGGTATTTTGTGACATTTTTTCGTGAACTTCATCACTGTAAATGCATAAAACTTTCCTTGTCATTTTCTGGCTTTGCTTTTTTATATGTATTTTATTCTATTGATAAATAGTTTCAAAGGTTATCTTATAGCATTTGTGGCCATAGTTTTTACTCTTTGGGAAATTGCATCTCCAAAACTTGTTTATGAAGTGATCATACTTAGATTGGAGAATTGTGTCTCTCTAGGTGAAGTAAGTAAGACATCTGCTGCTGCTGGTGTCAATGCAGCAAATGCCAATACAGGGAAGCCTGTGAAGGCTGTTTCACAAAGGAAGGACAGCTCTTCAGTTGCAGCTTCTGAGAAAAAAGGTGGCGATCGTCAAATAGATAAAGATAGGAAGAAAGATGTCCCTCACCCTCGGATGCAGTTCGACGATGCAAACAGAGTTGAGAAGGCAAAGAAGCGGTCTGTAGTAAAACAAACTGAAGCCAGGAACAGAGTTGAACTCTTTAGGCATTTACCTCAGTATGAACATGGAACGCGGCTTACTGATCTGGAATCAAAGTTCTTCCAACTTGATCCAGTTCATCCTGCTGTTTACAAGGTAACTTCCGTGGATTTAATTTTTCATGTTTGCTCCTGGCATTGCAGAAAGGAAAAACCTTTGCCAAAGGTTTTTTTTTTTTTTAAAAAAAAACAGAGCAAGAATAATCAATTTGTAATGTCTTTTGTTGTTATTAATTTTACTAGGGAACTTGAAAATTTAAAGCTTTCTCCCCAACAGATCGAAAAACAAAGTAAAATTTAATCTCCATATTTTATTACACATGTCAGGTTGGGCTGAGATATCTAGCTGGGGATATATCGGGTGGCAATGCCCGCTGTATTGCTATGCTTCAAGCATTCCAAGAGTCAATCAAGGATTACTCGACACCACCAGAGAAGTCCCTGATAAGGGACTTGACTTCGAAAATAAATGGTTACGTCTCTTTTCTGATTGAATGTAGACCCCTTTCAATCAGCATGGGGAATGCGATTAGGTTTCTTAAAACTCTAATTGCCCAATTGCCTTTGAACCTGTCTGAGTCAGAGGCAAAAGCCAATCTTATCTCTGGTATTGATATTTTTATAAGTGAAAAAATAATTCTAGCAGATAAGGTAATTGTGAAGCATGCCACAACCAAAATTAGGGATGGTGATGTTCTTCTCACTTATGCATCGTCATCCGCTGTTGAATTGATATTATTGCATGCTCATGAGCTTGGTAAACAGTTCCGAGTGGTGATAGTGGATTCACGTCCGAAGCTTGAAGGCCAAAAGTTGCTTCGTAGGCTTGTGGGAAAGGGTATTAATTGTACATATACTCATATAAATGCTGTTTCTTATATCATGCATCAAGTCACTAGAGTATTTTTGGGCGCATCGTCGGTGTTGTCTAATGGAACGGTATACTCAAGGGTTGGCACTGCATGTGTTGCTATGGTAGCCCATCAGTTCCGCGTCCCAGTCTTGGTATGTTGTGAAGCATACAAGTTTCACGAAAGGGTTCAACTTGATTCAATTTGCTCAAATGAACTTGGTATGGAAACAGTTTATTTCAAATCACATTGCCTGGCCTAATAGATGACAGCATATCCTGTTTCTAATTTCTGCAATTGCTGTCACATATCATTGTAGGTGATCCTGATGCTATTTCAAAGGTTTCTGGTAGAAAGGAAATCAATTCTTTGGATGGTTGGGCCAATAGCGAGAATCTACAACTCTTGAACCTGACGTAAGCGTGCTTTTGATGTTGACTTGTGAATTTACGATAATGCTCTTGATCGGTATTACGCTGGCTCACCTTTTACTTTTCCTTTGTACCAGTTATGATGCAACACCTTCAGATTTTGTATCAATGATTATAACTGACTATGGCATGGTAAGTTGGACAAGGTTAGAATCATATTTCTACTGCCATGTATCACCTTTAGGTTAAGCTATTATTATAGTGCAAATTCACTATAAAATTGCTTGCCTGAACAAGTTTGTTCTTTGTAGATGGAAAGTAGACAATCATTCATTACCGCAATAATTTCTATCAAACCATATCATTTTAGTAGAAAATGCATTTATGGGCATGATTCTGTTGTTTTAGATGCATCACAGAGGCATAGACTGATTTTACTTGATAATTGCCCTACCATTTTAGTAGAAAATGCATGTATGGGCATGAGTCTGTTGTTTTAGATGCATCACTTAGGCATAGACTGATTTACCTGATAATTGCCCTATCATTTTAGTAGAAAATGCATGTATGGCATGAGTCTGTTGTTTTAGATGCATCACTTAGGCATAGACTGATTTACCTGATAATTGCTGCAATGTCAACGTGAAGATTGTTGAACAATGATGGTGATGTCAGTCTGCACGTGTGTGGTTCTTTTATTAACCCCCGACTCTCGAAGCATCAAATCTCTCTCCATTTTAATTTTGTTACATGTGTCTTTCAATGGTAAATATTGGTCTTTTTTTTAAAGTAAATAATGAGTTTTTGCCTCTCATTAGTTCTTTCTAACTGGGTGGCCTGGTTGCTTTGCTTCACCAGTTCAGTATTCATGTTTGTTCTTTTTTCCTATTATAGCACGTAGTTCATTAATTTTGTGTTACTTATGTTTCATGTGATGTGTTTAGATCCCACCGACAAGCGTTCCTGTTATTGTTAGAGAATATCGCAGAGAACACTTGTGGATATAGAGATGAGCAATGCAAATCATTCTGGAAGTCTTGCTTACAAATTAAAAAGTAAATCTTGAGACCCCCTGCAAGCAGCTTCACATTATTTCTGTCAATCTAAAAAATCTGATTTTCAATGTAATTCTTATTGTAGCGCCATTTTCGAATAATGTGTTATGTCTCAACACGAACTGATTTCCATTTTTCACCTGACCCTGACTCTGTGAAGAGTGCGAATATTCCGCCTCTCCGGACAGTTTTTGGAATGTATGATTTGATGAGCTCTTTCAATCTCCTTGCGGATAGTTGGATGATTGTGATTTTGTATCCAGAAATGCTATTAATTATAGATGATTCGTGTGACATTTGAGTTGAATTTCTTAAAATGAAGCGTCGCCGCAACGCCCCCGCCGACCCCAACTGAACAATTTAAAGAGTCAGTTTTCTTAGCGGTATGTTATAAAATTTGTGCCCCTGTCATTGGTTTTGTATCAACCCAGAATGTCCTTTTTTTGGGTGATTAATTCACGTGCCAAAAAAATGTAACTGACTTTGACATGGAAAAATCCTTTAAAAAGTACAAATAATACTATCTAGATTCCTTTACATTGATAAGCAGACAGCATATGGAAAAGAATAGTAGAGGAGAAGAAAATATCACCCAATCAATGTTTTTAAACCTAAATTATCCTTCAATCCAAAAAATTGATAAGGTTGTATAGGTCATTGCTTCAACCACTGAATAAGTCGTTTATCAAACTGTACCCCAAAACAGATGAAATCTAGTCGCCTAACCCAGATCAGAAGAGAAAATGTACCCAGAGACACATGTTGCTTGGCCATTTGCCTTCGTTTGATTCTCTACAAATGGGGTTTGCACGCTATAAAATAACAAATGTTCAATCATTTTCTGTCTTCTTATCCCTCTCGTTTTCTCCAGAAACAAACCGTAGGAACTTTGCAATGTCTTAATTAAAGTTCCAATTCACTTTGATGCAACTATTCTGCTATTCCTCTGAGAACATCACCTTTTCCATACACGGGGGAGACAACCCCAAGAATCACAAAACCAGCCAAAAGAACCACCAAAATCCCCAAAGAATTCACCAGCAATGCCTCTGTTGAGTAACGTGATATTATCTTATTTGCTTGAAGAAAGGTTGTCTTCTCTAGAAAACCAGTGGTGCAGGTAGCTATAGCTAGAGCGTAAATGTAAATTCCCAAAAATACATGCCATGGCAACAGGCTTGCTCGGCTGTTTCTTGATCTACCAGGATACCAGAAGGTTACAAATCCAGCAGCCCACTACAGAAGGAATTACAAAAATATTAATTGATGCCATCAGAAAATTACTATGCAAATGATAATTTTACAAATGCTAATGAATTAATTAATTGCTAGGCATCAAAATTCTTAAACGACTACCTGAATTCCAAACAAGAAAAGGCAGGCCAAGCCCAGCCATGAGTGGAGACTGTAGAAGTTATCAATTCCTTTGTCAATGTGAAACTTCCATGCAGCCCATAGTCCAATGATGCTCAAACAGAAAGCCAGGAATTGCAGGAAAAGATGAACTAATTTTTTGAAGCTTTTTGTTCCTGACACAGTCTTGTATGCTAGCATGGCTGCAAAAATCTATGCTGAGCAATTAAAACATATACTTCCGAGAGTGCAGGTATAGGGACAGATGTCCAGTAAGACAGATATAGACACCCTCCCATGTAAGCGCATGTCCAAGAAAGAAATAAAACAAGTGAAAAATACCGATCCATATCCAAACAAAATGCAAGGAGACAGAGAATATGAGGCAGTTGACACTGAAAAGTGGGGAAGAGACGAAATGAAGTTCTCTATTTCATTACCTACATTAAAATGTATCTGCCTATTTGCAGATATCCAATTATTTTACATTGTTTCTTTATCAGTTATACAGCCAGTATCAAATAAACAGAACCTTCATGCATAAATTCATGCTATAACAGAACCAGCTAATTTCCAAAGGTAATTATTTTCAAAATGTATATCAATGCCACAATATTTACATAAAAGTTATGTTTTTATACAATACACTCATTTAACCTCTGTTCATTGGCCTTCCAGAAACTGAAGCGTTAGAGAACAAATTGATGGTCATATAGGCATATTCAATGAATTTGAGACATCTTTAAACCACAGACGTGGGCTTAAGAAACACAAACTTTCAGTATAGCCACTGGTCAATGATATCAACAATCATTTATACTTCAAGAGCAAACATTTTATTTTTGGAGTACAGAGCAAAACATTACTTTTGGGAAAGCTAAATGCTAACCACATACAAAAAATATGATGTCTCAACATAACCATACACACATGCACTTCACCAAGAAATTATTATTTTTCAGAACAGAACAGAATATAATATGACTATACATGCAATCCATCTTTATTCTACTAACGATTTTCAACTGCAGAAGACAATTCAGCAAATGTTGCGGTAAGTTTCCTTAGTCCAGCAAGGCAATTACTGCATCCATTACGAAACTAACGAAAATTTTACCTCATATAAGGAACCCTTGCAGATCTTGGTTAAATAAATAACCAAAAAGACCCTTCACATAAAGCAATTGAACAGAGTAAATTGATAATGAATCATACCTAAAGACAACAAAATACAAACCAAAATGCATTCATTAGATGGCGATCAACAGGTTCTTTATTTACTTTTTTTATCATGCAGAAGAAGTTGGGAAAACTCAAGTATGAACGATTTGATTTAATATCAATATATTAGAGCTCTTGAGTCTTACAATCTGTTCATACCTTCGCCATTCAGAAGCACAAGGCCAATCACCATTAATACAGGATGAACCTGAAAAAGAAAAACCAAAAAAAAAAAAAAAATCCATTCAACACAATATTTAGACAACCAAATACTCCATTCAAAAACCCACAAGAAAGAAAAATCAAAAGAAAAATTTTAACCCAAACAAATAACAGAAAGAAAGAAAAGGCCGGAATTTACGTTAAAAATGAGATCTTTATTCTCGGATATGAGAGCCAAGCCGCCTCTGTAATGCACAGTCCATATTAAAACCAGTGCGGCTACTGCAATTCCGATTATTCTCACCGCCGTGAAGATCGGGAACCGTACAATCGGCACCGCCATTTGAAGATTCTAGTAAAAGAAGAGAAAATCTGTTTGTTCAATTATGAAGAATTTTGATGCAGGAAACAGTGAGAACGAGGGGGTTTCGCATTTGTATTCAGATCTTCGCCAAAAAAAGAATAGACTGCGCCGAAGGCCAAAGCTGAGTAGAGAGAATCGGCTCAGCTCTAAGAGGAGTTGACTTTTGACTTCCAAGGGGAGTGCAAGGTGGATGAAGGGATTGTTTGGTACGATGGAAATGAAAAGGAAGACAAAAAGGATAGAAATCTTTTTAATCCAAACTTGATTTCTAACTTAACAAGTTACGTGATAAATATAATTGTACTTAACTTACTTTTAAAAAATAAATTAACTATATGACAAATTTAAATTTACTTACCTTTTAATTGACTTGAATTAGCTCACTTCTTTTAAAAAATTATTAGAAGGAAATTCAAATTTTCATTTTTTCATATTTTTTTTTTACCTTATTTGGGTGGAATAAAAGTTTGGGAAGGATGGAAACTGGATTTTGGGAGGGATGTGAATATATTCATTTATTTCAAGTATTGAGTGCCAAAAATTAATGAGAAACAATTACCATAGTATATTAACATGTTCGATGAGTAAAATTCCAGTATATTTGTCATGATGTAATTAATGGTTATTCCTAGCTTTTAATTTCCTTTTAGTATTTGGAAAGTGTCATAATAATTGGGATAAAGTTCTATTGAAATAATTGTTCTCATCAAATATGGAAAATACACTCCTCATTCAATGATGAGTAAAATAATTTGTATGTCATGAGTGTTGCATAAATAATCTTAATCACAAAATTATTGATGTTCTTATAATCTCATATTATGTGTCCAACAAACCATGCAAACAAAAACTTACCCTTCTATGAACTTGTGCAAAAAGAAAGGGAGATTTTCAAGTGTACAAAAATTAGATCATAACCCAATTACATGATTCTTGTTTGTCATGGTGAAATTCTTGGATGGATGATTGCTCCCAACGCTAACCATAAGATCATAGAAAGATGGGTTTAATGTAAAATAACATAGTTTATCTGAACATATATTTATTTTTAATAGTATATATCATATACATTCCTAAGATTTAGTATAGTAGTTGATATAATGAGTTCAGTACTCTTTATTATTACAAACCACAGGAAAGTTATGGAGTTTGGTTTTATTTATATTTTTATTTTTTTTAACTATTTAAAATAGCAAAAGCGTGTTTGTTTTATCTATCTTAAAAAATAGCAATTGTTTTTATTTTCATGTATATAATTATTAATTTCAAACCTAAATAATTATTTAGTCAAATTGCAATCTATATCGTTAATATTTAATATAATGTTGTATCAATCATAAAATAACTAAAATCCAAGAACTAATTTAATAATAGTTTCTTTTTCTATAATAAGGTTCATAATAAATTAAATTATAAATTTTCAAAAATATAATTTGATCGATGATACATAAAGAAAGTAATGTGATCTACTAATTATTATTCTTATACTAAACTATCATTTTTGTTAGAATAAAGTCAATATCTTTATATTGTATCCAAATATATTTCTTATTTTACATAGAAATTAATGCAAAAATAAAAATACATTTTAAAATGAAAAGAATAAATAATAAATAATAAAAATAGAATGAAAACAAACAAGACCCATGTGTTAAAGTGGTGATCTTGAAGGCTGAAGCACAAGACAGACAGACAATTTGGACTAATCAAGTGACCAAATATCAGGAAATATACACATATATATACATATATACACACACCAAGGCTTGACCAAAAGTTTTGGGATTATGTTGGATAATATTTAAGGCAAAGCATATTTATTTCTTTATTGTGCAGCAAAAGGGCTGTTTCTAATTAAATTAGAAACTCATCACAGATTCTAAATTCTTATTTTAGAAGCTGTTAAACCTATCTCTTAAATTTTTTATCAAATATCCTGGAATATTTTATAAGCTTTCAAACATTAAATATTATTTGAAGAAACTTATTGCTGTATCAAGTACCATATTAATAAGGTGACATAAAACTTTGGCTCTAAATTTATGGTGCATTAGCTATTTTTTTAGGAGGCAACAACTTATCTATTTGAAATACTTAGTAGTTGTCCATTAATGTATATGTTTTTTGTGATACAATTTGATGTTTATAAATGCACTTTATTTGGAGATTATTCTTATGAATAGCTCACCTTATTACATGCAAAAGGAAAAAGGCATTCGTGTGGTTTAAGGAGGATATGCATTGGCTGGTTGGATATGGGAATCCAAACACATTTTGCCCAAAATCAAGGGTGGGTGGTTTCTATGTGAAGAAATCAACATTTTTACCCTGTTTTAAATGGGGGGATAAGAAAGGAAAGGATCGATTAATTCCCTTGTGATGCTAACTCCAAGGAACAAGGTAATGTATCAATGGAATCATTTTATTATTTCTCATAATAATTTTAACCAAAATTCATTTTGAGCCTCCTCTTATCATGTATTTTTCATTAAGAAAATATTGTGTCTTAATTACTATTTGTAATTGAAAAATGATAATCAACATATAAACTTAAATGTCTTTTGCGATGAGAAATGAATCACAACTTTAAGACACTGATCATTTCATTCAAATAATTTACCCTATTTTTCATGAGATAATTTCAAAAGGTCCAAATACGCTGTTTGTATTTTGAAAAATGTCGAAAAACTCATATTTCATTTTATGAAATATAATAAAATTATGTAGAAAATCACATAACACCCAAAAAAAAAAAAAAAGTATCTTTAATTAAGTCTAATTAGGGAATAGAATCAGCTTTATAGAAACATCATTAATTAGATGTCAAACATACTTTTAAGTTTATAAAAAGTTGGCAATTACCATGTCATTAATAATTTTCTCTGTAGTGCACAAACAAAAATGTTTAGGCCACAAAAAGAAACAATTTATTCTTTGGAAAAAAGCACACCCAAGGAATAATGTGGGGGCCCCTAAATAACAATAAAAACAAAAAAAGAATTCAAGAAAAATACTTTTTGTTATTATTAATTATTTTATCCTAAAATAAATGCATTATCTTCAAGTCAAGTCAAGAAGCCAGTTGCCTCATTCCCAAAGCTTCAAACAAAACACAACCCACACACACCGTGGCATTGCAATTCAGTATATTCCCTTACTAAATCCATTATATTACCCAAACACCCCCAAATTTTCAACTTTTTGCAACACTGCCCCATAACTGACTTTTCAGCTCAAGGGCAATTTCGTCCAAGGAATGAATATGTATCCCTGCCAAACCCCCACGTTCTTCACAGAAAGGCGGCCCTGTGATATACCTGAACTACCCTGACTCAACGGATATAAACAAATCTACCCATGGGCAGTAAAGTAATTTCATGTGAGGGAATTGCTGTCGGGGCATAAAATGGAAAAAAAATAGAAGAACGTGAGTGATCCGCGCACACCACAAAGGTGGCTCTGGGAAAAAGTTAAAGAGTGAGAAGGAAAGGTAGAGAGAGAAAGTTGGTTTCGAGACGTTACCGGATTTAACCACATCCTATTCGCCGGAATTTGGGAACTCTGTTCGCGTCCGCCTCAGGGTTCCCTGGAATTTGGGGTTTCATTTCACATCTCACTACTCAAAATCACTGCTCCATTCACTGAAATCTTTTGTTTTTTGATCAAGTTGGGTTTGCGATCTGCGAAAACGCTGTGAAATGTTTACGCCGCAGAAGAAGCTTTGGTCGCTGACGCCGAGGAGCGAGCCGGGCCAAAAGAACGGGTCTGTTTCTGGACCGGGCTCGGGCTCGAACACTAACCCTATAAGCCCGAGGAATGGTGAGTCATTAGCGAAAGGCAAAGCCGTGGCTTTTCTTCAGGGCGACGGGATTATGGACCAAGAATCGTTGACTGAGAGGGTTTCGAAGCTCGAGAATGAGGTCTGCACATGTTTAATTCTAGCAATTAATTAATCTTTCTTCCTTCTTCTTCTTCTTCTTCTTCTTTTTTACTGTCTTTGTAACTGGGTTTTTGTTGTTTTCTTTGTTTAGCGATCTTGATTGGTTTCTAGACTTGGTATATAGTACTTTTATTATCAGATCAATTGTAAATTTTAGAAAATTCACTATGTTTTCCATGGAGTAGCTTAATTAGGAAGGTAGCGACGCAATATATCTTGTGAAATGTTATTGGAGCACTTGCACATGAAGTTTATATCTTGACAATTTTTAGATTCTTCGAGTGTTATAATAAAGTAGCAAAATCGGTGATGAGCAAATATTTTATCGCTGAACTATTAGACTGGAGTGGAAGTAGAGCAAGGGCACATTCTGCGGTGGAATTGAGAGGCCACTTACTGCTAAATTTCCATTCATGCCATTGGGATGGTTTTACTATCTTTTCTAAGTTTTAAGTAGCGTGGTTGTCAGAGGATCCTGGCAAAATTTAGCCTCTTCATTGATACCTTATTTGGAATTGCCTCGTTTATGATGAATAGTGTCACTTGTTCGGATAATTAGTCATCTTATCTGATTCTTTTCTTTATTTTTCCTCAACAATTTTTAAACCTTGTTTATGTACTATTTGTTAGGTTGTTTGTTTCTCTACTGAATCTTTTTGGCATTTTGAAAGCAGCAGCTTCCTCTGTAATTCGGGACAGTTTGTAGGAATTGTGAGAGATTTTGGGTACTTGCAGTTTTATTGTCAACCTCATTCAATTTGTAATTCCTCCAAAATCACAAGCACCATAAACTGCTAACGCTTTTCTGAGGCTTTAACTTTTCCAAAAGTTCATCCTTGTATTCTTAACTGTTATTGTAATAATTATTATAATGTTTAAGATTGAAGTGATGCTTAGTTCCTCTAAAAGTAGTTTGATCTTAGTTTAAAGCTAGTTGTCCAAATTTGTTGTGGGTGTAATCATTTCGCTGTCTAAATCTTCTGCCTGACCTTTTGATTTCTTGCAGCTCTTTGAGTATCAGTACAACATGGGCCTCCTTTTGATTGAAAAAAAGGAGTGGACTTTGAAGTATGAAGAACTAAGGCAAGCTTTAGCTGATGCAACTGATACCCTAAAAAGAGAGCAAGCAGCTCATTCAAGTGCAATGTCTGAAGTGGAGAAGCGGGAAGAGAATTTAAAGAAAGCATTGGGTGTTGAAAGGCAGTGTGTGCTTGATGTAATATTTGCACTTTCCATATTATTATTTTATAAATGCGTGTTTAGCTATAGTTTGCTAACATACAAATTGCATGCGTGATTTGTCATTTAACATATTAAATGTAATGTAATATCCTATTTTAATACAGGGGCCAATCAGCTCGGCATGTGCTAAAAGTGAATGTTTAGGAATGAACCACGTGATTATCTTGTTTCTATTTTTTGTGAAATTTAGACAACAAATATATGAGTGCATGGTCCGGTATTTTTTTAAAAGAAAGCCCTTTTTAGTTCATGAGTGATATCAAAGTCTGTACTTAATTTGAATATATTTGAACAATTTTCTTTGTTGTCCAACTGGTAGTAGCTAAGTAACTTCTGATGTTGTTGGTTGCTACAGCTTGAGAAGGCTTTGCGTGAGATGCGCTCAGAATATGCTGAAATTAAGTTTAATGCTGATTCGAAATTGGCCGAGGCTAATGCATTAATCACAAGTATTGAAGAGAAATCGTTGGAGGTTGAATCAAAATTTCATGCGGCTGATGCCAAACTTGCTGAGGTGAGCAGGAAGAGTTCAGAAATTGAGAGGAAATTGCATGAGTTGGTGGCTCAAGAAAATTCGCTTCGAAGAGAACGGTCTTTCTTCAACACAGAGTATGCTTGAGGCTCTTAGCTCTCGTATTGTCATATTTCCTTTTCTTTCATAGTTAATTCCTCTCTGGATTCGCCCAACTGATGTTTATATGTCATATTTGTAGTCTGATGTGAAAGTCTTATTTTCTCAGGCGTGAAGCACATGATACTGCTATATCTAAGCAAAGGGAAGACTTACGAGAGTGGGAACGGAAATTACAGGAAACAGAGGAGAGGCTGGCTGATGGTAGAAGATTGCTGAACCAAAGAGAGGAAAGGGCGAATGAGAATGATAAGATTTGGAAGGAAAAACAGAATGACCTTGAAGAATTACGAAAGAAGATTGAGATTGCTAATTCAACATTGAAGAACAAAGAAGACGATATAAGCAGCAGACTAGCAAGCGTAGCTCTTAAGGAGAAGGCAAGTTTTAATCTTAACTTGGATTCAGTCAATAGATAAGTTGTGATTCCCTTTCCTTAACCGTCAATGAATTTGATACAGGAAGCTGATGATGTTAGGAAGAGATTAGAGGAGAAAGAGAAACAATTGCTGGAATTGGAAGAAAAGTTAAACGCTAGAGAAAAAGTGAGTACATCCATTCATTTGATTGAGTGGGTTTCAAGACATGTTTTTAACTAAGTCAAGCCTTTTCTTTTCTTTAAGGTCCATGTTTGTCAGCGTATGGGTGTGTGTTTGGTTGGCAAGTAACTAATAGCTGCGTGATTTACTTTCTACAGAAAATTGTTCTCAGCAACTACTTCTTCTTTCCCTCTTCTGGTTGCTTTGTGACTAATTACTTTTGTGATATATGCAGTTGGAGATTCAGAAACTGTTGGATGAACATAACAGTATCCTGGCTGAAAAGCAGAAGGAGTTTGAGTTGGAGATGGAGCAGAAGAGAAAGTTGAATGATGAACAGTTGAAAAACAAGGTGACTGAAGTGGAGAAGAAGGAAGCTGAAATTACACATATGGAAGAGAAAGTGAAGAAACGTGAACAGGCAATTGAAAAGAAATTGGAAAAATTCAGAGAGAAGGAAATGGATTTTGATTCCAAATCAAAAGCTTTGAAGGAAAGAGAGAAGTCTCTTAAAGTTGAGGAGAAAAACTTGGAGAAAGAAAGAAAACAAATGCTTGCTGAAAAGGGAGACTTACTCAGTCTCAAGGCTGAGCTTGAGAATCTTAGGACCGACACTGAGAAACTGCAGCTGAGAATAAATGAAGAGAGGGAACAGCTAAAAATAACTGAAGATGAAAGAATAGAATATGCTCGCCTGCAATCGGAGTTGAAACAGGAGATAGACAAATACAGATTCCAAAGCGAGCAACTTATGAAGGAAGCAGATGGTTTGAAGCAAGAGAAGGAGAAATTTGAGAAAGAATGGGAAGAGCTGGATGATAAAAGAGCTGAGATAAAGAAAGAACAAGAGGAAGTTCTTGAACAGAAAAGATATATTGAGAAACTAAGACAGTCCGAAGAGGAAAGGCTACACAATGAGAAGCTGGAAACACAACAATATGTACAGAGGGAATTGGAAGCTCTTAAGTTGGCCAAAGATTCTTTTGCTGCTAGCATCGAGCATGAAAAGTCAGTATTGGCTGAAAAAGCCCAAAGTGAAAAAAGTCAACTGATTCATGATTTTGAAATGCGGAAACAAGAACTTGAGACTGAAATGCGGAGGAAGCAGGAAGAGACCGAGAGTAGTTTGCATGAGAGGGAAAAATCGTTTGAACAGGAGAGGGAAATGGAACTTGACAATATTAATTACTTGAGGGAAGTAGCCAGAAGAGAAATGGAAGAGATGAAGTTGGAAAGACTTCGGATAGAGAGAGAAAAAATGGAAATTTCACAGAATAAGAAGCATGTAGAGGGACAACAATGTGAGATGAAAAAAGATATTGAGGAGCTGGTTGGCTTGAGTCAGAAGTTGAAGGATCAACGGGAACAATTCATCAAGGAAAGAGAACGCTTCATTGCATTTGCTGAGAAACAGAAGAACTGCAACATTTGTGGAGAGACAATTCGCGAGTTTATGCTGTCTGATCTTCATCCTTTAACTGAACTGAAAAACCTTGATGCCCCTCCACTGCCAAGGGTAGCAGAGAATTATTTGGAGGAGGCAGTTGAAGGCACTGCCGAGAGGTTTGATGCTGAATCATCCCCTGTTCTCATTAATTCAGGATCTCCTACTGCTGGTGGAACCATGTCTTGGCTCCGGAAATGCACCTCAAAGATTTTTAAATATTCACCAGGAAAGAAACTTGAACTTGATTATGCACAGGATCCTATAGTGGCATCGCCACTCAATGTGAAGCAAGTTGTTGTCGATTCACCAAAAACATCACCAAGTGGTGAAAAGGAGCTAGAACCATCCTCACAAGTTGCAAATGATTCTTTAGATGTCCAAATAGTTGAATCTGATAGTGCCATTAGGGAGGTTGAAGCTGTTCATGTTCAAGCTCTATCAGTTGATCAAGATCCACTGAATATCCCAGAAAATTCTCATAATTCTGATCTGAAGGCACGCCCGAGTGGACCTGGCAAGGGAGGTAGGCCCAGGGCAAGTAGAATACGATCAGTGAAGGCTGTAATTGCTGGTTCTAAGACCAATGGTAATGTGGAGAATTCTGTTTACACGAATGATGGCAGCCAAGCAGAATCTGATCTCGTTGGAACACCAAAGAACAGAAGAAAGCGAAATCGCATTCATGGATCACAAGCAACAGTAAGTGACAATCAAACTGAAGGTCATTCAGATAGCATCAAGGATGGTGATCGCCCAAAGAGGCGGCAGAGAGTTGTTGCAGCTGACCAAAGCTTTGGTCAGAGAAGATACAATCTCCGGCAACCCAAAAAGTAAGTCACACTTTGGGCTGTACAATATTGTGATTTTTGGTTTCGGGTTTTGGAGGAAGAATGAAGTCATCTGCCTCTAAGGTTCATTCCTCAGCAAACGTTGTCTTCAACAAACGATGTTTTCCACCCTTTAGAACTACTGTGGTTACTACTATATATAATACGTAGATCTGTTCGCATATGACATGGACATTCTGTAGAATATAGTTGGACTTGTCTTGAATTCATTTTTGGTATTGGGCGAACATAGTCAAGGACCCCAACTGTGGGTGCTGTAGTAAGCATTTTTATCGTGCTTTGGACTGTTTTGCTTGCTTTCATGTCAAGTGATATATTTTAGTTGGCGTAGTAGTCAATAACTTGGAATTGCCTTCCTTGAGCTAATTGGCGTGCAGAGGTCCTATTTTGTTGGAACCTGTTAATAGCTAATATCATTTTGGTCATTTTTTCCTTTTCTTGCTTTCCTTTTTTTTTTTTTTGTTAGGAAATGTCCACCTGTGAGATACTTATGGAGTTTTACAAAAAAAATTCCCAGGTCGGTAGGAACAGTGGCCAATGGATCCTTACCTCAAGTAAGGAAGGGCAAGGAAAAGGAAACTGACCAACTGCCTGGTTTAGAAGCTACTCAATCTGAAAATGTTGAAATTGGTGGAGCTTCAAGGGAAGAAATCGATGAACCTGGAGCAGCTGCCACACTTCCCAGAAGATTTGGGGTTGAAGATGGTCATGATCCTGTAAGAAGCACTGGTGCTGCTAGCGAGTTTTCTGCAGACAGTCCTGTGAGCAATCTTTTTCTCCCTGTGTGTGTGTGTGCGTGCGTGTTGGAGTATTCAGCTTAGTTTGCTTAGTCTCTTTGTTTTCCCTTGTGGAGAGGACCTACTTCTTGTTTGACTTTGATTTGATGCTATGATATCCAACGAGTCTTTTCTGGTATATCCTACTTGCAGTTTTTACTGTATTTCTTGACTTCTTAAACTTTTTTGTTGCATGTACAGTTCAAGAATGCAGGAGGCACCCACGGGGGGCATGTTGACACAGGAAACACTTCTGTGGAAGACATGGTTCTGAGCGAGGAGGTGAACGGAACAGCAGAAGGAGCCAGGGAATATAGTGGTGAAGAGTTCAAAAGTGAGAGCCGTGGGGAAGAAGATGACGATGACAATAATGATGGGGATGGCGATGAGGTTGATCATCCTGGTGAAGTTTCAATTGGAAAGAAGCTCTGGACTTTCCTCACCACGTAAAATGTCCAACTTTCTGTGTCTTAAATTGTATCAAACTTTTTAGCCTCTCTTCTCGTTTTTCAGTCAAGAATTTTCTCTCACTTAGTTGTGTGTATTAGTTTGCAAATATCACTAAAACACAAAGCAATTCGGGCTGGAGGAGTTAAATATTGCCCTCTGCCTTTGCCACTAGGAAGTTGGGGTTTGTTAGTGTTTACAATTTCTACGTAGATAAGTGATGTAGTATTCTTGGACAGTGCACCTATTGACACTGGACTTGGTTTCTTCATTTTCTTTTTCTTCCTTTCTGATATTGTTTGTATTAAAGCTTTGTTTCTGCCATGCCTGAAACTGTTCGTATGACTTGGGTTTTTAATTATTGTAATAATGTGCTCAAAATCTGCGGGATAGGATGTTCAGCATTTTGCTGCCCTTGTTAGTTTTCAAATATGAGCTCATATTTTTCATTTATTATGTATGTATTTAAATGATGTATATATATTTATGAAGAAAGATCTGTATATTATATATATATATATGTATATATATTCACATGTCAGATATAAAGATAATACTCTTATATGTTGAAAAAAGTACTGTAAAGTTATATAATTATGCTTTTATTATATATTAAAGTAATAATATATTTGAAATTTAATTTAATAATTAAAACATGTACATATAAATTTATAAATAATCAATTTTATTAATAATATTGTTTTTTCATACTTAGAAAGTTATGGTGATGTTATTTTTTAGAAAAATATTTAAAAATACTTATATTTTAAAGGATGTTTAATGGGTTCAAATTGTTGGGTGTTGGGTCTGGATTCCTGATCATAAAAACCTTGATAGCTTGGGTGCCAGGTTTTTGACGAACCCCTCCAAATCATTCCTAGCAATATTTATGCTGCTGTGTGCAATCATATATTGTTGAAATTCATTGCTTAATTCTTGTCTCGCATAATTAATGAATGTGTATTCTTACTGGTCAGTTTGGGGAGATAATGAAGGTGAATCCTTACTGTATTTTGAACATCATGATATATGGGCCTGACAAGTGGGTGTTAGGTCATTGATAGCAAAACCCATTAATGAATGTTGTGGCATCTAAAATTCCTTCTCTTGACTTACTTAGAACCTTCGGAATTCATATCAAGTGCATTTGAGATAACAAAAGCGTTCTTTGATTTGTGGCCTCATTTTGACGATGTAAAAGATTAGACTATTTAGGTTTTGGGTCAAGCGAGGCAAGATTTTCTCCGATGGAAACCTTAACAGTAAGACTGCGTCGATGTTGTCAAAATTGATTAACTGAAACAACTAATTGAGATCTTTCTGCTGTACCGTAGACATCATTCATATGCCTGAACAAAATGATAGCATCAAGTAACACCAAACTCAGAAACAAGGACACAACATGAAGTGCCATGCATGGTCACCAAAAGATTTGCATTTGGGTGAACACCTGGAGTTCGATATCTAAACGCATCACTTATTTATTTTTTATTAACAAATTCTTGGCATAATCAAATCTAGAATCCCACCAAGTTATACAGACAAAAATTGAGGACACTGATAATAATAAGGCAACGCTATCAAATCTTTATCTGACTGCCCTGTAACTGCAGCTCTCCGCTGAAGGTCAGGATGGAGTTGCAATCATTTTTGTTTATGATTTTTAATATCCCTGCATAAAGTTTAACAAAAATCAGTGACCAGGTCAATTTAGAAGAAAGAGAGATATTTGGACCACAAAAATGGGAAGTTATTGACTTACATGCAACGAGGAATATTGCAATTAGAATCTCTGCAATTTTGTGAGTGCAAATGCAGCAAGAACCAGGTTTTCTTACAGTGGTTGCAACCACCAGCTACTCGACGTTCACATTTGCGATTGTGGAGAAAAAGCTTTTTAACATGAAAACATTTGGGATACAAACAGGGGTTGTCTCTAGTTGCTCGACACTGATTGGCATGTCCTAGAAGATCCAGCAGCATCCTAACCTGCACAACATTTCTTTCCAATTATTACGACCCCAAAGCTTCACAAAATTTACCCTTTTGGAAACTCTATTGCAAGTTTCACTTTGAAAATCCTATAACTGAAAGACCACAGTACAAGAAGTAGAGGAACAAGTACAAGATTTTCATGATTTTTCATCTGAACATTTCAAAAAAAATTAATCTAACATATAGCCTCCATAATCGCAGTTTGAATTTCTCGAGTACAGCTTATTATTATGTTTTTAAATAGTTCAAAGGGATATGAAAGATATCAGCCATACCTCCGATGCTTTCAGCTGCTGCATTTGTTCACTCTTTGTTCTACAATCAACTTTCGTTAAGTGCTGAACTAACTTGTGAACATGGCATCCATCCCCCTCCTTTTGATAGCATGCATTGCAAACATGAAATTCAGAACAGATCTCACAATGCCATGCCACCATGACATCCTGATGGCAAATGCTGCAGATGGCTTGCATAGTCAATGCAGTCATTTTATGGAGATGATGCAGGATCATCATAGATGAATGCTTAGCACGGCGAAGTGTGTCAAATTGATAATGATTTTTCTGACAAAAGTTCAAGAAAGTGTGTCTATTGTCAAAGAAATCATTATCTAAAAGGACATCTTTATCCTCAGTATCAGCAGCCACATCATTCACTGGAATCTGAAAGGACCAACACCCAAACAGAGAGAGAAAAAGTTAGGGTTGTCAAGTGATGGCCAAGTTCAAGCAACCTGATACAAGAAAACTTCAAGTTTCAAAATGTACCTGAAAGAGTTGGTGTTTTTCCCCATGGATGTTAGTGTGTGTTTCCATTCCATTGGAAATTTGCTTGAGCTCAAGGCATCTGGAATTCAGACGAGAGTAAATACTATGACAGGCTCATGAGAAATATTCAAATATGAAATAAATGTTTAGCAGGAATCTTCATGGCATGAACGTTATGGACAATCAAAACGAATTAGGCCAGAAAGTGATTGCATACTGTGAATTTAAGAGCATTTAATTTCAGTGACAAAGATTTTCAGTTTCAATTTCTTAAGAAAATGATACAATGCAAAGCGTCAAATAGCAATTGGAACAAACAGCTTTTTCATCTAAACTTGAGCAGGTTGACCAGAAGATAAAGCTGGTAAAAGATTGTACATGGCGGATAATAATAATATCGAAAACCTAACAGTGCTCCCTGGGAGATTAGCAGGTTCCGAAGTTAAAACAGAAGAAAAGAAATGATGTTGAAGGCAATAGTCACCTGCGACATAAATGAAGTTTACTGCATTGGTTACAAGACCAACGACTTCCAGACAGTATTGCTTCATGGCAGTTTGTGCAAGTGAACTGCAAGTGGACAACAAAGAAGTCTTCCTTTAAAGGCAGGATTGTATGGCCAAGCTATCGATGGGAGGAGAAGCAAAACAACATAAAGTTAGTAGGGGAATACAATACAATAAAACTAGACAAATAGTGACTTTCAAGGTGATAAACAGTAGAAACCTCATCAAAAAAGTAAGGAAAAAAGGTCAGTGGACTTTCTTAAGCTTGTAATAGAACTCAATTCTAACTATAGTTCTGCCATATGTGTCGATTAATAAAATCATGAATCTTGATATGCACAATGGCATAGTCAATTAAATTCAAAGTCTGATGTTGAAGTCCGAAGAGATGATTAGGTGTATAAATTGTTTGAACCAACATCAGAATGAACCATAGCAATATGCAGAATGAAGAGCCACCAATACCCGCCCTAAGCCCAAAATCAAAGATGAAAAGATGAATATGGTATACAAAACAAAATAAGATAACAGATATTAATTTCACAGTTTAAGCTATCCAGAACGTGAAGTTTCTTTAATCACAAATTTTCAAGCTGCATTAGAATAAACAACAGCTCTGCTGGACTTTAGCAAGGAAAGAAGCATGAGGGAACGGATGTTAAATGTAGACTTCAAGCACTTAAAAATGCAGAATTTAATTAATTAGATTCTCAACAAATCAAGTGTGTAATGATTATATTCAGGAAAAATGATAGATATCGCATTAGGCCAAGGTGAAATTTGTGAAGGCCATAGGCTTTGACTAGATGGTCTGTTCGCACACTCAACTCTTCCCCAGCTAACATGTATACGAAATTATAGATTTAAGAAAGAAAAGGGAACCCAGATAATACTGAAATCAACTCTGCACATAAGAACATGTAAGGAGTTTTTTAACAAACCCACCTTTTGCATAACTAGAATATCTTTTGTTGTATCAACAGAAAGATCACTATGTCCCATTGCTTTTAAAGTTCTTTTCGTCATTTGATTTTTCAACTTTCTCTCAGAATCTCCTCCACTCTCCTTCTCAATGGTTTGTATCATATCCTCAATGGCACCAGACCAATAATCTCCGTCAAAATAAGGTAACCGAGCAGCTGTTATCTTGCTGTTGCATTCTTCACTTGGAACAAAGAAGTAATCATAGAAATTAGTATATTCCACCACAACATTTTCTTCCTTAGCTTTTCTAAGCGCTTTCTTGTACCTGCATGTTCAGAAATTCTTAGGGCAAACTTAAAGTAAAAGGAAGATGGCCAACGTATAGACAATAAATCTAAATAAAGTGTCGAATAACTATTATGCTCATTCACAACAATATAGAGCACTGCTGGTATGCAAATAGTTGAAGAGGTACCTAATAATAAAAGTGTGAAAAAATTGAGTTTCAATTTTCCATGCACCATATGACAGAGACATTCTTATGAAAAGCATACACAGAACTATCACAATACATTGTTCCAGAAAGATGGAGCAGGAAAAGGGCGAAATAATGAGATACCATTGAAGCAGCTTATTCGGATTTGGTGTTTTTTGAGTCTCAGGATGACAATATAGTATGTAATCTTCCCCTCTTAAAGGTGGGCAAGCCCATATGTAGCAGGTAGTAAAACCACGTTGCTTGCAGTAATCAAGATATCCAATCTGCAATGATGCAAACAAAAACAAAAAAGCAAACAGCTCAAATGGTTCACATACTTCATCAGGTCCATAAACAAAAAGTGGAAGAAATAAGGCAATTAGAGACAGACTGCTTACCAGTATTTCGTGATATACGAAGGTACGCAGAGCCACACCAGCAACAGTGTTTATTTCAGGTCTAAAATACTTCACTGAATCAAGATATGAAATATATACAGAACGCTTATTTGGGTGGCCACATTCTGATCCAAACTCTTGGACATACATAGCAAAGAGACATACATCTACTCCTTCAACTTTTTGAAACAACAGGATGACCTACATGGAAACCATTGTCATTTTCTGGGGGCACAAAAAAAAAAGGTGTCTGTGTGCATAAGTATATATGGAATTCCATTTATATATCTGCCCATCTAAGAGAGAGAGACAGAAAAAAAACTTTAAAATTCTTATCAAAGTATACATACTGCAAGCCTCCATTATCCCTTGTTCTACCTCAGTTGAATTTTACAGTCTGAATATTCTGTATGCCATATTAATAGCTTCATTAACTTGTATAGGTTTTAAATATTCTGCATACTCCTCAATAGTTTGGACAAAGAAGTTATGGGACAGAGGAGAGGAGACGAAGACCAATTTCAATTCGTCATCAACAGATGCCAGCCAAAAGTTAAAAAAAAAACTTAACATGACTTACGAGTGCATCAACAAAAAACTTGAAGGAATTAACAATCTTATTGGAATCGAAACCACTATTAATAGAACAAAGAAAAGAAACATATTCATAAGAATTGCTAACGCAAACCTTAGATTTATATGGAAACTCTGTTGGATAAGTTTCACCATGGAGAATATCTAAAAACTGCTGCTTCACTTTTAATTGTTTATTGACAGCTAAAACCACTCTAACTACGAGATCTGCTGCTCCAGGTACCTGTTAAAATGAAAAACATGTCATGGAAATAAGCAGCAGAAAAGAAAAAAGCTTAGACATGCACACATACAAGCACACATTTGTGAAATGATATACCATCTGCATTGCTAGATCATGCAAAATAAAATGTTTACATGTAGGGGCCCTCTGCAAGATTTTAATTCTGTTTAAGGCTTGACTTGGTCGTGCTCAACTTCAACATAGTCAACTCATTTGCTTGCCAGCAACTGATACTATAAAGTTGCAACATCATATCTTGGTCAAGTCTGAGACTTTTATGACTGTTTTCCAAATTTCTTTTTATTCATCTACCATTCTATAATTTAAATGATTTTCCCAACTTTTTGTTTTTCTCTGGCGCAAAAGGAAGATTATTAAGTCAAGAAATACTCTGAGTCCAGTCATTTGGGTGCAAATTTAATTAATCAAACATAAAGCCAAAAGCAAGAAATCAAGCATTTAGCATAAGCAGATATAAAAATTGTTTAAAATGCATCATGCCAATTCCTTTGCTTACCTCTTCAGGGGACTTCCCTAAAAATTCTGCCATCTGTCCTCTCTCTTGCTCAAGGCTCCTGAAAAGTCTTTGCTCTATGTGATCACCAAGCTTGGTTCTAGGGAGATCTTGTGCCCCAAAAGCTGGAGGTATGGACACATGCTCTTTTGCTTCTATCTCGGCTAATCGGCAAAATGGACAAATGTAGTTCAATTTCCCTTCCAAATCTCGGTTAGAATTATAAAGAGCGCAAATCTGATGTTGCCAGCGTTCACATTTGTCACATCGTACCCACTGCAAGCAGAAAACAGTTAATACGAAGAATAAACAATACAATGAAATAAGAAGAAAAAGCACCAAGGAGACCAATCTCACTGCTTCTGCAAATTCATCAGTGTTTTTGCCCTTATGAAGTTTTGCTTTGGAAAATGAGAGCCCCCTAAATGAGATGTTACCACCACGAGACTCCCTGAAGCATAAGGTACAAAAGCAGTATTGTGCACCCATTTCATCTAGCGTCCAATAATAAGTCAACCTGTGTTTGATTCGAGCTCCACAAGATGCACAATATATAGGCGGAGCAGTAAACGTGAGCCTATCCACAGCACATAACTGACAGGTATTTGCCCCAACAGTGCACGAAGTCGTGTTTCCAGTTAATTCCTTCCCAACAGTCTATTTAGAAACAAAACAAGATTAAACGAAGAGAAAACAGTGAGAGGGAGAATAGGTCATCATAACAACATCTAGATATCATATTTGTCAAAAAATGTAGCAAATCTAAGAAATTGGGCAATAGAAAAAAAGATTATTGTACATACCAGGTTGGTACATTGATTGAGACTACACAAGTGTTCTTGAATTTGCTCAGCTGTGAAGAAATCAGTTAAAGAAACACCTGAAACTTTTAAATCCTCCAACTTTGTTCCGGATTGATAATCAGATTTAGCTAAATCACATTTTGCATCTATTCTATTGGGCTCAGCCTCAGACATCAGTTTGGTGTTCTCTCCTTCATCAATTGGTGACTCTTCAGGAACAGAAATGCCATCAGAATTCAAACTTTGACAACTAAAAGTTACATCACTTTTGACCTTGCTAGTGTTGACACAGCCCATCTCCTGCTGTTTATCAACCAAATTGAGCTCTTCTGAATGAGAGACAGCATCACCAATCCCCAGCTTTTCATTATCAAAAGCATCATTAACAGTTAGAAGACTTTTCCCAAGGTTGCCTATGGAGCTAGCAATTTCCTTGTTCAGTGTGGCCGAGTGTAGAGGGCCTTCAGATGACTGCCCCAGGCCTAAGAGTCCATCAGTTTTTCTAAAGCACACATTTGCACTCTTTGGTCCACCATTATCTGCAGTACCGTTCTCAGTTACACCTATTGTTGGGGATTCCTTGGATCTTAACAGCTCCTTGTTCATCTTCATTGTGTTTTCCTCATCCACTAGACCTCCAACCCACTGCTCTAAGTGTGGAAGGACAACTGCACCCAGAGACCAGTCGTCATGCACAACAGCATTCTCCATCTTCATACGTTTAGGAGTAGGTTGAGTTTCCTGAATAATGTAATCTCTGGGATGGAGACCTCCTGAAAAATATCTTTTTGGCTTTCCCGATCCTGATGTAATTTTCTTAATAAGGCACAACTGATGAACGGGCCCACATATGTTACAATCAGTGTTATGACAGTTATCAAAGTGGGATATCAAAATACGGTACTTTTCACATTCACAAATTAGGTCCTTGCACACTGTCAAATGCAAGCGATCCACAAATTCCTGTCGGCTTCTGCAGGCATCCACTAGCTTGCTTTTGTAGTTGAGATATGACACTAGAATATTGTGCAAAGACCGAATTGAATCTGTAGGTTTGGAAGCTTTAACATTACAAAATC
Organism: Paulownia fortunei; assembly: GCA_019321725.1. NCBI lineage: Eukaryota > Viridiplantae > Streptophyta > Magnoliopsida > Lamiales > Paulowniaceae > Paulownia > Paulownia fortunei. Next base: position 21,773,818 of record CM033110.1, read on the forward strand.
CTTCTTGCTGAAACTTGTGCAATTGTTTTAAGGATAGCTGGGATAGTTTTGATGACCCCTCTCCTGGCACTTTATTATGGAACTTTTTGTGCCCCACACTGCACCCATACATCTGGGCCTCCAAAGAGACATCTAAATGTGCAGGAGGAGGACAAGGCTGCAGATGACACTGCTTTGATTGAAGTGCCTGAAGCCCATATTGGGACAACTGTTCATGGCTTAATTTGGGCTTACTGAAAGTCTTGCTAGATAGAGAATTAGTATCTTCTGGAATCCACAGTGAGATGTGTTTTGGCAAACAGGCTTTGTATTTATCTTGCTCCACATTATCCCCTGACAAAGATGGAGCACCAACATGATTAAAATTTGGATTGTTCTCTAAAAGTTCTCCGTGTCTAATCCAATCTGAATCACCTGTCCAAAAAAATTTTTAGGGAGATAAAAGGACGGTGTAAGAGCCAGAGAGAGAGAACAAATTATGCAGCTTTGGCCACTCACTGAAGTATGTTCACATTTTTGTTTGGGAAGAGAGGACAGGCTCCAATTTTCAAATTAAGAATAATATATAATTAGGTCAACCAAGAACAACCATAAGATGAAAAATTCAAGATGATAATAAGGAATCCGAGGTTTCTCTGAGTTCCTAATAAGTTATCAAGTAACTATTTACTATGTTCAAAAGAAAAGTATTACTTTCTAATTAATTTTTTAATAAATTATTCAAATAGAAAATATATAATCCAAATAAGAAGGAGCCAATCTCAACCTGTTAGTTAAGCTGATTATACGACATTAATACATTGGTCAAATAATGATGCAATAAATATCAGGAACTTTGAGCAAGATAAAGAGATAAAGTAATTGTTGGTGAGACAATTATGAGCTATTCATAACAGGAGGTGGTGAAAAAATTGATAACAGTAGAAAAAATGGCAGATGACATGGAAAAGATTTAGTCCTATCAGTGATATTATGGTAAGCAAGTTGAGCATACTTCCAACCACTTAACATGGAGAGGTCGGCATCAGATTTAGGCATAAACCTTTAATGACATCTGACAGCATATAATAACCTGATGTTGGCTCAGAGACAGCACTGACAGCAAAAGTCGCTCCAACTTCAAAGGGTTCCTTATCAGAATACCATTCTGAATCAGAACATGCTGTGACAGATGAGATCTGCTTGGGAGAAACAACCTCTCCAGAAATTTGCGTTAGATCCACCAGTGAAGGCATGTTTTTGCCATCAGAAGCAACTAACAAGGAGGAACCTCCCTGATTTGAAGATTCTGCATTTAAAATGACCATGGATGATATACTTAGGTTCACATTTGAAAACATGATGAAAATAATATAGAAAACCCAGAGTTGAAAGAAAAAAGACCTACGCTGAAAGTAGCGTGAATTAAATCTATCATTGAGTCCGAGTGTGCTAAAGCCCGCATTGGAGGCCACTGAATAATTAAAGCCAGAATATGATAGACTTGGATTGTAAAAACCAGGCGAGACCCCGAATCCTGCTCTTGTCCGGTGAATAGGTGAAAAGGGGGATTCATGAGAGGAAGATGCTTCACAAAACACACGCCCATCATTATTTTCATGGTGCATTAGGTTTTGAAATTGACGAGAGAACTCCTGGTTCAGGCACTCCTAAAGAAATTGAGGTAATATAAGTTCAAATATATGACATGTAAAATCAAAGTTCTCCAAAAAAGGAAAAATGCTAATTATTCGTCACAGGATGCAAATTATCCAGCTTAACTGGAGATAATGCAATATAACATAAAGATGATAAGAAGTTTGATTGACAGCCATATAGCAAAGTTCCATGATTTAGAATGGGTCCACCACAGGAAGACAAGAAATTTCATGCTGGTTGACATTCTAGGAATACCTTAAAAGCAGATCCTTCAAACAGCCGGCTATCCATGACACCAGCATACTCTGATCTCTGCTTTCGCCGATCCAAATTCATATTCTTCTGGAGGTTTTTCTCACTGCAGAAGGATGTGAGGCTTAAATTGTTAAAAATTGATGTAAAACTTAAAACCACAGCGCATGGACAGAGCGCGAACATCAAATTTCAAGCTACATCACCAATGCCTTAGCCTGCATATTTCAAAACTTGTCTTTCTTCTTGTCAATTCATTGGCATGTAGAGTAAAACTACAATTATTCTGCAATTGTTTCTCAGAAACTTGATTCTTTGAACTCTGAACAGATATGCTAGTATGACTTAAAAATCTTGCAATGGCCTCTTCCTTTTATAATTAACTGTGGAGTTTACAGTTCACGAATCCATATCCATATTACAGTTGCATATTCATTCTGAAAAAGATAGGATAAAATCAAGTTGACTTGTAATAAGAAAAATCTCTTTAGTGGATTTCTTCATCTATACTGTATGGCCTCAGCTTCAAAAAAGTCAAAAACCCATATCATGAAATAAATTACAGAATATTATACTTCACTTTTTAACAGTTACTGTCAGAATTTGGGGAGTCAAATGACGTTTAAAAGATCCAAGGAACATGCATAAAAGAAAGTATCAGTGAATCTTGCATCCTGGGTCCAAAACTTCGTGAGTTTACTTTACAGTGTACAAGGATTTCCAAACTAGCAAATTGGTGATTAAGATACATGATTTGAAAAAGAAAGAAAAAAAATGAATATACATAGAACAATTAGATATTTTCTTAGATATTTTCTTGACATGTTTTTTATATATAAAAAAAAAGGAAAAGCGTCAAAAATCAACACAGCATGAAGCCGTGACAACAATTCGAACAATCCCTTCTTCAAGAATACAAAAAAATTATATTAGGGTTTTTCAAAAACGCAAAATTCAAAATCCTATCAAGAAAAGAATCTCATCCAAACCTAGGCTAACTCAATCCCAATTAAATTTACAATAAGAAATAATTTCCCAAATTCAGTATATTCAATCTATTAACACCCATCTCATCAATCATCAAAAACCAAACACAATTCACATTATTTCTTAATTCTTGATTCGTTCAGTTCAATAAAGAACGCTTCTTCCCCGCTAAGCAGTCCAATTCAACAGTCCAAACATGAAACACAATTCAGGGTTTCAACAATGCGATCAACAGGCCACATTGTCTGCATGTATATGTATATGCATGTGTATGTATACACATATGTATATGTCAGCGTCAAGGATTCCATGGAACGGCACAATTATAAAAAGAAAGATATATGCACAAGAGGAAAGGGTCGCAAGGCGTACCATAATTAGGGTTTTAAAACAATTGTTGGGTTTTCAAGGTGGCGTCAGAAAATCACAGCAGTCAAAACCGAAAAATACTCGGAGTCAAAGACAAAAGGTAAGAACCTAATAGTCAAGTCAGAAGACGAAGGAAAGAAACTAGTTAGTTAAATAGAAGACCGCAATATTGGTAAATGACAATTTACTCCCCAAATTTAATTATTATTGTACATTTTTAAATATAAATTTAAAATATTTTACTTCTTCAAATTTAATTATATCACTTTACTCATTAAAAGAAAAATTTAACTTACATTTATTTTAGCATTTTGACTTCAATTTATTTTTTTATTAATTTTTTACTGAAATATTTTTCATCAGTTGTTGTTGCAAGTTTAGTCTTATCTTTTTACATGAAAGTCAAGAATAATTCATTATAATATTTTATTATTATTATCAATGATGAAAAATAATAAATAATGATATATTTATTATAAATAATTATGGTATTTTTGTCAATAGAATTACAATCGATATATTATTTATAATAAAAATATTATAATTTATCATGTTTTTATTATTGATAAAAATAAAAAAATACTACAATATAATTTATTTTTCTTTACTTTTATGTACAAATATAGAAAAAAAAATGCACAACGACCACTGACAAATAACATTTTGACGAAAATTATCTAAAATTGACATTGGGAAATAAGTTTTATAATAAATATAAAATGAAGGGGTAAACTGTTTAAAGTTTACTCGTGGAGGATTGCCAAAATGATTAAGTTTGAGAACCAAAGAGTTTGAAATTTATTTTTGAGAGTAAGATGTCAAAATGATTAAATTTGAAAGAATATTGTATCATTTATCCTACAAAATATTTAGAAAAAATTGTATTTTTGATTCTATATATTGATCAATATTTTAGGTTTGACAATTTAAGGATACCACCTTAAAAAATTGGCAATTTTCGGATAAAATTTGTCGGAATAATCTAAATTCGACAGCAAATTGCGATGTGAACAAAAAATTGGGAATTTTCTAAGTGAGAAGGGAAGATTGCATAAGTGGAATCCTATTTGGTTTAAATGAGACGAAAACTTATGCCATGTGTACAAAATGAAGGGAAACTTAAGTCATGTACAAGGCACATGTCTCTTATTTTGTAAATAAGTGTTGCGATGTTGATATGATTTTATACTAAAAAATTAGAAAATATATTTGAAATTAATATATAAATAAAACAGAAAATACTTTACATAATATAATTAAATAATTTATAAATTACAAAAATATAAATAATTTAGAAAATTTCTTCATTCATTAAAGTATATTTTAAAATTCCTTTGATATGTTTTTTAGTAATTCTTTTCAATAAAATTAAAATGTAAATAAATAGAAAAATATTGAACTAAAAATAATAACTTACAATAATTCAGTAATTTTAAATTACTTATCACAAATCTAAATAAGTGTATATTAATAAAATTTCACATTCAAAAGTTAGAAAAGATATTTAAGTTCAACAAATAAATAAATAGAAAATAATTTACATAATATATTGAGATATTTTTTTAATTTGCAAATATCTAAAATAATTTAAAAAATATATAGAAAATAAAGAAAAACGAACAAAATTATTAAGAAATTATTTTTTTACATAGTAAAATTTAGAAAATAGTGTAGTCATTTCATACTAATTTTTGAGAACTATTTGCATCATAGTGGAAGAAATCTATACGTGAAATAACATCTTGTCTGATGTGTTACCCTATCATATTCCTGTTTTCATATTGTGCTTTCACTAACAATTCTTCATACCTAATACATTAGACACATTGTATCCGTTGTATATTTGAAAAATAAGAATGACCATTTTTCTAGGGAAAAAAAAAAATCTTTATAGCCTTCAAATCTATGATTTAAAAAAATATAATTGTCAAATTAGCAATTTTGCATGCTTCATTTCCAAAAATTATACCTTTGACTTTTAAATATATTTTGTATTTATGCACGTTAAAATTGTATCACATTTCACTAAATATATTTTGTATTTGTTGCATTTTACACCGTGGATAGTTAGATGTTTATAATTAACCCTTGCCTTGCATGGCCAACCATAGGATGGAAATGGGCAGAAATAAAGGGAAGGGGGGATTGGATCTACACTCAAGTTGGTATAAGTTTTGAATCTTATATATAAAATAATTGATATTCAAAATTATGTGTTCATTCAAATAGTAAATACTTTCAACGTGAGTTAAAATATCTATTCTACTCTTGAAAATTAAGAAAATGTCTTTGTCCAACACAAGAACTTCAACATACTATGGCAAAAAATTCACAAATACGAACAAAGTAGGACATCTGTATCCTCTTTTGCAGACTTCACATTTCCGAAAATAATTGCACACAGGAAGGAATGTATGAAATGATGCGAAACATCAAGAAAGGTACTAATAATTCAAATGAATAGATTTTTTTTTTTTTTGGTGCCAAACTCATGAAAAATGTTGGGACTTGGGATTATCTGATGACAATGTATTTCTCCAGGGGTTTGTATTGTCGCTCAAGGGCTACGTACAATCAATGATTAATTGTTTGTTAAGAATAAGATTCTACTCTACTGGCTTGATGTGTTTTAGAGTGATGACGTGGTACAGCATACATGTATATATATAATAATTTCTCACTCTAAATTGTTCTTTTTGTCTCTATTACATTCTCAATCTTGTCACCACCACTCTCTAACTGGACAACTACGTGGGGGCCGATTCAAACATCCATTTTTAATTGTTGAAATTTAATAGTCAATTGATGTTAGAAAGAGATACGGATCAGTTGCACAATTATAAAGATTGTGGGTCTAAAACAATTTGTACATATATCTGCAAAAAACAAATAAATTAACGTATGAACAGATTCTTGTCTTATACTTCATTTGTTTTTTGGTTGCATGAAAAAAGAAATTTGTCAAAAGAAATAATTATGAATAGCCAGCTATTCCAGTGCAAAGTGGAGGTCATTATGTATGAAGTGCGTACTTTCACCTTGCTCCCTCCTTTAAACTCTAGTTCTCTGGTTTTGAATGGTCTACAGAGAAACACAAAATTATCAACGAGAAAGAAGTGAGAGGACAGACCGTCATTATCGCAAGTCATATATGATTATAAGTCACAAAACACCAAATGTACAGTTCTAGTCACAGCCTAGCATCGCTTATACGTCTCCAAATGAACCACGGTGCTCAAATTCATCAGCAAAAATAAATGTCTTTTATACATGTCTCCCAGATGCTCATCTCATTCTCTATAGCCATCCTTTGTTTAAAAAGTGCGGCAACTCATCCATGTCTTGCCCACTGTCCTTGTTTTTTGATTAGTGATTGAACAGGATACAAATGCGTTGCTGCTATCACCCACACGCTATCTGAACAGGGTCGAGAAGTTTAATGGACACACGTCTATCTGGGAGATGAATATGGAAAAGAACCATACTGGCCATGGTTTGGAGAACCATCCTGTACTAGAGGACTTCTTCTACCTCGGTCGGACGAGGATCTGCCATAACTAGGGCTCCAAGGTATTGATGGGCTGGCTCGTGGACTGTGGGAGTAGTAACCAGAGTCATAATCACCATATCTAATAAAATGATTTGACAGAGAGGGGCTAGTTCCAGGATCACAGCCAGGAGGCCCATCGTCTTCCAAGTCCCTAGACCACCTTTGCTCAGTATAATGCCCTCTGCTGAGATTTTCAGATGAGTGGTTATGTCTGCGATGTGAACGATATCTAGACTGATTAAAACTTGAAGAGCTTGGTGCCCAAAGCCTTTCATCGGCATTTCCCGGGATTGGAGCATTTATCCCTGGAAATTCAACAGTCATTTTTCTAGATGGCTCAGTGTAGCTTGCATCAAGAATTTCCCCTTCTTCACTTTCTTCCTTATTTGCCTCATCACCAAAAATTGTAATCCCTGAAGGCTGATCCTCCACGTCTGGATCTAAAAAGATAAAGCGAAAACCCCATAAGAACAAAAAATGGGAAAGCATACCACAAGTTCATGGCAGCGTAAACCCCCCTACACCCAGCTCGGGGCAAAGCATACAATAAACTTATCACCACAATAATCCCAAACCTTTTACCTAAATAGCCAGGTGGATATCCTATTTCTCGCATTCTGTTAAGCCATGGAGGTGGATCAAGCTCCTACAAACAACATTGAGAATGATAAATGTAGAAGATAATCATAACAGATTCAACACTAGATAAACTTGAGAATACCATAATATTCTACAACTTGATTAACTAACAAACTACTTAATGAAGGCTGACGCTCACATATACCATTAATGAACAAAAACAGTACACCCTTCATCTTAGAGAAAGAGTTTATCTTACCCCAAGGCCCAAAAGTTGTCGTGTTTCAGCATCAAGCACACCAGGCGTCAAACCATCATATTTTCCCCCCGAGAACTTTGATAATATCGGGTCGAATTACGAGAATTGGCATGTTGGTTTCGCCTGGACTTGTGCTGTTTCCGAGCATTATTGACAGCAGCATTATCACGCGGCTTAGGGCAATCTTTCAGTGCATGGCTGTAAGAACCACAGTTGAAACAACGAGAAGTATCCAACTTTTCCACTCCTCTGCAGGATACATGAAGATATCAGATTTGAACCATATTAGAATTATACAGAACAAAACAAGTTAGCAGGTGAGTCAGATAATTGTACAATATTATGTCTTTTGTTTCTTCATCTAATCCATAAATCCCAAATGACTGGTCAAAGAGTATAATTCCTTCCGCCTATGATGCACAAACTGCAAAATCCTTTATAAGAAAGTGATTTGGAAGGTAACTTCATGGTAGCTGCAGGCTTCTATGTTTTCTTTTGTGAATATTGGCCACATACAACAAGTATGTGCCACGTATTTATCACACACACACCCACACACAGAAAGAAAGAGAGAGAGAACTTGAAAGTTTTCCATCAGGTCACAGTAGTCACACCACTCAGCATACTTCACCCATAAATGAACTCAATCAAACAGATAAAGGTAAAATAAACAAGGGTTTAAAAGGGTTTTAAAAAAAAAAAGATGAGAGTGGGACTTATTGAAAGAAGCTTTTTAGGGGCATAACCAGAATAAAAAGGGAAAAAATTATACAAGGGCAGTTATTTGAGAAACACCAACCAACTCTGAAAAAGACTTAAATAAACATACCCATCCAAACTACTGGAAGCATCAGCTGAAGTCAAAGCTAATGAATATCCACGATCATACAGAGGAACAGAAGTGCCATCCAATGGTATAAACTCCTTACTTGACTGTACCTTTGTTTGGTTATCCACCCAAAAGGTCTACATACAAATTGTAAATTACAATAAATATAGGTTTAAACATTTTCCTGATAATCAACGTAGGATGCAAAGTTATTCACAGACACCCAGTTCGTAAAAGAAAGGCAGAGTGGTATGAGAATACAACAAACATTCTTGTTGACAATTATTTCATAATTGGAGTGCCAAAGGAGATACAAAGCAATATTGAAAGCATCCTCAAATCAAACTCTGATCTTTTATCTGGCTAAGCTGTGGAAAAAGAAAGGATTCATATACATTACAAGCACCGAAAAGAATAAAACGGCAAAAGTTCATAGCACTGGCTATTAGTGCTATGAACTTAGTGCTATGAACACGCTTGGATCCATTTGGTTGCATCTGTCATGAGAACTCCGGCCAAATAATCAAATATAGTTATTCACTGTTGATAGCAATAAAGTACATACCACATGATTAAAATTTTTTGATAACAGAAATAAAGTTTGAACCCATAAGATCAATATTAAACTCATGTAAAACCTAAATCATAGTATATACACTGTTCACATGACCAGCACCAAAAGCTACAGGGATAACTGCAGGACATGGCGGTGCTAGGCAAGCCCAGGATCAAAACTCCACTCATCTAATAATCCACAGTACATACACTGGTGCATGATACTTTGTTCAGGTGATCACTAAAAGTATAAGTACTGTATCACTCTGAAGCCATGCAAGCACCCCCATGTATTCTTTTTTACTTTTCTCTTTGTGCAGTTGCCTTTATTCTCAGTTTTTCAGCCATAGTATTTCATCAAAAAAACTTTTCTCACTCAAATTCTCTTTTTAGTTTTTCTTTCTGCTGAAATTAAAACTATATTTGATTTCATTTTAACAAATGCATTTTCATATCCTGAGAATCAAAACCCATTTGGTAAGTGTATTTTGGGGGAATGATATTTTTATTCTCCCCCACCCCACCCCACCCCCCACCCAACATCCCCCAAATGAATTTTCATTTTCCCAAACCCTTCTCTCAGCTTTAATACATCCCAATTATTACATCAATTGAAAGATATATATTTATATGTCCCAATCATTACAAGAATAAATAATATATATATTTATATCTCCAATCATTATTGTAATATAAATATACATTTTTCAATTATTACCTTAATATAATAACAACATAAAATACTAGAAAAGTTTGATATGACACTACTAACCAGAAAAACCTATATGAAAAGACATTACAACAGAAAATATCAGTCCAAAAATGGTTCATCCAAACGCGTTTTCTTTCACAAAAATACATCACATCATTATTTCTCAACAACTCATCCAAACATATTCCCGTTCCCCACAAGTTCCTCACTCCCACTTCCAAAATGCAGTTTCTCATAATATTTTTCCCGCCACACCCAAAATAACACCAAACACAGCGTAAAATTCCCTGTGTAGCCCGGGACACATGGCCAATCAGTGCAGCAAACAATACTATTTTCCATACACCAACTGATTTTCGCTAGAGCTGATAAATAATGCATTTATGTTTCATCACTAAAAGTAAAATTTCAAATCAATCTAATGCTTGGTGAGCAGGTCTGAAACAGATTGAGCAAGCCAATTTCTGAAATCATTTTTATTTTTTTTTGGCAAGTATTTACAATGCATTAATGCTGCACAATTGCTGCTTTTTGAAACAGAAGAAGTTGTTGAGTCTTTTTCCCAGGTTGCTCAAGTATAAGGGGAATATGAAAGTCAAGGTTTTTATTTTCCAAGACTAGAAGCCGTAGTGTATTTTTTCCAAGTAGCTTAAATACATGGAATATGAAAATAGGTATTTATATCCAAGAATAGATGTCAAGAGAAGCCAACTCCATTCAATACTGCACAAAAGTACAACAGGATGAGAATCATACTACTGCAGAAGGCTTATCCAAACCAACACGAAGAGCTGGGAAGTAGGTCTCTTCTCCAGATTCCAGCACTAAATCTGAATCCTGAGTTAGATAAGTGGACATCAGCTACATCATTGTAAGCGATAATGAACATGAGAAACAGGAGGCTAAATATGCAAAAACATAAGCAAACAATATTTAGATGTAGAAAGAAGCAGGCTTACATTTGATGATGAGCACCTTTGTGAATGCCATCGAGACCACTGCTGTAATAGCTCTTCAAGCTTTTGTTTACTTTCTCTGAGAATGATTCGGAAGCTTATAAGTATCACTAAATATTCAAAGCAAAAATGTGTACATAGAAGTAACATACCTTGGCAAAGAGCTATAGATTACATGCACTGAAGGTTGCTGCTCATCAACAGATATTCGGGGTCTCTTAACACCAGATATTGCTGGAAGATGAAGTTATGGAAAGTATATAAACAGGAAACTGGTGATTAGGTGAATGAAGGAAATAGGAGAAAGAACGTGAAAAATAACAAACATATGACATGAATTCTCAAACTTAGTTGTACCGAGACTAAACTATAAGTATGGCATACAAGTAATACAAACAAAGCTTTTTGAGAAAGGATACGACTAGCATGTATCTCCCTTTTACTTAAAAGGGTTTCATCTTTCTTATGATGGCTGAAACTCATTTCACTTTGAACAGATAGAGATCCATTTTCAGCATGCACAGAGCTGACAGATGTCATTTTTTCTACTACTGCAACTGAATCTGTCGTTTCAAAACCAACTGGCAGGGCAGGGGTGTTATTATCCACATCTTTTTCAAAGTCAGTCATCATCAAAGTGTCCATATTTTCATGTGAACCATCCAATATGGTTCCAGGGGCCTCCTCATTAATCTCGTCTAATACTTCAGAGTTTAGAGGTAGAGAATCTGATTTAATGGCTTCACAACCCGATTCATATGGATCATCATTCTCACTTCCATGTCCTGAGTTACTGGAAGCAGGAAGTTGGATTAAATCCTCTGTCTCCATTGTACCGAGTATCTGTTCTAAGTAAGAGTAAAATTGCACTGCATGGAATATATATCAGAGGTGAACAAATCTATACAAGGGCGCAACATTGAAATGAACACAGAAACTTCATACACTAATTTCCAGAGACAGACAATCACAAAATTGTTGTAGAAACGTAAATGCAGCTGAGATACTTCATCCAGCACATAACATTTGAAAATAAATAAATGTACAGGTCATAAACCAAATAAGTTTATAATTTTCTCCACATTCTACAACTGCACTATTTGTAATTCTTCATTCCACATACCATATGAAGTTTTTTAAAGGGGAAATTATTCAGAAGTATACTGATCCATATAACTTTCATCCAAAGAAATGCAAGCTACAGGTCTTTGCATGCACCATTTTGACAGCCAGAAATGATGACCAAAACCAGAACATTGAAAGAATAAGAATGCTCCAAAGAAAATTTCCACTCACCAGGTGCCACTTATCTACATGGAGTTAGAAATTCAAATATAAAAAAAAAGTTGAGGGCGAATAAATTCATCTTCTGCACAAGTTTCTACTTACCCAACTACACTTTGAATGTAAACAAACAGAATATCAATTCACTTAGAAAGAAATACTCGACACCTATTCCCCAAACAAAATTGTCTTTGACCGTCAAAGAATGAGAGATCCTATTAACTCACAACTGCAAAATACAGAAGAAATCGTAGAAAAAGCTACATCCAACACGCCCAATCCTATAAAATCCCCAAACCTCGCAACTTTCTAGTTTTGGTATCACATTTCGGACAGAAAGTTCAAGAAACACATAGAATCCAGTAGTTCAACAAAGCATAACATGAGCTTCCGAAATGTAAAAACTCAAAAAAAAGACAAGAAAATAAATTAAAGTCAAATCAAGATCAGGGCTTTCCTTAATTCGTTTTTTTTTTATTTGAATTTGAAGAACATCGACTTTGCACGAAAACGAGGGGGAAAAAAAAGAGTAAACGCTGAGTTAGGGTTTTCAATTTACCTAAAAATTAGGGATGGCTGAATGCAGCAACAACTGAGAACCTGAGAGACTTCAGCAATAAGCAAAGTAAAGCCGACAACACCAAGCTCAGCTGAGGCGCCAAAATTTAAGACGATAAAGCTGTATGGCTGTCTGATTTGCGTGTGTGAGAGACAGAGAGAGACACAGAGAGAGAGAGGAGGGAGATATATGAGACTCAGAAAGGTCGCCGCAGCGATTCCCGTATTTATTCATTTATTTTTGAATTTTAGTTGGGGGTGCACAATTATAAGCATAAAATTATGATAGGCAATGATATGGTGGGTGAATTGATTTTGTGAAATTATTAATTTATTATGATCCTACATGCCTAAAGATTCATTCATGCAAAAAAAAAAAAAAAAAAAGGATATCCGGGCTAGTTGAGAAAGAATACAATTTTTGTGCCTTTAGAATTGAATTATTTTAATTTAGTAAAAATAATAATAATAATAATGAACGAATTTGTAGATTTTAATTTAATATTATATATAATATTTCACATCATAAATATACATAATATGTATAAAATATTTTTTTAAATATACACAAAAGTATATTTTGAAGTGAAATATCCTGTAGATATATTATCAAATAAACTAATCAAACCTATTTACTTTCAACCTAATTACCTTGAAAATTTACATGTTCATATTTGAAATTCACAACCAATTTCCTCAAACCTTAACACTTAAATCAAATCCTGGAAAGACAGAAGTGATCTTAGTAATATTTGAACAGACAAGAAGAAAAAAATTGATTGAGTAGCTAGTTAGTGAAGGACACGGTTCTTCTCCTTAAGCTTCTACTTTCACGCTCTGTATTTCCCATAACCTTCTCATCACCATTCATTTTCACTTCCTCTATTTCACTGAATGAATGCTCCAAAAACAATGGATTTACAAATCCTCGCGAAGCTGAAGGGCTGGTAGCAGTGTACTCTTTCTCGTGAATCTCATCATCACTGGAGCTTTGTACTTCAACAGGAGCTTTCCCCTTTGCATTCGCATTATCAACAAATTCTTCATCGTTGGAGACATTATTATCAGCCTCTTCTATGGGGCTGCTGTACTCCTCGGAAGTAGTACTGTCACTAAGTGTGTGAAATATTGTAACACTCTCTTTCTTGGAACCTTGAATTGAATAACTTCTGGTTTTCCCATCATACAATGGAAGCAGGGATTTGGAATGTGATATTTCTCTGTCCCTTCCTAAACTATATGTCGTTGAGAGCTTTCGCCTGATGTCTTCTCTTTCTTTAACCAAATCACCTAGTTTTTCCAGCACTTCAATGGCTACTGCTTCCTCTGAAGCTTTATGTTCGAGCTCTGTGATCATTCTATCGAATCCTTTCTTCTGGGATCGTAGAGAACGCTGGACAAACACAAGAATGAGATGTGGACTGCGAATCAATTGGGATGGACATAAATTGTTTCCATGAAAATGGTACTGTGAAAGAAAATGCAGGGGTTTATGCTTACTCTCTTTTCAAGAAACTTCCCAAGGTCCAGACCTTGAAGCTTTCTTTTCTTCCAAAAGACGCAGCAATATCGGACAACTGCTGCTAGTAATACCAAAAGTACCGATTCTATTAAGAGAAACAATACAATTGTCCTCTCATTACCTGCATAAAGGAAAATGTCAGACTTCAACTTTTTATGATATAAACAATACAAGAACTTGGTGCAAGCAACTTACCTGTGTAGATACTTATGCTCTTGGGCTTCACTTGTGAGCAGCTAGATGCAAGCTTCTGACCTGGAGCCAAAAAAAGATAAAACGGCAATAGTACTATGATATAAGGTACTTATAGATGAATCTAATTCATCGAGATAAGCAAAAGCCAGTTTCGGCAGCTAGAAGAGCATTACGTGTGGTACGACAAGGCAATGGGTTGCCATTTCCTGCATGATGTCAAAATTAAATGATTAAGGCTTGACCTAAGTGGATCTTCAAGTGATATAAGAAATATCAGTATATGAAGTAAGAAGCAATTGCATCCATTCAGTCTGGCAGCAGGACTTTCACTTATCCAGTAGCTCCCCTTTCAACATGACATCTATACTGGTTAGTCAGTTATTCCCTACACTGGTTGTGCAAATCAAACAAGAGCACCATGTGCTTAACGCCCTCTTCAGATCTGGATTCATTAACTTACCTTTATTCCTATTTATAGTTTGCAACGCGTAAATTAGATTGTTTTGGGATATTTACAACTTGCACTCATTATGCAGTTCATCTCATCATGAAAGCATGAGACTCATATTTGAACCACCCCATATACATGTCAAATATATCCGCAATATCTTCCAGTGACTCCAAGTGTCCTTACATGATTGCGACCTAGAGGCCATGGGCTGAGTTGTGGAAACAGCCCCAAGGAATGAAACTGCGTGCATTTAACACTCTCCGAATACTAGAAGAGCAGGAACCTCCTACAATGGCTAAGCCCTCGTGAGTCCTGATCATTGGGTGTACACTATTTTCGTGCTTGTCCTCATCCTACAAATTTTCCCCTTTATATATGTTCTTCATTAGGTTGACCACCTGCTGTTTCCTTGGGAGAACTCAGAAAGATGTCGGTTTGGTGTATGACAACATAGTTCTAGACTGTAAGATGATGTTGAAAACAGTAGTATGATATTGTCCAGGATCAACCAAGCTGATTTTGAAATACATCAATTTGATTTAATGAATGGAGAACATTTTTTGACTGAAAGAAAAGGTATGGTCATGGACGGACCTGAGTCCTATAGGAAATTAACCTTGCAAAGGGACTTCATTTACACTAAACTATTATCTGAATCCAGAACAAAAATACCTGTTGAACATATCTCGTGTACTATTAATTAGATTGATTTGTCAACTATGCAGAAGAAAGAGTCTTTTCATAATTATGTTCCAAGGAAAACACTTAGTTAGCTATACGAGTATATGCCAAACCTGGAAACCCATTGTACAGAGTATACTTATGAAGTAGAACAACTCACTTGAAACAGCAAAAAAATCCAGAAGAGTTCTTTCATCCAGTACAAAATGTTGCAGATCACTCTGGGACAGCTGGAACAAGAATTTACCTGCTTGTTCAGAACATTAATTATTGTCTACCAAGACAGATTATGTTCTGAATTAGATGGAAACAATAGAATGATGAAAACCAAATATGCTCACCAAGCACGGACGAACACACACACACACACACACACACTCCAGAGAGAGAGATTAGAATTACTAGGATCACTTTCGGACCAGTAGATGGAGCCGGAAGCTGGAACAAGAAAGGTGAATGCAACATTTTTCGGTTTCAATGCTGATACATGAGTGTATTCTGCAATTGTCTGGGAAATTTTTCCTTCCATTTCTGTCTGAGAAATGCAAACTGCATACCCGGAGCAATCAAGTACAGGATTAACTTGGATTACAGAATTCAAACTAGCTGATTTGGGGAATTTTTTGAGAGCTCCTGTGGGTGAAAATGAATAAAGAAACCCATCCAATGAGCCAAAAGATATCCAACCTGCTTCATCAATCAACAGTTACTAAATGAGTCAATCAGTCATAATATGAACTGGGGTCCTTTTGTGTATTGAGCATTTCTTAAACTAATTCATCAAAGTACATTTGACAACCAGTCAAATCAAACCAGTTCGAAGCGTTTCCTGCATTTTGTTATACTATTTGAGATTGGCTCTCATTGCTACTATCTTAAGTTATGTTTTATCATGGGTCATTAATATTCATTACAGATGAAGTTAAAAGAAAAAAAAAAAGCATGATCATCTTACCATTTGCATCAACAACTGGCTCATAATCTGCTGAACTTAATGGCCCTATGCTTCCTTGCCACAAAATATTTCCTGTGGAAACATCCAATGCCAGGATGAGAGTTGTATCTGGTATAGTAACATATAGACGACCATTGTTTCCAGGAGTAATTTTAAATGTATTTCCAAATGAGCTAAGATCTTGAATCCATTTAAAATAAGGACCACGAACTGATAAGGAATATAGTTCCCCTACAGTGTTAGAGATCTGCAAGAAAAAGAGACTTGTAAAGCACATAGATCACCAGCTAAACAAATCATTCGATGCTGCAAAGACTGCATGTAAAGTGAAAACAAGATTAAACAATTGACTCGAGAGTCCAGTCTAAGGACCTCACCTAACTATTTCGGTTAACACAAGGTCCGACTCAGGCATCTGTGACCCAAGAAATCTTAATACCAACATTGATATTGAATTAAAATTGTATGCAATTCTTTTGTACCGCTTTAGTGCCGGAGCCAACAGAAGGCAATATCTCATTAAAGATCACTTTAAGAAACTTTATACTAAATAAATCATAATTTGAGAGAAAGAAGTATGATAAAGGAAATCAAATTCCTGCTCGAAGAATATAATCAGAGAACAAGAAAGATGAATGATTACTGGAGCTTACGAATATACTAGCTTCGCAGTGATCAATCACAGGCACTGAAGTAAAATAGCACTCTGTAATATTTTTCTTGCAACCTTGGCGATATCCATGCTGATAAAGCACTGGACCAGCGCTCCAGAGAAGTTGTCCATGCAACCTATATGCAAAGAGCCCCCGGTTTTTAACGTTAATGAGCACACATGAGCTGGATATGCTTGCACAAACTCCAATAATTTCCCCTGATCCTTCTGTACCTTGACCTGGACCAAAGAATACTTCTACAGCAGCTTCAGGAGTTCCAATTTTTGGAGGATAGAGTTTTAGTACCCTGTTTTCTGCAACCAAATATATCTGCCAATAGTTGGCCTTGCAAATATTAATCTCCCCATTAAAGAATCATGAAAAAATGAATAATTCATGCTCAACGAGATAACAGCGTAGACACCAGAGAATAATAGAGCCTTATGCCTGTTATATCTAGGCAATAGGACTGAGTAACTTTAGGTTTAGCAAGGATATATTCAAACAGGTTATGTCTAGGTCAACCTTTAAGATCATGTTCGAGTAGCTCAAGTGAAATAGTAAAGTAGATTATGAGAACATCATCTACAAGCATCTGACATGAGAGTTGACACAATGGATAAGAGGCATATGAGAAAATATCTTGGGAAAAGAGCATCCAGTCAGTCCTGACAGAGGAAGTTGTCAAAGGAATCGAACCTATCAATTCCTTACGCTAGTTTATGCTCAATGCTCATCCACTTCTGTTATCTTTAATTGGACAAGATGAACATAATAAGAAAATGAACGGTTCAAATAAATTGGTCTAACTTAGTCAAATATGAAGTCATATCATAAAAGGCTTTGCAGATAGGCGTGATCCACGGCCAAGAAACTTAAATGTTAATACTGTCAGGTAAATCAAAAGAACTAGACATGGATGCATCATCCCCTTTGTTTATGGTCCAACACACGCCTCAAATGCAATACTACGCTGCCATGGAAATGACATCCTTATACTCTTTGGAAGGCTTTGTCATTGAGTCTATTCCTGTAATAGTTTTTAATCATAATCCTCAAGTGTAATACAGTACATTTGTCATACTCTTCACTCTCCAAAGTAGTTATGTCATCCACCATCTATAGCTCAACCAAAATGAGTATACTTGCCAGTTCACTTCTGAAAGCAGAAGGTGACATTTGAGAGAAGAAACAACTCTCAAGTAAGAAGACTCGACATTTGTTAACTTGGTGAATTCTGGATCAATCAACCGACATACTAAACATCCATAATGCTGATGAAATTGAAGTGCCTTCAGATCTCTATATTTTTTCTTGGTTATAATTGCTGTCATTTTGAGCAGGAAAATATATGTTGGTAATGAAGGATATATTCCGAAGTAAGGAACTCAGAAGCAAATCTGTGTAAGAAACAGGAGTCACAGCAGTATAGCACTGAGGCATGGTCTGGGTAGACACACGAATGTAGAAGGTAGACCGATGGCGTGAAATACACAATTGCAGAAATTCATTCACATAATTATAGAAAATTCCACCCACTTAACAAAATATATATGTAGACAAAATAATGAAAAAGAATTAGTATGATAGTTCCCATCAATATTAGAGAAATTCAAACTGAAATAGATTCAGTCCAGAGCCTTGCCTTTTTTGACCCTCCATGAACTGGAGCTATATTTGCATTGCATGTATAATTCAAGTGTACTGTCCACGCAATAGAACCGTTGCTTTCAAAGGAAAAAAAGTTTTTCCCTGAACAAGCATAAACCCGCCCATCATCTCCAATGAAGTTCTTGAAAAGTCTGTAAGCCGCTCTCTTGGAAGGGTCATCAGCTGAAATAAAAAGCTTCCAGTCTTAGACAACATCATGATGGAAAAGAGTTTCCACCTTTAGTACCTTACACATCTCTAATCTCTGTATTGATTACAAGTTCTTGATCACTAAGTAGATAAAGGAAGTTCGATCAAGAGGCAAACTTTGGCATTCTCTTTCAAGCTCAGGTCTAGATAAGCCCTCAACATAAAATGTGGCAGCATTCACAATTTGCACACAGAATAAGGAGAAATGTGAAAAGAAAAAAAAGTAAAAAATAAAATGAATGATCAGATCCATACATCTTGCTTATCCCGAGACTTCAATTGCCTCAAGATCTTTTCATAATGCAGTAAACTCGAAGAGACAAAGATCAACATATTTATATTACAAAAATCAGGGAACCTACAACAAATTGCAGAGAGAGAGACACGGACAGAAGAGTACCTGAAAATGATTGTGGATATGGTGAAAACTTCTGTAAAGGTTTGGAGTTATAAGACGGTACAATCAGGACAAAGATTATCACAATTGAATGAATTTGAACAAGCAGACACATTCCACGGGTGATGATGGTGATGATGGATTTATTCACCGACATAATTGAGAACAAAAATTCTTTTTCTGTGCGAATCGAACTTAGGAATCAAACTCAATAATGCCCCCAAAAGTATTACATCCCATAAGAGTTAGTTAACCGCTTGGTTCGTGGTGGGAAAAGAAATGCGTTTGATTGAGGTTTTAGGCAGAGCTGCTGGGCTCTTTTGTTGGGTTGGGGTGGGGGGTTGGGGGAGAGGGGGTTGCTCAAGGATCTTTTCATAATGCAGTAAACTCGAGGAGACAAAGATCAACATATTTATATTACAAAAATCGGGGAACCTACAACAAATTGCAGAGAGAGAGAGACGGAGAGAAGAGTACCTGAAAATGATTGTGGATATGGTGAAAACTTCTGTAAAGGTTTGGAGTTATGAGGCGGTACAATCACGAGGAGGACAAACATTATTACAGTGGAATGAATTTGAACAAGTAGTGACATTCCACGGGTGACGATGGATTTATTCACCGACATAATTGTCAATAATTTTTTTTTTTCTGTGCATATGAATCGAACTTATGAATCAAAACTCAACAATGCCCCCGACATTATTACATGCAAGAAGCGGTTAATTAACGCTTGGTTCATGGCGGGAAAAGAAATTCGTTGCTGGGCTCTTTTGCTGGGTTGGGGTGGGGGATGGGTTTGAATATTAACAAAATTTTACTATTTATAAAACAACTAAAATAAAATTAATTGTAGAAAATATTGGAACTTGAATATATTTTTTATATCTCACTAAATTTAAAATAATTAGAGATAAATTTATAGTTATCTTTTTTTTTATTTTAATACAGAATTAACGTACATATCAAGATTTCTATTGAAATTTTTTCTCATAAATACATAATAAATGGGTATCTTTAATCAATATTCCATAATTAAATGTGAATTATAAATTTTTAAATATAAGGAATTATACCAAATTTTAAAATTGTTAATATGAATATTTTTTTCCCTTTGTATATGAGTAGCAAAATTCATTTAACAAAAGGCAATACAATCAAAACGAAAATTATCACAGTTGAATGAATTTGAACAAACAGAGACATGATGTTGGATTTATTCACCGATATATTTGACAACAAAAATTCTTTTTCTGTGTGCAGGAATTAAACTCAACAATGCCCCTCGAAAGTATTACATCCAAGAAATGGTTAATTAACCGCTTGGTTCATGGCGGGAAAAAAAATGCGTTTGATTGAGGTTTTGAGCAGAGCTACTGGGCTCTTTTGTTGGGTTGGGGTTGGGGGGGAGGGGATTGAGTACCGATAAAATTTTACTATTTATAAAACAACTCAAAAAAACTAATTTTGAGAACATTGAAACTTGTATATATCTTTTATATATAACTAAATTTAAAATAATTGGAGATAAACTTATAGTTACCTTCTTTTTTTCAATGCAAAATTAATGTATATATCAATTTTAACTAGATAATAAGATTTCTATTGAAATTTTCTCTCATAACTCCATAATAAATGGGTATCTTTAATCAATATTTCAGAATTAAATATAAATTTCATATGTAAATAAAAAGTTATTTTTTTCAAATCTCTCGATTAATACACGAATTATAAATTTTTAAATATAAGGAGTTATACCAAATTCCGAATTTGTTAATATGAATATTTTTCCCTTTGTATATGAGTAGCAAAATTCATTTAACAAAAGACGGTACAATCACGACGAAAATTAACATAATTGAATGAATTTGAACAAATAGAGACATTTCACGGTGATGATAGATTTATTCACCGACATAATTAAGAATAAAAATTCCTTTTTTTTCGTGCACGAATCGAACTTAGGAATCAAACTTAACAATGCCCTGCGAAAGTATTACATCCAAAAAATGGCTAATTAACCGCTTGGTTCGTGGCGGGAAAAGAAATGCGTTTGATTGAGGTTTTGGGCAAAGCTGCTCGGCTCTTTTGTTGGGTTGGGGTGGGGGGAGGGGGTTGAGTACTGACAACATTTTACTATTTATAAAACAACTCAAATAAAACTAATTTAAAGAACATTGAAACTTGGATATATCTTTCTTATCTCACTAAATTTAAAATAATTGTAGATAAACTTATGGTTATGTTTTTTTTTCAATGTAGAATTAACGTACATATCAATTTTAACTAGACAATAAGATTTCTATTGAAATTTTCTCTCATAATTGCATAATAAATGGGTATTTTTAATCAATATTTCAGAATTAAATGTGAATTTTATATGTAAATAAAATGTTATTTTTTTTTCAAATCTCTCGATTAATACACGAATTACAAATTTGTAAATATAAGGAATTATACCAACTTCCGAATTTGTTAATATGAATTTTTTTTCCCTTTGTATATGAGTAGCAAAATTCATTTAACAAAAGGTGGTACAATCAGGACGAAGATTATCATAGTTGAATGAATTTGAACAAGTAGAGACATTCCACGGGTGATGATGGATTTATTCACCAACATAATTGAGAACAAAAATTCTTTTTCTATGTGCACGAATCGAACTTAGGAATCAAACTTAACAATGCCGCGCGAAAGTATTACATCCAAGAAATGGTTAATTAACCGCTTGGTTCGTGGCGGGAAAAGAAATGCGTTTGATTGAGGTTTTGGGCAAAGCTGCTCGGCTCTTTTGTTGGGTTGGGGTAGGGGTAGGGGTTGAGTACTGACAAAATTTTACTATTTATAAAACAATTCAAATAAAATTAATTTTAGAGAATAGTGAAACTTGGATATATCTTTCTTATCTCATTAAATTTAAAATAATTGTAGATAAACTTATAGTTACCTTTTTTTTTCAATGCATAATTAACATACGTATTAATTTTAACTAGATAATAAGATTTTTATTGAAATTTTCTTCTATATAAATGGGTATCTTTAATCAATATTTTAGAATTAAATGTGAATTTCATATGTAAATAAAATGTTATTTTTTTCAAAACTCTCGATTAATATACGAATTATAAATTTTTAAATATAAGGAATTATACCAAATTCCGAATTTGTTAATATGAATATTTTTTTCCCTTTGTATATGAGTAGCAAAATTCATTTAACAAAAGGCGGTACAATCAGAACGAAGATTATCATGGTTGAATGAATTTGAATAAACAGAAACATTCCACGAGTGATGATGGATTTATTCACCGACATAATTGAGAACAAAAATTATTTTTCTGTATGCACGAATCGAACTTAAGAATCAAACTCAACAATATCCCCCGAAAGTATTACATCCAAGAAGCGGTTAATTAACCGCTTGGTTAGTGGCGGGAAAAGAAATGCGTTTGATTGAGGTTTTGAGCAGAGCTGCTGGGCTTTTTTGTTGGGTTGGGGTGGGAGGAAGGGGTTGAGTATTGATAGAATTTTACTATTTATAAAACAAATCAAATAAAATTAATTTTAGAGAATATTGGAACTTGGATATATCTTTCACATTTCACTAAATTTAAAATAATTGTAGATAAACTTATAATTACCTTCTTTTTTTCAATGCATAATTAACATACGTATTAATTTTAACTAGATAATAAGATTTTTATTGAAATTTTCTCTCATAATAAATGGGTATCTTTAATCAATATTTTAGAATTAAATGTGAATTTCATATGTAAATAAAATGTTATTTTTTTCAAAACTCTCGATTAATATACGAATTATAAATTTTTAAATATAAGGAATTATACCAAATTCCGAATTTGTTAATATGAATATTTTTCCCTTTGTATATGAGTAGCAAAATTCATTTAACAAAAGGCGGTACAATCACGACGAAGATTATCACAGTTGAATGAATTTGAACAAACAGAGACATTCCACAGGTAATGATGGATTTATTCACCAACATAATTGAGAACAAAAATTATTTTTCTGTATGCACGAATCGAACTTAGGAATCAAACTCAACAATGCCCCCGAAAGTATTACATCTAAGAAGCGGTTAATTAACCGCTTGGTTCGTGGCGGAAAAAGAAATGCGTTTGATTGAGGTTTTGAGCAGAGCTGCAGGGCTCTTTTGTTGGGTTGGGGTGGGGGGAGGGGGTTGAGTAGTGACAAAATTTTACTATTTATAAAACAACTCAAATAAAATTAATTTTAGAGAACATTAGAACTTGGATATATCTTTCTTATCTCACTAAATTTAAAATAATTGCAGATAAACTTATAATTACTTTCTTTTTTTCAATGCAGAATTAACGTATATATCAATTTTTTACTAGATAATAAGATTTCTATTAAAATTTTCTCTCATAACTGCATAATAAATATGTATCTTTAATCAATATTCCAAAATTAAATGTGAATTTCATATACAAGTAAAATATTATTTTTTTCAAATCTCTCGATTAGTACACGATTTACAAATTTTTAAATATAAGGAATTATATTCATATTAACAAATTCGAAATTTGTTAATATGAATATTTTTTTCCCTTTGTATATGAGTAGTAAAATTCATTTAACAAAATGAAAAAAACAAAAATTTACGCCTAAATTAGAGTTCTTGAGGAAAATGAATTGGCTGAATGAATAATCACTAATTTTTTTATGGAGAAGCAACATCAAGCTAAGAAACAATGGAACTATCTTCATCATACAGAAGAAATTAACATGTGCATGAATGAAAATCACAATCAGTTGTATCATTACAAGCTGAAGGCTCAAAACTGGCTGAATGCCACTTGACTAAGCTGTATTCTTCTGGAGAAGCAATGGGATCCGAAGCTGGAGCTTCCCTTTCCAAGCAGCAAGTACGATGGCTATCATTGTGAGTATCTGTGGGCTAAAAGGGGCTGACTTGACCAGCCAATCTCAGCAGTATTTCTGGTACAAAACGTCTTCTTGGAGGAGCCATGGCATCCCTAGCAAGAGCTTCCTTGTCACCAGCATGTATAAAGGCAATCAAATAGTCAAAAAGCTCATCTTCACCACCTCGGAGAGGATCCTATATTTTGAGACAGATATTAGGACCCAGAAGCTAATGTAATTGCAGACTTATTGATAGACAAAGATCTTAGTCTCTTTCAGGATGACTTGGATGCAGTTATGTCAAATTACGTTCACACATGCAACTGAACTAATTGCATGTCATTATAAGCACTTATATCTCTATTTATCTAGTAAGACATTCAAGTTTCTCGCTAATTGGATGCTAGCTCTCTGCATCCTATGCATTAGGATTGCAAGGATATGACCATTAGGTAAGCAAATAGAGAATAATTGAATATAAATCATCACTTACTTGGAGGAATAAATCTGTATGAGTTTTCCCATCATACAAGATGAGATCTGCTTGAGCCCCTACTCTTTGGAGTGTATCCACAAATGTTTTACTGTATATACAGCAAAAGATAACACAAAGATTAAAATTGTCATATATTTTAGTTGTTCTCACAGATAAAGGTCAGGAAAGTCTTGATTAAATAAGACGTGGTGAAAGTCTTCTATCAGGTTAAAATTATTGTACTTAAGCAACTACAGAACTATAAAACTAATACACTTAAAAACAATAAGTTTCCATCCAGTTTTTATTATTATATATAAGCTTCACCCGACCTCATAACACAAGGTCATATAACTTAACTGGAGAACTTATCAAGCTCATCACACACACACACGTCAATCAAAAAATGACCAATTTGTTCTACGAAATACAACTGATTTGACGTGCTATTTCTCTCACTCCGACTACAAATAATGGCAGAAAACTGCTTTTGGCTGGGAAATTGCTGAATCCCTCTAGACAATGACAACCTTATAACACTAACAATAATTAAACCTGAAATTAAGAGAGAAATAATCCTAACTTCAAACACTGCTCCCAAGAACCCAATTAAGGGCAGGCCCCATAAAGTTTTGAACTCATTGTTATTTTGCCTATAAATAATGAAGCAGGTATTGTATCACTTTTCCTGCATTTTGATTTTCTAGGACTGCACCTTTGTCATTCCCTCCACAACCCCCACCCCTAAGGAAAAGAGGAATTGAAAATGGAGTGGAACAGGTAACCATAACTGTAATTAGAATACACATTGGACATTGGGATCTTATGCAATGAATGGCTATGTTGAAGTTTCGACACAAGAAAGCCAGTTGCAATGAAAATGAACAGACATTGCAATCATATTTGAAAAAGGAATCAAACACAGAATTCATCAAGCCTGGAAACTAGATAAAACTATATTCATTTACGGCAAGCAGAAAATACACCATGTGAAGTCAAGGCAGCTATTAGCGACATCCTTAAATAGGTACTAACCTTGCATCGCATGGAATGGAATAATCTGAGGTACCATGGAATAGAATAATACGTGGCAGCAGAGAAACTGCACTACTCGAGCTTGGATTTTGTACAATTATTTCAGGAGAAAATTGTTCCAATGCTTTTTCCCCTTCCATGATACTGTGATGACAAATAAAAATAACAATCAGATGGAGCAAAGAATTGTCAAAGGCCAAAATTTATGCAAAAGTATGCACACATGCATGCTATAGCATCTGGAAGAGATTTGATACCTCAAAAAGATGGAGCGATACAAGCCTCGACCGTGGAAATGATCAACTAGTTTAAGTAAATTGTACCTGTCAATATGATTGTTAGGAACTGTCACACAAGCACAACTCTAATGATCGTGCAACCTAGAAGTATTGGCTCGTCAACAAGAAGGGAAGAATAAGTCCTGAAATCTGTGTTAACTTACCCTCCGGACAAACCAAAATAAGCATTTATCTGGGATACACTCCAAGAAATGCTCTCACCTCTGGATTCTTTAACTGCCTGCTGTAAAAGAGCACAGGCAGAAATATGTGCACCAGCTGATTGACCCATCAGATAAATCCTGCAAAATATAAAAGTCACATCTTTGCACTAGAAAAACTATGAGGATTGACCAATTGCAGATTCCATACTGGGCTAGCTGCATATTAACGAGCCTTTGATAATGGGCAAAAACATCCGGGGTCAAGATACTCCGTCAAATAATGATATTTTTCATCACACAACTGCTAAAATAGGATATATCCCAACGATTCTAAGGTGAATCTTTGAAGTTATCAGTGAAAGAGAAAAGTTTTGTCCATCAATATTATACCAACTCACAGTGAAATAAATAGGGTTCAAATATTTCATATTGATTAGTGTGACAAGAAACAATAGAAACTTAAGTTGGAAACAGAAGGCCTACAATCAATCTCCTTTTATGGTTTATGCCGCGTAGCATGATTGCAATCTTCGTGATATGAACACAAAGCTTCAGAAAGTGTTCAAACCATGTCAATCAATAATGTCTTTCTTTATATCCTAATTTTGCCATTTACCTCTTTCAAGAATTTATCCATCCTTGATTTTTATCTTTCCAGTTTAGAAGCTGAGTACTCAAATATTTAAGTAAAATTGAAAGAAAAAAAATTAACTCACTTGTTTGGATCTCCCCCCAATTCAACAATATTGTTGCAAATGAATGCAATTCCTTGACAAACATCGTTAACCATATCACTGATTGTCCCCTGTGGAAAATTTCTGCACCAAGTTAAAAGAAAACTATGATCAGGTGAAAGATCAAAAATTATACCCACACACAGACATTTAAGGAACTACCAATCATTAGAAAATGTTGCAAACAGGTGAATATCTAGGTTGAATGGAAAGGAGAACATGAATCCTAAATAAAAGATATTTATAGAATTCCTTCCACCAACCTATAAATAGTCCAATCCTAGGAAATAATAAAAACATTAAGGAGGAAGAGTTTTTTGTGTATGAAGAAACAGGAAAATGAACGTTACATGCCAGCATGCTAGCTTGTTCTAAATAATGAAAGCTAGACGGAATTCTAACAAAGTTGGCATGCTTCATTTGATATGCATGTCAATTTCCAGTGGCATATCAAGCACCATTTTCAGTATTTAATGAAGTACCTATAATGACATTATTTCTCTATAAAAAACAGCGACCTAAGGGTTCAGGCACCAGCTAGACAACTAATCTGGTATTTGGCACTAAATGCTAATCACAGATGTTCCATATACTAAATAACAAGTATACAACTTTGCTCAATAATTAATACCAGGACTAACATCTCATAACTCAAACAGAGTCAATTACCTATAATCAACGCATGCCACTATGATGTCTCTGTCTGCCAATTGTAGTCCTAGGAGGGAACCCCATGCCTTGTACCTGCATCAAGCCTATGACATAACTTCACTGAAAGCATGGTAAAATAGTGGCTTCATCCACAGATACAGTTACATGCAGTGAAATAGCAATGCATAGAAGATATTATATGAAACATTTGGGATAATGGGTTAGGATAACTTTATGCTTTGATTTCAAACTCTGAAATGGCACCTCCATTTATAGTAGAAAAAAAAAAATGATACAGGCACTCGTGTTCAAGGGTGAAGCATATCGCTCAGAGAGAAATTTGCTATTTCAGACACATGCAGACATATTATATCTTCTGAAATTTTTTTATTGTCCTCTATTACAAGTTAAAATTTATCTTTGAAAGAGATAGAGTTTCCTCCTGTAATAACTTCTGTTATGTAATACTGTGGGTAGCTGGTTATATACTTAGTGAGGCACTGATAGATGCAGCAAAGAGAGTATGCACACAGACATATTCTCAGTTCTGAACTATCTTATTTTCCCTTTAATACAAGTTAGAATTTACTTATCTTTCAAAAGAAAAAAGAGAGTTGCCTCTAGTAGTCATTCCTAATACACTAAAATTGTGGGTAGCTGCTGTCACTTTCTAGAACACCTCCACAGATTCTTGTCCAAATTATACAGTTGTAATTCCATATGCAAGTCACAAAATTTTATATTGACCTTATAATCTATCTTCCACCTAAATTAACACGGTAGCCAATTTCCACCCAAGGGTTTTTGGGTTTAGCAAGCAACCATGCATTTTATTGTCATATCAATGTTAAATACTTTATCCGAAAAGAAACATGCCCATTAAGACTCTTGAAAGTCAATGGTGTACACCCCCCCCACCCCACCCCCCCCCCCCCCCCAAGAGAAAAGAAGGAAAAGAAGAGAAGTTAAAGGTATTGACATCGGACTTACCCAATAATCCATGCCCCACCAGTTACGAATATCACCACTGGCTTCAAGCCATCACTATTGGTAGGTAAATATAAATCCAACCTGCAAAAGACTTTTGCGTTTATAATGAACATGAAAGTAAATGAAGACCAAAACATATACAAAGACCAAAACATACCTGTTTCTTGGTTGATCTCCATAAACAATACTTCGGCGGACTTGGCTTGAAAAGAAATAATTGAATGCAACTGCCAAGGAGAAAATAGAATAGATCTTATTCTCCAACAACAATGTAGCTTAACCCTGAATATTACTTTAAATTTAACAGAATAATATTGTGGGAGTCCTTTTGCAGGAACATAAATATGAATGCTAAGACCTCATTTACAGATAAAACAAAATTCAATAAATTTGTCTGCGGAAGAAGTCCAATGCATCTCAGTGTCAGCGCAAAATCAAGAAATACAAATAACAAAAATTCCAAGTCAGAGCAGGTACACCCTAAAAATAAACCAAAAAAAACAAAAAACAAAAAACAAAAAACAAAAAACAAAAAGAAGATAAAAAAGAAAAATCCATGGTTCGCCAGATATTGAACTTTAAAGAAGAACAACAACAATAAAACTTACTAATGATTTCCTTATGTGTTATTTCTGTGAATTGTTACACTATTATCCATCCTAGACTTAATATAACCTTCTAGATATTTAGCCAAGTCATGCCCTTCTCACTGACAATTAGGATCACTAGAGAAAGTACACATTCTTCTGCTCCAGCTTAACATAAGATTGCATAGACAAATATTTCCGACATCAACCATTACATTTTAAAGGACTAAAAATCTGAGAACTTAAAAGCCATCTAAACTTTGAGTCATTCCTGTGGAGAAAATATATTCTACCTTCTGGATGGACAAATTATGGGTCCTTTAAAGATGCTTGCAATATCTCCTCCAATTTCCTATATCAAAAGAATCATAGAACTATTTGAAACTTACCTTGGAGAAATCCAGGCATAAGCAACATGGCATAAAGAGCAAGGGCTAGTAGTCTTGTTATCCATCGGTAACCTACCCTGAATAAAAGAAATGATTAGCAAAACCTCTAACTACTAGCCCTTGTGCAAATAATGGGGGTTGATGTTGCCATGAAAAGCAAACACAATGAGCCGTCTCAACCCTAGTTCAAAGGGATCTATGGCAACAAGAATAGGAATAAATCATACGGCAATCTTCCATCAAATTTTAGGAAACAGCAATGATGATGGTGTAAAGCAAGTCCTGTTTCCAGAAAAGGATTTCATAACAGGAACAAAAAATTCCAAATTTGGATGGAAGCATGAGTTTCAGTATTTCTATCCACTTTTACAAGACATGATTTTTAATCGAAAAAAGTGTACACCGCTTATCAATACACTCAATACTCTTCCAACAAAACTTCACAACCCCTACAAAAAATTGCATTTCAAGTTTCTAGGACATAATCATTACATAACACACTTGTTCATATCTATTTCATGTCCCATCTCACAAGTCATTCCAAATATAATACCAACCGTCTAATCTATTATCCATACATATGAAGTTTAACAACATAAATTCTAACCAAATCATAATTAACAAACTTGCCAACTTTTGCCAACTCATCTAAACAAATAACCTGACAAATTGCTTGTTACTATCATAATTAACAAACTTGAAAAACCAATCATAAAATCAACCGATAAATTGAAAACAGAGAACAAGAAAACAGCAAAATAAGAATAATACCCGAGATAGCTAAGCAGCTTGAAGCTGAGCCGAGTGAGCAAATAAGTCTCGGCTGCAGCATGGCCGATCTCACGGCCAAACGACTGCTGACGACATGGCCGAGCCGCAAACGACGCGGTCTTGTTGCCAACTCTCCGCCTCGGTTGCTGGTTCAAGGAAGCATTGGGAAAACTGGACACCCTAACCAAAGTGTCGGTTTCCGTGTCTTCCGTTATCTCGTTGATGGAATCTCTGGAAGGAATATTTGCCGGCAAGGAGGACGCCGTCTCCATCGCCGTCGGCGGGGTGATCGTGAAATCAGAAATATGAGGCCGGTGATTTGAAATCGGACAATATGTAGGATCAAATGGGCGGTGGTTATATTGGGATCTGCGAAAGATTCCTGTAATTCGGAATGGTGCTGACAACTATCGGATTTCGCATTGGGCTGCGGGAAGCTATACGTGTCTGTGGTATTCTTTCCTGTTTGGGTAGTACGAGAATCTTTTATAGTTTCATCAGGCAACGGTTTATTTTTGAAATGGTTAATTGGAAAACGAGAAACTGTGGGTAAATTGCAAATGACCCCCCTAAGGGTTAGGAATTGAGATTAGGTTATTTATAAATGACACCCATGAGTTTTATGATTTGTATTAGTATATCTCTTGCTATGTCAATTTCATGCTATCGAGTAATAAATAACAAAGTTTTATTAGATATTGAATATTACCATTAATCGATACTCTTTTTTTTATCATATTATCTTTTTAGTTTGGACCAAACAATTTATTTATTCATATATTGTATACTCACAAATAATGATGGCAAGGATAAAAGAGAAGTATAAGACCAATACAGTAAAATCAATTAAAGAATAAAATTGAATTATAAAAAATCCTGTTTACGTGATTAGCCAAACTCAGTGCATTGGTGTCATCATTCATACTTAATACTGTGAAAAAATTAAAAGGATGGTAATGTAAAGTTTTTTAAAAGTTATCCGATGGATCCACGGAGGACGATAACAAAGTGTCTAAAGAGCACTTTAGAAACTAATTCTAGGCTGTAAGAAAATATTTGCCCCAGTAAAATTATATCTAGTAAAACTTGCTTAATATAGGAGAGGTTGGAGGCAGAGTAAGTTTGAGCAAATTGTCAACTGTGAAAGTTGGGGAATCCCACACGGCGCAATCACAATCGTAACTGCAATCACAAATGACAAGTGGGAGAAAGCCCTCTTGTTACCGTCATCATCACCTCATCCTCAAAATAATGCCTGACCGCGAGAATCGGATTCCTGCTTCATCCCTGACACTTGTTAACTACTTATATTTTCCTAATTTCTGGACAGAAAATGACAATTCGGTGGTTTTGACACTTAACACGTATGGTTCGTTGGTTATCTGCCCCAGTCAGTTTACTAACATCCAGGATTTCCAAAACAATATTAGAAAACAACTAACTTCTTAATTAGCATATCTAAACCTCTAGCCATTTTTTTGGGCTCTCCAAACCGGCAAACCGGAACAAATTGATGAGGGTCCTCAAGAAACTGACCGTCCAGTGCTATCCCCGTCTTGTATTGTTACAGAGCATGAGCCCATGCATAACATTATAGCAAGATTTTGAAAACTGCAAGAAGCATATTTTCTGGACTAGTCCAAGTACCCACCAGCGCCACCTTCCCCCCCACCCCCCAACCAGTGTCTTTGCACATTGCCAAAGAATTTAGACATGGGAGCTGAAAACAACATGGCTAGTGCAACAATCAGGAAAATGACAACAGAATTCTATGCGACATGTAATCTAATAGCCCTCGTGTATCTCTAACACAAATACGCTTTTGTGTATGGTTCACATGCATCTTGTGAGGCAGAAAAACATGAAGAGGAATTCAATTGAGCGAAGCAGAATTTCACATGGCATGCAAGTAATTCTTTTAAAGGATATATTATTTCATGACATTTTAAGCCAACATTGCAACAAAATTAAAATGTGGACCATTCATGTCAAGATTAAAAATCAAGCATAAGATGCACATCCAATAAATGATAGGAAGAAGTTCCTGTTAAACAAACACTGTCCCAAATAGCATGTCATGGAAAATATTTGAAATTAGAACCATCTATATGTATGAAATCAGAAGGCAACAAGAAAATTGATTCATACTTCTCTTACAAAGAGATCTCATGCATCAAATGTGAAAGTGCAAAATATAACTTCAGAACTAAGTCCAAGACAATCCCTTCTAGTCAACTCCTTTCAGGTGAAAAACAGGAGATTGTTTGAGCTTGGCAATAAGCTCCCAAGTGATTATTAGTGGGAAGTGATCAACCAGAGTTATGGCTTAATAACACGTCTCAAATTCTGGGCCTGTTTCGTTTTTCGAATCAATGTTGAGGAAATAATGGCATTTGTCACCATTAACCAATTTCTTTCTTTCCTCTGCCCATTCCCTTCCCCGAGACTTCTCACCTAAACCACCATCTCTGTACGGCAGAAATTGGAGTGTTCAAGAATGGAGCATAGCGCTGGATTAATGGATTCACAGTCCGCCCAATCTTAGCCCATGCACTTTGATGGTAACCAGCAGTAGCAGGAGCATGATACATGAGCTTCAAAATCTACCACAAAAACAAACAAATAAATAAATTTCAAGCACCATATGAACATTTAGTTTGTACAAGAGTAGTTTATAATCAATTCACAACTGCCTTTGGAAAACATGTAAGAAGTCTGAGGTGACAAGATAACACAGAAATGTCTCCAAAAACAATAAAAAAACCATCTAACCGGTAATGGTGAATACTTCACACTTGCAGAAACAAACATCAATTTTATGGTGGTTGGACAACAGAAGCCCTTTGAGGCATTTTTAGCAAAAGATAAACTACCAGTACCCACCCAAAGTTAGACTAAGCCTCCTAAAATATGGTCAAGTTGAAAGCTGAGTCAAATGTTTTGGCTGTGACAAATAGACTACGTAATTGTACCAGTAAATGGTTAAACCATATGATCTCGCTGATGTGAAAGTTACCAATAAAAGAAACATAGATAAGAAGTAAAAGGAGACTACAGAAATCAAGACAACTTCCTGACATCCACCAAGTTGTTCACTTCAGTTTACAAGAAGTACCAAATGTTTCTATAGCCACAAAATAATAATCACATAAATGGAAATTTTCAAACTCAAATTCCAAATAGAAAGTGACACACACCTGCCAGTACATAAATGCTTGTATAATATTGCGCTGCCATCTGCATATTGAAATGGTAAGGAGGAATATCAAAATTTTAGGAGACAAAGTTGCAACAAAACTATGAATTGAAGTAAAGAGTATAAAGAAGGGAAACGAGCAGAGATACTGACGAAAACAGAGAAATAATCAGAAGGAATCCACTTCCAATCTCAGCTTGCGAGGAAAGAATGCTAAGAGTGGTTGTGTTTGACTCTACCCAAACACAAGCCTCTTCCAAGTACTTCCTGTAGAAAGCCCACCAAAAAATCACAAACACGTGGAAGGAACAGCATACCAAACATCAAAAGAGAACAAATTATTGGCTGTCAATCTCTCAACCTGTCCCAAAAAGAAAAGATATAACTACAACAACCAAATCCGGGAGCGCAATGTTGCCTCATGAAAATTTTCAGCTCGACTTCTCCCACATTGTTTCATTTCCTCTTCCCCCAACGTGGGAGTCTTAAACAAATACAACCATTAGGTTACATATATCAGTGATTAGTAGCACATAGATGGGGGCTTGGTATGAAGTGTTGTGTTTTTTTGAAATAGTGTTCAAGTTGCTAGTCTATGAGTTTCATCTATGGAACTCATAAATTCAACTCGAATTAGTTCTTTCGTAAACATTCACTAGTGTTCAAGCTATGAAGTCTATAAATTTCCTAGCCTGAACTCATCTATTTGAGTTTGTTGATAGACAGAATACCAAAATAGAAACTGCACCTTCTAACCACAGTTTCTATAGGTGGAGCTTCACAATAACGATTACATCTGTCACTTTCCATGCTCATGGTGGTTTCTATCCCAATATTTCCTTAGATGTTCTTTTCACTGTAAATATAACCAAATTCAACAATTATCACAGACTAAAAAATTCTAAATGGACTTCCCAGTGCATATGCATGAATGGAAAAACCTCAAAATCACCAAAAATCACTGAACATGTGTCAACTAGAAGTCATTGATTAGACGTCCTCGTGAGTTATGTGAAAGTACGCTAAAAGTATAACTCAGAAATATCATAAAAAGAAATAACATAATGCAATAGTTGTTGTCATCTCATACAAGGTGCATGTCACAAACAATGCCACAGAAAAATCACAGTGATTAAACTTTTGAAGCATTTGCAATGCCAAATGCAGGCTTTCTCACCTGTACAAGGTGGATCTGCTAAAATTACGCCTCAGGAACTTTGCAACATGCTCAAGTGCCCGACACAGTATGGGAATTAAAGCGACTGCCAAGAATCAAATAGGGAATTTAAGCACTTTTGGAGAGAAGAGCACCATATATCAAGCAAATAAAAACAGAAACACTAAAAATTAATAGTCGAAGGATACTGACATTTGAGGCACAGATGCGAAGTGACAAAAGAAAGGCAGTATATTGAGTAGATAAAATCTTTGGTAACTACCACCGACTGAAACCACACTTGCAAAGCCTGCAAGTTCCATGCTCTAGGTTTCTGTGAAAATGGTTAGTTAAATCAGCAACCAGAAGGCAAATTGTGTAATCAAACAAATTATGAAATTAACTAGAGCATTACCCCATATAATGAATACAAAGAATACAGAGAAGAACATGCAGTCCCCAAGAAGGAAAGCCGATATGCCCGATTTGAGAGATTTTTTGGCACAAGTGGAAATATTGCAAGAACAGCCACAACAAAGACCTGCCGGAAAAAAGAATAAAATAAACATAAAATATCCTAACAGCAAAATATCCCATAAACAGTACTAAACAATACCAGCTTAGAAATGACAACAATTCCTCACCCATAAAGATAAGAGGGGTAGGAAAAAAACCTCAGTTATTGTAACTCTATAACAAGAAGGCAATAGCAATATTAAGTAGTCCTACTCATCATGCTTGATTTCACACTCAAAGTAACCACCCAACCACTATAATCCATGTTCTAATAACCTTGAATCAATGACTCTTGATCTTTGCAATTACGTTCATTCTAACCACAGGAAAACATGACAGCATTTCCAGATCCTTCCCAAGTCCGAGCAACATGTCTAAAAATTCCAAAAGAAGCAAATCTAGATAAGGATACAATGAGCCTAATCCAGAGCAGGCCAGAAATACTAAATTGAAAAAATACACCCAGATGGATAAGTAATGAATCATAACATGCAGGTACCACTAAGAAAATAAAAATAACAAAAAAATGTAGAATTAAATTGGCATGCATAGTCTGCATGTATGCCAGCTCCAGCAAAACTTAGACATATGCGAAATCAACCTATAAAAATGACCATAATGAAAACCCTAATAGCCATCACTAGAGTGTCACAGCTTCCGGATATTACATAGATAATTCTGTGTGGAATTAGTTGACAATGATAAGGATTTGGGACCATTATTCTGAGAAATAGGTTTCACATACACCTTGCTCCAAAAACAGTTTCACATGCCACTTCCTTAAACACAGCACCTGATACCAAGGTTTACTTGTGCTAAAAAAATTCAAGGGTGAAAATCAACAAGTGATTCCAAAACTTTGACACAAATCAACAAATCTACCAATTCGTCAACCTTAGTGATCATTAGAAAGGGCAGAGCAAATTATACTTTCGAACACTACATAATATGACCCCGGGATGAAGATTATAGGACGAAAAAATGGCACCAAGTACAAATATAAAAAAGGCCGTGACATTACAAAAGGGCATTGTGAAACATTCCATTTTTTGGTCATTATAGGCATGCATTGACCTTTGATTTTAAACACACATAACATACTCAATGTTTCAGATTCATTGAAGCTGTTGATTCCCAACTCAAATACTGGCCGTAAAACTCCTCATTCTCACATCTGCCTAAAAGAAGTTCTTAATTTAGCATCCAATGAATATAACATACCCAAGCATTGACAGAAAACTGAATGGTTTGCCGATCCCAGCGCAGCGACATAGAACTTGGAGGTGGAGCTGTTGATGCCCCTGATGCTCTACTTGAGGACCCTACAAGATGCATTGCAGTAGGTTCAAGTCAAAGAATATCTAGCTACTAAGGAAAAATAATGCAAGGATATTTTTAAAATGCCATATTAGAGAGAAATATTTATTCTCATCTCCTAGGGTTAACACTGAAAGCTAAAATTTTAGACCTGAGCTCCACTGGCGGGTATTACTACTAGAAGTAGACGAAGATGAAAATTGTGGTGGAGGCGTTGATGTTCTTGCTGGCTGAGATGTGCTGTTAGTACCTATTGGCTCCACAATTAGTTGAGGATCCTGAACAACAGAACACGACAAATTAGCTAAAAATCAAGATCAAGGAGAAGCATCAAGGAGAACCAATATGCCATTAACATTTTATGACTGCCCCTAATCCCACATTCAAATGACCACAGAATGCCAAGATATAAAAACCACACATAAGATTATAATTCATTGATTCTATTCATAACTCTATACAAAACCTACATATGTCAGATCTATGATTTACCGACATTTTACCAACAGGTAAAGCATTATACTACAAATAAATGCCGCAATTCTACAATCCCAAGCAAAAGAGTGAAGAAAAACTAGGATTAAAATCCTTAAAATTGAAAAGGCAATTGAATTAGTCCTGAAAAGGAATAGAACTGGAACTGAACCATATATGCAGACAGGCATAGGTATTAAGTCTAGACCACATAAAATTGGCCAAAACCAAGATTTAGGAAAAGAAGAGAAATGAAGAACTTCTGTCCACACTCAAGCAGGCAACTACTACATTCCACTGTTCATACATTAAATTCTTATCTTAAAAAAAAAAAAAGGAGGGGGGTGGGGGAGGAATGAAAAACAACAACATAAATTTGTGGATGTAGCCCAAAACTAGATTTTTGATAGTCTTGGAATAAACCAACAAGATTCAATTTGAAAAAAGAAAACCCTGATAAGATTCACTCAGTAAATCATAACCGGGTTCCAATAAATTTACACCAAACACCAAAATATCTAAGATAATAGCAAAGACAAAAATCATATTCAATTATCTCGCAATAAAATGAAGAGCGAAGTAAGAAAATTATACGATATAACGCTGGTAGAACTTGTGCTTGAAGTGGTTGACGACGTCGTTGCGGGAGGCCATGTGGGGCGGAATGAGGACGTTTGACCAGTAATCCGCCCACCGTGGGTCGTTCTCGTAATCGTACGCTCCCGCCGCAATTCGCTTCAACTTCTGCGGATCCTCTCCTTCTCCGCCACCCATAATTTTTCGATCAGCCGATACTTTCTTCGCGTCTTTTCGGAAAATGAAAAGGAAATTGAGAATAGCTGAGTTTTAGAGTCTAAGCTTTTACGCTCTTCACTTCTGAGGAAGAATCTGAAGTAGAGTCGTCGTTTCGTCCCCTATACCAGAATTTACTTTTCTTTTCTCAGTTTTCTACTCCATACTTTCATTGACGAAGTCGGCTTTCCTGTCACAACTCTCTCAATTTTCTCAAATATGACGTAAAATATTCTAATTCCTGCAGAAGACGTTACAATTTTAGAATTTTACCTGAGAGTCGCATTTCTAAAACATGTTCACGCGTATTCCCAAAACCTATTCCTGTAGTT
The DNA here is from genome assembly GCA_019321725.1 of Paulownia fortunei. Lineage (NCBI taxonomy): Eukaryota > Viridiplantae > Streptophyta > Magnoliopsida > Lamiales > Paulowniaceae > Paulownia > Paulownia fortunei. The sequence continues at coordinate 21,811,828 of CM033110.1, forward strand.
TTTAATTTTACTTCCTCAAAAACCAATTTGCTATTGAGGTGAGGTATTATTAGTGATTTTTTTTTCCTCCTTATGAGAACGATTTATTAAATCATTTATTACATATCAAAGATTAATTAAACATAATTTAAATTTTTTAATAAATTATATTACATTTAATAAAAAAATTATTAAAACAACAGATTTAATTACCTACACGCCCCCAAACTAGACATGTTATTTTATGCTTTATGCAGTGCTTGGCAAATACTAAATGTGGATTTAGTGATAATAGTCTCCCCATAATATTCATCATATTTTAGTTAGTAATTGCGAAAACTTATACTTATGTAAAAGTGATGTTTGGAAAAAGTATTGAAAAGTGAGAATAAATTAAAACTAAGTATTTGGTAGTTAAAACATAATTTTAGCTTTTCCTCACTTTTTATTAACAAAAGTCCAAAATGCCCCTTAGGTCAAAAATATGTTTGGCCTCATATCTCATTTTTAGCTTCATTTAAAATATTAGAATCAGAGTAAAAAATATTTAAATCCAGCTAAAAGCTAACAATCACATTTCATTTTTTTTTAAGTTTTTCAGAAAATGCAGTTCAAGAGCAGGGCAAAGTACACAGGGAAAACAGTCTTGGGCTTTTACCGTAATTTGTAAGGGCATTTGACAACTTACATAAATTATTTTCGGAAAGTTGAAAATTAGAACTTATAGGTAACTTTAATTTGATAGAATCAATACTTTCAAAATCATTTTTTTGTAAAAATCAATTTTCTAAAAGTTGGGCCTAAGCCACCCTAGTGCCATTGGTGTAGGGGCAGATATTCCTTGACTTGCCAGTTGAAGCAACTAAAAGAGAGCAACATGGAAATTTAGGCAATAAAGTTATTTATTGAAAAATGATTTACTCATTTACTAAAATTTATTTAATTTTATTTCCAACATTTATCATATTTTCATTATTTAAGCATCCCAACTATTTCTTTTGTGTTTTAGTGGGTCACTGGTACAAGAGGATCAGATAATCAACAGTAAACTCAATCATCATTTCCAGACACCCCAACTCTTTTATGTAGCAGCAAGTCAAGAAACAAAACCTTTGAAATATACATGATACACAGTTGATATGAATTAAATAAAAAAATAATAGAAAGAATCAGGATGAGATTCTATTAATTTAGTTAGCTGTAACCACAAAATTTACATCCAAAAAATTGAGAAGGAATTGAATAAGGATGAATGAGAGTTACCGACGGGAAGTCTAAAAAATTAAGTGGTAATTGAGAAAAACCGCCTGCCCCCTTGGTAGAACTATATGAACATTGTGTGAAACTTACAAGAGCCTATGCTTCTGCAGGCCGAAGCTCGTTTCAGTTGCACCACCACAACGACACAGAAAGGGTTTGCATCGAGAACTGAATCCATCAACTCCTCCAGCTGCTTTGAGAGTGATTGAAGTAATCTGAACTGTAGTCTTGACTTCCAAATGCCATCCTCTGAAACATTCTGATTTGGGCAGAATGTTCCCTTGAACTGAAAATTCCACTTTGGCCTGGTTTGATTCCGTTGTTCAAATCTGCCAACTCATCCATTGAATCCAAAGCTCTCACTACCTGAAAATGAAGAAAGCACAAAAGAGAAACCAAATCAATAATGTGAAAGGTGAAATGCATAAGTTCAGAGCACCTGAGTAAAACTTACCTGACTCATCCGCGGCCTTTTAGAAGCTAAATGGCGCACACAAGCTGCAGCTGCTTCAATCATCCGGAACATTTCACTTGCAATGAACTTCTCTTCCAACCTAGGATCAACCAGATCTCCAAAATCTTCTTTCTCAAGTGCTTGAGTGAGCAATGGCCGAGCCTGCAGGTGAGGCAGCATGCAAATTTGAACTTTTTCTAGATGGATGAAAAGATTTTTGAAACAGTTTGCTTTTATATGGATGCAGTCCCCAACTTACAAACTAAAATCCAAGCCACTACTCAAAAAAGATAAAGAGAGACACAGAGAGAAAAAAAAAAAGTAAGAAAGCAAGCATTAACCACCATTCTTCTAATAAATCTAACAAAAAGCATGAAAAATGTAAGAATGGAAGGATATAAATATCCCATGTCCTATCAACCTAAAAACTAAATGCGACAGCTAATTGCTCTCAGTCTAATCAACAGTGAAATACAGCAAATTTCTCTGCATTATTTTATTCAGTATTTCTTCAGAAAACTCAAGTACCATATCAATATCAGTTTTTCTTCTTCAATTCTCTATTCTTTAGATTTTTAAGCGATGTTATATTAAAACTCAAAGGCTACAATACATGTTGGGGTTAAAAGAAAATTAAATCAGAAAATGACGAACAAGGTTGATGGAACTTACCCATTCAACCAGGCTTTCATCACCTAGTGGTTGGGACGAGTCAACAGGCTTACGACCCGTAATGAGCTCCAAAAGCACAACACCAAATGAAAAAACATCAGATTTCTCAGTGAGTTTACCAGTTGATGCATACTCCGGAGCCAAGTATCTGCAAGTCATCCAGATAACATAATAAATGGATGGATGCACAATATACACCAACAATTCTATATCAGGCTGCCTTCTTTGCTTTAGATTAGTTCATGCAACACACTGGACCAATAACATTTAGGTATCCTAAAATATCTTGGTAGGGAAGCTGCTTCCAGAAACACCATGTTCTACCAGAGTGTCAGGTTCCTATTGCACAAGATGCAACCCAACCTAATTGAGTTTAAAACACACCATATGACATAGCTTTCAGAATAAAGTGGTGACCTACCCGAAGGTTCCCATCACACGGGTTGACACATGCGTATGTAAATCCAATTCTAATGCTAACTTTGCAAGCCCAAAATCCGCAACCTGTCAAGTGGCAAAAAAAACACTTAATGGTGATACAATTAATTATATTTGCTAGACAAACCAAGCTATATGAGACGCTTGAGAAGTCATGTTGCTTTAAGGCAAAATTAGCAGCAACTCAGAAATTATTGTGTAGGATGAAAATAATAAGCATACCCGTGCTTCAAAGTTGTTATCCAAGAGAATGTTTGTTGACTTAATATCTCGGTGAATAATACGGGGTTGACCTGACAAACACAGCCAAAATTGTAAGTAGATTCCTCACAAAAATTTCAGAGGAAAATTACATGACAAGAACCGAATATATATTTTTGAGACAGTGAACCGTTCCAGTCAGGAAGCAATGCACAAACCAAAATTTGGGATGTTCCAAGAAGTGAGGAAAATGAAAATGACAGAACCTTTAAATTGGAGTTTAAGACAACTATATGTATAGATGCTGCAGAAAATATATGCCATAATATTTGAGAAGAAAAAGTAACAATCCCAAAACTATAGGCTAGAGCTTACAGTCTTCATGAAGATATGCTAGTCCACGTGCTGCACCTGCTGCAACTTTAACTCGACTAGCCCAATCCATTACAGGCTTGCCTTCACCTGCCCATGTTATAACTCAAATGAGTGCACTCCATTTTAGTTCAAAAATGAAAATTATGTTGCCAAGCCAGAAACTTAAATCTAGCCTTACCATCAAGATGATAATGCAGGGTGTTATTCGGCACATAATCATAAACAAGCAACCTTTGATTTTCAGAGATACAGTAACCAACAAGTGATACCAAATGCCTATGGTGTATTCGGCTGATGATCTCAACTTCTGCTCTGAATTCGCGCTCTCCTTGTCCACCACCAGCCTTTAACTGTTTAACAGCAACTTCTCTTCCATCTACCAGAACTCCTTTATAAACACAGCCAAATCCACCTTCACCCAGAAGATTTTTTGCTGAAAATCCATTTGTAGCTTCTGATAGATCTTGATATGTGAACCATGACCTTGAAGTGCCTATGCCACCATCTGGTGAGTACATGTAATTGTTTGCTGAAGCACTTCCAGCTAGTTGAGCTGAATACTGGGATCTTAGGAATGATGAATCTGGAGATAAAAGAAAAGTGAAAAAGAGTACATCATCACTACTGCTAAAAAGATACTAATCATAGGTCATCAATTTTGATTATATAACTGACAGATTTTGGATATCATTATGCCACATTTGAGTGCATCAGAAAAGAAAAGGACATGACTTTCATGAACAAGTCTAAAAATGGAGTCTATTACATCAATCCACAACATAAAATATTACTCTGAATAATATGAAGCAAAGAAAAATTTAGTTAGCTCGCACTGACTTGGTAATATAATTATTTAACTTTTCATTAGCAGGCAAAAATATGTTTAACAATGATAAGCTGATACTTCATGAGCTAAGCTTTAGCCTTGATATTTAAAGATGAACAGAAAAAAGCATATTCAGGTCTTAGAAAAAGCTGCAACAATGATCAAAATCCAATTTTCTAAAGGAAGCCTGTTAATTCCCGGCGTCTTGCCAATATTGAGTATTTTCCAGGCAGGTGACTGGATATATAATCTGTTTTGATAGTGGATGGAATGAAAGACTACTGGTAGCTAACAACCAGAAGGAAGAAGCATAATTTGTTCTCTTAGCAAATAAAAGGAAATGACTTCTGCAGGCAACTTCGACAAGTGAATTAATACCTGAATTTTGGGAGGATGCAAAAGGAGAGGGCATGGCATAGTTGAGACTAAACCTGTTCTTCCTTCTCTTTCTTCTATGGGTAAACCACACAGCCAGAACCACAAGACTGAGTGCCAAAAATCCTACGATACTGCCTACCGCTGCTGCACCTCCAGCTTTTAGCCCCTCGGAATTCCTTGGTGTTGCATCGGCAGTTATATTTGGACTAGATTGAGTTGATCTTGCAGTGGGTTTCTCCGTAGGGTGGGAGGGAAGTGGTGAGGCTGGCAGGCTTCCATTGACAGATGTATTGTTCAAGGGAGGAGGAGGGGATATAGAAGGTGGCAAAGATGCCGAAGGGACAGGAGGAGGAGATGCGGTGGAAGCCGGAGGAGGACTGCTGGTTGGTGGATTAGGTGGGGAACCAATTGGAGACGGCGGCAATGTAGGTGGTGGAGGAGAATGCTTTGGTGGATGTACGACAGATGGAGGTGGAGGACTCGCCGTAGGAGGTGAGGGGTCTGTAGCTGGAGGGGGAGGAGAGGGTGAAATAGCTGGTGGGGAGGTGGTGGTGCCACAGGAGGGGCAGGGGATTCTTGAGGTGGAGAACCCTCTGATGGTGGTGGCGGCGGCACAGTTGGTGGGGGAGGTGAATTACCAGTGGGAGGTGGGGCAGTAGGAGGAGATGGTGGCCGAGACACTGGGGGTGATGGCGGTGGCGCTGGGGGTGGTGCAGAAGGGGGCGTAGGTGGTGGTGGTGATGTTTCCGGTGGAGGATTTTGGGTCGGGGATGGAGGGGGGCAGAAGGAGCCGGTGGTGGAGAGGATTGGGGAGGTGGGGAAGAGGAACTAGATGGAGGAGGAGGGGCTGAAGGAGATGGGGTGTCAGTTGTCTGATCGGGATTAGACCCAGAAGGAGGCGTTGAATTTGTTGGGGAAGCTGGTGGGACAGCACTGGGAGAAGAATTTGGTAATGGTAATACTGAAGCCATATTCCCCACAAAAAACTTTCCTTTATCAAGATATGTGCGCTCAAGTTCAAGATCAGAACATCCCCATTGAAATGCAAATGCAGCACACTCTTTAACACTGATTTCCAGTCTTTACTTTTCAAGATAACAATATACCTTCATTCAGCAGAAATTATCCAAAACCCCCTAAAACAAAACCCATATAATCCTTCCTAACTAATTCAGAAATCAGTTTTACAGTAGGAAAGCCCAATACCAATTGAGAAAAATCAAATGCTAACAAAACCCAGATCAAGAAACTCAAGAAATGGCATAGGAAAAAAGAGAAATTCCTAAGATTAACACTCCCAAAGATTCTTCACTGATATCAGTGGAATTCAACGATTAACTGTAAAACCCAAAATTTTCAAACCAAATGCAGCGCAATTGAATCAGCAACTGGATAGCGAGAGAAAGAAATTACAGTACTCAGAATGAAAGAAAGTCTCACCCCTCAATAACAGGTCGGAATCTTGAAATTCCAGAAAGAAAAAAAAATCCCAAGAAACTTCTTTCCCGGAAGATATGGCAGACGATGAGACCAAAGAAATGTGCAATTAAACGTGGCTGCGACTTCGTAATAGTCTTAAAATACTTCGTCAGAAACCAAAAATGGAGAGAGAGATATTAGAAATCGTCTGTCACCAATGCTGTGAGCATGCGTATGAGCACTACGAACTTAGCTGTTTCTGTCAAATTTATTCTTTTTCTTTTTTCAGAAAAAAATATAATGAGTACTAAATGTGAAAAATCTGAATGTGAACGCGAACGTGGGATTATAGTATTGAAGAGAGAACGTTATGAAGAAGCAAAGTCAAAGCAAACATCATGACTGCCATGTTCACTGGGCTTTGTGCCTTGTTATGTCACTCAATCATTGCCATTTTCTTAAAATTTATTTTATGTTTTTTGAAAATGAAATTCTTCCCTGGGATCTCATTCCCATATTCATCCTACAATTACCGTTTTCTTTTTTCAGATTAAGCATTATATCAGTTAAATGTACGCTAAATAATTCAGTGATTACTCTCATCTCCTGTGAATGAGGGAACGCGTGAACAGTCAAGAATTTCTTTTTGGTTAGGGACTTATATTGCAAAAATAGGCACCTGGGATAGTTAAAAGTTTATTTTTGCTTAATTACGTGAGTATCCCCTTAATTCTTAGAAATGACATTTACATACTTGGTCTGATGGCATGACTTGAGAATTGAGATGTGTACTCGGTGAGAATCACTTCAGCTTCTTTTTTTTTTTTTTCTCTTTTTTACTTTCTCTTAAGTAGGCATAAAACATGATTTAGTAACAACAAGGAACTAAAATATAGTAATAGAATCAATTCCAATATAATTTTTTTTTATTTACTAAGAGCTTTAAACCATTACAAATGATATTTATATTGAATTTCTTCCTACATTGACATCCCTCTTTTTATATTGTAGAGAAATCTCCCAAAATTCTAACAGAGGTTAAATGGCTCAAACAAACGAATGCATAATAAACACAAGATATATAAATTGGCCTTAAGTGTAAAATGCAATATATGGCAATGAGTTTTTGACTCAATTTATAAAATGAATATATATAAAAGGAAAAGCCTTTTTACTACTCAGGATGTTATGAGAAATGCCAAAATTATGTGGGTATTGGAAATAAGAGTAATAGATGCCTTTTTCCTTTTTTACAACTGTTTATTTTTCATTTGCTTTTGGTCTTTATGTCCATTGGAGTGAGTTCTTTATTTAGTGATTGCAATTGCTATGTGGTCTGATCTGACTTAGCATTGTTGAAGCAGAATTAGTATTTCGTCCAAGTTTGGTGAACCAATGAGTGAATAACTTACAAGTTTTGCAACTTTGTAGTACACTTTTGTAGTATATATTTCATATTTGCTTTCATGGGTACATGAACTCAAGAATCGACCAAATGCGGAGTATATTTTTATCTGTTAGTTGAGAAGACTCCTGTTCAAAAGATGGTATAACTATATCAAAACAACTATCACATCTAACTTTAAAAATGAAAAACAAGAACAAGCAAAGGACAGGAGAGCACGACAGTGACTTCCGAGTATAAGCCACCAGACCTTGTTGTGTTCAATGGGTAACATAGCTCTGTAACTTCTTCTTCATAACAAACAATACAGGGAGCTCATCTTTAAGTTTTTGGAGGAAAAAGAAAAAGTTGGAACATAAGAATACTGCTAGAAAATAGCATACAATGAGATAGAAATGAGAAAGAACTTAATAATTATCGCATACAATGAGAAAGAAATGTTTGGTGCCATATGGGATCTCTGAAATAGGATTTTTTCTGATCTGTAAGTCATTATTAAGTTTGATACTCTTATGCCAACCAATCATCCCAATAAAATCTTATATTCAATGACAATAATGGCGATACCAGCAAAATTTCCCTCGTTTGTCATGTCCCTCTTCTTGATCATCCCTACTATGAATCCACCATAGAAGATTTGTCAGAGAATTCCCATCATCATACCCATTTAAGTTCCTGATATTAACAAGAGCGCCTTTTTTATCATAAATCCCTTGCAATGCATACAAAAAACCCTTCCACCCTTCTCCAACTCCTTCCCTTGCCAGTGCTGGCAAAGTCCATGTCACAAGCTGTCTCACAAAACGCACATCGGAGAATAGAGCTTCACTAACGGGCAGTATAGGTAGTAGTTGAATGCCCAGCCTACACTCCCTCCAGTTAGCTGGAGCAAACCAAAGACCACTGTCCCTTTTGTTAGCCCATAACACTCCAACCACTCTGTTCTCTCTGGTAAATTCTTCTGGATACAAATTGTCCTCCTCTTTCACATGCCACCAAGTCTGTGCTGCCTGAATTTCCAAAGCTGATATAGTTGATCCAATGGAAACAAGGTGGCTGTCCCCATAGGCCAACCCCATTAGAGCTGCTGAATAATATGCATTGACAGCCTCACTTGTGCTCTCCTGATTACGGCCATCTGCAAACTCCGTCAGCCCTCCTGCCCAAGAATGCAATTTCCACAAGTCAAAACACCTAAGGCGGGTATAATTTGAGTCTGATCGCCTGCTTAAGTTCATAAAATCAGCCATCAGAGAATAAGCTTGTGGCCGGTACTTCCTTCCCCAAGCGGCATCAATCTTGGCAAGCACCGAAATTCCATAAATAAAGTAGCCAAGGTGATAATGGTGATCATTATAAACTCCAAAACCAAAATCAGCGCCTGAATCCAATGATCCCTGTTTAGTCACAATTCCGCCCCATTTTGCATCATACAGAAAACCATTAGCACCAAAAGTACCCTCCATCCAGGGTTCAATTGTATCCTTCAAGAACTTCCTAATAGCTGGAATTACATCCGGATAGCATACTTCTTCAGCTATTAATGCCAGCCTTGCAGCCCTAGCAATCAATTTCCCATAGAAGTAAGAAGACGACGTCGATATTGCACTAGAATCCAGTGCCTCAACATCTTTGATAAGTGCTTCAATTATTTCGGAATACGATTCCTCCTGAACCCCCTTAATTGAATGCCAAGTTACAGATACAGGATCACTTTTCAAAACCCAAGAATCTCCAACAACACCCACAAGCTCTCCATCAATACTGTTGTATTTAAAATCCTCCAGTACAGAAATTGAGTAATCAGTATGTGAGAGAAGCCGAAGATGGAGAGGATGCGCAAGCATTAACAAATCTCCCCAACCTCTCTTATCCCATTTATATTCCAAACAGAAAGGCCTGGTGAAAACAGCATCACCACTCACAGCATAGCAAGAACTGAATCGATCTAGAACGGCCTCGAATTTTGGGTCAGCATCAGGCAATGCAGCAATCCTAATTACTCCAGAAAACACACTAGAAGTGATCCTATTTATGTCATGGCTCAAACTTATTGGCGAAGAGGTGTAAAGCAGCCAAGTCTGATTGTTATTCAGCTTAATGGTGTACTTGGTGCAAGAACTGTTTGGAGTCAATTCGAGAATGGCATGAATAGTTGAAATCGAGAGTGCAACACCACTCATCACATTACAAGTCAAAAAGGGACTCCCTCTAACAAGGAAGAACCTAAGATTGCTAGAGGGAAAGTCTAAAGTGACACTGAGGTCACTAAACGAAGATATGACGTGGGTTGCATTTGGATTGGGGTTATTCAACGTAGATATAATGAGGTCAGAAATGAAAACCTGGTAAATGAAGGCGGGATTCTTGAACAGAGATGGGAAACAAAGGGTAAGCGACGACTGAGATGATTTGATCAGATATGGATGGATGTATTCGGGTTGATCGCCACTCTTAAGGACAAAGTTTTGGAAAAACGAGTTGGTGGGTAAAGGGGTGGAGAGGAGATGAGGGGAGAAGAATAGAGAGGGGTCAGGGAGGACCGTTGATTGGGTTTGAGGGAAGAGGAAAGGGCGAGAGCCGTGTCTCTCGGTGGTTTGCGGCGGAGGAGGAGGTGGCGACATGACGGGGGAGGTTGGGGGCGAAGGGGGGGAGCTAGGTGGCGGCTTTTTTCGGGGCTGTTCCTTGAAAGTCTTGGTGATAATGGTTTTGACTCTTCGTTTGATTTTACTCAACATGGTTCAACTGAATAAATTGTGGAAATTTATGGGCCAAATTGTCAATTGCGCTAAGTTTTGGGAAACAACAACGTAATTACATCAAGTGAGTGTACCTGTCAACGCGGCGTGGAGGAGAACGAGTCAGATAAGATTTATACTCTCATTAATTGTTTTTCATTTTCAATTTTTTTTTCTCGGTTGAAGACTTGAAGATAGAAACTAGTTATTTTTGGCATACTTGTGTTTGGTTTATGCGATTAAATACATATAAACGATAAAACTCAAACTTTAAAGTCCTCAAGATTAGTAGTAAAACATACCAAAAAAAAAAAAGTTATAAGAAAAATGGAGGTGGAAATACAAAAGAGGTACAGAATCCAATTTTCACATGCTTGTTTCACATCTAAATAAATCATATAGAATTTTCTCATAGAAATCGTGATTCCAAATTTTCATTAGCATAATAGTCGCAATAACCGATACTTGGGCAAAAATATTAGCTAATTTTAGGTTCTCTCTCTTTCTCCCCCATTCATCACTTATAAATATTATTTTTTAAAAAATAATCTCCAAGAACCCTAATCTTCTTTCGGTTCATCTAATTTTAAATATGGTAACTTATAAAGGGATATAACTCATAATTTATCTTTCAAGCTTTTAATGATAGAAATTTTTTGAATTTTTTAAGACACATGTAAGGATTTATATCATACCCACACCAAAGTACAATTGCATGTAACTCAAATAAATATAAAAAAAAAAAATTGATAGCCCGTTATACGTAATTGTTGTGTGATGCATATCAGAATTTGCACACATCAAGAAATTCCAAATCAACATTTTAAATCTTTCAATCCTTATCTACAGTACCTACAAAACAATTAGGGATTGTCCAAATCCCTTAAACCCATTGATTCAGACCAGATTTAGGCCACTGTGCAAGGAAAAGTATAAAGTATGGTATGGCCTTGCATAGATAGCTGCATGGTAGGGAAGGAAAGAAAATGATGAAACTTACAATAATTTGCTGATCGCCCACTTGCCTAAATTCCGCTGGAAACATGGCATGGTTCCATTCAATCTTAAGAAGATTAACACAAAAGGGAAGGACTATTTTCAATTTTTAAGCAAACTATGGGAAGACAAGATGAGATGTCTTAACTTGGCAGCAGGACAAATGTTTCAAGAAATAAGGGTTGGGTTGGAAGTGAAGTTTGTTTATATTTTTTGCCTGTTGGATTGGTTATGTCGGTTCGTTTGGAATGCAAAATATGCAAGTCATCTAAATGCTTGTAGTTTGGGAATGCAAAAGTAAAGGATAACAAAGTGGGTCTCTATCTTCCAACGTTGGAAGCAAGAAAGAATCAATTCAAAATAGAAGATGTCTGTGTGTTTTTTCAGCTATTGTTGCCAAATCATTGATTTTTGCATTACTCCCAAGTCTCAATCTGGTGTTGAACTGTTAATACTACAATGTAGTCATAGTTGATTGATGGGTGCAAGACTTCCTTATTTGAATAAGATTATCCCTTGAATTACATTTTCTGGGGAGTTCTTGATTAGGGATAATTAAGGACGATTGACTTATTAGTGAAGGATTCATGTTCGTGGGACATGGTCTGAGGTTGTCGTTGACAATGAGGCATCAAATTTTAAGATAATCACTAATGTCTTGTCCCATGGGATCTTTCATATTTGCTTTCATACGAAAAGTAGAGAGAGGCAGCATAATGTTGTATTCAAGGACTGAATAAGGCATAATGTAAAAAGTGGAGGGCAAAAATAATGAAATTTTAGCTAATCAATTTAGCCAACATTTGACAACCAAAAGAAAAGAGGAAAGAAAACTATAAAGGATCTCTTTCTTGATTTAAATCCGAACAAGCCACATACTACTATATTGTTCTCACTACCAGATAGTAATGCATGCAAAACATGGTTTATAATTTCCGATTTTCAAAATTCATAAATATTGCGTCTCAAACTCATTTTGCAGTTAGATATAAAGGAACCAGACTTGCACACATATTAATTTCATTTTTTTAGGGAGAAATAGGGACAAAATTGCTTTTTTATCCCATAGGATATGGTTAGCACTTTTAGTTCTGCACATTACAATATTTTAGAAATGCTCTTTTTTTTTTTAAATTAACATATTTTTGGCTCAAAATTCTTATTTCGTTAGTAATTAAAATGAACAATACGTTATATTTATAAGTAGCTGTCAGTCTACTTATAGAACCTCAATAGGTATATCATTTTATATTTTCTTTGTTTAGAATCTTATAGGTCCTTTATTCTTAACTAACTTAAATATAACATGATTTTTATTGAATCTATCATAATCATCTAATATAATGAGATTTTTCTATTTTCAAATTAGTTTTGATTTATTTGTGGACTGAAATCAATAGAGACCCCAAATTCCTTGATTGGTAAAGTCAATCCCTGCAAAATTCTACGCAGATCAATAATCATATTATTGAGAAGAGAATTTCAATTTTTTTCTTTATTTTGTTATTTTTTGAAAAGATGAAAAAGTAAATAATAGGTTATCCATACAATTTCCTTCAGAAATTGACAAGGTTACTGCAGTTACCTAATATGCCCCTCATGAATCAGTTTTCTATGAAAAGCTCAGCGGAGATAATTTTAAATTCCACCGTATACTCGTCATTTTACTATAAGACATGCATGTTTTAAGAATCTATCATAAAGAATACGACAATCTTTTAAGAATAAAAAGTTCTTAAACTTTAATAAGTTGGGCATGGCCCGGCCGCATGGGATACGGTAAATGACCACTTTTTATCATGTGTCTTAATTTTAGAAAAAATACTATGAATTAGTTTTAGTTTAGGCCAGTTTTCCTCAGAATCCAAGAATACTAATAGATTGGATTAAAATTCGAACTCGTTTTAAAATTATTTTGTTTGGGTAGATTTTTAATATTATAAATAAATTTTTTAAACCCATTTTATTTATTTATTTTTATTTTTTAAAATTTATTATATATATATATATATTTATGTGATATTTTTTTTATTTTTTTTAAATATTTTAATATAATATTTTTTAAAAAATATTTTTTTATATTTTTAAATAAAAAAAAAGTCTAACTAATCGAATTCGAATCTAAATCTTATAAATTCTTAATAAGAAGGATTTCGAATTTGATTAAATTTCCCGACATATTACTATTTTTTACTCATACTAAAAAAAGTACAAAAATCAAATTTTAACATTTAATTGTTGGTATCACTTAACCACTCCTTGCAATTAGTATTTACGCTATTTTCCTTCTAACATTAAACTTTAAAGCCAAAAATTAATAATAGGATGATGGAAAATTAATTTAGCTCGATAAATTTTGGGGGAAATCCAAGAACCGAATCACTATTTTGGAAACAAGAAAAATAACACAACGAAGCAAAAGAAAGTCGGAGCTACTGGAAGCAAAAAGAGATGGCTGGCCTACTAGCATGGGCGGCGGACGTTGTCGGAGGCGGTGGTAGTGGGAGGAGCGACGAAGAAAACGATCCCAATTCCATCCCTTTGATCTTCACTTCCGAACAACTGACCTACGTTCAAGAACTGGATAGCAAATCAGCTTCTCTGAACCGCTCGATCCAAGATCTGCGGCTGAGATTGCCTCCCCCCGACATTTCGCAGCGTCTTCCTCACCTCCACGCTCATTCCCTCGCCTCCAACAATGCTCTTGCCCTTCAACTCAACGCCCATTCCTCCACCAAACAACAGGTGTTTCTTTCTATTCATCTCTTTTGATATTGCTATGTTTTTATGGAAGCTTTTTCATATTCCTTGGATTCTTTTTGTTATTTGGTGAAATTTCTTGTCTTTTGCACAGTCTGCGTTTAAAATTGGAGTTGTTTTCCTCGCGTGTTTTGATGATGACGAAGAATCATGCGACAATTAAGTAAACGGAAATTATAGTGTGAACAGTTCAGCGCATAATTTAGGCATAAATCAGCAATTGAAATCAATAGAAGAAAAACAATCCGTTTCTGGAACCCTTTCATTTTTCTTCTTCCTTTCCCCTTTTTATGCCTTTAAAAACGGGGATAGTTTCAGACTGTCATCCATTATTGGGTTTATGGCAATTTTGTGAAAAACTAGCGCCTTTTATGTTGCATTTGATGTGCATTTAGAAAGCTTACGCTTACAGGTAATTATTTGTTGCAGGCACAGCTGAGAGAGGTTAGGTTGCAGGAAGAAAATGCAGAGTATCAAAATGCTATATCCAATTGTGAAATTAAAATTCAGGAGAAGTTACAGGAAGCAGATTTGCTTCGAAGTAAGTTGAAGGTCAGAGTTTAGTTTCCTAAACTTATACGCATTTGTTGCAGGCTGAAGAAATAATCTTGTTCCTTTTCATTGCTTCACTTGATAGTTTCGTTGGTTTTGTGGCGGTATCCATTTTTTCTATCCTTAATATTCACAATGTTCAGATTTTCTTCTGTGGAGCAACTTTTATAACATGATAAAAGCATGCCTTACAAGTATGCTTTACAGGAAATGGACTTGATTGAGCAGAACCTGAAAGCTGAGTTGCAAAGAGAGAATGGTTCCTTGGATGCCAGCCATTCAGGAGAATCAAACAAAATGCTTAATGAATCCAAAACAGCTGTTGAAGCCCAAGAAGAGGCAGAAGCTCCCAAATCTGCACTAATGGAGAAGTTGGAGAAAAAGAAAATGGAACTGGTCTGCTGCATGGTTAACTATAAGTGCTGTGTTTTATGCTTGTATTTAATTTATTTGAACTCCTGAAACTCTATTTAATTCATAGGCTTCAATGGAAGAGATTGTTCAAGAATTGGAGAAAAAGTGGCAACAAGTCCAAGATAATGCATTGAAGCAACCGACTCCAGGTACTTTGTCTGATAACTATGTTATCGTGACATGTTTATTACAAGTATTCAAATTCTAGCGTCCAGCGAACCAATGACCCAATATTAAGCCCCACCATTATGTGATATGTTTTCATAATACTGACTGTATGACTATTTCATACATAAATTTGTATTGCGCATGAAATGGAAAAGTTCAAATTTAAAATTTATAAGGAAGGTGAAAAGGAGAAAAAAAGAAAAAAGCTCTAGCAGTTAGCAACCAGAGTGGCAGCATACTGGTTAATGCTTTGGCTAATGGAGTAAACTTATGTAATAGTAAATCTTCAATTGAGATGGTGGAGCTGTTGGTTTTATTAGTAATTAGTCGCCGTTGCTCCTTAATTCTAACCAAAAGAAGGGGAGCATCTGTGTATACGTGGTGAATAAAGAAGTAAACATATAATCAAGAAATTATTGAAAACTTCATAAATACAAATCTTGGGGAAACTATTTGGGCAGGCTGCCTAATAATAAATGGCTTACCAAGCATGGTGTTGCAATGCGGTCTTCCAATAGCATAGTGATATTGCTTCAGCTGTGCTCTCTTTCTGTAAAAACAGCAATATGATTACTAATTTTTTCGATCCTTAATCAAATATCCCCTGAAACTCTGGATTCAATGAGTTTAAAGTAGAGTTTTGATGTAATTTTTCCTTGTGGCTTCACTCATGGGCTAAAACTCCATGAGAAAGTTAGCCTTGAGAGAAAAATCATGTGCGAAAGCAGAAAGTTGTGGAAATCTACCCGCGGAGTTTTTTTTTAAATGGAAAGATATCTGCTTCAGTTTTTGATAGCTAGTTGCAATAAGACAAATCTTTGTTATCAGCTATACATATCCTATATTCTTCATTGACTAATTCACTTCCTTGCAGCTCAGCGAGAGAAAACATTGGATAAACAGCTTCACAGCTTAATTGAACAACTTGCAGCAAAACAGGTTGGATTTGTTATTTTGCCTATTGTTCAATGCTGTAAGAGTTATGTTTTTGTATAATTTTTGTAATGATAATTCGTCTTCATCTTGTGCGTTTAGGCTCAGGCAGAAGGTCTCATCAGCGAAATCCATGTCAAGGAGATGGAGTTGGAAAAGTTAAATGGGATGTGGAGAAGAATAGAAAGCAGCAGTTTAGATGTGAATATGGCTAGGAATAGGTTTGTAAGAAGCAGCTCTTACAAGGAACCTGTATCTTCTGATTACTCTATTGATCCTTACCACAAGCTTCCTATTCATACGGCTGGTCGAAATGAGAGTTTGCCAAGGTTGATGCTGCTCAGGTCGGCTTTTGTGCTCTACATTTTAGTTTTGCACATATTGGTATTCATCAAGATTTCATTCTAAACTTTTCCATACGCTAAATTTAATATTTTGCAAAAGCCGATACATTTCTTTTAGTTATATATGATACTCCTGATTGTACAGTAATTGGTGTTGTTTACCTGTTCTGCTCTGTTGTTGTAAATTAATGATTCTGCATAAAAAACAGTGGCAGTTAATAACACTGCAACTTAGATTGGATTGATAGTCTTTCTTAAAGATATTTGGTAACTATTTGATTGTCATCCAATTATATTCTGACATTCATAATCATGTTTTAATCTTTCTTTCATTTCTCTCTGTTTATTTCTTCTTCTTCTTTTTTTTTTCTTTTTGTGTTTTTCTGAGTCGAGGGGAGGGGGGTGTTTGATCTGGAGGACCATAATTTTGATACTTGTCAAATTAAAAAGAAGAAAATACTCTTATGATCTGTTTGGTAAACCCTGCTACTAGTACTAACTCAAATTGTACTTAATTATAGTACTAAAAGTATGCTGGATGATCTAAGCTGCAATTTCTTGGCCCATGAGCATTATTCAAGTGCGGAAAGAGAGTGGCATGTGCGACTCCAGCAGTCAGTCTGGACTGAGCTATAGTTTTACTCTCAGTAGCCTCAAGGCACGGCTTCAGTAAAAAATCTAGGTTCTACCAACATAAATCTCAACTCTTTCCCTTCCGTTTCTGATGCTTTCAGCTCTTCCACCACCTATTAGAATTCCTCTTATCCATGTCCCATTCTTGAAGTGAGCTATGGAATGTTCTCAGAATCACCCGTTAACTGGTCTTAAGTCTAAAAAAAGTCCTGAAAACAGTTTTTAAGCGAATTAGGAGAGCACAGCATCATTGACTTGGCCATTGAACTTTGTCATACCTTGTTTGGGATTCAATATGGTGGTTATGGTGGGAAGTATTTTGTTTGACCTTACAGTTTTGTTTGGGGTTGATTTTGATAAATGCTTCTTGAAATGTTATTCTCCATGTCCTTAAGTTTTAGTTTTGCTCTCTTTTTTTTTTTTTTAAATAATCACTAATAAATTCCACGCGATCTGTGCGTGACACCTATTTTATTTTCTTGAAACATATTGAGCACATGTAGACTTTTGTAAATATTTTGAAAATTCAACGCATAAGAATACTTTAAGTCTTGTGACAAAAAATTGTAAACAGATAAAAATAATAGGATAAACAATTTTATTGTTGCTATGAAATGTAAAAAGTTCTTAAGATAATTGTATTCCTTCATAATTTTCTCCAAAATAGTTCCATTCTTTTGAGGCTTGAGTAAATTAAAGAATTTTGTACACATGAAGATATAGTCTTAAATTAGCAGACCTTAATTTTGTTTCTTTCAATATTTTCAGTAGTAGATGACAACTTCTATTATTCTCCACGCTCAGGGCTTGTATTAGTATAATATAATTATATTATACATACAGTACACAAAATATATATATATATATATATATCATGCATACATAAATACAAAGGTATGCGTTTGGTGCTTTTGTTGATTAACTTGCCCATGTTTCAGTTATTACGTTTCTTCATTAGTAGTTTTTTTTACTCTGTATTTTCATAATTGTCTATAGAAAATGGTTGAGAAGATATAGTTCTAATTAAATATTTTCATCAAGTGTTTTTACTGACGTAATCTCTAAAATAATGTTCTCAACTATTCATACTTTTAATATATTACTTACTGTTAATATTAATACAAATACAATATTATATAATATAAAAATATATATAGATATAAATACAAATCAATGAGGGGTGTTTAACCTTGGATGCTCAACAAATCAATCAGAACAGGCTGTCAGATTGCAAAATCGTTTCCTCGGAGATACCCCACTGGCACTTTATTTTCCTGGAAAATGTTGGGGGTGGGAAACATGTAATTCTAGTCTCAATAAAGAGAAGCAGCTTTTTTCAAACTCAAAAAGCCTCTGATTGTGGAGAGATCAACTTTATCTCCTCCCTATGAGAAAATCTTTGAACTTTTTGACAAACAGCAATATTCGAATATCTTCAACAGTAATAGTACAAGAAAATGAATGCTTTGAAAAGCAAATTAACCACCCATTCAATATCTAATACCCATCTTCAGCTTAACAAACATCAGCATTAGGTGAATAAAAGCTGATTATGATGATTTTTCACCACTTTTGCTTTGTGATTCTGATTCCTTGTTACTGTTGTGCATATCGGCATTGTCCATAACCTGATGATATGCAGTAAAATAGAGCTTCAGAAACTTAAAAGAAATTAAGAAATTTTTTTATGACATAAATGGAAGAATCAAGAAATCGTCTAATATTGAGAACTTACTTGGATCACTGAAGGTAACAAGCCCAGTGCCTTTGAAGTCACAATTCCAGTAGTTCCTTCCATGCATCTGATAGTATGCATTCATGGCATATGATGCATGCGCATGTATCTTATCAGGTGCAAAACAATCTCCATTCTCATAAATCTCCCTGCAGTCTACACCACCAGGTCCACAGCAAAAATCCAGCACAGCCTGAATCACCTTCTCATCTGAATGTGGTTTGGCCACACACCACACTGAAGGACCCCTGTTGATTGCCCCACCTGATGTTTTCTCCCCAAAACCTAGTTTATCACCATTGTCGGAACAAAACTGGCAGCTCAAATCCACATCATAAACTTTAGAACCATCAGCATTGAAAATCCCAAAATTCCTCTCACTGCCAACCCCTTGTTTCTTGTTCTCATTGAACAAGGCAAACACGAAAATCTCTATACTTTCTTTAGGCTTCATGGGGGTCCCTTTATTCGATTGTGCCCGTTCAATTAATCTAGTATTGTAAGTCCTTGCATTTTCAGGTGTGGCTGCAGTTTCTCCAGCATCACCCTTCGATGGCCACCCAGATTCGGACACAATAATCTTGATAGAACGGTTCCCGAACCCTAGAGAACCGATGGCAGATCGAACAGCATCGATCTGTGCATCCAACATATTGTTGTATGTGTAACCCTTAGGGTCAGGAACCCCGGTGCCATTGCCTAGTAATGCATACTCTAGACTGATTGTCTTGGGGTTGTCCCGGTAGGCGAAGTATGGGTATGCATTCACCATGAATGGTGCACCAGTATCCGCCAAGAATCCCATAATGGCTGTCATTGTTGGGAGGAGCAAGTCGGCAAAAGTGGAAGCTGACGGTGGGAACGAGGAGGCGAGAACAGCCATGCTATGTGGTGTAGTGACCTTGATTTTACGCTCCAAGCCACGGGCAAGCAAAACTGCATGTAAATTCTGCATGGCTTGGACTAAAGCATTGTGATCCAGCTTGTCAGCTTCCGCAGTTAAATACTCATTGCCAACGGCTACGGCGACAATGGAGGTGGCCGGAATGAAGGGAGCAACGCGGGCAGTGAACCACTCGTCGGCGGCAGAAGGTTTGGAGCTTATGTTGGCAACTTGGGAGTTTTCAACTGCAACAATGAGGTCAATGCCAGTGTTTGAAAAGGCTTCAAGGATTTCAGGGTTGGTGTCATAAATCTTGACCTTGTTAATGAGGGTGGACTGAAGCAGCTGAGCCACCCGCTTAGGCGGAGGGAGGTTGTTTCCCATAGTGCCATAGTTTATGCCAACGCAGGAAACTTCCAGCAGTAGGCTGAGCGGGAGGAGAAAGAGGAGTAGAGGGAGCAGCAGATGGGTTGGGGCCATTCTTGCTTTTTGCCTAGACTTGTTCCAGACGGAGTGATTATATATATATATATATATATATGGCCCAATTCTCTTTACGATTGGTATAGACGTATAGTAGTATCTGCTTACTTGTCCCTTCATTTGTAATGTATATATTACACCAATATATATGCATTAGACGTGTGGATGCAACATGAACTCATAGAGTATACAGACCAGTGAATAAAAAGTATCCCTTTGGGGAAGGAGTTTGAAAATTGAGTCCCACCCACCGTCAATTTTGATAGAGACTTTTGTGCTGGATGGCAATTGCAATACTGCACCATGGCATGTCAAAAAGGCTGGTGTAATTATGGGCTTTGACTCTATTGACAGGTAGCATTAACCACTGTACACATTTTGAAATTTTGTGTGCAACATGTAAGAAATAATGTGATCTATCTACACGGGCCAAATATTGTTTTTCTACAAATCTAAATACATGCATGAAATCATCATACAACAAATAAATAATCATCACTCCAACGTTACCAGAGAGATGGAGTGAGGCAAAACATAAATTACAACAAATTTAGATATCATAAACCTACTTATGTAGCAAGTTTAAGTACCTTTGAATAAGGAATCCTGATATTCAATTATGTATTGCGATCAGGCCAAATAACATAATTATAGTAACAGACATTATTTAGCAATAGTAACAAAATACAACTGTACTAAATAAGTATTTTTATTTTTATTTTTCAAATAAAACCAATTTCATACAAAAAGAATATAAAAGAAAATGCCCAATAAAAGAATGATGAATTTTACTGCATTTTCTTCTGACGCTGGAGGAGTCTATCCTTGTATGTTCTCCGGGCCTCCATCTTTATCATATGGAGCAAAAAATCGGCCCAAGAATCAATGGGCCCAGGCAAGCACCAATGCACGCAATCATTATACAACGTCACATTCTCATTGGGCCAGTGGCCATATCTACTCGGATGCCCATCGGGCCTCAAAAGCATGGCCTGCGTCGTGTCCAGCAACCTGAATTTCTTTTTCTCTTCCCTCTGCGCAATCCTAAACTCCTCCAACTGAATCATGTAGAATTCCAGATTCAAACCCTCCATAATCGTCTCGTTGCTCCGGAACGGCCGCTGCCGCACGCAATTCCCGCCCTCATTCCACAGCCCGTTCTCGAAATGCGACGGCGCGAAGGTCCGCAGGAAGGTCACGCCCTTGAAATTTTTTCTTCCGTTGATGGCTTTAAACGCCGTTCGGAAGACGCGGCGGTAGCCGTAGGTCATGGGGAGGTCTGTGATGTTGGGGAGCTGGCAGTAGCGGCAGCCAACGATGCGGTCGTTCTCGTAGTAAACAGCGGTGCGGGTGAACCAATGGCCGGCGTTGAGGATGACGTAATCGAACTCGTCGATTTGGGTCGTCCATGACTCGTCGAACTCGTCGAGGTAGAGGTTGAAGAGTCCGGTGTGGGTCGGGCCGTCGGAGTCTCGATCTTCGGATCTTACCAGAAATGGGGTCCAGAAGTAGGCGAGGGTAAAGTTGTAAGTTACATATTTCCAGCGTTTGAAGTGCTCGTCGGAAGTTGGGGAGACATCGATCGGGTATTCCACCTGAAAGTGCAACAGTACAAAGAGAGTTTATAGTCCAAAAAAATATTAGATTTGTAAAAATTGATATTAGTTGTTCACGAATTGAAAAGAAAATTGTCAGTCACACACAAAATAATGCATGATCGCTGAAGTCACTGAAAAGAATTAAAACTACAATATACTAACATATATAATTTTTATGAAATTAAATATAATAAGTTAATTAAAAAAAATTAAATTGTATACCAATTTATTTTAAAACAAAGATAGTAATTTTTAAACCCCACACATTTGAGGGACAGTAGGTTGCCAAAATTTAAGCAACTGTGCACAAATTAATTGGTTTGACAAGCTTAGCTATATGTTGTGTATTGTCTGCGAATTTAACAAAAACTTGTAAGAATCAAGAAATTATATCAAATAATAGATGCCAAGAATAACAACAGACGTTGGACACTTTTAAGTCTATAGATTTGATGATTAAGTTCACTTGAATAGTCTCCCAAAAAGACAACATCTAATTGAGAACATCGAAGAATAAGTAGAGTGAATGTAAAGCTGTTGCAAAAATAATATCTGATTATATAAAAACTTCAATAATTCATTCATAATAGGTATAGGATAGGAACAATTTGGGGACACTTAGGGCACATGCGCAAGCACATGCACTGTTTCAGCTTTTGTTAAACCATTGAAATTCTGCACAAAATTTGATCTTGGTCTTATATATATATATAAATATGTCTATTGAACCAAAGAAAACCAGTGTACCATATCATTACTGTCGGCCCGGCCAATCGGGACGAACAGTTTTAGAACCTAGTGAAATATAGTACTAAAATATGCAAGAATTGCAGATTGCCTGAATAACACCAAACCTGAATAATAAACAAGTATAGATGGTCAGAGGGGTGAGTACGGGTTTAGTGAACAAATCTTGAAGAGGACAATTATGATTTCTAGATCTTGGAATTAGTGACGTGCTCACGTTGCCAAGATTGGATTCCCTATACATTGTCATCTTCCCTTATTATTTTAGGATTTTTATTTTTATTTTTATTTTTTGGGTAGAAATACAAAGACATCACGAGTTAGTTTGGTTTTGTTCTCATAAAGTACTTCTCAATATTTACTATTAAAAAAAATTAGAAATACATTTATTTTATTTATTTTTATTTTCAATTTTTTTTTTATCTATACAGTTATCAAAATATTTTTAAAACAATTATAAACATTTCTAGTCTTTTTATAAAAAATAAACTATAAAATAAATATATTTTTATTTTTAAACTTTGTATTCGATGTAGAAATATAACTAATCAAAATACGTTTTCATTTTTACATAATAATTTATATTTTTAATATTAAAAATGCTAAAAATATAAAAATACTACTGAAAATGGACCAAAGTAGTTCTACTACTTTTTTCTTTCATAGATGGAAAATATCTGATTATGGTACTGAATTATTAGTTTTCACAATCTTAGTGTATCCATCTCTATCTCTTTGACTAGTATCCTATGTGAATTTATATGCATCAGAGAATAAAATCAAGTGTCCAAAAATTAATCCAACACATCCAGGCTGTCTTCTTTTAGCTTTCATTAATCAATAATTCAACTTTTTTGCTGGTTCCCAAGATTTGAAGGGAACCATGATGTGTTGTTAACAAAAGGGGAAAAGAAATTTTCTATATATATTTTTTTAAAATTAAATTCAGTAAAGTGAAGGTCCTTTACTTTTGGTGGAAGACAAGGAGAACCGGCTCATTTTCCGGCTCACCCTGCATGGCTCATTTTATCCTACTGTTTCTGGTGGAGAAAGCCCCCATCCTTTCATCATCTTATCTAATAAAAAAAAATATCTGGATATATATGCATCAATAATTTCATCTCTTTTTCCCTCAAAAAGCAGAAGAATAATAATATGTGTAATTTTTGGATTGTAGCTGGTAGTAGTTAGTGATATAATCGTTTGTCATGATTTACCTAAATTAATTAAACCTCCAAATAATTGATGCCTTGATGGGGTTTTTGAAAAATTCGCCTGCTTAGGTAAACTAACCTTTTCTTAACTAACCTTAATTAATGTGAACCTGAACTGCACAGGTGCACAGGCTCATCAAAAACCAAAATGAAATCAAGAATATTAGAAAGAATTACAAATAAAGAGACAACATTTCTATATATATATATATATATGCTTATACTACTACCTATGTAGACATAAATTTGAATTTTTTCAACCCTTTTTGCTAAACTTGTAAATTATTTAAAAAAGATTAGCTCTACCACAAGACACACACACATGTGTATGTGTATGTGTTTGTGTGTCACTGTTATCCACTTGCAGACCACAGAAGAATTCTCAGGCCAATTGAGCACAGATGTAGTGATGTACAATTGAAAGATACAGCTTGAATGATAATAAGAACATAGTAATATCTGTAAGAGCAAAAAAAAAATGGGGAAAAAAAAGAAAAAAGAATTAGCATAACTTACCCTGGATAAGAGGCATATCATGGATTGCATTTGGTTCCTCCCCACAGAATCTCCAACAAAGGCCAAGGACTTGTCCCGGACCATATCCAAGAACTGATACGGGTTGAAAACCTGCAAATCACACCCGTCGGGCTTCCACCTCCATTTCAAGAACCCGGAATCCGGCCTCCCATATTTCATGCAGTTTTGGTGCTCATGGATGGCCCAACACGTCTTGTTCGTGTAATACGGAGCATCCGGATTAGGAACCCATTCCCCTGTGAAGATATCACATTTTTCTTGATTATCAGTTATCTTAATATCTTCTGCATGGTACAAAGGGCCAATCCCTGCTGAATCCTTGTAGCTGGATAGAGAAGAATTCTTCAGAAATGGATAATTGAGACGGATAAGGGTGATGAGGATTAACGCTATGGCGACTAAGATAGCTATGTTCTTTATGTTTTTATTTACAGTTAGCTCCATGGTTTTGGAGCTTCAAAGCTGTGGGGAAAAGGTGGAGCCGTGGAGGGGGAGACTGGAATAATATTTGAGCAAAGGTAAGAGCTGGGCTTGTACATACATTATATAAAAAAAATGGTTTGATTTTCAAAACAAGTTGGTCAGATACTATTATTGTAATTATTATAATGTTTTTGGTTGGACATGATTGACAAATGCTTTCTTCAGTACAATTTTTTGAAGTCATATTCCTGCACAACCCTACTTAAGACTTACAGACATAACAATAATTAATCAAGAAATTGAAATGACACGAAATTTCATGAGTACTGGTACGATGGTCCATGGTTAATTTTTAAAAAGTGTTAAAGAGATCATAAATCTTCTGTTGAAAATTGAGTACTATTAGTATGATTGCTTTAATTTTAAATTAAACCCGATAATGATATTTCATTATATTGATATTGCCCTTTACCTACTGAATCATTCATTTGTCATGTGATAGCTAGTTTATTGGACTAAAAGTGTGTTAGGATAGAGAATTCAGTTTTTTTACAACTAAAAATTTTTAGTACCAATCTATGAAATTAAAATGATACAAACAAAATTTCTTAGCAAAATGAAAATAATGACTTTGAAAACTTAACAAAATCGTCTCGTGCAATGGAATTAAAATTAATGAAATTTAAAATTCAAGAATTTATATTCCTTCCAAGCTTGATGTGGAAGAAATCCCAAGTCACGGGTGTAAGCTTGACGACAAGTTAATGTGTTTGATTTGCAACATGAGTAGTCGGGCGATATTTCTGGGTTGGTCAAGTCAATCTTTTGTCATGAAAGAATAAAAAGAATACGAAAGCTAGACAGTAAAATTTTTTAAATAAAAATGGAGAATGAACTAGTATTTATATCTAAACCATGAGAGTACTGGATTGGTTAGACAACCTTTCTCATGGTTGTGAAATGACCATAGCGTTCTTATTACACATGTTGTATTTGTGCAATTTAAATTTAGTTGTGAGAGTGGGAGTAATATGCCCAATTTCTTGTACCTTTTTCTTTATTTTTTTCCTTTTTTTTTAATTTATATTCTTGTTGCCTTCTTAATTCTCTATTATTTAACTAGGCTGAAAAATTACTATTACACCCTATTTTTTTTTTTTTTTATAACTCAGGTATTTAGGGCAAAACTTTGACTAAGTATTGGGGTGAATGTCTGCCCCTGCACACCCACCCTGTAAATTCGAATACGACAACAGTGTAAACACACTTAAATCGATAATTCGATATATAACTCTTAGCATAATCAGAATCCCAAATGGAGTGAAAGGTGGGATTCGAGAAATCACTCACCAACGAACACACTTACAAAAAATAAAAATTATTTATAAAAAAATATAACCAGCGATGTTTAAGTTGGTACCTCAAATACTATTCATCGCGCCATTACGTTTATTACATCCCCATTTTCAAAATATGGTACATCAAAGCTCAAATCATTCGCCAGGCAAACTGTTGAAATTTGAGAAAGTGGATTTTCCTTCTCCCACTTGCTCCATTGACCTTGTTTCAGGTGATGAGGTGAAGACCTTTCCTACTTAACTTTCCAACTCGCAGCCAATAGATTGTAATAATAATGTACGTAGAACTACATCCAAACAAGTTAATATGATCTTATTCATAACTTTAATATCATGAGAATTGTAACATGAATATTAGGTGAACAACTATGTACTATTTTACTTAGAAATCAACGAAACTGGCTAAAGAAAGAGTCAAAGAAGGGGAAAAATAATTCCATAACTGCTCTTAATTTAAAATTCATATATTATTCGAATAAAATTTTCTATTACAAATTTTATTATATTCCAATGAATAAAATTCTCTTCCGATGTTCTTTGCCCTGTGGTATACCCAATTCTTTGAATCAAATACCAAAAAAGAAATTTCTAGTAGTGTCATTTCTTTCCACTTCTATCCAAACAGGGACCAAGTAAATTTAAAGAATTAGATTTTCCTTTTCCCATTGTCTTATTATTAATCACAAAATGCAATCTGATACCTCCATTTTTTTTTCTCAATAATGCGACATTATTATATAATTACCGATATATGCAGATGACAATTTTTAAGATTTCTCTTCAGAAATTCTATGTGAGTTAATATGTGTGTTGGATGTTTGAGAATGACACAAAAAGTTACGCTGTAACCATTAAACATTGCAACCCTAGGAATTGAATATTGTGTCTTATGAGTTTGAATGTCAATGACACTTTCTGAAATTCATTACAACGAAAATATTACTAAAACAAAAAGACACATTTTAAGAAAGGCACAACTCCTAACAAGAAAATATGTCTCTTTAAATAAATCATAATTACTCCCAAAGAAATATGCCTCTTAAATAATAATAATAAGAGACAGAACTTTTCATATTAAATTTCATAATTAAAATAAAAATAGAAAAAAATATAATAATCTAATGCAAACGATGTAAAAGGTAATAAAAATAGATGACACGATTTTTATTATATTAAATCAAAGATATAAGGCGAAATGACATCGTGGGCTGTCTTTTCAATCCCATTTTTCTGTTCTCTTTAATTGCCTCATTATATAAGTGTACCATGCTTTCTTGCTAAAGTTGGAAGTCAGTTTCATGCATTATTAAGAACTGAAAGCACAATTGATTCCTCAAATATTTTAATGTGTATTTGGATAGAAATTGATTACATCTCATCCATGAGTTAATTGTCAATACTGGAACTGTGAACTCCATGGGCTACAATGTAGGCAGACCCAATGAATAGCCCAGAACAACATCCCAACCAACCCAACCCATTATTTACAAAATCACTAGGGGTTTGACGTGCTGTGGGAAGCAAGCAATATGCAAGCCCATTCCAATTCATGGCCCAAATAAATTCTTAGGATGTAGTCATTTAAACCGTTCAAAATAATCAAAAAATATCGTGGCCATTTAAATAAACACAATATATGTGTTTTCGATTTTGTAAATATTACATTTGAAGAAGACATACATTAATATATATTTCATTATTCACTCACACATATATATATATGAATATATATAAAATATTTGATAATAAGTACATTTGATGCACATTATCGAATATAATATTTTTTAAATCATATGTTCAGTTAGAATTATAATTGAGCTCAATATTGCAGCACCTTAAATCTTATAAGTATTTAATTACTCACATTTACCCCAAAACACATCAATGTAGTTTTTTATTTATTCCTAAATGGTTACTTTAATTTTCAAAGTTTGCATTATTTATTAGTTATTTATTTTATGTTTTAATTGTTAAAAAAAAAAAAAACTATGTTACCGTAATTTGGCACCGGATAAATAATAATACTCAATATTCACTATTAACCTGCATTTGCTCCGTCTGGGATTGTAATTAAAGTGTTTTGGCAGTGACCATTGGGGTTTCATAATTACGACATGTTTGGACCTTAAAGTTTGGTGACGAGAAAAGGAAAAGAGAAAATATAAAGTACAAAGGAGTATTTTGATAATCGGATGATCTTAATAGTTCAATCAATCGAATTGATTTAATAAGGAGTATTTTGATAATCAGACAAATGATTTGATCTTAATAGTTCAATCAATCGAATTGATTTAATAAAAGTTGATCGAATTTTTTATTATATTTTATAAAATAATTATATAATAAATTAATTATTATATAATATATTTTAAATATAAAAAAATAAATAACTAACTAAAAAAATATTTAATAAAACACAAACCCAAGTAACTATATAAATATAACAGAATAACAAATTTAAACTTTTTAAAAAGATAAAAAAATAAAAAAAATAAAAATCGATCAAATTAAAAATTCAGTTATATAAGCCTAAATAAACTAGATCAACCTTTCATTTCCAGTTGAACCGGTTAATTTGATCCCATTTACAAAATATTGGTACAAAGTACAAAAAAATATTTTTTTAATATTTTTTTCACTAAAATTTAATGACCAAACATAATGTTAAAGAAGAAATTGGATACACAGAAAGGAAGCAGGCCCACAATTTCTTTATGATCTTAGTCTTATTCAGATTTGTACAAAATATGTATAGCATTAGTTAATGTAGAAATCAATTCTGAAATTTTAAACTCAAGTAGATAAATTATTTACAGAATTTGACAGCAAGAATGCGGAAATTGAAGAATATGGAGTGTTGGGGTAGTGACTTTACATTTATCTAAAATGGAGACCATCATAATAATCCAACTTGACCTGAATGAACAGTTTAATCTCTTTGTAAAAAATAAGTATTGACAATTTTTAAATAATTATGAGATATTTATTGAATGAAATCTACAAAACACTGTAAATTGTAAGAAAATTTGTGGCCTATTTTAAACTGAAAAACACAACAAGATGAAACAGGGACAGATTTGAACCATAAAATGCCCCAAATCAACTATATATATTTTTGCAACTAATTCTTATTGGAGTTTAGGTCCGAAATAGGGGAAATAGTTTGCTAATTGATCTTAATTGCATGCATGAAACGATAACTTCGAAAATCCCTAATGTATTTTATTAGTTGGGAATTAATATATGTTCAATTTGACGAGTTAAGGTAATTTATTAGTAAACTTCTTACACCTACGATCTCGTTAATTATGGATTTGAGTCACTTCAAGAAAAGTCGAGATCCTTTTATAGAAAAAAAAAATGTCCAATTTTATTAGCAATTGAAAGTCAACATC
The DNA here is from genome assembly GCA_019321725.1 of Paulownia fortunei. Lineage (NCBI taxonomy): Eukaryota > Viridiplantae > Streptophyta > Magnoliopsida > Lamiales > Paulowniaceae > Paulownia > Paulownia fortunei. The sequence continues at coordinate 21,841,146 of CM033110.1, forward strand.
ACAACATAAAAAACAAAAAAATTATATACATTATTTAGTTCAAGAATACTATCCAAACCCCCAAAAAAAATGAGAGAAAGAATACCAAGAAAAAAACAATATTATGTAAATTCTCGTTTTTGAGAATTCCATCCAAGAAAATGATGATTTTGCAAAAGTAACAAAAATGGAAAAAAAAGAAGAAGATAAAAATGCTAATAAATAAATGAATTGTAAAAATCCATTCTCTTTTCCCTGTACCTTGAACTTTGCTTTCCCATTAAAAGCAAGAAAAAAAAAACAATTTCAAGTAAATGATTTACTATAATTCTCCACTTCTCGTTTCAACAACTCCTGTAGGAGATCATTCCAAGCATCAATTGGACCAGGCAAACACCAATGCACGCAGTCATTAGGAAATGTCTGATTTGCCACCGGCCAACGACCGTATTTACTAGGATGCCCATCCGGTCTCAACAACATAGGCTTCGTTGCATCAAACAGCCTGAATTTCCCTCCAGTTCTCCTCCCTCCTTCCTGTGCAGTTCTCAGCTCCTCCATCTGTATCGTGTACATTTCCAAACTGTAATCCTGCAAAGCAGTCTCATTCCTCTTAAAAGGCCTCGTCCGCACGCAATCCCCGCCCTTGTCCCACGGCCCGCCCTCAAAATGCGACGGCGCAAACGTCCTCAAAAACGTCACGCCGCCGAGATTTCCTGCGCCGTTAATTGCCCGGAACGCCGTCCGGAAAGCCCACCGGTAGCTGAAAGTTGACGACAGGTGGGTGACGTTGGATTCCGGGCAGTAGAGGCAGCCCGTGAGGGTGCGGTTGAGGTAGAAATATGTGGGGCGGAAGAACCACTGCCCGGCGGAGATGATTATGTAGTCGAATGTCTCGATTTTGGCGGTCCAGGTTTCGTCGAATTCGTCGAGAAATAGATTGAAAGGGCGCGTGAAATCGTTGGGGTCGGTTTTTTCCGTTCTGATCAGATAGGGTGAGGAGATAATGGAAATGTTGAAGTTGTATTCTCTGTATTCGTAGAGCCTGTTTTCATCTCTTTGCTTTGAGACATCTACAGGGCGGACAACCTACGATTCACGGTACAAGAAAGAAGAAAGTATTAACTCTCCATTACAATAGCTAAGTGCATGCGATCAAACAAAATTGAAGTTTTCTTGTAATACTTATTGTCCTAACTAATTATGATATTAGTTTTTAAATAATTTTGACATCACTAGAATTTGAAATCCTAATATAATCTATATTATTCAAAATTATGAATTGATTGAAAAATTAATCATATAATTTATTATTCCACTTATAAAAGTAATTAATTTGACCGATGGACAACACAAATGAACTTATAATTTTGAGGGAATATAATCCATAGAGTTTTTGACATAACTTGGTAAAGGGACACGGATACATTATTTGTCTGAATTGAAATGAAAGTTTAAGTTTTATTTTTTAGTTTATAATTGAAGGGGAGAGAAGAGTAGTTAGACATCAAATATTTTGTTTTTTGAAGTAAACTCTTCATTTGGACCACTCCTCCAAGAAGTTGGAAATTAAATAATATACTGCATCTTACAAATATTTTAGCAAGAGTTATTAGTTTGATCCATAGTTATTAAATAATAATTCATGATGCTTTAGATAGTGACAAATGCATCAGTCAATTGCTTGCAAGAGTATCTTAATAACATCATAAGATTATTAAAAAAAGAAAGAAACATAAATACCATTGGACACTTATTTTAATTATTGAAACTGATCTAGTGGTTTAGAACGCGACATAGTTTACTCCAAAGAAGAAAAATAAACAGTGACTACAGCTCATGGTTTACGATTATGTGGTGGTCGAGGTTTTAGACTCTGTCCGGATCCAAATTCAAATTAATTAAAACCAGTAACCCTTTTCTCTTCATCTCTCTCAAGATCTATACTCTACAAATTTAGAATAATTTCTTTTTCCCTTTTCTACAATCACATTATTTCATCTAACTTTTTAATATATGGTTGTCTTTTTACTTATCTTAAACCCAAAGAAATAATTTAATAAAGAAAACAAATATTTTGTAAATAGTATTGATTATGTTTCTGAAACGAGTGCCTAATTGAAATGATTGTCAAATTTTATCATGTTCGACTAATTGAATTCTTGCTTTTTAATCTAAGTAGAAGGATTTGCACTGCCGGCCGTACATTAAAATTTACTAACCTTCATCTGTCACGGTATTTTCTATCTTCTATTTCTTTCCCTATCTTCTTGTAGGAAGCAGAACGAAATTCACCACTGAAATAGCAATATTCAGGCTGTCACATACACATCTATTGTTTTTTTACTTAATTTATTTCAGTATTCTATGAACCTTAATTGCGAGCCGGCTCTAACTTTATTTCCCCTTAGTGTCAATGACTACCCAACAATAGTAAACTTAATATTCAAATTAAAGACAGCTCCTACTAAAAGAAATTAAAACTCATGTTTTTTTTTTCTTATAAAAATAGGAGAAATTAACTAAAAAGAGCAACTTGCAGCCATTCCAGGTGCAATAAGCTTGTTTCAATATCACTTGTATGATCATATGGTAATTTACTTTAGTCTTCCTAACAATCAATACTCTTCAAATCAAACATGAAATCTTGGAAGAAATATTTGTAAAGACAATTAGTGTTTTTTAATTTTTATAAAGAAAATAAAATGTTATGTAGTCAATTTGGACATAATTAGATCGACAGATGTTAAGATGGAGATGGATACTTACCCTTGACAAGAGGCAAATTAAAGACTGCATATGATTTCTTGCCACTGAGTCACCAACAAAGGCTAATGATTTTCCCCTCGCCAGTTCCAAAAACTTGTGGGGGTCAAATATGGGCAGCTCACAGCCATCGGGCTTCCACCTCCATTTCAAGAACCCTGTATCGGGCCGTCCGAATTTCATGCAATTTTGATGCTCCTGAATGGCTTTGCAAGTCATGTTTGTATAATACGGCCCCTCAGGATTTGGGACCCATTCCCCAGTAAATAAGTCGCATTTCTTATCGTTCAACACTTCTGATTTTATTATGCTGTGATCACTGCTGTTGCTTGCCGGCTGCCTTGTATTATCTTCTGACTTTGTATTATTAGCGATCGTTAAGTCTGTTTGGGCCCGTCTTGGGCTTTTGCTTTCCCCCTCTTCGGGCTTTTTAACTATTGTTTCGTTAGCAGCCGTGTTGGCGTCTGGTGGTGGATTCTTTGACTGTTTCTTTGGCAAATCCTTGGCTGCCGTGTCGCCACCGTCGCTGTGGCTGCGCCGCCATGTATCAATATTTTCCTGGCGAGGCGGATTGTTTGGCTTTGGAGGAGGGTCTAAAGGAGTAGTTGGTTTTATTTTGTTCTCCAGATGTTGATATCCAATTTGCGAGGCAAAGGATAATTTCTTCTGGGAATAAGGGAAGTATATTGGGATGATTGTCAAAATAAAACTTAGGGCTATGAGCGGGATCAACTTTGGCGTTTTTCTTCTTGTTTGTGGTTTGACTATGGGAAGTTCAGAAGCTTGGAGCTTCATTGAACAAGTTGTGTGTGTGTGGGGGGGGGGGGGGGGGTGGAGGAAAGTGAAGGAGAGAGCAGAACAAAACGAGGAAATGAGGAAACTTATTTGATTAGGCGAATGATGTAGTAAAAGATGACTACGGTACCCTCAACATATGTGCTGGAATAGTTGTCTTATAATGCCAAATTCTAGTTCATGGAATGTCTTCAGTCTTGACCTATGGGAGGGGTGACTGGCGAGGTGGTCTTGAGGAGTATATTTCTAGTTAAACGATCAAAATGATCCATGTATCAGGACAATGCTTTAAAACTGTCTACATTGAGCCCTTCTTTATTATGATTTAAGAATGCGAATTATTTGCCGTAATATATCCAGAAAATAGTTAAAAAAAAAGAATGTCAATACCCAAGAAAGAAAAAAATAGAAGGAAAGTCAATACACAAAATTAAAAAAAGTTTCCTTTTTATTTTCCACCTTCAACGAATATGACGGCCCACCTGATTAATCTCCCATGTAAGGTATCTATCTCTTTTTTTATTTAATCTATAAGAATTAGTTTTATTGATAATACGTCAGAAAGTTTACTGCTACAAGCAAAATATGCCTCAATTGGTCCAAAGTTCGAACAATTACATATTATTACTATTTATGACCAATGAAAATCAATTGCCGTTTGTTGACTTTACTCCCTCTTTTGCAAGCACGAAATATTAATTATTTGAAGTGGATGTTCCTAAATTACTTTGTGTATTTTGTATTAATTTAAACAACAAAATACATTAGTATAGTGGAGAAAGAATCGTTGTTTGATACATTTAAAAATATTAAAAAAATAATGATTAATCAAATTAATTAATTGGCAGCAGTTTACTTTTGTGCAAACAAATACACATATGATGCAATTCCATTACTTTTCCAAAAATCGTCTGATAATTTTTTGTCTGTATACAAAACTTTACAATATTGTAATATTCTTACACTATTTAAAGCAAGAATCAAGATTTTAACAGAATGACAGTAAAAATTAATTAAAAAAAAAATATCTAGCAATCCAGTAATTTTCTTAATCAAATTTTGTAAATTCCCAACCCAATAAAACTTTATTAATGTCAATTATCTAGAGTCTCCTATTTCTCTCTTCAACAATTCTTGCAAAAAATCATTCCAAGAATCAATTGGACCAGGCAAACACCAGTGCACACAGTCATTAGCAACCGTCTGATTTGCCACCGGCCAATGCCCGTATTTACTAGGATGCCCATCCGGCCTCAGTAACATTGGCTTCGTGGCATCAAACAGCCTAAACTTCCCTCCATTTCTCCTCACTGCTTTCTGTGCAATTCTCAGCTCCTCCAACTGTATCAAATACATTTCTAAACTTAAATCCTTCAAAACAGTCTCATTCCTCTTAAACGGCCTCGTCCGCACGCAATTCCCGCCCTTGTCCCACGGCCCGCCCTCAAAATGCGACGGCGCAAATGTTCTCAAAAACGTCACGCCGTTAAAGTCGACGACATCGTTTATGGCCCGAAACGCCGTCCGGAAAGCCCGTCGGTAGCTGAAAACTGACGTCAGCTGGCTGATGTTGGATTCGGGGCAGTACAGGCAGCCGATGAGGCGGTTGTTGAGGTAGAAATATGTTGGGCGGAAGAACCAGTGGCCGGCGGAGATGATTACGTAGTCGAAAAGTGCGATTTTAGTTGTCCAGTGCTCGTCAAACTCGTCTAGGTATAAATCAAAAGGGCGCTTTTCGTTGTTGGGGTCTAATTTTCCGGTCTTGACCAAATAGGGCGACCAGAACATGGAAATCTTAAAGTCGTGTTCTCTGTATTCATAGTGTTTGTTTTGGTCCGTTGGATCTGATAAGTCAACCGGATACGCAACCTGAAAAAATGGAAACCAATTCAATGCCGTTTGTCATTCTTATTAAGCTAAACAATATGCTTTCATTATGAAATATTAATTTAATTAATGTCCTAGTTTTTGAAGAAAAATATTCGAGCTACCAATCGTAACTACAATCTTTCTTCCTTTACTTGCATTGTACAAAGACGAAGCCAAAAAACTTAAATTGAGGGGTTGAAATTGAAATTTTTAAAAAAAATATTTTAAACTTTTTAAATGAATAAAATTTTAAAATTTAATAAATTTGTAAATAAAATTTATACTAAATTTAAACTTTATGGAATTAAGAGGAGACAAGGGCTCTTGCCAGACCTCTAGCTCAATCACTGCTTGCATAAGGGCCTTATTCAAATAATAAAGGCTGCGTCATTTAATTTAAGTTGTGTTGTTATAATACGAAATTTTTATGTTCTTGTTAATTTCTTAAACTCCATATTTCACAAATTAGATAGCATAATTGGCTAAATTTTCAAGCATTCTATCTAGTTGATCCACAAGATTTTCTTGGTTCCCTAGACCATCTATATCTAGTATATATCATATAGTTTTGAGATCATGAGTTGATATCAAGCAACAAAAACTAGTATTATAAGATTTAATAATTCATTTTAAAATGAATATGACTGGGGTTTAATATTTAAAAATTGTACTTCTTCATGTGGGAGTAGTTTTTTACTCACAATCAGGTAAAGACAGACAGAAAACAGAATAAACAACACATGTTTCTCCAAATGTTCACATAATTTCATCATATATTGGAAATATTATGATCTCTACATCTCAAAGACAGATATAAATGAAGATCTCAGTTCATATGTTCATGGCGTGATAGCCAACTAATGCACTACCATGCAGAATCTCATCTTTGGACCACTCTTTCAAACCCTCAACTTTAATTATATTGATTATATTAATTGTCGTCTAATTTTAGAACATGGGGTTGTTAGTTTGATCCAGAATACACAATAATTCAAGATGCTTATGCTCATAATTAATGAGTTCGAATGCATATGTTAGTTGTTTGCAAGAGGAGAGTAAAATAACATCCTAAGATTATAAAAAGAGAAAACGACAAACTTATTAATCTCAATTAAATTAATTTGCATCTGCACACTTTTCCATCTGTCTCATTTGCTCCATTATCTTCTAATTTTAATTCTTTTTTTTAAATGATGTGAGTTAATCAATAGTATTTCAAATGTAGTCAATGAGGTTTTACTTAAATGGAAAGTCAGACCAAGATTTTTCTATTAAGAGGAGGTTTTTGGGTTCGACTTTCATATATGTGTGGGTATTTGTTTACTTTAATGGTAGTTTCATTTATTAAATTATATATTTGATTTTAGAATTATTAATTATATTGAATTAGTTTTTAATATCTTAATATACTGAATGATGTGTAATTGATCGCTTCTTTTAAAAAAAATTAATATAAATTAAAAAAAAAAATTTAGACAGTAGTTAAGTTAATTCAAATTACATACATATCTAGTTTCATAATCATGAGACTTGATGTGTATATGTGTTTGCTTCCATATAAGTACCCTATACAAGTAGTGTACATACATACATATATATATATATATATAGGCAAAGTGTAGTATCACATTGTTATTACTTATTAGCTAAAAAATAGCTAAGTTTACATATATAATTAAATATATGTACATTATATTTTTATATACATGCAGAGAAAGAAAAAGTTCAATTTTTTTTTTCCTATTGGACTAACAAGGTTTATATATATGTAGTATCACAATGTTAGTTCACAAATGTTTTTTTTTTTTTAACCGTATTTTCACATGCATAAAATTTTAAAATTTTCAAAGTTATCTAAGAGGACTAACAAGGCTAACATTGGGCACCATCCACCACCCGCTAGTAGTTCTATTTACTGAATTCGTATTCTCTATAAATATTTGAGAAATCCCCAGAACAATATATGGTGGCAAACCAATAATAATGATAATAAAAAAAAAAAAATACACATTTTAGTTTTATTTTCTCCTCTCTACCTTTCCAACTACAAAGTGAAATTTAATTTTCTATCCTATCTTTTTTCATCGATGAAACTGAAGATAAACCTGTACAGTTTATGTGAACGTAAATAATCGTCTCTTCCCGACGTGGGCCATGCCTAAATTAACATAACAACTTCAAAGGAGGACCACCCCAAACTTTTGAATGGCGAAGAACATCCAATCTTCCATGTTCTCATTAATTGTTTCTTAATTAATTAATTCTAGTACTGGGAAAACTTTAGCAACTCCACGTCTCTTGCTGATTATTTTTATTTCCCAATCTTGACCACTGCCATCTAACAGTGGCCAAATTCATTTACGCCCCTAATAGTGTGTTAAACTTAATTATAGTGATATTAAGGTCACAATTAGCACGAATTTTTCGAACATAACATAATTAATCAGAGATTAGTGCAAAATTTATTGCTGAAGAAATTAATTAGCAAAATAAATTAAATAGAGATGGATACTTACCCTTGACAAGAGGCAAATCAAGGACTGCATGTGATTTCTTGCCACTGAATCACCAACAAATGCTAATGATTTTCCCTTGACAAGTTCCAAAAACTTGTGAGGATCAAATACGGGCAGCTCACAGTCATCGGGCTTCCACCTCCATTTCAAGAACCCCGTATCGGGCCTTCCAAACTTCATGCAGTTCTGATGCTCCTGAATTGCATCACATGTCGCGTTTGTGTAATACGGGCCCTCGGGATTCGGCACCCATTCCCCGGAAAATAAGTCGCATTTCTCATCATCCACCACTTTTGACCTTATCAATATTCCACCATCATTTGTCTGCTTTTTATGTTGTGGCGGTTTTTTTCTTTCGTATTTTTTCCCGGCCGCCGGGTCGTGGCGGCGCAACGACATGTCGCCACCACCTCCGTCGTTGCATTCCAACGAGTCGGCTCCATCGACCGAGCAAGGGTTATTAATATTTTGGTCCAATTGGGATGTTGGTCTTATTGAATCCTCCAAAGATTGTGATGCAAGAGATGTTTGGGATAGTTTCTTGGAAGAATCTCCAATGAAGGGGTAATATAAAGGGATTGTTAGAAGTAGGGTTAGGGCTATGATTGGAGCAATCTTTGGTGTTTTTCTTCGTGTTTGGGGTTTCCCAAAGGGAAGTTCTGAGGCTTGGAGCTTCATTATATGTTTCTGTGGAGAGGAAAGGATAAAATAATCTAATGGAACGAGAAAACTTGATTACTTTCCACTCGCATGTTGCGGTGAGGTCCAAACCAAGTGATGGTTTTATGTGGATGTATATACATACACACATGTGGTGTGGCCACTAGGAGGAAAAAATACTTCAGTATATGAAAATATAACTATTTTTCAATACTAAAATATAACTATTTTTCATTGTAATATAGAGAGTTTGATTTTTATGTTCTAATTTCATTTTGTATTATGCATCCTAAATACAGACCAAATATATATAATATTTTCTTAATATGCATTTAGTATGAATTATATATATTTAATATATACATAAAATATGGGATAAAATATTAAATTCAAAGATAAGATTTGAAAAATATTACTATTTCAATTAATATTGAACTTGTTTAATGATGGAAATTTGTTAAAATAATTTTTAAAAAAAAAACTAATGCTTTAATGAATGGTAAGGGAATAGTGTAAAACAATTGGAATTTTTTATTTTAATTTTAATTTTTATTTCATATTTTATATTTTAGATATAGGTTAAATATATAACATATTTTTTTAAAATATACATGTGTCGTAAATTTTATTGGTGGTTGGGGTTGTAATCCCATTATCCCCTACAATATCTTTTGTCATGTCAAATTTGAGTCAAATCAAATCAATTGTGTATTATGGAAGGCAAACAAAAGTTATTATTTCACGTTGAATGAAATTTAATATTTTCATTTAAACCGCCCATACCAGACAATATCTTATTTGATGGGATAAGGGGATGATTCATTTAGAAAAAATTATGGAATCCATAAAAAGGGATTTCAAAGTTACATGTTTTGAAAATAGTACATGTGTGTGTATATATATATATAAATACGTATAAATGTACATGTATAGTTGATGCAAAAATAAATAGTAGGCGAAGAGAGAGAGACAAAGAGTTTTCCACCTTGATAGCATCATGTGTTAGATCAGTTTTCCCATTTAATGGTAATGTACATTTGAGTGACGACTTAAATGATCAAATCATATAGATGATAAGGGAAAGGACTGATCGTGAAATTTCTAAAACAGCTCTAAATCATAGATTATGTAAATAATCTAAAAAGTTTTTAAGATTTGGCTCATAATCCCTTATTAGATTGAGAAGAAATGCTTATTTTAGATTATGGATTGTACGGTGTTAGTGATTTCTTTTCAAGTTCTATCTTACACCAACACTTACTATTCCAATTTTATCCTCATAAAAATCGGATAAAAACCAGTCTCTTCCAACAAATCCTCTCCATCCATTTTTGAACCATTATTTCGTCATATATTTTAAAAATTATTCGATTCATGAATACACATAAGTAAAAATATTTTTTACATTGACGTTTATTTATAATATAAAATAAAAAATAAAATATCAATTTAAATTAAGGAATCTAAACTGATTGTCCACCGTTCCAACCGATCTTTCAAAAGATCTACTTGAACTATGAATTTTAAATACCTTATTTTGGTGGGGGGGAGGGGGAGGAGGGGGGCATTCTCATAGTCTTTTTTTTTTTTTTTAATTATGTTAGATCCTCAATAATTTTATTTAATAATAGTGTGTTATAAAGATTATGATGTAAAATAAATTAATTGTTATGGTGGAAATAATTAAGGGTTTGGTTCTTTAAACGCCAACAACTGTTAACCTGCTTATTGGTCAAAGTAGCTTATTTATTATGCCAATTTGAAAAGTCTGCTTATTAGTTATTAGTAGTCAAAGTCACTTAATAGTTGTGTTAATTCCTATTTATTTCAATGATCTTGACACGAACCAATGATGATTGACGATTAAACCACTAAATTCAGTTGTCGACTAAATTTTTCTCCAGCCATAAATCACAATGGCCAACTGGCCAACTGCTGTTAATTGCTTATTTTCTATAATTAACCTTTTGGCGGCCCAAATATTTTAAAATTAAGATCTATTCAGTAGATCTTTGGGTTAAGTTGGGCCCAAAGTTTTAATCATCAAGAAACACAAACACACACTAATGGGTTTTCTCATACTCTTGAAGCAAGAATCCAAACAGTTTTGGATTTCACTTCATGTTCAAAGTGTTCAAATTTCATTTAATTACTTCATTAATATCATTAAAATAAGCTTGATACAAAGAGCCAGGCCCATTTGTTTTAATTAACAAGGTTTAAATTGAGGTTCTGTGATTTATAAGAATAATTAAGCCCGTGCATTTCTTCTAATTTTGTATTTTGGTGAAAGTATAAATTATCTAATTAAGTTGAATCTGTCCTAAATAAGATGAACATTTTTTTGGGAGTTTATTGAGATTTTAAGAAAGAACAAACCAATAATTGAGAAATTACAAATTTAAATGGATTAGTATATATATTTTTACAATATTCATTCCTTGCCAAATGAATTATTGAAAGTGTAAAAAGGACACCTCAAATAAAAGTTATGATGATCTTTCCAATTTCCTGCAAGTAATTGTCACTTAAATTGCTTTACTCGGGCTACACTTGTCTTGGCATCAAAATCAATATAAATGGAGGACCAGAAATTAATGGAAGCAATTTTTTTCTTTTTCTTTTTTCTTTTTTCTTTTCTTGGAGAGAGGAGAGCCACGTATACAAGTAGCCAGCCCACCTCAATTCCCCCTACATATTACCAACTTCTAAAGATTTTTTTTTTGTTTTTTTGTTTTTTTGTTTTTTAATCGACCAATGGATGCATAGAAACATTAGCCACCATAAAAAGAGAGATAATTAACTTAAAAGAAAAGGCCCAATTCCTTTCTCAAATTTGCTTGTGGCCCATTTGGAGATTGCTTCTGTGTCATTTTGCACTATCAAATGTAAGCTTAGATTCCTTCTTTGAAAGTGATAGTGTGAGTCAATGACACTTAATTCAAGCCATAAAATTAAGTCCAAATTCCTTGAAGTTTATAATTAAATAGCATAAAGGATGGGATATGTTTATTGGATCTTTTATTTCAAATATTGTTTCATTTCCAATTTCAATTGCTGAATGAATTCAGTGACAGCCAAAACTTGGGTACGAGGTTTCTAGTCCCTCCGTTGATAAGGCAGCTTCTAGCCTCTGTTCCAAACTTATCGTATTCTGAGATTGTTGTTCTTACTGTTGTTAAAGTAAGGACAACTTACCTTCTTGCAACGGATCAAAAAATAAGGAATTGGCAGCTTTAGCAGGAGAAAGAGAAATATCATGGATATCTCTTGAACACCATCTTCTGTATTAAAAGACTTGATTGGATCATGGGTCAAAATCATGCATGAGACTTTTATCTCACACGACGCCTAAGTAATAAAAGAAACAAGAATTCAATAATATGAATATACGTCAAATGTACAATGATGATGTTATTTTATAACCTTAGCGCATGTTAGTAATATTGGAATAAAAGATGAAATATCATTTGTAATAAATGATTTGATTTGATGTTTATGAGGTTAATAAAACTTAGCTCAAATGATAAAGACTGAAACTTCTGAACTCTATAATTAAGTATTTTGAATTTGAATCCAATCCAACAAAAAATTTTACTTAGATAAGAATTTTGAAATATAATCATTGTGCACTTAATTAAAATTTGATAGTCACTTGTAATATATTTACTTGTGTACTTCATCATCTAGATAATATGTAGTTTACAAGGGAAAGAAGGAAAGTTGAGGAAGAAAGGTGGGGGAAAGATGAGAAGAGCAAACAATTATATATTGTATACATGTTTGTGCCAAAATGCCCAAAAGTTCATAGTACTCCGTTTTATTGAGATTATTTATGGTATTGTTGAAAGCACAAACATGTGAATTGGTACAATGCACCCCTTAAATGATGCTATAAAGGTACATATGTATTATTTTGAAGTTTGACTTTTAAGGTTACTAGTTAGTCAAATTATTGGCCCAAATACAAAGGTTATTATATATTTACCTACAATATGTTTTATGAATTAAATTATAAATTATAAAAGAATGAATCTTAAATGAAGAATGATATGCTCCATGTTATGAAAGAGGTTTTTATACATTTATTATGTGATTAATTTATATTTAATTAAATCTCAATGAGATTTTAAGGGAAAGAATTTTTTTTTAGAAAAGTTTGACTAAACTCAAATCATTTATAATTTTTACCATCATAAAAGTAAACTCTCAAGCCATTCACCAATTACCAATGATATAATTGTTTGTCTTAATGTATTTTAAAATTTTAATATAATAATTAATGATTAATTGATTAGTTAATACAAAAAAACAAGAATAATAATAATAATTATCATAAATTTAATTGGATTTGAGGAGATCAATTTAAAATAGTTTTTTTTTTTCTTAATGATCAGTCATCTGGGCCCAGGAGATAAAATCACAAAACCTAAAAAACATTGACCCTCTACAATAAATTATCCCAAATTCCTAGTTCTTACAATGCATTAAACACCTCTCACTTGGCCTCCCTCCTCTCTCCCTCCCTCTCTCTCCCTCTCCCCTTCACACAAACTGGAAAGGGTGGTGGGATTTCTCTGTGGCCTCATTCAACCCTCTAAACTTTGTCACCAAAATTCCTTCATTTTAATTCTTGAAGGTAAGCTTCCATTTTCTCTGTTCACTTTCTTGGAGTCTTTTTGGGCTCTAAAATTCGTGCAGCCATTTTGGTGTCAGGTAAAATTGGTTGAAGAGAAAATCAATTAGGTATGGTGATGATGGGGCTGGAAAGGTTGATGACGAGCTTGAAGTCCAAACTCAAGTCCATGAAAATGAAGAAACCTTACAACAAGATTGAGAAGAGCGAAAGCATGAGAGTCGAAATCAGGAGCCGAAAGGCCCGAAAACTCATCGAAGACACACTCAAAATCGCTGATTCGCCCAAGACCAGAAGCTACACCTTCTGATCATTCATACATATGTATGTTTCTTATCTACAGTAGAAATTTATTATAGCTTCTTATGATTTTCTGCTGCCAAATCTCATGCTCTTCATCCTGTATTTACAATGGGTTTTCACTTAGATAATTGCTTACAATTTTCTCTCTTAACTCTCACTCACTCACACATGCCATGAGCAATCATTTCTTTTTTTTTTTTTTTTTTTTTAAGGAAAACATTTAAATACATATCATTTATGATTGAAAATTCTAAAACTCAGTCATCAAAATTTTGAAACTTCTTAATCTTGAAGTTGTATATCCGAAACATGTGGTGTGTATTTGTTGGGAGGGTGTGACCAGCCAAAAGTATTGTTATTGTGAAATTCTAGTCCAAACCCTGTTTAGCAAAATTAAATCTAATTTGAATGAACCCAACAGCTAAACTGAGTCTGAATTAGAATTTCTCAACTTTTTCTCTGTGTTATTATTGGTTCGATACTGTTGTAAGCATGAGCGATTATACCTACCATCATTAAGTTTGCAATTAATATTATGATGATGCTTTTGGCAAATATAGAAATTGGTTATAAAGTTGAGGTTAAAGTAGCAATTCTTTCTGGAAAACCAACAAAAATCTACCATACCCCGAGCAGAAAATTCCAAAAGGAAAAAGGGCAAAGAGGAATGGATACACCGTACACGCCAGGAACCTTAACTAGATGATATAGAAATGTAACTGACTGATGAAAAAGTATGTCACCCCAATGGTAATAGTATAGCATGTTCCTACCAAAACTTTTAGCACATTGTCCCTAATGTTTTCCCTAAAGTAAAGTTAGAGATTTCTATTGCATTTTCCTATGTCAAAATCTTTGGAATCGATGGCTTTATATGAATTAGCAGTTTTTTATTTTTTTTTCTGACCCTATTCTTGATCCAATGGCGAGACTGAAATAATTAGTGTCATATCCATAAAAAATAAAGATACGAGTATGGTACTAACACAAATGACTGAGTAGCATAGAACCTGAATGTGTGTGGATATTAGGGTAATTCTATGTAATATTGCGCTCAGTATTTATTACAAGAACCAATAATATTAGTGACAATATATCTTTTTTTGGATGTCCCAAAATAAGATTTAATTTTTTGAAATATTTTTTTATTCTCAAAACAATCTCAATTAACTCTGACTACTTAATTTTTAGAACAATAATAGTAAACATAAAACAAAAAATTTACTTTTTAAACATTTACATAAAACTCCACCCACTGTCAAACTAAATACTTAAAAATAGGATGGAGGAAGTATTAATTAATAAGAATCTTTGTTCTATCATAATTATGATTTTTCACAAAGTTGAATAGATACAAGAATTGTGTTTTAAATTGTCTTTGTTGAAAATTAGTAGCAAATAAAGTGTGTTTAAATGAAATTAATAATAATTGAGACATGTATAATAATAACTTATGACTTCATTAATGTGCTCAAATATATTGATGACAAAAAGGGGGAGGCCTAATTAATCAGGATATTGTTCCTCTTGTTGGATATGCTAAAAAGCAAATAGCAAAAGAAAAGCGACAAGTCATGAAGAAAGACAAAAAAGAAAGAAAGCTGAAGAAGGCAGGAGTAGTAGGAGCCAGCCAGCCAGCCAGCCAGCCAGCCAGCCATTTTTGGGCACATGAGCATCACGAGCAGGCTGAAGCGGCGTACGGCGATACAAAAAAATTAAAGTTGGCGGTGATCTAATTCTTATGCTGTTCCTAGAGTAAAACAAACCTTAAACAGACAAACCCCCCTGTACAAAATTGCTGCGGTACATGTCCAATTTTTCTATTTTTTTTTTCTTTTTACACACTCATATATATATATATATGTATGTATGTATATGTATAGTTAATAGGGATACCAAAGTCTGATGCAATCTGTATGTTTTTGACGTGGAAATCTTATTCTACTTAAAAAGAGAGAACTGAGAAAAGGACACTAGTTTGATTAGATTCAATCTTGATCCACTAATTAATATTAATTTAATTATATAATTATTTAATCAAGGGATGAAAATGAATAAGGTTGGATTTGTACGAGAAAATTTGGATTTTGGAAAAGAATTTTAAATAATTTTGTATTAAAAATAAATTTTAAATTTATTATAATAATTCAAAATATAATTAAAAATAAAAATTTAATAATTTAAAATTTATTATAATGTAAAAGAAAAAATCAAATTGATAAACAAATTCCGTAATTATTGAAAACTCTCAATTTGAATTTAAATTTAATAAAAATTTATGAATTTAGCCGAAAAATCACACATGCTTATGGGGTGATGAAATTTGGGGATTTTTAATTTATCGGCAAATCTATCCGACACAAGGCATTCTAGGTGGATGGAAGGCAACCTACATGAAATGAGCATAAAGCTGATTAGAAAAAAAAAATTCAACTAGAGTGTTCATATATTAAAAAATATCAAGTAAGAGAAAAAACAATATACTTATTTCATAATTTTTTCCTTTTTCTTTTCTTTTCCCATTTTTCCCCTTTTACTTATTTTTTCCTTTTTCATCATCATCATCTTCCTTAAACTCACATCTCCACCACTGTTCCTCCACCAAAACAACCCCCATTCCCCATTTTCTATTTTCTTGCCCAAATTTCAATGGAGTTTTTATCTTCATCCAATATTGGGGTTGCTTGCTTTTGGGAGAGAAAATACAACAAGATGACTTCTTGCAATCCGTGGAGCTGACAGATAGGATTGGTGGTTGGCGGCGATTTTGTTGCTGCGAGGATGATGAGAGCAGGGTGGTGGTTGTGGTGGTGGATGGCTATGGTGTAAACAAATGAATGGGTTTGGGGAAGAATTTATTGGAGGGGGAGGAATATGCGATGGTTTTTGGTGGCGATTGCAAGGGGTTGAGGTAGAAGTTGGTGAGCTAGAGGTGGAGGCCGATGGGGTTTGGAGTGGCAAGATTGGTGGGTTAGATGTGGTGAAAGACGATGGGGGGATGGCGTGGGTTGGTGGTTTCTCAAGACTAAGGAAGAAGAAGAGGTGAAGAAAAGTGGTGCTGGTTTTTTCTTGAGAGTAAGGAGGAAGAAGTAGAAGAAAAAGAAAAGAAAAGAAAAAGATTTGAAATTAAAGAAATTAATTTTTTTATTACAAAAGATAGAATTTTTTAACTTCTGTATATATTCTAAAATAATTAATATTAATTTTGATGATTAATTATTTAAATAATTAGAATTTAATTTTTAAAATTTGATATTAATTAAAGTTATACATTAAATATTAATAAAAAATAATTACTTGTTATATAAAAAAGATATAACTTTTTTGAATTTCTTTTTATATCCTAAAATAATTAATGTTAATTTTATTTTATTTTGATGATCAATTGTTCAATTAATTAGATATTAATTTATATGTTTCAATATCAATTAAAGTTAGAAATTAAATGCCAAAAAATTAAGGTAAATTAAATTTTTTATTAAAAATATATATAACTTTTTAATTTCTTTTTATAATCTGAAATAACTAATGCCATTTTTTATTTTCCTTTTTTTATTAATTAGAAGTTAATTTGTGAATTTCATTATTAACTAAAGCTGTACATTAAATGTCAATTTCTTTTTATATTCTAAAGTAATTAATGTTATTTTTTACTTTCTTTTTATGATTAATTATTCAATTAATTATTCAATTAATTATGAATTTTAATATTAATTAAAGTTAAACATTAAATGTTAAAAAATTAAGTTAAAATTATTTTTTATTAAAAAAGCGATAACTATTTTTCTCCAACTAGACATACTTAGATTTTATGATTTAGTCCATATCATATTTTTCATTCCTCCACCTTATCGCAAAATGGAATGTATTATGTCCGCATGATAAAAAATAGCTTAAATTGCAAAATCCCCAATTTTAGTGGATTAGACGCCATTTTTAATAGTTACATGAATTTAGACTCAAATTGACAACACGTAGCTGTTAAAAACTCTCAATTTAAGTTCAAATTTTACTAAAATTAATTTTTTTGCCGGATAAAATTACAGAACTAAACTTGTAATTTTTTTTAATATAAAATTATTCAAATAATCTCAATAAATTTATTATTATAATTTAATTTTTTTATTTTTAAATTTATCAATTAAAATATAAAAGAGTATATTTAGTGTCACATCGAGTAGCTATAGGGACCCTCAGATCCTAAATCAACTAATTGTATTGTATGTAAGGTCCAAATTTTATGTATAGTTTTCAAAAGAATATTTAGCCCTCAAATTAATTTATTAATTTTGTATACATGCTATATATGGCATTCTTTAATCTTCATCATACCCTTGCTGGCCTTTTGACTATAAAATGTTGGTTCCTTTTTATATTGTACTATATTGTGTAAAGAAAACGGCTGACACAATTAGTTAAACTTTTTTGTGGTATAACAAATTAATGGGACCAAAGCATTACACATTTCAATTATGACCTTTAAAAACACAAAATTTGCACCCCACCCCCCAAGCCCAACAAAATTGGACTAAGCTTTGCATTGGTGCAATTTTCTCAAAAAATAAACCACTCATTGAAAAATATTTTAAATCCGATTTTGCAACTTTTTGGATGGGATAATATAGATTAAATGAAAGACATGTTTTCAATTGATTTAATAAGACCAATCGTTCATTTTTTTAAGAAACAACCCAATTGCTATTAAACATGAATTAATTTAAAAAAAACTATAAAAAAGAAATAAGAATAGTATCACATAAATATATATCTAGATTTCTATTATTTAACATTTGATTTTATGATATTCCTTACATTGTGTATTGCAGAAATATAATTAAGTATTAGTTATTTTTTGTTTGTTTTTATCGGAACTAGGGAATTACTTCAAATAATATAATCCATAAATTTCGGTGCGCAACTATTTGTGTTTGTAACAAGATAAAAATTGTCATTTAATCAAAATAAATAAATAAAGAGTGAAGGGTATGAAAAAAAAAAAAAGATAGAGTTCCAATATCATCATATTTTATATAATATTTTTATATCTTCTTCAAAAGTAGTCAGATATCAATCTGAACTTGCGTTCATGAGACCCACAAAAAGGGAGAAAAAAAATAAAAAAGGAACTTAGTTAAATTGAAGAATTATTCCCACATCAAACTGAGAGCTCAAATATGATGTACAAATTTCCCATGCTTTGGATCGTAAGCGTCATCATTTTCATACCTGAAAGCGTAAAAGGCAAGGGCCACTGTGGCTATGAGCAAGAAGATACGGCCAACCTGCGTACCAATGTTATTGTCCCATTGATCCTGGTAATTGGCCAAGTACCCGGCCTTGCACGAGTCGCAGTCGAAGCAATCTTGCCCCACCCTCAGCCACATCTTGCATTCCTTGTCTTCCGAAAGAAGACCCGTGTCAGGTGCCACCCAACGGCTTGTCATATTTTGGACCAACCCGCACCGATTGGGAGGAAAGCAGCACCCAATCTGTAAACACAAACTTCCCATTATATTGATTTAAAGAACTCAATCAAAATCAATAATTAGAATTCTGTCCCGCCCCATGGATTTTTCTATTCAAATATAATGGAACAAGAGAGAAGCAAGAAAAGAGGAGACCTCAACCAAAAGGACTTTTTGGTCCGAGGATTGATTTCTCATAACATCACAAATTCTGGTCTCAATATAACAAGACTTGACCTCATACCAATCCTTTTCATTCACCAGAGCTTTCTGCAATGCGGGCTTGTACTCCTTCAGCCAAAACCCATTTGTAGATGTCTTCCCATATGTGGCCAACGCCGACTGTGGTGGCATCATCGCAGAAATGAAGGTGGAGAAAATTATGGTAGCAGCCGTCGAAATCAGGAGCACCCACAGGTATATGGATTCCAGGGCCTTCACTTTACAACACGAACCCAAAATACCGATTATGGTGGTGATTAAGATGAAGATTCCCGTCCATAGCAATGACGAGGCATTATCACGTAAGCACGGGCCTTGACTGGGTTGCTGATTCAAGTAATTCGCCATAAGAATATGAGAGAGTGCAGAAATTAATATTATGACGTTCAAAATTGACAGAACAATCCTGGCGCAGCTTAACATGATGATTGTTTGGGATTTAATACTCCTGGAAAATGTGATCAAGTGGGAATCAATACTTTTACTTTTCTGGCTTCATCCAAGAAACCTGAAAGAAACAGCCACTTTCGAAGGTCTGAGAAGGTGGAACGTTAATCCCAGGAATCAGGATAACGCCCTTTTGGAGAGAATAAAGAAACCGGAAGAAGTTTCATCAATGGGACCGGAAAAGGAGAAGAAAATGTTGACCAACTCCAAAATTTCTGGATTAATATTTTTCCTCCTCCCCCTTTGTCCACGTCATTAATTTGAATATAGGCTGGAAAATGATAAAAAAGGGAAAGCAGAGCAAAAACCAAGGATCTTCTAGGTCGTTTATGTTTATGGTGAACTGGTCGACCAGATAAGAGTATAATGAGCCTCTTATGGCAAAAATTTATCACCACAATGCTCGTGTCAAGGCTACAAAAATTAAAAAAGTAAGGGAATGTTTGTTTATATTTTCAAACCCACGTTCTCAATTTTATATTATTTCCAACAAATTTGTTTAACAAATATCTTATTTCTCATTCTCTTTTATCCACCAAAATTTATATTCTAAATTTTCAACCCTATATTACACTAATAAAACTCACCACTATCAACTACATCTAAATATATATTATTTTTCTTCAAAATACATCATTTCAATAGAATCTACCAACAAATTATTATACTTAAATTAAATATTTAAAGTATACCCTACCACTATCAACTATAAATAATTAATATATTATTATTTTCAAAAACATCATTTACCACTACCTACATATTATCTTAATAAATTATCGCATTTAAACTATATATTCAAATAAACCCTACTACTACCAACTTCTACATTTATTATATTTATAAATTATGAAAAACAAACACATTCTCTATTCTATCACGTTTTTTCATAATAAAATATACCAAAATACAACCAACCAAACATATATTTATTTTCATACCTATAATTTTTCACTATAAATCATTCATTCAAATATATTTTTAATTTTTATACAAGAATTAATACAATCTCATAAACTCCACTGAAGATGTTGAAAAGAAAATTAAAAATGAGAATGAAAACACAAACATCACCTAAAATTCTCACGGAGGGCACGAAGACTGTGAAGCCCTTAGTACTGGTCGAACAAAATGCCATCATTCTTCATTAAATGAAACACATACGCAAAAGATCAATGAGTACAGCAGTACATAAAAATTAGTTCAAGCGAACGAACGGCTGTGAAGGTAAAGCATTTGGAGATCCTTGCAGTGGACACATGTCCAGGGAAACAATGGGGGATCAAGGCAGTAAGAATGAACACATCGAATCTGGCAGAAATGACATCTGATAAGAAGATCCTCAGGTTCTCTACTGGAGCATCGATAACAAACTGGTGCTGATGGCTATATAACAAAAAAAAAACAACAATGAAACTCAAATTAGAAATGAAAAAAACAAACAGAAAGAGCAAGTGCAAAATTATAGCATGAATCGATATTTAAGTTATAGTTCCTCTAGTGAGAACCGCAAAAAGGATCCAAGAATTTCTCATAAAATGCTTGAAATAATATTCTATCCTAGCTGTATGAAGGAGCTTACAGAGGCTCACAAGTCTACT
Organism: Paulownia fortunei; assembly: GCA_019321725.1. Lineage (NCBI taxonomy): Eukaryota > Viridiplantae > Streptophyta > Magnoliopsida > Lamiales > Paulowniaceae > Paulownia > Paulownia fortunei. The sequence goes on from CM033110.1 coordinate 21,862,405, forward strand.
GATTGAGATAAAGCCCTAAAAGCAAAAACAAGGGCTCAAATGACTGATTTTTTAATGCAGACAAGATACAATCATTTAGGTTTGAGAAAAGAATCAAATTTGTTATATCATCACTTATTTATCTCATACAAGTAAAGATAAGTTTTTGTCAGATTTCCTGTCGGATATCATCTATTATTATGAATAATGAATCAAAAGACATCAAGGGTAAAATAGTTGCCAGAAGCTTAGGGACATTCAAATTTCAAAAAGTAAATAAAACCCAAAAAATTCTAGAAAAAGGAACAGAAAGCGTTGTAAAAGGCTCATTACTTTTACCAATCCCAAAATTGCTCAAATGAATCTCTTAATTGTTAATGTTTCCCACGAGTGATATATAAGGAGAACCAGGTAAAACTTACAATTAATCAAACATACAGAAAGAGACTAGAGTTGATGTCTCCCTTATAATTATATGATTTCAAGACTTCAACAGATCTTGATTCGCAGGAGAAGCAACAGATAACAATATAATACTAATGAACAGAAAAGTGAAAGATCGTATTCACTTACATTGCCAGGAGGACCGTATGTTTCATCAGGAAGAATGTATAGATCCATTTTCGAACTGTCATGTGGAATGGATTGTGAATATATTTTCTGATCTGAAGAAACGGCATCATCCACTTTAGTGATGCATATGAAACTAGCTTTGCACAAAGGACATGTTGAAGACTTTCTTCTTGAAGCCTGTGACGAATATAACTATCAGTAAGCAATACATCCTGAAAATAAATTATTACTACAATATACTATTATCATGCCATAAAGTGCCGAATTTATCAGACTTAAAACAATAATATGTGAATGGTGCTCTTAAATGCATATCCTCTGCAACTACTTCAGCTTCAAATAAGATGATCATTCAATATGAGATCAGACTCAAAGCAACAAAAATCTATCGATTCTAGTCTCACTACCACCCCATTTATGGAAAGAATTCCATGTGCTTGGGTCTCAGAAAAAGAATACAGACTGCACATGAGGCGGCAAGTTACATACAATAAATATTCTCTCGGCGTGTTAGAGACAATAAATATTATGTCTCTCCTCTCTCTAATAGATTAAACACTTTGATGAGCTGTTCATTTGGTAGCCAGTGTGCTCATGCTATAAACCCAAAAAATTTAGCATAGAAGAAACGCAAACCTCTGAAATAAAACTGCATACAAGCAGATACAAACTACAACCAGAAGAAAATGTGTTGTAGTGCAAAAGATAAGCAGCAATTAGGAGGGAGAAGAAAAAATTGTATCAGGAAAAATGAAATGCAGAGAATGCGCACCATATGATCTGCCCAGTTCTGGATGCATGAGAAACAAAATCGGTGACCACATGGCAGTACTCCCCTGGTGGAACTGAAATCTGTCCAACATATAACACATGACAACTCACTTGAAGCAGGCAGTCTGTTACCAGGATCAACGTCAATGAAATCCACAGAAGCAGCTTTACGAAGTTCTTCTGAAGTTGCGAGGGAAGATGGTGCACCATGAACATGTGCATTCTGATTTTCATTGTTCAAATGCTCAATCTCTTCAACATCATCACTGGCATCACTATTAACTTGCCCACTTAAAAAGCACCTTATATTAGATGCGTGCCTATTAGATGCATGTTGGTTCCTCTCAACATCTGAACTGTCAGACAGATTTCCACTGCTATTATTCTCAGGTAACACTTTCACCTCCTCACAGTCTTCCTCTACATTTGAAGTTAATAACCAATCCTTCATGCTTATGTGCTTTTTAACCAGCCTACGACCCTTGCACTGGGGTTCTGGTGAAGTGGAGTTCCTTTTTTTCAGTCTACAAGAATATGCAGGCTGAGAAGTGCTTGCTTCCTCCAGCTATTTAAGGAAGAGACAAGGAAACAGCATTAACCAATCTCAACATCACATGAAAAGCTTTGAGAACACTGACTTATTGAAAAAAAGTGTACTTGGACACTAAACAGCTCTTGAGGTGGGGGCGAGGGAAAGAGAGAGAGGGATGAAGAAGGGAGATGATTGAACAATAAATCTAACAAGTTTAAATGATTGCAGAAGGAAATTCTAAATTATGTTCAGCTGAAAGATATTTAAAGAGATTCTCATGGATGGTTTGAGACATCAGCAGAAAAGATGATTGACCATGCTGGTTAAATTAGTAATCCAAAGAAAAATCAAAATTTCCCTGAGCTATAGACATAGTTCTCAAAACAAGACAACCTTGTATTGACCTAAAAGACATCTTTTATTGCTACGAGCAAGCAAATTCAAATATCACATGCCAGTAACTGTCTATATATCTATGATTGGAAAATACACTTTAATGCAGTTCTCCTGATAAGTAGCCAATTTAACTTCGATTGCATCAGAAATTACTACAAGTATAAACCCCAAAATATAGTATTTATTATTGGTATATTGTCTAAATCTATAACTTCTAAAGATGGAGAAAGACATGGAAGGAACTCATAAAATTTCAATACCTCCATAATTGGCGGCCTTGATAGAGTCTCAAGGCAATATCCGCTGCTACTAGGACAATCTTTCCTTGAATTTCTTTTGATTGCTTTCCGTGTTGATCTATTAGAACAATGACTGTTCTGCCTCAGCTGAGGAAACAGATTCTGAAATATATCAGACGAACAAAATCACAACTTTGGTCATACTAAAATAATCAAGAGGCAGCAGAATCAGAAGCAACTTTGCAACAATAACAAACTTCAACGAGAGCATCAGAATCATGCCAGATAACCATTTTGTCAATAGAAATCACAGGGTCCAACAACTAGAAAAGGAAAATTATAATCCATGAGAATATTGGTCAAGGACACATTAGTTATTACTTAAAGAAAAAAAAAATTGCAGAAAGAAATGAAAAAAGATGGACTGACATCAAGAGTACTTGGCATATAGGGATTTTGGGCTCTTTATAGTGATAGCTTTACTAGTTCTTCAAGGATTATAAACCTATTGATAGACAGGAAATGTCAAAAATCACCCTAAACTAAGAAGTACACAAGGAATAATGCATGCCTTACTTGTTCTTCAAGGATTATAAACCTATTGATAGACAGGAAATATCAAGGACACAAGGAATAATGCATGTATACCAAGCTAGATCAATAACTACTAACAGGTAAATTTTAATCTTATGTTCAAAAAGAGACAAATTAAAATCAGATAGCAACCTCATCAAAAAGAATCGAATCTGTCCAAGCAGCATTATTTATGTCTTCACATTCAATGTCAACCACAGGTCCTCTACTGTTCTTCAATGCTTTAGAGTGAGCCTTTGCCTGGTTGATCCCCAACGGGATGTTCAAAAGCAGTGGTCCCATTTCTTCCCCACTACAAGAAATCAAAAACAGAAAAAATAACTTCATAAACAGTAAAAAAAAATTGTTAGTGGTTCAATTAAAATAAGTTGTTGCTGCCATGAAAATTCACAAGCATATGGACATTGCAAGTTAAGATATTTCCATTTTGATGAAGCAATTTCTCCATTGAATTCAATCAAGCATATAAATTCCTACTCAGACAACAGCCAAAAGGACCATGGTCTCTGTTTGGCTAAGTTCAGCCAAATTACTGAACACGCATCACACAGAAACAGCAACCGTTGTTCCCAGAACTCTGGAATCAGAGGGAGAACATAATTTGAAATTGTTAAAAAAAAATCATAATATCATTCACTCAATACATAGAAAACAAGCTAAATTATGTATAGTAATATTTCAAGAGTATTAACTGAACTTATACCGTTCTTTTGGCAGGAGATTGGGCTCTGTCACATTGGAACTGCAAAAGTTCAATCAACCAAAATTGGTCTTTTTGAACAGAATCCCAGGAAGCTATAAGCAACAGTCTAGCATATGTTACCACGTTAATATATACTATAAACTTAAAATTATGAGTACTGATGAACTGGATTCTGCGTCATTTGATGTGGTTTGCTCCTTCATCACGTCAAGTGCCATACAAGCAGCATAGATTAGGAAATTACACAAATGATAAAGGCAGTTTGACATTAGAATGTGGAGGGAAAACTTTAAATGTGCAGTCAATATACTGATCTATAATACATTACCAGGCTTCTCCTTATTGGTACCTTTCCAGTTGCTACACATGAAATTAATACTAAATAGCATACTCAAAAGAAAACAAACAATTTATGCATGACACCGAAACATGAGTATGAGCTAAATCAGCCTGGTTGAAGACTTTTCAAAATCTTAGAAGACAGAACAATACTTTTTAGTTCCTCACAATTCAAGCTGCTCCTGCTTGTGCCCAACACATGGCCTTTTTTCCATACAACATCATCAACATTCACAATTTGATTAAAAAAATTCAAAAAGTAAATTCACATATTTTCACCAGAAATACCATTCTATATGGCGGTTTTGAGTGATTTTCCTTTTACAAGGAGGATAATTCACATTATTAACAACAGTTGTATGCAAAACAACAACAGAATCACAATTCTAGGATAAAGAAAAAAATTCATCTAAAACCTGATTTCCACAATTCAACATACCTCTGAAAGGTGTATGGTTCCTCCGAAATACGGCTCCCTTTCTTTACACATTCCTCAATCCAGCGATGATTAACTATTGCTATCTTGAACTTCTTCGCAAGCTCATACTTTCTTCCTTCAAATTTCCAACACACCTGAACAACGCAACCAATCAAACTGCTAAAAAAGAAGAAACGTAAAGAAATTCAACAAACAAAGTATTTTTACCAAATGCGTAATAGATTGATTCATGTTTCCAACGTAACTAGCGCCAGTGCGAGATATCAGTCTGATGAGATTGAATCTCTCGGCGCCGTGATATCCGCTCACTGTAGCTAGAACCGATTCCATTCCTTTCACAGGGAAGTGTGCGGATTCTGTAAAAAGGGCAAATCAATAAAATAAGGTAGGTGGAGCTAAATAAATCCTCTCCAAATTGATAAGGGAATAGAAATATTATGAATGATAATTATATCGTATGAGCACATCAGAATTAAATAGAGAGTGGACGAAACCCTAGCGCCAATTAAAAATCTTTAGAGAGTTACGAATTATTGAGTGGACAAGTATGATTTCTGCAGAGATGTGAAGGTTGAATTTACCTGGGTGTTGATGTTTAAGCGAATCGTCTTCCATGGTAGGAATCTGTCTGTGTGGGAACTTGGAGCTGTGCCGGGAAAGTGAAAATTTTGAATTTGGGACTGTGAAACCTGTGATTTAGTTCGGGTTACAAACTTTATAAAGGGTGGCAATTTTGGTGGGGCATGGTTCGGGTTGGGATCCGGTAAAAAATGATCGGGTCAAATATGCATTATTTTTTTGTTTTAAATGTGTTAAATGGCGGGTTGTGTTAAATTGCGGGTTAAAATCGGTTTGAGTTCAAATTCTTGGACTACTTTTTTTCTTTTAAGTTTTATTATATCCATCACTCTCTAATTGAGATTGAATTAAATTTGTTTGATCCTCCTTATACTCCTTCAAAAAAAAATTGATGAAAAAAAATAAAATGGTAGGAAAGAGGAAAATAAAATCAAAGAAATACAAAATAAAGTTTGATTATGTACAGAAATTAGTGATCAGAGAAAGACAAATAATCATTTCTTTAGGCTTCAGCCTCATGTTCCTCACTTTTTTGTGAGGAAAATGAGCTTTCTCTAATTAAGAGAAATTGTACTTCAATGATTTTTTTCTTTGAGGTGGCAATTTTGGTGTGGTAGGCTTGGGCAGGGTTAAAAATGATCGGGTCCAGTATGCATTATTTCTCATTCAAACGTGTTAAATAATGGATCAAAATTGGTTTAAGTTCAACTTAATTGACCCCTCTTTTCGTTTGCATTTTTTTACACCTTCACCATCTATTATCCTTGGTCTATAGATTGAATTAAATTTGTTTGACGCTCTTGTTACACATTTATTATTGGCCATTAAATTACAAAAGGGTGGATAATTTTTATTCCCCACCCACTTTTATCTACTATTTTAAATAAACTAAATATAATATTAAACCAGGTGCATCCAAAATTCTCACCTAATAGGCGGCCCCCGGCCCAGGGGAACCTTGGGGCTAGTTTTTGTTGGGCAGATCAGCAGATTTTGATCCATTATGCCAAACTTTTTAATAGACGCGGCTGTTCGAGTGGGATGTGGTTTTCCGGGTCGGTCGAATTGAATTGAGAGGTAACAAATTGGGTGAGACAAATTATGACTACACATTTACACAGCAGAAAAGTTATAAATAGTAGAATTGATGAACACACACCAAATCAAAAAGTACTAATATCTTAAAATGTTAAGCATGACGCCACATTTGTAAATTAGAATTTTCTACAAATATTGATGCGTATAAAAACATAAACACCATAATGTGTTAACAATTGCCTCATTACTACAAAGGTATGACCTGAACAATCACAAAATCGGGGTCAAGTTAATCCTGTATCGACGGAAATGCATAGACAAAGCTGCAATACCAAATGGCACCAAAGATGAACACCACATTATCTGAAAGGTCAAAACTTATCAGGTGCAACAACTAAAGTACTAGTTGAATTTGCAGAACATAACAGTCGAGAGACCCTCAAAATCCTTCATTTAATGGCTCAGACGGAGAAGGAAGTTCTGACAATTTAAAATGTCTTCACCAACTTTGGTAAGCTGCATAATGAATAACACTTAAAATTGGATTTAGCCACAGTAGACGTTTAGTTCAATTCCAACTGATGCAAATTCCAGTAAAACAAGTGGATGATCTGTGGACCAACAAAATCTACCTAAAAGTTAACAATTAAAAATAGCATTGGGTTTTCCATAGAAGCAAGCAAGTATAATGCATCCACCCCCATGTTGCTTGCTTTTACAATGTGCTTGCATTCTCAGCATGGATCCTGACTTGATTATTATTCTTATACATAATACCAGAGTATCTTCACAGAGACCCCCATGAAGAAATAGAAGTGAAATGTGATGAACTATGAGGTGTTCATTGCCGTTGAAGAATGCGAACCAGAAGGATGGATGAATTGGACAAGGTAACCTCTAAGAAGTTCTAGATGACACTCAACTTGAAGGGGTCTTGAGTTACCGACGAACAGGGTTTCCACCTCGTGGTACTGACTCATATCCAGTTCCAGCTCTAGTACTTGGTGTTGACGCATAAGGTACATTATTCATAGAAACCTGTCCTTGAGGTCCTACAGTTCCTCTAGATGATGCATCATAGCCAGGGCCTTTCTGCGTATCATAATTAGCTGCCCGTTGAACTTCATCTCCTGAACCTCTTTGCATATCATAAGCAGGAGTACTTTGTCCATCATAAACAGACCCTTTACGAGAATCATAACCAGGTGTTCTCTGCACCTCATATCCAGGTCCCTTCTGGGAGTCAGATCTATGTCCTCTCTGAGCTTCATATCCAGGTCCCCTCTGGGCATCATAGCCAGGTCCAGTAGGACCCCTTTGGGCATCATAACTAGGTCCGGTTTGTATTCTCTGAGCATCATAACCTGCTCCAGCATGACCTTTGGGGTATCATAACCTGCTCCAGCATGACCTCTGTGGGGATCATAACCAGTTCCCCTAGATGCACTGTAAACAGGCCCTCTAGATGCATCACGAGCAGTCCCTGAACCATAAGGAGCAGATTGTGCCACAACATGAGGAGAATTACCCCCAGTACCAGCTACACCAGCAGGTCCACCCCCATTACCCCCTCCCAGAAGGGGGCCTTGGCCCTGCTGCAAAGGGAAAATATCAATAAAAGCTATCAATACAAAAAGACCACATAAATGGAAAATTTAAAGTTAAATGAACCAGAGAATCTCTTCATATTTTTAGAACTTTTATATGCCTTTTAGCTTTCCTTTTTGACAAAACAAAAACTATTTAAGTACAAGGAGTTCATCTAAATGTAAGATAGCTCAAGCACACATATTTGGGAGCACTTTTGATTTATTAAAGTCTGGTTCAGCTTTTGTTTTCAATATACAGACTGCAGTAACACACTGGTTGGCAGCCAGATTTGGAAGGTCCATTCTGACTTGCAAACTGCATGATCCAGGATATCCATTTCATATTTAGTTGAGATATTTCATATGAGAAATTATCAATTAACCCGATATTAATAATATACATACCTGTCCTACACCATAGGCATTTTGACCAGAAGCATAGTTCCCCACAGGAACACTTTCATTATATCCACCAGAACCACCGTAGGGCCCTCCTGCATTCCCATTGCAATACATGAGCTAACCAAAAGTCAAAAAAGACTGAAACACAAGGATACTAGAGAAAGGAAATGAATCTGAAAATGACCTATACCAGTTCGTGGGTCAAAGTTTGCAGAATTAGTTAACTCTCCTCTGAGCTTGTCCACCTCTCTTGACATTGCCATATAGTTCTTCTCCATCACCTGAAGAGATTCAAGGTGGTCGTTGTATAACTTCTTCTCGTAGTCATAAGTAGCCCTGTGCAGATCAAATCCTAGAAACATCAGACAATTTTAACTGTAATACCAAATAAAATAAGAAACATAAAATTCACAAAATCAAATTTGCAAGCTGTGATCTAACTAATTTGCCATTCAGAGATCTGCTGATTTCTAAATTAGTTTATACTAATCCCAAGAGACGTAGAAATGGGCAATTATCGGCAAGATCATATGTAGCGGATGTGCATGTAATACAACTTGTCCAACTCAAAATTCAATTTCTCCTCACAGCACCGCTTTTTATCTATATTTTTTGAGCATCATATGCATAAATTTCCTCTCCTGGAACCCTTGTTTCAACATTATTTGAAAAAAAAAAAAAACAACTACCTGCAATGCTGATATTCCTGTCTCAAGCTATCAAGTTCAGCCATTAGAGAAGGGATTTGTTGTGCCTCAGAGTGAGCCATCTGAAGGTCACGAGTCAACTGCTGCACATTCAAAATTAGTTCCTGCCTAGTAGCAACCAAACTCTGTGCTTCAGCTCGCGCTTGCTGCAACTCCTTTTTGATGGGTTCTGCAGCTTCAAGTTCAGACTCCATTATTGACAATTTATCTATAATACCTCTCATCTGCTGCTCTTTTTCAGACTTCACATCTGCAATGTGAGCATGTACCAACTGCAGGTCATGCTTGGCAGTAGCAAGATCTTGTCTTAAAGTTCCATGGGTAGCAGCAAGCCTCCGATTTTCAGTTGCAAGTTTTTCGATCTCAATATGTTGTGCAGTAAGCTTCTGTGCCATTACTTCAGGAGGAGGCAGCATTTCAAAAGGTGGGAAACCACCAAGCGGTGGACGAATTCCCGAGGCATATGGATCAGGATGCACTACACCAGGGCCAGGAAGAGGACGGCGAAGGTGGGGAGGAGGAACTCGACCTTTGCTTGCCATAATCAGCTCCCAATCTTGACCTTCAATACAGGCAATTATCACTTACAATGAACAAGAGCTCCATTCAAATCTCAGAGCTATTGATGGATCTATTTGCAATTTAAGTCATTAGCATCGCACATTATGTGCATTTTGAGTAAGTTGTATTTTCGTCTAGAAATGCTAAGAAAAGTCAGTCCCCTTTCGCATTCATTCGTGGAGTCTTCACATTTGTGTTCACAATAAGCTCAAAATATCTTTCATGTCCTGCTATTAGCAAATGAACAATATCTTCGTGAACAATTCTTTTTTTCTCTTTAAAGACGAAAACAAAATTCTACGAGCAATATACTTCATAGTAAATATGATGAAGAAGCACGAAACCTAGAAGGATTGATGGAAAGTAAGGAAAAGACATCAGAAAGCACTTTCAGAAGTTTTTTTTTTTTTTTAAAAAAGTAAATTTAGAATATACACCACAACCCATGACAAATTTCGTGTAATTGAAAGTTATTCCCCCTTTAGAGGTGCTTCTTGGAGTTCATGTTCTCTATCATGGATTAAAGGATCTGCAAGAAATGAATTCCCTCTCTACTTTTTAACTCTTTGTATCTTACTATACGAAAATAAGATTTAACAATGCTCCCTTCACTTTTCTTCACAAAAATAAACTAATAAACAAGGTAGTGAATGATCAACAAAACCAGTGGTTGACTGCCCAGGGCAAGGGATGCCATAGCCCTTTCTCCACCCCCAATCTAAAGAATAAAACCAACCTCCCCTTTTCTCCCTGCTCCAGACAGTTTCTATACCAACAATAAATTCTTATGTTTGATTGCACTATTTTTTAGATCATTGGAAGTTCTGTAAAGCATGGAGGGCTGTGAGAGTAAATTAATGCTAATAAAAATCATGATACAAGGTTAAATCTGTGCATAGTAAATCAAAACCACCAAGACTAATATAGAACAACCATTCAATGGAACATTTTCTTTCATTGCTTCATAACATGTCTTAAAGAACAACTAATTCATAGTCCAGTTGTACATATGTGAAGCCAATCCAGAACTGTTCTATATGTTACCTAAATTCTTAAAAGGCTTGCCTGCATACCTATTCTGCAGTAGAATTGCACATCAAACAAGAATGTCTCGAGTACTCTAGGTATTATTAGTCTTTCAATTACACTTCTGCATCAAACAAGAATGTGGCAACTACTAAACAACTTTCTCCATGCCCCAAAGGAGCACCTGCATGCTCACCCATAATTCATATATTCAAAAGACAACATTGATACGTCCTATGCATTTCTGGTACATAACCAAGCAAGTTAAAAACAAGATTCCCTAAAGAAACTTCAAAATCGAAAAAAGAAAAAGACCCATAAGCAAAGCCCTCCACAAATTAGATTACTTCATAAAAAAATTATCAATAAAGAGTTCACAAACAAGACAAGTAACGTAATACTTTATACAAATTATGTGTCGATACGCCCATAGATCTGCCGACGCTGCCCTTCACATGATTCTTCAAGTTATATAATTGGTTAACTAATATTCCTATATATGGCAACCTAGCATAAACTGTCTTTATGCAAATAAAATAGTAATTTTTTTCTACAAAAAATTACAGCGTCCCCAAGAAAAAGAAAATAAAAATCCATAGATAGGACAACGAACAAAAAAAATATAGGGATGAGATTAACCTGTGCAGATTATTTTCAGCAACGAAAAATGCAAATCAGAAACTTACTTAACGATGGGAACGTGTGACGACCTGAGAAGATCACAATTTCCTCGAATTTCCAAATCGAAGTCCCCTTATCGTCATCCGACGTCGCCGGCAATGGTCATGGCCCTGGGTTGAGGTGACAGAATTGGGGTGTTTCAGGTGGGGTTTCGGGGTCAGGGTTTTGTTAGATTATGAGATACTTCAGAAAACATTTTTTGGGAAGTTACTCCATTAAATCTTAAAATCAGATTTTTCGTGGGGGTTGGATCCAAATGGACCATTGAACCGTTTTCGGCTTGTGGCCCAATTGGGTCCAACTGAACCCAATTAGTGACCCAATTCACAGAAAAGTAGGACCTCAATCAAATAGATTGGATTGGGTTGAACTCATGGGTCAAATCCGTATTTGGTCACTCTTAATCTGGACTCATACTTTTTCATATTTTAAAAAATTACTTTTACTTGCGCAAACATAAAATTTAATGTTTAAAATTAATTAAAGGGATGGATTCGTCAAGCATATGATTTCGACATTATTTTTTATTTCCATTTGAATTAACTATAAATAATGTTTATATAATTTCTTGAAACTTTAACCACAACCAAACATTTAGAAAAAAAGAAAAATCAACCGTATTCTTCTCTTGTCCTTCACTTTTTCATCTTTTATAATTTTTTTTATAACAAAAAAAAAAAAAAGAGGCTAAGGTTTTGCATATATATATATATATTCAACAGTTAGAGTCAAAAGGACTATTTTTCATTAGTATAAAGTAACCATCGATTAAGATTGATATAAATATAAATTACAATACGTCGGATTTAATTTGGAATTATTTGAACTCGAAATTCAATCAATTAAGGATTTTAAAAACCCAAACTCAGACACAAACTCGGTCCAGACTCAAATTCAGTAGAAAAATTCGTTAGACCCACTTTATAATTTAAAAAATATTAAAATATATATTTTTTAAAATAATACTATTAAAAAAATTTAAAATTCTATTTTTTTTAATATCATATAAATATATTATATAAAATTTTCAAAAAGTGAAAAGTTAAACGGGTTGGGTTTGAGTTAGGTCGAGTTTGAAAATAAAAAAATATGATCTGATACAAGTCCGTTTATACTGTTGAAATTCATCTCAAATTGAACAAATATCAATTTGAAACTGCCTAAATATCATCTGAATAATGTAAATAGTTGGTACTTATAATCACTTGAGCGACAGTCAATTATGATGAATTATGTAATGTGATGGAGATTGTTATAATAAATGGAATCATAATGATCCATCACGCTCCAAGTCTTGGCGTCCACGACGGTATGCTATGCACTAACCCCTTATGCCCCACAATCCCCACACACACGGCAACAAGATGTGCACTAGCCCCTTTGACTAGTCTCGAACTAACACTGCAATGTCGCGCGTCATCTCCATCGCCACTCAATTACAACTCGGATACGTGGGTTAGTCTCGAGCAAATACTACAATGTCGACGTCACCTCTGCCACCGCTCGATTATAAGTCGGGCATGTGGTGTTTGGCTCTGATATTATTTGTTATCAACATTTAGGTAGAACTCATTATCAAAAGTTAAATATTAAAGAGAGGGTGTCCAAAAAATTATAAACTGTATATTGAAAATTCATATTTTCGATCTAAAACAAGTATCATACCTTACAAATGAAATCATAACATGACAATAAATTTAAAAAAGAAGAAAATGCTGCAAAATTGCATTTTTTGTTTGTAAGTTGATTCTTTTTTACTTTTGTTTTTTTAAGTTATTTCGTTGATAAATTTATCTTGTGTTTATTTATGACTAATCATTTTTTTTTCCTCGAAAACTATAACATACATTGAAAAACGTTAATGCCAGGCTCATAACATTTGAAAATTGACAATTTTTTTTAATTTAGAGGAAAAATCTACATGTGACAGTAAAATAACCGCTACTAAACAAAAAACATATGCTTAAAGCATAAAAAATTTCATGTTCACGAGGTTTGAAGTAAGTCGACCAAATCCAAACTTCCTTTACCACTTGGACTACCAAAATTAATCATGCTTACAAGTTTTCAAGTAACAAAACAAAGGTTTTGTAGGGTTTTAAGTCTTAAATCTTGATGTTCTGATGCATTACGAATCCAATACATAATATATTAAAATAGATGGAAAATATTTATAAATAAGTAATTGTAATATATATATATATATTTGTTGTATTGATAAGAAATATCTATATCTGAAAATATACAAACATCTAAACATATATTATTTTTAGTTGAGTATTATTAAAATAAAATTTCTTTTGTATTTTCATACAAATAACATTAATATTGAGGAACAATATTAATATATTATCAAAATTTAAGCCCTAATTGAATTATTTATAAAATTTGCAAACATTTAAATAAGTATTTGAAACATGTAATATATTAATATATATTAGATACTGATATATTACATATAACTAAGCTATATATTGATATAATGATTTAAATAATTAAACTCAAGCACAACAAGTTGTTGCATGGCTGAGTGGTCGAGGAAACATTCCACTCAAGTTTGAATCCTTTAGTTGACAAATTTTTTTCTGCTTTGTCCAGGTGGTGCCAAGTCACCACCATGTTTCCGCCACATCATTGTTTTTTTTTTTAAATCAAAATCTCCAATTTTATGGTGGTGCCAAGTCACCACCGTGTTACCACCATATCATCAATTTTTCCTCTAAATTAAAAAAATGCCCATTTTTATTGTGTTACCTGCCCAAATATGACAATTTTGAGTGAAAAAAAAAATGCATGACAAAAATCGAAATATACAGGGCAAATTTACCATCGAAATGACTTGAATGAAATTTTACCTTGTTATTTAGTTATCTTAAAACAACTTATTTATGAGAAAGAATTGGCCTTCTCAATGTCTCAGTAGCAGCCTAAAACTGGTTCTAATGCAGCATTGATGAGTAGCTGCTGTAAATTAAAATGTTGGTATTGAATTCACAATACTTATTGACAAACAATAATATATGAAATTAAACTTTAAAATAGTTAGCTAAAAGCTTACACAAGCTGACACACTTGAACAATCTATGAAGCTGCTTATTAATAGCAGCTTTTCTTGCTTACACAGACTGTTGCAGTTTTCTTGATGTAGCTAGGCTGCCTTTTGCACTGTGAGAGGAGGGCAATTAAGATGCTCAACTATAACCAAATGACGGAGAAGATGAATCTGATAATCAGAAGGGATGATGTTGGATTTGATAAGCACAACAAATATTCTCCACCTACACGGACAGTTTTAGTTCTAGCTGAGGAATATTGGCCAACGATGCTTTTATCTTTTCCTCCGAGAATGACAAATCAACCATATCTCCCTGCAGATACTTCTCGTAAGCTGGCAAATCAAAATGGCCATGTCCACACATTGCCATGAGAATAACTTTTGATTGGCCTGTCTCTCTGCAATGAAGAGCTTCTCTTATAGTGGCAGCTATGGCATGAGTTGGTTCTGGTGCTGGTATCAACCCTTCAGACCTAGCAAATTGTATGGCCCCTGAATAAACAAGAAAGTAAGGTATTAAAATCTGGCCGAACAACTTGACATCTAGTAGCGTGGGCAATTTTTAAAAATTTGTGCAAATTCAACTTGTGACATAATCACTTATTCTAGTTTGTGCAAGAGAGAAGCTTACCTGCAAAGCATTCGGTCTGAGCAATTGCAATTGCTTCCATGAAACCCAATTCATAGACATGTGAAATCAGTGGAGCCATGCCATGGTACCTCAGACCCCCTGTAAATCAAGCGCTTTAAAGGGGAGGTGGAGAAATAACCGATCAACAGTAAACAAGATAATTTACAGGTCCTATAATTACAGCTTACCAGAATGAATGGGGTCTGGTATGAAGTCATGCCCAAGAGTATGCATCTTCATCAAGGGAGTCATCCCTGCTGTATCACCGTAATCATAAGCATATACACCATTTGTCAACGAGGGGCATGCTGCTGGTTCAACCGCTCTAATGAGAGGATTAATCTTCCCACTAAGCTTCTCTCGAATAAATGGAAATGCAAGTCCTCCAAAATTGGATCCACCCCCAGTACATCCAATAATCACATCTGGAGTCTCTCCTATAGCCTCCATCTGTTTTATGCACTCCTCACCTATAACAGTTTGATGCAATAGTACATGGTTGAGAACACTTCCCAGGCAATACTTTGTGTCAGCATTTGCAGCTGCAACCTCCACAGCCTCAGAAATAGCAATTCCTAAACTTCCTGGGCTCAAGGCATCTTTTTCAAGTATTCTTCTACCAGCTTCAGTGATACTAGAAGGCGAAGGGTGTACCTTGGCGCCCCAAGTTTGCATCATCAGTTTACGATATGGTTTCTGATCGTAAGAAGCACGTACTTGCCACACCTGCAGCCAAAAATGAGAGACATCGGGCTCATCAAACACTTAAACTAGCATTAGATTGTTTAGAGTACCTTTGATTCAAGTTCAACAAGCAACATTAGGTGGGAATGTACCATTATCTCTACCGATCAAAAACATAAATTGTACCAAAAAATAAGAACATTAAAAATCGAAACAGCACATGCTCCATCGATTAACCTATAAAAAAACGAACATAAACAATAACTGAAATAACACAAGACTGAAAAGTTCATTACTTCACAGTTGAGGCCAAACAAGCTGCACGCAAAAGCAAGCGAACTCCCCCATTGACCAGCACCAGTTTCGGTAACCACATTCTTGACACCTTGCTGCGCATTATACCAGACCTGAGGGACAGCCGTGTTTGGTTTATGCGACCCAGCTGGGCTAACACCTTCATACTTGTAATAGATTCTCGCAGGTGTATCAAGCAGTTTTTCCAACCTCTTGGCTCTGAATTTAACTGACAGGCATGAGATTTTCCTTACCAGGTTAAGTGAAATTTACTACAGTAGGATATCGATATCGAATAAGCAGAACCAACCTGATCAGAGGGGTTGGGCGCCAAAGCCCATAAATATCTATAACTTCTTCTGGGATGTCAATAAACCTTTCATTGGTAGTCTCTTGCTTAATTAATTCATCAGGGAATAAAGGTGACAAATCCTCTGGTTTCACCGGTTCAAAAGTCTTTGGATGCAAAGGGGTGGTGGTTTTACTGGAAGATCCGCAATTAGATTGTACCACTGGCAAGGGATTCCAATTGCCCTGGAATCAGCAGTATATTCTGCTCTTGCCGCTACTCTGGAGTTGGATAATAGTCTCAGATGGCATGGCCTTTTCTTTGGGGCAAAACAATACAGCCACTGCTCATCTCCTGTTGAGCAAAGAAGATTGTCAAAAAGGGAGCACTCGGTTCAAGAAAATTTGCTGTAATGGCCATTATTACGGCAGTTCAACACTTGGAGCCTCGATCCTTGCCTGAATGCAAGTTCTGAATATATATATATATAATATATATATATATTTTCGCAAAGTCCACAAGATCAATCTTGGGATTGTTTGAATATCAGAAAAGACCATTACCTAAAAGAAGAGCAAATGAACAATGCCTAGAGGTTCTACGTATTGTCCCTGAGTATTTATACTTACAAACAAAGAACTATAGATCTACTGATCAAGAATGCTTCCTGTACTGCTAAAAGAGAAACAAAAATCACACACACAAACACATATGCCAACACCAACTTAATTGTTCGAGCATTTTCATTCGATGAGTATTATTTTCTTTATTTTTAGGGAAGTCTCTCCACAGTGTTGTATTAGCTCACTAGAAACATTAAGGTACAGTTCAGATTTCAGATCAAGAAATAGAAAATTGCAGAACATATTAGAGCCTAAAAAATTAGGAATTATAGCAAGAAAAGCGGTTTACCTTTAAAGGAAAGTTGTGGTTTGGAAAGAACAATGGACTGTGCCATGTTTTGGGACGGTTGAGATTGGTTCCGAAGCAGAGCACTTCTGAGATAAGGGTTATCAGACAACCTCGTCAGGGGGTTAGGTAATAGCAAAATTGTGAACTTTAAATATTTTATTCAACATTTATTGAATGCTGAAAGTGAAGGCGTGGCAATGCTGGCATCTCCAATTGTGATGTGCAAGAAGAATTGTGTACCAGTCAACGGACTTTAAAACGTGTACAAGATTGGAGAATGGCCAAAAATAAAAAATAAAAATTTGGATTGAAGGCGCTTAAAAAAAATTGAGAACTCATTAGTCCCCAGAGCATAGGCAAATGAGGACTATTATTTGACTGCGAAAATTTTGCAATTTTTCATCCAAACCTCCATAGTTTTTGGTGCTCTCTGTTTTAAGGGTAAGTTACTGCATTTAAATTGTTAACATCCTAAGCAAAAAAAATTCAAGAAAAAGAAGTCATTTCGAATTCGCGTCCCAAGACAATCAAGAGCTCCACCAAGATTCGATTTGTCACTTTGTTAGAATTTGCAAGTCCCTCCATCCCACCCTGCCCCCACCCCCTTGTCCCCAACCCTAAACCAAGGTCATTTTGCAATGGGTGTATCTAATTCATTGTTGGTCATGAAATTATAGGAAAGAGTAGTAATATTACATAAACCATGTGTTATATTCAATCCCTAAAAGAATATCACCCTAGCCATAAACTTCCTTGACTTCAATGGGTTGAAAGTTTATCTTCATCAGTCTTGGGATTTGCAGTAGGCTGCTCTTTGGCACTCGATCATTTTTAGATGCTCCACAACTTTGGTTCTTGAAATATTCACAGAGTGAAATTAGTGATGTCTAAAACTTCCAAGTTCCAGGACCTCTTAAAAATTCATCTAGCTATATTTTCTATGACCACCTGAATGAACTATGTCCAAGTTTTTTATTTTTTATTTTTTATTCAGCTACTTTGGTATATGCAGAATGATGGTAATTTTGTTGTATCAGGGGTTAAGGCAGCAAGCAAGTTGAGTCAAACTCAAGCTCTCTAAAATTTCACTGATTCAAGATCAAATTTGTACATTTTCAAGCTCAATCTTGCCAGCATAGAATTCTGTACATTAATCTTAAGTTTAAGTGTCAAAAATATGGCAGCTCCATTAATAATTTAACGCAATAGGTTTTATGGGTAAAGACTTATAATTTAACACAAATACCTGTTGAGAAAAAAGGACAATATTGCTTAGTTTACGATTTGCATATTATTTCTTTTCTTTGCCGAATTCCATAAAATAATTTAAAATATTTTTACCTTGAAATGAAGAGAAGCATAGTTAAATTTGTGTTGTGTGTAGTTTTCACAACTATACATAGATAATCAATTTCAATTATTTATTGCATTAAGCTCAGTAAAAATTAAAGGTATTCACAATTTGCATTGAAATTGAATCGAAAATTTTGATTTGATTTTTTTTTTAATTTTTTATTTGAATCGAATTTGATTTTTGGTACTGGTTACCAAATCAAACCAAAAACCGAATCACAATTTTTTACATATTTATATATAATATTTTATACTTTTTTATACTATCTTCTTTGTTTTTTTACTCACTCAAACTAAAAAATAATAAATAAAAATACATTTATAATTTTATAATTCAAAATTTTATCTATTTTTGTTTTTTAATATTTTTAATAAAAATTCGGTTAACCAAACAACTAATGAACCAAAAAAAAATATTTTTAACCCAACCGATTAATTCAATTCAATGTTCCATTTACGATTTTAGTCAATCAAAATTTCAAAACAGTTCAATTCGATCGAATGTACACCTCTAAAAAATTATATGTGTTTATAAGATTTGAGTGGTGGTTAAAATATTACAGCCAATAATAATGTGTGTTTCACAAATAAATAAAAATGTGAGATGTGTGTGTAAGTAGGTGTAAGGTGGAGCGGTGGACTTGAGAGTGGGTCATTTCTTGTACGATAATATCTTAATAATTTCCCAACAAGTGGCTTCCAAACACAAATAGCAAGCCCATAAATAGAGATGATACAGAAATGCATATTCATCTGATGTTCAAGCCAGTCTCACTCCCATTTGCACTCAATCCTCTCTGTGTTTCTGAAATTGAAATTAATCAACAAACTCCCATCCATTCTCCTCAACACAAAACTCTCCACCAAAACATAGCAACCAAACTTTCTCCACCCATTATTACTTCCAATCTCCTTAGTACCTGAAACTCTCAAATCCCTCTCCCCATCAAACCATCCTCTTGTCTCCTGCAGCCACCTCATTTTCTCAAACAGGGCACAACTCAAACCCACACTAACTCTCCTCCTATAATGTTCTTTAACATTAAACCAGACGAACCCATCGGCATCCTGTCTTCCATCTTTTTCAGCTTCCATCCCAAGTATCAGACAAACCAACCTTTTCACTCTTGCATCGACAACCACAACATTGTTCTGATTATTTTCGTTTTCGGCTGAATGTATCTGTTCCCACCACCGCTCGAGACTCAATTCGTAAAGCAAAGATTTTCTCATTTGATCATCCACCCTCAAGTTTTCATCCTTCACAAATACAAAAGGGCAGTACCACTTCCCAATCACAAGTGGTGTGGAACGCTTCGAGTATAGTGGGAAATTCAGTTCAGGGAACTCCAATGAGATAGAATCATGGAGGCCTGGAGCTTCACGTAGATGGAGTTTGAAGGAAGGAGCAGTGTAAACTTCCCATCCACCTCTTCTCAGGAAACTTGGAGGATAACCATCCCATTCCACTGATTTGGCAAAGAAACCACCACTGTGATATGGTCGAATCTCAAATTGTTGGTACCTGTCTCTGTGATCAAAAGGCCTGGTTTTGGGATCCACCCTATGACTTTTAAAGCAACACATCCCCACTTCTCTCTCTCTGCAACATGTGTAAGCTTGCCTACACATGTAATGAAAATGTTGAAAAAAGTAATATTAAACCCCAAGTTGTTCACATAGTGGCAGAATCAACAAAGAGGATCACAACTCCCCAATTTCCATCCAAGATTCAGAAGAATTAGCGGATGAGACAGTATATACACAACTTGAGGTACTAAAAGACAAGGAGTAGCGCTAAAATGATGAAACAGAAACTGACATACCCTTTGTGTCTTCCCTTAGCTTTGATAACATAGTAGCGATTGGACGAAAGAGGGCGATCAAGAACAGGTATGAACCAAACCTTTGTTACGCTTGCCTCTTCGTGTAATGATGAATGAACCACCTGCAAGATCTTGTCTGAAGGGAATGGCAGCCTTTTGATTCTGTCATTCTTCCACATCCCACAGCAAAATGAGTCCATTGCCTCTGATTCTTCATCCGAAACAACTAGATGGCTGAATATGGAACATCTGGTTGTGGCTGCACTGTGAGAGCACCAGGAAAGTTGCGATAGAGCGAACGTGGTCTTGTTACATACATCTTTAACTCTCTGTTACACAGACACAGGGCATCTGGTATCCTACAATTTTCTCACAATGAAATAATGGACATCAAACAACTAAATAATCATCTAGATGAGCTAGCGAAGAAACATCAAGAGGAAAATGACTGAGGTAAGAATTGACAAGTATCTACGTTTTTCTTTTCTTTCTGCGAGTTGATCAGAAAGCCTACTTTTATAAGAAAGTTGATCAGCAAGTCAATTTTATGATTTATGTTCCACTTTCATTGCAATGCATGTTTGCATTCAGGAAGGACAGTCCCCTAAAGTCATCTGCTTTTACTCCGCTTTTTCTTTTGATCTTATGTCTTTCATGTTGCTGCTATCCATTAGCACTTAATAGCCCTCTTTTGATCTTTCTTTTAATTCAAAAAGGAAAAACACTATCTTTTCCGAAGCATAGTTGAAAGATTAAAAAATGACTAGATGGGAAGCACTCAAAGTGGGTGAAAAGAGGGGGCAATGCAAATTTATCATAGTTGCAAATGAAATATTACAGTATAAAAGTGTGCCATTCAAGTAAGGACATGAAAAAAGTTTCATCAGATTTTCCTTTGTAATCACTGACGTTGCAATTGCTGTTCCACAAAATATGATAAGAACTAGAAAAAAAAAGAACACCAAAATCTGTCATATAAAACTCCAGAAATCTAAATAAATCCATATCCCTATAAAAGAGATATCTCCTGGAGACTTTGCCATTTGCCAGCCCAGCGCCCATTGATTCAAATGCACCTCGACCTTGATAACAAAACCTTGGATCATAGCCCAATAAAGAAAGATGTGCTGTATCACTTCCACAAGCCAAGCCTACTTCAACAGGATCTATAAGTGACAAATCAATTTAATCAGTAAACATACAACCTCGTTGATTATGTATTTGAACGAGGAGAGAGGAGTTTGAAGAACCAGTATCCTTAAAAAAAGAAAAGAAAACTATCCAGGCCGAAGCCATGGCATCCAAGTTAGGTATGTTGGCTATTTGCAAAGGAGTCTTATAACCAAATCTTGGCAGCGATACATTACCCAAATCATTAATTAGCGCAACAGCTACCCTTCTCTTTGCCTCCTCTGAGTTAACCATTTCTTTTTGTTATAACTCTCGCCTTCCTGCCTTACGAAACTGAGAAAAATATTAACTGCAACATAGACAGCTGATCCTGTTTTTTCGGGCTTCATATTATAACAACTAGAAGGAGAGTTTGTCAACATATAACAAATTATATTACAGAACTTTTTTCGCAAGAATATTTCATATTATTCAGTTAGATTAAGAATTATTAAATCATGTATTATTGTACAATGAAAATAGTTAAATTAATGCCAACAGAATTACAATTCTAGAAGGATGAAGTATAATTTAGGACAATATCAAACTTGATTGGTGTATTATATTCAGAAGAATCCGCAAATAATGAGATTTTTTCTCTTTTACAACTTGGAACAATATCAAACACGATAAAGTATGTTGTATTAGAAATATTAGAGACTAATTTAATAATTTATTATAAATTTAATTAATAATTAATTTTTTACTATGTAATGGAAGGAAAGTAATAAATTGAGTGAAAGTGCAGCTTAAAATTGCGTTTTCATTTGAGAAAATACAACCTTAAGATATGCTTTCATTTTATATATATATATTTTAGATATATACTTTCTCCACTTTCTCTCGTCTATCTCTCACTTCCTCCCACTTCCCCTCCCCTCTCTCACTTTCCCACTCTCCCCTCCCTCTTATTACTTTTTTGGTGTTGTTTTTCCACCCTAATTTCACTCAACAATTAATTTTGTCTTCTCTTTTCCCACTCTATTTTCATATCATATCATAAATATTTTAATTATAATATGTATATTTTATTATAATAATTATGAAATAGATGTATATTATGTTTTATATTTATCATTTAACTTGAAAATTTTAGTTAAAAATTATTGAAGTATTTAAATAATTTTACCAATGACTATCCTAATTTTTTCAGTGGAATAAGGTTTTCTACAGTGAATTACTCTAGTTATTCAAAATTTAAATTTACTACATTTATGTGATTTATAATGTTAATAATTTATATTATATAAAAAATTAATAATAACAATTAATTAATTAAATATTATGTCTTTGAAATTATTATTAAAAAATTAAAATGTGAATAACAATTATGTTAAAAATATAATGAATATAAGTAATTATATAATAATACTTAATAAATATTAATTATGAATAATTATTATTATAATTTATTAATTTAATACACGATATTTACCTATAATTATATAGGTCAGTTTCAAATGTACAATAATTATTGATTATTCAGATTATAACAATGATGTATTAAATAATAATACCTAATAAATAAATAATTATTTGTAACTAATTAGCAAATTAATTTATGTTTTTTATTGTATAATATTATATCTCAAGTAAATAATAATATTAAATGATATTGTATATTTATATATTTGTTAATTATATGTATATAAATGAGAAGAGTGGAAAAGTGAGAGAAGGTGGGGAAAAGTAAGACTGAGAGGAGGGGAAGTGGGGGAAGTCAATCGATAAGTTCAGCTTGTAATTTTATTTAAATTTTAAAAAATATATAAAATAAAAGTTCAACGTTGAACTTGAGTTGTGCTTTTACTCAGTTTATTAATTCATTTTTATTATATAATAAAAAATTAATTATTAATTAAATTTTTAATAAATTATTAAATTAGTCGCAACTGGATGTTAAAAAAAAAATGTTCCTCAAAGAAAAAGGTATATTTTGTTGATAGAATTTATTAGCCCAAGAAAGTGGGAATAGAAATTAAATATTGAGATGATAAAGTTTATCACGGTCTAGTCTATTTACTACATGTGTTCTCGAATTCTTATATATGACCATATATCAACCCGAGTCTTCACAAATATGCCAAATTTCGTTAAGACATTATTCATTTTTCTCTACACTAGTTGAGGTTGCAAAGATGTACTGTTAAGGTTTACCACCTTCAGATTAAGTTTTAGATATCAATATCTGGCCTAATGCAGATGAAGTCAAGTAATCTAATTTCCAGCTCAGACAAAAGCAACTCTAATTTTATTTTTTTATAATTATCTTTATATATTATCAATTGTAAAACTCCATTAAACGCAAATTTCTGAGTTTAAATAATACAATTTTATGCTCTTTTTTTTTTTTTTATAAACTTTGTATTTCTTTTTACTCTTGTAAAGACAAATTAAATAGTAATAATACTTGCCCTGACCAGTTTGCAAAAACTTCCATTTACAACATCCATGTGAATCTCAAAGAACAATTCTGAAATACATACAAAATAATTGTTATTCTTTTTTTGTTGGTATTTTCTTGTCAAAATTTTACTAGCTCATTTATAATCCTTAATTAGGGGTGACATATGTTTCGACCACATTTAATCACATTTCAAGTTAATTCTGTTAATATAATTGGTGGATCATGATTTCAGGATTTCAATTTTATTGATTTGGATTCGATTAAATTCTATATTATTATAGAAGTTTCAGTTAGGATTAAATTTGACTAGCAAAAAGCGAAACTTTCTAATAGTTAGTTGAGCATGAATAATGACTTAAATGATTAATTAAATATAAAAATATATTTTGATTATTTTTGTTCTCTTGTGGTAAATACTAAACTTGTGTCTTCATTATTGTACTTGCTCGCGGGATATTCATTTGAACATTGATTTAGCAAAACTAACACAACAAATAGTTTTTCAACTGGCAAAATATTTTAAACGAGGAAATTAAAATTTATACTGCTATATCATCAATCATATTAGAGAAAAAAAAAAAAAAGCCATAGGAAAAAGGTTAAATATTTAACAATAGTAAATTAATTATTTTATACTTCCCAACATTTCCCGAAAATATTGGAGTTAGACAAATTCGGTTCTGATTTATTCCTAACACAAAAAAAAATGAATTTTTTGTTTCAATTTTATGCTTTGTTTCATATTTCAGATCACAAATGTATATCAAGCGTAAAAAATATTTTTTGGATGTCTGTTTATAAAATAAAATACGAGTTAAATATAAAATTACAAAAATAAAATAAAATTGAAATGAACAAAATACTCAATGTTCATAAACTATATAATAATTATATTTAACATATGATTAAGACTGAAATAAAATATTCCAACGTGGCAATTCCTCATCCTGTTACATAAGCGCTGACGCTGCATTATTATCTGATTAGCTGAGCTTTCCTCTCAGAATAACTCCACACACCTGAACAGTAATCAATCTACATGGACAATGACCCGTTAAACAAGGTTTTCCAGGACAAAGTTTTTCTTTGATTGAATTAGCTACATGATCCTCAAAATTTGGTCATTCCTATATAAAACCAAGGTGTAATAGATGACCAATTTGTGGCTATGCGAGGGTTACTTGATTCCAGGGATTTACTTTCTTAGAGAAAATAATTCAACTGCACTCCTCCCAACATTTAGCATCTTAGATAAATAAGTTTTTTTTTTTAAAATAAATATCTCACCATATATTTTATATATATTTATTATATTTATATATATGTATATGTGTATATAAATATATAGTAAGATCTATATATTTTGGATCATGAATCAAATTAAATGATTAAGTGTATGGCTGGATTACACTACAATCCGGTCAAATGTTTGTACCTTTAAATAGTAAAATTCTAGATCATACAATGAAATTGGAAATTCCTTTGCCGGAAGTTGCAATATTAATTAACCATGTTGACTTTCCAAAATCTGGACATAAATCGGTTAATCCAAACGGCCCTCATTCGTTTCGGCACTAAATATGGGCTACTCCAAGCTGTAATAACGCCTCTGTTCCGCTATATATACCCCCGAGAGCCAACTGTTTCTTTGTAATAAGTTTGCAACTCTCCCAAAAGCATCCCACCATTAATCATGGTCAACCGTAGCGTCCGCCCAAAGTTCTGCGCAACCTCCGCCGCCTGAACTACGCCGCTCCCTCCACCATCCCACCGTTAAATTTTGCCGGAAAACCCGACACCGTCTCCAAGAAACGAAGCAACACCACCACCACCACCAGTCCCGACATCAATCTTACTGATTTGAAGGGGTTGTTTTCATCAGTTTCAACCCCAAAGCTGATCAAATCATCCCTCACCCTTCACATGGCTGCATTCGGGCCTATGGTTGATTTTGGCATGTGGACCATGAACTCGAGGCTGATGGCGAACCCCCTTTTCAGGAAGATGGTGTTGGGAGTAACTGAACATACTTTTTATGATCATTTTTGCGCGGGTAAAGATCTTGAGATGGCGCGCAGGACTGTGGAGAAACTTTGGGATGTTGGACTTAGTGCTATGTTGGATTATGGTTTGGAGCACGCCAACGCCAACGAGTCGTGTGATAGCAATTTGGAAGAGTTCATTCGAACTATTAATTCGACCAAATTACTCGACACTTGTCAGGTAAAGTTGTTTCTTGTTTACTCAACTTGAGTTTTTGGAAAGAATTCTAATCTTGCTGATCATGTCAATGATGAAAAATCATGAGAAGTTAGATGTTACGGATTTGATGACATGTGAATATTGAGTTTAGTTAGTTAAAGTTTGGCAAGACTTTTCCTGTTTTAAATCATGTTCTGTATATGCATCTTGAATCATGGATCATGGTGTACAAACATGATCAACGTTTTCTTGTTCAGTGTTAAAGATTTCAATATCGGTAAAAATTAATTGATAGTGGTATATCTGCTATGCAGGTTAGCTTTGTTGTGGTGAAGATTACGGGGATTTGTCCTCCTAGTTTGCTTAAGAGAGTAAGTGATCTATTGAGATGGGAATACAAGGATAAGTCCTTGCATCTTCCATGGAAGCTCAAAACATTTCCCATTTTTTCTGATTCCAGCCCTTTTTATCACACGCTGAAAAGGCCAGAGCCCTTAACCCCAGATGAAGAGCGCGATCTCCAGTTAGCTTATGAAAGACTGATCAAGATTTGTGAGAATGCCTTTGAAGCAAATGTCCCTCTGCTAATTGATGCGGAGGATACAGCTATTCAGCCTGCAATAGACTATTTCACTTATTCGGCAGCAATAGAATATACTAGTGGAGACGATGACCCTCTAATATTCAACACGATTCAGGCTTATCTGAAAGATTCAAAAGAGAGACTGGTGATAGCAAAGAAAGCTGCAGATAAAATGGGAGTGCCTGTCGGGTTTAAATTGGTGAGGGGTGCATACATGTCAAGTGAAAAACGATTAGCTGCTTCTTTGGGGGTTGAGTCCCCAATTCACGACAGTATCCAAAATACTCATGCTTGTTACAATGACTGTGCTGCTTTTATGCTCGAAGAGGTTGCTAGTGGCTCTGGTTCAGTCGTTCTAGCAACCCACAATATTGAATCAGGTAAACATTTTAAGATGCTTCAATCTTTATAACATGTGTTGAACTTCTAGCAGCGAAGTTTTCTGACAAGGTGATGAAGGATTTTAAAAGGCCTTTATCTTTGTGACAATTTTAAGCGAAGTGTTTTGTTGTTAATAACTTTTTAAAATGCTTCAACTTGTGTAACATTGAAATGGTGGACTTGTTATAAGCTAATGTGTTTTGACAAATTGGTGATGGAATGTAGGAAAATTGGCAGCTTATAAAGCAGCTGGTCTGGGAATCGAAAGGGATAACCCATATCTCCAATTCGCTCAACTCTATGGAATGGCAGAAGCTCTTTCTTTTGGTTTGAGAAATGCAGGTTTTAAGGTTAGCAAGTATTTGCCATACGGGCCTGTTGAGCAGATTATGCCGTATCTTCTGAGAAGGGCTGAAGAAAACAGAGGTCTCTTGTCTACCTCATCCCTTGACAGACACCTCATGAGGTAATTGGAACTATTAAAACTCTCTGGTTTATTGGAATTCATATAGTTTAGATCACTAGTTCCCTTTTATTTTCTATGTGCAGGAAGGAACTGATAAGGAGATTAACATCACCAGGTTCTTGACATGTTCAATACAGATCTACTTTGGGAAACTATTGCTTAATATTAACTGTACATATTATGGAAATTAGAAGTGCAAGAATTTGCCAAGCTTATGATTAGTCAAATTGTACATAGATTTGAGAGAAAACAAAAAAGTTAATTAATCATTAGATGTTCAAATGATGAAGGAAAATTTGTTGTCTCTCTCAAGTCCGATTAATAAACCAGCACATTGGACATCGTCCAAGTTCTTCTACCTATCAGAAGAACTTTTATCAGTTTGTGTTGGATGCATTATTATTTAGTAGATGAATTTATTCTCTCTGTTTTCAGTTGCAAAATTTATGCAAGCTCTCATTTTATGGCAAGAAGAAATTACAACATTGTGTTTGTGTTTCATCTTTGTCTCAATTATTCGGACTCACAGACAGTTTGTGCTTGTCGAAACCCCCTGTTATTTTCTTGATCATCTCGTGTTACAAAGAGATCCAATAAGGCAAGAAAAGGCAAACACAATGGACAGTGGCCCCATAGATAAAGTGGGAGTCATAGCAATGAGCTTAAAAGTAGATAGCAAAATGCTCCACGGAACAAGGACTGAAAAGATTCCAAGTATTTGATTCTAAGAATCTTGATTAGAAATTTAGACATTTGGGATGTCAGAATCATGGAAAGAATAGAGTCTAATCAGCAGGGAGGACTACCAGTGTTTCATATCCCTGTTTGGGAAAAATAATTGAGTCACTAGTAAGAGTCATCCGTTGTTAGAAATGTTGGGGCCCAATTACCGAATAAATAATGCGACTATAATATTTTATGAAAAAAAAAGGAAAAAAAAAACACTTTCTTCTGCCAAATTAATTCAGAAAATTTCTTATAATTTGTATCCGATTCAAGGAGAACAATTAATTATAAAACAAATGTTATTAAGCTTACTACGTAATTAATTAAATTTGACCAGCAACCAACTACTTTCATTGTTTTGGCTTCTTGATAGAATCTTAGCCTGGAAAAGTCGTCGATAAAGGCGTGCGCATATGTGGTTCGATATAATTTAGTTACGTATTTCATTCATCCAATTTGAATTTTTTCTTCTGAAACCGAATCATGTTTTTAGTGGGATTTGTATTTATTCTTTGTTTTATTTCAATCATGGAACAGTTGAAAAAATAGGACATCAAATGACTAAACAATGAAGACATGTCAAGGAGATAAATAAGAAAGGCAATGATACCGTGGAAAACCTTCTTACAAGGATAAAAGCCCTTGATATGAGATGGATCATATTATATAAAGATGAAGACAATTAGTAGAATAATCAAACACACAATATCAGGATATATATTTAATTGGTACAAGAAACAAACATAGAACACATACAGGACAAATTAATATGGAATTAATAAATACATATATTCAATAGAGATGTAGCAACCACTTATATCTTCACTTAAGTCTGCATAAATGCCAACAATAGAGATAACAACAGCAGCAGCAGCAATGAAATATGCATCTCAATGGCAAATTCCTCCATGCTACATATTCGATTTCAAACACAGCCCCCACCCCAGGCAACAATATGATGACATTGATTCCAAGGGTACCATGACATTGAGTTCCTTGTATTTTTGGAGAGGGAAAACAAGGGTCATCCCTCTTTTACTGCATAGGTTTGGGTTGTGAATCAAAACAAGGCCCTATTCGCAACTTATCCGCTGCTTAAGAAATGAATGCTGTCGTTCTTTACTAAAGACATTTTCATAATTCAACCAACGGTTGTGGTTATTTTCAGGGTCAGTTATAATGAGTATTGAGAAACAGAAAATTGAAGAAAACTGGAATGGATCGAACAGGAAATCATCAAACTGATGATGCTGACCTTTCGAAGTTGCAATGAAAAACAAGCCACCTTTCATTGAAGCCAAATTCTCAGCTAATGATTGATCAAAATGTATTCATTTGAATGTTATGCACTCAATAACATGCCAGCCGATTCCATGAATATAAAAAGATCAGAAACATACTCATTAGCTTAATGTTTGATAGCCCAGAGTCCCTAGCATTCCATCTCTTCTAGTATCATTTCTACTCATAAGGGAAGGCATCCAAGGAAACAACTTTCCAAGTTCCTTGCTTATTGTACTAGGACTTGTTTGCCTCTCATTTATTCCAAACTTTGCTCTTTCTATAGCTTCCATGATATCTTCCCTTGATACATTTTCAGCCCCTGTGAAGTCAGCAAAAAGTTATAGATACAAAACTCACCATGAGGTCCTAATAAGAGAATCACACAGAATGAAATCTATAAGAAGTGTCTAGATGGAACATGAAGACTGATGACAGACTCTCAAATACATAACTAGTTATTGAAATGGCAGCTTTATTTAGCTCTACTGTTCATCCTTTAACATTGACAAAATGGAGGACAAGGACCCAACAACCTCAATTTTGTTCTAGCATTCTAATAATGGAAGTTCCAGTGCCAAATCTAGAAGCTCTAGCAGGAGTAACTTTACATTGAACTTGTGGAGTATTTAAAGTTAAACAATAGTTCCCAGATTACATGTTCCTGATTCTCCATTATTAGTAAGGTGGGAGCAAGTAGAGAGTGCAAATTACCAAGTTCTTGCAATGCAGCAGAGAGAAAAACATACGAAAATTTGAGAGTCGCTAAAATTCATCTAACCTCTGCGAGCAGCAAGCAGGGCAGCCTCGTTGACAATGTTTGCAAGATCAGCCCCAACAAAGCCTTGGGTAAGAGATGCAACTAGGTTGCAAATAAGGCCCATGTCTTCCTCAAGAGGAACTCCTCTCAAATGTATAGCCAAAATCTTTTTCCTTCCATCTTCATCTGGTTCTCCCACATATACTTTTCTCGAGAACCGACCGGGTCGACACAGAGCTGGATCCAAGGCTTCTGGTCTATTTGTTGCAGCAATAACAACCACATTTATATCTGACTCAAAGCCATCCATTTCTGTCAGCAACTAGAAAGTAACAACTATCATAAGGTCCAGTTCATGCCAAAAATAAAAGATATCAACAATCCATTCGTAGGAACATTCTCACTTGTGGACGCTCAATATTGATGTGAAAAGAAATTTAAAACGAGAAACAGCCCACACTAACAAATCTCATCGTGCATTTTCAGTTTAGCTTCTAAAATTGCCATCATCATTATACCTGTCCTATATTTTAATTAAAACTGGACTCAGGAAAATGGCAATTTCATTTTCTACCACCTGGAAAGAGTTCATAGTTGGTTTCATGGAAACTGGGGGCATGGGGCTTACATCACATAAGTCCTCCCACTATTTTCCTATTGAAATGCGCCATGATTTTTCAGCTTACTTTACTTTCCACTTCATTATTTTATTTCCAATGGCAACTTCATGTATTTTATATCCACAACCTTCAACCAAGCATTAGTTTGTCAGTCGTAATTCCCATAATAGTGATTACTAGGACACTGAAACATAATATTAGTATCATGCATATGTTGGCCTACACAATTTTAGTATCATACATATTACTATCTACATGTAAAATTATTGTGTAATGCATGTAAAAAGAAAATGAGGAATATTTTGTTTTAACAGAGAAAAAGGAAATGCTGCAAGATATAATTCTCAATTAAAATTGAGAATACCTGGTTCAGTGTTTGGTCTCTTTCGTCATTGAAACTTCTTCCACGCTTTCCACCAACCGCATCAAGTTCATCAATGAAAACAATTGATGGTGCATTCTTCCTTGCAACATTAAAAAGGTCTCTTATGCGAGCAGCCCCTCTTCCAACGAATAATTCCACGAATTCACTAGCAGAAACTGAAAAAAATGGTACTCCCGCTTCTCCAGCGACAGCACGGGCTAGTAATGTCTTTCCTGTTCCTGGAGGACCTACGAGCAGCACACCTCTGGGTAACTTGGCCCCTAGCTTACTATAGTTAATAGCTCCTTGGAGGCAACACACTATCTATGAAGAACAAAATAGCATGATTGTCATATTCAAATAACCTATTTTCTTAAGTTCTATGACAAGTACACAAGCTAAAGGAATCAATGCATATCCCATATGTTTATGACATTGTGAAGTTTTCATATCAGAAGACACAGTACAAAATACATATCTATGCATCTAAACTGGCACCTTTTCATTTCTCCCTGTGGAGGTGAGAAGGATCTGCGCTACTGTCAACTCTAAAATGTTGGGAACTTGACAAAGATAGTTTGCACTGAGTACCCCAACTATAGGAACCAAGAGGAAAGGAATTTATGGTCGTTTTTTGCCTGAGCGCCAACAACATGCACTCGTTCCCTTTTTTGGATTACACTGTTCGTGCCCTATGCCGAGCAGGCAACTGACACCCTTTAGAGTTGGTTTAACACTAATTAATCAATAGCAAGATGCGTTTTACTTCCCATGTTTTCTCTTAAAATTAACCCCTTGTGTCCAAAATTTTAAAGAGGAAGAAATAACAGCCATTGAAATGTTTACTGGTTTTATTTCATCCCCACAAAAGTATGGATAAGGCTTTTTTGGCTTCTACTGCAGCGGGTTTCATATTCCATGTTTAGAAAACTTGGAGAAAGAAGTTGAAAGGAAAAAATTACAGCAAGTATCTTGATAGAAACTGCTCCATAGTCTTTGCCATTTAACGAATTACTTATATGGAAAACTGAAATTCTGAAACTTTCGAATTCCTGGGATGTTTTTTTGCAGGAAGATAACTTACCTCCATCAGCTCCACCTTTGCAGCATCAACACCCTCCACATCTTCAAAGCAAACCAATTGGTTGCTAGGTCTTCTTTTCCTGGCTGGGCTATTGGCAGCAGAAAGTTGACGATAAAGAATCCACATTAAAGGAGTCAAAGGAATCCATAAAGTGAGCACCGTGATCAACATACTCCTCATGGACACTAGAACTGATTGAGGTGCTGAGCCATATGAAGTCCCCCTTTCTCTCATTAGACTAAGAAGGTAGCTCTCATCATGATCAATCTTTCTTGTAGAGAACTCCCAAGCAGGGGATGAATTTCGAGATTTTGTCAGTTTCACAAACATATTTTTTCCCTCCAGATTATTTCGTGCAACATCCTTGTCAGCATTATTATCCAACACACTGTCACTGGGAGGCGACGATTTATCTACCGCAGTTTCAGTATGTTTGTCATTCCACAATTTTGTATTATAATATATGGAACGAGTACCCTCCTCAAACAAAACCTTGGTCACAATCCCATTTTGAAGGCTCATTATCAGGTCTGAATATGGAACAACTTTTGGAGTAGGCATTGCAGTTATTTTGAGAAACAAAAAACAAAGACCTAACACGATAGATACAGATGTAGAAAGCGTCACTCTTTTAACATTCTTGCGCAGAAATGTTCCAAGGCCATCTAGCAGCGACCTAATTGATGCCCTTTTCAATCGTCTTGACAATAATCGTATCCGAGGGCGCAATCTCAAAGAAAACTTCCTCCGTAGTTCATTATTTTCTCCTTTAACCAACTGAGTGTCAATATTTATCTTCTCATTGACTACTAACTTAATCTTGTTGCTACATAACAACCTATGCTGAGGTTTACGAGAACAATAGCTCAACAAAAAAGGATTAGCAACAGAGCTAAAGCAATTATTGGACAGTGAATAAGAGAGAGTTCTCTGTCTCCCGAAAAGTTCGGATTTTCCAACACAAAGATTCACCTTTCCTTGGGCAATCAAGAATCCATTATTCCAAGCAAGAGGAAAAGATGCCATCTTTTTATGAATAGTAAAGAGACGTTTCCATGAACCGAGTGCAAGATTTGCCACAATTTACTCAAACAATATGAGAAACGAGTACTCAATGGCCTCAAAAGTGTAAAATTACCTTCACTAGCCCAAGAACAAGATGGAATACCTTGCTTTATGATCTTGATTTGGAGCTTGAAGAGATGGCTCTCTTTAGCGACTCTTTTGAAGGTTAAGATAAGAGCAAATATGGGTTTTCGGAAGATTCTTAATTCTTATCTTTGTGTTGGCAGGGCCATGGTCAATGGAATTTGTGAATGAATCTATTAGGGATGACAATGAAGTTTCTGTATTTGCGTGGGGAAATATTGGTATTATGCATGGATTTTGGGCAAATTTGATAGTGGGCCTCATAGGAACTATAGTCTAGGTCTCTGTTTTTGGGCTCCTGAAATTATCCTTCTAACATTCCCAAAGGAAATTCAAACATCTTTGCTTCCTTTGTGACAAACTCTTGGATACTCCAAACTATTTTCAGCTTGGATATATTCTAATTACTTTTTCTTTTCAATAATTCCTTTCATAGTTCTAATATTCAAAAAGTTAATTCTATTTTTGAGCCCTTATATTGCTGTATAAAAAATATTAATGTTATAATCTATAAAATGCAATATAAGCCCAATACCCTGCACGATGTCCTCAAAATATTACCCTCTTTAATTAATCTTTTGAAAGATCCAACACCTTCCTACTTTTTCTAAGTCAAACTGCATTCATGGGCTTTTGGTCACGATCCAATGAACCCCAACAATTTCTTCACCATTTCTCAGCTTGCTACTGGGCTTTTATTGTACTGGAATAAGGAGAAAGACAAAAGCCCAATTCTCATTAAAATTTGCATATGCTCCAACACTACTGGAACCTGACCAAATAGCTCTGTGGTACCTAGGATGCTGAAGACTCATCTTTCATGGGCAAATTTAAGGTATTTCCACATAATTAGTTTAATACTACTTAATTATTTTGTTTCACTAAGGTAATAGTTCTATTAATTGGGTTTTTTTACAACACACAAAGAGATTATATGTGTAGCTTATAAGTTTGATTCTATTAAATCCATGAATTAGTATTTTTTTTATATTGGAGCGTGTTACAATATAATTGATATTTTTTTTATTCATGAAAAAATAATTTTTTTTTTCAACCAATCATTCAAATGTGAACACCTTATTTTATATATGTATACCTAAATCAATTAAAAAATAATTAATTGTATACCACTAATAATGCCAAATGCGCCATATAATCAAATCTTCTAATGTCTTATCAATGACAAATTTTTTTAGTAAGGTATGTATCTTTGAGCATGCTATGAAGATCATGGGCCCATATACGACAAACAAATCTGCATTTTAGCTTTGGGTAGGACATAGAAATGCAATATAATATCAATATTCTAATTAAACTTTACAAAAAAGTAATTGTTTTTCAGGTGTTGCTTTCTTTTGTCAGTAATCGATTAGACAGAACATACTTCATGCCAATTATTGTTAACCCTCTTACATGCCTATTTAATTATTAATCCGACATCTTGGTTACATTACACAAAAGACTAATCATTAGACTAATCAACACATTAGGCTTTGGATTAAGATAATACCAGATTTTGGTGCTGTTATCTTAGACAAAGATCTATGTTGTGTGTGATTATCTCCATTCTCCTCGTTTAAGCAAAATGAGGTTTACTGGGCCCAATTTTTTCATGGATACCAGCTCATAATGATTGTTTCATTGATATGGCATCCTTATCCTCCAAATAATTTAATGGTAAAGTCAACATCCCTCTTTATGAAAAAGCATTTTTAGATGAGAGCAAGAGGTGGAAAAAATAACAGAAAAAAATCAGGAAAAGATGCACCTGCTCCAAATAATAATTTGAATTAATTGCATTCTCAAATAGTCAAATTAAAATTAAAAGTAGACAAAAAATTTAATTTTTGAAATTCTAAAACAATTAAATTAAGGCTTTGATTTTTTTAAATTGATTTGTTATATAGTTGCTTATATTAAACTGATTTAGAGGTCGATTTGAAGCAGAGCAACGTGAAGGGATTGGTCACAAGTTATTTGTGAAGTGTGAACCAAGAATTCTGCTAAAGCAAGATGTGCGTGCTAATGAATGAATTCATGCTAACCAATATTTCTTTTGGTATATTTAATGTGATCAAGTACCCTAAGATTATAAAATTGAACACGTAAAAAATGCTAGTATCATGAATAATATGAAGGGCGTGGACTTAATTCACGACATCATTTTTTATTTTTGTATTTTTTTAATAATTTGACCAATCAAAAAAAGGAAGTCTCTTATTTATTTTTATCATAATATATCCTAATGAACCCATATAAATTTTTGAATTTATCCAATTACACGTACATTTTATTACACCACATATTTTGATTTCCACAATAAATGAGACGAAAACGTGAAGAACATTAAAGAAATGTAAATGGTTTGTGTTCAATGAACTTGGGAGAGAAAAACACCTTCAATGATGTTGATATGTTCTTAAGAATAAGTTATCAAATACAAAAAAAAAAAAAAAAAGATAAAAAAAGGTTCTTAAGAATAAGTTGCTTTTATCATGGCTAAAAAAACATGTTATTAGACACTCACTATGAAAAATAAAAGTTGGGAATCATATTCCTTTTGACGAATAATAGGAATTGCAATTATATTCTATGATGTCAATTAACTTTGGTTGGAGGGTTAGTTTGGGTAAAAGCAAATATAGGAAGCGGGTCCAATTTAGTTGGGGCAAATTGGGGTTGTTGGTGGGTCAGAAAGAAGAGCAGCCATGCAAGATGAGTGTGGAAAGTCTGAAGAGAGAAATGAAATACAGCTATTTCTCACTTGTTTTTGTCACTACGTACCTTCTTCTTAAATGGATTTTAATGATTGAGTGGTGGGGCTGTAATCAACCCGACCCGACCCGATGTCTTATTATCCACTGTACCACACAAATTTCCAAGGATAGTATCCAACTCACGTGTCAACCTTCTGCCCTGTTTTTTTGATTTTTTTCTCTTCTTTTCTCGTTTCATTTCAATTTTTTTTTTATTTCCTTTCGTCGTGTGCGCGAATGATCTCCAACCCACTGCACCAAATTTGATATAAATTTTACACAAAATTTAATATTTTGATGTAATTGAAACTAAATCATCTCCAATCTACTATACTAAATTTTACACCAAATAAATATTTTATTTTTATTTTTCTTATTTTTCAATTATCATATATTTATTTATTTATAAAATTATTTAATTAATTATATTTTACTACTACTAATGCTACTAAATAAAAAATTATATATAATTCATATTACAATTATTAATTATATTATAAAAATTAATGTCACAATAAAGAAAAATACTATATTGCTTAAAGAAAAATACTACATTATACTTAATATCATAATAAAAAAAAATACTACATTACATTAAATATCGCAATAAAAAAATAATTTACCACACTATTAAATTATTGCCTTTAGTTTTATGTAATATTTTATTTTTTAATATTTATGTTGTATTTTACTTTTGAATTTGATGCAAGTAATGTTATTTTAATGTATTTATTATTATTATTAATTATTATAATTTAGCGAATATTAATTATTTGTTAATTATTACAAATGTTCTAATATAATATACAAATAAAATTAAAATTTGAAGTAAAACAATTTTGGGGACAAATTGAGAATATATACATTACACTAAATTTGGTGTAACATTTGGTGTTCCGTTGGAGATGAAATTATACCAAATTAATATTTTAGTGTGGAATTTGGTGTCTCATTGGAGATGCTCTAAGGTCAAGTTATTTGCTTTACTACGATATAAAATTGAAATGAGCACTACTACACTCGATCTTTTATTTAGGATTCGATCTTTTGGGTGATATGCGAAAAAACATCGTTGTAAATTGTTTAAATTTTCAATAAATAGTTTATTTCTACCAGTAAGCAATCAATGTATTTCCAAGGCTCGTTCTGTCTATAAGTTCTTTAGCATTTGTGAATTACAAAAAAATATCTATAAAATATAGATTTTTTAGATAAAAATTAATTTAAATTTTATAAATAATAAATACTATTTTGATATTTATTTTTATTTTATAATTGTACATACTGAAGATGTTAATAAAATAAAGACAAAACTTAAGGGTTACTGGTAATTTTAAAAAATAATTGATTTCTTTTTCTTTTTTCTTTTAATTGAGTAACCTCAATAATAGTTTTTATAATTTATCCTAATTTATAATATGATTTTTTGTGATTTCTATATGAGTTGGATTTTGACATTTGGGCTTCACTTTTCAAAAATTGTAACATCTACAATTTGAGGGGAAAAAACATACTTTCTCTATTACAAATGTATCGCACCTACTTTTTTTAAATAAAATTTAATTTTGTAAAATAAGTTTTTTTTTTCTCTCGAAAACAATATAAATTAAAGTAATAAGTTGATTTGATAGAATGATTCTCAACCAGTAATAATATGAAACTATACTTATTTTGTTCAAGTATAATCTTGTGAGATACTCTAACCATAAAATGAAAAAGGAAATTTACAAAGGAGAATAAATTAGAGATCAAAATAGGAAAGGAATCCTATTCCAATTATTTTCGTGATGCGCACTCCTCGCCCAGCAATAGAAAAAAATCAGCGGCACAATTAAGCGGAGGGCACGAGTGTAATTACACGGAAAACACGTGGCAAACGCACCTTCTACTCGCTTCTTTCGTTCCCCCTATTTAAGGGGCTCCTCAGTCCCTTCCTCCTCCCATTAATTCGCTCCTCCGCATAACGAAATCGAGAAATCTATATATTTTCCTCTCCGTTCTTTCCAATAATCATTCGATCTAGAGCTCTCAATTTTATATTAGGGTTTGTTTTTTCGATCCTCTCCAAGACTCGTAGTTGTGGATCTGTAAGTTTTAGTCGATTTCTCAATCTTTGTTATTTGAATTTGTAAGTTCCGATTTCTTGTTTGTGTGTACGATATGTTGATGAGATTGTGGTTTTATTTGAATTTTTTAGGATTTGATTGTTGAAGCTTGCTGAAAAAAAGTGAATCTTGATTGGTTGTCGTCATTTTTCATATATTCATCGTCAATTCAAGTAAGTAATTCCAATCTCTTTTTCTCCTTGCTTTTTGTCATTTGCACTGGATATAATTAGGCCATTTATTATTGCATACACAAAAACTCGTATATGTGCATTCATGTTTTTCTTTTATGTAGTTGTGATTTGATAATAATTGAATTTGTTGTTTACGCATTCAATCTATAATTATATTCTTTCAAATTTTCCGCTTAATTTTGATTGGTTGTTATTTTATTTCTTCTCGTTGGTACAATTATAATAGATATTTGGTTTAAATTTTGTCATGCGCCTCCTTTTAAAATTGGAAAGGATGATTTTTTGTGTGTTGCTAAAGATATTAACCTTAGCTGTAGAATGTAGTTTTCGGTTTTATGAAATATTTGTACCAATCTTGCACTTTAGGCAGAGAATGCCTTTGTTGATTTGCTTTCTGTTGTTGCTCTTTTTCACTTAACAGCAACGGGTTTCAAGATTTGGTAATTGTGATTAAATTCAGTAAAATCGTGGAATTTGGCATAATATCAATTAAATAGAGGTAAAAGTTCTGTGGTAATTTCTTTTCATGGTTAAAATCCTTTTTGGTAGTGTGTTAAGCAGCATATGTATCTTTTATATTGTGGCACTAATGGGATGGAACTGAAATTTTGTGAAACCTCCATTTTAGCAAGTGAACCTCATACAAGATAGGGATATTAATTTTTTAGTTGTATGAACCTCATACAAGAGAGGGATATTAATTTTTTGGGTTTTATTTTGTCTTCAATCTTTTTAGGCTATAGCCAAATATTTCAAAATTGCAACTTGCTAAACTCGTTGTATTGTGAATATTGGTAGAGGTCAAAGT
Source organism: Paulownia fortunei (assembly GCA_019321725.1). Lineage (NCBI taxonomy): Eukaryota > Viridiplantae > Streptophyta > Magnoliopsida > Lamiales > Paulowniaceae > Paulownia > Paulownia fortunei. The sequence continues at coordinate 21,901,653 of CM033110.1, forward strand.
TTATGTTATGATAATTATTACTGTTACTGTTAATTGTTATTGTCATTTTTATTGTTGTAGTAGTTTTTTCCTCTGCATGCCATCAAAGTCTTTGCCTTGTCTGTTTGTTCTGAATCTTGTTTGATTGTTTGGCCAACAGAGAACTGAATGATCTAATGGAGTCAAAGGGTGGGAAGAAGAAGTCTAGTAGTAGTAAATCCATATTCTACGAAGCTCCCCTTGGATACAGCATTGAAGACATTCGACCACACGGAGGAATCAAGAAATTCAGATCTGCTGCTTACTCCAACGTGAGTTTTAATTTTTATGAGTTAGTTCATGAGTTTTAATCTGCTTTTAACCATTATGGGAGTTCTAATCACTGAATGTCTTTCTTGTATGCAGTGCGCTCGGAAGCCATCCTGAGATTCGTCAAGCTTTTCGATAACCACCATCCAGTGGTTCAAAAGAATAGTGTCTCAACCTTTAATTTCTGCTCTCCTCTTTCTTTTCTTCTTTCCTCATCCTTGATATTCTCGCTTTGAAACAGTACTTGTTCAATTTAGTCAAAATGGCCATGCCACTCTCGGCAATTGGGTTTGAAGGTTATGAGAAGAGGCTCGAGATTTCATTTTCTGAGCCTGGAGTGTTTGCTGATCCTGGAGGGTGTGGCCTCCGATCTCTTTCCAAAGGCCAATTGGATGAAATCTTAGACCCTGCACAATGCACCATTGTCTCCTCTTTAAAGAATGATGAAGTTGATTCCTATGTCCTATCAGAGTCTAGCCTCTTTGTGTACCCATACAAGATAATTCTGAAAACTTGTGGGACTACTAAACTGCTGCTTTCTATCCCACCCATCCTTAAGTTGGCTGGTACACTTGGACTGACCGTGATTTCTGTTAGATACACCCGTGGAAGTTTCATATTTCCAGGTGCTCAGCCTTTTCCTCATCGGAGCTTTACTGAAGAAGTTGCTGTTCTTGATAACCATTTTATGAAACTTGGTCTGAGCAGCAAGGCCTATGTAATGGGTGGTGCTGATGAACATGAGAAATGGCACGTCTACTCAGCCTGTGCCAAACCTACAAGCGAGTTTGGTCCTGTTTATACCCTAGAGATGTGCATGACTAATTTGGACCAGAAGAAGGCCTCTGTATTTTTCAAGAGTCAATCTAGCTCTGCAATTGTGATGACTGAAGCTTCTGGCATCAGGAAAATCCTTCCGGACTCTGAGATTTGTGATTTTGATTTTGATCCGTGTGGTTACTCCATGAATGCAATTGAAGGGGTGCAATCTCTACAATTCATGTCACCCCAGAAGATGGATTCAGCTATGCAAGTTTTGAAGCAGTTGGCTATGACTTTAAAATAGTGGATTTGACTCTACTACTTGAGAGGGTGTTGGCTTGCTTCCAGCCAGCGAAGTTTTCTGTGGCTTTGCATGCTTCTGTTGCTGGGAAGGAACTAGATGCTGACTTCACACTGGACATGGGTGGATATACCTGTGGAGAAAGGAGCTGTGAAGTGCTTGGCAATGGAGGATCAATAATCTACAGCAGCTTCACTAGTACAAGGAGCTGCGGATCCCCCAAGTCAATTCTGCAATGCTGTTGGAGTGAGAACGAGGATGAGGAAGTTGAGAAGAAATGATTTCTTATTTCTGTTTCTTTACATACTATTTAGTAGCGTGTTTGATTTATGATCATTTACATCTTTTACTCAATGCCTGAAATGTTGGTCTTTAGAGCTGTTGTTTTGAGTGTTGGAGAACAATAAATTGCTTATGTCTCCCTCGATCAGTGTTTGAGCAAACTTAGTTATCTATTGTTTCTGTTCTGGAATAAAATCTTCAGATTGCCGTATTTTTAAGTAGAAATACCGCTATATCATTCTTGTTATTGAGTTCCTTTGGAGCTGGGCTCGTGCGTTTTATCAAATGAATTTATGCACTTCTACAGGTTTTCTAGTGTTACTTTTAAAGTTGGTCGTCGCATAACTTTTACGATGCTAAAAATATCAGTTGAAATTGAACCATGAGTAAACTTTTGCACTGACATTTGAATGACCTTTGTCGGAAGATAGTAAGTGGGAGAAGGAATCAAGCCCGATCATATATGACAGTAGAAAATTTATGTTAATACACAACAGAATGACGGCAGTTGTAATTTGTTATATCAATTGACCCTTTAAGACCCTTCACAAGAAGTTTTCTTGATTCCCAGTTTATACAAGTACAAGATTTTACATCAATAATTCATTTTGATAAAGTAATACGTGCAGGAATTAACCAAAAAAAATACAAAGATGTAAATAGCAGCGCTGCTTCAATCTGGAATTAATGGAGATATTTTTTGGTTGTTTGAAAGCAAACAATATCTGGAACGCCTACAACCGCAATTAATAGGAAAGAAATTTCCTTGCAGCTCTCATTTGTTGTATCTGCTTTTTATCCTTGTCAGAATTTGGTTTGCAGCATCATGGATCTCTGCATAGAGCACAAATCCAATGATGCTTAGAAAAAGAAGAGAATAGCAGCAGACAAAACAGCCACCAAAACTTGACAAAACCAGTTTGTGCATGAACTTAAATTCTCTTCCATTCTTTTTTCTATTTTTTGCTGGTCTAGAACAACAACAGAACCCACATCAATTCCACTGTCAGCATCCTTTTATGATGTACAACAATAGTCTATCCACCTTCTGCACTTTTTCTTCCCTCCACTAGATCCCTTCCTGCCTAGTAGTTCTCAGTGGTAGGCTACCGGGGAAACTCGGTGGAGAACAGCATCTGGGCTGAAGCGGCATTCATGTATGGTTTTTTAGGTTCGTCCCTTCACCACTATTTGACGAAGAAGAAAGCAATACACAAAGTTTGAATTTGACCGATGGCTAATGACAGGAATAAAAGAATATTTTTCAGATAACGAGTTCTATTTAATTTAAATTTAAAAAATTAATTAATTACTTTTTTTATCGCTTACAAAAATCTAAATTATTAAAAAAAGATGTTATGGAAAGAAATGCTTTAAACTGAAAGCATAAGTCGGCGTAATGCATTCCTTTATTTATTTATTTTTTTAAATTTGTATAAAATTGTAATGTCAGTTAATAAAAAAAAATATTTTTAGAGTGTCAGTTTTGAAAAAGATGAAAGGAAAGCGTTGTTTGAACTTTTAAATTTATTTATATAATATTTTTTTTTAATCATACTTTTCTTTTAATTTATTTGTATAATATTTTTTGTTTGAAAATTCAACTTTTATATTTTACTTGTATAATATTATAATTACAGAAAATGTTAAATACATATAAATATAATACATAAATAAATATTATATATACATATTTTTTAATATATATTTATAGTTATTAATAATTAAATATTATAATATATATAATATAAATAATATACACAATAATTTGTATATATATTACAAAAAAATAAGAAAAAAAAAGATATCAACAATTTGCTCATTTTATTAATATATATATATATATATATATATGAAAGAGCTTTGCATGACGCTTTAAATATTAAATAATAAAATAATAAAAAAAATCATTACGTGCAATAATATTTTCAACTTGAAGTGTTATTAGACATAATGATTTCAACTTAAGTCATTTAAAATAATATTTAAAGAAAGTGATGACTAAGCAAACACTTTTAATTGAACTTAATATTAAATTAAAAAAAAAATACTAGAAGAAAGTGTTAACGAGTCTTGCACTTTCAACTGTTGCTTTCGTTGTATAATAAAAATAAAAATAAAAAGTTGATGAAAGTATTATGGTGAATAATGTTTTATCATAAGAATTTAAAGTCTTTATATTTTACAGTATTTTAAAAAATATTTTATTTAATTATAATATTTTACTAAAAATGCTTTCTAGTTGTCTGAGGCCAAGTGAAATACACGTGTAACCCGGGCCGTTTTTTAACAAGCAAATGGACCAATTTCTTTCTACATGTGGGCTTCCCTCTGTATTTATGAATTAAAAGTAAATGGGCCTAATTCTTTTTCAAATCACATATATTGTTTAACTCCAAAAAATGCACATTATTGATAAACAAAGTAATTTAATTTGACAGCATTTAAATTGCACTACTTTGACCTTTTTGTTATTGTCATATTCCCTTTTAAGTTTATTATGCTGCCTACATTTTTCCCTTTTTATTCATTGTAATTGTCCACTTTGTTAACCTTTAAAATACAATACATGAAATACTAGATTTTCTTTGCTGCATAAAGAAAAACTTTCAATTTTGGATTAAGTTTTTTCTTTTTTTTCTTCACTTCTACAAGTAAAAAAATAATACATGGGTACTTAAAATATTTGTTTTTCAAATGACAGGTGCCTAAGTTATTAACAACATTGAATTGCTGATAAAAAAAAAAAAAAAAGGTTCAACCACATCATCCCAAAGGAAATAGAGTATTTTGTAAATTCATGGATTGATCTATTATAAATATTTGTTTTTGTTTTCACTATACTTATTGCACAGAAAATTTTATGAGCACATCAATTTTCGCACCAAAATTAAAATAAAGTTTGAGGAGTGTTTTATCTATATAAATATCTTATTTTATTATTTTTTTATACCTTTTGTTGTAAAAAATAAAAGTCATTGAACTTCTGATATTCCAAACTTAAAATCAAGAAATTTTTCAAAATGGCTACCGAAGGATGTCCTTTAAAATTTTATTAAGCTATAAAAATTGATTATATTGTAGTTGTTTCAATAATCAAGCTATGCAAATTTCCACTCCATAAAAAAAGTCTCTCTAGAATAGAGGGCAATTGCAAAATTTTTGGACAAGAAAAACTTGTAGTTGTTTCAATAATCAGCTGGATTGAAAAGGTTTTGGCGACTGTCCCTCCTCCAGTCCTTTTCTTTCGTCTCTCTGCTTTCAGCTGTTTCAGTCCTTTTATCAAACATGTTGAAGAGGTACACGGAAAATTTGTGGATTTCAGTTCACAGCAGTTTTATTACTGGTATGTATGTATCTCCAGTAGTTTCACGAATTTTGTGAAACATAGCCACATACGAAATTTCTGTTGTCATCCCAAATAATCTTTATTCTTGATGGGAAGCTTAAATTTTGCAAGTAGTGAACGCCAGCTAGTTAAAACCGTATGTGCCATTGTAATAAAAGGATGTTGGGAGAAAATTTTGAAACCAAAGATTGGTTCTGTTGTGACATCATCTGTTATGAACCAAGCATTGTTGAATCTTTCTCCATATGGGTTTTCATTTTCATGGTCATTCTTCAAATGGGTCGAGACGATTCCACAGTACAAGCATTCCTTGCAATCTTCTTGGACCATGATTTGCATTCTCACAAAACAAAGACATTTCAAGACTGCTCAAAATTTGCTCGAGCAGATTGCTCGAAAAGATTTTTTGTCGTCTCCGACTGTTTTGAATGCTCTTGTGAATAGTTATTGGGATCCGGATGTGAATTCGCATGTTTTGAGTTGGTTGGTGATATTTTATGCTAATTCAAAGATGAATCCAGATGCAATCCAAGTGTTTGAGCATATGAGGGTATGCGGATATAAGCCCCATTTGCATGCTTGTACTGTGCTTCTGAATTCATTGGTGAAAGAGCGGCTGACTGATACTGTGTGGAAAATTTATAAGAAGATGATGAAAGTTGGGGTTCTTCCCAATATACATGTTTATAATGTCTTGGTTCATGCTTGTTGTAGGTCGGGAGATGTAGAGAAGGCAGAGGAACTATTGAGTGAAATGGAGTTGAAAAACATATTTCCAGATCTTTTCACGTATAATACATTGACTTCCTTGTATTGCAGAAAGGGTATGCATTACGAGGCTTTATGTGTTCAAGATAGGATGGAAAGAGGAGGAGTATGTCCTGATATTGTAACTTACAATTCACTTATTTATAGTTATTGTAGAGAAGGCAGAATGGGAGAGGCTTTGAGGCTTTTTAAGGAAATTAAAGGTGCTTCTCCCAACCATGTGACCTATACTACCTTGATTGATGGCTATTGCAGAGTTGGTGATATTGATGAAGCCTTACAGTTGCGTGATATAATGGAGGCCAAGGAGTTGTATCCCGGGGTAGTTACCTATAATGCAATTCTACGGAAATTATGTGAAGAAGGCCGGATACGGGATGCAAATAAACTATTAAATGAAATGAGTGAGAGAAAAATAGAACCTGACAATGTTACATGTAACACGTTAATTAATGCTTATTGCAAGATAGGAGATATGAGGTCTGCTTTGAAACTTAAAAGTAAGATGTTGGAGGCTGGACTAAGGCCCGATCAGTTTACTTACAAGGCATTGATTCATGGATTCTGCAAGGCACAGGAGGTAAACAGTGCTAAAGAGATGTTATTTGATATGCTTGGCGCTGGATTTTCTCCAAGTTATTACACATATGCATGGCTCGTGGATTTCTACTGCAACCGAAATGATGATGAAGCTATCTTGATATTGCCAGATGAGTTAGTGCAACGGGGTCTCTGTGTTGACATCACTGTATATCGGGCAATAATACAAAGGTTGTGTAAGAAAGAAAGAATTGATTGTGCACAAAGAGTATTCAGAATTATGCAGACGAGGGGGATATTAGGAGATACTATCATCTATACTAGTCTGGCTTATGCACACTTGAGAGCCGGTGATGCTGTTGCTGCTTCAGCATTGTTAGATGAGATGTATAAGAGGAGACTGATGGTAACTCTCAAAATCTTCAGAAGTATCAGTGCTTCATATGCAAATGACAGCAGCTACTTAGATATGTTTTGGGACACTCTGGTTGAGAGAGGCTTGATTTCCAAAACTATTTACAAACAAATCCAGCAACTGAAGTTATAATTCTAACGAAAAGTTGATGATATCAACATTGTGGAGGCTCAAGCTTGGCACACTTCTAAATGATGATGGCACCTCTTTCTAGCACCTCAGTTTCCTTGTGCTGTTCTGCATCCTTGGGCTAAGCAAGCAATCAGGTCATGTCAACAAACAATTTATACAAGCATGAGTAAGTTCCATCTAACAGTTCATGTGGAGGATACACAAAATCTCCTGAACAAATCTGTTTGGACATGTTCAGGGAACCATCATACGTAAGATTTGTAGTTACTGGAGGTGAAGCCTGGAAGTCAACTATTTCAATGTATAAAACGTCAGTGATTACTCTCTTTTTCTCTCTCTTTATTTCTTTATTTCTTTCTTTTTCTTTTGGGAACATTTCCTCATGGAGAAACATGCTATAAGTTTTACTTACCAGATAGAAAATTCTGTTTGTGAATGCATCTTTTTTGTAGCTTTTTGAAAAGTTTCAGAGTAATTTGCTATTTGATGTGAATCCTGAAGTGTGATTTATATTGCTGCAGCTGCTCAACCCTCCATATATTGAAGTCTACCCAATGGCCCTAGCAAAACATTTCTGGTTTTGTGGAAATCTGAGGTTCTTCTGCTGTCAAGAAAGATTGACCATACTTTCCTGCTGGTAATCTTTTATGTGCATAAACATCTCCGCATTTCAAATCGAACAACTCATTTGAACTAAAAGGATTGCTAGTAGATACATTCCTATTATCCATCTATGTAACACAAAGCTAAAACGTCAAGGTACAAGCCGAAACACTTGTATCCTCAATGGGTATATCACGATTTACATAAATGTAACTGTTTCTATATAAGTTTAATTTATTTTATGAAACTATCCCCAGATTTTTTGTAATCACAAAAATAAAATCAATTGGTTTTCCTTTTAATCTTCTGTGTGTTTGAGTTCCTTAGGGTACGTTGTTGTAGCATCTATTGTGGGAGGTTCAAGTAGTTGGTCTGCTTGCTCCTCTGCGCCTACATTTGTATCATGTGATCTTCCAAAGAAAATTAAAAATCTTGTCAAAGTAACCATTCTGATCAAGATGGTAGTCTTGTCAAACTATTCTTTCTTAGTTTGACAATTGGATTCTGGTCTGTCTTCATTTTTTTCTTTCCTCTCAATTTTTTTTAGTCCCAGGATATTCACGCTTAAATTGGTTGTAGCTATTAAGGGAGCATTGATAAGTTGACTACAATCAAATTTCCATACTTAACAAGATTAAAGATATCCATCTTTCTGACTTCGATAGGTGTTGTCTTTTGAATTTAGTGGAACTTATTCTTGAAGACTTCAATTTAAACTCCCATATCTTCTATATCCCTTGAATGCCCAACAAATTGAACACTCATTGTCATGCATAAACTCATGCAAGTGATTAAGTTTGTCCTATTTGGTTTTCCACTAATGGATTTCGGTTTTGTGCAATTCAACAGGTTCCTTCCTAAATTTGGCTGGCCTCTTAGCTGCTTGAGCTTTTAGGGCTCCTGTATATGTCATCTGGCACTCTTTGCAGTTTAATTCTCAGAGCTCATTACAATAAATTTGTAGTACACAAGCTTTTTATACGGTATCGTGAGCATGAGCTACCTATTTCAAACTTCATGAAGAATACATTACATGGTCCAGACATTAGGTATCTCCAGCTACTTTGCTTGGTTAACTTTGCAATTGTGGGCCTATGGCCTTTAGTTCGCAGGAAATATTACGTTGTAACTTTGTATTTATTAGGTGACTAGAATTGTTATAATGTTCTGTAAGATGAACCTGCATTGCAGAAGTTTTAAAAACCATATTACTTTGCGGGTTCTCGCCAGTTCACTCTGCTGTTTTTGTTTGAGACTCCTTTTGGTTGGTGTCCACACTCCAACATAAATCAACTTTAATCTTATCATCTGTAAACCTTTCTTACCCCCAAACCCCCAAAACTAAATAATAAAAAAAAAATAGAAAAAAAGGCCCCTCCCCCTCTCCCAGGAATAATGGTTTTAGTGTGTGTGTGTGTGTGTGTGTGTGTGTTTTAATTATTGGTTTATGGATTTGAAGCTGACTGGAAAGGAACCTACAGAAAATTTACAATACCAAAATAAAAATGCAAAAAAAGAAACTATGTCTAATCATATTGGATTTGCATGGTACCCGCAATAGCTGGTTGAATAACATAACAGTTGAAATCTCCTTAAATTTTTCTGGATCAACAACAGAATTTTTCCACATCTTCCTAGTCTAATACCTTTGAATAGCTCTCCCTTTGAATAGCCAATCCATGAGGATTTATGTACTTCTGTGCATGACACGTGGGAACTAAAATAGGAGTCAAATGTTGCAAGTAGAAGAGACACGTGGCCACCCTTGAGTAGGCCTAAATGCTATAAATACCATTGCCACCATATCTTTCAATTCCCACCAGCGTTAGTATTACTTAGTTTTGATACATATTCTACAGTTTCTCTGTGTTTAGTTTTTCCTATAGTAAGATTTTTATAAGCAGAAAATGGATAACTCCAACAGCATGAGCTACCAAGCTGGCCAGGCCAAGGGCCAAACTCAGGTTAGCTTCACTTTTCCACCCCCCCACACACACTTGGGACACACACAATTAATAAGGTAAAGACCATTTATACTCGTATATCTATCGATACACATGCTGAATTTTGTGTTGAATGCAGGAAAAGGGTAACCAGATGATGGAGAAGGCTGGTAATGCTGCACAATCTGCCAAAGAATCAATGCAGCAGGTAATCTTTCGGCAAGACTTAAGGGCATTAGATACGTACTTGTTATATACGGTGGACCAACGAGATTTAACAGTTCATAGTCTTTGAACTACCGTGGTTATCTCACTATGTGAAAATTGGCACTAACTCAATTTATGTTGTAATTTTATTCAGTGTTAAGCGTGCCAAAACATCAGTTTCCAAGTACAAATTATTTCTTTGTATATGATAACTGTTTTCTTGAATGCCATTTCTGTATTTTAGACTTGTTAAGGAAGGTTTCTCTTTTTTCGGATTGTTTTGCGAATAGGCTGGACAGAATATGCAGGCCAAGGCACAAGGTGCAGCTGACGCTGTGAAGAATGCAACTGGCATGAACAAATGAGAGCCTCACCGTTTTCATCTGTCGTCTGTCGTCTGCTGTTTCTTGCTTTGATCCATTTATTTCCTTTTTTTTTTTTATCCTTGAGAGTTGCTGTTGATGTTTAGTTTGAAGTTTGGATTCAGATTTCATTTTGACAATCTTCGGTTGCTTCTGTTTGAGGATTGAGAATTTTAGTGTATGTTTTCTTTCTGTCTGGGAAAGAAGAGTCTGTCATGAAGTTCTCTTTTTGATCAAATAAATGTCATTTCCCAAATTTATCTTTCTTTTTTTCATCTTATTGCACTTATTTTTTTAACATCATTGTCCTCATAACGAAATAATGTAAAATTGTGAGTAGAATTCGAGCACTGACATAATCCCAAATCAAAGTCAAAAAATAAAAATATTATGAAATAAACCGCATAATAAATAAAAATTTCTTGGTGGTTATCATGTTCTTTTGAATGGAGATATTATGGGAAACATGAAACGGTTCTAGTTTTTGGTACAAGGTATCCTATTTTTTCATAGGATGTATGCAAGTTTTTTCAACCAAAATTTTAAATTAATGCTTTGAGAAGTTCTGCAAGTAAGATCTCAAGTAAAAATTTCTTTTGAAGCTCGTATGCATGTATACCAACTTGACCATACTATCTAAAATTTTATATGGGAATATTTTACAAAATAATTCTAAATTATCATCTAAATTTTATATGGGAATATTTTACAATGATGTTATGTTTTATAAAATAGCTTTTTGAAATTATCATCTACTAAAATTAATGATAGATCATTATTAATTCATAATTAATACTTTCAAGATTAAAATTTTAAAAATATACAAAAAAATACATATTTTGAATTATCAACTAAAATTCCATACCAGTTGATGTTCATTGTTCGAGATAGTAAAGTAATCTCTAGATTATTTTTGTTCCTCATAATTTTCAATAGGAATAATTATCTTCTTGAAAAAAAATAAAGATTCAATTGTATTCGCAAGTTGGGTCATTATCGAATTTTTTTTGACAATTCATTACTAGTAAAATTCTAAATTTTTTGAGACTTTATTTGAATTAATGGATTTGAAACTAATGATTTTAATTTTATAATAATAAATTCATTGAGTTATTTGAATAATCTTATGATACAATAAATTTCAAATTTTTAAACTAATATTTTAAACTATTTTTGAAGTAATTATGATGAATTTTAAATCTATTTTAAAATAAATTATTTAAAAATTTCTCTTAAATCCTCCCACAAACCTAAATTCTTCTATGCAAATTCAACATTAGTGAATTTACTTTTTCCCGTGGATGTTTATGTGGATTGTGGAAATAAATGGTAGTATTTCATAGTTATTCTCAATTTAAATCAGTATTATATATTCCATTATGAATTATTTGTTTGGGGTCTGTTTCGGTATTTCACCAGTCTACTGTCTGTCCCTCTCGCTCTCTTTTCCCATTCCAAAAACCCTAATCTCAAAAAGTATCAAACTTCAAAACCCCGAAGCTCTCTCTTCTCCACCTTGAAGAAAAAAAAAACAGCTCGAAATCAAATCCCGTTCGGATCTGGTACTATGAAAAATCAATGGCTGCGATTGCTTCTCCTCCGCTGCCACACTCCATCTCAGCCCTACATTTCTCAGGTACAACATCTTCGCTCCTTCACTTCCTCACTTCTCCACCCACGTGCACCTCACGTGACCCCAAAACCCTTTGCCTTGCGTCATCATTTTACATCGTCCCCTGAGCTCGCCGTCGAGCCGCCCAAACCCCCCTCCGATCAAGCTATCCTGTTAGCCGACATTTTTGCTAAACCTGGAAGGTCTAATGACGAGATTAAGCTGGATTTAGATTTTAAGAACGTTGTTGTAACGCATGATTTGATTTTGAGTGTCTTAGGGAATCCCGATACTGATCCTGATGTTGCTAAGCGGGTTTTTGATTGGGTTTTGGAGAGTCAAAGCGAGAAATTGAGCTCCAAGTCGTATAATTTGATGCTTGGGATTTTGGGCGGTAGTGGATTTGTGAAGGAAACTTGGGATATGATTGGGATTATGAAAATTAAAGGGTATGGTGTGTCAAAGGGCACATTTGTCAAAATTTCTGAGAAATTCCAGAAAGATGGGTTGAATGGTGATGTTGAGAAGTTGAAGGAGTTGTATGCTTCGGGTTCAGCAAGTTGTAAGAAAAATGAGGGGAGTAAAGAAAATGTGGTCGAAAAGGTCTGTTCTAGGATTAGTTACATAATTAGGAGAGAAGTGTGGGGAGATGATGTGGAAAAACAATTGCAGGAATTGGATGTGGAGTTTTCAAGTGATCTGCTTACTAGGGTGTTGGAGAATCTTAAAATGGAGCCCAATAAAGCATTGATTTTCTTTAGGTGGGTTCAGGAGAGTGGTGCTTTTAGGCATGATCAGCAATCCTATAATGCGATGGCTAGAGTGTTGGGTAAAGAGGATCATAGTCAGAAGTTTTGGAGGATTGTTAATGAAATGAGAAGTGAAGGGCATGAGATGGAGAGGGAGACCTATGTTCACATTTTGGAGCAGTTTGTTAAGAGGAAAATGATAAAGGATGCTGTGGATTTGTATGAATTTGCAATGATTGGTGGGAATAAGCCTTCAGTGCAGGACTGCACTTTCCTTTTGAAGAAAATAGTGGTTAGCAAGGAACTGGATATGGACTTGTTTTCTAAAGTCATGGGGGTCTTTAAGGCCAATGGAAATGTATTGACTAATGCTAACCTTGATGCCATTATCAAGTCTTTGACTAGTGTTGGGAGAATGACGGAGTGCAATAGAATATTGGCTGCAATGGAGGAGGCTGGTTATGTACCTAGTGGTCCGTCACAATGTAAGATTGCCTTTAAGCTTAGTAGTGGTGGAAAAACAGGGGAGGCACTGGAGTTTATGGAAAACATGGTGGCTTCCTGGCATATTTCAGATTACAGAACTTGGGTGTCTTTAGTTAAAGGATGGTGTGTGGATCGTAATCTGGATGAAGCATCTAATAGTTTCCGAGATATGGTTGAGAAAGAAGGGGCCTCTTGTGCTGGGCATGCTTTAGACATGTTGGTTGGTACATATTGTCGAAAAAACAGACCACTAGATGCATACAAGTTTGTTTTGGAGATGGTCAATGATAAAGGCGTAAGTCCTAGGCATACCACATACAAAGCATTGACAAGCAAGCTTTTAGATAAAAAACATTTCATAGAAGCTCTAGATGTTATGAGTATGATGAAGAATCAAGGTTACCCTCCAGACTTGGATTCCTTTGTGGAGTATCTCTCCAGGACTGGTAGTGCTGAAGATGCTATTACATTTTCACAAGCCATGACATCAAAAAGATTTCCAGCAACTTCCGTGTTTCTCCAGTTATTTGAGGCATATCTTAAAGCTGGAAGGCAAACTGAAGCACAGGACTTCCTTTCAAAATGCCCAAGATACATTAAAAATCATGCTGATGTTTTGAATCTGTTTTGTTCCAGAAAATCTGGTGTAACTAGGACTGCAGATGTCGCTGTTTAGTATTTAGATGTATTACTTTTTGTTTCCTGGAACACCATGAGTAGGGATGTCTTTGAAGATTATTGTTTCCGTTGGCTCCATTGCCATTTGCCAATTTATTTATTTTGGAGCATGCCTGAAGTTTGATATGAATAAATCAACAAAGTTACACAAAATCTCAATTTTCCTGGGTAACTGCTCCAGTTTTAATTTGAGTTTCTTCATCTTTCATGGACGGGTATTTGTTGAACTTTTATGGATGTCAGTAGTTGAGCTAGTTTCAAATGCTCTCTTTGAAAACCTATTGCTGACTTGATTCTTTTGGCATTATGTGAAGAGGAGATGATTCTCTCCAGGGGTATATATCTTCGTTTCATTATTTTAGTGTTGACTAAAGTCTGAGTTTTAATTGTCTGGCAGAAATTTGAACTTTTTCAATTTTCTAACTTCTATAACTTCTCATCTAATTTAGCATGGGAATAGGATGTTTGCATGTTACAAATTCTGATTCTAAGCCATTATGTAATTCTGTTTCTTTCTTGTCATCAATTGTTAAAGGAAAACATAAAACTGGAATGACAAGATCAGTCACAAAGCTTCATAATGAAAATCGAATTCATCATACGAAAGAAGAAATGAGAAACCTTTAAATCTAATTTTCCAGATGGAAGAAGAAATTAGTTACCGGTCTTTTGTAATGCTGTCTATTTCCTGTATATATATATATATATATGTATGTATGTATTTACTTAACTAATGATAAGAGTAATGATCACCTAACCAATGGTAATTTGCTACAGAAAGTTGATCTATTGTGAAAAGTGTGCTAGAATAGCTCCCTAAAAGCAAGCTGCAGTAGTTTGCATTTTTCTTATTTAGTTTATTTTCCTGGCCTATTCATGTTGGTTCCTACAACAATGTTTGTTCTTCGTGTTATCATTATCTGATTTTTAGCACTTACATCATTTTTACTGAAATGGGTAGACATGCAAAAGAAATTTTACCAGTAAGATGTGAAGTCCACAAATATGTTCGAACTAGACGTGTAAAATCTAAGTAGTAAGTGTCTTGTAAGAAGATCTTTTTCGGTTCCATATTTTCTGCGTGATGGATGGTTTCTTTGGCTTATTGCAGGGATTTCCAGAATATGGTGTGGATTTTGTCATGTATTTTACTGAAGTAGGATAAGGTTTTTCTCTATGCGAAATACGTTTTCCTTAAGAATTTGCAGTGCTTCTTTTTTTATATTTCCTTTTCCTAACCTAAAGGGCTGCTGGCCCTTATACCTCAAAATAATTGGAAAACTGAAGGCAAATTGTTTGCGCGGAGAGAACTTGATGAAGCACTTATGCATTTTCTGAAGTATTCATAGTTTTCCCTCTTATTTTTTGGTCTACAGATTCATGTATGTACATAGATTGAGACAAGCAGAGAAAATGACCGATCATCCCTGTTCTGGCCATTCTTGTTATGGCCCTCTTTGTCACTATTGCCCCATTGTCTGCATGGACCAAGATGCATCAGCATTATATTGCTCTTGAGTGTATGGTTGCTCCAAGTGAATAAGACACATCCATAAGCAAAACGCGATGATCGTGACCCTACGATCCCATATGGGGTGTCTGTCTCCATGGGATCTGTAAAACACTAAACATGGAAACTTTTCTTGAATACAGGTCTGTGAAAATCAGAGTTGGAGTCTTCTGTTTGACGCATTTTGTGAGCCTCTGTGATATGTTGCTGATCAGAAAAACAATGTGGAAAAAGAGAAATAAAAAGATAACATTTTATGTAATGTCAAAATGACGAAATGCAATCAAGCTGTGATGATTAGTAGCTATTACCGCGGGAGTGCTCTCTGCATTTATTTTTGAATGCAGAAAAGAGGGGACCAGAAGCAGAAGTTCGAGAAAATTGAAGCACGCCTCTTGGCCTTCTGCACACCGACATCCCATGATTTTCACTGTTTATTTTATTTCATGGGACTCTTGATTTTTCCGCTAAAGCTCTTCCAAATACTATAAGTGGAGACTGAAAATTGAAGAAATGTTGTTTTATTTAATGTATTTTCTCCGGGTTAAATTTTTTTTGATAAAAATGGTAATTTTAAGTCAGAAACTAATTATCAATGAGGCCAATTCAATGCAATATACAACCTTTCAATTACGAAGTTCTTGTGGAGTGGTGTGTTATTAAGAGTTGATATACAAGCAAAATTGTCACTTCGATCCTCTACTTCAAGAATTACGACCCCCTTCAATGGAGTTTTCATAATTTTTAAGTGGGTCAACAAAGACAAATATCACAATAAATCAAGAATACTACACACATATGAGTAGAATTGTTAATAAGCAAGCCATTTGACCATCTCATTTGCTTATTTAAACATTAAAAATCTTAAAAATAAGTTCGATCATATTGCTTCTGTATAAATAAATTTTAAGTTTTGGACCTCTTATTTTACTCCTATAATTTGTATTTTTAAACTTTTAAACACGTTTCAGACTGTAAAATAAGCTTAGCCAACTCTTTAATCATGAAGCAAAACCAGAACCTCTGGACGAGTGAGTCCTGAATCGTCCAAAATTATTGAGCATATCACCAATAAATGTTTTGTTTCAAATATTTAATCAAATTAAAAAAAAAAGGGATGTCCTGACAAAATTGCTCTTCCTTGTAACAATGTGGGTTGTAGGGTTATTCCACACTAGACTGAGTACAGTTAAAAATTACATAGATTTCGTGCGTACATGTCATCATTAGTGGGTGGATTTTAACTAAGTATTCTGTCGTTAATTGATAAGATTAAGGTTGTATTTGGAGATTTTGATGATTGAGTTAACACACTAGATTTGACACTATCATTTTTAATTTATGAGATTTGTTGGAAAAGTTACTTTTGGTTCCTAATTTGATAGCAAGTCGATTAACAAAACTAGTGGTTTTTTTTTTTATCATAAATAAATTACGTACATCATTGAATCAAGAATATTAATTATTAAAAATTAATTAGCAAATAATAATCGATTTTTAACAACACCAACAGTCAATTATGAACTACTATTAAAGTTGTTTGACACCCACTCATAGGTTCTACAATTTTAAGATTTCAATCTTATTATTTGAATAAAATAATTTTTGCAATACATCTTGCAGCAGGCAGGTGCATTCTGAATTTTAATCCGCTCTATTTCCTCCTTCCACCGACCAGAAAAACTGCAAAATAGATGCTAGGCAAACTCAGACATAAGATTTCCAATGCTTAAATCAGGTAGGTGTTTGGAGAAGAAAATAAAAGTATATAGAAAATATAGGCATAAGATATCAAAAGTGTAATATGTTGATTAAGGTGAATTCCTCTATTTATAGATATCAAATTAAGGGTTAGAAGAAGATTTCGAATCTCAATGTATTATAACTACTTAATGTACATATAATCATATTTTCTGATTTACCCTAAATAAAATTTTCTATCACTTTCCAATCAAATTCTCTATCTTGTCCGACCTGAAAAATGCAGATCATTTGATATAAAGTGACTGATACTAAAATAAAGGTAGATCTTATGATGCGTAACTTGTACAATGTACGTGACAGCTTATACAACTTTTATAGCTCATGCATCGAGTTAACCCATACCCTTTCATCCTCTTGATTTTCTACAAAACGAACCATTGATAGTTTTGCTTAGCCATTAATCCATATTTTAGCACTTGGTTCGAACTAGATAAGTCCGATTTAACTTGCACCACATCAATTTTGATTGTTAAATACTATAAAATTGAAATGAGCTTGGCTCACCAGTCCAAGATAGGAGAAGAGGGGGAGCTTTTGAAAACGTTCAACAAATGTAGTATCATTTTGTTTCATTCATCAAGGATAACGTAGGACCATTTAGTTTGTTTGTGCCTCGCATGTTGGCTTGGTTTGTGATTTTCTTTCTTTGCAATTGCTTCGAATTTCTGTGGATTACAATGATCAAATCATGTTGTCTCTAGACAAATAAAGAGAAGTAGCCAAGGGAAAAAAGCAAACTAATTAAGTAGACAAATTAAGTATTTTTTTTTAATTGATGATTCTATTAACTGATAATGCATACCAGCCACTACTTGAATGTAACTCTCATATGTCTCCAATTATTTCGAACTTTACAAGAGATGCCATCCACGAAATTATTGTTAGTTATGTGTTTATCACAATTTAAACGTTTCATGATTTTATTAGAAAAATGATTTAAATTTAGCTATTTTACATTTTTTCATGAAATTTGAACTCAATAATTTAATTTAGGCATAAAAACATGGTTTTAGTGGACTAATCTTTTTTTTTTTTTTAAAATAAAAAACCAATAATAAAAGTGGAAGCTGATCTTTAGTGTCATGGCAGCTGCAAATGAACCATTTTGGATGAAATTAAAAAATCCACTTATAAGATACCTATTGAAATTGCCATTAAAATAGCCACTTTGCAGAACACTTTAGTGTTCTCAATCTAAACTAAAGACCTCACAAGAAAAAACCAAATTGAGAAATATATATCTGAGTGTAGCCTAAAAGTTTTAACAAACCCTTAATTATTTTCACAAAATAAATAAATAAATAAATAAATAAATAAAACTCCATATAAATGAAAAAACATATTATTATTTTTTTTGGCAAGGGTTTCTACAGTAAAAGAAATGTCAATGTAGTGCCAACAAAGCCTTTGGATTCACTAGATTGGAGGTACTGGTCCCAAAGCATCCACTCACACCAGTAATACCTTTTTCTCTGGGCTGTCTGTCGGGATCTTAGGGAGGAAGGGGACAATTATGCCCAGCTGTGTTTTCAATCCATCAGGCCTAACCACTGGATATTTTTGTCATTTTCATATTTAAAGCACCCTCTTCTTTCTCTCCGTTCGGTCAATTCCTTCTTTCGGTTAATCAGACCATTGGGTTGCATTATGTTGTTTCCATCCTCCTCATATGACCCATATCTTGTCCTAGTTTTTCTTTTTATTTAACTTGCAATTATTGCAGTTAAGCTCATATCAACCAGAATAATTTTCATTTTGTTCTATCAATTTTGATATATAGGTGATTTTTTTGAAATATTATTTCTTCTAATTTTCTGGATATGAAAATATTGTTAGAACGAATTTTGTTTATTTATCTGTTTCAACTTTGGCTCTTCCATTTAATGAATAGCCTTTTGTTTCAATCAATGATGTAATTTTATTACCCTTTTAATGGATGCATTTTCAACTTTAGCTCTTCCTTTTTGTGAACAACCTTTTTCATTCCTGGTATTAAGAGTAATTTTATTACCCTTTTGATGGATGAGTTAACCATGGTGATAAACTTTTTCCTCAACACTTTTGAGCTAGCATATTGATTCTTCATGTTTGCTGAAAAGTGAAAAAGGATACTTAAATAATCTTGAAATGCTAATGTGATTATGCTCAACAGCAAAGTTTGAGACTTCAAAACTATATATTGATTGCGAATCCTATTATGTTTGTCTAATTTTAGTATTAGTTTAGAATAAATTATAAAAATTACTCCTAATTTTTTATCTTATTACAAATACCTCCCCTGATACTTATTTTTATTTTGTAAATTATATCTATTGAAAGAATATTTAGATAAAGATAAATATTTGTAAAGATTCAATGGGTTATTTGTAATTTTAAAATATAGTAAGATTTTTTGTAAAGGGGCCAAACATAAAAAATAGTTTATGTAGTTTACCTTTAATTTTATCTCTAATAAATTAAAAAAAAAATCTTGCAATAATTTTTGAATGTGAGGACAATACGATTTTTCCCTTTTCTTCTTTTTTCTTTTCTTCGAAAAAGAAAAAAGTAAGAGAATCTTTACTTAATTTCTTTATAAAAAGAGAGAAACTTTACTTAATTTCTTTATTTCTGCTTTTAGCTAGTAATATTATTTTCTTCATTGTTCTTTTGACCAGTCAAAAGAGTCCATTAAGTGAAGCAATACTTCCAATTACCATAGTGGAAATGACTTCACAAACATATACAAAATGTTACGGTTCATTTCACAATAAATCAGTTATCTAAAAATTTTATTCGTCAATATTTAGCCTACGAGTAACATTTTCATGAGTTGTATTTGTTATTTTTGTTAATTGTTTAATTGACTGACAATTTCGTATAATAATATATTTATTCATCTTATTAAAAATAGTTGCTTGATGAATCTTACATAATTAAAAAACAACAAAGAGGATTGTGTCCTTTTGTTCCTCCTCATCAATTCCCCTGTCCCATTGAAAAAAAAAAAAAAAGAAAAAGCAGAAAAAAGGAAAAGAAAAAAGAAGAAAAAGGTTTGTCTGCCTATAAAATCTATAATCATAAAACTCTAGTCACGCGCTCCAAATGGGGCTGGATCTAAGCAGTATTCTGCCCTTCATCAATTCACAAAAAGAGAAAGGCGTGGAGGTAGGCAGCTTTATTTTACAAAAGTGTTACTCTTTTTCATTAGTTTTTTTGGGCAACACAAACACATATTCATTTGCCTGATGTAATAGAAAACATAATCAAACTCTAAGTCCCCCAGTTTGCCTAAATTAAGGTGGTCACACAAAAATAATGTTTTTATTTGTTTCAACAAATAATGATTAGGAATGCATGAATTACAGCAGCCAAACAAAGATCCCCCTCCACTACTCATGTTCTTGTAATCTTGAAAATTTCTTGTTTATTGGATAATGGTCATGGGAAGGTGACCAAAACCATTATCAATCTCTAAGCCACTTTTATTGAGATTCTCACATTCTTTAAAATATAGATTACACTTTGGGATTTTATTGTGTGGCCAAACTCAGGGAATGTTGGATTCCCCTGTCCTTTGCCATTACTATACACAGCACACATGTGTATATGTATGTGTATGTATATATGTAATTTTCTTTTCAAGGTGAAAAAATAGTATTATCTTTACATAAAGTTCACAGGGATAATGACAAGATACGTGGTACTTACCCCAGAGTACATTTTTCCATGCAGTAAGATGGCTAGCCAGTGACTGACTGGCCCATGATGATATTTGGATTATTTTGTCTGGGCATTATTTTTGTCTTGATTAACTGCTCAAAATTTGAAATCTTGAAGAAATATTAGAACACTGTCTCAAATAAACACCAGTGTGTGTGTGTGTGTGTTTTTTTTTTAAAAAAAATAGACATGATTCACATACACACTCTTTTAGTAGAATTTATCCCAGGTTAGGTTAATTTTTAGGTAGTAAAATATTCTTTTCTTGACAAGCTCCTGACCCGTGACAGGCATGCTAGTTTCCTTTATACAACACAAAAGACTGAACAACTTTTCTTGGACTGGCAGACTATGAAAATGAATTTCTGGCAAAGAAAGCAAGAACTGAGTTCTGATCTGGAGATTATTTCAACACTCAAAAAGAGAGCCATTGGAAAGCTTGACCACTGAATAGCTTCATCACTAGCAATAAACATAGGTTGTTTTTAGCATCTATTCATCAATGGAAATGAGAAGAGAGATGGAAGCAGCATTTTGGGCCATCATATTTCTATGCTTTTGGAGCTCTGCAATTGGTTTGCTTTCCCCCAAAGGTGTAAACTTTGAAGGTAACAATCATATCCCAATGTGAGAATTTTTGTCTTGATACTTAAAGGGTGTTGTACTCTGAACTTCTGGAAGTGAAAATGAAGATATCTTATCTTGGCTTTTCTGTATTCAGTACAAGCTTTAATGGGCATAAAAGCTGGTTTGAGGGATCCTCATGGGGTGCTTGACAATTGGGACGGGGATGCAGTTGATCCATGTAGCTGGACTATGGTCACTTGTTCCTCTGAGAGTCTTGTTATTGGCCTGTAAGCCTCATGCCAAATTACCAGAAGCTAGCATTTCTACTCTAGATTTTCTCAACCTTTGAAGGGATTCAGAAAGATTTAGTATGTTAATTTGGTTAATAGATTGTCTTGTGCAGAGGGAGTCCTAGTCAGAATTTATCTGGTACTCTATCTCCAAGCATTGGAAATCTAACAAATCTTCAGATAATGTAAGTGTAAAATGTTAATATAATTGTTCACATTTCTCATGATTAGTTTTCTTTAAGGAGCTGGTTTTTGATGGATGAGATTTCTGCAGACTATTGCAGAACAATAACATAACAGGACCAATCCCAGCTGAACTTGGGAGGCTCTCAAAGCTTCAAACACTTGATCTTTCAAGTAACCTCTTCAGTGGCAGCATTCCTCCTCCTTTAGGGCACATGAAAAATCTTCAGTACATGTAAGCATTAAAGTTCAGTTTATAACTTAAAAAGAATAAAATCTATAAAAAAACTTGAGTTGATAAAATCTTTTAATCTGACATGATTTATTTTACTGTCTCAGGAGGCTCAACAATAACAGTCTCTCTGGAGAGATTCCAATGTCACTAACCAACATGACACAGCTTTCTCTTGTGTAATTTTCCTTTTCCTCTTGCGTATGCCAGCAAATTGTCCTTTCTGGGTAGCATGTTTGTAAATTTGTTGTGTGTTAATTTCAGGGACTTGTCTTACAACAACTTGAGTGGCCCTGTACCTAGATTCCCTTCCAAGACATTCAAGTAAGATGTTATGCCTTCTTGATGCGGCGCAAGTCTGTTTATGTTGTTATAATGGAACTTAGACAGTTCAACATTTCTGCTGCTTGCTTTTACTGTTATTGCAGTGTCATTGGAAACCCCTTGATATGTGAGACAGGAGCTGAGCCACAGTGTGCTGGCGGCATAACATTGATGCCAATGTCCATGACCTTGAACAGTACAGAAAGTATGATAACATTAAACCTAATTCTTAAGTTTTTAATTCTTTGTTCAGTTTTTTCTATATGATAACTGTTTATCCTGACGTTGTCCTGCATTCTTTCAATAGATGCTCTTGCTTCTGTCAAATCAAAACATCGCAAGCTTGCCATTGCAATTGGAACAAGCCTTGGTTGCATCTGTTTACTTGTCGTTGGATGTGGGCTGTTTTTGTGGAGAAGACAAAGGCATAAGCAACAAAAATTCTTCGATGTTCATGGTTTGAATTTTTTTTATTGAAATTCGAAGTTTGATGGTAAAATAGGCTAGTTCAGATCTTGAAATGATATATCGCATTCAAATCTCAGATCGTCAACACGAGGAAGTCTCCCTTGGAAATTTAAGGAGGTTTCATTTAAGGGAACTGCAGCTTGCAACCAACAATTTTAGCAGTAAAAACATACTAGGCAAAGGCGGCTTTGGAAATGTCTACAAGGGCTATCTGCAAGATGGCACAGCTGTGGCTGTAAAGAGACTTAAAGACGGTAGCACTGCAGGTGGGGAGAGACAATTCCAGACAGAAGTTGAGATGATCAGCCTAGCCGTTCATCGCAACCTCCTCAGACTGTATGGATTTTGTATGACAGCAACTGAGAAGCTTTTAGTTTACCCCTACATGTCGAATGGAAGTGTTGCTTCGCGTCTCAAAGGTATCTTACTATATTAAAGTCCATTATCCAGTAGCAATCAATTATTCTTTATGCTCAATCATGTATAATATTGTTCATTTCACTTGAACAGCAAAACCAGTCTTGGACTGGGGCACAAGAAAGCGAATTGCCTTAGGAGCCGCTAGGGGGCTATTATATCTCCACGAGCAGTGTGATCCAAAGATAATTCACAGGGATGTCAAGGCAGCAAATATACTTCTTGATGACTATTGCGAGGCAGTGGTGGGAGATTTCGGGTTGGCAAAGCTTTTGGATCACCAGGAGTCACATGTCACGACTGCTGTACGTGGCACAGTGGGGCATATAGCCCCTGAATATCTATCCACAGGCCAATCTTCTGAGAAGACAGACGTGTTTGGATTTGGTATCCTTCTTCTTGAATTAATCACGGGACAAAGAGCACTACAATTTGGCAAATCAGCTAATCAAAAAGGGGCAGTTCTTGATTGGGTGAGCACATGCATATATTATTTGATCTAGTTACAAGATTGAGTTCATTTAAAATAAAAAAGCCGCTGCTTATTTCAGTGTACTTAAATTATCTCAAACTATGTTTCAGGTGAAGAAACTTCACCAAGAGAAGAAACTAGAAGATCTTGTTGATAAAGATTTGAAAAACAACTATGACAGAATTGAACTAGAGGAAATGGTCCAAGTGGCTCTCTTGTGCACTCAATATCTTCCTGGCCTGAGACCGAAGATGTCTGAAGTGGTTCGGATGCTTGAAGGCGATGGACTTGCAGAGAGATGGGAAGCATCTCAGAGATTTGAATCACACAAGTTCAAAACACCAGAGCTCTCCTCGTCAGAACGATATTCAGACCTCACGGATGATTCTTCATTACTCGCTCAAGCCATAGAACTCTCTGGTCCAAGGTGAAAACAACTTGCATTTATCCATCCCACAACTGATCATACAGAAATCAGACTTCTCAAAGGGGAAGTTCATATATAGTTAAGGCCTATAAAATAGAAAGCCCATTTTTCCTTATGTTTTGTAATAGCATAGCAAACATCCAAGCTTCAAAGAGCTTTGATGTTTCATCCTTACTGTACAGAGTTGATATTTTTTTATTAGAGGAGTTGATGTGATTCCAATGGAGGAAGAACTGAAATGTTTTTCTTCTACGTATGAGTGATTAGTAAGTTGAAGCATGTTATTCCCTTTTCTTTTTTCTTTTTTTGAACTATTGTCAACTATTATCATTTTGATTAATTATGTTATGTTTTGTAACTTGTTGCCAAATTTAGGTTTTGTATTGGAAATAGAATATGATGGACAAAGCAAAAATCTTACAGTCATAAAATACCAACTCAAATACTAAACATGACTAATGTGTAATCCTAAATAATGTTCCTACTTTGTGAATAAACATTTTAATTACATTCATCAAACATGCCATTGGAATATGCAAGACCTTGGTTATCATTATTAAAGCTCAACTCAGAAATTGTACCTTGATGTGATCATTTTGTACTAAGAATGCGATTTAGGAAGTGCTTCTTCTTTCGATTAGGAAATCAAGCTTCGAAAAGAAGCATGTTAAGCATAACGATGAAAATCTTGGTTATTATTAAAATATATGACAACAGATTGAATGTTTACATATATAATTGACTTTTTCAAATTCAGTCCTAAAGGCCTAAACCATAAATATGATTTTTCTTCCTAAAAAGTATCCATAGTTGATTAATAAATAATGAATATGGCAAGTTGTGTCCATTTGAGAGGAATTTTTGAAAAACAAAATAGTAATAACCAAAGTCCAAACTAAAATAGTGTTTTTGCTTAAAATAAAATACTTTAAGCTGATTAATAAATGGGTCGTTTTCGTGCCAGGCCCAACAAATTCCCCCAAGCCCATAAAACCCTCTCTCTCTCCCTCTCGCTCGATCTCTGTCTCTTTACCCGGGTTTTATTTATTTCTTCTGTGATTTTATATTTCCATTTCAATTTTTTTTAACTAAAACCCTAATCTGTTGAATCAAACCCTGAAATTCCTTGTGCTTGATAATTCTTTTGAACTTTTGATTAGAAATTACTTGACTGATTCAACTAAATTTATTTATCGGTAGTGTACTTCAGATATTAATTTAGAGAGAGTTTGGGATCAAAATGGAGTGCGTGGTTCAGGGAATTATAGAGACTAAGGTAAGTTTACAGAGAATAATTGCCAAGTTTTTTTTCTAGGTGTTACTGTAATATTGTTTTATGATTGAAGTTAGAATTTGACGAATGTAGTTATTTTACTGCTGGAAGTTTGAATTCTTCTTGTCAATATTTTCGTATCATATTGTTTTATTGTATGTTTTTGTGCTTTTACAGCAGTATAACTTTGCAGGTTGAATTTGATTATGCTCATGATGATGAAGTAGAACCTTGGAAATGTAGATGAGTCCAAGCTTCAAAATGATTGCTTTCCCATTTTTGTTACTTTTTTTTCTTAAGACATTAAGAATTTATTTTGCTTGAATTTATTTTTCCTCTGTTTCCGTAATGTGGGTTCCATTAGTTTGATATATTAGTTATTACATTGTTCTGCAGCATGTTGAGGCCCTGGAGATTCTTCTTCAAGGACTTTGTGGCGTTCATCGTGAGAGTTTGAGGATTCATGAATTATGCTTGAAAAGTGTCCCAAACCTTGGTATTGAATCTCACTCCATCTTGCAGCAAGGACGAAGCATAGTTATACATAATTACACATGTCTTTGCATCCTTGGCCTTTTTCTCCAATTTTTTATTCATATTTTCATCTTTTTGCATTTAGTAATTCACATAACTTGGTTAGTTAATTACACGTCTGTGTCAAGATATAATGGCGTATCTAAATATATTTTGTCTAATTTAGTTAATTGAGATTTGTTCTTTCTTACTCTTAGGATTAGTATCATCTGAACTCCGACTTCTATGTGATCTTGAGCAGCCTGAACCCACATGGTAAGAGGGGAGTTCCTCTACTGCATGTTTTTTTTGTTATTGGCTGTCCGAAAATGATATGGAATATGAAATAATGCTTAGGACTGTCCGACACATTGGTGGTGCGATGAGGGGTGCTGGTGCTGAGCAAATTTCAGTGCTGGTGAGGACTATGGCAGAAAGCAAAGTAAGCAAAAATGCACTCCGCTTATTTTATGCCCTTGGATACAAGTTAGACCATGAACTGCTGAGAGTGGGATTTGCCTTCCATTTCCATAGAGGTGTTCAGATAACAGTGACGGTGTCTTCAGTTAATAAAATGCTGAAACTGCATGCAACCGACGAAGCAGTGCCGGTAACACCAGGTATACAGCTGGTTGAAGTGACAGCCCCTGCATCGTCTGAGAACTACACGGAAGTTGTTGCAGCTGTGTCATCTTTTTGTGAATATCTTGCACCGTAAGTGCATCTGTTTAATTTTTTTTTCTTCCTTCTGCTAAAGATACTTGACTATGAGCTGTGGAATCTTAAGTCCTGTCTAGTTCAGGAGTTCATGTGTGTGCCACAAAGAAGCAAAGAATAGTTTTTGGATCATAACAGAGTATACAAGCCTTGCCTTGTGCATGTAGTAATGATCAAGCTGATCATAATACCCATAGATATAAATAGTGGTTCTTACTGTTTATGTAACTTTTTTAAACTGGCTAGAGTACTGATTTTATGGCACGAGGGGTTGATTGAATGATGTAAACTTTCTTCCCTAACATAAACATTGGACTCAAGATACGGAACCCATCAATCTTTTAATGAATTATGTAAACTTTCTTCCCATTTTGGCTTTCGCAAGTTTGCATATTCGAGAATTAATAGCATGTAAGAAGGCTAATTTGAGGTCATTCAAGTTTCAGTTGTTACTCTTAAGAATTGAAAGTGCAGAGAGAGGCACACTTATGTTCATCCAAATTCTTAGCTTTCATTCTTAAGTTCTTATTGCTTCGTGGTATCTGAATTTGTGCTTGAATTTAGTTACTTCTTTATTTATAGCTACTTTTTTTTAGACAAAGTCTTATTTCTACCTAATACAATGAAAAAACATTAAAATCTGTTTCAATTTTTCAGGTTACTCCATCTATCAAAACCTGGTGTCTCAACAGGAGTTGTTCCCTCTGCTGCTGCAGCTGCTGCATCTCTGATGTCAGATGGCGGAGGCACAACATTGTAGTGGAGTTGTAAAAGTTGCTTGGTACTAAAAGTTATAAATGGCACTGGGCGCTTTTATCCTATTTGGTTTTCGTTTTTTCAGCAGATTTAGTGCCACATGTAGAGGCTTGATATTTAATTCCTTTATAAATGTAATTCTTCAAATATTAGTACTCTTTGGGGTTGTGTGTGTGTTTTTGGGGGAAGGTTGTGAATCTCTTCTTGTTTGCCCTTCCTGTTTATTCGGAGCAGCATTATGGAAATTTTACATTGGAACATGATATATGTATAATACTGGAGTTTGGATCGAATTTCACAATTGACGTAATAGAACTGGGATGAAGAATGTGTTGGTTCCACTGCTATGTGTGGATGTTCATCTTCCTGCTTTTCCAATCCAATGCTTTGTTTTTCATTTGGTTTTCTTTTTGAAACATTGGTCTGGGATGCATGGTTGATCACAGACCATGGTACATCACTGTGAATGCACTTTCTTCAATCAAGAAAGAAGGTTATGAATATAGATCTTGTTATCAATCAGCAATCTCGGCTCACATTTGGAGAAATTCTATGCAACTCTTGGAGCAATGTTCTGCGTAATATCTGCGTCTGTCTCGTTCTCAGACAAATATACAAATACACGCACAATGCACCTTGTGAAAGACAAACACATGAACTATTGCATCTAGTCCATGATAAATAATCCGTTTCACAACTCTATACGAAACAATATTAGAAGACTTTGGTTTAGGTTGGTTTCTTGCCACTTCTTAGAGTTTCAAATTGTTCAATCTTTATGAACTTGTCAAACTTAAAAATTGAGTACTATTTATTTGTTTTCATTATTTAAAGCAAAGTAAAACAATATTTGAAAATAATAACCAACTAATCTGTTTTATCTTAGTAGATGCCTGTCAATAACATTCAGTAAGTCAATTTCTCTTAAATACTAGACCTATGGTTTGAATCTGCGAGCCCAGCATTCCCAGTTAACTACCCTCCAACTAACCAACCTCCTTCCCAATTTTTTGAAGGTTTCACTTTTTATTTTTTTATTTTTTTTCAATGCTACAGCAAAGTACAAATTATTTCTTTTTAATTTTTTCTGTACCTCATATTAAAAATTTAAAAAGAGACAGACACAATGTACGATAAAAACGTGTAATATTTTTCATTTACAGGGAATGATGGATGGAGGGGGTTAAAAAGGGCAGATGGACGTCCATTTCTTTCATTGGGCCCAGAAGCCCTCGTGATATAGATTGCTGCTGCTTGTGAATTGGTGGCTGAGGTTTATAGTAATCCCTCCCATTGTCTACTCTGCTTCTGGGCTCATCTAACTCATTCATGGTTTTGATTGATCCAATTGCAGCCACCTCAGTAAATTTTATTCCCAAAAAAATCCAAAAAACAAGGTTACCAGACTGTTCAATTTCTGACTGCCTTTTAGTGTTGGTGTTGATGACTTTGATGGCGATTATAGTGTATGTACGATGGTGGCAAGATTAGTTTGTGGTGCGCCTGTCGATTATTTTGGATTTTAAATTCTAATTCGTTTTGTTGATTTGGTGTAAAGACACGTTTCCTGCAATAAAACAAATAGTGAGAATGAACCAATTTTATTGATTTAAGCGTCTTCCTTTGAATTCACTCGGTATATATTATAATTTCTATGAATTATAATTTCCATATGTTTTCATTGAAATTAAAAGAAAAGTTTTTAATTGAGAAGCTATCTTCTTCTTCCTTTTTTTTTTTTTTCTTTTTTAAGTTTTCCTTACAAAATTTTTTATATATTTTTTATACTTATATATATGATCTCTTTACGTCATGAATTATTTGAATGCTTTACTTATTGATTAAGGACAATATTATTGAGTAAGCCTATGAGGTCAAGTTACATTTTATAAATATCCATTTAATTGAGGTCTGTATGCATATATATAGTTGGTTTTTATTGTTAACCAATTGCTAGTTTCAATCAATACGTATCTTGCATACTAGACTTGTAGAGTATCTTTAGGACAAGTAATATATGGTTGACCGAAAAAAAAAATATTATCTTGGTCCATTAGTTTAAGGTTTGCAAGACTCGAAAACTTGTTTTTAATATTTGGTTTACTTATCAAGACAATTGTACTTTGGCTAGTAATCTCAAGCAAAACTTGGACTAACTTGCTTTGCAATCTTACCAAAGAGATCAAGTATGTGTTTTAAACTGCGTTTTTACTTCATGATTGTGTGAACTTAGTACATGAAACCACAAAGCCAGTCTGAACTAGGGTTGCAAATCTACTACTGACAACAAGTCTAGGTGTCAACTGTCAAACGGCTGATACTCAATGTCTCTTCCTCTCAAGTCCACGCTTGCTAATCTAAGTTCAGGCTTACAAATGAATTCTTAATCAATCCAAGAAATACTTTGAATGGTTGATTGTTCATCTCAGCCAACCAAAATTTACAATTCCTATCTTGCTAGTGCAATAAAAGAGTGTATAACAAACTTGGATTCCCCGAAAAATTAATTGAATCAAAAAGCCAATTCGTCTTTGGACCCCTTAAGAACATTTTACTCTCAAGGTCCCACCAAGATTTATGCCAACCACAAGTTCATGTACCACCTTCTTCCACCCACTAACTTCTTGCCATCTGTCGTCTCATGGATTCGGCCACTTCCCTCCATATAGTATTCTCCAGTATGAAAACAGAGCAACTAAACTGGAGATGTTGAAGGTCGAAAATACTGCCGGGAAACACCCCGGCGATTCCAGAAACAACTGGCTTTCTTCGCGCCACGAGCGGGTGTGGCTGTGCGAGGCCTGTGATCGAGCTCCTGCAGCCTTTTTATGCAAGGCCGATGCCGCATCCCTCTGCGCTGCCTGTGATTCTGATATCCACTCGGCCAACCCCCTCGCCCGCCGCCACCACCGCGTCCCCATTCCGCCAATTCCTGGTTTGCTCTATGGCGCCTCGGCTCCTGGATTAGTAATGGGGCCGCCGGTAGGGGATGCAGAGGATGAGTTCTTGACTCAGGAAGCAGATGAGATTGTTGATGGGGAAGACGAAGATGAAGCAGCTTCATGGCTGTTGCTAAACCCTGTCAAGAATGGCGACAACCAAAGCAATGATAACGGGCCGACGTTGTTTGGTGGAGTGGTGGATGATTACCTGGACCTTGATGACTACAATTCATGTCAGAATAGTCAATTCAATGATAAGTACAACAATCAGCAGCAACATTATGGTGTTCCTCAGAAGAGCTATGGCGGTGATAGTGTTGTGCCCATCCAGTATCACAAGCGAAAGGATCAGGTCCAGGAACATTGTTTTCAGTTGGGATTGGAATATGATGCCTCCGACACTGGATACAATTATCCTGCTTCAATGTCTCATAATGTAAGTTTTCATCACTACTAATATGGGCTATTTGGCTTACCCCCTCCCCTATATCTTGGCATTATACAAATTGAGTAGTTGCCGTTTTTTCCTTTTCAAAGACTATTGTTATCTGCTTGGCTTTTAATTTGAGGTCACTGTTAAACATAAAAGAAGAAATGAAAACAGAAAAGGAAAAAGTACATTGACTCCAACTTCAGGCATTAGTTGATTTTTTGTGTCGCCTGTTGCTGCGATAGACAATTCAGGGTCATTGTACTTCTTTTTATATTTACTAGGCTGCAAAATTCTAGTCAAACAGTTAAGTACCAAACTTTTAGTATTTGCAAAAACAATTATACTACTACATAGTACTTCACAAACACCTAACAGTTGTTTTAAGTTTAAGCTTCTTCATCCTGTTCTTTCTCCCCTTCCTTTCTATTTCAAGATCAGTTTGCTTTCCCTTTTTCCAGTTATCAATGCTCTAATGATAGGCATGAAAATGTTGTGTTGAGAAACCTTGAAAGTCTTAAGATTCTTTTTCGAACTTCTTCTACATTCAAATGTCATTTGTTTGGTGCTGGTGATCGTTTCTAATGTTCATTATCTTGTTTCAAGTGTGTATATATATAAATGTTTTAAGTATCTTCAGACATCGTCCTAAACGAAGCTTAGGAGCTTCTCACATTTGTCTTTTTTGTGGTGGTAAGATCAGGTTTCCCTTTCACCAATGGATGTTGGAGTAGTTCCAGAATCAACGAGTGAAGGTTCAATCTCCCACCCAAGACTCCCAAAAGGGACCATCGATCTTTTCTCAGGGCCTCCTATCCAGGTGCCTACTCAACTAACTCCAATGGACAGAGAGGCCAGAGTGTTGAGGTACAGAGAGAAGAAGAAGACAAGGAAGTTTGAGAAGACAATCAGGTATGCATCAAGAAAAGCTTATGCAGAAACTAGACCTCGGATCAAAGGTCGATTTGCCAAAAGAACAGATGTAGAAGTTGAAGTGGAGCAGATGTTCTCTACTTCTGTAATAGCTGAAAGTGCATATGGCATTGTTCCATCATTCTAAGTCCAGGTAAAAAAGGATGGAAAAAATGAATCATCTTTGATTTGCAACTGCCAATTGTAAAGCTACTGCTTATACTGTTAACTTCTTGTAGTTGTTGTTTATAATTCTGGCATCATCTTGTTGAATTCTCTGCTTGTTCCAAATTCATGTGTGTGTGTGTGTGTGTGTGTGTGTACACATTGTTGGTACTCCTATAGGAATTAAGGCAAATATCAGGATACAAAGATTGTATTTGAACTAGGTTTTATTTATCTTGTCTGACTCAATGTGCAAAGATTTATAAAAAATAAAATTGAAATGCTTCTTATTGAATTTTATAAAATTGAACTAATCATTTTCAACGGGGAATTTCATGACAAGATTTCAATGTCATTCTTTTGGAATAAAATGAAAACAAGATCTATATTTAGTTTCAACTCCTACTTGGAATAAACTCTCTCTAATTTCAGGCTAGAATTTGATCAATAAACATAATTTGAAATATACCGTTGAAAAACTAGGATTAGGCATTTTAGATCGATGGGTCCTATGAATTCTAAAATTACAATTTGCAAAAACTATGTAAAGATTGTCTGATGTATCAACACTTGGAACTTAATCCCGATGTCTAAATTTTGATTGAATGGTAATCTCTTTACACCAAATTAAAAGAAGTAAAAGAAAATAAAAATAAAGAACATAAATCATTTATAGCCATAGCACATAGACCTATTTTCTACTGAATGATAATTATATCTTAAATGCTGATGCAATTAGTAATAAAGCTTTTATTTTTCTTCTCCTTTTTGAGGGATAAAATTGGAAATTGCCAAGCAAGACAGTCATCGGGGTAAAAAAAATGCTTGCTTCAAATTCGATGAAAGAAACTGGAACTATGGGCTTTGGATAGCAACATACGTGGGCTAAATCCGGCAAAGACAGGCCCTTATTAGAAGGCCTGTGGTTCCAGACAAGGCCTTGGAATTTAAGGCCCATTCAAAATGGGGCTGAGAGGGAAAAAAGAAGGTAACAAAAATTATCAGAGTGTACGTGCTCGACCTGTATAAACGTCTAATTTGTTACAATATAAAATTAATTTTCTATTTTTTGGGTAATTTTTTCTATTGTTTTTTTTGGGTGAACTACAAAAGCTAATCCTAATGTCTGTGTTATTTATAAAAAAAATATTTAAGTTTGTAAATTGTAAATACTCATATTTATTTTTATTTCATAAATTACAAACAGATTATTTATAAAATAAAAACAAATTTCAATAAATCATCGGCAATACCTCAATTAAATATTTGTAATTTTTAAATAAAATTGAGTTTTTTATAATTAGATTAAACTCCAGAGTAGTTTTTATAATTAATCCTAAATTCTATGTTAAAAAAATCATAATTTTGTTATTTATTATCTTTTTTAATGTTCTTAAGCTACATTCTAAATAGAAATTATTATATATATTTATTAATCATGAAGTTGATCGATCAACAACGTGATTTGGATATTTAGTTTTTAAGTGGAGATAGTAATAATAATAATAATAATAATAGACTAGTTATTAGTTAGTTGTCACTATGAGATCAGTCAAGGATAAAACACTGGATTAGGAAGGATTAAGAAGTATTGGAATTCATCCAATTGCAGTTCTATTGTTCTTAAGTATATAACTTCAGCTTCACCTCAAACAACTCCCTGATAACTCATATTGGCATATTTATCATGTTATATTGCAACCAAAAGTTTAAGAATTAAAGTCAAAATTATATTTTTTTCACACGTAAAAAAAATGTAAAATTACCATCACTTGCAAAAGTGGAGAAACCAGAAATTTTATGAAGATGACAAATAATTAGCAATGATTGTTTCAAGATATTTCCATTTCTAAGCGAGCCCATACCCACTTTTTATAAATAACTCAAGCAACAAAGATTGAGATCTTAAAGTTTTATAATTAAAAAATTATTCAAGTCTCACCTGAAATATGATATATTATTATTATAAAATTTATTGTGCAGTTTTGGCCTTTTATAAATGATTATTCAATATTTAATTAATTATTGATTGATATATAGAAATAATACTGTTTTATTGAGAGAAAAAAAATACTGGTATTTTTTTATGAATGGCATTCATGATCGCTGGGTGGCCCCCCTCCCTTACAACTCAATTTATGAGTATCCATATCAACTTTGCTTTTCTCCTGGTCCAGTTTGATTTTATCAAATATATTTAATAAACCAAAAAACTTAAAGCTAAAAATTGGAAAGCACTTAGCAGAAGTTGTATAATTGGCTGGCGGGATCCATGAAAAGCCACCTGAGAGTTGTGGCATGCTAGGATTAGATAGTCCAAAATCGCCTGAAAGTGCATTTTATAGAAATTTTGAAAAACACTATAATGAGATAATTGAATATTTCGTAACAAGTTAATTGTTAATAATAATATTCATATTCATTCTAAATGAATCTCTAATATGATTTCCAAAAAATAAACAAAAATGAGAAGACCAATAATCTAATTATAATCCATAAAAATTAACAGTTTGAATCCTTTCTTATAATTTGATATTTTATTTTGTATTTCAATTTATAAAGAGTTTTTTTAAAAATATATTTTACATAATTCATATATATTTATATAATATAATATAATATAAAATATGAAATTAGAAGAAAACAAGTGTAAAAGCAAAGGCATATATCAACCCCTTCCCATCCAATTTTTTAACACTTGATGAAGACTTTCTCCTATCCATTCGTTAAATCAAGATATAATATCTTCAAAATGGATGCTATTAATTAATTGATATTCAAAATCTTGTAATCTAGACTCTAGAGGTCCCATCCACCCACTCCCACTTCCAAAACTCACATCATTTCTAACCCTATGCTGCATCCAACTTGAATCTTGATATATGTTCATGCTTATCTTCCAACTCAGATTTCCACATTTTCTTCTTTTAGGTTAAACTTTTAATTGTTGGAAGAAGAAACTATATATATATATATATATATATTTATTTGTTTATTTGTTTATTTATTTTATTTTATTTTATTTGGGGGGGGGGGGGGGGGGGATTAACGGAAAGTAGAGACTATAGCCAGCCAACAATATTACCATGGTTTCCAACATTCTTTTGCTATTGCCATGTTTAATTAGTGGGGCCGTAACAAAATAGTTAATACTATATTATACTCCAAATATGACTTTGTCTGATAAATAACTACAAATTCAATTGAGAAGTCTTAGAGTTTAATTAGTGGCAATCACGATTTGATATATTTATACGTCTAAATTTCCCATCGTAGGATATTTTTAATTTCATCCCAAATATAGATAAAGTGAATATATTCTCAATGTAAGTGAATGCATTGAGCATAATGTACCCTACTAAGTATGAGATTAACATATCTTTTTTCTCATATTTTTATCAATATAATTATGGTGGGATACTCCAATGAGTGCAACAATCATAATATTTTCTATCGTATATGAAATCAACTTTTTATATATATAAAATAAAAAATAATAATACTGTTACATTAATAGAATTTGTTTTGTAGTAATCAATTTAGTTTAATTATTCATCATACACGACTTTGGTGTGAATTACTAAAAGTGGCTTAACAGTAAACCCTAAAAAATCCTTATTAAAAAGTTAAAATTATATAATAACTAATTAATTACAATTAATTGGTCAAATATATGCAATTCTGATTTCCAGATCTTATTGGCCGACGAACTCAAGATTGACGATCACAGTCCCGAGACGTAATCAAACGCCTGACAAAATCAACTAAGTCTAATCGCTCAGACATTTGTTTAATATTATTAAGTGTAATGGACTTTCGCTGGCAGCATTCATTCATCCAAATAGTTGTTGAATTTATATTTTCTATATATGCTTTAGTGCAATAATTAAAATAGGAAAAGTGGAGAATTAGCCAATATCATTAATTTTTGTAAAAAAAATAAAAAAATAGAATAGGGAGTGGGCCGATTGCGGTAGGAAGGAGTGTGTTGGTAGGGCGATTATGTCAAAATTTCAAATATTTAAAATATTATTCTTTGAACCTTATAAATGATTTAAAGAGGTGATTATATTGAGTATTTGAGTAAATCCTAAAAGTGCTTAATATGATGGAAGAGAAAAAAAAATAAGATTATTAAAAATTGATAATTGTCAAATTCATGGTTATAACTTATGACACTCGTGTGTCTCCAAACTCCTCATTTTTTTTTTCTTCCCAAATTCTAAAAAAATTCATTAATTATTTTTTTTATTATTTTTTTTCACTTTCAGTAATATTCTCTCATTTCCCATCATCAGTTTTTTTTTTTTTTACAGAATTTGAATAATAAAATGACGTAATTTATCAATTTTTAGTGTATGATTTAAAAATTTTTGAATAGAAATTTCCACTCTTAAAATGTTAGAGCAAGTTTGAAGCGGGAGAGCTCCACCCTTAATGAAATGGAGATTATGTGACTGCATTAGAAGCACCCAATACTTTCAAATATTTCTATTAAAGACTTTGGAAGAGTCAACAAATTTGATTCGATTCTTCATCCTCATTTATAATCCTCCACAAACCCATCGAAAAAAGAAAAAAGAAAAAAGAAAAAAAGGTTATTTACTTAGTATAGTCACAATATTTAAGTCTTCTGTCATGAAATGACACCCTAGTTTTATTGCACTTTTTGTTGATTATTAAGGATGTGTCTCCAGATGCTTAGCTTAAAATACATAGTAATGGACTCATAAATTATAATGGTGCTCTTAGAAAAGAAATATTATTAAAAAGGCATTGAAAACTGGCTACTAATGTTGGGTACTTTGTGTGCTTTAAAAAGTAAACACATAATAGACACAAATGACCCTACATGACCAGAATGCTCTATGCATGAGAAAATCTGTATTTAGCGTATATCTTACTCACAGTTTGCATCCGTATTTTCTGACGGCTGTGCTTTGACAAAGAAAAAGGGCGGGGGGGGGGGGGGGGGGTATGTGAAGGCCACTTTGGCAAAAACAAAAAAGAAAACAACATAAAGTGACAGTTAAAAATATTTTTTCTCTTTCTATTTTCTTATAATGTTCCATGATCTTCTTATATCAGAAATAACAATAGTTTCAGAAACAAATTATATTATTACAATTGAATATCAAATCAAAATTTAAACCATTGAGATATAATGGATAATAAAAAATACTATCAATAATAAAAAATATCAAAATTTAAATACCATATTTTTTGAGGTCCTAGGGATAAAAACGGGATTTGAACCCAGGACTTACCCCATCCCTATTAACTATAAATATTAAAATATAAATATCATTTTTTTTAGATACAAAGAATGATAGTTGAGCGGATTTAAATCCGAACTCATTCTAAAATCGTTCTACTTGAGACAGGTTTTGAAATTTTATTTTCAACTCGCCTTGCCCTGTCCGAACCTGTCTTGTTTATTTTTTCGTTTAAATTTATTATATATATTTATGTGATATTTTTTAAAAAATATTTTTTTAGAAAAATTTAGTTTATTATTTTTAAATTTTTTATTTTTAAAAAATTAATAAAATAGATCTATTGAGTCTAATATATTGGGGTTAGGTCCATGTTCAAATCTGAATTTTAAAAATTACGACGAAACAAGGTTTTGAATTTGATCAAAATCACATTGTTCTCGTCTCTATGGATCGTAGAGCTCACTATTTAAAATAAGAATTTTAGGAGAAGGAGAATATTGAAAGAATACATTTAGTGGGGCATGTGAGGTTGAACTAAGCCCATATTGAAAGAAATTCACACATTTTTGTTTTGTTTATTTGTTTTCAGATGAGAAGTATCGAAGAAGAAGCCCGTATTGAAAGAAATTCACACGCTTTTTTTTTTTTCGTTTATTTGTTTTCAGATGAGGAGTAACGAAGAAGAGAAGGGAATGAATTTGATCCTAATCTTAAATTCACACTCATTTTTCTTATGACAACCTCAACACTTATTCTCCCCACCTTTGTTAGTTCGTTTGCTTCCTCGGCCATCAAATTTGTCGAAATGCCTTTTTCAGTCTCTTCCCATCAAAGATGCGCTGCGAGCCCACTTCATGAGTCGCATCTCTCTAAACTCGCATAAATGCGTATGAAAATTGTGCCCCGAGTGATTTAGGTGCTCTCGAAATCCCATTTAGAGTACGAGGAACTGTACGAATTTAAGGTCACAAAATTTATAGTAATAATTATAGATGAAATTTCATATTTATTAAAAGAACATTACTATTTTTTGTATGAACCCAAAATAACATCCACAAAGTATTATACTTAACAATTACAACCAGTTTGTCAAAAAAGTTTCAAACGTTTCATCAATTATCATTTTTATTTTTTGGAAATTATCATTGGCACTTATACTTAATGCTCACAAAAAATATGGGGCGTCGCCAAATTGCCTTATAAAAAATAAGTAATTCATAGTTAAACAATTTTAGTTTACTACTAACACATTAATATCAATCATATTAAATATCTTCCATCAAAAGTGGACAAATGACGGCGAATATTTTGTTATTAAAAATTAAAGTTCTAAATTCTAAAAGTACAAAAATTTGAATTCAAGCGTATTTATCTCACCATGTTGATATTAGTATTAAAAATATTGCTATAATAATATAATTATCACTATATTTTATTTTATTTTATAGCAAAAACAATATTTCTTCAATATAAATGAGAAGCTACAATCTCAAGCATTTAATGAAGTTATTATGGGTTCATTTAAAAGAAAGAGAAAAGATTAGTGTGAAATCTGGATGTAATGATTGGGAATCAAACAAGGTGGAACTTTCCATGGCAGTGCCAGCCATGTAAGAAAGGGTAAATTAGGAAACCTCTAGTAAATGAAGAGGCTTGGAAGGAAAACCATTCGTTGGAGAATTAGCATGGAAACAGCAAAGCAACAAAAAAGGAATCCTTACTTTCAAGTTCTGCCCTTCTGGGCCTCTTCTGTAACACAATTTGCACTCTTCAAATCTAATCTCCCTGCATATATATATACATATATATACACACACACACACACACAACCACCCTCGTTTCACAGCACAATCTAACAAAAAATCAGAGAGAAGAAATATAACAAAGAGATGACGCCGAAAGTCCAACACCCCATCACCCCGGCCGCCCCCGCCCCCGCCCCCGCCCCAGATGGTGGCGGATTTCGGTGGTGGAATTCGCCGATTCCTTTCATCATCGGTGGTGTGGCTCTCATGTTGGGAGTCATACCCGTGGCATTGATACTTCTAGCTTTCTCTTACAGCAAATCCTCTGAATCCTCGAATGGAAAATCGGGAAACCCTGTGCACGATATACAGCCAGAAATGGAGCCCAGAGTAGTCGTGATCATGGCCGGAGAAACTAACCCCACCCACCTTGCAAAACCAATCGCCGCTATTAATGGACGCAGTGAAGAAGTTTAATCTGTTTCATGCTCAACATATACATATGATTATGGCTACTATTTTTAGTTAATTTAAGTTGCTTAATTAGTTGTATAATCTGATAGGGACGATGTAGTTTTTCATATAATTCTTGTTTTGTATAAAGAAATGGTTTTTGTGATATTCAGTACAAATTTGAAGTTCCTAGTTCTTACCATATTAGTTTCTTCCTGTTTTTGTAGGGATATTCGATTAATTATTTGCACACATTAACTATGAATTATGTATTTCATTTCAAGATTTTCAAGGTTTCGGATATGGCAATAAGGCATAATAGAGACATTTCATGCTGAAAATCAAAAGTTTAAGGAAGATTCAAGAATGTAATGAGGCCGGCCGGCCCAAACACGACCCAAAACCAAACAGGCTTTGTGGCCTTATGCTACGCATGAACGCACATACCCCTTAGCATCATGAAAATTGTGCTGTATCAGATATATTGCTGTGATCCAAACTAGATCGACAAAACAATTGGATCTTTAAAAATATTAACATCAATACGTCTCATTTTTAATGAAATAAAAAATATTTTTTTATATAAAATCTGTTCAGTGAATGAAAATTTATAAAAAAATTATTAAGATGCGCTGTGTATATATATTCGTTTATATATAAAAAAATTATATATAATCTGTCAAGCTTTCATGTATAAAGAAGATCGAAGTAAAAGTTACGAGTCTTGCGAAAGAATTAAGAAAGACCCATTAGATCTTAAGAAAAAGACCGCCAGCTTGACAAGAAAATCTTCTTTGTGGGGTCAAAATCAACGACAATTGGACAATCTAGTGACATCTATTTAGTCTGGTGCTAATCCAAATTGTTCTTTCTTCAAAGCTCTGGGGATTAGGTTGTCTGCAAAGAAATCAGCTATTTCTTTTCACACCCAGCTAAAATTTCCCCAAATTTCCCGTAATATAGGAACGATGTCCCTTGTTTAAGTTGTACAAGAAACAAGAATTATCCCTAAATAATGGGTATCAAGCACTAGATTTCCCAGTTGATGATGTAATGACCCAAACAAACACAGTATAATAACTTGCATAACTTACTTATAAACTGTAGCTTATATATATATATATATACATATATTAATCACCACTTATTAAGAGTGGGTAGTAGTAACTCATGAATCATATTCCTCCCTTCTTTATCCATATTTCAGGATTTAAATTTAAAAAATATATATTTATATATATTTCTTCCATAAATGAATCACTAAATAATAATTAATTATAACACATAGCCCCATCATATGATGCTTGTGGAGTAAAAAGAATAATATTACGTGGTGCGATATGATTAAGGAACTATGTCATATTTTTTTCTTCCAAATGAGTCAACATAATCATTTTGGAAAGAAACACTATATCGCATTCTATGGGCACAAGCACGACGAATTTGCTGGACTACACTTTGTTTAGGCTGCTTCTTTTCCTTTTTTGTCACTAAAAGGGTAATAACTCATTCTTAAAAAGGCTCTATAGAGGATATATGAACCAAGACTGCTAATGAAGTTTTATTCACGCGAAAAAATTGGGGCTTCAATATAATTTTGGGATTGAATTCTACAGATTTGTAGGTATTTATCTACTTTGATAACAGTTTGTTTACTTTAAATATGTATTTTGATTTAAAAACATCGGTTTTTAATTTAATTTGTTTACGATGTCTTTGATTTTACAATAAAAAAAAATAAAAGTGATAAAATATTTAGTAACAATATCAAAATTATTACTAACAATATATATTAAATGACAATAATTATTTTGCCACAAAATAGTGATTTTCACAAATTTAATAATAATAACAATTACGTCTAAATTATCACGATTAATATAGTGGCACAAATATAATAATAACTCATTTGCAATATAAATATTGTCATAAATTATTTCAACAATATTTGTTATCACTATATATGTATTATTAATATTAACAGTGACAACTGACAATTTATACACAATATTTTGTCACTATAGTTAATAATAATAATAATTTATACACAATTTTTATCATTATTAAATTTATGTGAATCATTATGGTATTAAATAATTATATACCATTAGTGGTGATTTGATATTATCATTTAATATATTATTACTAGCATTTTTTTTCTCGTAATATATATTGATGCAATAACTAATGTAATCTATAGTCTATTTAAAAAAGGAGAAAATTTGAAAAAGGGTGCGATTTTTACGTCAGAGACAACGAGGATGATACCTAATTAAAGCATGCTGGGGC
Source organism: Paulownia fortunei (assembly GCA_019321725.1). Lineage (NCBI taxonomy): Eukaryota > Viridiplantae > Streptophyta > Magnoliopsida > Lamiales > Paulowniaceae > Paulownia > Paulownia fortunei. The sequence continues at coordinate 21,942,900 of CM033110.1, forward strand.
CAGAAAGAAAGCTTGAAATTAATTATTTTCATGGAGTGACTTGATAAGAATGACAGCTAATTAGGCAAGGATAATTTAAGCTGGCTTCTTTTTCCTGCTCCTGTTTTGGTATTAGCCAACTGTATTTGAGAAAAAGGGCAAAAAATGGATTAGGTTGATTAAATTTGTGGCGTCTCGGGCATGTATTTTTGCTGAAGACAGAATGATTGAGGTGGTTGAAAAGGTTGGTTTCAAACAGACAACTGAGTAAGTAAAAAGGGTTATCTGTTGCATTTATTTGTGGCAAATTAGTCTAAATGTGGCTGCAATTTTCCCATCAATCAACTTGATTTAGTGGAAGACATGTATTATTGGAATTTAAATTCTCCACAACTCTTTTATATATTAATTCTTTTTTTTTTTTTTAATTTCTGGTGGGGTCTTCATGGAAGTTGACAGCAATTGACTTGAGTCTCATTTTTTTTTTTTTAAATGAGAAAATATATCACATATTGACAAATTAGTTTGTTGAATGTGAAATATACCCTAGATTTGTCCTTTCTGATCATTTTTTTTTTTTCTGTATGGGAAAAATAATTTTACATTAGGGGAACAAAGGAGGGGTATAACCACTTAAAATTGTTGGTGTGTTTAGACTACATGAAGAAATAGTGTCACCCATCTTTTTAGTGCGAAATATTTAGGCAACAAGACAACCATTTCTTGTGCTTGTGACAACTTGCAATCACAGATGAGAATATGGCACAAGAGGCAAGTGAGAAAGCCAAAGCCTCACTTTCCTAATAAATGAAAATAATTTTTTTTTTTTTTAAATCATCAATTGTCTCGTGATTAGATGTCGTGGGATGTTAAAAAAAAACCATAATTAGGGCAACGTTGTTGTCGTAAAAAAAAAAAAAAGAATTTCATTTGTTTTGTAAGACATGATATTTAATTATTTTCATAAAGTTTTGCATTTGAACTTCATTTTCTCATCGACATTTATTTAATTTTTGTTATATTCGTTAAATGTAACAATTTAGTCCAATACGTATGAGAAATAGATACTGATTTGAGATTTAATTAATATATATTTATTTGGGTCAGATCGATATTGAGTTGAGATATTTGAATTTGAAAAAATCTCTAATGCTAATACACGTCAAATTTGTTAGGGCCATCTTAATTAAAATCTTCTAATACTTAAATTAATTCAGGTCGATAAATCAATATGAATTAAAAAGCGAATTGAGTTGTGATGTCAAAAAATTATCTTGTAACAGTTGCATATCAAAATATTTATATTAATTGATTCATATACACCGTATATGATAGAATTCAGATATTATAATTTCAGTGACTTTTACATTCTATCACTTCATTGCATAATCGATCAAGTCTTTTCGAGCACAAAAAAGAACGTGAACCTTAATGTAATTTAAACCCTTTAATAATTTTCAAAAAGTAAAATAGTAATTTTAAGTGCTTGCCACATCAGATACCATCATCAGGTAATGGCTAAGACAGTCAATCAAGTTGGGAAATTTTGAAATTTGCATAGTGGCCCTCCTATTCCGTTTTAAATAACCCAACTTATATGACAAAATTTATAGTCATATTCAAACTCTCTTTACCATATATTCAATTAGAAAACGTCTTTGTTAGCATACCCTTTATTAGTTTGATGAAAAGGTCCATCTAACTACCATCGCATTTAGCAAACAAAAGGCAGTGCCGTGCAAATTAAGCATGAAAAAACTTCAACACAATTAATACCAATATTTTTTTGGAAACTAAGCTTAATGGGCAGTAAGTCATCTTTCTGGTTTGTTGAAGAGCCAAATCTTGAATCATCTCCTTCATACTTTTCTACACTATACATTGGAGAAGTCCCACTTCGTATTATTGCTACCAAAAGTAAACCATTTACCTTATTCTTGAAATTTTATACATTTTCATTTAAGAATTTTGATTAGTACGTTTGATTTGTACAGACGAGTATCAGTATCATGAAAAATAATTTAATAATTTCACATAACGTAAAAGATTAGATTATGGAATGCAAATTTCATGTGTGAAAGGCAAGAAATTGTTGTTTTTTGCTTAGATGATGTGAAGTTCCATGAGTAATGAAAACTAAGTCATCAGAAGCATGAATTCATACTGTATATATTGGCAAAATAGGAAAAGTAGAATTTGTGTGGGGGCTGGCAAATAAGTGCATTTGATGGGTCAGAAGACAATATTTCACTAGTGGGAGGGTTCAGGTTACAACAACTTGTGAGGCCCAGTTGCAAAAAAATTCTTATTCTATACCTCTCATTTTTTATTTTATTTTTTTTCAATTCTTTTTTTTTCAAATTAAGAAAGTAGTAGTTAAATTTGCAAAAAAATATTATTCAATTGACAATCATATTATTATTATTTATGCATTTTCTCATTCATGTACTTGTAGACTTACTTTATTGATAAATACATAAAATTATTTTCCATTGTACAACTAACTTTGCTAGACATTTCCAATGCATGTATACATATACAGGAAAACTGATAAGGTTAAATTCTATGAATAGTTTTCAATTTGATTTTCTTTTTGGGAGGAGCGGGTATTACAGTCAAAATGGTGTCCAATCTAATTTGGACACACTTTAATTAAGTCACAGTTCAATCCGGTAAAGAATCATTTGTGATCTTTTATTTTAATTTATTATTTTATTTTGCATTTTGTAATATCATTGCATGGGGCGTGTACATTTATGTGAATGAACAAATTGATTAAAATAAAAAATATACACTAAACATATAATTATAATTTAAAATAAAAAATAAAATATCAATTTAAAATGAAAAACTTAAATTGATCAAAGCCAGATCATCCATGATTAGGAATGACCATATATTTGAATCAAATTCGGATCCGACCAAAACAATATAAATGGTTGTGAGTCACATCATTTTAAAATTTGATTCAATTGAAATCCGACTTGTTTAATTTTTTTATTTTTTTAAAAATTTATTATATATCTATATAATATTGTATTTTAAAAATATTAATAATATTATTTTTAAAAATATAAATTTTAATATTTTTTAAATATAAAACGACGGATCAAATCTCACACCACGTCATCCCTATCCGAGATAATAATATAGTTGCAATACCATCAATAAAGTGTGAAAAATTATGCATTGGAAGAAATAATGATGACATCTCCTCCATAGGCTAGGGGCACTTTAGTAATTTCACAACTTCCGGCACAGTGAAAGTTAGCACCTCTATAAATTAGAACACCCCGTCGGCCTCTTATTACACGCATCACCACCTTTACACATACAAACACACACAGTGAGAGAGATGAGGCCTACACCTACACACCCTTCTTCTACCCCAACGTTTTGGCATTGGAATTCTCCATTGCCTTACCTCTTTGCTGGATTAGGCCTCATGATATTATTGATTACTGCTGCCCTGATCATCCTAGCTTGTTCCTACCGGAAGCGGCCTTCTCGCCCGGCCGATCACGGCGGAGAAAAGGCGGCGCAGCCCTCCACAGCCGCCACCGTAGCTGACAACACGCCCAAGATTGTGGTTATCATGGCCGGGGACGACAACCCAACCCATCTCGCAATTCCCATCCCTTCTTCTTTTCCAAGCTCAGACTGTGTTTGCAAAGTCTGATCAGCACTGATCAAGATTTTGAAACCATGGAAAAATTTTGTACGGCTCTAACAGAAATAGAAGAAAATTTTGGATTAGATTATTTTCTTGCTTTAATAATTGGTAGAGGTTCCTTTTTGTTCTGCGGAATTCTCCTGGAATGTAAATTGATTGATGAGCATATATTTTCTCAAGAAATTTTGGTCTAATTAAGTGCTCTTTTTTTATTTATGTTTACAACATTTTTGTTTGAAACTATGATTCTACATAGCTTATTTTGTTTGAAAAGATAAATTTCTTAAATTTCATTAAAGACAACAAGATCTAAATATTATTCCTAGAAGAACAAAGATGGTTGCTAAACATGATTATTTTGGGTTATAAAAAAAGAAATTAAAGCCTATATCTGTTTGTTTATGTCGATAAACAAATATTTCTGTTTCTTTTATCTGGGGTTTTGTGGCAACTTCACTACCCAATCTCCCAAGGAATATGATTCCCACATAGCATTAGCAGAGCACAGTGGAAAGGCATAGTAATATATAATCTCCAAGCTTTTTCTTCAATCAAACTGAAGTTCACGTCACAATTCTGCCTTTGCCAACGAATAATAGTTTTGCGCCGTCGGTTCATGATCATATAAAACAATTCAGATTTTTGAGTGATCATAATATATATTATAAATTGTGGACATAGATTAGGAAGTGCCAATATTTTATACTAGGAGAGCGTACTAGAATGTACACAAGAACTTGCAGGTGTTAATAGTACTTTCGTTTACATTGATTGTATTTAAATTGATGGATGTAAAGTTAATAATTTGAATTTTATAATAATAAAAGTTATTTTTTGAATCGCAATATAACGGAATGCAAAATCCAAATGCCAAAAACATGTTGCATGGCCGCAGGTGTCCGAAAAATATAATTCAAAAGCACTTAGGGCATACACGTATATGTCAACAAAATAATGTGTGTACATGCATTGTTCTTTCTTATTACTTTCCTTGGACAAAAATAAAAATAAAAAATCAATAGTGTGAATGTTGTAAATTGCTCACGAAACTTCCTTTTCTTTTCTTGGTTACCTATGTTGACAGTGGGACGCGGCGGCTCGAGCACGCAAAGATTTAATGATGACTCTGGAGATTTTTTATTTTTTTTTGTTTTTGTATTAAAAAAGAGGGTTGGCTTAAGTATATTAGTTTGCTTTCAAACACTGTGAATAATGGGAGACACTTGTGCTATATTAATGCTTGTCTACATATATATATGTACAAGTCTAAGCCCTTTTTTTGCTTTTCTATTTGGTGGAAACACACACAAACACAAACACACATAATCTTGATAGGATATTCCGGGTCGTTTATTGGTTCAGGGGGTCAACCCCTTGCTGCCTATGATGAATGAATTAATAGGGATATAGAATGAGGATTTTGCACATATGAAGCATGACAAAAAAAATAAATATTTCATGTCCCTTTTAAATTGAGCTTCATAGTTATGCAACTAAACATAGTATGCAGTGAAAAGTACAGTATAATAGAAAAGTTTCGGTTCATTTCTACACATCTTTTTTCCGAAGGTCTACATCTATTACGTGCCATATGGGTTACAAAAATTAATAGTATACTACTACGTTTCTTTCGGGACCTTTTATCAGTCTTCTAATTTAAAATTCTGGTCGCAGTCCCTGTAACACAAATGAGTATCAAAAGGAGACATTCTGCTGAGCTTCTTCTATTGCCCCCCAAAAAAAAATGTGAAAAAATCTTAAACTCTTTTCACACTTAGAATGTAACTGAGCATAAATTTCTGAAACCTCCATTGATTATGGCACTAACTCCTATGCTTTATTATCTCGTAAATGATCAACAAATACACTAATGAAAAATCCTACTGGCATGCGGGCCGGGCCACAATAAAGAAGCAAACTTTAAAGGCCTGGGATAAATTTCCCAAAAAAAGCGGTGTGATTATTATCCTCCAATACAAATATTAAACTATGAATAAGATGCTTTTCTTGTCACAAAGCTTAGCTTTTCATCCACCTGATTTTCATAACCATGTTTTAATGCCGAAAAACCCGAAGAATCTAATGATTATTAATAGTATAAAAATCTTAGTGGACGCCGCGGCCAGGAGCTGCAAAAGCAATGAATGAGGATGTAATAGCGAGAATCATTCGACACAGTACACACAGAGAAAGGCATCGCGTTTTGTCACTGTAAATAGTGGCACACACCATCTCCGCCCAACATTTCTTTTTGGGACATATCCATCGCATATTCCATTTTGTACTTCACAACACACGGGGTACAATCTAAAATCATGCATCCGGGTCTAATTGATGGTACATTGAACAGTCAATAATGGGGTCGGGCTTGATCTCCATCTCAAGAGTTAGCAAGAATTGGCATGATACCAATAAACGTATTAGGCTCGTTGGATAACTCCCAGACGAGTAGTTTGAGCCAATTGCTAAGAATTGATAAATATAGAAAACTTAGATAGAATGATATATTTTATGTGGAATGTATTTATAAAAATTATTGCACGTGTCTCTATTCCTCAAATCCGAGGTATATACAATCTTGACTTATTTAGATAATAATGTCCTCGTCAAGGGCAATTATGTCCTTTGCTGATTTTTTGAATATAATATTAGAACATTTAGTAAAACGAAGCAACCTCAAAATCTTTGAATTTGAGTTCTTCAAAGAAAAGAAGGAAGATGAAGGATTTGGAACCATAGAAAAAGGAAAAGGATAAACAAGAAATTTGGTTAGGAGTCGCTGTATGAAAAGAAAAAGTAACACAAGAGTTCAGCAGCAGGAAAGTATGATCTGGTAGATGATAACCTAGACACCGAAATGGTAACTTTTTTCTTGAAAAATAAGAATTGGGCATATTCCTACCTCAGAATCATATTTTGCAATCAGTGGTAGAGATTTGTGACAAGAACTGAAATCAGTGGTTAATATTTCAAGACAAGTACAGAACCTCAGCTTCGACTTTTTTAAGGAGGCAAGAAGTCAATCTAATGGGCTCATCCAAGATTCTGAGAGTATATCCAGGCTAAGAAGTGGGGATCATAAATGAAGCACTGTATGTCCTATAGAAGAGAAGAGGTGACAGCATGAAAGTAAAAAGTAAATGCTTATAAGTCTCTGACAGAACCTCATGATTCTCTTCAAAATTAATTGAAGGAAGCAAAATCAAGGAAGACGATATGTAGTGATATATACTTAAATTTTTCAGAAAAGAGCACACTTTGCAACCAAGTTCTACATATTCAAGTAGAGTAAGCTGCATCTTTACTGTAGTTTTCCCACAGCTATTTCAAGGGCAAGTTACAGAAGACAAAACGAAGAGCTGTTTAAATTGCTCTGAAAATACAAGCAATTATAATGACAAATTATCCGGTATCTTCAAATAAACTAGACCAGGCAACAGTAAGCGAACACTAGGATCTGCTTAAGAGCATTACTGAAGAAAACTAAGGAACAAAGTCAAGACACACGTGCTATCCTTCGAAAAAGATTAAGCCTGGAAAATTAAGCCGATGTCCTCACATACTATCATAATTGTAAAAGGAATTTGTTAGATAAACAAGCAGCAGACAAGGGAATCAAACAACAGAAACCAAAGACAGACAAACAGCAATACCAAATTTTCGTAAACATCATCAATCAATAATCAGATCCATATAAAGGTAACTAATAACCATAGTTTTTTTTGTTTTCATGGATTAACTCATTGGGCTTATAACTACAAGTCCTCGATAAACGTTCGGGAGAGAAAAAATAATGGTTAAGGTGATTAACAGAACGAGTGAGAGGAATGCATTGTTCATAAAAATAGTCATGCAATCGTCTATATTGCCAAGAAAATAGATGTGTCTAATACATTACAGACCTTGTTTTTCGAGTAGATGCTACAAAGATATGTGAAAATAACTGATGAAGCACACACCTTCAATTCCCATATGAATGTGAGACTTATCAACTGTGCACGCATGAAAGATGTCTAGCAGAAAAGGTGGAACCTCGGAAGGTGCACACAGTAAATGTATCACCACAATCCACAATATTAAACTTTGCAATGATTTGTTGCTCAATTTCAGACAGGTTAGTAAAATGAAAGCTTTAAATCAGAAAAATAAAAATAAAATACAAGATCACTAGAAGGAAGTACAACAGCAAAAAGCACAAAGGTGCCCCTGAAAATTAAGAGAGTAAAAGAACAAGTCAAAACAAACTTCTCATAGTTCTTGTTTTCAATAGTAAGAATGTTGTGAACTTGGGAATCAAATGCCAAATGACTTTCAAGATTGATGCCCGTACTTTATTTATGAAAATAACAAGACAACTCTTAATTATCAATCTTTTTAGCAATCTTAAACCACTCAGTATGGAAGGATCCTGGCATATCAACCCTTTCATATGTGTGAGCACCAAAGTAGTCTCTTTGAGCTTGGACCAAATTAGCTGGCAATCTCCCCCTCCTGTAAGTGTCAAAATAAGCAAGACTAGCAGACATACCAGGGGTGCTGATGCCTGAGTTGATTGCAAGGCAAATGACTCTTCTCCAAGCAGACTGCCTGTCAATGATTTCCTTTGCAAACTCTGGGTCCACCAGGAGGTTAGCAAGATCCGGGTTTCTGTCATATGCCTTCTTAATGCGATCTAAAAAGATAGCACGAATAATACAACCTCCCTTCCAAATCCTGGCCAGTTCTCCCAACTTCAAATCCCATCCCTTCTCAATGCTCTTTGCACGGATCAGATTCATTCCTTGAGCATAACTACATATTTTAGATGCATATAGAGCTTGCCTTACATCATCAATCAATTTTTCCTTATCAACCACTTGATCAGTTAGAATATCACCAAAACCACCAGATTTGAAGACTTTAGCAGCTTCAGTTCTTTCCTCCTTCAAACCACTCAGGAATCTTGAATCTAGAGAAGCTTCAATAGTGGGGGCTGCAACTGATAATTCAGCAGCTTGCTGAACAGTCCATTTACCAGTACCCTTCATCCCAGTTTTGTCCAAGACCTTGTCAACCAGATAGCCATCTCCCTTATCATCCTTAATTCCAAAAATATCAGCAGTAATTTCAATCAAGAAGCTTAGAAGCTCCCCCTTGTTCCATTCTGAGAAAACATTTTTGAGTTCCTCGTTTGACAGTTTTCCAACCGATTTCAGCACATCATAAGCCTCAGCAATCAGCTGCATGTCACCATACTCGATTCCATTATGAATCATCTTAACAAAGTTTCCAGATCCTCCTTTCCCAATGTAGGTCACACAGGGACCACTATCAGGAACTTGGGCTGCTACTTTAAGAATGATGTCTTCTATATATTTGTAGGCTTCAAAGGACCCTCCAGGCATCAGAGAAGGTCCGTTTCGAGCACCGTCTTCACCACCGGAAACTCCCATGCCAAGGTACAGAAGACCTAATTCAGCCATTGCTTTCTCCCTTCTCTCAGTGTTCTCATACCACTCGTTTCCACCATCAATGATACAATCACCTTTCTCCATGTAAGCAGAGAGCGTTTTGATAGTCTGATCAACAGGAGCCCCTGCCTTGACAAGCATGATGATTACACGAGGTTTTTGGATTGACTGAACAAATGATTCAGCATCATGGAAGCCAAACACAGGAAGATTTCCTTCCACTTTTGCTCTTTCAACAGTCTCATCGACTTTAGACGTAGTCCGATTGTAAACAGAAATCGGAAAGCCTTTCTCAGCAATGTTGAGGGCCAGATTTTGTCCCATAACAGCAAGGCCAGCAAGGCCTATTCTGGTCAGTTTTGGGGATTGCTCAGCCATCCTTTCTCCTGACAGAGATAAAATTTAGTCTCATTGAAATTTCAACACTCAACTAGTAAATAAAGAGAAATAAATGAAATCCTAAAAAGTACTACAATTTGTCAAAATTAAACTATTTGCTAAAATGATTCGTATGCAGCAATCTAAAACAACACTGGCAGAATTTGAATGCACAACTTGAGTTTGCATTAAAGAAGCAGGAAGTGAATCAAAGTTAGATCCATGAAAATTCTATAATAATGGCAAACTAAACAAGAGAAGAAAGTCCGTATCTTGACTTATTTCAATATCTAACCATTGAAAAACTCAGTTCAAACATAAACCAACTGACAATCTCACTTGTTTGCATGATTATTCATTTTATAAATGATATGATGGGAAAAAAAGAAGTTATAGTCTACAGACATTCTGTTGAGAGTCAGACTCCAACTTGGGATCTACTAGTTCGAGGATCGAGCCTTAGTCTTTACTTATGACATACATGTGAAATGAGATCTCATACATAGCCAAACAACTATAACAACAGGGAAGACATGAAAGCTACAAAAAATTGAACTTAATTTTATTAGATCTTATATAAGTTATAGTTCTTATCGAGACAATTCTTTGACTCGCTCAGACTCCTTGATCAGCCATTGAACGCAAAGTTAATCACGATAGAATCTAAACAAGTATAACAGTGTGACATATTGGCATCCCAGCTAAAAAAAGGTCAAGAACTTTAGTGACTTCATTTAATCCAATCACTTTGACAAGGGATTCTAAAAATGATTCGAACAAAATCAGCAAGATTGCGCCTTTCCCAAGGAATCCATATCTAAATTTACACCACATAAACGATCAAGAAGGAGGGAATTTTAAAAATGAAAAGAAAAAGAAAAGAAATGGCAAAAAGCAACTACAAATAAGAGAATCAAATCCAACCCAAATGAAACAAACTTTAAAAGGTAAACCATCCATTAATTCTTTCTTTTTTTTCCTCAACGAAAATAAAATCAGAAAAGAAAGAAGCCCAAACCTTGATTATCTGCTCGGGTGAATTTGACTTTGCAAGAGAGAAACCAAAGAGAGCCCAAACCCAGCACAGCAAAGATCTGTAAATATGCACAGATAACTACTTATTAATTTAGAGTAATTATTAGAAGGAAAAAACAAGTAAAGGGACCAAGAAAGATTTATAAATATAACCAGTACAAAAATCTTGAAAGTCTTTTACTATTCTTAAAGCGGGTCAAAATTGGCCAATTTATTTTCCCACTGATATTTGTTCTTGATGGTGGATAGTTGTTGGTAGGTTGTTGGCTGCGGTTGGTGGGAGGAACCTTTTTTCTTTTTTCTTTTTTTTTTTTTCATTTAAGCTTTTGAACTAAATTATACAGCAGCCTCACGTGGACTTATTACTGTACAGATCCAATTTGGCTGTTGATTTATTTTTTTCCAATTGTTTTCTGGCTGGCCTGGCTAATTTCGGGAAATTGTAGTAATAATTCCTAAAAACTGTGCAAGCATGTTTTACTGGTTCAAAAGTTTGTTGGAGCTAATCACTAAAACTTGTCCGGGCTTGTTCAGATTTTAATTGTACATAACTATCAAAATTTTAATTGAAAAACTTCATCAACAATGATGTTTTGTCTGAATTTTTTCTGCTATGTTAATAGTTTTGTGTGTGGATAAGTGTGTGGGATGTGGAATTTTATTGGGTATTAATTGAATATTTCAATTGCTCTCGATTTTGTCATATGCCTTTTGATTGAATGATGTAGTTCAAATTATTGCCTAACCTTATTAATTTGAGCTTTAATTAATGATTTTGTTAACTTTTGATTACAACTCAAACTACGTGTTTTAGCCAATGAAATTGTGACAAGGAATGGATATTGATCTGTTTAAAAGAATGCAATAATTGAAGAGATAATGCGAAAGTTAGGGATGATCGTCACATTTCAGTCTTTTATCACTAATTTTAAATTTAATTTTTATGTGTGGTTTTGTCAAAGAATTCAAACTACTATTTTATGAATAACAATGCGGTTTGATAGTTTGTAAATTAATTTGCTCTAAAATGTACATGAGAAAATAAAGTTTACTAGTACTCCATTATTTGACATTAGATTGTTAATAGATCTCAATAATTAAATAACACTGTATTTCAAATTGAACTTCAAATTTTGCTTCGATTATTACAAATCCTCTGTAACTCTTTTGCCTTTCTCTAAGAGTATATGTTAGTGACGTAACTTTCATATATATATATATATATCGATGTAGAGGTTACATGAATATAAAGTTAAAATACACATTGTGTGTGTTACTAACTAAAGGAAAGACAATTCTCTCAATAATAAAACTTTTCTGTTGCAAACTTAAAAACAAGAATTATTACAACAAAGAGAATTTTTATGGAAACTTAATTATCATAAAACTTTTCTGTTGCACCACAAAATTATTTGTCTATCAAAAACTTTTAATTTATTCATTATTTTCCTGTGTTTTGATTCTCGACCACAAAATGTATACATACAAAGTGCAATGTGAGTCATATTGTAGCATCCATCGTTATACCATTCAAAAAATCAACAAGTTGATTTTGAAACACGATTTATTTCACCAACTTTAAGTTTGTTAACAGATGGTTCAATCTTGTTTCTCTACCTGTCTACAGCACTTCCTAACTTTTTTTCCCCTTTCTTTCAATGTTTTTGTGATAATAACGTGCATTAATCAGTAGGAGCCACAGACCAAAAGTTCATCTAAGAGACACTACTTTTTCTCAGATTTTCATTTCCCAAAATTTTATTAGGACCAAATATTGGCAGCCATTGTAGAAGATGACAGATCAAATGCTAACAGCCTAACTTACAATGTGAAGAGAAGAAAATATTGCGATAAGATATTCAACATAACATTTCCACTGAATGCACTTTGCGGCCATGAATGCTTGACCACTCATTGCCTTCTCCAATAAAAGCCAGCCTAAATTCAAATCGGATCAATTTTTTAGGTGCATAAATGAGAATCAAAGGTGCAATAATAGGATGCTGCCAGCATCATTTTGCTGTGCTGACTGAAATCCCAGAAATGTCCATTTCATACTAGGAAGAATTTACATTTGAAAATAAACAAAAATTGAAAATGGAAGATCAGAGAGACTAAGTCTACATGTGATGAGAGTTGATCAATGTCATAAATATCCCTTAATCCCAAACTCAGAAAGAAACCAAAATTGAGACAATATTAGTGAAAGTGCAGACTATCACAAAAAAGTGGCCAAATATGTCAAGCTCATATGATTATCTTATACAAAGAATATGGTTCCGTGTATATGACTGATGAGTCTTGGTTTCAGTTTCACCCCATAAAATACCAAAGAACAATAATAACTTACAGAAACAAATTTTTGGAGAAAGTAACAACCAGAACCTTCTTTCTGAAAGTTAGACTTGTAATGAATGATTAGAAAGGCTCAAAAAGCTTTACTTGAGTAGATTGCTATTCACCATACGTTTGTTATGATGTGATTGCTAAGGCAGTGGTCATGCTCCTTTACATGCCAAAATTGCACATCTGCACAAATTCCATTTCATTATCAACATACTTTGTCCATAGATGCTTATAACCGTTTATAGCAATGTCCAGCCAAGGCTTCATGTCTCCACTGAAATGGATGACAGCAGCCTTATTAATTTCCTCCATACTGATACTTGGATTGATCCCAAGCCCAAGCACATGCCATGCTTTGTCCAATGACTTGGTTGTTGAGTAAAAAGTAACAAGCCCAGCAGGTAGCGTACCCATTTTCCATAAGGTACGGTCCTCATTCTGATCATGCATCAATAAAAATCTTTCAGTAAGTAAATTTTTCAAAACAAAAAACTATGAAGAACTGTAGAACTTGACCTATCTACAAAGTTCAAAACTGAACTGATGAAAAAGCAAAGCTCATCAACCAAAACCAGGATATATGATAAAGCATAAAGCTTACCAAATTCTGCCAATAATGGTATTGCTCAGTGCATTTTTCCCGCCGCCAAGCATCAAGGTCAAACATATTCATGCCAAATGCCCAGGCACAAGCCCTAGGATTGAACTTCTCCTTGATGAGAGGATGAGAAAAGTTTAAATATTCAGATAAGCGACGGAATGACCCAAAGCAGGTGTCAGCAGCAGCATTCACCTTTCCATCCATATCAATTTTCCACAAGGCAGTCAAATCCTTCTGAACTACAACATCGTCATCCAGAAAAAGTATCTTGTGCAGCTTTGGGTACAGCTCAGGCAAGTAGAACCGAAGGTGATTGATCATGGATATGTACTTGGGATTTCTAAATTTCATGTTGTTCATGTCTTTAGTTGCATTTTCTGCCCTGGTCTCAAAGTAAAACTTTTTCAAATTTGCAGATTCAAGTTGCCTGAGCACTGGTGCATATGAGGAATTTAAAAACTTGAAATTATCCACAGCGTTGATCTCAATATGGGCTCCCCCTTGTATTGGCCTCATCTTAAACCAAACTTTAGTAGCAGCAAAATTCATCCTATCAGTAACAATATGGAAAACATGTTTCCATGGCTCCTCGGCATTTTTAACGACAGAGTTTACCACCACAGAAATTGCAATCACATTATCTGAAAAGATCGCATAATGGTATAAAGTTGGGTCCTCGAACTCAGGCTTGGGTTCATCATCCTGATACTTTTCAGGATGTGCAATTCTCTCCTCCAGAAGCCGCATTGCAAGACAGTGCAAACTCTTGGGAGTCGATTTTGCAGCAATCGAGCTGGAAAAAGCCCCATTCTTCTTGGCCTTCAAAAGCAGCTCATTGACAGCAAAAATTGTATCTTTCAATTTCTGAATCTTTAACTGATTATCATAGGACTCCTTAGACTCCACAATCATTAATCTAGCAATCTTGATTCTATCCTTAACCTCCTTCTCAAATTGCCTCAGCACATCCTCATCAACTGGCCCTTCGGATTCAAACAATGCAGTGCGATAGGTCGGCTTCAATTGAAGGTCTGAGAAATTTTTAGCCAAATCATCAAACATTTTAAGCTGCTTAGATATCTCAAGCTTGAGCTTCCTCGCATATGCAGCATATGCATTCACCAAGGCAACATGATTATTTGCCTGGTTATATATCAAATCCAACCTAGTCTTCAGTGGATCTGACTGCCACGCTAGAAAAGTTCGTTGTACATATGCATTTCCCGTGGTCTCCATAACCTATTAATTGGGAGAATCATCTAGTTAACTTCATTCATTTGATTTTCATTTAGTTTCATATCAGTCAATTACATGAACATACAATTCCACAATTATGCGGAAAAACAAAATTATAAAATTCATCTTCAAACACTTCAGTTAACCAACCTAAATATAACATGTGTACTAAGCTTTCTAATCAAATGCAAATTCTAGTGTTTCATCCAGGGAATAAAAGTTAGAAATAAATGTTAAGAGTAATGCCATTATATTGGTCGCTTTTATACTTATTTAATAAACTTTCAAATTCAAATGTAGATAAAGTCTCTGAACCAACTATAGTAATGGGGCATCGTTGTGTATATGATGGCGATAATGAAATATGGCTATATGCTTTAATCTTAAATTAGTCTCAATCAAGAATCATAGGGACGTAACATCAATAATTCAACAAAACTTGAACGTAGATGCATACTCGCAAGTAGAATGTCTCTTTTTATACACATTGGTGTAGGGATACTAATGCATGTATGTGGGTGCTTGTTACAATATAAGCACCCTTAACTCCCCGCTTAGAAATTCTTAAAATGGAAATGAGATGTTGTCAAATGAGTACTTTCTATATTTGCAAGGTCAGTCCTTATGCATAATTAGTAGTGTTTTGATTTATTCTCTGATTCAATGGATAATCACAGAAGGCAAATTTTGGGTGCAATTTAATTATGTATAAAGATTAATGAGTGTCAATAGAAGATCCATCACCTAATCTAGACGACAGGGGAATCTCCTATGTTTTCCGCGGTTCTTGACTTGAAATTCATAGACTAAGGTTGATGAAAGTTATAAAAGTTAGAAAAGAGATTTTCTAATTTTCATTTTTGAATCTAGTAACTGGGAATGAATATATAGTTATTGGGTAATCCATATCCTATGCCTCTTGCATGGTATTCGTAATTAAAAAGATTCGCTATTGCACCTACGTCTAAGTTTTTATAGCGTGTAGGTAGACGCTAACTTTGATTGGTGGGTTCTTGAAATTAAAAACTTAATTATGAGAGTATTAATTTAATCGCAACAATTATAATTGTTCAATTAAATCACAAAAATTGTGAACACACTACTAGTTTATTGGTAATCTAATTGTTTCATTAAAGTAAATTAATTAGTAAATTTAATTAATTTATTGGCTTCAATTAATTCAAATATTGAATTAATTTAATTAATTGTTAGGATCAGTTAAATAAACCTAATAAGATGAGTGAAAGTCTAATTGTAGTAAATTAATTAATTGATTGGAAATTTATAGAGATGGATCCCATATGAAATCGAAACCCATTGAGATGGAAAAGTTGAGAGTACAAAAACCCCCAAGGGCCGAAAATTTGCACAATTTGTGTGCTTATTTTCGGGGGGCCTTTGGAGTCTCTTGTTTTCTTCTCTCTTCATTTGTATGTTCTTTGTTCTATACTCTGAGTACAATAACAAAAATCAAACACCCATACAATAATTAATTTCACATAATCAATCAATCTTGATAGCAATAGAATTAATCACGAAAGCCAATTAGGTCATAGATGCACACAGCTACCCAGGAGAACAAAAAAAAAAACGCAGTGAGGGTGAAATGCGAGTGCTTACGGCGTTGTCGTGAGACGGGTGAGTGGAGAAGAGGACGGAGAGAGTGGCGAGGAAGAGAAGCGTGAACATGGCGGAAACAAAGATCCGGTAGCTGAAGAAGCTTCGTAGTAGGGATCCACCACCCGATCCGACCCGGCCACCCCGGACCGCCACCGCCATCACGATTGCCCCAGGACAAATCTACAGACAGTTAATTACTGTATGTGAATGCAAAAATCAATCAATCCTCAGCCTCTGTGTGTGTGTGTCAGTGTGTGTAGATGTCAAATGAATAAAAAGAAAATGAGAAGTCCTGAGAGTTGGGATGTGTGCGTGCTTGAAGGCCTATAGACACATGGAGGTTTATGAGTATTAATGCTGTAAGCAGTGTGTGTGTGCGTGTGAGAGAGAGCAAGAGAGAGAGGGGCGGAGAGAAATGAGATCTGACACTGAGAGTGTGAACTGTGAAGCTATGAGGAGTAGAGGAAGATGAAGATACGGGGATCCGACCCGCGTTGGGGTCGGTAGGAATAGGATCTGGCTCTCCAGAGTCCAGAGTTGACGTGGAGCTCGAGGTTTATTCATTTTTTATTTTTTCCCCCAATCTTCTTCGTATTTCTCCTTTAGTCCTTTTTAATTTGTTCTTGTCTTGGAGCCTAGAGCTTAGTAACATAGCTTTTATGATCAAACTACACAATACTTTGCTCATCAAAAAGGCAAAACCAAAATATATTAGCAAGTCTAAAAAAAAAAAGTTTATTTTGAAAAATATTTCATTCATCTCTTGAAATTTGACATAAGATATATTCAAAAGTATTAGGCATGCATTTGTTTTCTAAATATAATTTTAAGTATTAAATACAAAAGTAGATAAAATATATAAATTATTATAATATCAACTGTTTTAGAGATTGCAATGGGTGGATTTGACATGTCTCATTAATTTTTTTTATGATTTGAACCCAAATCTATTGGGTTAGACTTGTTAGATTCATTTTATTTTTATAAAAATATTAAATAAAATATTTTTTTAAAAACAATATACTAAAACTTTTTAAAAATATATTTTTTAAAAAAATACATATATATAATAAATTAAAGGACGAAGCAAGTTTGAAAATAATAATCTAAAACCTACATCAAACTTATTTATAATAGTAAAATTTTACCTTAAACATAATGAATTTGAATCACTACGACTACTCATTAGTTTTTTTTGTCACCGGTGATTAATTGCTACTTGAACATGGGTAAGTATTATTGAATTTAATTTTTTATATTACTTTATAAGATTAGTTGTGAGATAAATGAAGTATTAATTGTATAATTGATATGAAAGTGATGTTTTTCAATCTTTCCGTAGAACAAATTTAGTTTTGTTGGATTAGTTATGGAATAGGCCAAGTCTAAATGTGATATTATGAATATAACTTTAAAAATTATACTTCTATATCTATATATGTCATCCATATCTGTATATGTAATTAAATTTGTGTACATAATAAATTTAAGATTGAATTGAAAGGAATAAAATTTTAATGCAAACATATAAAAATAATTTAGTGTGTAAATAAAATTCATCATACACATTTCAGTAATTATACCAAAATTGTTATTAATTTATAAAAATAGGAATGACTATTTCTGTAACATATCATTAAATTTAAGCGATTTGACATTTTCAATGTTTTTCCGTTAGTCATAGGAGCAAAATGTCCATTTACAGAGTTTTAGGGGAGCAAAATACAATTGAGAGAGTTGGCGGGTTAAAGTGTGATTTAGCTAAAGAAATAAATAAAACGGCTTAAGCGGCGTTTTGAGCTTCCGCGAAATCGAATTCAACCCGGGAAGTTTCTTAGGCTGAAAGAGGTATGTGGAGTTTGAGTATTCGAAGCAATGAATTGTCAATCAGTTTTTGTTTTGAATTATACGGAAATTGTTTGCAGGAGAACTTACAGAGTTACGATTTGCAGATTAAATCCCTAACCCTGGTGAATTTCTTGTTTTGAATGCCGTTTTTCTTATGGAAATATTATACGACAATGCCGGATTATTTCATAGAGTAAATAATCTGGTATTTTATGTCATTGTTTCATAGTGTAAACAATACCAATATTGCTTATTAATTGGAAAATTTTAGCACATTTAGTATTTTTGCACAAGGCTGTTTTTCTTCTTTCCTTTTTTTTTTTAGAAGAAAAATTGAATTCCAGTGGTAGATTATTTATTCGTTATCCATGTGATCAAAAGAACATTTAATCGAAGTGAGCAATGTATGTGAAGAAACAAATTGATTTTGAGAGCATGTCAAGTAACTGCTAGTGATGTGGATGACCATATCAAGTTATATTGGATACTGTTTGTTATTTGTTAATCTTGATTAAAGCAAATCAGAAAAGGGTAAAAAAAAATAAAAATTAGTAGTAGATTAAAAAGGGACGAGATATATGAAAATTTGATTGGAGGACCTACTTCATAAAATCCAATTAGAGGATAAAAATGTTCAGAAAAATAATGCTGCTCGTAGGACGTACTTTTTGGTTTTCGAATAGATAGCATGCTTATGCATATTGGAACCATTAGTTTCCTTAAAATCTATTGGGAAATGGGTTATCCTCCAGTTATTTGTTTATTTTTTCTCCCTTAAAACTCATATATAAATGAAGACAGATCATTAAAATTTGTTGGAAGAAATATGATGAGATGGGATAAATAATGTAATAACAGGTGTTACTATATATAAATCTAGTTTCAAGATGATTAAAGAAGGCATTAAAATATTCTATCATTATATTATGAAAAATTGTAGGCGACAAACTGCAGAGGAAGGAATCAGCAAAGATTATGGACTCCATTTGAAGAGAACAAATGGAAACGAGGCTAATATTATTATGGCCTTTTCCGGAGGAGGTGAAGATTGAAGATGATGAGACCAACCAAACACTGTGTCCCCCAATTGCCAACTGAAGAGGACTCAGAGATTGAAGTGGTCCCTAACGCCAGAGGACATTTTTTTACCCAAAACTAGTTGGAATGCTCTCAGAAAAAAGTTTGGTGAGTAAGTCATGTGTCTGATGTTTTGCCATTTCTTCTTCTGCTTGTCTATCCTAAACAACTGCAAATTTTTTCACACCGTAATTCGCCTGGAAAACTACTAGTTTCCACTTGTGGAAATATTCCATGGAATTTTAAGACTTTTCTTTTCCTTCTGGTTTTGATTGCTTTTTCGTGTACTCTGTAGTTTTTTTTTCCAAATTTAGGCAATGATTGCCATATTTGAAAGTGTCAGAATTGACTGTCCAAATATATCCTGACGGGCCAGTTCCTAGTTCAATTTTCACAGACTAATTCTTTTGTATGAAGCGGGTGTGTTAGTGCCTGCATGTGTATGTTCACTCAGTTTGCTGCTGGTTCAGCAAATTTGGGACTTAGATCATGGAGGAATTTATTCCCAGAACTTATATAAATTGAGCTCCTAGATGCCATCACTGGATTAATTTAATTAGATTTTATTGCACCACTACTCTTATCTCATACAGATAATAATTGGAGTCTGTTTCTCGACTGAGATAAAAACAACGGACTGAAGTGATTGAGAGAAGACAAAAATGACAGCGTCTGTCTCAGCAAGAAATCAGGGAACTCGAGAAGCTAGTTGAGTACTTATTCAGTTTTAGGCCAAATCATTGCTGGGATCATCATCAAGCTCTCTCAGGCTAGGATAAGGACTATTGAGCTGCATGTTAGTAAGCATTTGACGAAGCTCTGAAGCTTCTTCTTTGAGTTGAGCATTTTCCTGGAGTACTTGATCATGACTCTCTGATACATGATTCAGTTTGTCTATGAGTTGGTGATTCTCATTCCGGAGCCAGACAACCTGTGACCAAAGCTCATCCAAGTGCTTTTGTTTACGCATGCGTGATCGTCGTGCAGATTCTCTGTTTGAAATCATTCTTCTTTGCTTCCTCTCATTTATTATGCTTAATTGTTGCTCATCTGCTTCATCAGAAGTTGAATTACTGCTGAAACATGTTGATTGAAGATTGAATTCTTGAACTTGGGGCGTGATATGGAGTTGATATAAAGGGTTAGGAAATCTACTGAACTGATATGCTGGTGCGTTGTTACTAGTCAAGCCAAAATGGGCAGGAAACTGTGTTGGGTTTGAAGGAAATAGATAATGGAGCTCAGTAACCTCACTGGGTTGCATTGCTTTAATAGTACTGGGAAAATTTGCAGAGACAAGATTGGGGAATGAGTTTTTAGGAGATGTCAGGGAGAAGTCAGCTGGTGGTTGAAGGCGAAGGGAAACTAGTGGGAATGGGTGAATTTATAGAATGGAAAAAGGTGATGGCCCCATTTTGTGAAATTAGAGTACAGTAGAGTTCCTCAAAGATGAGACCACAGGACTATGATACCAAACTTGTGTATGTGCTTATATAGTATCTCAAATATGCAATCATAAAACATTATGTATAAGTCTATGCATCTAAGGTTAATTGTGTACATGTATACAACATGTTACATGATTGCCATGGACCATAATATAGGCAATCCATATAAATTGTACTAATATATTAGGTGAGTATTGGATAATCTTATGGAAATGAGAAAAAATGCTTACATCAAGGGGGGGGGGGGGAGAGAGAGAGTTTATTATTTGGGGTGGGGAGGGGGTATAATAATTGATTTTGGGAAATGTTAGTGGAAGGAAAAGGCCCAGGAAGAAAATGGGATGAGAAGTCAATCTGAATAATGGTGTTAATTGTCAGCCAATGTAAGATGTTTTCTACTATAGATTGGTTTTTAGCCTGCAATGTTCGGTGACGTAAATGAATAGGAGGAACCAGGTAGGAAACTGGGGATGGCAATCCCTTTTCTAAAAGTGGAAAACTTGCATAAAATAAGTTGGTGACTCAACAGCCACTTTTGTGGAACCATCTTTAAATAAACTAGGTATATGTACTCTTTATTTTCATCGTATTTCAATATTAGGTCAGAACCCCTGCCTGAGACGTTGGTAGCATGAGTGCCGTGCTTTGGCAGAAAGGGATGTTTTATACGTAATATTTATAACTGTATAGCGCGTTACTGATTTCCTTTGCCATTCTCTGGAAGACTGATAAGAGCATTTCCTAAGGTATAAAGCTGGATAAGTACAAAGTGTGATTAGTTATTAACCTGATTATATTGGCATTTTATTGCAATATGTTTGAATTAGTAAAGTTGAACTGCCTCCATTTCATTTATGATTGGTAAGTTATAAAGCTGGATAAGTACAAAGAATGTGATTAGTTATTAATTGGATTATATTGATTTTTTATTGCATTAATATTTAAATTTAGTAAAGAACTGCTTTTGTATTCCAGTTGAATTGGTTGACAGAGTTTCCATTTACCAATCTGGATCCATGAATCTCCATTAAATTGGAACTGCTTTAATGGAAAGTTGTCCCCTAAGCTGCATTTTTGTTTAACACTGACAAATATAGAAAATGAATTTCTTGAATTATCTATTTAACCGAACAATATAAGGTAATGAGAACCTTGAGGTATTGTTAACTGTTCTCTACTTAGACTTGCTGAAATCATTATGTGGAAGATTTTGTATTTTCACTATTCCGGACAGATTTGTATAGTTGCATTCTATGGTAACAAAATTGGGCAGATATTTGCAGGTTGGTGAATTTTTTTGCCCAATCTGAGACTATTGTGGTCTAGCTGATGGATATGTTATACACTAGATAACGTGTGAGGTTCAATAATTGGTATTTTTGGTAGTCATGATAAACCATTACAGCAGAATCATTACTGAAAGTCTGATGCCCCAATAGGTCAGTGTTCATGGAGTTGTTTTCCTTATGTTTATTAATCAATTTAGTGGTGATCTGAAAACTGCCCCTGTCTAGATCACTTCTATAAAGATCAGGTTTGATTTTAACCACACAACTTACCCATTTTTACGCAGTTTGAAAAATCATGTACAGTTGGTGGTGGGGTTGGGAAGGTGATGAGTATATGGATGTACTTTGAAATGCATTCTTCCACTAAGTAAAAGAAGTCTGTAATGCATCAAGAAGAAGAATTCTCATGGAGGTAAATGCTCTCTCCTACATATTGGTTCAGGTTGAGTGGCCTCAATAGTCAACAATATCATTAGACAAATTTGACTCCTCTTTCTTTTCTTGTCTCAATTGGTTGTTCCCCTGTTTTTATTTTTCTGCTCTTCATCTACTTCATTTTCTTCCCTGATGAAAGTCTTTCCCATATTGGGGATTGAGAGACTGAAGATGATTAATGTGGTTGAATACATATATCAGCCCACCTTTTTGTCTACTGTACTTGTATTAAATACTTTATGGAAGTGCCATTTTCCTCCATTCAATTTCCACCATAACTATTTTGGTTTAATTTGATGATTACTATTACCAGGATGTCTGTTTTGCTAATCCTTGTATTTCTTTTTTGTCATTTTGGTTACACATTTTTGTTAATTATTGCTTGATTTTTCTGCTATACGTGTGCGTGTGCGTGTGCGTGTGTGTGTGTGTGTGTGTCTTCTCACAATCAAGATATCTTTTCCTAGCTTTGAGTTCTGTAAGTCTAGAGACTTATCTTAACATTAAGGTATTGTTGCTTTCAGAATGCCTCCAAACTTTAAAGGAATCATCCCCACAATTTAATCACCCTTTGTTAAAGTTTTTGACCAAGTGACGAAATGTAGTTTCTTGATAGACTAATCTACAGACTTTAATAGGATGCCTGTCATTTCTTTGCTTTTTCTTCTTGTTTTTAGTTCAAAAAGGAGCATAAGCATGTTAGTGTTTTCCCCATGATAATTGAAGTTGAACCTTGGAGAGTTTTAGTGGAATTAGACTGCATATCCGACGACTAATCTAATAGAATACATTGTTTACAAAACTCGTTTTAGCTGAAGTACGGTGACTGATGAATCATGTCTGCTCTGTAGGTTGATAGGTTTTAAAGAAGTTGATACTAGCAAGCAATAGTCGAAAAATGGTCGATTGCCTACCAAATAATTTCTTCTTGTTGAAGTATATATCTTGAATACTAAGATCTGAACCGAAAAATTTAGATAATATGGCACAAAAAAGAGTTGATCGTAATAGTTAAGGACTCCACTGCAAGTAATTAATAAGTTGTTATACATTAGGATCTCTGTAGAGACGTTTTCTGGTGACTTAGTTACACACATTGGCCGATTAAACATTAAAGATTTGGAGACGTAAGATTTGCTTTTTCTTCTTCCTATCTTCCTAACACAAAAAATAAAGGGGGAGGAAAAGAAAAAGATGGGGTTGGCTGAAAACAGTGCTCTTTTGATGTGAAAGAAATGATTAAATACATTTTACCCACTTGAGGCACAATCCCCTGTCAGCATATCTTATCTATCTTTCAAAAATCATGCTTGTATCCCATCATTTTTCCCATTATAACCTCTATATTACCATCTTTTTTTTTTTTCGAAAATCAGAAAATATATCAAGTGTAGGAGCCTTTTGGAGAATCAAGTTGGCCAGGGAATCGAATATATAGGGACAGTGCCCTAAACCAACGGTCGGGGTATTGCACGGAGGGGTGCTGGATTTAACATCTGCTCCGCCCCCCTTTTAGCATAAAAAAACAATTTTTTTCTCAAATGTGAATTAAGGTTGGCAGACTAGGAAAGTGCAGGGGCACGAGGGGTCTTCCCTACTGGGCCCTCCCTGGTTAACAAGCTCGCGTGGGTGTTGGGTTCACCAACTTCCCCGCAATTGGCTCCATGTCGCTTTAACCAAATATAGAGTAAATATGAGACGTGCAAGAGAAAAAAAAAAAAAAACATATTCAAATGAAATTGTTGAAATGCCTTTATGGAGTATTTTAACATGAGAAAATGAGGCTAAGTATGACGTTTGATACTGAATTTATAATTTTCGATGAAAATTTTTGTGACTTAGAGATGAAAAACAGAAAAATATTTTTCATTGCATTGATATGGCTATACCTGAAATATTTTTCATTGTATGGATATGGCTATACCTTTTTTCAGGTGCTCTAACCCATGATAGGGCTCTCAATTTTGTGGTACTGTCATTTGTTACCATATGCGTGCCATTTATGCACCCCACTCAAGTAACCTATACAAAAGTTTTTCTTTCAGGGTGGCGAAGGCAAATGATTTCCCTACAACAATCATATGTTGAGCCCAATCAGGTTTTTGTCTGAACTCGTAGGTGGGGGGAGCAATAGTTTTTAAGATGAAGATGTTTTTTTAATTCAAGAAGATGTTAAATTTATCTAAAAATTAAGGTCTTAATTTGCTGGATGAAATGAGTTTTCAGAGCTTATGGTCACATTAGTGTTTGGCAAACTATGGAGTAGTCTTATTTTATTACCGGACTATTATTTTGGCGAACTACAAGCTAGAAACTAATTCAATTTGTTTACTCTAATTTTGACTTTAATTTGGAATGGGTTCATGTTAGGTTGGGGGTATAACTAACAAAATCCTATTTCCTTATCATGCAGATATTATAGTTAAATGCTTCTACAAACGACAAAGTTACATGATAAGGTACCATTTTCTTTATTTTTGTGAAGGCAATAGAATATCTTTTAATACATTATTTTTTTAACAATAAACTATAATCCAACTTAGCTAGTCTAGGTTTTATTTTGCGGAGAGTGTTATTTTGTTAGCCAAGATTAGCTAAAGCTGAATTAAATACTATCTTATCGTATCTTTGAGTTTTCAAACAAACTCAGAAAAAAATTGTTATTTTTTTAAGAAATAAGTTAGGAAAGCATAAGCTTCGAATATCTTATAATCAAGATGTTTTGAATAAACTCAAGCTTAGGTAAAACGTCATCTAAATCCCAATTGAAGTTTTTATCACCTTTATTCACATGTTTCCTCTATTTCATTTACGGCTTAATTAGACATTCCTGTATTTCATTTAGGGATTTTTTTTTTTTGAATTTTAATACTTTAAAAGTACTTATAGAAAAGTTCTATACATCCATTTTCCACCTAAAAGAGGTGTCAAAATTCTTTTCCTACAAAAGACACAGGCAAAGTTTTTGGATACAACGCAAGTTGTAATTTTTTTATTTTATTTTTGGCTATTTACTTAAATTATTTCCTTGCAACAGAAAAGGGCACTCAATTCCTAAATTTGTTCCAAGTATGGACAAGAAACAAGTTGAAATTCACTGAATGAGCATGCACATTAGTTATGGTCCTAAAACTGTACAAATATTAAAATGAAAAATCCTAATTCTATGTCTTCATAATGAGGTCGAGAGAGACGTCAAGAGAATGGTTAAGACAGGATAAGTTTATCGTCGGCTAACTAACGCCTTCTTGAATCATCATCTAACTTTTGTTCCCACTTTTTACTCTAAAATGAGTAGAAATTAACCATCTTTTACCCCCCCTGCCCCCCCCCCCCCCCTCCAACCCCATTTCCTCAATAGTATAATATTAATAAATACATTAATTTGCCATTATGGTGCAATAATGAGGATTGTATCATACCACAGGTGGGGGTGCTGCATTTGAATTATTAGTAGCATTTTGGACTCATTGGGACAATGTGCTTGCGTACTTGGTATAAGTTCTTGGTCCACTAGCAATGTGGATAGAAAAAGGTGTGTTTAGTTATTAATAGAAAATGGGTCACTGCTTTTATTTACTACAATTGGTGTTAACGAAACATTTTGATGATCTTCTTTTTTACTTTTTACTTTTTTTTTTTTTTTTAACGTTGTTGCTGCTGTTGTTAGAAAATATTGATATACTGTGCTGGCACTATTTTGCTTCGACGAGTGTCGAGCTATCATGACAACGTTTGTCAAATACATGGAACTTGATAGTGTTGTAGATTATTATTTTAGGTTTAAATCATATGAAATAATTAAATTGTTAATTTCTACTTTTATTTTTTAATTATTATAAGAATATCCCTTTAGATTTGCTTCATTAGAACACTATCATTTTGTTTTTTTCCCATCGAATCTTACTGCCTTCTTTGCCTCGTTTCTTTCTCTTCCCTCTTATTGTCAATCATTTCTGCTCGTTGCCTCCCCACCTTCTCTTCTCTCTCTCACTCTCGCTCCCGTACTATCCCCTCTACTGCTCATCCCTTTGTCTCTTTCTCCCTACTTGCATCCACTCTCTCCTTCCCTTGGTTTTTCTATTGCCACTCTCAAGAAGAAAAGTAAAGATTGGAGAAGGATAACGATTGTGACCAAAAAAAAAGAGAGAAATATAAAATAATAATAGAGATAAATTTTTAATTAATTTTACAAAAATCTAATTATTCTTTCTTATAATTTTAAGTCTAATTATTTTTAAAGTCACACACGCACGCACACACACACACATATATTTCAACTACAGCATTAGAATAAGTACTCAAACAAGTCATTTTTGTTTTTTTCTCACAAATACAAGAATGATTGTCAATTTATCATATACTTGATAAGGCCAAAATGCACTCACAAATGCTTATATTATAATTTTTTAGCGTCAATTATTATATTTATCTCCGTCTAAGTTTTCAAATCTTACCAAGAAAATTTTAGTCAGCAAAATATAAGGGCACTTGATTAAGAGGTGGTCATTTTTTTTACCACGCATCATTTTTCATCCAAATCCCAATGGTAGAGGAAGTTCAATCAACATGATAAAGGATTTTTATAATTAAATTCAAATGAAAAGTAAACATAATTACCTCTTATTTTTAAGTTGGTTCTCAATTATCTGCTCGCTTACTCCGAATAAAATAATAATACATCATGCGTTTGATCCTATATTTTTGGGTCACGAACATCAATTTTAATTGATATCTTTTAGAAAAAAATATTTTAACCTTTTCTAAATTTGATCTATTTAATTAATAGAAATTTCTTTTAGAAAAAAATGAACTGAATCGTAAATAAATTATTTACAAGTATATCATATATATATATATATTTTAAAATAAGCTAAAGACATTGTTCAACCCCTATCACATTTTAATATTATCTTTTGATGGACTTGAAATTACAATTATATTTTAATGAGTACGCTACTTAATTATTTAAGAAAAAAATGCAAGAATATTTAATTTATTATTTTGGAGTTTCCAATCTCTAAAGGACATGGAAACTGCGAGAAATGATGCTTTTTTTGTTTGGAATTTGGATGCAAGACAATTTTTGGCTAAAAATAATTTACATTATATTGTTTTAATGAAACAAATTTTTTATTTTTTAATTTTTTTATTGTTTGTCTTTTCGAGGTTTGATTGATGTAATAAAACTAAACTTTCAGAAACAGTCGGTGGTGGTGTGGTTGGTTGTGACTAGACACATTGCAATAAAAATATCGGGATGTATCTAGAAAAATAAGTTGTGTACTTAGGTTCATATAAAATATACAACCAAGTAAATTGTTTTCAGCCTAGATAATTCGAAAATCTATATAAAATACAGAATAGTGTTCTAATATATTACTTGTGTATGTTTCTCTTACATAAAATATATATGTACATATGGAAACCATACACAATAATACTTTATTTTATAAGAAAAATAAATATAACAAACAATGCTCCCATATGAATTTTTATACGTAAAATAATATTTTTATAATTAGAACGATTAAATCGATTTTGCTATCGGTCACCGTAGCTCCGAGTGTAATGAACATTGTTTATATTCTTTTATTATATTATGTAAAATGATAATGTAAAAAATTAATTATTACATACTAAATTTTAAAGATACAAAAAAATAAATAATTAAAAATATATATATAACAAAATTTAAAATTCAAATAACCATCTACATATATTAAGTTTAAATTTAAAAAAAAATAATTAACTAATTTAAATTAATTAAAGCCAATTGGATTGACAGTCAATTCCGTGCTGAAACAATGATGCAAAGAATCCTACTGTCAAACTAAGGGAACCTTAGAGCATCTCTAATGGGATACCAAATTCCACATTAAAATATTCAATTTGATTTAATTTTATCTCTAATAGAGTACCAAATATTACATCAAATTTTTGCATTTGGCTTTGCTCATTCCCAATAAATTGGAGAAGACCTCAAAATTTTGAATTTCTTCAAATACCCTTAAATAATGTATAATGTAGGTCGCTTAAAAATAATACATGGACATCTCGTTTTAATTTTTTTGTAATAATATTTTCTATTACAACGCATGTATAAAAAATTATAGTAATGTGAAGAGGAAAAAAAAAACCACACATTTTTCAATTTTCTCTGTCCATAAAACAACAAAATTTTATATGTATTACACATCTAATACGTATAATAGAACATGTTACACGTTTGTGTTCAAGAAGATTTGAATATATGAACATTTTATCCAGCAATATTGTGCATTCACATGTTTTAATCTACAGACTAGGTCAGGGTGTTAAAAAAAAACAACCTCGTAAATGTTGTTTAGAAGAAAAAAAATAAAAATAAAAATGAAGTTTTTTGCTACATTATTACATGGTTAAAGTGTCCCAACCCATTTTTGTACTGTCGTTTCCTCAACTGGCCAAGTTGTCTTAATGCAAAAATACACACATTTGCAACATGTTGATCTAAAAAAACAAAGAAAAAAAAAAATGAAATAGACATAAAGTTGGGGGAACATAAATATATTGGGGGTTACAATGATGAGAATTGCAAGGCCTAGGATGCTAAATTGGATTTATTCTTGAGAAGCAAAGGTGATATGCGCCCATTTCCGTGGACATGGTTAATATTCTGGTGCCTTGTCTGTTTATTTGCACATTCTTGTTCCATGCCCTAGACATTATAATGATCACAATTTTAGATTCATTCGCAAATATTTTCTTGACGTGATAAGAATAAAATCATTTTATTTTATACTAAAGGGAATGATGAAAAATATCTTTTAAAATAGTTTTTTCATCTATAAAAAGAAAGAAAAAGAAAAAAGAAGAAGCCCTCCTCTAGAAAATTTGATCTTGGATCATAAATTCTATCCGAGTTTCCTTAGTTAAGCTAATTTCCATTGATTCCACAATGTGAGAGTTGTTTCGTTGATTTTAGAGTAAATAAAAATATATATTAAAGTATTAAAACCTCAATATTATTATTTAAATAATAATATTTATTTAAGTATAGGATAAATTTTTTGTTTGATGTACAGTTAGAAACGATTTAATATGCATGACAATGAGCAGGTTAAGACGTAGAATTATTCCGCTTAAGGCGAATTTTTTCTATTACAAAGAATTCGGAACGAATTTTGAATTTTTATTTCGAATCCCGCTCTACTCTGAATGCAATTCATTTAATTTTTTTATATATATTTACATAATATTATTTTACTAAAAAACATGTTTCTATAAAGTTTTAGCGGTATCAATGTTCAAAAATATAATTTTTAATTTTTTAAAAATTATTAAATAAATTTAGCTGTCTAATGAAATATCATAATGGAATAAATCTCAAATTTAGCCAAATTCATTTTATAAAAATATTCAAATACTCCAAACTCAAATTCGTATTGAAGGGTGAAGGTCAATATTGGAGCATCTAGACTTTACCATCCCAAAAATTAAGAAATTCGTGCTGTCCATTGTATATATTATCCTTTATTCTAAATATTTGTTGTATTTTACTGTACTTTATTAATTTAATTAGCTTTACTTTTAGTGGTCTTTCTTTAGTAGATTCATCCTTCATTCAGTGAGAACAAGTCAAAATAGATTGACATATTCAATACCACAATGATTGAGGCAATAATCTTGAGTCCCCACCTCTAAAAATATGTTAATGGTACTAAAAAGGGTGGTTGAAAAGAGCTTAGGCCATAATAGTAAGGGTTTCTAGAGGGATTAAAGTGATTTGAATGATTTGGGCACTTAAACATGAACCGTTTTTTGGATATGACAACTTTATATTTTGTCATCGTTACACAGGACCCCTTTTTTTTTTCATTTTTTTTTTTCTAAATTTTCTTCACACGTGTGTACATAACATAACTATTCTAATCTTTCCTTCTTCTTTTTTCTAAATTAATAGTTTTTTTTTTTTTTTTAAATTGTGGGAACAGATGTATAATGATTTTTCAACTCCAATATCGTCATGGGAAGGACTCCTCTCCTTTCACCATGGAAATTCCATTCCAACAGAAGGAAACCCAAGAAAGAAGCAGTCACGCTGCAACATAGTGGAACATGTGGAAGGAAGTCAATAGAAAAGACTGCTACATCTGATTTAGATAGAAGACTGGGTGTGGATTTATTTCAGTAGCCAAAACAGAGTAATATGAAGAAAGCCACACTTTTATTATACTAAGGCAACTGCAATAGCAACCAGCACTAAACTGTATGCTTCTTGTTTTCTAACACCACCTTTCGAGATGCAAAAGTTTTCCCTTCAAAAGAAGATAATGAAACATTAAAGGTGCGAGGTTTAATTAATCTTTTTCTTCTTCCTTTTAATTTTTATATTTTGGCAAAAAGTCAGCCCATTGTCCACTTAAAGTTTCATATCTGAAACAAGTTTTCAAGAAACTGCTGGAGTTTTAGCAAAAGCAACTCTTTAAGGTTGAATTGATTGGTTGAGAAAAGCATGAAAGAGAACGTTACCCATTAGTACCAGATTCAAAGAAACTGCTTGAGTTTTAGCAAAAGCAGCACTTGATTGGTTGAGAAAAGCCTGAAAGAGAACGTTACCCATTTGTACCGGATTCAAAGTATTAGTGCCCCCTTCAAAACAATACAACAGAGCCCTTTGGAGAAAGAGAAAAAAAAAAACAGAGTTACCAAATGTACAGAAAACATTCCCTAAAGAGACAATGGAAACCATACATCCAATATTCTTAAAGCCTTAACAAGTGAAACACGAGGATGAGATAATGCATCTTCCACTGCAACTCCACAACTACAGATACTCTCAACATGCACAGCAATGCTGCTGTAGATATTTCTGAAAATATCAGCAGGATATTTGCAAATAGGTCTGGCAATCTAATGTACCAGCGAAACCACTTTCACATACACCAATCAGAGCAAAATCATCTGATCATTCACAACAAGCAAGAGAACAAATGGCAAAGCCTTCTGATGATATATGAAAACTGGCTGGCAAAATACTAATCATTGTTAAATAATAACAATTCCTAGAAACATCTCCAACAAAAGTTGAGTCCTTTGTCGTCCCCAGGTATTGGTGGCCTCTTATTCTCCCTCTTGCCAATGCCAAGAGAACTGACTATAGAAACTGATATCCATAAAAGCATGTACTAACAAATATTTTTCATAGGAAGCAAAATATAGATAGTTCCTGGTTTTTGAACTTCAAAATTCATGTTCTTTCTCTCCCTGGTGACTCTCCCTGGTGACAAAGTGAATACATCTTTGATGTAGTTCTGAATAAAAGCACACAACAACAATGCTTTTTAGAGTACAACAGGAGGTCCAAGAAATTACATAGGGGGTAAGGACTAAAAGAAGTATCTCTAATTAAGTCCCATGACCCACTGGAAGTAACATGGGAGAATGTAAAATATTGAACCACATATAAGATGGAGATGTAGCATAGAAATGATGTTAAACTACTTAGAAAACATCACCCCTGAAGTCTTCAGTTAATATAGAGCGTCTTACTAATTTTGAATTGTCTGGACGGATGCACAGAATTTAGTTGAACGCCACAGCCTAAAGATATAAATATCAAATACAAGTTCTCAGAAAGAGATAATAATTTATATTGGAACTCAAATGGTGGATCATGAACCTACAAGGTCACTACTACAGAAACAGACTTTAATGCGCCAATTTATGCTGGCAGCCTACTTAATTTTCTTATTCGTATCATCCTATGGATGCAAAATATAGATGCGAAACATATGATCCACCACAAATAATTAGGAACACTGGAAAGAGGTGGGGATGCTTTTGCCATTTAAGAAATATGCATTTGAGAGCTTATACATTTAAAAAGGGTACATTCAGAGCTAATACAGATCTAAATTCTCTTGCTTATTTACATTATTCAGAACATTATAACTGAACCTATGTCATTAACTGCAAAACTGGCATTTCAGCTGATTAGGTATGATACTTTCGTCACCCTTATGTCATTAGCCTCAAAGCAGCAGTCTTATATTCACTTCCTTTTCTAATAGCATGATGGTCAGTCTTGTACATCCTTCTTGAAAGAAAATCTTAACAAAGAGTATTCAACTACAGAATGGTCCAACTGTAAAAGTTTCAGGCTAGCACATTTTGAAAGTTAACAATCAGAGCTAAGGTAGAGAGACTTCTCACATGTTGAAATATGTATTTGGCAAATGAATGTGAATTTAGCAAAGCAAAAGCTTTCTAAATCATACAAAATGCTAAAAACTATTTCTAGAAACAAACAGAGGACTGGCTACCACATGAATGACAATTACTAGAAATTAACATTTACAATAAATTAAATGAACAGTTGGAAACTTTGTTAATAATGCTACTAGAACATGTACCAAAAAATAAGCAGTAAAATATGTCCACAAAAATTTGGTAGTTTGGGCCAAAGGCACAATCTGAGATTTGATTAAATTATCCCAATGGACATAAGATGCTAAATAATTGTCTTGAATGAAGAATGATACTTCAATTTATTCCTCGACACATCTGCACATCCAGCAACATGAAAGTGCATAAGTGTAGTCAAGTAACTTTCATTTTCTTCCACATTTTGTAGGGTTTGGGGCTTGACTGAAAAATCTGCAACACTACTCTTTACATTATTTTCCAGACTGCCCAACCACCAAAAGGCAGGCAATTCCAGAAGGGATTGCCAAGCTATCCAACTGATTCTGTCTTCTGATCACTGACAACACATTGAGAAATCATTCATATGTACAACATCAATACAATCACAAGAGTATCGAAAACACCAAGAAGACCCAACAACATTGAGCTTCCAACTCGTCTCTACAATGATTTTAAAGGGAAGACTGCTATAACCTAACACTGTAGATTACAAGATAGTTATATATTCAATCATGGATCCATATAACTTGCAATGTACTATCCACATGAAAGTTTGCGACCTCACCACTTTGAAATACAAAGAGATTTTTACATACCATAAAAGGAAACATATATCATCTCTAAAACCATATTCTTAGAATTGAAACACCTTTTCAAGGCAGAAATTCAAAATTGTACCTCACCTCAATATCATCAACCAAGCCAGCAGTAATTC
Source organism: Paulownia fortunei (assembly GCA_019321725.1). Classification (NCBI taxonomy): domain Eukaryota; kingdom Viridiplantae; phylum Streptophyta; class Magnoliopsida; order Lamiales; family Paulowniaceae; genus Paulownia; species Paulownia fortunei. Next base: position 21,976,440 of record CM033110.1, read on the forward strand.
CACTACCAACTCTCTCACTCCTCCTCTTCTCATAATTTGCATCATCAGTTGGCAACTCATACCTACAAACCGGGCATGTGTTCCTAATGCTGAGCCATGGAAAAATGCAGTCCCCATGGTATAGATGGCAACAAGGCATCTTAGTCACCTTCTCCCCAACCGCAAACTCATCCTTACAAACTGCACAAACAACCACACTGTTATTCTCCCCAACTTCCTCCTTTGTCCACACCATCGAAGGCAGATTCTCCACCACAAACTTTGCAGCCGGGGGACTACCCTTTAAAGCATTCTCATTCTCCACCAACTGCCCAAAAAGGGCATCATATTCCATAGTCAAAATATAATCTTCCGGAAGATTAATACGTGGAACTTCACTCCCACTGGCATTATTTTCTTCTGTATTCTCAAACTCGAAAGTGCTCTCTAAATTATTCACTGCCAACAGAACTTCCCACTCTATATTCCGCTCTTCCTCTGTTCCTTCATCATCACCTAAACTTGAATTCTCACCTTCTGAAGAAGAAATATCGGATGAAACAGATATTTCCTCAATTCGACTGATCACCAAATTCAAATTCTCTCTCTCATCAAACTGAATTCTTTCACTTACCTCCTCCCATTCAAACTCTTCTCTCCCATTCTCACTAGTATGATAGTTATTGTTACTAACTCCAAAACTATCATAATTATCATCATCATTACTAATAAACCCAGAATTTACCTCGAATTCCGCAGAATCAGACTCCGAATCCATGCCCACCACCCGAAGACCCATGCTTGACCCGAGACCTGGCCCAAAGCCGAATTCGAGAACCGATTCATCTGCCCGACCCGAATCCACCTCCCAAATTAGGTCTTCTGTCACGTGAGATTGACGTCGTTCGAACAGATCTGTTACGAAATTCATCTGCTCATCATCATCTTCACCTCCAAAGAAAAAGCGATTAGGATCCTCGTACTCGCATCCTGAGTTCTCGGTTTCTGCGTTCAAATCGAACCCGAAGTCAAATGACGTCGCGTAATCATCAAAGAAAGAGGGATTTGAAGAAACATTGGGAGAGGAGAACGAATCGAAATCGAGAACAAAAGGGTTCGGCTGATGATAGAATTCTTCTTCTTGTTGCAAGGGTTCTTCTTGGTGGGGCACAATGGTGGTGGAAACGGGGCTACGGGACGGCGGTGGCTGGTGGTGGCGGTGGAGATTGGAGACCTCCGCCATTGGAGAAATTTGTCGTAGAGAAAGTGATGCGTATTTGTTTTGTGATTTTTCTGATGTGAATTTAATTTGTTTTGTGTGTTTGTTGTGATAAAATGCAACACTTTTTTTTTTTTAATACGTTTTGCTTGACGCCTTCTCTAATTACTAATTATTAAAGGTAATATCCTGAAAATAAATACTTAATTATTGTACTTCTACTTGAAACTTTTATTCTTCATCTTTTTTTAACTTTCTCACTTTATCAGATAAATGATTCTAGGGTTTTTTACATTTTTTCAAAATAAAATTTTCATGTCTTAATATCATGGAAAATGTGGGATATAATTCAATTATTTTATTTTATTTAAATTCAGAAGTATGATAGAACCGTGATGGATTGAAATTCTAGATGAATAATTTTTGAATTACTATAAAAATTTCTTAAATATTGAGATAAGAAAAATAGTATAATGCGTATTATGAATCAGCGAATAACTTTTTATTTAAAAATAATAATCAAAATTGACTATAGGATAGAGATATGTGTCAAATAATTTTCCTAACTACATGTGGTTTAAAATTTTTTGGTTAATATTACTTGCAAGGAACAAATTGCTTGGCTTGTCAATGTTGCCATGACGGCTTATAAACATCATCCCCCAAATAATTGATTTAATCATTACACGCATATTTTGTATATTATTAAATCCATTTATCCATATGTTAAATTTAATTTATATGAATATAGTAAAGACTAAATTGGAAAATTATCAAATCGACTTTGCAAATTTAAGTAAGCTGGCACTCTTAGATGCAAGTCAAATTGAAATATAATTTTAGCTAAATAGGTGGTTGTTACAGTCAAAAATTAGTTCCCTTTCATTTATTTTCCTTCTTCTGGAAATAAGTTAGAGCAAAAATTCATTTCAAAATGGAATTTAAAGACAGTGATTAATTGAAGACGTTGACGTCTTACCATGAAATTAGGTTGTAAGCAATAGGATGGTTAGAATTGAATTGCATGCTTGTTCATCAGGTTAGTTAAAGTTAAGTTAGAGATGATTGTGTAGTTTAGAGATTTTAATCTCTCACCCATGTAGCTATTACATTCTTAAATTAAAATGTGTGTTGGAAATTGGCACCCACCTCTACTGAAATTGATGCATTGGCATCTGCCATTAAGGTTTTGAGATTGTATTTAGGAATAATTACAGTAATTTTTCTAAGGTTTAGTTCAATTATAAAGTTTAAAGTTCAAATACAAACACTAACTAGATGTTACTATCAAAATTGAAAAAAAAAAAAAACGAAATTAACAGGTCAATTGAAATTTTGAATTTGAATTATGTTTATGCTCATTTGTGGTAAGGATAATTGTTGGATTTTTTATAGGAAAATTAAAAAAAATAAAATAAAACAAAATTGATATGATAGAGGTAAAAAAAAAAAATAATGCTACTAGAAGCGGTAATAAATTATTGCGCATGTTCACGTTTCATCTGACGGCAAAAATACCCGCCAAGCATGAATTCAAAAGCCGATGGCTTCTCATTTCTCAACCAAACTCTTCCAATCCCAGCTAAAGCCTCCATATCCAAGTTTCCTCCTCAAGCCTCCAGTATTTTTCTGTTCAATCTCGACATTTGCACAGGAAAATCAATCACACCCGTTCTACAAAAAGACATTTTCACATATTTTCCAAGAATGCTCCAAAAAAAGAGCCCTCGAAGCGGGCCAACAAGCCCATGCACGGATGATAACATCCGGGTTCAAACCCACAATTTTTGTCGCCAACTGTTTGCTCCAAATGTACATAAAATGCTCCCGCTTGGTGTGTGCTAGTAAAGTGTTCGACAGAATGTCTGAACGGGACCGGGTGTCGTGGAATGCAATGATTTTTGGATATTCAATTAGTGGGAAAATGGGGTTGGCGCAATCATTTTTTGATTTGATGCCTGAGAGAGATGTGATTTCTTGGAATTCTTTGATTTCGGGGTACTTGCAGAATGGGAATTGTTTAAAGTCGGTTGAGATATTTGTGGTGATGGGGAGAGATGGCGTGGCTTATGATGAGACCACTTTTGCTGTTGTTTTGAAAGCGTGTTCAAGTTTAGAAGATTACGCTTTAGGGCATCAGGTACATGGAGTTGTGGTCAAGTTGGGTTTTGAGGGTGATGTGGTGACGGGGAGTGCAATGTTGGATATGTACGCAAAATGCAAGAGGTTGGATGAATCAATATGCTTTTTTTATGCGATGCCAGTGAAAAATTGGGTTTCATGGAGCGCAGTAATTGCTGGTAGTGTTCAAAATGATGAGCTTGTGCGAGGATTAGAGCTGTTCAAAGAAATGCAAAGAGAGGGTATTGTTGTCAGCCAATCTATATACGCTAGTGTTTTTAGGTCTTGTGCTGGTCTATCTGCTTTAAGGTTGGGTTGTCAATTGCATGGTCATGCATTAAAGAGTGATTTTGGAGCTGATACCATTGTTGGCACCGCCATGTTGGATATGTATGCGAAATGTGACAATTTGCTTAATGCTAGGAAGGTGTTCAACTTGTTGCCAAACCATAACTTGCAATCTTATAATGCATTAATCATTGGATATGCAAGAGGTGATCGTGGATTTGAAGGTTTGCAGCTATTTATGCTTTTATTGAAGTCTGATCTCGGCTTTGATGAAATAAGCCTATCTGGTGCATTTAGTGCCTGTGCAGTAATCAAAGGGCATTTGGAAGGAGTTCAAGTACATGGATTAGCAATTAAGAGTCCCTTCCATTACAATATTTGTGTGGCAAATGCCATTTTAGATATGTATGGCAAATGTGGAGCATTGGGGGAAGCTCGTCGGATATTTGATGAAATGGAAAGAAGGGATGCTGTCTCCTGGAATGCGGTCATTGCAGCTTGTGAGCAGAATAAAAATGAGGAGGCCCTATTACTGTTTGTTTGTATGCTTCGGTCAAGGATGGAACCTGATGAATTCACGTATGGGAGTGTTTTGAAAGCTTGTGCAGGTGGGCAAGCTCTGCATTGTGGGAGGGAAATCCATGGCAGAGTCATTAAGTCTGGGATGGGGTTGGACTCATTTGTTGGAAGCGTGCTTGTCGACATGTACTGCAAGTGTGGGATGGTGGAAGAGGCAGAGAAGCTTCATGACAGGATGAAGGAACAGACATTAGTTTCATGGAATGCAATCATTTCCGGGTTTTCCTCAACTGAACAGAGCGAGGGGGCTCAGAAGTTCTTCTCTAGAATGTTAGAAATGGGAATTAAACCTGATAACTTCACTTATGCTACAGTTCTCGATACTTGTTCCAATGTAGCTAATGTTGGACTTGGGAAGCAAATCCATGCTCAAATAATCAAGCAAGATTTGCAGTCAGATGTGTACATTATCAGTACGCTAGTTGACATGTATTCAAAATGTGGGAACATGCAGGATTCTCTTTTAATGTTTGAAAAATCATCCAAGCGTGATTTTGTGACATGGAATGCCATGGCGTGTGCCTATGCTCACCATGGTTATGGAAACAAGGCTTTACAGATTTTTGAAAAAATGCAGCTTGAGCAGGTAATGCCAAATCATGCAACTTTTGTGGCAGTCCTCCGTGCTTGTGCACATATTGGTCTTCTAGAGGAAGCACTTCATTACTTCAACTTAATGCAAATTGATTATGGATTAGAACCACAGTTCGAACATTATTCATCTATGGTGGATATACTAGGAAGGTCGGGGCGACTTATTGATGCTCTGAAGCTTATTCAAGAAATGCCTTTTGAGGCTGATGATGTGATTTGGAGAACTCTTCTTAGTATTTGTAAGATGCATGGGAATGTTGAGGTGGCAGAAAAAGCAGCAAGTTCTCTTCTGCAATTGGACCCTCAAGACTCTTCTGCTTATGTTCTTCTATCAAATATCTATGCTGATGCAGAAATGTGGAGCGAGGTTTCAAAGATGAGGAAAATCATGAAGCATAGTAGGCTGAAAAAAGAGCCAGGTTGTAGCTGGATTGAGGTCCAATCTGAGGTGCATATGTTTCTTGTCGGGGACAAAGCTCATCCAAGATGTGAAGAGATATACGAGAACCTGTATATGCTAATTGGTGAGATGAAATGGGATGGTTATGTACCATATGATGAGCTTATGATAAGTGATGAAGTTATAGTAGATGAGCATCAAGAACTACGTGCAGTCTCCAGTTCCTAAACTATTCCGATAAAACCTATGTTTAGGCTCCTTAACAACACTATAATATCTGAGATTCAGTTGAAAAACTTAAAAAGCTGGGTTGACATTTGATGCAGGTAAGATGCTCCACGCTGATTCAATTGGGGATGGTAGGCTGCCAGTGGAAGTGATCTGCTTTTTAAAGTTAATGGTGCAGAGAAGTCATTAGTGGGTCTTAGATGCCAGCAGAGTTGGCATTCAATTAGAGAACAAGATTAATAGATTAACAAGCTAATGGTTACTGCATTACTGCTCAGCTATAAGCTTACAGAACAAAAGTATCAACATCTTTGAATATAGGTTCGTGGTTCGACCAACAGCCAATAACTTGCAGAATGGAAGTTTCACCAATTTTGAAGGATTAAAGAAATTGTCCTCTTGAGTTCGCTTCAGCTCTCAGGTGGTATTCTACTGTTCATTAATCAATCAATAAATGCGTTGGCCCCAAGCAGTGCATTTATGCAAGACTGGGAGAAAAGTGAGCATATATCAGTTGAAAAATAGCTTGTCCACAGTTTTTTATACTCGAAAGTGGTATATCACGTCACTATACATACGAAAAATAGAACGAGGAAAGTTTCTCCCATATTTCCATTACCTTTTTCCGCAGCATACACTCTGTTTTTGTATCAACGTGGGTATAGTCATAGAACTAATACGCGTCTACAAAAATCTAATGTCCACGAAAATCGCATCCTCAAGCCGTCCATTCTTTCGGAAACAAATTGTCAGTGAAAAACAGTTCGCCTCAGTTGGCAAAACCATATTCCAAAATACACCTACTTCGCGAAGATGAGAAATTCAATCACAATCCCAAAAAGCAAAGATGGAAATGAAATTACTGGCCCGCCAAAATACATTTCAAACAGAATTTTTTCACCAGATAGAAACAAAGAAGACAACTGCATTTGTACGTAATTGGGCATTTTAGATCTTGAATTTACCAATCACAAGTTCAAGGACTGCATGTTTATGTAATGTGGCATTTTTGTGTTTTGACTATAAAAAGTTCAGTAAGTGCAGCTTGTGCAGTTCCTATAATTAAATTCTCTGAGTTTCCTTCGTTACAAAACTGCCAATACATACAATGACAATAGACACTTACTATAAATAGGACATCAAAACATCAAAACCCTTGTTGCAAGGACCTAATTTACCATTATACAACAAAAATAGTTTCTAATCTGTCACTCAGACATGATATATATTCCCTCTGCTTTTGCAGTCTTGTGAATTTTATTTGTGGAAAATCAGCTCAACTGAGGCAACCAGTACACCACCCCTCAAAACCCTTCAAAGCAGCTGAAATTTTCTCAAGAGTACAGCATCAAACCCTTTGGTCCAAGGATAAGCACCAGCACCATCAAGATTGACCCCCTCACTGCTGAAACAGAAAAGCTGCAAATGCTGGAATCGCCAATACAAGAACTACCATGAAGACAAATTTGAATTTGAGCTGCCTTGCATCTATATTTCTAACAGTGTTAAGCTTAGAGGTGGAATCAGCATGTGCCGTCTGGATCTCAGTTGTTAACAAGTCTCTGTGCGCATTGCCAACCTAAAAACAAACATTAGTTGATGTATTAGGATGGATGTCTGACCACAAAATGAATTTGAAACGACAGTATAACAAAGATTCAAACAAAATAATGTCATGCGAATGCATATCTAAATCATTACTGAGAGGAAATGATTTCAACGGATTCAGATGTTACAAGTCCACCACCAAAGCAAGCTTAAAAGATAAACTTGCAAAAAAACTACAAAAATATGGATATCAGAAAGAGAGAAACTTTCAAAGTTTAAAAGCTTGTTTACTTAAATAATAGTCTGATAATCAGTACAAAGCATCTGCAAACAAACAGTTAAAAGGGAAGGGAGAAGAGATCAATATATGATAATATCAACTCTTGCACCACAGAGAAAGGGATATTTCAAATTGCAAAGTAATTAAATACAGATGCCCTTCCAAGCTTGCTCAAGTAACGTATTAAATTGGTTAGTCAATTCTTAGATTGTATATATCAGGTTAAAGCACTGGTTACAGGTTGCAAAGTTAATTTGAGGGTCAGGATCCAAATGATCAGTCTCAACATTTGGGTCTACCTAATGTTTCAGCCATCATCAGTAACCCAATAAACACATGGTTGAAATTACTAAGTCTCTGACAAAGAGGACAAGTTTGTAAAGTCCAAGCATAAGAAAGAAATTACAAGATCTGTGTGGTAATAATAAGCTAAACTTGAAAAGATAAGATAATCTGCTAGGCAGTACAAGGTCATTTTTATTGCTAAGATTACACATTACTTGTTGAATATTTAGCAACTATTTGATAGTCATATTATCATAGTACATCCATAATATGCCTCCCCAATGACTTTAAGTCCAGAACACTATGTTCGCAAGAATTTAAAAATCCATACTCTGATTAGAGCACGTTTGAGTCACCCAAGACACCTGCAAGTAAACCATACCTATTATGATAGTTACCACCAGTAGGGAGAAAAACCAACAGAAGTACCAACCTCGTAACTGGTAGCTGAAGACCCCATTATTTCCTCATCACTTTCTTTTCTAAAAGTTCCATTCTTATTATCAGTCTCAGCGAACATAAGTTCTTTTACTTTAGCATCAGGGCTTCCAATCACAGTAACTGAAGGCTCCTTTACTAGCTGCAAATATTTCACTGCAACTTTCTTCTCCTTTGTTAATGATGATATCTTGGGAAAAAAGAAAAAACACAGAAAATTGTAAGAAGAAAAGCAGACACCCTCAAATAATAAAAGAAAACTACTACAACTCAGTAAGAATGCCCTAAAACTCTTATTACAGCATCAATCATTAAAATACTTTTCATCAAGCCCTCTAGGAAGGCCACCAAGGATACATGTGGAATGGCTTCTTGAAAAGATAAATTAACAGATAAACCATACACTTTTGTCTACAACAATGAAGATAGAATGCAGCCAAACATTTTTATGACGTACGAAGGTCAGTCACATAGCTTTATCCCATCCTTCTCCCTATATCCTTTAACTTGTGATTTCAAACTCACTTAAAGGAGTGCTCACTAGGTCATTTCCAAATATGTAACTTTATCATGCCAATATGAATATGGCTCTCCATAAAATCTATCCATGACAAATCTTATGACATTAACTGAAAATTCCATCCAAAATCTGTTACTTTAGACTTCCATTGTTACCATCGGGTTCAAATTTGGCACGCTTTGGCAAAAAGATGTTCTCCGTGCATCGTTCTTCACTCCAAAAAAATTTAAAAACTTCCTTTGTTGCAGTGTTTTAAAAGGCGGAAGGCATTGGTCGAGGAGTTCACATTTATTAGGGCATTCACATATTTTAAAAGGTGTAAGGCATGAACCCCAAGGCCTGGGGCCTATGCCCTGTGAATTTTAATATTTAATATGTTTTAAAATTAAAAAAATATTAAGAATAAAAAAAGCAATACATTAAAGAACTAATAGAAAAAGAATGAGAAATAAAAGGCATAAAATACTATAAATAAAAAGACACTAAAATGATAGCTCTAGAGATAATAGAAAAAGAAAAAATATATACGTACTATTTAATGTCAAAACCATGAGATATATAAAAAAATATTTTTTAGAAGGAAATGTAACAAAAATAAAATTAATTTTTTATTATTTTTAAACAAAATAAAAAACCTGACAATATGAGAAGGCAAACATAAGACAATATACATAACTAGCCTAGAAGAGGACAATTCTCTTAAATCAATAGGAAGCTTAAGAATGGTTATGGGAAAAAGGTAAAAAAAATTCAAGAAGAATAGAAGCAAGAAATTATTGAAGAGAGTTTATTTTAAAAAAATTGTCTATCTTTTTTTCTTCCTTTAGTAAATTTGAATTTAGAATAGTTGATCATCACAAACTTAGATGAGCAAGCTCTTATGGGAAAAAATATTTTTTACTCACATTCCTTTTAAGGGGGCATACCCTAGTGATATAGTTGTCAAGTGGGCCGGTCTGGTTAGGACCGGCCCAGGACCGCTTTAACCCGTCAAGAAGTGGGTTGTTCAAGCTCAGGCCCGGACCTGAAGCGATCCGATCCGGGATGAATAATTTTTTTTTTAGTAGGCCCAGCTCGGCCACTAGCCTGGTTTTAGTGGGCCGGTCTCGTGCCTGAACGGGTTTTATGAACTGGGTCTATGAGCTGGCCCAGTGGATTTTATTTTTTTTTGATGATTTTTGATGATTTTTTTTTAATTAAATTTTTGTTTAGTTTAGTAAATTAAATAGTATAATATTTTGTTAGTAATATACTTAATTTTTAATTTTATATTTTATTTTGATATTTTTTTTAGTTTTATACTAAGTAGTATTATATACTTAGTATTATATTTTTTAGTAATTGATGAATTTTTTTTAGTTTAGTATACTAAGTAGTATTATATTCTTTAGTAATATACTTTGTAACTTTATATTTTATTTTGATATTTTTTTATATAGTATATTAAGTAGTATTACATTTTTTAGTAATATACTTACTTTCTAACTTTATATTTTATTTTGATGAATTATTCTTTAATTTAGTATATTAAGTAGTATTATATTTTTTAGTAATATACTTATTTTCTAATTTTATATATTCAAAAGTAATATTTTTTAGTAATGTATTCAAAAGTTGGGTATTTATAAAAAAAAATCAGCTATTTCAAAATATTAAATATTGTATACAATGGTACAAACACTTACAAATAAAAATAACACAATAAATTAATTTAAAAAGAAATAAACTATTGCAACGGTAATATTACCATTGCACTCACTACTTTACTAGCAAATAGCATATTATTTGCAAGTTGCAACATTGATTGAACGGGTCATCTGGGCCGGTTTTCAACATTGATAATATTACAGTATGGGTTATCTAGGCCGATTTTCATTATATGAACGAGCCCCTATTGGGCCTAATAAATATAATTCAGCCCAACCCGTGAACCGACCCGTTTAAACCTAAGCCCACTTCAGAACCGGCCCAAGTTCAGGACCGACTCAGGCCCGTCAGGACCGACCCATGCCAAAAATTCCAATTTGTGATTGAAAAGATTCAAACTCGTTACCTTAGAAGAAAAAATGCAGAAGCCAACTATTGAACCATTCCCAATTTTGTTAACTTCTTTGAACCATACATATAAATATTCAACAGGCTACCTATCAATCAATGCTGTAACTTGCAAATAATATGCTATTTGTTAGCAAAGTAGTGAGTGCAACGGTAATATTACCGTTGCAATAGTTTATTTCTTTTTAAATTAATTTATTGTGTTATTTTTATTGCAAGTGTTTGTACCATTGTATACAATATTTAATATTTTAAAATAGTTAAAATTTTTTTATAAATACCCAACTTTTGAATACATTACTAAAAAATATTACTTTTGAATATATAAAGTTAGAAAGTAAGTATATTACTAAAAAAATATAATACTACTTAGTATACTAAATTAAAGAATAATTCATCAAAATAAAATATAAAGTTAGAAAGTAAGTATATTACTAAAAAATGTAATACTACTTAATATACTATATAAAAAAATATCAAAATAAAATATAAAGTTACAAAGTATATTACTAAAGAATATAATACTACTTAGTATACTAAACTAAAAAAAAATCATCAATTACTAAAAAAATATAATACTACTTAGTATAAAACTAAAAAAAAAATATCAAAATAAAATATAAAGTTAAAAATTAAGTATATTACTAACAAAATATAATATTATTTAATATACTAAACTAAACAAAAAATTAATAAAAAAAATCATCAAAAAAATCATCAAAAAAATCATCAAAAAAAAAATTTCACTGGGTCAGCCCATAAACCCAACCCGTAGGCCCAGTTCATAAAACCCGTTCAGGCCCGGGACCGACCCACTAAAACCAAGCTAGTGGGGCGAGCTGGGCCTACTAAAAAAAAAATATTCAACCCGGACCGGACTGCTTCAGGTCCAGGCCTGGGCTTGAACAACCCACTTCTTGACGGGTTAAACCGGCCCACTTGACAACTATACCTAGTGACTTGGGCGCAAAAGCCCTTAACCCCTGAACTCCGCATACACCCCATAGGACAAACACCCCCAACATTGCTCAGACAATTTGTGAGTGCTTGCCTCAGGGTGCCGTGGGGGCACTCCACAACTGCCTTATAAAACACTACATTGGAGTAAAAAGGGCGGAAAAATGCAAAAAATACAAATGATTTAAAACTGCTGTATGACAAAAATGGCTTGTTTTGTAGTAACCAACTTCATGACTGTGAAGTGTAAAAAGAATTGTGGCGAACCTGCTTATGAAGGCGTTCTCTTTCAAGAGCCAACTGCATTACCAAATCTGTAATCAATTTAGTCCGCACCCTAATATCTTTCGCAGTTTCCTTCTTCGCTTCATCAGCCTGATGCAAAGATGTCTCCAAGTGTTCCATTCTACGCCTTACAAAATTTATTTCTTCAATGAGTTCTGCATTGGACTCAGACAATATGATACACTTCTCTTCAGCACTCTCAGTCTGACTTTCAGCCTTTAAAACCTTTGATTTTAAATCATTTATTAAGTTTTCCATATCCTTGATTGTGCAATCTAACATGCTTTGCTTCTCTTGACCAGCTTCAGCAGATGCCGCCGCATGCAGTCGCTTAAGTTCGGACTCCTTCAATTGCCTCTCCAATTGTTCCACCCTCTCAGTTGCATCAGCAATACTACGCTTCAAGCGGTTCACATCTTTATTAAACTCCATGTTAGACTCTACAAGCAATTTACACTCGGCTTCAGCAATGTCAGCTCTCTTTTCAGCTTCAGCAGCTTTTCCCTCCAATTCTTTATTTTGCTCTGAAGAATCCTTCACACGGTGCAGTTGAGACTCAAATTCCCTCAGTTTCTGCTCTAGTGAATTAACCTTTTCCACAAGTTCAGTCCTGGAACTCTCAGAGCCCTGCAAAGCACAATCTTTTTCTTTCAACTGCTCATCAAGATCTTGAAGTTTAATTCTCAATTCCCCTTCTCTTTGAATTAACCCATTTGTACTAAACTGTGCCATCTGGATCCTCCCAAATAGTTCTTTCGAAATCCCCAAGAGGATTTCTGCACTATTTTCTGCCTCGAACAGTCTATCCCACATATCTTCAGCTTCTTCTTCCATGCAGAAGACTTCTTGTTGCAGCCGAAGTTTTAAATCTTTTTCAGTTTGTCTTGACTCAGTTAGCTTCTTCTCAAGATCCATTTCCCTGGCCAAAGACTTCTCCAGCATTCTCAAGATATTCCTCTGCTGTTCTGCAGTCTGCATTTTAATCTTTGCATTTAAATCTGAAAGGCTACCATTTTCCAGACCAGCAAGCTCCTTGTCATCTTTCCCTGTCAACATTTCTAGTTATTTTTAGATAAAGAAAAATCATTCCCTAGGACTTGTAGTTTTGGAAGGTCGGCATTCAGACTTAATGTACTCGAGGATGCAGCAGTAACCTAAATAACAACATAGCGAGAAGTTTGGAACTGATTGGGACTGAAATCCCAAACTAAAATTGCTAAAATAAAATACTTAAAATTGTTAGAAATGCAAAAGAAAAGAACATTAAATCCTCCAGGAGACTCCAGTGAATGTGGATAGAACAGAATGATCAAATCAAATTGACGTGATGTCCAGCCCCCACACCAGCCACACCCATGAGAATTAGAGTGCTTTGTTGCTCTCATTTTAATTATACATTAGGATGAGGCAATTCCTGCTAGAGTTTCGGACACGACCAACTAAACATGGATCTACATTGTCATCTAGCTTCTTATGTTCAAAATATATCAAATACATAAAAATGAAAATGTGAAGAACATACATTTTTCATCTCCAGAAGAAGCTAGCAAGATCCTCCGGAAGTTGGCAGATTGCACCTTTATGTCCGAAACCTGTTTGAATGACTGCTTCAAGGAATCCTCACAATCTTGCAACTTTTCTTCCATTTCCTTAAGAGCATCACCAAGCTGCTTGAATGAAGATATAACCTCCCGGGAACTAACAATCTCAGTCTGAAGAGCGGATAGAAAACTCTCCAGTTCTCTGACTTCAGAGTCCAAAAACCCATATAAAAGGTCAAATTCTAATGCTTTCTCAACAGGACCTTCCAATGTATGCTCTTCTTCCAAAGCAAAAGCCTCAAAATCATTTTCCCTTGAAGCCACATGCATAACAAGTATGTCCAAGTTAACCAACTTTTCTGACGAACATGCTAAATCTAGTTCAACCCTAGTTAAAATTTCTGCTGCACTTTCTAGCTCGCAAGTCATGTCTCCAGCAGATGAGACAACTTCAAGTGAGTCAATGTTATTTGATTCAGCCTCCACTTCACTAGAACTGACATTTTCACTAGAAGCAGGTCTGTCTTGAATACTGTCAGAACCCATTTCAAGGCTTCTGTAAGCTCACTTTAGATCCTGAAAAAGAAATCATTTTGTACTTCAATCAACTGATATCAACTGAACTAAAGGCAGAAAAAGATAAACAAATCAAAATTATTCTACAGATCAAAACTAACACCGAGCAGTAACTTAAAGAAAATCAAGTCCAGACGAAGTATGGTACTCGTTCACCACAGTGTTGTAATAGAGATGGTTTCAGATTAATATTTTACCAATGTAAAACATTCATGTCAATAAAATGATTTGAACTGGTCATTATTAAAATTCTCCCACTTATCAAAATGCTGAAATACAAACAGTGTCTTGTAATAAGAAACATTTTTCTTTATTTATTTACTTGAGTGAAGCAGAAATAATAGAAAGGGGTAAAAGGAAAAGGAAAAAGAAAAAGAGATAAACTTCTTTCATTACAAATGTACTTTTAATTTGCAAGTAAAGCCCTCTTAAGTATTTTGCAAGTGCAATAAATTAGTTCCTTTTAAACCATCAATAAATAGGCTCATTAAATTAGGAAAAAGAAGTTAGAAAATATACTCTGAACTGATGGTGAGGACACACGAATGCCACCCAATCCACCACTTCTATACTGTGAAGAAGAATAGTGTGAGAAAGCAAGAGAGAAACTAAGATTATTAAAGAGGATCATAACAAAATTCAAGAGTTGAAAACTAAGCGTGGGAGCAGTGACCTAATGAAACCCACACACCACCATGGTTTTCATTTTGCTATATTGTTTTCATTTTCTTTTCTTATTTCTCCCTACCCATCTTAACCCCAAAATTTTCACATCTTCGTTCTTACTCTCTATCACTCTCTGTCAGTCAGGTGGAACTTGTCACTAATCAAGAAGCTTGTATAAGCAAATAAACTACGCAGTTTTTAAGTGATATTGAACTCAATTATCAAATTTCTGCCTCTTCAATACATGAAAAAAGTAAGGAAATCATTTTCGCATTTGAAGTCTAATCACATCATCGTACCTGTAAAACTCCAATCTTACCAACTTAATGCCACTTATGGCACCAGCGAGGCCTAGGTAAGTGGCAAAAATGATGTTCCAAAACTAGAAGGTCTTGGATTCAAATCTCACCTATGCGTGAGTGTTGAGTAGTTGATTTTAGATTGTTGTAGTTGTTAACTGTTGCTTGTTAGTTAGATGTTGATGATTAAAATTCCAAATATAACTGCAACCAATTCACATAAAAAAAAAAAAGCCACTTATGGCATCAAATACATTTTGATTGATATTCCCCCATCCCTTGAATCGGTTCAATAAAAATCTCCTCTCCTTCAATCGTATCATAATATTTGCATTTACAGGCCCGGTTGTATACCCATCGTATAAATTAAAAAAAAACAAAAAAACAACTGCTAATTTTCTTTGCCCTTTATCCAAAATTTTAGAGTAGTTTCCATTTGAAGATAATTAGAATGCCACAAAAAATCTGTATCGCCGATAAACTATCGTATTGCCATTGCCTATGCACACAGAGATGCAGCAACAGAAATCAATTCAAGCATATAAATTAAAACGAAATGCAAAAAAAAAAAAAAAAACCCCTTCGATTCATATATTTTTTCTTAAAAAAAAAATCAGATGCTAGAAAACGACATAAGTCTAAATGCGGATGCGATCGAAAAACATAAAACAAAAGATTTTAATATTAAGAAATAAATAAAGCATTTATGCAGAACGTACCGTGTAGAAATGCCGCGGGTTCGAGGTGAATGTGGAGTTAATTTTACTTCATTTATTCCTTTAGCGGAATTTGTTTATTCATATTTATTTTGCAAAACAATAACCGACCTGGTCACTTAGTGTGACTCGGTGAGTGGCCATTGCACGTGACATCACGTGACTCTTTTATTATCACGTGCGGGCACTGTATTATGTCTGCTGTGACTCGATGTGCCGAGTTGGGCCACTTGGCCTCCGTTGATTGGAGACTCGATCTATTAATAATATAATTTCCGACCGGCTGAAATATATGAAACTTTTTCTGTGCCAAATTAGGGTACCAAATATACTATTTTCCAGAATTCTTACAGAGGCAGAACTCAACTGCGAGAATTTGACGAGGGAGGACTGAGACTGAGATAAATTTGTAATATGTACTTTAAAATTATGGATATTATAATTAGAATTTTTAAATATTTTTCGGGAGGTGTGTGGTTATTGCATCAATGAATATTGATATTAAATTTAAATTTTTATTATGAACCATCATCACAAAAATAAATATTTAATTAAATTAAATATTTTAATAAATTCAACTTGATCAAATAAAAATAAATATTTAATTAGGTTGGATATTTTGATAAATTCAAACTAATCATCTAAAATAAACAACAAGGTTTATTAGTTGTGATTATTGAACTATGGGATTAATAAAATGGGTAGTAATAATTTTAATATTGACTGATTATTGATGAATTATTGAACTATGGGATTAAATGTCTTCCATTTAAATGTATTATTTAATTTAAAAATATTAATTACATTTTTTAATTTTTTTATGTACTGTTTAATGTAACCGATCGTTATAATTAACTCTTAATAACAAACCCAAACATACATGACTCCCTTGGCTGATCATGCAACTAAAATTTTTCTTTTCTTTCTTTTCTTTTTTTTTTTTCCAATTTGACACATTTCAATGGAGTGCTTTGACGGCCGCCTTATATTGACCCATATCCATTAATTCTACTGGACTCGTGCATTCATGGGCCCACTCCCACAAAAACCAAAAAGTCCAGCTCATTTCTCAAACAAATTATTGCCATTAATATATCATCTTCATTATTACAGTCTTGACCTCATATCAACATGGTCATTTCGTTGGGCCACTAGTTTGAAATTTTTGTGTTTAGCACTAATTGCCAATTAAATAAATAATATATTAGCAATAAACTTCTCTAATCAATCATGATCAATTTAATCAAGTGGCCAAGATGCGTGGTGATTCGGAATTAGAATTGACCCAATGAATTTTACTGCCCAGATACTTTGTTCAGAACTCGTCAGCAACTTACAGGTGTCACGATAGTTTCCACATATTTATATTAAAATAATGAAGATAGCGTGATCATTATTTTATTATAAATATATGAAATCGTGTAGGCCAACTAGTAGCGATGTATGCGTTAATTGCCTAACTATAGTTGGTGAACAGCTAATTGTGGACAAGTCATTAGTAAAATCATCCAATTTCCTTTTCTGCCCTCCTTGGTCAATGGTTCTAAATGGACGTCTTAAAATTTTTACATGAACCCATCTGTCAAATTACCATCGACTCTTCACCAATTAATGGTAAATGTTGCTAGCATTTGTACCTTTCACAAATTTTTTTTCTTTGCATGCATTTTGTATATTGGGATTCAAATTGGAACTCGTTTTTAGTTCATCGGAATCAATTTTTTATTATTATAAATGAGATAATGTGAATCTTAATTTTTTATTTTTAAATTTATTTTATTCAAAATTTATTTTGTTTAATTTTATTTTTTAAAAAAAATTATTATATATTTATATGATATTTTTTGAATATATATTTTATAGAAAATTTTAGTATATTAATTTTAAAATAAAAAAAAATTACGAATCTAACTCATTGAATTCGAGTCAGTGTATTAAAAAATTTTAATGAAGTAAATTTTAAATTTGACCAAACTTCACCCCTTTTTCATCCCAATGTTGCATCCTTCTAAATTATTTTAGTTTATACTCCATAATAACAATTATGGAAAATAAATTATATCAAAACAATCAACTAAATGCCAAGCCAATATAATTAAACATATTTCATAATGAAATCTTAAAAGACAGACTTGACCTGCTGTAAGCCATGCGAATCATTGATTTAATTAAAAAATCTATAAAATCTCAAATCAAAAAGTCAGAATTATAAATTAAAGGGAAGAGCAAAGTACTAGGAAAAAGAGAAAAAATAGTCTATGAAAATATCGAACGCTTAAATCTCATAAATTTTGCATCTATCAAAGTTCCTGCCCTTATTCATATCAACAAATAATAATATTCAATAGCAAAATAGAATAAAAGATATTGTAATTTTTTCACATAATTTTAAGTTTTTCATAATAAATTTATAATTCCCATGAAAGTATTATCTAAATTCAAACCTAACAAAATAAAAAAAAAAAGTACTTATCATGAAATTTATACAACAAAATTTAATAATTGGTTAGATGTGGAAACATTTATTCTTTATTTGTTTAGTTTAAAACATTAAATCTCGATGTAGAAAAATCAATTACTAGAGAACGAAATTTTATTAAAACAAAAATGAAGAGTTCTTAAACTAGCTTGGTTTTATTTTCAATTTTATTTTTATATTTTTATATTTTTATATTTTCAGGATCATGTAAAAATAAAAATATATTTAAATTAGTTATATTTGCATGTTGACTGTATAGATTTATAAATAAAAATGTGTGTATTTTATTATATTTTCTGCACGAAAAGAAACATGAAATTTTAATAGATTTAAAAATGTGTTTTGGTAGGTATATTTTTATTTTTAATTTTGACAATCAATTCACGAAAATAAAAATAAATAATATTATGATAAAAATAAATAAAATAAATATATTTTTAATTTTTTGATAACAAAAATTTTAAAAAAATGCTTCATGGAAAGGAACCAAACTTGCTCCTTATCTTCTTGGGAGACTTCAGAAATCAGAATCACAAATCCCGATGAGATATAAAAAACAGAGAGAGAGAGAGAGAGAGAGAGAGAGAGAGAGAAGAGAGAGAGAGAGAGAGAAGAGAGAGAGAGAGAGAGAGAGAGAGAGAGAAGAGAGAGAGAGAGAGAGAGAGAGGAGAGAGAGAGAGAGCAATGATGTGCTAGTGACGAATTCTTCTAATTCTTTAATAATAGCGCGAGGATGATAAAAAATTGCCTCACATCTTTTGACCGAGGAGGGCACAAAAGGGAATTTGGATAATTTTCCTCTAGCAAGAGGAGATTTGATCTGGCGGCATCAGCAGCCATTTGAAAAGGACGTACTTTATCTTCTTTTTTTTTTTTTTTTTTTGGGTGAGGGGGTGGGGGTGAGGGTAAAATTAAGGTTTCAAATAGTTAATCCGCGACAATTTGTCTAGAATTTAGGTTGTCAAATTACGGTGTGAAAGTCCAATGCAATAAAGGGGTCGAGTGAGCTCCAAATATGAATAAAACTTCAAATATGCTATAATTTAATTAATTATTATTTTTGTATCCATATATAATCTAAAATATGAAATAATCATGTCTCTTTATGTATATAAATGGTTCTATAATAAAAAAATTATTATTGTAGATGTAAATTACTTATCAATAAATTATCTTGTATTATTTATATTTATATTTTATTTTATTTTGATGGTAAAAAATAGTGAAACATTTTCAAGTGGTTTCTTCTAGTTCAACTTTTTGTTATTCAACTCAATGCAAGTGTTTATTTCAACCCTCAATCAAAAATAAATAAATAAATAAAAGTTGCTCGTTGTACTTACGATTGCTTTGTTATTTCACCATGACATGCATTTGATCAAGTTTAGATCTCTGGAAGAAATTATGAAATATGTTAATCATTGATGAATGGTGGAATCTGAATGTGATTAGTGAGACAACTTCTGCATTTGGGCCTAAGCTTCCCCATGTTAATCACAAGTAGAGCTTAATAACTTACCTAGAGAAAAACCTCTACAACTCAATTGAAATGTCAATGTGTCCACTTGTACTATTTGATTGAAATACGACAACTAATCTTTATCTAATAACATAGAATCTTAAGTTTTAATTGTCAATCACTAATATTTGTTTTTATTTACATAGTAAATTTGAAATTTTATTGTGAGAAGCTTTTTTCACGTTCTTACAATGTGAGACTGAGAAAATGCATATTTTTTTACACTACCACTTAGAACATGTTAAGATTTATTTTAGATATTTTAGCATATGTTTTTTCAAAATCTTATTGATTTTGCAAAAAATCTTGATATAGACACATAAATATATTGTTTATGCGTGATTGATGTCTTTTTTAAAATATTTGATATGACTTAATTAAATAATAATAAAAAAATTTCATAACACATAAAAATGTAAATTCTTAAGATGATAATAATAGAAATATATACAACATCCAATGATAAAACTTTGAAGTATACAAAAGCATCTGCAAATTATATTTACGGTATAAAATTAATTTATTTTAGTTTATATAGTAAAATCTTATATGCGACTTGAATAAAACAACTTGCATATAACTAAAAAAAAAAAAAAAGTGAATTAATGGAGGTTCATGTAAGAGATAAAATAGATACCTTATTCCTCAACAATACAAGGAAAGATTCCTTAAAATTTTAATGTCCAAGTGGGAAGTCACTTGATAATTATTGTTTCAGGGCTTACCCCCAATCATATATTCACTTAATAAATAATTAATCATTGACAACTAATAAGAGGAATAATTAACAATAATAGTGAAAAACGAAACATAAAATTTTTAAGTTTTTTCTTTTTATTTTTAAAAATTCTTCACGTGTCTTCTTCTTCTTCATTTCATTTGTTTAAAAAAATAAAAAGAATCAATCAATCAGTACACTAAAATTGCATCATCAAACCGCTCTCGAGTCTTTTGGAGGGCCTTTCTCTCTCATCAGCTTGAAAGGACACCCCCAAAAGCATCGATTGAAAGCGACGCCAGTGGTCGTCGTTTATCGATAGAAATAATTGCCCCCAACAATCCGCCAAGAAAAAAAGAAAAGAAGAACTATTGAATTTATTGCATATTTTACAGCTTGCAGAATAATCAAAGGTCGTATTTTTTTGAACACGCGTGTGTCAGCCAATACAGAACTATTTGTGGAATAGTAAAACTTAATTATTATATATCCATTAATGAAAAACGTTGCGTGAATAATTCTCTCTTTTTCTTCATATATCATCATTGTGTACCTCTGTCCCCCAGCTGCTTCATTACGAGATATAGAGTCTCTGTTATTGTTATTTTGGCTTTGATTTTCCCGGATTTGATTTTTGAATTTCTGATCACTTCGTTTTTTATTTGTATTGGATTTATTATTTAGTTCTCTTTTTTTTTATATAGTTTTTCTTGAATTTTGGTGAATCAGATAGGAATCAGGAAAATTTAGAGCCATTTCGAAGTGGGTTTCTTTAATTTTGCTTTATTAAGTGTGAAGAGACCGATCGTCATCAAAATCATTGATAAAAATCGGTTTCTTTGAAGGGGTCTTTTGAAAAGTCAATCCAAGGTAGCTGAATAATTCTTAAAATAACTCGATCAATAATTGTTTTGATAGCTTTCACAGAAACTTTAAAACCTGTAAAGATTATCAGATCTTTCCTGTCTGAAGACAATTTATTTGAATAATTCAGACCCCTAATTAGGTTCAAGTTTTAAAAGTTAACTTGTAAGCTTTCTGTGCAGATCTTTTAGCTTAAGGAAGCCAAGAGTTTGTCTGTTGTTATTACATCCCAAAATTCGATCTTCGCTCAAATAGTTTGACAAAATAATTTGAAAATGACAATCGGGAGTCTTAAGCCTACCAAAGAAAAGAAGTCAAGAAAGAGCAAGCAAGCAATTGTTGATGAGAAATCCCCATTGTTGCCCACCAAGCATGGGGAAGAGGGTGGGTTTGATGAGTTAAATGGAGCTTCTTTCAGTGGGGCAGTGTTTAACCTATCAACGACCATTGTCGGTGCTGGAATCATGGCTTTGCCTGCAACCATGAAGGTGTTGGGACTTATCCTTGGGATTGCTGTAATCATCTTCATGGCATTCTTGACAGAGGCCTCCATTGAATTGTTGCTTAGGTTTAGCAGGACAGCAAAGTCGGTTTCTTATGGAGGTCTTATGGGGGATGCATTTGGAAAGTATGGCAGAATGTTGATTCAACTATGTGTATTAGTCAACAACATTGGTGTGCTCGTAGTGTACATGATTATCATAGGTACCTTCTTGATTGAGTTGAGTTCTGTTTGTGCATGTATTTGTACATCTCTATCAAGTAATTGTTGTTATGTTCATTTTTGAGTTATTACTGATCTTATGGAGGTTTTATTGGTTAAAGGTGATGTGCTTTCTGGAACAACATCTGATGGAATTCATCATGCTGGTGTCCTGGAAGGTTGGTTTGGAGAACACTGGTGGAATGGACGATTTTTGGTTCTACTTGTTACCACCCTTGCCATATTTGCACCATTGGCCAGCTTAAAGCGAATTGGTAATTTCTTTCTCATTTGGTGTGGCAATTAATTGGAAGTTGGTATTTACTGCAATGTTAAGTTACTTGATGAAATTATAAAATGGTTTTGGGACTTACTGAATAATTGAGAAGCCTAGATGCAGTGTTCTATATATCTGTTGACATATATGACAATTGTGATGGATTGGTTAATGTAGACTTGCTTGGTGCATGAGAGATAAGTGAGATTGCATTAATAGTATGCTTTTAAGGAAGACTGCTGCTTTTATTTTTTAATATTTGTTGCTAATTTTTTCCCCAAATATCCATTAATATAAGGTGAACTCTTTTTCCCATTAATTTGCAACTTAGAACCGCATCAATAAACGTAACCCTGTATCTTAGAATAAAATTGCTGAAATTCTAGTATACTTTTGTTGTGCAGCTTTTATTTACTGATTTTGCAAGTAGTTTCTCTTCTCCTCCCATTTACCACAGCTAAATCTTTTTTTAATTTGTGCTTGCAGATTCATTGAGATACACATCTGCTTTGTCAGTGGCACTGGCTGTTGTGTTCCTTGTTATTACTGTGGGGATTACACTCTTCAAGTTGATAAATGGAACTGTACTGATGCCTAGATTGTTTCCAGATGTTACCAATATGACGTCATTCCTCAACCTCTTTACCGTAGTTCCTGTTCTTGTTACTGCATACATCTGCCACTACAATGGTAAGTAACAAATGTGCGATGACTAGCTTGCATTCTAGTGCCTCTTTCATTGGGAGGGTCTTAGGCCATTGTATAATGAGATGTACTTGGTACAGGAGCCGTGACACTTTTTTTCCATTACAATATGCTTTCCAAACCTGTTTTCCTCTTCTTGAATTTGAAGAACTTTTTTCTGCTATCTTATTTTGCATTTATTGACTTTTTCTTTGACATTAAAATTTTCAATTAGAAAAAAGTTTCTGCTAGTTATGTAAATGTCCAATGGCTTCATCAATGTGCTGTCAGAAAAGAGAGAATTGGTTGTCTTCACTTGGGACCTGCATAAACTTTGTAAGAGCAGCATCGGCCCGTAAATTCATATGTTGTGAGAGCTATGGGTTTGAAGGCCTCAGATTGAGTCCTAATCAAATAAGTCATTTGGCTTCTATGACTATGAGTGTTTTCTGTTCTATGAAATGTTATTTTCTTAGACGGAGTTGGCAATTTTAGCAACTTACTTGTTTTGCAGTTCACTCAATAGACAATGAGCTTGAGGATAACAAACAGATAAAGGCAGTTGTGAGAACTTCCCTTGCCCTCTGCTCAAGTGTGTATGTAATGACTAGCCTCTTTGGATTCCTCTTATTTGGTGATGATACTCTTGATGATGTACTTGCCAACTTCTCCACGGACCTTGGAATTCCATTTGGATCCTTGCTTAATGACGCAGTTCGCGTTAGCTACGCGGCCCACTTGATGCTTGTCTTCCCTATTGTATTTTATCCACTGCGGTTAAATTTAGATGGCCTCCTATTTCCATCAGCAAGGCCTTTGGCTTCAGACAATTTGAGGTTTGCGTCACTCAGCATTGGACTCATCACTGTCATCTTTCTGGGTGCAAATTTCATACCCAGCATTTGGGACGCTTTCCAGTTCACTGGAGCAACTGCAGCTGTTTGCATTGGTTTCATCTTGCCTGCTGCCATTACACTGCGGTAAGTCTATGATTTGAACCCACTTGAATATATCAAACGATATAATTTCTTAGCACGTTCCACCAGTTTGTGGATAGACAATCTAGGTCTGAATTGTGGCATTAGTGTAGACTAGCAACATTATGTTGTGAAATTAAGTCAAGTCATCGGTGACGTGGGGCACCATTAACTTTTTATTTAAACCGAACGTATTTATCAATTTTTGTCTCATCTTTACCAAAATATTAAAAAAATCTTCCATGAAGAAAAAGTTTAAGCTCTTTCCCTCTGTTGAAGTTTCCCATGACTTGCCTACACCCATATTAGATTTTATGATTTGAACCTGCATCCAGTTAAAGTCTTACTGGGTTTTCTTCACTTGAAGAATCCTTGTAGGCTTTGAAACCATTGCATTTAAGACTTATCAAATAAAAACATTTGTCAAACTGCAATCTTCCTCCTAGAGTGATAGGGTGTTTGTCGCTTTATTTCATTATGCAGTCTTTTTTCTTCTGAAATGTATTACTTCTCATCTTATATGTATATATACATATATTACATGTGTCTATTTTCTTCCAAAATGTATAAATTACTTGTATAAAAAAGTCGGGTCCTCAATTTCTGCTCTGTTAATGTTTGGTATTTTGTTGGTCCATCAGCCTAATTATAATCATCCATCACATGTTCATCTTGTGGTGCAGGGATCGATATGGCATAGCCACAAAGAGGGACAAGATCTTATCTATTTTCATGATCGTCCTTGCTGTCTTTTCGAATCTGGTGGCAATATACAGTGATGCCTATGCTTTGTTCAAGAATGGTCCATCTCATCGTGAATGATCACCTTTGCTATTTGTTAGCTAGAGACTTGGGTTGTCACCCTTATGAACTGTGAAGGTAATCTTAACGAGATTCTATTGATTCAGGGAAATGGGGTTATAGAAGTCTACTGGGCTGAGTTTCAATTGCACTATCACTCTACTCAACTTAGATGTTGATAAGTAGCCTTTCTGGAAATGTACAGAACTGTTTGTGCAACCCATCTCCTATGGTATTGTGTATTTCATTATGTGTATGTTATATTTAGTGCTGCTGGACTAATAATGCGTAAAACATAAATGTGTTTGAATATGCCTGTATTCTGGTTCTCTCTCTTCCTGAGGCAATTGATATTTCTATTGTACTTCTTCTCTTTTGGGTTTTACCAACTGCAAGTTGCTTTTCGTATTCGAAGGTTGATTCCAGTCATTGCAGTCTTTAGACAATGTTCAGCAATATTTCAGATTTGCTCTTTGTAGTCATTGATGCTTTAATTGCACATCGACTCATCTCTGATGAATATTGGTATTAATAACCATCTTTGTAAAGAAAATATCGTCCCCTCTTATTCTTGTTGCAATTTTATTTTATTTTTTTCCTGTTTTTAACTTCTACAAGTTTTTTCCTCTCATGCAGTGTACGTATAGTCCTATACCTAGAAGAGAGAAACCAGCATAAGCTGTTGTTAATCTGTTAGGAGTTTTCTTTTATCCTTTAAAGAAAAATAAAAAGTATAGACATTCATATTTACTGATAAAGCAGAGTATGATAACTGAAGTTACTGCAATTTATTTGTAATTTTTACATGAGACTGTAACCTGTGATCCATCATATTCCAGAGTGTTGTATCTTTGATCTGCAATAATCTTCCAAGCTCAAAAGTTTAATCAAAATATAAACATTATTATTCCTTTATTCAATGTATTGAAGTTCAAAGGTTTTTTCACTAAAATACTGAAACATGTCTGGAATTGAGGAAGCGAAGTGCATTCCACTGCTACTACATCATGGGACAATACTATGTCCAAGTAAATACCTATTTACATCGTCCAGCTTCCAAAACCTTCTGTACAGAATCTAACAACCACATGAGAAAGAGCAACCATTGTGATTAGAGAGAGAACCTCAATGGAAATACCATGATTAACGGTGGACACGAGTCCTTTTAAGAACGAAAGACTACACTCTTCCAAATGCTGGCACTTTTGTGCTTGATGGTTGTCTTTCAGAGATGTTCTTAGATTCCATGCGCTGAAATACAGAACTATCTGAGGCATTTGTGTCAAGCTAGAAAGCAACAGATTTTCTGTTGTCGTGTCTGGGAATGATAAATGGTCAATTACCAGAGAAGATAGCTCAAGCATCTGGCAGTATACATGAATAAAGATGCATGATTTATTGATATTTAAAAAAAAAAATAATAATAATTAAAAATATATATATGTATATATATTATTTTTTGAAAAATGCAGTGCAAACTTTGAAAATAATATTACTTTTGATAATATTGTCAGAAAATAATTTTGAAAATGAGAAAAACAAATATATTTTAGAATTGAAAACGCCAAAGCTTTTCATACTATTTTTAAAAATGAAAATGAAAATGCCTTTTGTCTTTAGGAATATTTGTTTTATTTGTATTGTCTTTTAACTGATTTTTGATGAATGAAACTGGTACATATTTTGGAGTTCTGGGGTTGAAGGACTAAAATTTGAGGGTTAAAAATTATTTATGCCTTCATTATTTTCGGGTCTCTTGCAATTCACAGGCCCGAACGCGTTTGTTCCCCTGCACCGCCATCTCTCTTTCTCACGCGCGCACGCATCGGAAAACACACACTATGACTACCACCATGGGCCCTCCGCCTCCCAAAAACACCACCACCACCGCCGAGGCCTCAACATCCGAATCAACAAAAGCTACAGCGATGGACCCCCCTCTTCCCGGAAACCCCAACCCTTCCGAGCCCGAACGCGAAGCCGAGTCATCCGAAAACCAGCAACAAGGACCCGAATCAAACCCTCCCCGTTCCGATACTTCTGAAAATCCCACTCAACTTTCTAATTCTACTGACAACTCAAACAACGGTGCCACTGCTGATGTCGAAAAGAAACAGGAGCAGCCGAATAGTAATTCGGCGGTGCCGTACACGATTCCGGCGTGGAGCGGGCCCCCTGGCCATCAGTTCTTCCTCGAAATCCTCAAAGATGGTGCCATCATTAATCAATTTGATGTGTTAGTAGTTCTTGCCAGTCTCAATTGTATTATTTTTGTTTTACGAGGCTATTGGTATATAGGTTTTTCACAATCTTCACTTTCAAGTTAATTTATTCCGGTTTCGAGTTTTTAAAAATTCTGAAATTTGAACAAGGAAATGAATAAAGGAAACGATTTCCCTTGTTAAGCTTTGAACACGAAAGAAATTCTTTGACGAACATAATTATGGATGCATTTTCCCTTCTGTATTTTTGTTTCTTTTATGTTCTTAAGACGTTAGGCTATGGAGAAAAGGTTTTATACTTGTTAGAAAGGAAAAGATATTCAAATTAGTTTTTGTTTAGTTATTTATTTATTGCTTAACTTAGCTTAAGTAAATCCTTGATGCATATTGAGACTGTCATTAAGGTTTTATTTGAAAGCATTACATCTCTGTTTGGTAACTATTTTCAGGAATAAGAAGGGGGCTTACATGTTTGGCCGTGTGGATCTTTGTGATTTTGTGCTCGATCATCCTACCATTTCTCGGTTTCATGCTGGTACAGTTTCTCTTTCTAAATTGTTGTCACCCTCTGTTTTCTTTTTTATTGTTTTTGTGTATGCCTGCAAGAGCCTCTATTTTAAGCTTTTTCAATTATTCTTTTGGGTGAAATCTCTAGCTGTTTTCCTTTGTTTATAGATGAGCTTCTTTACATTAGTTGTTCTCCTGGATAAATTTTATTTTTTGCACTTTTGGGTTTTATGCTTAAAGAGATATAACGAGTAATAATCTGTGTTTGTTAGTTTCAGTGCCATTTATGTATGGCTATTGAAAAATGCAATAGGAATAATCTGAGAATGTTGTAGTGCAGTGTTAGTTAATAGACGGTCACTTTGGTTGGGGTACTGTAACAGCATTTTATGTTTATCATTTGATTTTTATGGTACTCGTTTTTCCTGTGTAGTTTATGTCCTGCCATCATTTTTTACATTGCATTGCATTGTGGTAATATAATTATTAACAAAACTGTCTTAGTATCTGTCGAATTATGTTTTACCTTTTTTATATGAGTTTGCTGAAGATATTGAATATAGCCTGAAGGTGACATTTTCTTTGGTTCTCTTTCATGGTGCCAGTTCTTCAGTTTAGGAGCAATGGAGGTGCATATCTCTATGATCTTGGCAGTACACATGGGACATTTATAAACAAGAGTCAGGTACATATTTTCCATGTTCAAGTCTCCCACGTACACTGCTTGAACCTCTGCAAGATTTTTTAGTTAGGCATAGGTGAATATGCTGCCCTGAAACTTGTATCTAACTTATCTATCTCGGTGAACTTATGATATAATATCCCTAGGTCTAGATAATATTGCGTTTCATGTTTCTACTTGGTAATTACCTTGAAAATATAGAGTTTTTTGGCCCTAAATTGGCCAAGAAGCCAATTGAATGGCTTGCAGTGGACATAAAACTGATACTACTATAGATACATTTAGGCTTCTTACTAATCTGACATCTATTTTTCATTGATTACTTACTTTTCTTCCTGCCAACTATTACTTGGTGGATCAGATGGAAGTTTTGTTAGTCTCTTTATTTATCTGTACTATACCATAAACTTGTCAGGTCAAATATGAAAATTTTTCTTTTCTGATAAATTATTTGCTTACACATCAGGTAAACAAGAGGGTTTATGTGGATTTGCACGTCGGTGATGTCATCCGGTTTGGCCAGTAAGTAGTTTCATTAGTTTTGGTACTTGGTATTGTTTTTTTGGTATGTTTTTTTACATCAAATGTGTTTTATCTCATACATGAATTTCTTGGTGTTGAGGCCACTTCTTCTTATACTTAAATATCATTGAGCTTTTGTGATCAAACTGGATATTAATCATGTAATATTTTGAAAGTAAGAGTAAGTTTTCTTTGGCAAATAGAAATTTCTCATCCTTGTGTTGCTCTGCTTTTTCATTGGGTTAAACTCACGAGCTTTTGTTCATGCTTTTTTCATTTTTTTTTCACAGCTCGTCTAGGCTGTACATATTTCAAGGTCCATCTGACTTGATGCCACCAGTAAGTTTCTTTTGTTTTAGAATCTCTAGTCTCAAAGACCTTCTCATTAGCTGAATCATAGCTTTCATTAAAACCAGTTGCATTTGCAAAGAAACACTGATGAAAGATGACATATTCTTTCATCCTGTCTGTCTAGATGAACCGTCTGTTTTATATTGTGTTCTATTATACTATCAATATCTCTGTGTTCTGAGTATTTTTTATGCGGCTTTGGTTTGGAAGGAAGCTGACTTGAAGAGTTTAAGAAACTTAAAGATCCGTCAAGAGATGCAAGACATGGAAGCATCACTTTTGCGAGCAAAGGTAGAAGCATCTCGAGCAGATGGGATTTCCTGGGGCATGGGCGAAGATGCTGTTGAGGAAACTGAGGTGTGCACCACATATTTTGCTTTATGTAGGATAAAATATTTTCAGGACTTGGTAGTGCTTTTTTAGATTTGATTGCATACAAAAGTTACATTATTGTATTATTAGAGTATTGTATACTCTTAGTTGCAAGCATTTATGGACCTGCTTCTAGTTTGACATTATGGTTGAAGATTGAGAAAATTTAAGGAACCAAAAACAAAGATCCTGAATCATGTGTTTCTGCATACAGGTATAGTGGGTTTAATTCCTTGTCCTCAATGTATATTGGAGGTAAAGATATAAGGAAATTTATGAAGGTGCTTAAATTATCAGTTTGGGGCTATAGTTAGGGCTTGAAATGAGAGACTCTCATATTCATAGAGGGAGTTGAGTGATTAGATGGATTTGGGGGTTAGAGTATGGAGATCCCTGTAAACCTTTTTTTTGTAGTAGATTCTGGTCTTTACCCATGGAGGCAGGCTTCAATTGAGCTTAACCTTATGTTCTTATTTTTCTTGTTATCCGTAAGTTTCTCTTGATTTTCTCATATTGTGTGGATAGCTCCACGCACTACATTAATACTTTAGCTTGGTGAAAGAATAGGGCTCCACTTACTTTAAGCATTTTACTTACATGATATTTATTTGCGAGGAGCTTTAATCTTGTGTTGTTAACTTTTTAAACAGTGGGATTTTTCCCTTGCCTCGCCGCTTATGTCCTTGCTTTGGTTGCATCTAGTCTTTGTTTATGAATACTGTGATTTGTCTTTGTTTATTGATACTATGAATTTCATGTTTTGGCTCAATGGTTCATGCATTTGTTAACTATCACATGCTTTGTTAATTTTTAGGTTTGTCTTGCTTTTTCTATCCTTCTCTGCTTTTCCACTGAAAAGGATGTTTTTAAAATTTAGGATGAAGTGGATGAAATAACTTGGCAAACTTACAAGGGGCAGCTTACAGAGAAGCAGGAAAAAACTCGAGATAAAGTTATAAAGAGACTTGAAAAGGTTAGTTAAATTTTGTTGCTGTCATGATGCATTTTGTAGATTTGCTTAGCTTAACTTATCCTAAGAATTATGAGACACATTTATTTTCATCCGACAACGTGCATCAATATTTCTGTTATCTTTGATGTGTAAATTGAATGTGGATTCATGTCATATTGGTTTTTTGACATCCCCTTGCTTGTGTCTCTTGCTGGCAAATGAAACTCTCACCACTTAATGCTTGTTTCTCCACTTTTCTGTGAAAGGAGAGTGTCCTGATTGATCTTTGGCTGTGCCACCAAGATCTAGCATGTGAATGAATACCATTAGTGAACAAGTATATTTAGAAAGGTGAATAATGGAGAACATTTTTTCATGAGTGAATCTCATTCTGTTTCACTTGCCGCAAAAATCCTTGTTGTATGCCCTCATCAAACAAACAAGGCTCTTATAGTGGTTAACATTTTCCTTATTTGGATAAGGGACATGCTGCTGTGTTCAATATTATGAGATGATAAAAAGATTTTGCATAAGAAATGAGAGCTAAAATCATTCTTTTAATAGAAAATTAGGCTGTTGAAATAATTAGAACATGCTTGGACCAGCCGGACTAGTTTGATTTATAAGGATAGCAAGAATCGCAAGTGAAAATGATGATTACAGTTCCCTGAATATGCACTTCAGGTCCTATTATGAGCTATTTTGTGTTTAAAACATAACTTTGTTTATGAGCTATAAGCTCCCAGTTATATGATTGCTATATTTACGTTTCTGGAAGTAAATGTCCAATTTTTCCTGCTTTACCTTATCTCCAGAATACAGCTTACTGAGTCATATCTTGTATAGGCACTCTAATTCCTAGATATTCTGTTATATTTAAGATTCTGGCTCTCAATATTTTCTATGCTCAACCCAAAGTCAAGAATTCATGTGTACATATCCTGTGAATATTAAGCCGCTTACTCCTTATTTTGCCATGTGCATTTCTTTTGAATTGGCTGAAAGTCCACTACTAGTGGTGAAGCCATAAATTTACATTATAATCCTTTTCTGAACTAAGTCACAAGTGATATTCAAAATCTATACCATCATGAAAATATCCACAAAAACATTTTTCAGAACGAATGAATGGAGATGATTACCACTAGCTAAACTTCATGTTATGTAGAAGCCAACCAAAATTGTTGAATGGTGGAGATTCATGGCATCTCATTTGAAAATCAGTTACTGTTTGTGGAAAGAGAAATGTGATAAGGAGCTCTTTTTCTTCATATATGATTCTAAACCTGAGAATGTAAGATATATTTCAATTATTTCGTCCTTTGTGAAATAGTGGAGAGCATATTTTATGAGAAGGTTCAAGGATCATCGCTAAATAGCCTGGACTTGAATTAGTTGCTTTACTTGGAAGCATGGTGGACTTCAAATACACACAATTCTTTTGCTACATTGAAAGACATATCATACTAGAATTAAATTGATTTCTTTTTGGTATTGGGGGCCATTTAACTAAAGACCAGGAATATATCTGCCTTTTACTATTCATCTAAATGGAATTTTCAGATTTTTTGTTTTTGTATTGTTTTATATTTTTTTATTTTTTGGTGGGGGAGGGAAGAGAGCATAAATCCTTTCACCTCCTGCTCCATTATGGGCGAGTTTTCTGTCAGGTGTGTAGCTTGCAACATATTATGGCTTACAAATAGTAAATCTGTGTTCGTTAATGGTTTTCTCTTCTTCTGTAGATTGCTCACATGAAGAAAGAGATTGATGCAATTCGGGCGAAGGATATTGGTCAGGGTGGCTTGACACAAGGACAACAAACTCAGATTGCTAGAAATGAGCAAAGGATATCGCAGGTATATGATAAAATATAAAGGGTGTATTAGATAAAGATGTTCGTTGCCCCTTGCTTCTCTTCCACATCCCTCGGTTGTATTTGCCGTACACCTTTTTTCTTGGTGGGGAGTTGAGAATGCCGTTTTATTTAGTCAAGCAGATTTGAGAATTGAGCTTTGTATAGTCAACTGATTTACCAAAAAGATATGCATCCACTCTGAACAAGACATACTTATTTATAACACCACCAAAACCATACAGAATACAATTGGAAGCCTGGCAGTCTACTGGGACGTAGAGATAACATTTTCCAACCACCTACCTTTGAATCAAGGGAGATCTGATTCCCTACATAGGTAGCTAGTTGCTGAGAAGAGGCATTTTTCCCCTCTTTTTTCTTTTTAGGGGTTGGGGGTGGTGGTGATGGTGATCTTAGTGTTAGACATAAGTCCACGTCCAAAAAAAAGTATGCATGTTTACACATTTTCTCACTCAACTATTGTGGAATATGATGTATATATTAGGACCAAAGACAATTCTCATGACTAAGGTTTTTGAATTCCTACTGGTTTGTGAAACCAAATGAGTCTTTTAGCGATCACCCCCCGGGCCATATGATGTTGCATGTTCTGCATTCGTATTAACCTCATTTGGAGACTAACTAGACTTCCTCAGATAAATGATGAACCATCCTTTCTTTTTTTGCTGTTTCTTCTAATTCCATCCGTAATGAATTGCATCTTCTGAAGTGGAATTCACTTTCTGTGAGGGAAATAATTGTGAATAGGATCTTCTGAAGTTGGAATTCACTTTCCGGCAATTCTAATACTCAAATCTTTCTTAGATAATGGAAGAGCTTGAGAATTTGGAAGAGACTTTGAATGAAAGTATTCGGGAAAGTATAGGTGCACGAGCTGGAAAGTTGTCTCGTGGTAAGAAAAAAGGGACCATGGAAGACGACGAAGAAGATTATTCGAGGTATCATGAAAAAATTCTGTGTCAGTTTAAGTGGAAGATTTTGATTTCTAAATTTCAATTCAATGATATTTTGTGCATCTTTTCAGCATTCAGTTAGACTTTCTTTGTCCGCTGATGCATGTATAATCTTATGCTGATAAATGCATTTGATTCCAGAACATTTTTTCTCTAGAAGTGGTGCATTTACTATGTTTTTAATTAGCAGTGATGATGACGAGTTCTACGATCGGACACGAAAGTCCTCAAAACACAATAGTGGTGAAACCCAATCAGTAGAAACCGCTGATTCTCTTCTTGATAAGAAGGATGCCCTTATTAAACGGATGGAAGATAAGGAAAAGTTACTTCTGGATGAGGACAAACCAGCAGAGATAAATGAGGTTGCTGAAGCTGGAGATGCACTTGATGCATACATGTCTGCAGTGTCATCTCAGCTAGGTAAGTTAATCCTTTATCATGTGCAGTTCTATTCATTAACTCACTCTTATCTCCTTTAATAGGAGGAAGAGATTTAAGTATTTATGTTGGTTATATCAGCTGAAAGTGAATCGATACTTTTGTTCTCTGATGCATTCTAAAGCAACCTAGAGAACATTTGTGTGCATTATGGACTGGTTATCATTAGCATGCAGTATTGTCTCATTTTCATGCTTCTGCCTTCACAATTTGCCCAATACAGGTCCCCTTTTCCTGTATTTAAGCTACGAGTGCTTACAGCTCTTTTTTCTAGTGGAGTAGAAGGAAAAGAAATGTCATTGAGTTCACATAAATTCCCCTGAATTATTTTTTTGGGAAAATTTGGAAAGTATTTTCTCCTTAAAGTTCAATTGGAAATTCCTTGTCACTCTTTGAATTGATAGAAGATTTTTCTTACCAGTCTGGAATTTGAGGATATTCAAATAGAAAGTTTGATCACTCCTTCAAACTGGCTGGTTGTTCCTTATTCAGGTGGCGCCCAATTGAACCTACTTAAAGCACAAAATTTGGTTTTCCTCGGAAGTGTTGCTTTTCCTTTACGCAGAGCCTAATAGTGTGGTTGTTTCATTATCATCTCCTCTGTCTCTCCAATAACAGCTCCACGAATTGGTGAAAGTGGTTTTTGTTGGATAATATGCCACAGATCATTTTCTTGACCATGTTTTGTTGGTTTTCCTGTTTGGTGACAGTTTTGGATAATAAGGAAAAGCTTCGGAAAGAATTGTCTACTCTCCAATCGGAGTTGGATAGGATTCTTTACTTGCTGAGAATAGCGGATCCGTCAGGAGAAGCAGCTAGGAAAAGAGAATCCAAAGGACAAAAGCCTAAAGCAATTGCGAAGAAAATTCCTGCTTCAGATGCAGGTAATCGCCCCTCACCAGAAAAGAATCAAAAGATTGGCCCCTCAACGGAAAAGAGCCAAAATTTTGGACCAGAAGGTTCCTTGGCTAAATCAATTCAGGAAAAACCTATTGTTGAAGAAAAATCAGAATCTGACGTGAAGAGGGAAGAACCGGAGTCAGCAACTGATGAGAGTACAGCTACTGTCTATTCTGTTGCTAAGCCTCAATGGCTTGGTGCAGTGGAGGACAGGAAAAAACAAGAAGTTATGCAACAAGTGCCAGCAGATATGCAGGAAACCAATCAGTTTGTAGACTACAAAGATAGGGGAACAATTCTGAACAAAATAGATTCTTCACTGGGGGATCAGGGAATAGAAGATGCGGCCCCTGGTCTAATAATAAGGAAGCGGAAGCAAGTTGAGAAGTCCAATGTCAGTGAGGTCAAAGATTCTGAACAGACTGTTGGCTCTAAGCTTAGGGCAGAAGATGCTGTGGCCTTGTTATTGAAACATTCAAGAGGATACCATGCATCAGAGGAGGAAGATATACCCATCAGTGAAGACGCTCTACTCGAGAATCAAGGAAGGAAGGATGGGAAAAAGCCTAAAAGGGTGCTAGGTCCTGAGAGACCATCATTTCTCAATGAGCCAGATTATGCTTCTTGGGTACCTCCTGAAGGTAAACGACTTTTGACTTCATTAACAAGGTATTACATATTGAGATCTAATTTTCGACTTTTTTTGCTCATATTTGGACCATGATCCTTCTCCCAGGTCAATCAGGTGATGGACGCACCTCACTGAATGATCGTTTTGGTTACTAAATAATGTAAATGTCGATTGCTGTTGGCTTTGATAATCTAAAGTGACACTTGAAATGCTATACATGGGTAGTACTAGGCTGAGGTTAACAATCTGTTTGTTACTTTGATGTTTTACCCATCGACTCCTTGCTTGAACTGAATTATGGTAAGAGCGCTCGTGCGAGATTTTGATTGAAGATCGAGTAACAGACTCTTATTTGCTGTAATTCTAATCCACCAAATCCTGATTTAAATTGAGAGGCTACCGGGTGATGTAGTGATGTACAAATCCGTGAAGCATAGTTGAAATTTATGCGAGTTATCAATCAGGATATTGATTCCAAACATGAATAGATATTCAAAAGTTAGTACTCATAATTTTGGATTCTTAAGATTTATGATTTGTAAGAAATTCTTTTGACGTTAATAGTATGTTGAAAAGTCAAATCCAAAAGTTGTTTGAAAAAATTTGTATTACACGCATATAATCTATATAGATATGAATAATAAAAAAATACCTAGTTTTCATACTTCTCGAGCTTATTATGTACTTGACAAATAATAATTGTATTTTTGAAGAAATATTTAGTAAATATTAATATCTATCTACCTAAAATTATATTAAAATAATTTGTTAGTATGTCAAATAAAGAATAAAAATTCTAGTAATTTATAAAAAAATTATTTATTGTGATATATTATTATTATTGAGATAATTTAACAATACATATAAAATAATTTTTACATAATTAAAAATAAATGTAAGCACAATACATATGAAAATAACATAACAAAAATTTTTATTTTCTCTCCCCATACAATTCTTATATTTGTATGTTACTCACACGTCCAGATACTTTTTGTTTCTATTATTATTAGATTTATTTTTTGCTATAATTTTAAACAATAATTCGTTATTTTTCCCATGCCGTATTTAACTAAATAGGATACAATCAACTATATAGCAACGTTTTACATGTTATTGTAAGGTGAGACTTCCAAATCAATCACATTCAAGATTAATTAGAGAGAAATAAAACCGGGAAACAATCAGGCTGTATTTTCCAAAGATCCATGTAGCAAACTACTGAGCCAATAAATAAAAAGTGATTTATTACATAATAGCAACTTTCCAGCGTAATTAAATCATCTCCACCCTGAAACAAATAAAACCAGCACCAGAGGCTAGAGTCAGAAGAAATTGCTTGAAAGTCGGTCCCAATTCAAATACTGAACCTGACACAGGAGTGAAGGAAAAAACATTAACATATCCATTTCAGATCTTGATTCCCACAAACCCATGTAACAACTGGCTATCTAGTATCCGGACAAGACGATCCGATGCTTTAGTTATTGTTCCCTGTCACAAGTTTTTTGTACTAAAAAACACCATTCACTACTAAAAGCATTGGTTTCCTTCTACAAACTTAACCTATTTTCACCACATTTTCAAAACGTATCAAATCAAATTGCCTGCCTGCATCAGTTAACAAATTATTGAATATTTCACCGGTAGCACCGAATTATTTCGAACAAGCAAAATTATAAACTTGGTCAACTCTGCTATTTGAGGACCCGATTGACTTGATTGACACCAGTGGCTCTCCCCCAATGTAAAGTAGAGGGTTGGGGGTGGGGGAGAAGGGAAATGTGGTGTAATATGAATTATATGAGAAAATGCTTGCCCTGAAAAAAATATGCAACACTAGCATCTACTTCACCTATTCTAATTTGTATCTACTGCAAACAACACTAGCATTATTTGACAAACTTGGCTCCTCTTTCAAGATCATCAGCTACTTTGTCACAGAGGAAGAGATTTTTCAAAATGCAATAAGTTCATGAGAAAAAAAACTCTGTATTTATGGAGTCTGAAAGAATTAACATACATCATCTGCCTACTTGAAACAATTTCCATAGCACCTCTGAAACATGAAGCCAAAGAAATAATAAAAATATATAAATTACGCACTGCCCAGAGTAGCTAAATACTCATCTAAAATAAAAGAAGTGACTAAAAATATCTAAGCTATTTGGACTGACCTCCCCTCCATCCTCAGACCTTAGTCCCCACAGGCTTGAAACAGTCGATATTGCACAAAACAGCTGATCTCATCATATCTCCAAAGCTGTCATAATTCAATTCCAACAGTCAAGGAAAACTTTTTGGGATTTTTACAAAATAAATCATACTGACAAAATGAGATAAAGATAAGTATACATACATACACACCTACACGTACATACGTGCATATAGGTGTGTATGTATGTATATATGACTGAAGAAACTTTTAGAGATCTAAGTTGAGGCCAACCGATCTATGCTGTTCCTTGCTCTCTCTGGCTGTTCTGCAATATTATTTGTCTTCTCAGCACACTCCACACTCTTTCGTGATCTTTCTCTCTTGTCAGTGCTGGCCCTGGATTTCTCTTTTCGATCTGTGCTTACTCTAGGCTTTTCTCTGTGATCTGTGCTTGATCTAGACTTTTCTCTCTGATCTGTGCTTTGTCTGGGTCGGCAATCTATGCTGTTTTGAGCATTGTCCATCTGATCCATAGATGGTACAGATCCATTTCTCAGATGTCCTGATTTTTCGATAGCTAATATGAACTTCTTCAAATGCTTAATATATTCTGGGTAAAGCTCCAGGTCACAATGATTGCCACCTTTAACCCATAATGGCTCATACTTTTCTTTACAGAGCTCCCAGAGCTGCTTACCATGAGAACAATCTACTACGTCATCTTCAGTACCCTGTTAATTGTCAAATTAAAAGTGCATGTTAAGGAATGCTAGACAGATCTCCTACTCAAAAAACAGGTTGAAAAAACAAATTTAGCAGCATCGAGTGTAGGTTATAGCAGCACATATAATTGCAGAATTATGTCTTCTACTAGTTTACTTACTAATCCTTTTTGAAGAGATATTTATTTAGGGAGATTAGAGGGGCCCTCCAGGATGATCTATCCAAAAGCAGCACTAAAAAGTCTCCTTAAGCTATTGCTCTTTGAGTGTGCTTCAGCCTTCATGTAGCTTTCTCAGTATTGGTACACATGCTTATTAGGAATGGAGTGGATGCTATATTGAAAGGATTTTGGGTTTGGGGGAGGATGAGGTGGCAAATAAGGATCAGGGGAGTATTGTTAGAGTCCCTAAGAAATGACTTCCTGACAAATTACCACTGGCCTTGGAAAAAATTAATTTCATGAATATGAGAATTAGAGATGCCAACTAAAATTGACTAATTAGCTTCTAATTATTAACTGAGTATGTAGCTTCTGATTTTTGCTGTTAAACACATGCCTAGGTAGGGACCAGGCGCAGAACCTCTTCAGAGGATCACGAGTTCAGTGACAGGTATTGCAAAATATGAAATCAAGGTACTAATAGGAGAGTAAACCATGATAAATAGTAGTAAAGATGGAAAATTGGCACAGCTGTTAATATTCTGATTAGACGGGAGAGAAAAGGAAGAAAAAAAATGGGAAAGAACATGGATTAAACAATTGACAAAATTCTAGTTCAATACCCTAAATCTAGTACTATCACATTTCTTCCTTTCTTGAATATACTTTTGTTGATTTTAATAAGAAAATAGAAGAAATAATCCAAGAACACAACTAGAAATGTGAATTTACTACCAACAAAAAAGAAGTGGTGAAAGATGGCCAGACTCTTCCAGTCTCCTTTATGTCTTCGAGATCAGTCTAGGCTTTTTCTCTCACTTTTTCAAAATAAATAAAACCCAAGTCTCTAAATACAATCCAACTCATTACGTTCAAAAAGGCAAATGGCCAGGTCATAGTAATTTAACTTTTTCAGAATTAACTATTGAAAGAATGTAGCGAAAGGATCACACCTTAGAGAAAAAAATTGACAACCAAGAGTCTCCAAGCAAAGACATAATTGTGTTGTTTTTTCATGTACAATTTGGAGCCTCAGAACTTGCAAATTAATGTTAATACTGTATTAGAGTTGTATATTGTGGTACATGAAACCAACTTTGATTCTTAGAATATATATATATATATAATAAGAGATAATCAGTATATTGAATATTACAAATAGAGCTATAAAACATTTTTGATTTTGGGACAATTAGTTCAACTACTGTCATAGTGAAGGGCGTGCTCAATGAAAATTAATCTGTTTGATCCAGCAAAGTTGCTCTGCAATTGTTATGCTGTCTAAAGGCAAATAATAATGGTTGATGCATTTAGTCATTTAAGTGAGTGCAAATACCAATAACAAACAAACAAAAAATAAAAAAAAACAACAACTGTAATTTTTTAGAGACTACACATCTTTCATTGAAATAAAAGTAGATTTAGAATGTGATTATATATATTCATGTGAACTAAATGCATGTCAATTATTCTAGCTTTTAAGTGCTAGAGTATGCAAATGAACTGTAATGCTGCCGGGGAACCAGCATGATCAAGAAAAGATATGCAACACTATCATGTATTTGAAAACCTAGGTAAGGAGATATAGACTTACATGAATAACCAATACGGGGCATTGGACCAATGGGATCTTGTCAATATTCTGTATTACATAAAAATCAATTAGTCATTAAAATGGATGAATCATCCAGATAATACTATGAAAATGTGAAAAAAAGAGCCTTGTGTAATACTTGTATGAAATATAATTACCTTATAAATGTCAAACCAATATGTGCGCTTAACAGGATACATAACTCTAAGTCCAGAAAGGATTGGGCTGTGAAGAACCACAGCCCTTAATCTAGACAAACGGGATGCCAAGTCCAAAGTGGGCCCACTCCCAACAGACTGTCCATACAAAATTATATCTTCTTCTTTCACTCCATAAGTCTCTTGAAGGCACTCATATGCAGCTTCAATGTCGGCATAAGTGTTCTGCTCACTCGGCTAAGAAAAGAATTACAGACACAAAAGTAAGTAATTTTCCATTACAGAATTCCTGAAAACCAATGAGTCCCTTCCATTTCTCATACCTTACCAGTGGACTGTCCATACCCTGAATAGTCATACCTGCCGAAAAGGAATTGAAATTCAGAAGTATTCAGACCTCGTTTGCATCAGTTTTCCAGTGTGCAATTTTTTATTGTCTAAGTAATAAAGTTGAAACCTGTTCCATGAATAAGAGAGCCCTAAAAGAAAGAATAAACCTGAATACTCAGTAAGCACCAGATATATGCCATATCTTGGTAACTAAAAAAAGTTTTGAGACCCTCCATGCAAAAGAGGCAAAACTAGCATCTTCCAACAATATTTGCATAAAATTAGGACATTAACTATTCCAAATACCAATTTTATCCGTTAATCATAAATAGAACAGTGGCACATAAATCTGTCATTGTCATTTTAACCAATTCAGTGATCACAATCAGTCCTTCAACTACAGAAACAAACACCTATCTCTCAGTCAAAAGCTGTATCCACTTCATATTTGTTTCCTTATCTGGAGTAAGGATATCCACATCACATTCCTCAAATCCAAAACTGAAGCATGAATAAACCTTTAAAATCGGCCCATGAAATCACCTAACAATCTACAACTCTGTTCCCTTTTCCAAGAATAAACACTCCACCATATGAAAACTATTCATTCATTAAAGTCACATTTTTATCCATTCTAACAAACTACACCATCCAAAAATCTATAAGAAACAAAAGGATAAACTTTTGATAATTATCAAAATACCCCATCAAGTTGACTCGGAGGTGGATGCTGAGTTCACTGAAGAGATCATACATCTGCCCTAGATCAGCGGCGTTGCCGTGCGAGTACAACAACGTCAGCTTCGCCGTCGGATTCTTCACATAAACCGCCACGATCTCCGTTCCTCTCTTCGTCTTCATTTTCAACACGTCGACGTTTTCGTTCTCCGCCACCTCCGTCATCCTCAGCTTTCCCGTCCCCTCCTCCACCGTCACCCCATACGACGCTGGATTCGGCGGAAAAAACGCAAACTTCGCCGCCATCGACGACGTTACCGCCCCCATCTTACACCAATAAATAATAAAAAATATATATATAAATGCTTCAAATAAAATAAAATTTCCTCCCCCGATTCTATTTATAATATAGATGCAAATACGTACTTGCAAAATTCGATTGTTTGACAATCGTTACAAATGGATAGGTTACTTAACCGTATATAAAGAATCTAGCTTCAATTATTGATCGTGGGAATGTATAAACCGATAGATGAAGGAAAGCTGTATGTACATGTGCGGGTTTGTGCGTGTGTTTGAAAGGAAGGGGGGTCGAAAGGAGGGATTTCCGGCGTTAAAGTGGATGGTGGCACGTGTAACATCCAAATGGTCGGAGGGTGTACGGTAATTCCCTGCATCGTACTCTCCGACCCAAAATCGTTG
Source organism: Paulownia fortunei (assembly GCA_019321725.1). Classification (NCBI taxonomy): domain Eukaryota; kingdom Viridiplantae; phylum Streptophyta; class Magnoliopsida; order Lamiales; family Paulowniaceae; genus Paulownia; species Paulownia fortunei. The sequence goes on from CM033110.1 coordinate 22,017,951, forward strand.
GTTTTCCGTCTGCGGTTTAAACTCCACTGAAGTGCGACTTTAGGAGTAATTGTGGGGAACTGCTCACGCGTGGCAGCGGGAGGAGGGAGGGGTCATCTGAGTGTACAGGGTTTTGGTGTTGCTGGAGGTGACGGGTGAATTGGACTCTTTGGGACCTTTTTCTTAGACCTGGTGGCCTACATTTAAATTTGGATATTTAAAAAGTGTTTTTATTAGAGTGTGTGTGTGTGTGTGGGGGGGGGGGGGGGGGGGGTCCCCAACAGCTCTCTCATTGAACTTTGCAATGTTGTCTGTCAATGGACAATTGGTGTTTTTTACTCTTTTTGTGATAACTTTTGGGAAAAATCCAAATCTATATTGTAATGTCATAAGCTCTTTGACATGAGAGGCATATCATTTCATTTTAACTTCAAATCATTATTTATAGCTCTAAGATTTATTGAATATAAATTAATATCTTATTAAATATTTAAATTTTAAATCTTGTGCGAACTCAATATCAAACACATGTGAATTCTATCAGATTCAAATTCACATTAAATTCAAACCTAGCTGTTATTATAATCCTATATGAATCTGTATATCTGACTGGTTGATATAAGATAACCCAAATATAACTCCATCTGAATTCCTAAATTTAAAACCAGGTCTACTAGATAATTAAATAACTTATAAACAGTTTTGCCATCGGATCTATCCGAATGGAGGTCCGACCCATTGAAAAGAACCCATCAAAAATATTGAAAAATGTTGCAGGCGGCAGGCCCATAACTCTAACCGAATCTTTTTGGGTTTCCCTCTTATCAACACTATTTTCTTTGCTCAATTATTTATAAGAAACTATTTCCTCTTCCCACCAGAAAAAGAGAAAAAAGAAAAAAAAAACAGTGAAATGCGAATGCGAGCTACCTAACAGAAAAGAATAGATGTCAATCTCCAAAAAGAGTGAAAAATGTACGGAGAACGAGAGACAAACAAGGTTTAGGGTTTGATATGTTGACAAAAAATTGGAACTTTTTAATTGTGCTACGTTCATTACCAGAAGAAATTTGCTGCTCTCAGCTCTGGCATTCAGATTATTTTCAACCACTAAATAAGGTAACGCATCTCAGATTCAGTGTACATTTTTTTTTCTTGACTGTGTTTTTGCTTGTTGATTTTGCATCAAAGACACAATCTTTTTGCTCAAATGATTTTGTTATTTACTTTAAAGTTGTAGACTTGGATCTTGGGTTGGAAAAATGTAATCTTTTAATTTGAACTTGTAACTACAATCTGCCCATTGGTTGTTAGAGTTTTCAGTGTTCGGTGTATGAGTTTATTTCATCTGATTGCTTACTTCTTCCATAAGAATGGGGTTTCTAATGAATTGTCTTATATGACATGAATAGGGGTTTGAAATTGGTGGCTGAATCAGCAAAATTTTTGTTTTGATATCAGATTCTTGGATAGTAAAGATGGGGCCTTTATGTAAAACCACCTGGAATAAGTTCCCAAAATTCCGTCATCTTAACGCCATGGAACATAACTAGGGCTTTCCAGATTCTGGAGCAACATTTGACATTGAGTTGGTGAGTTGAAATGGGGGAAGCTTCTGAATCTGGGTCTAGAACATCAAATTCCATATTGGTAAGAAGTAATTCTTTCCGAGAGGAGGAAACTTTTCACCGGCAAGCAAGTTTTGGGGGCTGTGGGTCTAGGAATACCAGCCCTCTTGGCCGGATGGTGTCAAGGAATACAAGTCCTTCTAGGCAGAAAGCAATTAAAACCACCCCACGGGGTTTAGATGAAGAAACTGTGGCCACGTTTAGTAAAACTGTCCAACCGGATATCCAGATGGAAGATAATATATGGGCCATGCTGCCAGAAGATCTGTTAAACGAAATCTTAGCTAGGGTTCCACCATTCATGATATTTAGGCTCCGCTCTGTTTGTAAGAGATGGAATTCAATTTTGCAAGACAATAGCTTTTTGAAGTTTCATTCACAAGTGCCCTCCCACGGGCCTTGTCTTCTTACATATTGGAAAAATTCGCAGACTCCTCAATGTTCAGTATTTAGCTTGCCATTGAAGCAGTGGTTTAGGATCCCATTTACTTTTCTCCCACAGTGGGCTTTCTGGTTGGTCGGTTCTTCAGGGGGTCTTGTATGCTTCTCGGGACTGGATGGGTTGACTTTCAAGACGTTAATTTGCAACCCGCTAACGCAAACTTGGAGGACTTTGCCAAGTATGCATTATAATCAGCAAAGACAGTTGATTATGGTAGTTGATCGGAAGGATCGGTCATTTAAAGTTATCGCCGCTAGTGATATTTATGGTGACAGGTCGTTACCCACTGAAGTATACGACTCAAAACTCGACAAATGGTTGCTTCACCAAACTATGCCTGCAGTAAATCTTTGCTCCTCAAAGATGGCATTTTGTGACTCAAGATTGTACTTGGAAACTCTTTCACCACTTGGTTTAATGATGTATCAACTGGATACAGGGCACTGGGAACATATACCTGCAAGGTTCCCTCGGTCATTGTTGGATGGATATCTCGTAGCTGGAACCCAAAAGCGCCTGTTTCTAGTTGGAAGAATTGGGCTTTATAGTACTCTTCAAAGTATGAGGATATGGGAGCTTGATCATACTAAATTTGTTTGGGTTGAGTTAAGTAGGATGCCACCAAGGTATTTTCGAGCTCTTTTGAGGCTATCGGCTGAAAGATTTGAATGCTTTGGACAGGATAATTTAATATGTTTCACCTCTTGGAACCAAGGAAAAGGTCTTCTCTATGACGTGGATAAGAAGGTGTGGTCTTGGATAGCTGGATGCGCTCTTCAATCATACAACAGCCAGGTCTGTTTCTATGAGCCAAGATTTGATGCTATGATATATTGATCCAACTGCACTTTCTGGTTCAAGATGTTAATATGTGGGACAATGGTGGGGCTCATCTTATAAAATCTCTTGTTTTGTCTCGACATCTTTGCAACCCCTTCTTAACTATTATGTATCCACGAGCAAGAGTCTCTGATCTGGGTTGTTTGTCTCTTTCATTTATATGACCAACAAACGAACCTTCATCATCAAGGCTCCATTGCTGGAATCAGAAAAATGCAGATCATTGAAGCCAGTGTCTACTAATATATTCCTCTGTAGAATTATTGATCCCTGGTAATTTTTAGGCTTTGAGAGTACTGATGGTTGATGCTGTATATTCTATAACCTTAGGACATGGTGGGTGTTGTCAGAAGGTGAAGGATACCCTTGATCATGACCATAAAGAAAGTAATTTCCAGAGCGGATATACACGGAGATCCTAAGGACGTATCAACATGTCCTTTCATGACTGTAAACAACTGATCCTCCTCCTTATATATTGACATGATGAGCCATTGTTATGGCTATGCTATTACTCTTGGTGACATGCCGTTTTTGTGTTGCTTAATTTCTGTGTATATTCCTTAGATTAAAACTTTAATGCATCTTTAAAGTCATCTCTGAATATTACATGCTACTGATGGATGCTTCTATTAATTCAACGACTAAATATGTACTACTCTGCAGTTACTTTTCTTTATTAATACTCAATTTATAGCTGAATTCTGCACACTTAATCTGCTTTCAAGTTTTGTGGGTTTACAATTTTATGTCTTCCCTGGATTTCCAGCCTACCCCACGTGATTGACCTGTGCATGTGTCTTTTGGCACACCTCTAGTATCTTGCATAGTATTCTAAGTGCATAGTGGGCATTCCCAAGCTGGACAACGTCCATAAGAGTACCCAAGTAAAGAGTAGGTCCTATTCTTAACGACAAATTCTTGACGACCTCCAGAACTTTGTATACCTCCAGATAACCAACAAATGAAATGTCACTGTAACGCTGCTGCCAAAAGCTTCTTTTGTTTGAGAAGGTTATTATTACTCATGTCTATATGATAGTTCCTTGATCTTGTTTAATGAAGCTGAATATTTTTTTATTTTTTTTCACAACTGCCTGCTGCCATGCTTTCTGATGATATAGAATGGTGGTGATAATATGAGAATTGAGGAGGCAGTAAGTCTCTTTCCATTGAAATGATGGTACTGATAATATGTGATCACCTAGCTAGAAGCTGCAGTTGTGATTAGTGGCTAGGGATTCCGGGGAGCCATTCTTCCTTGGTTGGGTGGGGAAGAAGTTTCTCCAGGGTTTAAATTATTTGGTACATTTTATTCAAATGATGCAGTAAGGTCATGGATAGCATTCCACTGAAATGTGTGCGTGTTTTGCTGGTAGGAGGTGGCGCTGCTGTGGGTTGTAATCATCAGAATTGAAATTGTATTCTATATACTGTTCTTGTTTTCAAATTTTTTCCTTAATTGTATTTGGCGTTTCCAATTGGCTGATGTCGAAGTCTTTTTGGCTTACATTATTTTTATTTTTGTATGTACATACGTATATGTATGCATGCATGGATAAATGTATGTATACATGTACTTCCTATTCTTTCGTACTGCATATATATATACGTCCTATTTCCCAATCTCTAAACGCTAGATGGCTAAGTTGTCCTTGGACATTGGAGTAGGTAGTATTTGGACCAACCTAGAATCACCCCAAATGAGCCACAACCAACGAAAAAGAGCCAATGGATAATAGTCAATGAAGCGAAAAATATTTATATGGAGAATCACCAAATTACACTGGCAATGTGTTATAGATCATGGTTATTCAAATGTTTTAAATTACTTCAATTGTTATGTTAGATTCAAATTACATCTAAACCCATTTTAAACCCCCTTAAAATGATATGTTAGATTCAGATCACTGATCACGTGTAACGTTTAGAACCCTCTGAGTTACAATGTTTGAGTCATACTCTCTTTTGTTCAAAAACTAGATGAACCAAGTTTGAAAGTAGACTTGTTATAGAAGTTTGGCATGAATCTACTTGGTTGATGGCAGTACTAATCTTGTGAGGAGAAAATTCAAGTCCAACCCATCAAAATACTGTTAAGGTCTTGAACTGTGGGTCTTTATCTATTTTTATATTCCATTTGAATATACTTCTTTATCTATTTTTATAGTAATTGTTAGGTAATTATAGATTATAGTTGTTGATAATTAATATATTATGGCATATTGATATATGTTAAAAAAAAAAAAAAGGTAAGATGAATGATCCCAAAATAGAATCAGCTCTTGATTTGCAAAATTTGACTCAATATAGTAAACTATGGAATATTATAAAAGCATAAAAGGGAGATATCAAACAAGATGGGAAATTTCTTGCTAGGTTCTTACTGTCACTGTCAAAGTTCACTGCTTTTTAACACAAAAGGTCGAGAATCTCTATTTCCTCAAAAGCTATGCCTACGTACACATGGAGGACAAATGTGTGAACCCCGTATGTTTACCCTCAAAATAGTCGTGCTCTTTTCGTTTGGATTAAGAAAATACATTTAAGGACCACCTTTTCTCTATCCGAATTTTCTGATAATCAAGAAAATATTTACAAAGGGACATGGCATTGGTACTCGGAGCATTACTTTCTATCCACGTGTCTCTCCCTCGTTTGTAGAGCTTCACATGAAGTCTCACACTAATTCATAGTAGACAATGAAAAAATAAAAATATATACTTGTTATTGGGTTATTATTTCTTCCTTAGAGAGAGAGAGAGAGAGAGAGAGAGAGAGAGAGAGAGAGATTTAACAAACATGTTTAATTTATACAATTTTTTTTTAAGAGAAAAAAGAAAGAAAGAAACAAAAAATTGAACCGACTAAGGCTCTGGACACACTGATCTCGAGAGGGAAGCACTGGCACTGGAAAAGTGCAGGTCCTCGTGTCCTAATTACCTGCTTACACCAAAACCAGCAGTTTTTATGACTGTTAGAAAAGAAGAAACTGAGTAATCCTATACCTAAAAAAAGAAAAAAATCCACTTGCCCACGTTCTTGAAGCTCTTCATTTGATGCTCATGTTTTCTTTGGGAATTCAATTTGCCTTGTTAATCTCAACCAATTCACGGCCATGTTAAATCTCCTTCACTTGGTGGCTAACAAGAATATTAAAAATCCAGCTGCATTAACGTTTCATGATAAGCTCTAAATGTTGTGCTTCTGCTTTTTCCAAGGAAGGAAAGGAATAGCAGCCAACTGTGTTGCTGTTTGGCCTCTACCAAAAAATGACACATTCTATATGTAATATTCAGGTAAAGTTAAAGAAAATCAGGAAGAACAAAATTTTTAATTATCAAAAAAACTTACAAGTAAACTTGAGACAGGGATGGCAGCTCTTGCTTGTCCCCCTATTCCAATTTCCATCTGTTCCTAGACTTTGCCTGTATACCTCAGAAATTATATATGTAAATATTTCAACTTTCTTTTTACTGTTCAATTCAAAGATATTTTCCTGTTTGCTACAAATTGTGTGGCGTAGTAAACTACACATAAGTTTCAGGAACAGTTGGAGGGATTGCTAATTATATTTACTGTAAACGATTTCAATCTTACTTTAATGATACAGCTATAATTATGTGTAAAGAAACTTGGAAAAAACAAATATTCATGAGGGTTTTGGCCTACTTGCTCTGTTAGACTATTTTCAAACTAGAGTTCAGGGAGTACAAATTTTTAAATGAACATCAAATCTTTTTATACAAGCAAATTATACAATTTTTAAGTATATATCTCCTTAGTCAAACATCCTTAATGTGGTATAGGAATTGTCTACGTTTCGATGAATTCAAATATTAGAACTAAAGCTGCATTCCCTCCAGTTACAGGGCAAATGCTGAGTTGGCCTATCAGTTTAAGTCTCAACAAAAAGCTTTGTGAAAGAATTAAGAACCAAATCTTGCATAAATATACTAAATTAATTGTTAAAAAATTACAAGATTCCAGTCTAAATGTTGAAAACCATATTACTTTTATAATTAAGAGATCAAAGTATAGGTATCAAAGGGATGATTGTCCAGTCGCTGAAGAACGAATCTCTGACTCGGTGTTTTGCTCTAATACTGACTGTTATGTTTGTTTAAAAAAATGTTTTTTACCCTCATGTTTTTGCTCCTTTTTGTTCATGGATTTGAGTATAATAAAGTGGTAACAGCTCATAGTTGAAGAATAAATACTGTTGTCTGGAGATAAAATATGTCGAATATTGACCTCGAACTTCATGTATGACTTTAGCTTGAAAAAAATGTTCACTTGCATTTGTAGAGTAATATTTTCCTGCAGTTTGTTCACAATAACATTCGATTAAAAAATACATCCATCTTTATGAACCAGTAAATGGTGATTGCATGGAATTATCATAATTTCCTATTTACCAAATAAGAAATTCATCAGATGAAAGCTTTTAGCTTCAGGAATTACCTCCCTTTTTTATATGTATTTATTTGATCTGGTACTCTGGTTCTCTTTCAATCTGTAAATGGTACGATATTCACTAACAGGCATCAAAACACCCTTGATCATCCGAGCGATAGCCGACGCCTCGTGATTGACATCTACAGTATATTTAGCCAATGAAATTGCTCTCATTATTCAAACATGAATCTGCTATGATATGATTTCTTCAGTACATATCTAATTATTTTCTCTAATTATGTCATTATTTTAATTTTTGAGTTCTCCTAAGTCCTGTTTGTAGCCAGAACCTGATTTAAAAAATTGAAAAGAACTAGCTAGTTGTCGGAGCCCTAGCTTTGACTCTGGTTTGAACTCTATAAAAAGCCCACATTGCATTTTCAAGGCTTCTCTCTTCAGTTGTTGAAGAAAAAAAAATTAAAGAAATTGAAGGCATTTTCAAGAAGATCTCACAAATGGCGTCTCGAAGTTATTCAAGTTCACTACTGAGTGTTCTAATCATTTTGCTTGCTCTAAAGTACTCTAGTGCAAATTGTTGTGAAGGTATATTCTTACTTTGTTTTTCCCAAGTCACTTAAAACAAAGCATATACCAACAAATTCAAGATGCAGTTTTTGTAAATCTATTTCCTCTGCTGTTTCAACAGGAAATATTGGAACAAAGAGAAAGTGGACAAGGGGCAGTAATACAGGAAAAGATGTGTCTCTTCAAACTGTAAGCCTCTATATATGTTTAAATCTTTTCTTTCCTATTTCTTGATTATGGTAATAATCATTAAGTAAAAATGAAACAGGATACTAAATTTCTTTGGGGAAGAAAAATGTTGCAAGGACTGGATGAAAAGCCATTATACATTTCAGGTACATGCTTTGTTGCCTGACGTATATACTAATTGATGTTGATTTAGGAATGAACGCACAAAAAGAACTACAAGACTAAATCATAAACTTATCAACTTATTTACACATTCTGTGTACTCCTCTCCTACAGGGAAATATAGACCAGCTGATCTTGAGAAATCTTTCCCAGAACTACAAACAGAAAGTGATCGCATCAATGCTCAGGTAAACTTTTTTGTTATGGACCGATAGAGGGCAGACGGATAGTCATCTGCCTAAGCTGAAAATAGATGAAGATATGAAAAATTAAGATTTTGTCCTCAGTTTTGTACATAATTTGAGCATCAAACCAGGTTGTTTTAAAGTTTTCTTTCTGTCCCTCTTTGTGCGCGTGAAATGAAGAACATTGCAGTTATTTTTTCATGATCTTGTTTGCTTTTTCACTCTCAGAACAATGGTGAAATGTTCGAGCAAAAGGGAAATCACAAATCTGAAGGGTCAAGAGTTCCAAGTGGGGTTGATGAGCACCAGCGTTCCCAAAATTCCATGCCACGCGATTCTGCTGATCCCCAAGCTACTACACCTACAAGCTCTGGCAACGAAAACGTGGTTGCTAAAGACGATCATTACATTACTAAGAAAAATGATGAAGCAAAGGCGTTTCTTGAGGCAGCTGATGAGGTTGCAAACATGATGCGCAAGGACTACAGGGGGGCGCCTCGACGGAAGCCACCAATCAACAATCACCAGCCAAAAGATTAAGGATACATTTAAATGTTAATGTAGTCTATTAACATAGGTTTTGGGCTTCACAATTTTGTCCCACAAGTGAAGTCACCCCTAAATATATACTACCAGTTAGAAATAGCCACTGTTGTGTTTTGTTTGGTAATTAGCATATAATATAGTGTTGAGAAGTATAGGAGTTTTTCTTTCTTTCTTCATCTACACCATAACATCATCAAGTATGTAGAACCTTGTTAGTATTGTACATTATACAATACACTTGCTTTCTTAAGCTGCTTTTTTTTTTTTTTTTGTGAATTTTATATTCTTTGAGCCCTTTTTTCCCCTTAGTATAAACTTTCTATATATAGATGGGACATGCTGGATTTTCATCTGATTATCTTTCATCTTTCCTCGACATTTTTAGGCATATGGGGTCCTTAGTTAATTAACATATGACCGCATAACCACCCAAAAAATAGAAAAAGAAAATCGATAAATGGTTAACTTAAAATATATTATCATAAGAATCCATTTGACAGGTACTGGAAATAAACGAAGATGAACTTTTCTGGAGAATCATCAAACTTGTAACACCAGTTCTTGAATATTTTTGGGAATGCAAACAGAGGAACCATTGAAACAAAAGGATGCTATGGTCCTATATACAGTTTCAGTAAGATGATAGCCATCCCAGAAGTAGTGTTTTTCTGGGTGCTTACATGCCAGTGCCCCAAGCTCTGGGATGCAGGCTGAGGTCCCATTTAACCACGTTACGCAGCAGGCATTGCTTGAATCACTCAAACCTAAAAGCAAGACCAAAAAAAGCTCCAATTAATCAAACATGGTACTTCATAATCCTGCATGAATAAGAGAGACTATGAACATAAGGTAATGAAAGTATGTGTGCTTGAGCAGAAAGGATTTCATTTTTAAACTACCCCTGGATAAGAAAGAGGATTAGTGAACATTTACAAGGACATAATTCTTTCCATGTTATGTAGGATAATATGATGTCTTAGACATCATTAGACATACAATGGAGCATAGGATTAGCATTAATTACCATATTTAGATGGATTGATGACTGCATCATAGCCAAGCCAGTGAGCATGACCAAGAATAAAGGCTGAGCCTTGAAGAGTAGATGTCAGATTCTGAAGCATGGGTGCAAGCTGGTTGTTGAAGATGACTGCAAGCTGGTTAATCTCCTCAACACATCGTCCATTGTGTTTGAATTGCTTTGTACTGGAGGGAATACATCCAATGGGTCCTATCTCGAACATTATCACTTTTCTGGCTCCCAATTGGTGCAATCTCTGTGCTCATATATACAAAAGTACAGCCAAAACATTCACTATTTATTTAACTTAAGACGGTGTTTGGGTAAGTTTGTATCAAACGCTCTTAAGTTGATCGAGCTTTTGACAATAATTTATAAATTTTTATTTAAAAATAGTTTGTATGATGATGTAAGATGTTTTTAATTAGTTAACAATAATAAATTTATTGTTATGTGATCAAATCAAAGAAACTTTTAAGGTGGGTTTTTTAAATTTGCTTATTATAAAAGAGTTCATAAATTCACAATATCTTTTGTTCTAGAAGCTCGCCTCTTGAAATTTTGCAAGTGATAGGTACTATTCCATATTCCAATTTGCATGGGCACAAATATTTCTTTTTATGTACTTTAATTATTTTGAAGAAGCGGAAAAATGAGTAACAAACTAATATGGCATAATATCCCCAAACTAACAACGTAAGTCCCTTGCACTAAGTCAACATATTCAATGAATATTGCGTGGAAAAATAATAAAGTAATACTCATTTGAATGGAAGGATTTATTAAAAGAATTTTAAATGATTTTGTATTAAGTTGATTTCAAATTCACCGTAATAATTCAAAAAAATATCCAAAAACTTATTATTATGAATTTAAAATTCTTAACTACAAATCTATCTATCATGTATAAATTCTTTTCTTCCTTTTGTTTTTTTTTTTTTTTTTGTGTGGTTGGGGTATGGGGAAGGGGGCATTACCTGAAGTTGCTGGGAAAGCTTATCGATGAGAAGTTTGGCAAAAGACTCAGGGGAGTAACGTTTGCTCGTGTCGTGGCGCTGTGTGTCAAGATAGTTGTTGATGTAGTCATTACTGCCTATTGAGATCACAAACACTGATTTTGACAAATAATTCGATAGCTCATCAGAGTTTGGATAGTGCCTCGGCAATTCCTCTTCCACTGTTCTCTTAAAGAAGTCAACTTGCTCCACAAAATTCAGGCATTTTCCCTGAGACAACCACCATTTATCTGAATACTGCTTTTTCAGGCCAAACATAGTTTTAATCAGTCGAGAAACATACCAAGTGGTTTCCAGTCTCAGGAAGAATACCACATGATGCTGATGCAAAATTTAGCCCTGTCAACTGCTCTGGATGTAGTACCCTTTGCAGTAAACTCAAGTATGGTGGAGAATACGGCAATCCAAGAAATTCAGCTGCCAAAATAAAAAAAGAAATTAAAAAAAAAAACCATCTTTTCAAAAAAAAAAAAAAAAGATCAAAAGCAAAGGAAGAAAAAACTGAAAGCAACCTATGAAATCCACGAGAGTTCTTCCATTGGTGAATCTTCCTGTCGGCCCTCTATCAAAATCCATCCCGTATGGTGAAAAATCTGCCTTTGCTAGAGTTGGTAAGAAATTATTATTCCCGCTATCGAACAAAGAATCACCAAAAACATATAATGCAGGTGTAAGAGCTGAGTTAACTAAAGAAATGTGCAGCATAATCACCATCAAGATTGGCAGTATCATCATCATTTTATTCATTTTCTTGATTTTCTTGTGAAAGAAAAACGGGAATGGCATGCAGACTGAATGTTAGGAAGGGAGGGATTAACACGAGAAAGACACAATATTGTGCAGCAGAAATTGAGGATAGAGATATACACGTAACATAAATTCCAGAGATTGACAACAAAAGATGACTACAAAAGCCTTTTTTTTTCTTTCCTTGGGTGTGTGAACTGGATCGTAGAATGATAATAAGGGCACGTAGATGATGGTTGCGCACACCTTTTGTAATAAGTAAGATTCTTCAGCAGATATATTTTTCTATCCCACGTTGTAACGGCGCCACTTCTTGTTTTTCACGATTCTTTTATATTTTTTGATTGATAGGTGTTTCGCAATTTAAGATGAAAATCTTGAAAATATATTTTTATATTTATTTGTTTCACATATCTTTTTGTTGGATGCTTCTGGCAATGCCAATTAATTGCGTCACTGGTAGTGATTGAAGTAACGGCATTTGTTGTTGTTTTTTTCTTGGATGGAAAATCCATGGATTATGTGATAAATCTAAATTCAGTGTAGATTTTATGTGAAATAATAATCTCATACGATATGCTTAATATCCAATTGTAGTCAAGAAAACAAGAATGTTTGATTTTATTTATTTTTTCTTTTTTTTCCTGGAAGAAACAAAAGGAAAGAAATGGTTTTTGGTTGAAAATTATTTTCTTTGATTGTTTCTCATGAATTTAGGTTTCTCGTTTCTCATTTCATTTTTAATAATTACGTCTTTCCTCTCCTTCTTTTTATTTTTTATTTTTATTTATTTTGGGTGTGAGAGGGGTATATACCTCCTAATTTTCAATACTCGACCACAGGGAAAATCTTTTTGGCGACCATCGGTCTAGACATGATTTTCTTTCTTCAAGCATTTTCTTTCACTGGAATCAGTCGTGGGAATTAGTACAGATTTATTTCTGGTGAAGGTTCATGAAGCTGAGTGACAATTATATAATAATAGTAATAATAGTAATAATAGTATTTAATAAAAAATAATTAATTAAAATTTCACCTGATTATGACTGCATGAAGATCGATAGTCCCATATACGTGCGTCTTAATTTTTGGAACTGAGATCTCAATGCACCCAAGAAGAGAGGACAAAAAGATATATGGAATCCTGTTGTCACATGCATAACATGTGAAAATTACTTGTGATGGGGGTTTACCTATCTTTTCAATTTTACCACCAAAAATTAAATTTATAATTAAATATGAAAAGATTAACGTATTTTATGCATATTCTAAATTTGAAATGAGTTGGGTCGGGGGTACGACTCGAAATCTTTGCTATTGATCATAAAATTAGACACGATCAGTGATCACTTAAAAAAAAAATACCTATCACAAATACGTATTGTTCTCCTATAAAAAATCCCACGTCGAATTTGAACCGAATTCAACTTAACTCTTAGTATTCCCAAATAATATTTCAATAAATATTGGATCATACACAATATAGCATCATCTTCAAAGTTTGTGTAAAAACACAAATTTTCTAGTAACTAGCTAAGTCCTCAAGTCATGAACTAACTACAATACACTTAATCAACTATTACTTCCTTTTTTATTTTTATATATCTAATTTGATTTAAATTAAAAATTAAAAAATTAAAATTTAATATATTTACATTATGCCTTCGAAATAGTTATTAAAATTAATGATGTCATATTATTACTTTAAATGAGAAAAAATAATAATTTTGAGAGTAAAAATATTTTTTTTAAATAAATGAAGAATGCGTCCCAATAAAAAAGTAGGAATGATGATTGTAAAATTATAGGAGGTGAGTGCATTTGAATTTTCACCATCCAGTTCCTTTGATCCAATGGTCTTGAACCAAGGATATTCAGTGTTCCATCCAAGAATTTAACCCAAGTTTTTCTATTCTTTTTTTTTTTATGATGTTGTAAAAGAATTAATCTATTGGCTCTAGAAACAGGCACTTCTAGGTTCTAACGAGGATTGTGAGTAACTCAAGTCAGTCTGGAGCAGTAATATTTCTCTGACTTTTTCTGATAAGACGTAATTGAGGCAGAGTCTCTCCATTGTTTTTTTAAGTCCTAAGGCCAATATCCTATGCTAGAGTCATTGTTCTTTGAGTTACATCAAAATTCATGGCTGGGTTAACTTGTACTAAACCTTAAAAAAAATGCCAATCTCAAGAAGTGCTGGAACCGAATGAACTGCCTCGTACCATTGATCAGTCTGAATTAACACGAACATGGTATAAAGACCTGTTGGCTGGCAGATAATGGTGCCTCGCAGGTTGATCCGAGAGCAATTCCAAGCCTAGTCTTAATTAGGGGTATCCAGTCGCAAAACTTTTGTACAACGACCACCACAAAAGGAGCACGGTCGAACAATCAGATCATCTTTGTCACCTTTCCCCGCCTTCAAGCTCTTCTTGATCCTCCATTTGCGTCTCTTCTTTGTTGCTCATTTCCACCCCGCCCTCGTTACTTTCGCCACTCTGCCGGAAAAGAAGTGCAGCAGCCGGCAACTCAGAATCATCTTCATCTACATTATCCTCTTCACTTTCCTTGTCCCTGGGTGGAGACACCACGTCACTATCCATCCAGGATGGACAACGGTGCATAGCTCCTAGAACATCATGCAATGGCGAATGAGCTGAAGGGCTTGAAGCATTAATTGATACTTCACTGGGGTCACCCCTCAGGCAAGAGCACTCAGGAACGGGGAAAGAGAGGAACGATAGTGGTTTCGACCTTGTCAGTTCCTCTGTTAGTCCATCAACTAAGTTTCTTCTCAGATGCCTGCGCAGCGACGTGATCCAAGTATGGTTGGCTTGGTAAAAGTGGTCACGGATCTCTTCTAAGAGCCTTGTAACCTCTTTCCTGTATTGTCAAAATGCAAATTGTGTCATTATAAGAGGCCAGGACATTGGTATTGAATACTTGAACATGCCATCCAAGGAGCAAATTGAGATGTGCATCAGCACATTTAAGAATTAAACAATCAATGTAGGAAAAAATGACGTTGATTATAGACGCAACTCTGACACCAAATACTGCAGACCGATAAGATGTTGGAAAAAAGTTTTTCCTTATTACCATATTTTACATTTTTACGAAAAGAATCACTCATCAAGGAAAAGGAGCAAGGATAATTATATCAAAACAATTTTAGAAGCAGCATCTTAATCTCTACCTAAACACTGTCCTGATACTTATATCTCACCCCTCTAAATGTTGCGCAGTCTTTATATAAATTACCTAAGATAGGAACTAAAAGTTAAATAGTTAATATGATATGATAGCATAAATTGATAAGAAATTAAAGTCAATCTTTTATTTTCAGTAACGGGAGAAATGATGAAGTGCCATTCAGCTCAACTAGGTTAGGTTAGTCATTCATCACTAATCTAAGAGTTAGTGGTTCAACATGCAAGGCATCAACGTAAAAAGCAAGATGCCAACTTTCATGGCAAGTTTTACTACCATATCTCCATTCTCCCAGACCCCAGCTGAAACTTAGACAAATTAGAACAAGATGCCAACTTAAAAAGCAAGATGAGACACATTGTAACAACAAAGTTCTCTAGTGTAGCAAAACACATACCTGTCTATTCGGAATGTTTTGGAGACAGCAAACTGATAGAGCCTGTGTCCCATTACCAAGCTAGCAAAATTTGGGTTTCCCTTACCATCACGATCGAACCCTGGTATAAATACATCTGCTTCAACACATATTGTGTAGTCTATTGCTTCCCACAACAATTTATGTGCATTGGTCCTCAACTCCATAACTGTACTCTCTGGTTCATTATCGCTCTCAGCTACCCAACCCCACCAGCCTTCAATGTTGTAAGGATATTTTACCCTTGCTGGGGGTGGAGGGAGGGGACGAGGACGAGTTCCAGAAGTTTTCCAGGCATCAGGTTTTTTTTCCTCTTTAACTGGAGGTAAAGTCTTGGGAGATTTGTCCACAAGATTAGCTTCACGGCCGTACATTTTGTTCAACTCCCATGGCATGCTTAAGGAAGTCCTGTCTACAACATTCTCAAACATAGCATGAAGCGGAATCAGTTTCTTCTGCCCGCCAAAGACCTCTCCACCAGAAACATAAATAACTGTATCCCATGAATAGCCATATGCACGAAGAAGAATACCAATCTGTAGAGAAGATTTATATGATCATTATCAATAGTACACTCAGATGATTACAATTGAACAGGGCATTCTCTGTAGTGACCTAATGAATAGGATCAGAAATAATAATCATTTATAGCTCAACAAGCACCAGCATGGCCCTAAATGAACAAAGTTCATCATTTTTCTTGATTGAAGAGAAAAATGGGTATCTTCTCCAAACACCCACAAATAATCATGCACAAGTACACCGACATAGAGAGACAAATAAAATATCCCCTAGGAAAGCAGAGAAACTAGGGCAATGTGAAGTTGGGCATGCAGGTAGCAGTTCGGACAGCCACTCCACTCTTTAAATGATGTACCAACACCAATAAACCTGGACAGGGATGGCATATTACCAAGAGGGGCTATAAATATGATTTTAAGAGGCCATTACAAGATGTACACATATTCTGAGAAAGCTAGAACTGATAAGAGGAACACAGCATACTTCCTCTGGCATAAGTGGACATAAACCATTAAGACGTTGCTCAGCTGAATCCACAGAAAGGTTCCCTTTGACAATTCCACGTTTTATCATCCATGCTCGCTTATGTTGAATGAGTTCAGTATGTACATCCTAGAAAGAATTGGTTGGCATAACACTAATTAGATGTAGGTAGAACTTTGTGAATTAAAGCAACATTACTAACATTAGCTAATCAGTCAGACATCCAAAAGTTTTACTAAAAGAACACCTGAAAGAGTTCAGCACAACCATGATATGCTAAAGCATCCCTTGTCATCCCAGGATCATAGGCTATAAAAGGTCGCCCAGAAGCTCTTAATCTGTATAGGATCTTTGTGGCAAGTTCTTGGACCTCCTCTCTGAATCTAAGAGCATGAAAAGCAACCCGGCATCTCAGCCTTTGATATTCTTCAAGATGTGGAGGAAGTAGGGCCTGAGTCATAAGATTATCAATCAGACCAACATAAGCATTCATGCACACATACTAAGAACAAAGAAGAAAAAATGTTGCTTAGGCACTACATTAGCAATAAACATTTGAAGTTATTAGAAATACATTGAGAAAGAAATTCAATTCGACCATGCTCATCAAGGAAACAGAAACCGTCTATGTGCCAGACAACAAATATTCATGCTATGATCCATAAACAAAAACTTTAGAAGTTTTACATCCATTAATTGACTAACAGACGGGGGCCAAGCCAACTTGAATTTAGGGTGGTCCATTTAATTCAAAATTTAACATATAAAGATGCATATAATATACATCTTTATGATAGTAAAGTTCATTGCTTTGACACCCCCTCCCACCACAATCCCAAGAATTTTTAAAAGATGAAGTTATGGGTCAAAAATGAACAAAATATCTTACTAACATCAATTATATAGTGAGTCCTCCTATAGATAATATCCTTTGTTATGTATTGCATATTGAATTCTGTACATTAACAGTGATTAAAAGCTTAAATACATTGCATTGTATTAAGAGTTTTAATTGATGGCCTCACTATTTTTTGTAGTTTACATTAAGAGATTTCAGTTTTTTCACCAGTTAAACAAGGTTCTATTAACTAGATGTAATACATGATCCTGGAATAGATGACAAGGATAATTTGGTAAAACTTTAAACAAAATCATTGTGCTATCAAAATTAATTGTTAACAGAGTTTAATTTTTTTATTTTGAGAAATTTCTTACTGATAGAATACTTATAATCTAATAAGCAACTTACTGATATTGCTTAAACCCAGTGACATCACTAACAACAAAGAATTGTCAAGTAGGATACCTGCAAGCATCCTCCATCAGGCACAACAAGCTCAACAACTGAGTGCCTATTCAACACTGGAAGAACATGATGAAGATAGAAATATGGAGACGCTGAGTTTGGTACTTTGAAAGAAGGGATTTCTTTCTTCCTCCTTGCTCCTTTGAGATCCTTTGGAAGTGTTTTCACAATTTTGATATCTTCTGCTAAAGCTGCAATAAATTGATCCTCGCTATAGAGATAGGCAAAACTCTTGAACTCTGTGCTGCATAAAATAAAAGAAATTATAGAGATTTAAAAGATCAGTTTAAACAGCATTGAAACTTCACATAGTACATCACCAACATCCTCTCGTTGTATAGTAGAAACATTTAGAAACGTAAGAAGGGAACCAACCTGATTCCCTTGCTACTTGTTGTAGATTGGATCTCAGGAATGACTAGTGTAGCATTGAGAAGCCGAGCAACCACAACGACGTCACAAATCTGCAGAAATAAACCTTTTGATTAGCCTTCTCAATTAAAAAAGAATGAATGAAATAATGAATGAGATTACTGTAGGCCGTGAATAGCAGTTTCCATACTCACCGAGTTCCTGATTTCATGAAAACCCCCTCGTATCCTTACAAAAACAAATCCGTTACTCTGCAAAGCAGGAGCTGCAAGGTATCAAACCACAGTTAAACAGCAAGCAACATCAAGAAGACTAACCCATAATGATTACTTCTGATTTCTATTTGCAAATATCAACAAAAATCCTCAAGTAAGCTGCAATTCTCAAATGTGAAAACGGATGTTCTGGACACAAACCACAATGGATGATAGGGTAGAAATGAATATTCCACTAGGCATTTATGAGTCACAAAAACAAATGAATCGTGTGTAGAACTTCTTTCAGAGTTAAATTACTTGATCAGAGGAACAAAAGCACTCTAAAGTTTGTTGCATAATATAGCCCAATTTACAGTAATAACAAGCATACAGAAGCAGATCTAACCTACATAGTTTCCTCTGGGATTTGCATAGGGATGTATAGATTCAAGATGCCTCACAGGGGCCCAAAGTCTTCTATACAATGCAGTCTGCATAATGGAGAAATTATGAAATTCGGAACACCCCCAAAAAGAAAATAGAGTATGATTAGAAAATTACAAGTAAAAGCAAAATCCAAGGACAGTAAATGACGGCTATGGATTTCCAAAAAGGAAATCCATACACCCAAACGAGAAAGACGGGAAAACATCCACAAACACAAACATTATGATTCAGAAACACAAAGAAAGAGGAAATTGACATTGGAAATCTTAAACTACACTTAAAAGCAACCAAAAAGAACAATAATTAAAAATAACCCAAACAGATTGACCCCACTAAACACCACATTACAAAATTATTATACCGGCATATAGCTGCATCTAACACACTCCTCTCTAAAAGTAACTAGTGATTTTCATAATTCACCAAAACCAAAATTCTTTCCTCCAAAAGAAAAGTAGAACTCAAGCATCTCAACACAAGACATGTCAATGAGACTAACTCAAACTCAAAACTCCAGATTCAAACTACGCAGAACACATCAAATGGAAACAAAACAAATCGGAGCAGAAAACACAAGAAAATATAAAAAGATGAGATCTTTGTCACATTACAGCGGTGGAAGGATCCGCATTCTCAAAAATGGGCCTCCAAGAAAAGATGGTGATGGAAGATTTGTACTCAGAAACAGCAAACCCGTCAGTGTATCTCGCAAGAAGAAAGTGAGTGAAGAGTGAAAAAGCAGAGAGAACAAGACCAAACAGCCCAACCCACTTAAGCTTCGACTTGAAAACCACCGCCTTCCCTTCCCCGACACCGCCCGCACCTCCAACTTTGGTGGGAAAAACCCACTTCATGCTGAAATTTTCACGCACAAGCACCCGTAGTGAGAGTGAAAGAGAGTGGAGAAGGTGAGAATGGAAGTCAAAAGAACAGAGTACTAGGAGGGATGGGGACGCTGGGAAGAGGAGTTGTCCTTTGAGTGTTGTGTTGGAATGGAGGAACAGAAAAATCCTTCAGACACAGGTTTGTTTGTCGTTTTATAAGCATACACTACCTCCTAGGCTTAGCACACTCTCAGTGGTGGCGCGTGGATATATGCAAGCCTGAATCTGAGAAGGTCAAAAGACGCGCATTGATATCCAACTATAGTAGCAATTCGTGTACTGTTTATGAAGTTTCAAATAGACTTGTGAGTCATTGCTCCTCATCTTGAAATAAGAATACTTTTTGATTACGATAATAATATTTTAGAGTATTTTAGAAGGCAATCGTCCCAATAACAAGTCCACTTCTCTAAAGCTCTGTTTCAACTTCCTAGTCCTTCCAATGTGGGATATATTATGCCTTGACAATGTTCTATTGCAATTATTTTCTGTACAAATGATAGAAATAGCACCAAGACTATCATGTACTTCACTCTGACAAGCTGTGTTATTTTCATCTCTATCTCTCTCTCTCCCCATCCGTGTTCTGTTGTTAATGAACCCATGTATTGTTAAATTTGCTTTCTAACCTCTGATTTCTTATTCAAAATTTATGATTTGCCATTTTTGATGCAGATAACGTTGATCATGATCCAAAACAATTGAAACTTCAACTGTTGAAGCTTACAAGTGGATCAATTTTATGGAAGATCATTGTTGCATTTTTTTACGAAAATTATATCATTTACCATTAATTCATTCACTTCTAATAAAATACCATAAAAGATAAAACAAGGATAATGCGACCAAATGGATTTAAATTTTATCTTTAACATTATTTGATTAGTTATCTAGTGTAACAATCAAAAGTTCATATATTTCATTCATACCAATAAAATTAATTCACTTTAAATATAATATTTCTGAATAATATTTAACATATATGGTAATATTGTTTATGACTAAGTTATTAATTGCACAAAATTGTCAAAATAAGATTTAGCAGACAAGAAAAAGAGATAAATGGGCATGCTCTAAATGCACACTAAAAGCAATTATTAAAAATAAATCGCCTTGGTTGTACTACCTAATTGGGTAAATTAAAAAAGGAAAAAAAAAAGAAGATAAAAATCACACTTAATTTGTCTGAAAATGAAAAATTAAATTAGTAATGATATGTTTAAATGAAAATGAATTTCATTTATAGTCCTTAATAAGGTTTTTATTTTTAATCATAAAATTTACATTGTATCGCCTAATTTAATATATATACGTATGTAATTAATTGAAACACAATGAACATATATTATCGAACATGTTGTTTAAAGAGAATAATAAATAAGAATTGGTCACATATCCTAACTTTAATTTGTAGAATAATTGAAGAGAAATCGTACTCTAACAAAACACCAATTATTAATTTAATATCAAGCATATGGCACAAAGATGAGATTTATAAAAATATTTTAACCAATTGATTAAGCTATTATGAAAATAAAGAAAGAGATAAAAGACAATTCAAATAAAATATTTATATTAATCGATCGCGTTCCACTCTAATTAAAAATATATATTTTAACTCGATATTTTCATCATAATTATGAATAAAATAATTAAAGGGCATGTTTATTATAAAAAATAAAAGTATATTCTCTTATTAATTAGTAAATAATCTTGTCAACCACTGAAGAATAAAATCAAAATAAATTCTTAATTATCATTTTATAATTCATGTCAATTTAAACATGAATATTCAAATAGAATCCTATGGGACTAGACAGCAGGAGTGGTGGCGCGTGGGATGGGACACATTCGAGGCGGTGATGGTTAAGGCAAGAAGTCACGTGACTATGAGTTGTGTGTCACGTGAATTGCTGTGCGGGTAGAAAAAGCCTCACAACCATAACCATGGGGGGATGGTAGTGGCGGGCCCATGGGACCCTTTCTGAATAATAGTCCACAATGTTAAGGATTGGAGGAAAAGAATTTGGAAATTGAGGAAGAGATGGATAAATTACATGAGCTGAAAAAGATTGTCCTATAAAGTTGCAATAATTGTATGAAAGCTTTGGCAACTTGGGACCATGGCCCATAAAACAGGGTTAGGTTTGGGATCAATTTTAGGTATTAAAATTGCAGAGAAATTGTGCAGTCAGTAGGTCACACTCAATTTTAAATTTGGCTGGAGTTTTTAATTATGATTTTATACCCCTCTAGGTCTATTTTAATGAAAATATAAAAAAATATATGTTGAAAAATATCAAATTACTCGAAGTCCATTCGATTAAATTTCGTTCAAAATCGATCCGATTAACAATCATATTAAGTTCAAACACAAATTTTGAAATTTCATAAAATTCAAATAAGTTTGAACATTAATGTGTTCGACTTGATTTGATTTGTTTACTCTGATAATTTTTAATTTCATAATAAATTTTACAAAAGTATTTATAAAAGTAACGGTAATTTTTATTTAATTGGGATGGTGGTTTGAAAAAAAAAATTAATGAAGTTATATTATGAGATGTTCCAAAAATAAAATAAAATAATAAATTTGGAACGTATGAAAAAATTAAAAAAATGTTATCATAAATTATTCATTAATAATCATTATCAATGAATAGGAAATGACATTCAAATATGCATTACATATAAATATAGAAATAGTGTCATACATGATTAGTTAATCTTCATTGTGTCTCTAAAAATAATATATATTTTTATATATTTATCAAAGAGGATGGTAATCTAACTGATCCATGTGAGATTAAAATAGAATCAATTAATACATGAATGTTTCGGTTCTAAATTAGATTCCAGTCTTTTAAACGATCACAAAATTAAATCCTAGGATTAAATTAAAATCTCTTTAAGGTTAATATTGATCATTGACAGCCCTCATTATATTCATACCAATTATTTTAATTAAAAAGAAAGCATTCAAATTAATTAATTAATTAATATAAAAAAATATAATTTATTCCATCTTAAAATTAAAAAATTATGGGCCAAAACAATGCATCTTACTGTTTGATCTTTTTGGTCTTGTCGAATAGTCTACTGCTACTTGGGACGAATGGGACCAGAATCGATATTGATCTTATTTTTCTACAAAAGGATGTGAATATGTCAAAGCGTATCGGTACACATGTGGAGCCCCTCCTGAAATGACATCATTGACCCTGTATTTTTTATTCGTTGACCTCCTAATCCACCCATCAAAATCATTTAAACTTAATTATCATACTCGAAAAAATATCAGAGAAATAAGAAAAATTCAGACGGTAACAATTTTAAAGACCTTAGAAACAAAATAATGATAATAATACTAATGATAGAATAAGATCAATAAAGTAAACTAGGTAAATAAAATACGGGTCTGGAGATAATTCCTAATTTAGAGCATAGAGGATCGTGAAATCGATGAATATCCACTTTGCAAAAATTATAATTTAATAATATTATTTAAAATTGAAATTTACCTAAATTATTTTTTCAAACATTGGCCAATTCAATCTTTTTTAATTTAGACTTGTTAACATGTATCGTGTTTTTTTTTATTATTATTTATGTAGAAAATACCTCTTTAAATCAACAAAAAATTAGCCAAATTTCTAAACCATAAACAAATTTAAGCTAAAAGCCATCTTGTGAGTTTTCTGTTGCTGGCGGAACAACATACTTTCAAAAGTTGCAGTATATTTTTTTTATTATATTTTTACCGATATGATTTCTCTATTGGTGTTGCCATTTTCATATTTGAAAATCTCATTAAAATTGTTGAAAGGGAGTTTAATAATTCATTTAGAAGTTGAAAATCTGGCTCAACTTCAAATTACAAATATTGTTTCTACATGGAGTTGAGAACTATTATTTGCTTTAGCATTTAAGTTGCTACGTCATAAAAATAAAGTTTTTTTGCAATCATATTTAATTGACTTAAAATATTATTAATTATAATGATAATAATGGGGTGAATTCAAATTTAAATTTACTCAAATTCACTTTATTTGAAGTGGATTTTAACAGTATAAATAGTGTGGGTAGGATTATAGGTTTTTCATTTTCAAATTCGCTCCAACTCAGTCTCGACACATTTTTTTTTAAATTTTTATTATATATTTATATGATTTTCTTAAAAAAAATTTTAAAAAATTTACTAGTATTATTATTTAAAAGTATAATTTTTCATATTTTTTAATTTATAAAATAAGTCTATTTACCGAATTTAGATCTAATTTGAATCTTTTAAAATCTTACTTCATCGATCATCGATTCCAAATAGAACCAATTTAAATCCAACTTATTTTCATCCTAATTAATTTAAAAATATCCTTGAAATGCCTTGTTTCAGGAAGGACATATCACTTCATCTTCACATAATTTTGTTAGAATGCCATTAATGATTACAAACTACCATCAAGCAATTTAAATACATATTTAAGTACACTTTGAAAAGTCACAATCTCATTTTTAGCAAAGTTGTGCAATGCACCATGTACTTTTATTGACATTGAATGTTTTCAACTTGTACTGACATCATGCTTAATTTACCACCAAAAGGCTAAAAAAGGCATTTAATCAAATTATAAAATAATTTACCTATTTGATTAATCCCAAGTGGAATTTAGCTGGCCAACTAATCCAATTACAAGAAGAATTTCTCTCAAGTATTTGACCATAACTACCCCTATAAAATAAAGCTGTTATAAGTTGCACATCTCTATTATGTTTTTTTTTTCTCTCTCTTTTAATCCTTCTTAAAAAGTTATTCACAATAATTTAATTATCAATTGGTATTATTGAAATAGTAATTAACTAATTTTTTATAGTTATATTGTATAAAATTTTACCATGGATTTATCTGCCTTGTATAATATTAATAAATTCATCGTAATAAATATGTAATAATTCTATAACTTCTCATATAGTAATGCAAAAACAAGTTTTTATTTTTTTGTGAAGGAGAAGCCAAAAAAAGAAACACCAATTAAACAAAAGTAAAATCAAGAATTGCGAAAATAATCGAAAACCCAAGGAAAGAAAAAAAAATAAAGGCGGACATGCCTAAGCCCTCCTATGAACCAAACATACGGCAAAATTGGCTTTTAATGCCAATGATCTAACTTTAATTATATGTACCAAAAAAAATAAAAAAATAAAAAAATAAAAATAGTGTCTTTTTACCAAAACCCCATATGCTTTTTAATTATTTTTGTTTCCATCTCAACAAAAAGCGTTTCACCAAATTAAAACCACCCCATGGTATACTAATTTGCTGTCCCTAAGTTGATCAGGTCATGCGCTGCTGATCAAGAATCATGTGCTTTTCTTTGAAATGGGTAAATTTTCTCTATTGAAGTGCAGCCAGTATTTCAAGATACTCTGAAAGTTAATCTCTGTTTTTTTCTGGCTCTTGTTTGTAGTGCTTTCGTGGGTTTTCTTAAATTTTTAGGTTTATAACTCTTCAAGAAGTTTCTTGGAGACCCATTTGATCAGTATATGAATGGATGTGCTCAAGATTTGATGTTTATTTATTTATTTATTTTTTTGATTTTTAACTTTATTTCCTTGTTAATTTTTTGTGACTTTGAGGAAATATAGAAAACCCTTGTGAGTTTCTGTTCCCTTTCTGCCGTATTTCTTTTGGGCGGTTTTTAATTGTGGTATTTTGTTTTTTGATGGTTCCCATATTATCTATCATATCACGAATTTTTTCTGCTGCACTAAAATCTTTTGTTATGGTACTATCTAGCAGCTGGAATTTTAGTGATTTATGATTGATTAGCGTCTTTTCGTTTCTAATCCAGTGAGTTCATGATGGTTCCTTAAAAAGATGATGCCATGAGCGAGAAGCTGTAGGATTTCTGTGATAATTCACAAAATGAAATAGGGGAGAAGAAAAGAAAAAATGGAAGAGGAAAAAAGAAAATGAAGTGAAAACTGAGAAGCATGAAACTAGTCGAACGGATAACAAATAAGAAGTCCTTTGTGAATTTTACTCATAGGGATACCATGCAACAAGGGAAAAGTATCTTCCAGTTTGCTTGTATGAAATCGTTATACCCTGAAATGCTTGGATATTTGTTAGCAGCCTTATTAGAAAACTGTTGTGATGGAATGAATTGGGGACCTTAATGTTGTTTTATTTTTTTCTTTGTTTGTATTGGTTGTGCATATTATCCATCTTCCATCTGTAGATTTAATTATAATAAATTTGGGAATTTGTAAGGTAGTGAAATGAAACAGTACTTAGATAACCGTCTAATGTTGATGAATTTTCTGTTGTGGTTGGTAATTAGATGCAGACTTTATATATTTCCCATACAGAAGCATCTGTTAGTGCAAAAGGAGTTATGTTGTAATAATAGAAATCACTATCCTGAGTCTCAGGTTAATATTCAAATGCAGTTGTTATCCTCTTAATCCTGTTTGTTGTTGTCAATTAATTTATGCTTTTGCATGTATGATTACAGTGATCACGATACATTTCCTGCAAGATGTTCCTGTTTTCTGATACTGACAAAGGACCAAAGGATGGTTCATACAGCCGATCTAGTTATCATTGGCATCTCTGTTGGCTTGGCTGTGGGCATACTCATAGCATCTCTTGTATTCTTTGGTATTTGTTGGTACAAGAAACGTGCTCATCTTCAGCGCTGTGCAAATGATCGTTCTGCTGCTACCCTTCCTATACGTACCAACGGCTTAGATACAAGCATCGATTTTAGTGCATCTCTTTCCAGTTCTGTAACTATCAAGGGATTAGGGTATCTTGCCCAAAAACCTCAACATTCTTGGTGGAATAATCATAGCAAAGATCGATTTGCTTCTGCATCTGGTATTCCAAGATACTGTTACAAGTATGTAATCCAGTTGGATTAGTTTTCATACTCGTTTACATTTTGCCTCTAAGTGCTACTCTCCTCGAAGCTTCTTCAATGAAGTATTATCGTAAATTATGAGTGCTAGTAGTTGGTGGATGCTACATGAAAGTATTTCCTTGCTAATTCTGAAGAAAAGTAGGATAAATATGTACAAATAGAATATGAACTTACTGCTTTAAACAAGAGGTGGAGAGATTGAGGAGTGGGGGGACATCAAATTGATAGCTCAAATGACACTTTAACTAATAGTCTTATCATAATAAGCTAAACCTTTTAATATTTATTTTATTATTCTCTTCTCTCTTTTTTTTTTCCCTCGGGGGTGGGTGGGTAGGAGATTTGTATACAAATGGGAGGTTGAGTCGTAATTGCCGTGCTATATACTCTCTCTGGAATCAAGACTCTTTAACTCACTCATTGTCTTTCGTCTAGTGGGATTTGCTTTATATGTGAAGCACTATATGGAACATGATCTATTTCCATGTGCATATCCAGAGACATTCAGAAGGGGACACAGAACTTCACAGCTATTCTGGGACAGGGTTCATTTGGCCCGGTGTATAAAGCTACAATGCCTGCTGGTGAAGTGGTTGCTGTGAAAGTTCTTGCTTCAAATTCGAAACAAGGGGAAAAAGAGTTTCAAACAGAGGTAAATGCCAAAGTCCTTAACTGTGCACTTCGAAAATGAACTGTAGAGGAAAGTATATTGCACTCTTCATTAACCATCTCTACAGTAAGCTTCTATAATTTCATATGTATGACTTGATTCCTTGAATTATTTCTCCAACAAAAATATCCGGTTGACCTAAAAGTCAAGCAGGTCCTTCACCCTTGTGTGAAAGGATTACTTTCTTGAACAAAATTGCAAATAATGTGGAGCAATATTGAGCTTAGGATTTTCATTTTGAACTTGTTTCCGAGTTTGAAATCATTAATGATTGAATACTCATAATAGCTTATGAAATCTGGAATACAATGAATTAATGCCAAAAATTTGATTCTATATAAATTTTAAGTTGATAGAATAACAGATCTAGATCAATATCTTATATCTTAAAACAATATGTATTTCCTTGGCCTTGTAATGGAGAAATAATTTGTGATGTGTAAATGTTTTGACCAAAGTGACTTTGTATCTCCATAAATTTCTCCTATGCCAAAAATAAATTCCTTAATTCCACCCTGCTAACTTATGAACTGAATCTACTCCTTTGGTGGTTCTAGAAAACAGGGAATGCTTATGGCAAATGCTCTGGGGGTTATGTCAGGTCCTGAACATATGTCCTCATCCCAATGGGGAAACTCAATTTGCGGCGGGTGTTCTCAATAGCTTTAAGAGCAGATAATATTTTCAGTTCCAAGTAGAATGTAGAGTAAGGAAATATTTTACCATGAAATGGAAAAAAAAGTCCTATTGTGAAGAAATCCCTAAAAACCTCATAAAGTAGGGAAAACATATCTTAAAAGTGTGACTAACATAGAGAAAATGGAATGAAACTAAACCAATAGTCTATGTTGCAATTTATTCATTTCTTAAAACTTTTTGTGTGTTGCAGGTCCAATAAACTGAGTCAGCTGTTCTCTATATATAAGTTAGCTTCAGCTTCTTGATCTTATTATATATTGCCCTTCTTCTTTTCAGGTTTCCTTGCTGGCTAGACTGCATCATCGAAATTTGGTTAATTTAGTTGGATATTGTGTTGATAAAGGGCAACGGATGTTAGTTTATGAGTACATGAGCAATGGAAGCTTGGAAAAACTTCTGTATAGTAAGTTTGTAAGTTTAGATGTCTATTCTGCTAGCTATTATAATTAAGGTTATGGATATTGAAGGGCAATGAGTTTGAAGTTAGTACTTCAAGCTTCTGGACAGGAGTTCATAGCCATAAAGTTATTGTTGTGATAATCGCTATCATCTTTGCAGTAGAGCATCTGCGACTCTCTGTCCATAAATCAAATGAGAACTTTGTGTGAAATAATCAAATTTGAATCTCCATGGCATATCACCCACGAATGAACCAAAGACTTGAAGAGTTTGCAAATATGAGTATAAAATTAATATCTGCGCCCTCCATTTTTTCATAATGAGTCCTGATGACTGGGATATGGTATCAGTAGGGGCTATATGCCAACTGCGAAATATCAAGATTCATTTGGGACAAGTGGGTGCAGCAAGAAGGAGAAGATGATGAAGTTGAAGGAAGTGCAAACAGATATAATCCTTCACTTATTAAATGCTTGGTCGTTTATAATGCTAAATTTCCCTACTTCTCTTCAAACTGAATTAGCTAAAGTCACATCCTGTAATGACAAATTTGATGTAATGCAGTTAATATGTGTACATTTATATTATGAACTTGTATTATATGAGGTCATTTGCATGCATAATGTGCAAAACATGTGATTGTAAATTTTCCGAAGCATTTAGGTAATTCGTTTAGAAGATCATGATGTGTTTGTCTACTGAAACCCTGTTAACTAACACTGAATATTTGTTAATTAAAATGGCATGACCTGTGTGAAAGGTTCACTGGAATCCTGTGAACTAACAAGGAATATTTGTTAATTGAAATGGCATGACCTGTGTGCAAAGGACATCTTTATGGCTTACCAAGTTGACCTTTAGCCTATTTACTGAATTACTAGGTCTCTTTTTGTATCCCCTACAGGTTTGACAGTCGTCGTCAGGGGCCAGTCATTTCTTTGTGTGTGTGTGGATATACACAATATGTATTAGTTTCTTAATTACTTTTCAATGATTGCTTGGTCCATATGTAGGTTACTAAAACTTTTTGAGTAAATTTCTGTGAACTTCAAATTTCATCACGAAAATTTCCTGTCTTCTCAACTGTTCCTTGCTGTGTCTTTCTTATATTGCTCTGGATGTAACAACTTGTCTTTATATATGCTTAGATGATGAGGAACAAGTGTTGAGTTGGGAAGATCGACTTCAAATCGCACTAGACATTTCACATGGCATTGAATATCTTCATGATGGGGTAGGCTGAATGATATGATAACTAATATAACTATTATATTGTTTAGGGAACTTATCATTAGAACTTTGTTGGATTCCATGGAACAGGCAGTGCCTCCTGTGATACATCGAGATTTGAAGTCAGCTAACATATTGCTGGATCATTCCATGAGAGCAAAGGTAAGCATAAATAATCACCTTTGTTTCTTAAGCCAATTTTGATGTTTGATGAATGTGGCAAGTGAAAATTATTGCTTTGCTTAAACTTTAGGTTTTCCTAAAACAAGCTATTGATTTTTTGTCCCTGGCCGATTAAGGTCTGTTCTGGGAGTTGAATATTCATCTAATTCCTTTTACTAGGTTGCTGATTTTGGGCTGTCGAAGGAAGAGGTTTTTGATGGTCATAGTTCAGGCCTTAAAGGTACATATGGGTATATAGATCCTGTATATATATCCACAAACAATTTCACAACAAAAAGCGATGTGTACAGCTTTGGCATTATTCTCTTTGAGCTCATCACTGCTATCCACCCACACCAGAACTTAATGGAATATGTCAATCTTGTAAGACTTATGGTTCTCCTTCCCAAGTTTTACTGATGAACTGCCCTATTTTCTGTGTTTTGACATCATTTTCAATCTCTTTTAAGGCGGCTATGAGTCCAGATGGCGTGGATGAAATAATCGACACAAAGATTGTAGGGACATGCAACCCGGAAGAAGTGAGGAATCTAGCCAAAATTGCTCACAGGTGCTTGCATAAAAGACCTAGAAAGCGCCTTTCAATTGGAGAAGTTTCCCAGGCTATCATAAAGATAAAGCAGAGGCGCCTAGTTAAAGAAGATACCATGTCGTTTGCCAGAGAAGATTTTTCGAGAGTTGTCAGCCGAATAGAATGCCAGCAAGTGGAATTGAGAACAATGGCCAGCATCGATGAAAGGCAAAACGAATAACACTTTGTTATTTTGGGCTCTTCTATTCTTTTCGACTGCTGCTGGATAGACGATCATGGATCAAATTACTGCTGCAATGCTAATACAGATAAAGGTATCATTTGTAGTTCCCATATAGTTTTAGGCATGCCAATTGTAATGTGGATGGTGCTGGTAATCATAATGCAGAGAGCTTGAAGTTTATAGTCTTATTTTTGCCCTCCTTTTTCTCTGAATTGTGAGTCACCCTTTTCTGTAGCATCAAAATGATAATAGTTATAGTTTGCTCCACTCTTCAGCAATGTATGACCTTGTTTTCGTTGATAGAGATGGAAACAGGAATGCCTACTATCCATGTATAGTGGGTCGATCTTTTCACTCGAATTATCTTTATCTTTACCTATATCTGTTCAGATCAGAATTACTCTGTTTGGTGGTTGAACCTGTGTCATATAAAGCCAGAGTGTTTATTATATTTGTATATACATGTATACATGTAAAATTGATTAGTGTTAAATGCATAAGAAAGATGAATAAGAGCTTAACGGATAAAAACAGAAGTTGTGGAGCGGGGGGATAATTTTGATCATCTAAAATAAAAATCAGAAATAATAATGATATAAAAAGATTAATGTTTATTGAATATTAATACACACACATAATTATACAGAAGAGTAAATGACATAAAGCCCCAAGTCTCGTACGTAAAAGGCTTAAAAAGAACAAAAGACAAAACACCTTTTACATTATTCAAATTCAACCAGAATGCCACTAAATAGGAAAGCCCAATAGTTTAAATGGGTCAAGTGCAGCCCAAAATTTCACTCTCCTTTCGTATTCTTAGTCCAGTCCAATATCAGACCCATTATCACAAAAAAGCCCAATAATGATGAAATTTGAGAGAGGAAAGGGTGGCCGTAGAGCAATAACCAAATGAAATGACCAATCAACAGGGGAGCGCAGTTTAATGGGACAGCGCCGTACGCGAGCACGTTAGTGCTCACCACCCTCCGAAGTTTTCAGTACCCAAGGCGCTAGCTTAGGGCTCCTAATAATTAATCTACATCCTCCGTGCACCCAAAAAAGTTAACTAGATTTTTATATATGCACATACGATTTTGTAGTACATATACGTATATATACTGCAAGGGAACTTTGGATTTGCAGAACCGCAAATGGTCAGAACTGTTAACCATGTAGAAGACGAAGAATCTCCCGACAGCTCTTCTCCTACAGGTATTCATGTATATATACATATGTATATGGCGTGTGTGTGTGTTGAAGTGCTGGAATTTTTGAATTTGAGCAGAGAGCAAAAGATTTGATCAGAAGGGGAACGCTTTACGGTCTAAGCATTCGGAGACGGAGCAACGTAGAAGAAGCAAAATTAATGAGAGGCAAGCTTAATTTAGTTATTTATTCATTTTTTGGTTTACGGGTTTTTCCGGTGGGGTTTGTTCTTTGTTTTATGCTAGTTTGAATTAACCTGTGATTACGTTGGGGGGCCTTTTTTCCTGTTATTTTTTTATGTGTTCATTTGGCGTATTTGTGGCTATTATGAACATTTTGGGGAAGTAGCAATTGGAATTTAAACTGGGAAGCGAGCCGCATTGCATTTTTTTCCCTTGTATTGGGACTGTGTTTTTTTCGTTTGTTGGAATTGGTTTGAGAATGCATCTAGACGGTTTAACTTTGGGTTAAATGATTCCATAGTTTTGACTCTTGAGGTTCCAATTTTTTCTTCATCTCCAAACACTAGTTTAGGAATTAGGCTACTCGAGGGAACATTTTAAGGCCATGGAGGCCTTAATATTTTGCTTGAGTTTTATTAGCATTGTCAGTGGTAGAGCTGAGGATAAAAGTTTATGTATTGCAGATTCCAAATTTTGAGGGATCTAATACCAGAAAATGATCAGAAGCGCGATAAAGCTTCATTCTTGTTAGAGGTTGGTTATCTCATTTTAGCCTTTGTATTTTGCTGTCGCTTAGTAATGAATAATCTGTTTGCTACATCATATATTCATACAATTTCTAATAAGTTGATTCTAATGCAGGTTATACAGTATATCCAGTTTCTACGTGACAAGCTGCAGATGTACGAGGGGTCATGTCAAGGTTGGAGCCCAGAGCCCACAAAGTTGACGCCATGGGTAGAATCTATATGCTATTTGTGTTTCCTTTGATGTTGAATGCATGATAGTTCTTGGATACTTGTATTCTACTTTCATAGCTGTCTACTATATTCCATTTGAAGGAATTTAATTTGTCATTTAGCAAGTGAAAAATTGATCTGAATATCTTTTTTCTCTCTCTTTCTTGTATTTTTCTACAGCTTTTCCGGTGGTGTAATTGTGCTTTTCAGTTGTATTTTGATATACCTTGTAATTGGTTCCATCTTAGCAAAAACACACGATTTAACTAAAAATTGTCTGGTTGAATGCATCATTAAGTTAGATTTAAAATGTCTTGTTTGCTTTATGTCCTTTGCAGTCTCGCTCATTAAACATTTACTTTTACTTCCTTTGAAGGGCAGAAATTCTGAGTTTAAAATATATTGTTATGTTAATCTTGTGATGTAGTAATTGAGGACAAACTGAATAGGAAGTGAAACAGTATCTAGTTTTTGGTTAGGTCAAAGTTTATATTTTAGAATTGACCTCTCCTCTTATTACCGACAGAAATTTAATTCTGGACCAGTTGAAAGCTTTGTTGATCAATCTCATCTTGAGAGGCTTTTATCTGGTCATGAAGACAATGTTTTTCACAGCCCAACATTGCTAAGTGATGCACAGAACTCAGTGGGATTGGACTTGACTGGAGCTGCCTTACATAAAGCAACAGATAAACCACAAACAGCAGCAAATCAAGGCCTTCCTCTGAACATGCCACTGCAACTACCTATATTTGAGGGTGCGCCTGGTCAACCCCATCAGAGATCTTTCCCTGATGCTGAGCAATTCACCCAGCAGCCGCAATCCCACATTTGGCAAGGGAGCTCATGTCTGGATTATTATTCTGTTCCTATCTACACTGCAAATGAGGAAGAACTGAAGACTGAAAATGGAGAAGCTAGTGTCTCAAGTGCCTATTCTCAAGGGTAAGCGTTGGCCTAGATAAAAAGAAATGATCATTTGATACAATGTTGCATAGTGTGGCCTTTTGGTTTGATTTTCGTGTGATTTATATATGTTGTCTTGCTGTAAAAACCAATAGTTCCAAAACAGTGCCCTTAACTGCATTTGATACATGAGATTGAAATGTTACATTGATCCTTATGATTTAGTGGTACAGTCAGCTCTTTGAATAACTAATAATTCATCATTTTATATTCATGATGGCAATTTTTATATGACTATTAGAAGTCTTGTATGATACTTCTATGGTATTGTCTTGTGATAATAATATGCAGAGAGTTCCTGATCTAAATTTTTCCCAACCTAATTGTTTAATTATTTGCCTGAATTGTAGAAATATAATATATTTTTCTAGTTCATTGATTCTGAGTGACCTATGTTAATGATAGAACCTCACCTGCACTCTCAACTTCCCTCTTTTTATTAGTTCTTAGCTTAAAATGAATTTTTTGATGTTGAACAGGTTATTGAATTCTTTAACAAATGCACTACGATCAACAGGAGTGGATTTATCCCGGGCCAACATTTCGGTGCAACTTGATATCGGAAAACGAACAAATGGCGGAAGTACTGCGACAATATCTGATGTGAGGTTCATCTGTCTTTTTTCATTTCATATATTAATCTCAAAATGGTTTGTTGATTTAGAGATGGGATTTATAAGAACAAAATGCCAGAGAAAATAACTTATTTCTTCATTTGTACTTGTCTTTGCAAATTAATCAAAATTAAGCTCAGCAACTGCCCAAAATATACACATAAGAGCATGGTGAGATGAAAAAATGGCAAATGCTCAAAAAGTACTCCGTTTGTATCACCCAATCCACAATATCCTTTCTTTTGCATGTTTTTTCGTTTGTACAGAATTGATATCTGTCCTGGCTTATTTACAAAAAATACTACATATAACTGACATTAGTACTTCGCCTAAGAGGAAAGAATGGTTTTTACAGTTGACTGCTGCACTCTTTGTATTGTTTTTCTTTTTCTTTTTAAGTTCTTTTTTCTCTTCTTTTTCTGCAAGATCTTTAGCCAATTATCTGTATATTTGTGATCCTGTCCTCTTACCTTATGATTTTCTCCTAGATATGCTTGAGGTATTTGTCTTAGTATAATTAAGAGTACATATTGTTAGTATGCTTTAAGCTTATGTACGAATATGCCAGTTGCTTACAGTTTTCTACCTGCTGACCATTCAGGATCACGAGAATCTGTCTGGCTTCCGTTCTGTAGCTCCTGTGCATTTCGGTGAGAATTATGAACATCCTCACAAGAGGTTCAGAGCTGATCAGAGCTAGGGTCACTGATGTTACTTCCCCTTTGATAGTATATCGAATTTGTTCTGTATTTCCTGCATCCCCTTTCGGTTTTTGGTAGAGAGGGAGTGAAATAGAAAGTGTTCCTGATACCCCATACAGAAAAGTGACTGGATCAAATGTAAGTGCGTATGTCTGCTGGGAACTTGTTTTTTTTTTTTTTCTTTTTTTTTTAAGCCCTTTGGTTGAGAGGCTTCCTTTTAATTATGGGAATCTAGCTGCCTTAAAAATACAAGCTTACTGAGGTTGGAAGTTAATTTGTTCATCTGTTTAGTGTTATCATTCATTGTGTTAGTGGGTGATACAAGTGATTATGGATTGCAGTTTGGGTTATATTCTCCAAATTGATTTGCGCAAGGATAGGCTTCTATGCCAACTTTTGATTCTTATAGAAAATGTGAAGGGACAGGTTGCTTTTCTGTGTACAGAAACCATGACGTATATTTTTGGTAGCTTTTAGGTGTTCCTATTGGATGGGAAATAAACAGTTCCGAGGATTGATCATGGTTATGTTTGTGGGCACGCCTGACTAGAAATTCAAGAATGAAATCTCGAGTGTTTGAGCTCTAATGTGCCGAGCTTAGTCATGATTTTATCTACTTTTTGAATCAAAATACCATTTGATATATATGTAGATGGTATATAATTACTGTAGACAATATGTAATTAATGACATCCATAGTAATAAATGTTGAAGGAAATTATGCTGGAGTAGCATCGAGTTAAGCAAAATCCCAATTTAAACATGGTTATCCAGGTAAATATGTCGCATTTTCTTGGGTGTCATAATTGAAATATGATCCAAAATGAGCAGAAATCTACATCCATGCTAAGGATTTCCATCAGATGTTGGGCAAAGAGTACCTTTCAAGTCATGAGGAGCATCTTTTCATTTGCTTAACAAAGTATTTTACAACCCTGAAAGTCTCTGGGTTCAACTGTGTACAAGCTCATTAACCAAAATTGTAAAAGAATCATGTATAACTTAACCAAGTAGGCATCGTCCTTCCGTTTTACAATCCATGGCGCACTGAGCATTTGCCCTTAAAATTCACACATGCAAGCTCTGTGTGATTGATCGACCCTTCTGTGGGCACAAGACAACTATGGGCATGTCAAAAGATCATCCGCTGGCTGCAAGACATTCTTGTGGATTGGCATAAAAGTAGTCTTCTTCCTTTGGTTTATCTGAAATCATAACACGCCTCTTTGGGCTCCCCATTCGGTTTGCATGGGCCTCCTTAACTGAGGACGAGAACTCATCCCAGCTCAATGATCCATCATTATATTGATCTATCAAACCAACCAAAACTATTCTGTCCAGTAGAATAGTCTTCTTGAAACCTAAATACCTGGAAGATTATAAGGGACACAGAACAACCTCCTTCAGTCCACTTGGCAGATATTCAGACTGAAAAGAGAATCAAGACGCATCAATAAAGTTAAATTAAAAAATGCAAAGCCAAATCCTGTGTCCTCCAGAAGGAAGAAACTGCAAGTTGTTTATGAAATAAAGTACTGTAACGGAAGATGCAGTTAAAGGTTGAAGCTGGCAGGAGTGCCCTTAAATGCACACACTCTCTTCCTCGTTTGGTTAGAATGAAAAGTACACAAGGTAGAAGAAAAACACCCAAAGCTACCACTAATACGTCCCAGAATACCAATGACTACATACCTGCGGTGTCCTTCAACAACTTTAGCCATATTCCCATCGTATGTGGGAACAAATATATCACTCTCCAAGGAGACAATATAATCCAAAGCTGCCATCTGAGATGAGTGGTTCCCGAAAAACAGTAAGTCTGAGGGTTCGAGCAATGTCTCCTTTTTGACCTATTTCACAAAGCTCAAGCTGAGATTGGAAGTAATTCTCTAAGTACTTTAATTGAAATCCTTTATAGGGGATATATTCAGGTCAAGCATGATTCTTTACTGACCAGATTTGGAAATGCCTTGGTTAAACTTCTCAATCTCCTTTCTCCACCATATATTTCTCCAGCAGCAATATATATTTGAACATTACGATCAATACCAAGTGCAGTCAGTACTAAAGCAGTTTCTTCAGGTGTCAAAGGACATAGACCTTCCTTCCTTTTAAGGTCAGGATCTATGACTTTCTCCTTCCACCAAGGGTTAGCATATCTAGTTATATTAGGTTTTCAGAGTCGGTAAGAGAATATGATACAGTGATTTTATGTCTTAGGAAAAACATAAGTTACCTCATTGTAGTCAGTTCATTCACCTCCTCAGTGTTGCAGCCTTGAGTACAGCCAGAAAAGGACAACATATCCATTTCATATCTAAGATGGAGGACCAGGAAAGGACCTTTCTCTCTCAGCATCCTGACAACTTTTCCGCCCAACTTCTCTATTTGGGCAGTAAATCTCAGAGCACTAAAATTTACTCTACAACGTAGCTTCTGAATCTCCAGTGGCAACCCATTATTAGCAAGCCGGGCGTCAGTTTTATTCAAATGTACAACTTTATGCTTTTTAAGAAGAGGAAGAATCTGACAATGAAAATCAGAACATTAATTCCCATTGGAGTAAGAATTTATTCAAGCCATTGACCCCCCCCCCCCCCCTTGGGAACAAAAAAAACAGAAAAAAGTTAAAAAAAGCAGCAACAACAAACTCTGCTGTCAAACCAACCAACCTGCCGACGGTAGTAAGAAATATTAGACCAACTAACAGGTGGTAACTCATAAAACATTCCGAGTTGTACTCTCCGTTTAAGTCTAGGTGGAAGTTCTTTCAGTATCCTGACCTCATCCCTCAAAGATGAAATAAAATGATCAACATCGAATATGTCCTGGAAATCACTGCAACATAGAAAGAAATTAATATCAAATAGAATCAGTGGTGATGCAGGATTTGGGGCAATTGTGTAATAGTTGTTTCTATTGACCTTGAATCCGCCCAAAATGACGTTTTATCCAATTCAGGGACAATAAGAGTGATATTAAGATATCTGGCAATAGCGACCATATCACATATCTGCATAGCAGAAGGCAACAGTGACTGAGGAATACATCATACATCTTGAAAAGTTATAAGGGGTTATCAAGCAACAATTGTATTCAAAACAAGTTTATTCATAATAAAAAACTGGAAACAACTTACTGCTGCTCGCATCTGGTTGAGTCCTCCATTGCAAGAAACAACAAGATAACCATTGTTCTCGTATACCCCTGAAAGACATAGGAATCGAATTCAAGTGTAATTCCAGTACCACACAGTAAATTGAAGCTCGTTAATCAAAAACACGAAAATAATCTTAATTAGCAGCCTAAGCATCCCTCATTAAAAGAATGTCCGAAAAACAAGTTGGCAGATTCTAACAAGCACATCAAATAGTCACTGATATCGGCAGCAATGATTCCATTCCCTAGAACAGGTACAAAAATTGAGCACATCACCATGAAAGAGGAAGAAGGCAAAATCTTCCAAAGTTATAAGGTAGGTATTACTGCAATCAGTTATAAGATAAAAACAAAGGACTGACATCAACAGAAGCAAAACTAACACATAATCCTAGGATTCAGAAAGTAAACACTAGAAACCTAAACCACATAATGCCTAAGAATCAAAATCAGCAACTCGACTCTTCAATGTGACCAAGAAAGAACAATAATTCGGAGGCCAGGGACTCACTCTTTGGTGGAAAATGCTTTTTTGGTTGAATAGAAGTCACATTAGTTGCTGTATACATATTGGGGGGACTGGAACAAGGAGGCCAACTCTTCAACAGCCTTGGCCCCCAAACTTCTCCAATGGCTACCAATTGAATAATACACGTCCACAACAATAATGTAGTGATCGCCCTCAAAGTCCAGAGCTTCATTCTAGCACGAGATACCCTCAAAAACTTGGTATCTTGCACTTTCTTTTCACCCAAAAAATTCATGCCCACATCCCAATGGCCCTCGCTCTCTTCTCTTTTCATTGTCATCCTCCACTTTGCACATTTTGCTACCATCAAAACTTCATTTTGAAGCAACGGATTTTCAAGAACCTTCAATAAGGTGATGCCCCAATGCTGATTTTATTAAGACGGAGGAAAACAAGGGACAAATGAATAGGGCACAGAGATTGTTAATTGAAGATGCTAAAGACTCAAGAATGGTAGTAGAATATATAGTTTAACAAAACAAAATCTTGAGACTGATTGTGAATAATTTGATGCTATCTATGCGCAAAACAGGGCGAATCTAAGTTGTTAACTAATATTAAATGCATCACCTCGAAAAATAAAAAATGCTAATTAAAACTAGAACTTATTAATCTTGAAAACAAGGACCGAAAATCTTTTCATCTAATTAAAATCCACCCACAATGTGAAACTTCCACCTAATGCACACGTTTATGTGTGAATATGAAGCGGCAGCAGAAATCTTGAAATGAGGGTGAACCAAACGAATGAAAGCTCGATAGTCACAAACTCCAAAGACCCTTTTCAAGATTTTGGATTATGGCGAGATTGCCGAAAGATTCCGGCGAATGGTGAACTGGTGAAGAGCAGTTGCTGAAGAAAGGGAGAGGTTTAAAGAGGAAAAAAAAAAAAAAAACTGAAAGTGGCAGTAGTTACGGTCGGTGTATTCTTGATTTTTTTTTATTCTTTTTAATTACTACTCTACTTCGGATAAGGCGTACATTATGGGATTATGGTTTGGTTTTTAATGATGTTTTTTCCTATCAAGATCAGATTCAAATAAATAAAAAAGATTGCTTTTTCCATCCAAAAGCTAAGAGATAAAAAAAGAGGAAATTTTTTAGGAGAATCATTTGCAAAAGAAAAAAGATTT
This sequence comes from Paulownia fortunei, assembly GCA_019321725.1. Lineage (NCBI taxonomy): Eukaryota > Viridiplantae > Streptophyta > Magnoliopsida > Lamiales > Paulowniaceae > Paulownia > Paulownia fortunei. The sequence goes on from CM033110.1 coordinate 22,057,614, forward strand.
CACAAATATTGGTATGAATTAATATTATAAAATGTAAAAAGGCCGAAAGAATTTGGTTGGAAAATGAATATTTGAGTACATAAGTATTTTGTTCACGTGTGTAAAACAATTCTTTTGGTACTATTATAAGGTCTAGTATTAGGAAAATATGCATAGGTAGTGGTGTTAGCAGTTGAAATTTATCTGGGATGTATTGTAAATACGGTGCTCTCAAGAGAATAATGTAGGTGGCTTACTTTAATAATTTCATAAATTTGTACCTACGAAACAAAAACAACTGCATTTTAGAATGTTAGGGTACAACTAAATATTTCAAATAATTATGAAATACGATTAACACACTTTGTTGGTAATTATATAACTATCTTATTAAAGTCAATAGAGCTTTACAAGTACAAATTTTGTTTGGTTGAAGAAGAATTTATAGCTACGACTTGGATGGGTTTTGTTTAAACGATCTATTATATTATTTATTACATAGATCAATTAAGTGTAATTAATATTTTTTTATATTTAAGATAAAGATACTAGTATTAAATAGACAAATACGGATTTGAATCTAAGATTTCTGAGTCTTAAAACCTCAAGTTAACAGTTAGATGGGCTTTTTGGAAACTGTTAATGAATTTTGATTTGAAATTCATAGTATGCAAATATATTAAAAAAATGGTTTAATCATGAAAATGATTTCAAATGATTTGAAATTTGATATATATTGGCTAAATACTTTAAAAATCTCTGAAAAATAGTTTAAATGATTTGAATTTTGAGGTATATCTGCCAAAAATTTTAAAATCTCTGACCACTTAAACATTCAGATTCAAACCAGAGATGAAGTTATTACCCTAAATATGCAAATTTTAGTTTGAAAATATTTTCTAGGTGTTCACATAAAATTTCCTCCAATTTCGTTCAAGCGAAACAACTACATTCATGGGGTGAATGAAACATACTTTTAGATTCCTTAGTCATGAATCATAAAGCCTAATACTACTTTAAGCTAATTAGAAAACCCCCCATTGGTTCACTTAGTACAAAACCCTTTACACTTTATTTTGCAAAATCCATATATTAACACTCCTTTTTTTGTCCAAAAAGAAAAATTTAATTGTGAATCACTAGATGAAGCAAAATTCTCTATACATGTTCTTATGATAAAGAGATGATGTATATATTCCTAGTCAAATCTATTTTTTGCTAAGTGAAAGAATCATTTCACAAATTTTTATAAAGTTCAACTTCAATGCATTGTCCTTTATACTTTTTTAGCTTCATCTTAAGTAGAAATATAGAGGATTGTTTGATTATATTTCCTATATAAATTGGACATGCACTTAATATGTAAAACACTTGTTTGACTAAAAAAAGAAAAAAAGAAAAAACTTATTGCTCAAGTTATGTGTAGACACTTTTATCAATTGGCATTGGTATACATCATACACCCAAGAAAAAAAAAAAAAGTTGTAAAAAGAAGTGCTATAAACTATTTAACTATACAAGTCCTTTTGATGTTTGACAAGTAGGGAAAAAAAAAAGCACATTAAGGATGTTTTTCTCGTTTTTTTTTTTATTTTTTATTTTTTTATTTATGTTTTTAATATAGGAGCATTAGGCTAAAGATTAATTTACTTATCAAATACAAAACCCAAAACACATAATTACACTAAAAGAAATCCTATGTCAAAATTAACTCAAGAGGTTTAAATTATCATTGAAATTTCTTGTGTACAAACATTTTCTACTCAATATAGATGATGAAATATCAATTTATGCTTAGATATTTGAACTATTCCCAACAGAGGCATGTTTATTCATTAATTTTAATGGTAATTAATTATCGATCAAGTATCTTAATTAAGGTTGAATATCTTCTTTTAACTGCCTCAAAAGTCATATATCTTATAACAATAAGACCTTGAATTTATGGAACTATATATGCTTTTTTTTTTCATTGGCCAGGTTTTCAAATCAAACTTGGAATATTTCTTATATTTTCAAATCTAAACCACTATCTCCATTTGTTTACCGTCAGTCATTCTATAAATTCCAAGTCATTAATCATACTTTTAACTTTTTCATTTTATATTGGGCAAAATGAATGGTTATAAGTTTTCAAGACTCTTTTTTTTTGGTCGTGAATTAGTTTGGAATGGTCTGTTGGTGTGATGCTCCCAACTCCACTTGGTTGACAAATTCAAGACTATTTTTCTGTAATTTGTTAGTAATTTAAAAATGCATGAATTTTGATTGCCAAAAAGAAGTTTACTCACTCCATCCCATAAATAAGATTCTCATTCGATCCGGCATTAAATTTTAAGTGAAAATTAAAAAAATAAAACTTTTGTATAATTTCATATCATTATTTTTTTAAAAATAATAATTAAAAATTAATAGTGTCACTTTATTACTATAATTGAAATGATAACTTTTAAAAAGAAAATTTTTATTTTAAAAAATAGATTCTTATTTTGGGACCTTTTCTAAATAAAAGTAGTAAATCTATGATGGAAGGAATATAATTATGAGATTTTTGTATTTGAGTCTTGTGAAAAGTGTAGGCATTAATATGGTTTTATATTAGCTTTTATGTAACTTTGGTATTTGGTAATTGTTCGGAAAAGTAAATAACTAGCACATAATATCGAATATATTATTTTTTTTACTATTTAGAGGCCATAATTCACTTAAAAAAAAAAAAAGGAAATCAGAATTCCTTCTGAGCAATATTTATCATCTGCCAAATTCACATGTCAAGAATTTAAAAAAAAAAAGGGAAAAAGAAAAAGAAAAGGGTGACATGTGAGTTGTGTACATCTGTATTAGCTGGAGGTAGTTGGCTGGGTCATATAATTGTTGTTTCCAACCATTTTTATTATATGATAAAGAAATACTTCCCCATATAGTATTAACACATAATTTTAATAATATAATTGGACTTTATGTATTTTCTGAGCTAAAACATTAATAATGTTGACATTAATCTTGGGGTTGGGGGGTTGAATTAGCATGTTTTTTATTATACATGTATAGAAGGGTGAATTTCACTTTGCCCCCAATTATATGTTTGATGTCACTTTACCTCCTCAAATTATCAAAGTATACATTTTGCTTCGTCCAATTAAAAAAATATAATTTGTTTCTTAATGTTGCCTGCCCCTCTATTCAATATATTTTTAAAAAATATTGAATCTTTAAATTTTTATTTGTACTTAATAATATAAAATAATTAATTTAAACTTGACTAATTATAAAATGAGAGTTGAATTTTATATTTAATTTATTATATAAATAATATTTTTTAATATATTAAGTAGGCATCAAATTCTATACATATTCTTATGATTTTGCAGAGATTTATATTTTTTTTGTAAATATTGATTATTTCAATCCCTTTTTAAAGAGGGACCCTTCTCTTGAAATTATTAGGTAGTTTGCCAATTCTTTAAATTGATTCTCTAGCCACCTATGTCAATTTCATGTAAATGTATCGTTTTGTTTTAAAGTTTTTGTTGTTTTTCATGAAAATAGCAATTATTACACAACTACTTATAAAAATTAAGAATAAAATTGTTATTTCGTGCAATAAAATGAGTATAAGATTCAATTACATCATTTTCTAATTAGTTTAGTTTGAAGTAGTTGCTTTATATTATTACTACAAATAAAAAATTATAAATTTTTAATATTTGAAGGGCAACACATTTCCATGTATATTTAACAAAAAAGATAAAATTAAAAAAAATATTAAAATAAAGGAGAAAAAAAATATATTTTGTAGTTTGAAGGGACAAAGTAAAATTCACCCTATATAATATAAGTATAGACTTGTGAAGTGATTGAGTACAAGTTTGGGGTTTGGGAAGGTGACAAGAGCCCGTGATTCCTTGGATGTGTCTTTGTCATTTTTGGCACAACATTATATAATTTCTATGATGCTCTCTTCATATTTTTGCTCTAAATTCTATGATTGGAAGTTGAAACCCCACTAGCTTTTTTGGCTCTCTTTCTTTCATCTTTCATCTAACTATTAAACAGATTAATGAAATATTTCCTCATGTTGTAATGTTTTTCTTGGGTAAATAAAATATTAAATAAACCAGTTATTCAATTAATTAGATTTTGTAATACAACAAACCCAATATGTTATTTATTTTCCCTTAAAAACATTTTTATATTTTCACAAAATATAATTTGTAAACTGAACCCAAACACATAGCTTATGTTTTTTAAAAACTGTCAGGTCCTGCAATCTGCAGCCTAAGCAGATTGAACTTTTTTCCCCCCAATTTCAGGGTAATAATTTAACTGTAAATTTAATTATCCTTTATAGTGCATTTATGACATAGTACATTAAGATCTATACCACCAAGAAAATAAGTTGCATGTGGAACTCTGACTACTCATTGAATTTATTTTATAGCAATGAATTTCACCAATTGGTTTCCCTTGCAAATAAGTAATCTTGCATTAATTTGCATAAGAAATGCCTGAAGTCTTAATTATTATTAGGACATATGCCTCATTAATTGTTATATGATATGGAAATATTATTTTAAAAAAAACATTTAGATCTAAGTTGACCCATTTAAGACAGAATATATTTATCTAAGTTGACCCGTAGGACCAGCATTTTATTTTTCAACCCCCAAAAAATGTTATTTATTGCATAAGTTGTATTTTTTAGTCCTCTGTACATAAGAAAATTAATTTTGAGCGTAATATAACCTATCAATATGAGATACTCAAGGAAATAACTTTTATCCACAAAACTCAAAACACTAATTTATTTTATTTAGCATACCCAAAGTCAAGTTAGCACAAACAACTAAGTATTATGGTGTTAGTGAAAAAATTGTGGTTGGATTTGTTGGAATAAAATTTGCGGAATGGATTTGTTGAGATTGAAAAAAAAACAAAAATCATTATTTTTCAGAAGAAAGAACATATTATTATAAGATTGTTTATAAGTATATCCATCCTTATCTTTCTTCAAAAAAAGCATACTTCATTAAAGGTTTCAAAAGCAAAAACTAATTCCTGAAAGTAAATAATATTTACATGGAATATAGTCGTATACACACTTAATGTACTTTCTA